>CP073650.1:22480000-23786666 GCA_018223645.1 Jasminum sambac
TAATTGGAGAACAATTTTATTCTCCCCTAATAAGAGGAGAACAAAACTTCATTTGGTATTATTGTTAAAACTAAAACTAATTTTTTGAACAAGAAAATGATATGTAGAATAAAAAAATGTTGATAGATTAATAGCTGGGCTAAGTTGGTGGGACTGATTGGTTTTAACCCGACCCATTCAGATTCAAATCGAATTTCATAGTTTTATTGATTGATATTAAAGCCAATCTATTAGTAGCACAAAACTTGCCTAGTTTGATTTGGATTGTGGGTTATGCATGTGATAGCATACCATTTTTACAATTTTTTACAACTTTTTATCCATTTTATCCATTATTTTTTTAATCACAAATCAATCACATTCACATATCTTATTGGGCATATATGTACTACACAAATCTCTACCATTCAATTTTACTCATTCTCTCTCATTTTCACATAAAAATTCATAAAAAATCATAAAAAATTCAGTCCTATCACCCTTTATATACTGTAACTTGACCTCAAAAAATTGTATAAATGTATTATAACTTGATTTATATGCAAATTAACATTTGCACTATGATGATAAATATTGTAAATATTGATGTATTATAAATATTGTAACTTATCACATGTATGATGATAGCAAAAACATGGCATAAATATGAAATTATAAGACATAGATGCTAAAACTTACATACCCATAAAAAAATTGCATATACTTCTCAATGAAAAATAAAAGTAATATATATATATATATATATATATATATATAATGCTAGAGTATTTCACTAAATTTTAATTCATTTTTTAATATTTTCCCGCCTAAAATCAAGGTTTTTTTGCCTTTTTATTTTTTATTTTTTTAATATTATTATTACCAAAATTAAAAAAAATTAATCTTTTAAAATTCTGCACAACAAAATCTCCTAAAATAATAGTGTTTCCATATTTAATGGGATTTCTACCAATTGCTTTACCAATCACATTCTTTCTAAATATTCTCTCTTTCTTACATTTTTTAACAATAAATTTAAATTAAAAAAAATAAAAACCCTTACTTCATTTTATTTGACTCAATGAAAGCTTTAAAACAAGTATAGTATCAATATATAAATTTTTATTTTTAAAAATTTAAAATTTAACACAAATATATAAAATTAATGTCCAACATAAATATAAATTGATGTTAATGTAGATTAATAATTAAGATTAAAAAAATTGAAAATCTATATCTATGTCTATATTCTATATAAAAAATATAACAACATGATGTTTTTCCTATTTTTTAAATTCATTTTAAATTCAATTTCCAACTAAAACCAAGTATTTTTTGTCTTTTAATTTTTTTCTTTCCTAATTCCGTATCTAATTTCTTCAAAAATAATATATTAATATTAATTATTTTATATAGATTTAATTTGTTTTGATTTATATTGGAAGGTTGAAAATAAATACTACCTCCGTCCCAAAACTATAGTCCACTATTCCATTTTCGTCCGTCCCAAAATATAGGCCACATTCCTTTTAAAGATATAGTTAAAATATTATTTGTCTTTTATGCCCCTCATTTAATATGCATTATTATCATCAAAATAGAGTAGTTGACATAAAATATCTAATAAATGAGAGGGCATATTAGGAAAATAATCTTGAGTTGTGCTTTTCCAATACCATTAATTACATTTTTCTTAATCTGTGTGAAGATAAGAAAATGGCCATAATTTTGGGACGGAGGTAGTACTTATCTTCAAGCTTAACAAAATGCATGATAATTCATCCTTTTAGAGCTATTGTGTTTCTCACATTTAATTTGACAATTTCATTTCATGTAAATTCTAAAATTATTTTTTATCTTCTATTATTTACTTTATTTTATTGTTGTTTTAGTTTTTTTTTTGAATAGGTCGTTTTAGTTTATTAAGACTAGGAAAATTCTGTTTCTTTCACAATTATTTCATTCTCAAAATCAATGGAGACATGATGTGAGAATGATGAAAACTTGAAGGGAAATACGTTTGCTAAAAATAGAAAAGAAAATATAAAAAACATGTAATGTAGTGATGTTTTGTCAATCCACTTTATAAAAATTAAAATTGTGAAAAAAAGTAAAAGCTTACTTTGGAAAAAAAAAGTAATTTTGGAAACTATAAATAATACGTTTTTAGCGGATTAGTAGCTGATTGTGAAAGATATTGATGCTAATAAGCAACAATATAAAATTTGTGATCAAAATTGAAATTTCACTTTAACTGCAAAGAAGAGTCTAATTTTGAGTTACTAAAAAATTTTGATAACCATTATGATCACAAAAATGATTAATTATAATAAAATTTGATAGTCTTTTCAGAATCGAACATTAGTTTAAGCAACTGATTAACAATGATTATGCATGGATCTATTATTGACAAATTTTATTTAGTGTATAATAATAATAATAATAATAATAATAATAATAATAATAATAATAATAATAATAATAATAAGAAAATAAGAGTTTTTCTCCCTATTTTTTAATTAGTTTTTAAACATTTTTAGTATTTAATGGATATTTTTTAATTGTGATTTCCTTCGAGGGAAAAACCCATGTCCAACTTAATTATTTTATTATTATTTAATTAACCAAATAATTATAGCCTAACTAATTAAAGGCATAAACACGGCTAAATTATTAATTTTTGAAATTAATTATTGTTCTTTACCTGTTAATCCATTATATTCTATCATTTCTCAAATCGCCTCCCTTTTATGTAATAGAACCTAACCCAAATCGAAATCCCCTCAATCTCAATTGCAAATAAACGCCCGTGATTTCAATCCGTGTCTAATTCGTTCCATTTGGGTGTATCGTGCTAACGCAATCGGCGTCAATCCAAGTTTTCAAATTAATTCAAGATTATCCTTCATTTCAATTTCCTCCGTTGTTAAGGAAATCTATGTTAAGATCATGTCTCTCACACTAATTCATGATCATCTTCCACGCCAGTTGGGCCTATTCGATTTCGCACAAAGTTGTTGGAGGCAACGAAGAATTGTATTGATTCTATATTTCCTCCACAATTCATCTCCAACGGGTATGCTTTAAATCATCGTGTAATAGTCAATCTCCTTGTTTAATCTCTAAATTTTATTGTTTAATTTATGAATTTTCCGTTATTGCTTGATATGTTGATTTGATGAATTCTCCAAATAACATTAGATTCAATCCGCACAGAGGTTTGTCGAGATTTGTTTTCCATCAAGACGACAAGACTTTACGGGAAATATCGTCCTAATTTATGAATTTCAAGAAAACGCGTCACTAATTACCACCTAAAATAACATGCGATTGTCAATCAAATGTATATAGTTGTCTTATTTTTCTCGCTTGTTTTCTTTTTCGTTATCCCTTATGGGTGAATTATTTGGTTAGTTTCTGTCCATAATTTTAATTTCTTAATGTCTCTCTAAATGTATTTGTGTTGAGTTTAGTTTCTCGTGCTATTTTATGAAGCCAGATGAAAATTGATTGATTGAATGTGTTAATAGGGACTCTTTAATTTGATTTGGTGCAAAAAACATGGTTGAATAAGAGAAATGCAACATTTGTATGTTAATATCTACAGACGGGTTGATGATTACCGAAATTAATGATTGTAGATATTGGAGTCAGATTTTGAATGGGTCGACACAAGGTTCTATACTGCATAAATATTGGCATTAGTTTTTTTATGCCTATGTTTTTAGATTGGTTGATCGAATTCAACCATTTATTGTCATTTCTACATTAGACATCAGAGATTTAGAATGCTGAGATGAAATCATTCATTTTCTGAATATTAACAAATATAATGGACAGTAGAGAATGTCAATGAGGAATTGGAAGATGAGCAAGAAACACCCTTAAGTTCTTCAGCAAAACCCCAATTCTTTGGACAAGAAGATGGATTACTTAACTAAGGAAGTCAGTCGTGACATTACAAAGCTGTTTATAATCTCTATCAAACCTTTCCTAAATCGGGTAAGACAAAAGTACAACGGTGTATAAAATTTAATATTTTCTCAATGTATTGCTAATTGTGTTTGCATGATCAAAGATTGGTTTATTTAGATGATTCAGATGTCGTTTTGTTTTATCTTTGTCAAGTAATCAAACTTTTAAATATGGTGAATAGAAAATTAAATATTTCCTCAATAACTGAACTTCATAGATATGAAAATATTTTTTTTTAATGTCGAATATGTATTGCATAGATGAATATGCTATCTAAACTAATCATATTATTTTACCATATTGAGTTTCTTTGGTTGTTGATTAAATTTAGGGACTAAAAATTATGTTAATGTTAAAGAACGAATGAGTGGTTTACCCTTCATGTTGTTGAAAGAGTTTCTTTTAAATGCTAAAGGATATTTTAGCTTTGACAAAGCATGATCCTCATTCGGACCTCTTGTTTTGTAGTCTGTGCGTACACTTTTTATGTTTAGACGTCAAACAAGTCCATACAATTTTCCTAATAGAACTTATAAATAGGATAGGAACTGACATCGCATTTGGTCATGGATTGACAAATAATAGGACGAATACATCCTTCAATTGCTTGCACTGCTACAAATTTTTTAAAAGAAAAATAGTCAAGATGCTTTCACACATTCACCAGTTTATAGTATATGGAATGTATATGTAAAATTATGTTTGTAACCTACACTTGATTTGGTCACCATGAAATCGGATGTAGTTTCATGAAAATAGTGAAACCACATGTGTGGGTTTTTGGTTAGACACTCGAGTAGGTGCTTGAAAATATTTCATACCTTGAATATTGATTCAAAAAAAAAATGAATAATGATATCTCCCATTTCCCTATACAAATTGAATAGTCAGAGAAAAGTAATCAGAGTTTGTCGATGCACTATGACAATCATTAATAAAGCTCAAGGACATACAATGCTTAATATTAAAGCATATATTCCTGAACATTTATTTTCTTATGGGCTGTCAGAATATAGTGCTAAAGTAACATTTGTTCGATATTTTCACGTTATATAAATAATTTCATAACATATATTTCTTTCACTAATTTTAGTTATCCATTTAATATTATTACTCATCTCAGGAATTTCGAAATAATAGTACTACTACAATTGCATATGGCATGTTATTCATCATTTGCATAAGACATGTTGAATTGGGGTTTACTAAATTGTGACTTAATGCTTAGTTTGGAATTGTTGAAACTTTTTAAAGAAAAAGCTTCTACTTTTAATGAAGAAAAAGGAAAAATAATTGTGAGAAGCATCGGTTCAGTATTTTGTAAACTCTATCTCCAAATTATTTTATGTTCAAAGAAATATTTACGTATTCAATAAGTACACGATCAATAAGTACACGATTCATTTACTGATGTTCTTGTATATAATTACCAAACAGCACATGAATTAAATTATTGTTCTTATTTTTTGCATTGTATATATATATTGCAAAAAATAAGTAAGTTCTGCAAAAAATAAAGAAAATAACAGATGTCCAAACCAAATGATAAAGTAAGTTCTTAAAAATATTTAGACAAAATATTTAGACACACTAAATGATAAATTTTTAAGTTAATAATAATAAGTTTCGAGTTTATTTTTCTATTTTTTTCACCCATTGCAAATTTAAATTATTTTTATCCCTTTTATTTCAAGTAATTTATGTCATTGAAATCTAAGTTATTAGTCACATCAATTCTTTTTTCATGCAATAAGTCTTTTTTTTCCAGTAGTCATGTCTTTATAATGTCTTAATCAATTCTTCACTAGAAATTATGTAGAGGGAAAGACAAAAAAGGCAAGTTACTTTTTGATAATCACAATCATGTCAAGTTACTTTTTCTAAACACAAATCTGGTAGAACTTTGACTTGCTGTGCCCAAATTATCCATACTAATTGACTAGTGAGCAAATATTTTTATTGAAATTTCACAAAATCTCTATACTCTATATTATAGGGATATAGAATATAGAATCAGCGACTGTTCATCTTCTCCGGTGATTGGTGCATCTTCTCAGCGGCCATTGGCTACTATTTAATTTAAATGTTCATAACTAAACCCATTTCATCTTCTATCGATTTACTTTGAGTTACAGGTTACATTTTTCGAATTAAAATATGAAACACAAATACCAAAAATATATTTAGGATCAAAGATATTACGCCAAATCTCACACAAAACTATTGGAACAGAGTTCCTGCATAATCTGTTGGCCCAATCTAGGTTATTTCTGATGTCATGTGTTTCCAGGTTGTTTCTATTGGAACATTATTTCTTCTTCATAGTCTCCAGATACCATCGCTTTCTTTGCCTAGAAAATTTCAGTTGCGGGGGAGAAAGGTTGGGAGGAGAGAGAGAGAGAAGTTTTTGGTCAAAAAGAGAGACGGTCAAACACTGGTTGGTCAAATTAAGGGCATTTTGGTCCATACAAATTGAAAATTATGCCATTTTTATCTTTTGTAAAATTAACTTGATAAAAAAGTCTTTGTGATTGTAAAGTAGCTCATTTTGGGATTCTTTCAATTATATATAGCATGCATTTAAATCCATTAGTTCTTTCAAAAACCTAAGATCATTTAAATTCTTCGAGTTGCACTGGTGTTTTGGACAATAATAGATATTATTGTTTTTGAATTACTTTTGAAACAGAATGTTGGAGAAGAATTTAAAATTATAATATGTTGATGTTGATTTTGTTACGGATGTAACTACATAAAAGTAAGCTTTGAGAACCTTTAAGATAATTCAAATGTGGTGTACAAATTAAAATTCGTGGTGTGAATATAATTAGCTTAACATAAAATCTATGAAATTTTTTGTCAGCCACATTAAGGATCCTAGATAATTTAATTTATTTAAGATGAACATATAAATTGATGAGTTCAAAAAGAATATGCTAATACACCGAATTTGTTAAATTGATGAGTTTATATTCAATATGTTAATATACATATTTAGTATATGTTTAGAATGTGTTTATTGAAAATTTTGATATCGTTAATAAATATTAAAAATGTAAAAATAAAAGTCTCTAATAATTAAGCGACCACGACGGGCGTGGACGAGGAATGAGAGTCTCTATTCTGTTGCAATTCTTATATCATCCTTACTCAGCCTCGACTAAATAAGGATGGGTGGGAACGAGGATAACTATTGCCTACTAGGAATGGGGTGTTGGGGCGTGTCGAACAGTACCCGTTTCATTGCCATTTCTATACTATATTTGTATATTGATTATATTTTACAGTTAAATTTTGTAATTATTATTCACATATTCATTGTTAATTACCCCGTTAGCCAATCATTTTTATTACTTTTTATTACTTTTTATCAATTATTTCTTTACTCTAAATCAATCACATTTACGTATTTTACCACATCAACAAATCTCCACCATTCAACTCCACTCATTTTCTCTCCTCTTTTACATTAAAAACCTTTAAAAATTATTATAATTTATTTCTTATCACCCTTAATATCGTGCAATGCATAGGTGTATAATTAATATCTCTGGAAATTGTAATTGCATGTAATAGAATGTAGATTAATTCCAAAGAGAAACCCATAGGTTCTACAAAAATTAGTATAATCTTTTAGTGTAGTTATTTTGATAAGTAAAGCATTTAATGTTACTTTATTTTATGTTTATATTTAGTAGATTTAATCTTACAGCAAGTAAAATGTAAAGTATTAAGTTTAATGCTTTGATCAGTATTTAGTTCATTTTCTTAATGTGTTATTCACATAATAATAAAATTTATCAAAACTCATATCTATCAAATTTGTTAAAGAATCGTGTGGATTTTATTCTTCATTTTCTTTAAAAATCAACATAATTGTTTGATAGATATATTTTCTCGTGCAACATACGGGTGAAAATACTAGTTAAAAAAATAAAAAAGAACTCTATGACTGATGTTCGAAAATCGAAATTATTATTTATTTTCCTAATTCTTCAATTTCAATTGATCAATGTTCCCTACACGTTGTAATGCCGAACGGGAGACCCAAAACAATTGGACAATAGAAACAAAAGGGCCCAACAACATGACATGGGCCGAATGTACAACAAGGCCACAAAATCAGAGAGCTTTTACCTTCTTTCACACAATATATATATATATATATATATATATATATATGAATTTATTTATTATTATTATTATTAGTACTAGTATTTTCTCTCGTGCGTTGTATGGGAGAGATTTTATGGCCAAGTTATAATTTAAAATGTATGTAAAATAAAAATTATAATAACATATTTTCCTTTTTTTATGGTAAATAGCATAAGAAATAAAATAATAAAACTAAGAACTGGATCAGAAATAATATATGATATGACATTTTTAAGGGAGATGACGAAGCTATATAAAAGTACATTCGGTCAAAAAAGTATAAAAGCACATTATTTTGTCCCCGTTTAGTTATAAATTTTTCCTTGATTTTGCGTGATTTAATGGGAGAGATATGGATGAGAGATTTAAAAAGATCACACACGATAATAACATGGATTGGGGGATAAGGAGTGATTCTGTCAAAAGATCAAGGGTAATAATAACAGGAGATTATGCATAGGTTGAAAATTAGGTATTTGTGTTTGAGTGGAGAAATATAAATAAAATATTATTTTTTTATTCTGAAAATTATAATATTGAGTGGGAAACTGACCTCATTTTATTAATATATAGATTATTATTATTATTATTATTATTAGACAAATATGTATACATGTGCTTCCTTATTCCTATAATAATTGGATTAATAATAACCATTTAGAAAAAAAATTGTATGGTTGTAAAGTAAAATAATCTATAAAGCTGCTTGTTAAATATTAAAAATAATTTAAAAACAAAAAAATATTAAGAATAATTTACAAGAAAATGAATTCAAAACGAGTACTCTAACTTGCAACTTCCAAAAAATATTTATCTGTTGTTTGTGAAAGATGTTGAATCATAAATTTAAATATTCTTAAAAGAAGAAAATTTGAAGATTATTTTGTAAATTCATTCATTAATTCTTTCAAAACTTGGGGTCATTTATATTCTTGGAGTTGTTTTGGTGTTTTCGACAATAATGAATATTATTGTTTTTGAATTGCTTTTTATATTGGGATGCTGGGGAGAATTTTAAATTATACTATGCTAATTTTGTTGAATTTTGTCGTGAGTAGTTACATGATGGATTTATCTGAAATATAAGAAAACTTTGTGATAATTTTGATAAAGTCTTATAATAAATAACGGAACATGTTGAATCACAAATTAAAGTATTGTTAAAAGAAGAAATTTTGAATTAAAACGAAACAACGAACTGAAAGATGCAATAAAGAGGGACAAAAAAAATATTAGTCACTTCACAAACAAATTCCAAAATGCCTATTAAGTGGCAAGAAATAGAGACGAAGCAAAAAATAGCGAGTTATTGTGCCATGACTCCCACACCTTATGCATTATTTTGGCATGGCGATCCATGATTAGAGATATCGTCTCATCAAATTATAAAATTAAATTTGGCAGAAACCAAAGGGCAAAAGCAAGACGTCCTAAAATTAAGTATACATGAAACCCCAAAATTAAAGAAAGAAATTAAGAAAAGAAAAAAAAAAGTACTGATAATTTAACAATAAGTGAACGATTGAGAAAAATGTTAATTAATTAATTAATTAAGTAATTAATTAGAAGCACTTCTTCCATAGAATAGAACCATGATGTGATCAGTAGCTGAGGAGGAATTAGGAAGCAAAGTCACAAAATCCCTTTGGCTCCAAATGTTATCTCTTACATGCTGCAACGTCAAGAAAGGTAGAAGCTCTTGCCCTTTACATGTTATTTCTATCTGAACAATAACACACGTCCATCGACCAAACATTAGTTAATTTCCATTACTATATAAATAAATAAATATTTTTTCTTCAACTCTGATTAAAATATAAAAAATCATAATCACACAACAATTTCAAGCACAAAATTAAATATGACTTGCACTAATTATATTAATTAATTGCGTACTTCGTCAATATTCATATATTGATCAATACACGAGTACGTAAGTTCCTAAAAAACTTTAGTAGAGAAACAGGATGCACAACCTCTTTAATTTAATTTCATCCAAAATTATACTAAGTCAAAAAATTCCCTTCCAATACTATTTGTGAGGCGTTATTTGATATTTCTAATCAATACAAAAAAAATAATAAAAGACTTTTAGGGACAACAAGTTGTCCTTATAGTCTCGTGCTTGGACGTAGAACAATAGGAACGACATCACTGCTTATTCTATATAGACATGGGGTTATAACCCTAAAAGTTCAATTTTTTTTTTTTTTGTAGTAAATCAGTCCAAATACTTATATATGTAATACACTTGAGGGGAAATTAATATATTCAATTCTTGACACTTTTCACCATGAATTGATAAACCTAGACGCTAAGAGAATCATTCAAGAGATTATAATTAATTTATTTCATCCTCATGAATGGGTTTATGGATAGAAAGTCAACTTTAAGCACGAAAAAGTTTTAATTAATTTAATGGCATTACAATCAAATTAATTAATATCCATGTATGTGCACATAAAAGTTAATGTCATCAGCAACAAGTCATCTGATACAGACCTATAGAAGACGTCCACCCCACGATTGCAAACTGCTATCGACTTTAATTATATTAAAGGGACCCATTCAGACTTTGATCCTAAGCCAGCATCATTATACCTTAGACTCAATGTTTCAATACTATACTATATTAATTAATTAATCATTTCTAAATGCAAATATGATTAAAAACAAAAAATAAAAAACAATGATGTGGATCCAGAAAGCACTACCAACATATATTCTTTGTTGCCATGGAATTAATTTTACCTAACTTTTGTATATGTATATACACACCGTCACATTGGCATCTTTCATGCACGTCTCTCTCATGTTCCCTATCTATCTTTTACTAACTAGAGAAATTAAACTTAGTTTGAAGAACAAATTATTAAGGTTTAGATTATCTGAATTACTAATTTAATTAATCTCTATATTTCAATATCCTTTATAAATATTAATCTTATTGTATTCAGATCTATATCAAAAATTCCGTTTCTTTGTCAGTCTTATCATATTTCACGTAAACAGTTTTAATTGAACAAAACAACCAAAGATATATATATATATATATATATATATATATATATATGAATTGAGATATCAAATATATATGAATCGTCCTATTATGGTTGTTTTCATTGTCTCATGCAATGATAATTATGCTTACATGCACATATATAGCATCTATGATGCATTAATTGCTTTCCTCCAACGTAAGCATGGATCATTTTTATTAGATATATAGTGACTCTATTATTGTTCAATTAGTTCTTCCATGATGTTTGTCTGATGGAAAGATCTTGAACATAATATATTGTGGTAATCATTAATACTCGAGGACAGAAATAATTATATATATATATATATATATATATATGTGTGTGTATATCTCAACTCAATATTTAAGTACATATATGCTACAAGGATCATAAAATAAAATTAAGTAAAACTAGAGCCATAAATTTATATATCCATCTTTTTAATTCAATCCAAGTGCACCACTTACGTTTTGATGGACCCATTATTGTTTGGAAATTAACAGTAGTGGGAAAAGACAAGAAAGGGCCTACATAGGCTGCTAAAGGGCTGAGTTAAACCGAACGAAAGCATGACGAAAGAATTCGCAAACCCATGCATATATAATTCATCAAACTATATATACTTGGATTTATTCTCATGTTAATTAATTATATGACAGGCGCAAATAACTTTAAAATTAACCCAATTAATATTTACACTTTAATTTGTACATATATACATATATAATCATCATGATAATTAAGAAAGAGAGTTCCACCGTACCTACCATTTTTTCTTTTTATTATTGCTTAAGGATTATAGTGATACGAAAGAAATTTAACGTGCATAGTTCAAATGTAAACGCCGCACGTAATTGTGGCCAGTAAAGGATATTTATTCCTAATCACGTATATATATGATTTGATTTGATTTAGTACCTTTAGATTTTGATATTTTATTGCTCCTACACACACTTAAAATATAATTTGGATATGATCATTAATTAGTGATGATGAAATGAGAGACCAATTCAAGTAACTTGGTCATGCATGTATAATTTCATCATGCATGCCACAAATTCATTAATTTTGAGAAGACTTACTTTAACAATTAACATAAATAGTTGACTTCAAAGAATAAAAATTAATTAAATGAAATTAAGGATCAATCAAGAATATTGTTGAGTGTCATATATTCTCAAAATCTAATAATTTATAATCAAGTCCCATGTCATTTAAATTCTTTTTAGATGACCCACATACCCATATATATTCTGGCTGATGAAATATGTTGTTTATTATAATTAATACACATAATTAAATGTTGTTAATTATAGCTGTTAAGTTGGATTGTTGAATAAGTTATATATTAATTCATTCTCTATCCTTACTTAATGGTATGAAATATGATTGGAATTAGATGGGAACTGTACGCATTCATATCATTGAATTACAAAGTGTTGACCTTAATACTAAAATACATGAGCAAGGTTAACATGCATGAAAAAAATAATTAAATGAGGATTAAACAATTAATTATCAATGCATACCATGTTATAATCATCCTAATAAAATTCAAGATTCTTAATTCAATATATTCAAAAAAAAAAAAAAAGATTCTTACTTCAATTTGTTTCCTTTAGATAAAAAAGATTATATGAAATACCATCAATTGGAACACCCTATAAGAATTAAGAAGAGAGAAAATGAAAGTTCAACTAATTTTAATTCCACAAGGGTTTTAATCTTTAGCCTTCGTTTGCAAGGATTCAATGGATTCACTAAGATATAACCTCAAAGGCACGGATTCATAGGTTTTAAATACTATAAATAAAAATATAATTCTAATTAATTCCAAGAAAATCATATACAAATGGATGATCTAATACTGGCTTAGTTATATATCAATCATAGTTGACGTGGCAAAACGGGTTTAATCAACATAGAAGTCGACATAAATATGGGTACAAAGTTCAGAGTCGACTACTTGACTTTCACAACCCTTCAACCATAATGTACGTACATGTAACCAAAACCTAAATTTCTATTCACTAGCTTGGGTTGACGTACAGACTCATGCAACCAATATGCTTCTGATCAAGATATGTGTAACATTTGTGCATATTGAGTCATAAATGTGTTTCCTCTTAGAATTGCACTTTATATTAGTAGCTTTTATTTGTTTCAGCTATTTTTGAGACAAAAAATTTACTTGTGTACTATCTAATTAAAGTTACACTTTTATTCCCCCCCCCCCACCAAACAAAAAAAAAAACATGCAATAAAAATTAGTAATCATTAGGATGAACATATGTGACACATCTGTAGTGGTCCTTAGTGCTTCTCAAATGAAAATAACTTTTTAGCAAACATAGTTAATCCAAACACAAGCTTAAAAATCTACACAATATGTTTGGCAAATTCATGGACACTGGTATTTAAAATGCGTAAATGAGACCATAACAGAAGAGGTAAAGAAGAAAGAAAGGTACAAAAAATTAGCTTTGCAAGATCATTGAATATACACTCCCCATGCTATGTAGTTCATATATTGGTATGAAAAAAAAAAAATCTTAAATCTCCTATTTATTATGTTGTGAATAACAGAAAAACATAAAAAGTATGTTTTTTTTCAAAAATCTAGTTGAAAATGAGTTCGAGAAAATTGTTATCTTTTAAAATATTATCAAAGAATTTTTATTATCTAAAATTTTCAATCCTTTGTTCAAAACTATTACGTACTCAAGTGTGGAAAGAAATTTGTAAGAGAGTTCAATGTGTATATATGAATGAATTACATGCGTATGTATCGTCAATGTTTCTGTCACGAATGCTACAAAATTGTGCATGCAAGACACTTGAATTTCACACAAAACAACCGGACTAATCCTAAAGCACTAAGCTAGCCTTGGTTCCCCTTTTGAACTTTTTAATATGAACAAATATCTAATTATTGCGCGAAAATAATTATGCACACATGATTAATTAAACCCCCATTTGAGAAGAATGTGTTATGTGTATCTATAAAATTACTTGAAGCTATGACACTTGAGGTTAATCAATTGGGGAAAAAAAGTATAGAATTAGTAAACTATAACTTCAAAATAATTATGAACAACACTTGTTTCATTTTGTTGAAACCTAACTAGAACAAATACATACTAGACAATATTGCTCAAGCCAATCAAAAAAGTAAATTTTACTTGTGCTATGTGGAAAGTTAACTAAAGATCGAATATAATTTTATTCTTAGTGAAATGATCATTCTTGTCTAGACATTCTAGTAAATCTCCATTCCTCTTTATAACCTAGCTAAATTGAAGGTTAAATTGAAGTTATTATACTATAATTTTCACTAATGGATTCTTATTGTATTTTTTAATACACAGAAAAGCTACTCATTTATTTGATGATCTCAAGAAAAGGAAAAAGTTTCTTTCTTTTGGGTTAGCTTCAAATTCCTAAGGATCCATCACTTTCTTAAAAACAATATATAGAGAGGAGTAGAAAGTGTATGTATAGCCATTAATAACTCTAACTTGTATCTCAAATATATATAGTATATGGGCTATTTAATTTGTGGATGTCATTACAACCCTAAAATGACATTCACAACAAATATATATACTAATTATATATGAAGAATTTCAAGAATACACCACACCATCTTAAGCTACAATGATACAGAAAGAGAAGAAGGCAACCTAGCTATAAATATAACATTCTACCAAACATGATGGTATATATCTAACATGTATTAAAAAATATATATATATATATATCTCAGTGATGGAAGCCCTTATTGTTCTCCTGTTTCTATCATATCTTTGTTTCTTGAACCAATTAATATATAATACCTAGGATAATGTTAACTGTTTACTAGCTAGGTAAAAACAATTAACAACATATACAGATATATGCACACAAACTAGCTCCCATTAATATTGATGATACACAAATTCAATAAAAAAGGAAAAAACAAGAGAAAAGAAAAGGATGGGATGCAATGCGTACGTACCTCTGATTCGTCTTCCAAACTAAGCTTATTAACCAAATATTTTTTGACTAGTCCGATTGTCATCCTTCCATCTCTAAATTAAATTAAGAACACCAAAGAATTAATTAATTAAACAGAAAAGAAGAACAAAAAGCAAGCAAGAGAAGCAAAGAAAGTGTATATATATATATATATTACTTGATTCTCAGGTAGCTCTTGGATATCTGAGGCAAAAATGGTTCTTTAGCTCTGCAATGCAACCAAAAACCAAAAAAAAAAAGAGGTCCCATTAATATGATGATGTCGTAAAAAAACAAAAGCTCAAAGTAGGGACAAAAAGGAAAATAGTTAGCTAGTTAGCTATGCATTAATTGACTTACTGATTTTGTGATGCTTGCAGTACAAACCATATGCCGGAATGCGGTCTCCGAGGCGGCTGAATCACTCTGAAATCTGGACTCGGAGTAGTGGCGGGCGTGTGGACTTGAAATGGCCGGGGAAAATAAGAGCTGGCGGGGCCCATAATTAACGGGGTCGATGAAGAAGAAGTAGAAGGAGGTGTTATATTAATTGGGATAGGCCTATATGCCCAGTTTATAATCTGATCTTGATGATGATAATTAGGGAAAGTCGAAGTAGTACTAGTCCCCGTGGGGTGTTGCAAGAAAAATAGGGCTCCATGATCGGCGGCTGTCGAGTAATTCATAACAGGCAACCGTGGAGGAGGAGGAGGAGGAGCTACTGTTGCTGTTAATGGCCGGAAAATTTGTGAAGTACTACCACTACTAGTACTACTGGGAAGAAGCTCGAGCTCGACTGGACGAGGGGCGGCTGCGTTTAAGCTGCTTTGGTGATCTGATTGATCTAATTTCTTGTGGTTTGTGTAACCAGCTGTACCAATACTGAGTTGAAGCCACCCTTCGTCTTCTTGTTGTTGAACGTGATCTTTGGAGCTTGATCCAGCCGCTTCATTCATACTTGATTGTTCTTCTGCCATTAATCTTTGATGATCTGCAGATCCTAAGCTACAAGAATCATAACCGCCTTGGACTTGAGTAGTACTACTCATAACACCACCAAAACCCTCCTCCCAATCCCAATACCCACCGCCGTGTACTACTAATTTGTTGTACTTTATATTGTTTTCTGCAGAAAACATGGTCACACCCAAAACCCCAACCGCCAATTCCACTCCGATAACTTAAACCTCTTGAATAACTGATCTTGGATCTCACTGTAAGCCATCAATGGCAAGAAATTCTTCAAATTTCAACACCTTAGAGAGATCTGTTGAGGCCAAGAAGAACATGTCTCCGATTCTCTCACCAAGTAGATTCCCATTGGAGAGATATATTAATTAATTGACATAAACACAAGAGAGAATATGTATATATATATATATATATATATAAATTTGAGTTTAATTTGTTTGTATTATTAGTTCTCGGGGATGGAATAGCTTGAAGGAAGGAGGGTAGATAGATGGTGGTGAGTCAAGTTATATAGAAATTAATTGTTTTTTTTTCTTATAAAAAAAAAAAAAAAATTATTTGTGAGGGCAACCTTGTATGTCCTTTTCTCTTTCATCTTGACTTTATTAATAAGATAGAATACAAACTTCTACTTGTTTTATAATGGAGGTTTTTCCAGCTAACAACTTTTCGACATGTCTAAATTACAATACAAGTTACTCTCCTTTTCTGATTTCGCAAAAAGGTCCTTTTTAGCTTTCTCTAGGTTTAAGGCCCATTCTACACTAACTAGCTACGGATTACACTAGTTTCTTTTCTGCATTTTTTGGACATATTTTAATTCTTATGTCAAGACATATATATATATGAATCGGCATTTTCAAAGGGAAACTTGTCTAACATAGTGTGTCACATAACATAACACTCGTCACTTCTATGTACCTACGTACGCACGTGTTGCCACCACCGTTTCACCAGATTGGCTAGTTCAATCACAACTGTTGAACACATTGAACCACGCAACCTATCATTTGCATTAATGCCACTTTACTAATCACAAAATTCGGGCGCACCGCCTTCGTTACAAATCTCTATATTTTTCTAACAAAATATATAAGATAAGAAAATGTGCATAAAAATAAAATTTGGGTAAACTTTTTTCCATTGTTTTTTTTTTTTTTTTTTTTTGTGGAATTATCAAGCATAGGATAGAAATTTTATAAGAGTTGTAGCTACCAAGACAAAGTTTTAAGTTATTATGCTAGTTGAATGTTGTATATAATTCATATGTTTGCCTATGTACGGATTTATTATGCATATATATACTGAATGTTTTCCTTGGTATGTAGTATATATTGTCAACCACGATTTCAATTGTAACATTGTCAGCAAAGCCGAACTTCGCACCTAAAATCGCTTAATTAAGCAAAGCAAAAGCGAATTTTTTAGATCATAATTAAATCCATAGAGATACTACGGTGCTCTATCTCTATTTTTATTTTATTTTATTATTTTAGTTTTTGTGTGTTTTGAATTACAAAGCTAATTAAGGAGAGTGTATAGAAGAGAAATCGAACCCTAAATCTAGACAGTAAGAAACGGACTCGGATGCCACTAAATCACATGGGTCTTAACCTCTATATATCTTCAAATGCAATGCGGATTTAATTTTGTGTTATTTGTTTAGCATCTTCCCATGAATTGATATACAAATTCTCAATCATTCACTTGCTAAAATCTAAATGCCCGCCAATAACTAGAAATACATGTATACCGTATACAAAAACAGTTTGGGACACCACACATATGATATAGCCAATCGAAGGGCAGACCAGAAAAGGCGTACGAAAAGAGAGAGAGAGATATAGCTTAAATTAATGAATGCTATGCTGTAAGTTGCATAAATAATGTCAAAAAACACCCGTTTACATGTCTACATGGCACCACAGAATGTTATTAATTAATTATTTAACTAACTTTGTTTCAAGAAAATTATAAAGAACATGTATATATATATACATGTACTGTATATGTATAGGTACCTGATGAGATTGAAAAATAAAAAATAAAAGGGCATTTGGCATGCATGATTGTGTTTCCCAAAACCCAAGAAACAGAATAAGACGTGGTCTTGTAAGTAAAACATTCCGTTCAACGCAACATGTGCCCCCCACCATCCCTGCAACCCCTCTGTATATTCCTGCTTTCAAAATTCAAATCCATATATTCTCAACATTCTTTCCTTTTTTAAAAAAAAAAAAAAAAATTGTTTTACTAAATCGAATTTCTGTCGCTTCTTTCTTAAACTTGATTAATTTAATTTTATTTTCAAGGTTAATTAATTAAAATCTTGTGAGACTCAAGACTTAAGAAGATGAAATAGGCATAAACTTCAGAGATGAAGTGATATTCTATATGGGAGATGGGGACGAGGCATGCATGCCTTTCTTCTCCTCCTGATCAAAAGCTGATCATTGCACTTTCTTTACTTTATTATTTCTCTCAGCTACCCACATATTCAACATGCTCTCCTCCTCTTTTATATACATGCAAATGTGAGTGTGTGTGATAGGGAGAGGATAACGAGGACTTTCATCTAGTCCCTTTACTAATCAATAAAGTTTGTGACATTTTTGCATCTTGCATAGTATTACGTACCGTATTGTCCTGTCATTTGATTTTCATCTTTTTATTCAATTACAATCAAATATATATCATCTCGATCAACAACAAATTCAAGATCGATCATGACTAATTTGTTATCGACATGTTGTACATACATATACATTTTGTGAGAGCTCGATCACTAACTTTACTAATAGATTAAAACCTAAATTAACGTCGACATTGAAAACTTTGACTAATCAATCAATAATTAAATTCGATTAAGTCACTTAAACACTCGGATAGTATTTATTATTATTATTATTATTATTATTATTATTCAAAAGTAGCCTTCATAATTATATTGTCTTTGATGCAATATAAATATAATATACGAGAGAATTGGGTAATATAATTGATTTCGTTAGTTTCACTAAGATCTCTTTTTCCTTTTTTCCCTTCTAAATAAGGTATACATCTCGATCGTCTCTGTAGCATGAATTAGAGTTGTCACACACTTAAATTCGCTATTTTAAACTTGTCTATTTGTCCTCACTTGTACTTATATAGATCCCTATAATTAACTCTAAATATGTAACATCCTCCATCATTAGAAAACCAAAAAGAGAACACAACGGATCGATAAGTTTTACCCCAAGGCGCCTAAAAAATAAGTACATCTCCGGTGGAACATCTACCGAAAAGCAGATTATATAAGAAATTCTGAGTGCAAAACCCTAGCTAACTAGCTAGATCCCTAAAAAAAGGATCTAAACACTAATTAAGTGGAGATTAACAGCTACAATTAATCACCCAAATGATTTAAGCACTAATTAATTAGAAGAAACTATTGATTAGGTTATGCGTTGGACCAGAATGAGGACGCAAAGGGCTTATAAAAGACAGCAGGCCAACCCCTCAAATCACTCTCTCGATCGGATCACACTGGGTAGCCTCAACCGAGCGAAGAGAGTTTTAATTGTCAATTAAGTCCTCCAAGATTTAGTGGAATCCATTTTGGTACCTAATGTTTGTGATATATGTTTCTGAATCCCCCCAACATACTTGACGTACGGATAATTGCATTAATCTTGGCATGGCCTTAATTAATCAATGTTAAAACATAGAATTAAATATGCACCATCTGAATTAATCAGCCACTAATGAAAGGAGTGATGAAGAGAAGAAGAATGGGGAGTCCCAACTATATATCCAAAGCAACATGCACTATGATTGCCCTTACATAAAGGAGCAAGCAAAGTTGAAGAATTGAAACCACGTAATCATAATGCATGGGATGCTTTTACTCATGAAGTGACGACCTAGATTTATACTTGGTTCATCATCAATTTTCATGCATCCCAGCTGACTTTCCAATTTCAATTCAACTCAATTATTTTATTTCATCAATAATTATTACAATTTCACAAATTTAATTAATTAATTAAAGATCGATCTAGAACACGAGGGTGCAATTACTGAAGAGAGAGAGAGAGAGAAAAGGAAAATTAGAAAAGGGATGTATATATATTGCTTGTTATTTTACTGTTTATCGTCATGATGACATCATGAGTACTCCCTATGATAACTTGTCCACTTTTTACATCAAAGCAAATAAAAGTGGCATCCCAACATTACTCTTTCTATGCATGTTATTCATGCTATATGCTCACTCCATAATTTCCCACTTTTTTTTTTTTTTTTTTTGGGCTATATATGATTTTCCACTTTCTTTCTCTTTAGTGATGGTTTCCCTCATATGGGCAACTGATGTTAAGATTGCTTTGGATTCAATACCAAGTCTTTTGTGTGCCCCATGCGGTCATGCACCCTCCATTTCATTCTCACTGCTTTATTAATTTTAATTTGTAGCTAGCCCATTTAATTGACTAATGAATTACGTACATACTAGCCCTGCTCTCCCATATATATATATATATATATATATATATATATATAACATATTTGGTAAATATAATAAGCTAGTTTATAACTCATTTGGTGAACTTATACGCCATTCCTATTCAAATAAACTCTATTTAATTGGAAGAGTTTATTTGAAAAGTTAATAGTTATTTGAAAAGCTTTTTTATTTGCTTTTCAAATAAGTTCATGAGTTTTTCATTTTTTATTCCATGTTTACCTTTTTCGTTTTGTAAAAAAGAAATATAATTATTTTAAGCATATCCTTTTCGGTCATTTTATGTTTTTGATCTAGTTTTTCAGCTAATTTTGCCTAACACTAATATTTAAATCAGTTAGTGTTTATTTATCGATTATAAACTATGTTTCTCAATTGATTTATCGATTATAAAATTTAGTTTATCGATTTGTTTACCAAACACACCCATAATATATATTGGTTTGGATTTATACACGCGATATAATCCTGATTTGAACCCATTTTAATTATATGATTTCGGAATTTTATTTTATTCTATTAGTAGCCAACCACGATTTAGAAGGTTACATATCAATTGACTAACAAACAAGAAATTACACCATTTGCATGTAACACAACGCCCTATTTAATTTTTTTAAAAAAATTTTCCCACTGCCTAGTCCGTTCATAGATATACCCCACGCGCATCATTACCGTCTTTTGTTTCATTTCTCATTCATTATTAGTAATAAATTTAAAACCAACACTTACGTTAATTTTTTCCTTGGCCGGCCCGACCGCTTTACCTACCTAGAATTCAAACTTTTTTTCTCTTTTCATTTTTTTTTACCGCACAATTTCCCAGCTTTAATTTCTTACTTTTCATCATTAGTGTTATTCACAAAATTTACATCAGTTTCACCTTCAATGCACATTAATTATTACTCTATACTATCTCCGTCCCAAAATTATAATTCACAATATTCCTTTTTATCCGTTTCAAAATTAAACGAAAGGGTATATTAAAAAATAATCTTGACAATACCATTAATTATATTTTTCTTAATCTTTATAAAAATAAAAATAAATTATATTTATGGCACTGAGCTAGGTAGTATATAAAATAAAACCTTTTCCCCAAAATTAGTAAATATAAGACATTCTCGTTTTCACACACACGCGCTTGGGCTGCCCTATAACTTGCATGCACGGTCCAAATTAAACGAGCTAGTAACACGTACATACATACATGATGTACATAGTAATAAAAAAGCGACTGAAAAGGAGTACGGCTATAGAATGGGACAAATATAGCATTAGGTGGTGTAATTGACATGCATGCACATCTTCCCATGAAGCATCCATTAATATGTCATGAAATGAATATTAAAATTTAAAGTAACATGTTAACTTTATTTTCGTGTAAGAAAATTGGGTTAATAATTGATATTTTTATTTTTTCACATGGGTAATTAAATTAGCTAAATTTTATATTTAATTAATTTAATTATGCATGTTTTATTTTTTATATGGATTTATTATCACATTGTATTCTTAATTTATCCTAATTTTAATTATCATATGTAATAATTCCTTGTTTTATTTAAGTGGAATAAACAAGAGGGAGTCCATTGGACACTAGAAATATAGGGAGCGAAAATTTCCTAGCTTGTGCCCACATTCAATATATCCGGTTTATGATAAGAATTATATTCCATATAAACTCGATACAAAATATAGTAAGATTTTTATCCCATATTATCTTGATACTTGATAAGGTAAGAAGTTTATTTCATATTTATCTTTTACCTTATTTAATTAATTTCCTACAATTAATAACTTATTCTTGTCTTTGTAAAAATTGGAGTTTTAAGGAAATTGGGCGATTTATATATCAAGACAACCTAATAGAATTAAAATCCCACTATTGGGAGGATCATATTACACGTTCATAAAACAAAAAATCGGCTCCCCACACTAGGTAAAAACGTGTCCTCCTCTCCCATATTCATGTCTTCTTCAAGCTAATTTCTTAATCAAGTCCATGAGCTTCCTTGACTCTAAAAAATCTTGGTTCAAATCTCCGGGAGGAGTTCTTCCACGAAGTAGATTAATCCACAATGCGTAGAGATCCTTGCAGGAAGTGCAGATCTATTATAGGATTGCGGTTTACAAGGAGCTATTGATGAGAGACGGGATGTCTGCTCAGATTATATGCTAAGAACGAAGAATATGGAGCTTTTCTATTATTTTTTTAGATATTGGTTAATTTATGCATAAATTGTTCTGCATTTGCATTGTAAAATATTTAAACTGATTGAATCTAGTGGGCCGGGTTTTGCTCGTGGCGACGAGCACGTGGTTTTTTCCCAATTGGATTTCCACTTTAAAAATTCTGTATTTTTACTGATTTTTGTACTGCATACTATTAATTTTCAAAATCGCGACCCAAACGCATCTGGCTCACGTAGATGCATCTAGACTACAATAATTTACAGACGCATCTTACATTAAAAAGTAAACTCTAATAAATTAAATCTGAGTAACAAAACACAGTACAGACCTATCTGATCACTAAAATCAGCTTACTTAGATAACTTAAACTTTCATAACATACTAGTAGCAAGCTCGTTACTATTACTTTATTTCCGTGCAGGTTTAATTTAACGGAGAAAGAAATTAGTGCTGTAGATCAATGTTGTAGGCAAGAAAATAAAAGAGAAAATGTATACCGAACCAGACTATAAATCAAGAAAAATATGAACTTGAATATATAACAATGATTTAGTCTAAAATATGTTTCGTAATGTTCTGTGTTGTAAATCCTCGATTATAGGTTTATAACCCAAATATACACAACCGACATAAAGATATTGACAAATTTAGCAAAGCATTATAAGAAATTTGGCTTTTAGGACACGGTCTATCATCGTCTCTATAACCTTGTGTCTATAGAGTATTAAGAGGGACATGCTATCATATCTAGAGCTGGTCATCCGGACAAGCCCGTTGACGGCCGGTTCGGGCCTTAAACCAGCACGAAATCAGGTCGAACCCGGTTTCGTATCGGTTCAAGTTCTTTTTAAACCTGAACCGGACAGTTCAGGCTGAACCGGACTGTTCAGGTTGAACCGAAATCAGGCGGTTCAAGTTCTTGACCGTTGGCAATGGTCAAGAAACGGTCACAATTGTAACCGTTTAATTTGAAATGGGGAGTGCCACTCCCCATTTCCTTTTTCTTTTTTTTTTTCTTTTTTTTTCCTCTTTTTCTATAAATAACCCTTCTTCCAAAATTATTTTCTTCACAAATCACAACTATACTCTCTCAACTCTCAAGTCCCAATTCTCAACTCATCTCATTCTACGTTTCTACTCTACTCAAGTTTTAATTTTTTAGGCTCCCAATCTTTAACAAATTAGCGATCTCTTTTTTATATTGTGCAATTTATAAATTTCCCCACACAATCTTTTATATTTTCTATTTTACATTTTCATTCTACACTACTAAAATGTCGAACTTCAGCGAAGATGCATCAAACCAATTCATTGGTCATGGTGGTGAATTTTCAACACAAAAAGTGAACGAAACGTTGGGAATGTACAAAATCAAGAAAAGTTGAGTCTCGAAACAATACATGAAGGCAGAGAAAAGACTACGAAAGTTTCCAATTATGATATTTTCACCGTCCATTTAAAAAAAGAACGTGTGGGTAATAAGGACTTCAAAGTATCTTGCAATTATTACGATAGTAAGTACGCTTCAAAATCAGATGGGGATATGACACTTACAAAAGACATCTGAAAAGTCAACATGCTAACATCCTCGACGAAATTGGAACCGATACAAGCTCAAATCACCGGATATGAAAATACCTCAGGTACTTCTCAATTATTTAAATATACGGATGAAAAAAATAAATCGAAATTAGCGAAAATGATTTGTATGGAACACTTAACTTTTAGTTTTGGTGAAAGAATTGGTTTCAATAATTATTGCACAAGAGCTTTAAATACCCAAGCGAAACGTGTGCCTAGAAACATTGTGAAACGTTCAATTTTGAAATTCTATACAGAGCGGAAAAAAGAATTGGCACAAAATTTTTCAAATTTAAATAGTTCAGTTTCTATTTGTAATGAAATTTGGAGTGATCATTGGCAACAACATGGTTATATGAGCATTACTGTTCATTGGATTAATAACAAATGACTTTTATAAAAAAGAATTATTACCTTTCGAGTTTTTGATAAATCACATATATAATACCGAAAATATTTTTAGAATGATCCAAAATTGCTTAGAAAAATATTGTTTAGTTAGAAAAAATTTTTCTATTTCTTTTGATAATGCGTCAGCAAATACTGCTTCCATTTGTGACTTACGACGTATTTGCCAATCTAATATCGGCGGAAAATTTTTTCATATTCGATGTACTTGTCATGTTTTAAATTTGTGTGTACAAGATTGTTTGAAATATTTAAATGTTGGACATACTCCAATTAAAACGGCAATTCGTTATTTATGGGCACGTTCTAATATAATGAGAAATTGATTAAATTTTGTAAAGAAAATGATAGAAGACCAAAAAGATTTCCTGAAGATATTCCGATTTGTTGGAATTCAACTTTTAAGTTACTAAACTGCTCATTTTCATATACAGATTCGTTGTGCAACTTTATTTCACAAAATGTCCCCCATCTTACTTTGTATCCACAAAATTGGGAGGTTTGCACTAATCTTTTGGAATTTTTAAAAGTTTTTTAGGATGCAACAAATGTTTTAGTGGTGTTTATTATCCTACATCACATTTATTTTTAATTGAATGTATTAATATAGCCGATGCATTTCAAAAATATGAAAATGATCCGGTTTTGTCACAATCTATAATATTGATGAAAAGTAAATGATTAAATTATTTTGCAAAATTCCTCTAATTAATCTCGTTGCATGTGTTTTTTATTCTTGAACTAAATTAGATGGTCTAAGTGATTATTTAACTTATTATTACGAAGTGTTGGGTCTTGAAAATTTTGATGTTCAAATGCAAATTTTTGAAGTTAGAAGAATAATTATAGAATTATTTACGGAATATGTAACTCGTTATGGATCATCTTCTTCATCTTCTACTACTTCTAGTTCTGATCAAGTTCGGGAAGAAGAACCATCTAAACTTGGTCATGGTGATCGATTATTGAGAATTTGGCAAAGAAACCAAGGGATTCATCCGGTTCAATTCCCGAACTTGACATTTATCTAACAACTGTTTTTGAGTTTGGTGATAGTAAAGTAGGTAAAGATTTTCCAGTTCTTCAATGGTGGAAACGTCGCCAAAACACTCAACCTATGCTATCACGAATTGCAAAAGACATTTGCATCTCCAGTGTCAATCGTTTCCGTCGAACAAGCCTTTAGCGCGGGAGGACTTATTTTGGATCCGAAACAATCTACCATGGCTCCCGGATCATTAGAAGCACAAACATGTGTCGATGATTGGTGCAAAGCCGATGAAAGAGATCAAGAATGGAAGAGCAAATCTGATGAGGACGCCTACGACCTAACTAGTGAAGGAAGTGGAACTGCAACATCCAGTGCAAGAAGTGATTAAATTGAAAAGGTAAGAGAATTACATTGGCTTTGATTCCTCGTGAGAGGATACGCATGTAACTTAATTTTTAATAGGAAATTAAGTTCAAACCTTAATTTATTTAAAAACTTTTTTTCTGGATTTCGGATTTGGGGTTTGAGAAATTGATTTTGGGGTTTTTTTTTGAACCGCCAGTTCACTCTAAACCGAGGTGAATCGTCGGTTCGAAAACTTTGTTTTTTTTTTTAAATTTTTGAACTATGAACCGGCGGTTCACGAACCAATACGGAACCTGCAGACCGACAGTTTCGTGCCGGTTCACATATTTGTGAACCGTTGAACCGGCAGTTCATGAACTTGAATCGCCATCACGAATGCCGCCTACCATGCCGCCTCCTAACGCTTCTGAGCGGGCTATAAAAACGACATGCCTCCCCTGATGGCTTAGTTTTTTTATGGTGAAAGTCAAGAAAATGACTTTTGCGGTTGCAAGTTGTACCACAAAAACTCACTCAAATATATTTTAGTGCTTGTGATCTAGAGCATATTGCCATTACGATTGCATAAGTCATTTTTTGGCGTGTGTTTTTCATTGGGATCGCGTTCCTCTTCTCATAATCATTTAATTTATATTTTCCATATATATAATCTATTCATTATTTCTCACTACATTTGATTAATTAGTAGATTTTACACCTTCTTGGACCACTCATCACCTATTTATCTTAACATTTTCACAATAATAGTTACCAAAAGAAAATTCAACGTTGAGAGCAACATATATAATTCAAGTCAGCAAAACAATTAATATTAGTACAAATTTCATTGAAAATAATTAAAGTGGAGAAGTTATATATTTAGCTAGTTAGTTACTTATATAAAGTTGTAATTGTACAAATTAATAATCAATCATAGAGGGGCGCATATCATATTTCCTGGTATAGCGTACTCTTGTCCACGTCTGATGTCGATAAAGTGATATGAATGGATCAAAATCTCCCATCTCATCATACATTCACACACAACAAATTAAGGATCCAATGCTATTGCGAGCTAATGGTATCCATGTTACTACATAAACTGATCTCGATCAGATATATTTATATAATGAATATATATCTGCATATATAGATAGACCAATTTGTACGTGTAGACGAAACAATAACGAGCTAGCGAATTAAAAAGGGAAAAAGGGAAGTCATAAACTGTTTACCTCGTAATAAAGTTGGAAAAAGGTTTCATGCGTAGAATATTTATGTGATTTATATATTATTATATTACGGCGAATTCCCGACAACGAAGGGGGGCCATAAAATTCCACGCTTGGGTTGCATGGACGTGCGTTTGATTGTGGGCTCCATTTACTGACTACGCGTGCAAAGCCGGACTTCATGGGGGCCTCTCCCCCTGGGTCCCACCTCCCCCACCAATTCCTTCTTCATCTTTCAATTTGCATACAAAAATTACAATTTAATTAAACACACGTTTGACGTACCCAGATGGAGTACTAATTAATTACCGCTAGCTACCACTATGGAATTATTTCTATTTCTACCATCATTGCCTGCTTTTGCTAATCCAATCTTCATCATCACTACTTTAATCATGGCTTCCAAGGACCTCTAATTACAATTACAATTATTATTATTATTATTATTCTAATTCTAATTAAATCTCTCCCCAGCAGAATTATATATATTGAAGTTTATTTAAAAATTCACCCCCTTTTATGTTTCGTTTCCGTAAATCCTTCGTGCGTACTGGGCCCACCCATTCCTTTTCATTGTTACTATAATATAATGATGATAAAATTGATGTTTGTTCTTTTTAATTTTACGAGTTTGAAATTCGGACAAAAATGTTACTACTAAAACTTACAAAATAGGCAGGTCAAGGCTAAGCGAACATTTTGGTTAATTAGTATTTTTGCTATACTATAAATATGCATACCATATGATATTTTTATTTTATTTTTTAATTAACCATATGATATGTTTATTATTTATCATTAATTAATTGCCATGATCATGTTCAAAAGAATGACAGTAATGATAGAATAATGTTACTCATCATAACCGGTGATCTTTCATCAGTAATTTAACAATTAGTTGATAGTAATTTATTTATCATTTTATCTTAGATAATAAATTTCACTGTGACAACCATATATATATATATATATATATATATATATATATATACATGTCGCATAACTCGTTAATGGTAATGACTCTACACAAATTGCATTACTCTCGTGACAAGTACAATAACATGACTTCAATGTCATAAATTAGACTTGTGCTCAACAACAATTGTACTTCATAGCATAGCTAGTTGAAGGAAATTACAAACTATAAATAAGGTGTACATTGGATTAAAAAATTTTTAAGAATGAAGAAGAAAACAGGTTTGGGGGTCCAACAATGAAGAGCCAACTATAGCCTTTTGCTTCTATATATTCACATTGTCATTGCATAGGTAGCGGGATTCTATGTAAGACAGTAATAAGATTTAGGCTGCATCTTTTATGCATGGGAGTGGAGGCCTGAGCTAGCTTTCAACTGATAAAATTAATTTCCACAATTTCCCCCAATTCCAAGTCTAACTCTAAACTTTTCACATCGGAGCACACAAGGAGATCTGAATTACAAAATCTTCAAGACATAATATTGGAAATTAGTCTATCTAATTAATTGACACACACAGTATCAGACTATCAGAGATCAAAAGTTTCAAAGCAGTGCAGAGTATTAAACTTGCATGGACATCCTTTCACTTCCAAACACTGCTATTCCCAATGCAGATAAAGATAAAAATAAAACAAAAGCCCCTCAAAATTTCCAAGGATAGTCACAAACCTAATCATCCATAGAGACCATAACCATGTTCTGCCGTTCTGTTATATTATGCACAAGGGGAACTGGTTTGGGGGGATCTAATTTTCCGAGGAGACAATATTTTGGAAACGAAAATAGTATGAAATAACACGGAAGCAGTAATATGGATTGACTATTTAGATTTAACATATGCGGCAGCTGAGACTGCAGAAATATAATGCAAATATATAGTTGGTCTTTCAATTCCCTTCTAAAGCATGAATGTAACACAAAATTGTATTTGATGTAACAAATACATGGTGCTGCTTTCATTGAGATAAAGGAAATGGATATGACTTTCATATCTTTTATCTTCAAGACATGAAAATTAAGGTAATTGGACTAACAAAGATTCGCTATCAAGCATTATCCAATCCTAACCAAACACGTCTTGAACTTCAAACATTTCCTGATACTAGACGTAAACCATCCATTTACTATTGTTTACGTCAACAAATGACAATTGGCACAACAAAATTAAGATGTTAACATTTGTCACTAGTAACAGTCGGGATCACCATTTTCGTCCGGTTAAAACATCATTAACTGAAAGAATCTTGGTTATACTTGGAATTTAAGCTTTTTCAACATTTCAATTTCTGATTGATGCCATTTTAGACCAGAATGAATGTCTTTTCTTTGAGCATGCTTGCAACAATGTGATCTTGAAGTATGATTATTATATAGCAATGTGTACATCAAAGAAATTGAAAAGGTAAAATGAGGTACATATGATGCTTTACACTGAGTTAAACGGAATTAAATAGATTTATCCATTAGAATCTATCATTTTAGAGTTCACAACAATCTTCCCTAATTCCCTTGGAAGCAATAGAATACTTCAGGAAGTTCATTAAACTTTAAGCAATGGCAGCATAATTTTCTGTACCTCCAAAATCCTAGCATTATCTACAGGATGTGTGAAAAGGAAATCTCAATAGTTGATTTACTTGCTTAAAAAGACAGTTTCTCAGTTTAAATTTTAGGCGATGTTGACATTAGAGGCAATCAACAGTTACACGAAAAAAGTGAAGACAGTTGCAAATATTCTAAAATGATAAATATTTTGTGCATTACCCACAAAATAGCATCTTCACTCGGACACTTTTTTCCCTCTTATAGAACCGTTCCAGCTTAAATGGTGTCAATGGCATCAAAACAAGGAAAAGTTGCTAAATATATTGAACAGAAACAGGATACAGGTGGTGAATTCATGTGTTATATTTATGTCGGGAATTTATTTTAAACAACCCCAAGAATAAGATGAAAGAAACAAAGAGAGCAAGAAAAACTCGAAAAAATAAAATGACAGAGAACCGCTCCGCAAGCGATTTCTGGAGGTACCAATTTGGAATGTGTTTGATCGAGTGTTTCTCTAAAGAAACGTCTATGTATGAACACTTGCAGATCTCCTCAAACAACTTTTTGTCTAAATGTATTTCCCAAACCACTTCATCACTGCTTATTCACCTTATTTATAAATATGATTGTCAAAACCTTGTTGAACATACTCTTAGACAGGAGGAAACTTCGTAATGTTATGTATGCTTAGCACTACAAAGTTATGATATGTTAGTTTTTCTAGAATGCCATTGTGGCTAGTTGTTGGCTTAATTTATTAAGAACCATTTCTTCAAGTGCTACTGTTTTATTGGACTCTTGATTACAACCCTTATATCAGAGCAGAGGGTCACCTCCATTCATTGGTTTCTCATAAATATTGCTTTTCCCGTGGGCGTAGAAGTAGACATGACGGACCTCTAACCAAAAGTGACCAGCAAAAAAGGAATTTACACATCATCCTAAACCTCATGGAAAGAGAACTTTTAGTTTGTTATCTTAAATCATCCGTTCACAGTGTAAAAGGAACAAATAAGTATGGACACTCGTGCGTGCACATTTGAATTAGAAAACATAAAATAAAATAAAATATAAAATATAAAATAAAATAAAATAAAGAGACCTTCAATCCGGAATTTTGACCTATGCAGATGACTTGTGCCAAGAACATTTCAGAACAAGAATGTACACGAACCACACCATGGCATCAAGGTATTACTTTACAATTATCATGTGAACAATGAACACTAGTTTGTAAATGAGAACACATAAAAACATGGATTCATTCATTTGGCAGGAAGATGCAATATAAGAGTTCTGATCATTTAACCATATGTTGGGTTTGTAACTTTATTTCATGCCAAAAGTTGTTACCATTAGTTGAATTGTATCTGCATCATTCGTAGTCTACATTGATCGGTGTATACAAGAAGATACGAATTCAGTACCCGTGAATTGAAAGCATATGCTGATAATTGACACTTGACAGATAGATGCTGACACAATAACATAAATGAAATAATAGCCAAATGTGATGCCATAAGGTTACACGATCAAACCTGACCGATTTGTGGCCTTTAACAACTCATTCTATCTGCTAAAAGTAAAATCTCCGTGCTTGAACGCGAAATCTGCAAAGTTTTCAAAAGCAACAAAAGTTATAAGCAGTATTATGTAAGAGGTTAGATTGCAAGTAGTGGTAAATAGCACTATTGAAAGCTTTTCAATTGAAGGACATTCTGTACACACAAAATAGCTCGAGAAGTATAAAGGCCAACAAAGATCCCACAACAACTAAGCAACTTACCACTCCAAAACGAATATGAGGGGAGAACTCTACCAAGAAAGAGTGAAGTCGAGCTCTACTCATGTCCAAGCTTTAGCAAATGAAATGAAATGAAAAGGGGGGGGGGGGGGGGGCAAACATTACTAATGCAACCAGAATTTATGCATGCTAACAAGTAACTTGATCAATCATCAATGCGGTGAACGAAAATGAATAAAGCTCTCTATTTTCCATGTGCAATCTCACAACAACGAATCGTCAATAATCAATATGTTTCTTTCTGGCGTTTCGTCGAACAGATGGATATCACTCCGCATAAAAGTGTAAATGGTCCTCTCTCTGAGAATTTGTCAGCCAAAGATTCTCTGATGGGTTGGTTTTATGCTATTCCAGATCAAGATCAAGAATTTATAAACATGAGAATCGTACCCCAGATTTGATAATGGCAATGCTAAACTTAAGGTAATACTAGAAATTCATCGGCTAATCGGGTAAATAAACCTAACGCTTAGCGTGGTTGTACAAGTATAACAAGGATTCGGTGTTTATAAGCATGACATTTTAATCCTTTTTTTTTTTTTTTTTTGGCAAATCCTTTTTAATTTAACAGAAATAAAAATAAGTACCAAATAATAATAATAATAATAATAATAATAATAATAATAATAATAATAAAATGCAATTGAATATGCAAGTGTGCAACTTCTCAATATATATAGATTGGTTTTCCTATTTGTTACAATTTTAATGCAAATTTTTATCGTGCTTTTATTTTGGCCCCCATATGTTAAGAGCACCTCCAGCGTGTCTTCGAATTGGAGGAATTACTCCAATTTGAAGGAATTTTGAAGGAAATCGAACTCTAACGTGGGCACCAAATTGACTCAAATTTAGTGCCCATGAACAGTAATAAGAGGATAATTGTTCATTTGGAGGTATATTTGGACCCATTTTGGGGTTTATTTTATTACTTTTTGTAGTTTTCACCTTTTTCCTTCTTTTCTTTTACACTTTGTGTATTTTGTGTTTAATTTTTCATTCTTCAAAATTTTCAATTTGTTATAAAGAGAATTTAAAAAAAAATCCATCGAATTTGTGTAGGTAATTATGATTTAACGTATTGTAGAATATTTTTTGGTGCCAAGTATAAAATATTCCATTGATTTTTTTAATTTATTTTTAGTTAATTAAGGTTATACTTGTTGCCTTAAAAATGTTCAATGTTGTAAAACATTGTTTATTATTATGTATAAAATATATATTTAATCTTCTATAATAATAATTTATAAGAGAAAAGCGTATTTTAATAAATGAAAAAGAAAATAGAAATATTGAATAGTGTGAATTTGGAGTAAAATTTAGAGTTGATAGTTGGAGTAGAAATGGTAAAATACTATAGCAATTATTTTATTCCGGAGAAAAATTTAAAAGAACGACCTTTATATGTTGGAGATGCTCTAAAGAGTATCCCAAAAAAAAAAATTTAGAAACAACCATTTCTCATAACTGGATGACATATAAAGGTGTGTGTGATTGGGGACTTTTTACTTGCAAAATAGAGATGGTCAGCATATTTTTCAATTTTTGGGCTGTTTGATTGGCTTTTTTTTTTTACTTGCAAAACAATTTTTTTGAAATTCTTCATGTGATCACATTTTACATCTAAACAAGGAAAACATTTTCTTATCTACGAGCCATCTATTCATTTTCCCTACAATTAAAAAAGGTGGGCCCTGAATCCAGGCCAAATCTCTCATACATTCCGGAAGATGTTATGCACATCCAATTTCTATTGCCATAAATATGAGGAAATCCAATTACAGCTCTACCATCGTCATTCCTGGTAGGCAAAGAAGGTCCGGACTCTCTCTCATAAGCTTCACAACCTTTCACAGCTGGGCCATATCAGATTGCATCACAAACTAAAATGATGAAGTTTTTGGCGTTATGTTTCATATATCCCCATTTTTTGAACGTCTATAAATCTCGTATGAGAACAACATATCCATCATCTTTTGCAGTACAAGGACTTTGACTGGACTATTTCCTTCATCTCAAACCGCGAAGGTATGTAGAGATAAGTCTATTTTTTAGCTAAATATTGGTTGACAATGGGGACCTATGGATTTTGGGGTTGATAGTTGAGATAAGTCTATTTCCTTCATCTTTTGCACTACAGTAATATGATAGTTGAATACTTTTGTTAACAACTCGGGAATAAAATGCCAATGAATTTTCCCAACTTTTTCATATAAAGAATGTCAATCAAATAAGGATTGTAAGGAAAAGGGATCGAATTCCATGTAAAATATTACCAATCAAACACAAAAAGTAAGAAAATGATACCATTTTTCAGGTAAAAACTAATGCAATCAAACACCTATAATTATCATTATCAATACTTATAAAACGAATTCCCTATAATTCAATTACATACAATTCGTTTGCTTTGCAACTAAATTCCAACTTTGCAATCAAATTCTTTGCAACTAAATTCCAACTTTGCAATCAAACATGGCCTAAGATTTGAATTTGAACCGTTGAAAATATGTAGTTATCACTTTCACCTTATAAAGTACATGCATTGAGAGTAAAGTTTTCTTCATTATTATATAACAATGAAGGGATTATTCTCCAATTGTGACTTGAACTTTTACTAATTCTCACACTATAGTTGAAATGGGGTGAAAGTCCTACCGTCTGAGAAAAAGAAAACATGTAATATTCCACGAAAAATCAAAATCACAAGATGAGCAAAATCATTTAACATCAACATTGTTTATAACTATTTTGTGAAAAAACTAAGAATTCGTATATTCGATTTATAATAAAACACAATACAAGACGACTATAAATACAGATTCGAAACACTAGATGTAACCCTAACAATAGAAAAGACACCACGAAACTTTAATCGTAGCCCTAATAATGGAATAGGCAAAACTACCCTTAACTAATAAACCAAATTACTAAAATATATTCTAACACCCCCTGTCAAACACACGATACTATCGAGAGTTTGCCAAAAAGTTTACAAAATACAAAAAACGATAATATGAAAAACAGTGCAAACTTCTATCTTCTTGCGATCTTTCAAGCTTGACTAATATTGTAAGTCTAGCTTATGCTTGCACGAATTACACTCCCCTTCCGTCAGGGCCAGAGTCATTCGGCACACCCCCTCTACGCAGGGCTTAGACACATTGACAAGTCCATGAGCTCGACTAACAATACTCCTTCATTGTGGAAGCCAAATCAATAATCCAAGCATTGCTAAAGTCCCCAACAATGCCAATTCATGTACCAACTATCAAATGCCAATTCCAAATCCACCTGACCAAATTAGAAAACAGAAGAGAAGAACCAAATGTCCACCGAACCAGTTGAGAAGTGAGGGAAAGAGAGTCAAATTCCAATTGCAGATCTCACTGCACATCCAAATGCAAATTCCAGATTTCACGGGACAAATTGAGAAGGGGAAAGAGAATCAAATGCCAATTCAGGATAAAATGGACCAATTTAGATTTAGTAGACTAAATCTGCAAATGCAAAACTTTTGGGGACTCCTTTTGCCAAATTTGGGGACTATTATTCACCAACTAAAACTTTAAGATCAACTTAAACAAACTTAAAACAATTAGGGACCAACTCTGCAAATAACATAAAATTCTTCAAATTGAAATCTGACTTCATCTTCTTCGTGATTCACTAACGCATCCAAACTAACACGCCGCCACTCACCAGTCACGACCGCAATTACTTCGCCGACAACCACCACCATCATTGATAAGTGCATTTTACGCACTTATTTAGGGCCGTTGAGCTCTAATTAATTGTGTTTTCTATTTATTTCGTGCCTAAGTTTTGTAATTTATTATTATTTTAGGAGAAAAAATGGATATGAAAGAAAGTGGAGCAATATTGGAGTGGAGATGGCCAAAAGAATGGAAGAAATATGAAGATAAGGAAAGTTTCCAAGTTTGGGGACGATAATGAAATTATGCTAAAGATTCAAGATGAATTTTGACCCAAGAAAATGTGGAATGTGGGAAAGGCTATTTCTGTATTAATTATATAAAATTTTGTCTAGTTTCTACAGGATTTTGAATCACCTCAATCAGACATCGGACGATGAAGTTATAGCCAAAATAGTCAACACTGCCAGGCCGTCATATTTTACTCGCGAATGCCTAATGTGACTAGGACTTGGAAACCCATTATACTTGGGCCTTATTCACGACTTTGAGGAAGAAAAAACACTCTATTTAAGGGGATTTTCCAGAGAAAAAGAAGGGGGGAAGATCATTAGAGAGAATTGAAGCTAAAACAAAGCAAATTGGGAGGAGAAATTGAAGAACTCAAGAGATTGAAGACTTGAACTTACTTCTCTCAAACCCGGTTATGTATTTCGTTTTATTTCTTGTCTTTAGTTTTTATTTTAATTCCATGAGTAGCTAAACCCTTATTACTTGGGACGATTTATGGATCCCAATGGTGAACCCTAATTTTATATGAATGGATCCGAATTTCTAGTAATTGATTGTGTGCTAATTCTATGTTGTTGGGTTATTTTATTTGTCTTTCTGATCAATTGGTGAATTTATCTATTAGTTTATGTTTGATTCGAGAGAGGAGAACATAAATTAGATTTAGATAATATATAACACTAATTTAGACAAGATTTAAAGATAAACTTGTGGTTAGTGCGGCCACATAGGTGGAATTTCGAGGAAACTGATTAGAATTTCTCGTGTGAATGCGTTCATGAAGGTTGATAACAAATTTTCTTAGAGATAGGTGAATTGACCCGATTGAATAGATTTAATTATCATCGAGAGAGATAGTTATATAATTTAGGAAATTCGACCGTTAGCACGAGTTAATTACTTTGGATCCATGAATGTGGGATTAAGGGGGTCGATTGGGTGAAGTAATGAGTCCCAAGTCTTTAAATACTTTATTTAATCTACAAATTCTTTTAATTCTTGCATAATAGATTTAGTGGAGCATCACTCTCTTAGTATTTTGTTTAAATTTAGCGTTATTACACCCATTAATTCGATTCATCAAATAAAGTGATAAATTGATAAATTTTGGTACTCAAAAAAAGTCCGTGTGGGATCGATACGTGGACTCAAATTCACTTTACTACTTGTTTGACACCGTACACTTGCGGTTCGCATTGTGCACTCAGATTTTTAAGCGAACAACCATCAATCACTGCCGTTTGAAATTGGTGCAATCTAGGAGAGAGAGGAAGAGATGGAGAAATCATCAGAATGCCAATCATCCTACCAGGAGGAAATCAATATCTTCAAATACACTTCATCAAAACCACCATAATCTCTTATTATCATCCAATCATCCAATAACAGCAAACAATTACCCGACACTTGGACTGCCTCAAAAATACGAAAGCAATATCATTCTCGATTCGATATTTGGATCAAGCATACTCGGTCGAATAATTGAAAACAATTACCAATTACCATAGGCGACGCACGAGACATCACCATATCTGCAACTTCGATAGATTATCTCCGCCATTGGTCCATCCAAGGACAACCCACATAAACAAGATGGTGGATTTTTAGATTCGAAGCAAGAGGGTGGGCTTACATAAGAGATGAACGAGTCGTAGCAACTAAGAAGAAAATAAGATTTATAAGAGGAAACAAAGAGAGATGATTTCAAACGTAAATAAACGACAAACAATACGAGCGGCACAAAAAGACTCGAACCTACTCTGAAGTGGCACAAAAAGACTCGAACCTGCTCTGATACCATGTAAAGAAACTAAGAATTCGTATATTGAATTTATAATAAAACACAATACAAGACGATTATAAATAGACTCGAAACCATAGACGTAACCCTAACAATAGAAAAGACAGCCCGAATGTAACGCCCCGACTCCTTACGTGTATTTTGTGTATCTTTTGTTATAAATTGGAAATGTTGCGTAGATATATATATGATGATGACGTGTTACATGAGGACTGAAATGTGTATAGGGGATGCTCGGGAGTGTATTTGAGGACGTGATATACCGGACGACCTTCGAATTGGTGTCGGGAGGAGAAAACAGGAAAATGAAAATTTACGGCCGTAACTGGGTCATTTACGGCCGTAATTTTGGGATTTACGGCCGTAATTTTGGATTTACGGCCGTAATTTATTGAGTTGAGAAAGGTTGGTTGGTACGAAGTCTCGGTAGGCCGCATGTCCGAGGTTGCGGCCGCAGTCCTCAGGTTACGGCCGTAAGGGTCTCATGTTACGGCCGTAACATGGAAATTTACGGCCGTAAATTAAGGTTGGCAGAATGGTTTTGGATAGACTTTTAAGCCATTTGATTCACTTTTTTCATCATTTCCGGTCCATACAAGTCCCAAGCAACCTAGAGCTATCCCAAAAAGGTCTTGTGGAGGGATTTTGCTTGATTGGATTGAGGGATCATCGTAGCTATCATTGAGTACCGTAAATCTCTACCGAAGGAAGTGGAGGAGACTTGAAAGGGGTTCCCTATTCTTTCTTTCCCTACTTTTCCATTCTTGAGGTAGGTAATAGATGTATTTCATGTATATAACATGTGTTTACGAATATATGATGAAATAGGCGATGATAGATGTATTTTGTGTGATTACTGGTACCTTGACATCCATGGAATGCCTTGTGGAAGGATTGGTAGTAGTGGTGGAATATGTATATATATAACATGGAAATTGCCCTCTATGTGTGTATGGGCATGTGTATGTGGTATGTTAAGGGAGTATGGAGCCTTACGTTAGGATATGAAGATTGAAACAAGGCTTGACGTGAATAGTATGCTCATTCATAACATATGTGTGTAAAAGGGTTGCCTATCATGTGTTTACCAATATGTGAATATACAATCGGCCAATATTGGGGAAAACTAAGTGCTATGCGGGGAAAAGTGTTACACCGAAAGGTGGGAGCACCTCTTGACCGCCGTAGGAGCCACCTCTAGATGCCCTGGCCGGATTGTGAAGCCTCGTGGGGTAGTGAAACCCCGAAGTTAAAGACCTACGGGCACGCCTACAGGCAAGTTAAAGACCTATGGGGCAAGCGGGGCTAAATATGATATTGTGGGCGCCAAGTACTCACATGATTCGCAACCGGCGCCGAAGTGAAAGTATAACATGCATTGCATATACATTTATTCCTACTGAGTCTTTATGACTCATGTTGTGTTGTATTGTTCTTTCTGTGTGCAGGACAGGGTCGATCAGGTGGAAGAGGCGGGGGATCCGTCGGTACTTGATGTGTGAAGGCTAGGAACTGACACGGTGCCGAACTTTTGTACTTGTAAATGAGTAACATGTGATTGCTCACCTTGACAAATGCTAGTTGTGTAAATGGCTATGTATTTTGGGTAAACGATCGGCACCTATGAGTTAAGAGCCGAATCTTTTGAAATGAACCTGTGAGCATTGTTAGGTGTCACTAAACGTGTTTAATTTATGCGTGTGTAATGACACCCTAGTCATGTATTACAATTGTGACGTATATATATATATATATATATATATATATATATGTGAGATATGACGTGGATCTAGGGTGGACGTTACACCGAAACCTTAATCGTAGCCCTAACAATGGAATAGACAAAATTACATTTAACTAATAAACCAAATTACTAAAATATATCCTAACATATTCTTCCTTTATAACCATAAACTCTAAAATAAGGAAAGAAAAAAAAGTCAAAATGTAATATCGTTATTGTACGATTTGATCTAGATGTCAAGTCACCATAAGGTCTTCCAACCTATGTAATCGAAAAAGATCAATTGGAACTCCAAGTAATACATCGTAGCATATGTGAACTGCAGAATTTGGAGGCAAGAACAGACAAAGAGTAAACAATCGATCACAATCATGATCATGTATGACCTAGACACTTAGCCTCACTGAATGAGGCAAACAATTTAAGTTATTTACTAAGACAAATAGGTTGAACCATTACAAGTCAATCAATTTCCTAAACCCAAATTGGGAGTTCAATTTGTCAATTTAGGCCTTGTTCTATTGGTGTTAAATGTTATTTTTTCGATTTACGTATTGAATGTGTGATTGAAATTTGAGAAAAATATATTAAATAATTAAATGAGCAGTTAGAAATGAAAAGAGAGAAAAGGTTGATAATTTTTATGTTAGATAGAACAAGGCCTTAGGCTACCTTTGTAAATCTTGAAGATGTAATAAGTGAGTTCATTCTTTCAATCTCCTATCAATAGAGAGAGAGAGGATGTTGATTTTAAAGATTAACTTTGTAATTTTCTCACGAACATTTGCGTTATTCAATAATTTTGTATGTGTTCGATCATCGATGTTGTGCCCTTGTTGATTGGGATCATTGGCAGAGCTAGGAATTACATCTTACGGGAGCAAAATGATAATTGCTACTAAATATTATTTAAAAGGAAGTACGTGCAATATTAAGTGCAATGCAAACTTAATACTAAACTTAGTTATATGCACTTTTATACATCAATGTTTCCTATACAAAATGATCTACATTCTAACAAAGGTGAAAAGAATGTGTGTAAAGCACGAACTTTGGGTGAAAAGTTTTGAACGAAGGCATGCAAAAATGTCGAAAAATGTGCAAAAGTGTAAAAATCACGCTTAAACGCAAAAAAACCATGAAGCATGCCCTCAATTTCCAACACTTAAACATTTTTTGGAACTTTACAAATGATACAGATGCACACACTCACAGAAAAAAGAAAAACAGGATTTCAGAATAAAAAAGACATTTCTCAATCTATGTGTCATAGCTTAACTATAGATGGAATGGGCATCTTAAGTAGGCCTGATCATGTCCTAATCGCTCTGAACTTGTCAATAAGAGAATCTATCGAAAAAGTTTTGACAATCTCCTTTATCATATATACAACCACAGCACTTACCAAAAAGTTATCCTAATTCCCACATTTTATTTTGCAACACTGTGTTAATCATAGTCAAAACTTAAAATGTGTGTTTTGTCATATTACAAGATCTTGGAAGAGTCATCTCCCATTATATACAACATTGTTAGAATTTTACATTATATTATTCATTATTTTTTTATCTTCAAATAATTTGATTGGATTTTATGCACTGTTCATCACATATTTTGGGTTAGGATTTTAACCCTTATGACGTTGCCGGGGCGACCACCAAAGTGGAGAAGGATGTTTCAAGGGCGATCGCTTTCCTAATGCCCTCACCTAGCTCCACCTATTCTGGCAACAAACCGATCATGATGGTTGGCCGAAGCAGAGACTAATCTTCCTTTGTTGGGTACAACCATCGATTTGGCTCTGTCATACAAGGCCGACATCTGTTTAGGCTAGCACAATTAGGCATGGTGACAGTTGTTACGTTAGTTGTTAAGAAACCAAACTACTTAGTATAGTTGTAATAATCAGTTGAAATATGTTGTATCAAGACAAAGACTGGAGTCCTTGGTTATTTGTTAGAGTTTGTTCGAGTACAATGTTGTAATAAGTTAATCTTTCTTCCAACTCCATAAATACCGAGCGCTGAACCTTTTTTTTTTTTTTAATCTAGAAATCCTTATTCATAAAAGAGTATATTTGCTGCTAATTTGACATGCGTGAGTCGTGACTATCATATCTTGCTTTTTATTGGGGTTGTACGTACAAAGTCCCATATTGGCTAACTATGGATTAAATGATTGATTTATAAAAAAATTGAGTTACTCCATTTAATGGGTAATGTGTTAATTTTTTAGGATGGAACTTTAATCTCTAACAGGAGTTATGGAGTTGTGGCCTATGTTTAGCCATGTGTGCGCACGAGACAACACAATTATGAAGGAGTTAGGCCTTGATATAGCATCCAAGAAGGTGAAGGCTCGTAAAGAGTTGGGCTTTGAGGAGAAAGTTGAATGTACGAGCCTATTGATTAAAAGGGAGTGAGTTGATATTGTACCTCATTTGGAAGGGAGATTATTTGGAATATGTGAACAAAGTCTCGCATCAGTTAAATTTGAATATGAATTAAATGACCGATTTATAAGAGATTGAACTACTACACCTAATGGTTTAACATTTGAGAATGGTTTTTCACATCATATTATCACAGGAATGCGCAATCATACCCGACTTTTAAATCGACCTTATTATCTAAAAAATTCAATGTCAACAACACAAATTCTAATATTTTATTAGTATTCTATTGACTAGGAATTACAAATTTCTTTATTTAAAAAGAAAAAGACGGGGTGGGGGGCGGAGGGGAATTACAAATTCCAACCCGCGTAAAATTATCAAACAGGCATTTGAATCACGATAGAAACGTACTAAATTATGTTGACCGTAAATGTGTTGAACATTCAACTCACAAAAGTAATAAGCCGAGCACACCAATGTCGGAAAGTCCCAAGACATTCGCGTTTCCACAAAACTCAATTCGGTAGAAATTTGGTGATTGTCATTTTCATATGCCCCACCACCGACGATTCTTTCAAGCAACTCTTTACCAATTTGAAAATTAAGATATATAATATTAAAGTGTTACAACTTTGAAAAGTAATATTCCTATACACATGCCTAAAATGTGAGAAGAAGAACGACACCTGGAAGTCTGGAACTTGCAACGAAAGAGAGGTCATGACCCCTCTTGTCAAAAGATTAAAATCAATACGCCATAAATTATAAATTATAGCAATTCCCAAATCAAACAACGTTTGCATAATTTCTTCTACTTGTTTAGCCGAATACGCTGTGGAGAAAAATCAAAATGCTTCTTTGGACATCCATATGGCTCCACCATGTTCGATCTGCAACAAATTGCACTCCATTGTCAGATTATTGCCATGTTTCAACAAAATAAATATAATCTTTTTATTTTAAATTTAGTTATACAAGTTCATTGAGGGGAAAAAATGCCTAATTTCAAATTTCATAAAAATGTAATATTACTAATAAATGATTTAACACGCATGACATCAAAAACAGTTAAAGGATTCTGAATCTAAGTTTCACATTCAACACGACTATTCGTCGATACTTTTCCCTTATGTTAAGGGAAAAGTATGTTTTAATTATATGTTAAAAAATTCCAAAGGGTTTGGCCCTGGTGCAGGGCAACCCCTTAACTATTGATAGGGGTTCGAGACACCATCAATCCTTATAATTTTCAATTTGTACTATAATATATATATACACACACACACATACACACACTATCCGTCCCAATTATATAGGCATTTATTTCATTTTTAGTTGTCCCAATTATACAAGTCTTTTTCTATTCTTTTTTTATTATTATACCTTCATTTAATGAGCATATCTTCTAGTTCCAACAATTGTTAGACTCATTAATAAAGGTAAACCAAAGAAAAATACTTATACTGTTTATTTTTTCAATGAAAGTCTTAATCCGCGTAAAAAATAATAAGAGCCCTATATATTTGTGACGGAGGAAATATATACTCTCTCTATTCCACAGAAATAGGCTTGTTGACTTTTTCATAAGGATTACGAAAACATCAATTAATATTATTGGAAAAGTAAAATATAAGAGTATTTTCCTAATATACCCTCTAACTTACTAATTGCTCCCTCTGTCCCACATAGATTAGCTTGTTGACTTTTTTATGAAGATGAAGAAAACATCAATTGCTATTGCTGGAAAAGTAAAATATAAGAGTATTCATCTAATATACCATTTAATTTACTAATTATTACACTTTAATAATTCTATTTTATTGATAATAATACATATTAAATATGGATATATAATGAACATAATATTTTAACTAGTCCATTTACGAAAAGTGGCATATCTTTATAAGATGGACCAAAATGGAATACAAACCAATTTTTATAGGACGAAAGAAGTGTTACACTTCAATAATTCTATTTTATTGATAACACTATATATTAAATAGGGATATGTAAGGAATTTAATATTTTAATTATTATATTTAAAGAAAGTGATACATTTTTTTGAAACACACCAAAATAAAATATAAACTTATTTTTATGGGAAGGGGGGGCTAAATATAAGTTCATAAATTATTTTCCGAATTGTCGGGAACAAAGAAAGGGGAATTAATTGTGACAAAGGATTTTTGAGAATTACTAGTCTCATATTAATGGTCAATTAAATGGAAACTCGATGTGGTAGCCGATCTATAATAACTACGTACCAAAATCATTTAATGGGGGAAGTCAAACCTAATCTGACCTGTACCCCTACAGAAAAAAAAAAAAAAAAAAAAAAAAAAACTATGGCAAGGGGAAACATTGTGCTTATCAAAATATTTCGAATTTCACGATGATGGTCGTTAAATTAAATGGCACAAACTAATAAAAGTAAATATAAGCGTGTGTTCGTGTGTACTTATTTTTGCTTAAAATTTGACTAAAAGTGGAGTGTAGTGGTGGGGACCACGAGATGTGTGGATAATAATGAATGATGATGTGAAATGTGTTTGATATTGACAATGTTTGACTGACTTTTAAGAAGAGTAATTTTGTTAAAATAAGTGGAAACGAACACATGCTAAATAATTTCCCGGCCGGTGTGAAAATTAAATTGGCGGAAAGAAATAATTAGTACAAACCTCTCTTTTCTCTTCTCCAGAAACCTCTGCAACGATTTCCTTCTTGCTATAGGAAAATCTGAAAACGGATTATTTTGAATAATTAAGCAGCAGTGAACCAAACATGCCATAAGCGTCGAAGAGAAAAATGAACACACACACACAAAAAAAAAAAAAAAAAAAAACACACACACACACAGACACACCTCCATTAAGGCTTGTTCCCAACATATTCTTCTCCTGATCACGAGATGAAAGCTCCGTGACTTGTTGAGAATCAGCGGATTCAACAGCTTTTTGGACTCCTTGCTCGGCGAGTACCAAAATATCCTGCGCCTGTTCAATTCCCATGTAATACATATTACTATATATATTTATTAAAAATTGATTTGCAATATATACATACTTTAGAAAAGAAGAGAAGAAATATATATATATATATATATTCTTTTTAATTAATTATTAGTTGATGCATACACACCTTATGTGGAGGAACATCAAAAACAGCGACCATCCCATTGTAGAAGATGGTCATCGGAGTAGTTTCGGAGCCCCTTTTATTCTCACAGCTGCCTAATTGCCTAAAAAAGTAGAATAAAAATTAGTAAATTATTTGCAAGTAAAGTAAACCATTATAATGGTGTATCGAATGATCAAGGTTGTTAACCTTAACCTATATAATTACCTAATATTGGTAGTGGAATCATGAACCGGCGACGGAGGAACAGAAACCGGCGGTTTAGGCAGACCATTTGCAATCACAGTTTTAAGAACCTCCGGATTGATCTTAGATATAACACCTTGTATATCTAAAGAAAGAGCCAAAAAAAATCAACGCCATGAAAACTGAAATTAAGTAATTGAAAAAAAAAAAAAAGAAAAGAGAAGAAAAAGAGAGAAATGCGAACCGCGAAAGCTTCGTCGGCGTTCAAAAGTGGGAGGAGAAGCCGACGACTCCTTTTCCATGCGGAAGAAGTCGAGTTCAACGGCTGATCTCGACGACGACGACGACATGGCTAATCGAACTCTATGTATGCTTAATTTCTTCCTTTTGTTTTCAATTTTGGTGGAGTACTGAGTATACGTTTATATATCCCAAGACAAGAGAGGAAGACAGACAGCGAAGGACTTGTGTTATTATATATAGTACATACATCGGTGGCTTTCAGTTTCAAGCTAGCTGGGAATAAACAAACAGGTTTGGTGTATTATTATATATAAATATAAATAATAAATAAATGAAAGACACGAGTAAAATGAGACAACGTATTTAAATCCACTACACAATTTCACCACTCTCACACAATTACTCAAAAGGTTTATCGAACCGCGCAATTCATGACAAGTTGCGGCAAAACAGTGATACAACTATTTTACTTTATTTTATTTTATTTTATTTTAAGGGTATGATATGATTTTCTTTATTTTTTATTTTCTTAATTTCCACATATTTTCATTAAAGCATTTGCTTTGATTTCTCCACCCTTTGAGTAAACGACCAAGTCAATGAAACTGAAAAATAAAGGCATGTGCGCTATATATGATAAGACCGTCTAGAATTTTAAAAGTTACGGACAGACATCACAAGTCTAATTTTGAATTGATCAACGCCTGGATTGCTGGGTAGGCCTGGTAGGGGCACCTATTCATATTTATTTGTCTCACAGGTGCGGTGAATAAACAAACAAATTGACGTCATGGTCTATTTCTTTCCTCTTTTTTTTTTCTTTTTTTTTTTTTTTTTTTTTTTTTTTTTTATGATTTGGAGAAGGGACATGGATTAATTGGGAGGTACCACTAGCTGCGCCAACCGCGATTTCCGTCATGGTCTATTTCTTGTACTATACATACGGTTTCATTCCTTTATCTATGTACGAGTATATTATAGTGCTCATATATAAATTGATGTGCAACATGTATCCCCCCTGATGGTGAAAAATAGATAGTGCTCATCCACCTAAATACAGGCACCATAAAGTGCCCATATATGTGCAACAAAATGGGACTAACACATACTATATATCATGTCCTGCTGTATATTTATTCACCATGATAACAATTTATTGTACCTAACTATGTTTAACCTAGTGCTTATGACTCATTTTACATTAGATATCACGTGAGCTACTAAATTGATTTGGTAGTGTTTTGATAATAAAATATTGAAACCTTTCAAAAAAGAAAAATATATATAGATATTGGAACATTAACAAAACCGTGATCTACACGTTTGTAGTTCCAAAATTATTCAATTGAGGAAAAGAAAAAAAAAAAAAAAAAACAGGCAAAAGCTATTTGAGATTATTAGAATTCGGCACTGTTGGGCTGTTTAGGATTGCAAGATTCACGTGACACAATTAAATTCCGATTCTGGCATTCAAATGGATTATTATTCCGTTGAATTGATAATCACGGATTGAGCGCGCAGAAAAGCATCCAAATTGCCAAATAGCTTGCTTTAGCAACAGTTGACCCGCTCCCCCAATTAATCCAACTAAAAACGTGTGTTTGAGTGTGTCTACTTCCTTGTAAGTTGTATGATGTGACCCTTGCTCAATTTCCACTAAAACATTTCCAATTCCTTGTTCCAATACAAAACCGTATTATAAGGCCATCTCCAATGGCAATATTAACAATGCCATTGTGTGTCAATAGAGAGAGATAAGAAACAGATGATCATATTATGTAAAAGTAAATGGCAAGAAGTGAAGAGAATAGTGAAAAAGAGGAGAGAAATCTATATATATATAATACCAGAGTATTTCACCTTATTTTTTAATTCATTTTTTAATATTTTCCCGCCTAAAATCAAAGCTTTTTTGGTCTTTTTTTTAATATTATTATTACCAAAACAAAATTCTAAATCTTCTAAAATTTTACACATGAAAATCTCCTAAAATAATAGAGTTTCCATATTTAATGGGATTTCTACAACTTGCTTCACCAATTCCATTATATCTAAATATTCTCTCTCTCTCCTCTCTTTTTTCCATTTTCTAACAATAAATTTAAATTAAAAAATAAAAATTATTACTTTATTTTATTTGACTTAACAAGAGCTTTAAAACGAGTATAGTATTAATATATAAATTTTTATTTTTAAAAATTTAAAATTTAACGCAAATATATAAAATTAGTTTCCTATATAAATATAAATTGATATTAACATAGATTAATAAGATAAAAAATTTTTGAAAATCTATATATATATATATATATATATATAAGCAGTCTTTTTTTCCACTTAAACACATTATTTTCTCTAACTTTTACTCACTTTTTATTCCAGATCATTTTTCCCCTATGAATTTGACCTAATATATATATATATATATATAATAATTCATTTATATTTTAAATTAGTTATTTAATCAGTTAATTATAGTTTCCACCCATGTCCTTTATAATTTTTTTGCCCCTTAATATACTATCGCTTTAGTCCATATAATTAGCATTTCTAATACAATGAGATATAACTAATGTTCTTCATATTTGCCTATTTTAGATAGTTATCAATATTACAATTATGCAAATATTTTACTTATATTGATCATTAAAATGGAATTTCCAACAAACATTCAACACTTGACAATTGGAACTTCACATTAATGTATGAAAATTTAATCGTTTGATTTTATAAAATAGTTTTTTTGAAAATTTTTAAATAATCCGACGGGTAATTATATTGCCACAACACATTTTTATTGATAATTTACATTATATTTATTTTAAATATTCCCAATGTTTCCATCTTGATGTAATTACAACCTTAATTTTTTTTTCCCATCAATACTGATTATTTTTAATCTTTAGCTAATTATAAATTTGAGCTATAATGATCGTTTTTGTCTAAAAACTTTCCAATCAATATTGATTATTTTTAATCTTTAACTAATTATAACTTTTTTCCTTATCAAGATCGTTTTTATCAAAAAATTTTATTTATTTAGACGTCAAATTACTTATTTATTCATCATACTTTTAAATATTGTGAAATATAATGGACGTAAAATGTGAATATTTCTTTTAATTTAAATATATCTCTAATAAAATGTCAAAATATAAATTAATATTTACGTACAAAGTAAGTTAATTACTAAAAATTATTAATCATGCATTTTGAGGACATAATTGTTATCATAAACAAAATTAAGACTTTTTCAAACAATTATATTATGGTGTACTCAATATATTTTATAGCGTGAATATAATTAGTCTTATTCGAGTTATTCAGCAATTTTTTTTTTATCTTAGATTATATAACATAATTATACTACTTACACACGACTTGATTAATCGTACTTAATTATTATAAGATTGTATATCAATTATAATAAGGTTCAAATTATTACAATACTCAGATATTATTTTTTAGTTCCAAAGAAGATAATTTTTCTTGATAGTATCTTATATCATGATAATCAATAAGAGCCAAAGAAGTATTTTTATTTAAGGAACATTTATTAAACACACCTTGTGTTTTAGTGTATTTACAATTTACCTAACATTAAGATATTATTATATTTACACAGTGCATTTCATTAAGTCTTAACAAAACACATCTTATGTTGAACAAAAATTCGAAAAAAAAATTACTTACTAAAATGAAATTACCTCTTTTCGAGACTGATAAATTACACCACGTATATTTTAGTATGTAACACTTTACATATCATTATTCTTCAAAATATTAATTAAAACTTATTTTATGAAAAATATTTTTTTCTTACTTTTATTCTAAAACATTTTTTCAAGTTAACTATATATTATATATAGAATATGAAAAGTAAATTGAAAATAAGGAATCGTCTTTCTCATTGTTGTGATCAGCTCTACCACCGCTACTACAATCAATTGAAATTTTCATAAAAAATAATTTCACTTAATTATGAGGTTTTCCTTTTTAAAGAGATAAATATGTAAATTAAAAAATTAAAAAAAGGAAAAAAACTTAGTTGCAAAATATTACTAAATATCGTGTACTATAATACTTGACATTTTCTTATTCATTGAATAAAAATTATTTATGAAACGTTAAAAATAAATTAATATTTCTGTAATGTTATACATTTGAATAATTTTTATCGGGATTGATTTATCGCCTCTCCGAGTAGTATTATAAGAATTGGGAACAAACATTTTATTTCTTTTTTTTTTGTGAAAGTAAACAAATAGTTGGTCAAGTATGATGGAAAATCATACTTTGAGGAAAAAATATATTTTTTCTTTATTACTCAATTAAGTGCAATGATTCTATCAAGTATATTGGTGTGAAATATTTGTTTTCATGAATGCCATGAGACATTATAATTGTAATATTTTTATTTATTCTTGACTCTATTATTACAATTAATTGTGCACATCATACTTACATTAATTGAGTTGTATTAATTAAATTGATGAATGTTAGAAATTTTAATTTAATGGTCTAATTTTAGTGATAAGTAAATAAATATTTCAATTACACATTTAATGAATAAAGATTAAATAAGTTGATACGTAAATAAATACCTAAATTGCTTATTTTATAAATTACGTATTTAATAAATAATTGGCTATCGACCCAATCAAAGATTCAGATTATGCGATTCAATTGGAATTTCTTAATTGTCTCTCGACTATATTAAATATCTATTTAGGATTCTATTTTTAAATAAATATTAAGAATCCCAACTACTTCAAATTATTCATTTTATAACGATTTTTATCTGTTTAGATTTTATTCAATTTTTAAAGATCATCTATTAAATCCTCTTTTTTAGTTATGAATAATATATATTTCAAGTCATTTGTCTCATTCAAATTTATTTATCTCATTCAAATTAATTTAAATTTGATTATAGCATTAAATATGGTAAAACAATATGATTAAATATCAATGATTTTTTTTATCGACCACATTAAGAAACCTATATAATTTAAATTATTCAAATAAACATCTAAATTGATGAGTTTAAAAAAATGATATTAATATGCTGAATAGATTAAATTGGTGACTTTATGTCGAATATATTAATATATATGTTTACTATGTTTAGAAGGTATTTATTGAAATAGATGTCATTCATACACGTTTAAACAATATAAATAAAAATCTTTGATTAAACGATCATGATAGGACATTGACGAGGATGACCATTTTTTAGCAGAATGGGGACGGGGAATGAGAGTCTTCATCATGTTGCAATTCTTATAATATCCTCGCTCAAATACGATTAAATGAAAGTGGGTGCGGGCGATAATAAGTGTTTCCTAACGGTGGTAGAAATAGGGTGTTGGGGTCAGTACCCGCTATATTATCATTTCTATAATATAAATATATATTGGTTATATTTCATAATTAAATTCCAAAATTTTATTATTCATATATTCATTGTCAATACCGTACATCACACGAGTATGTAATTAATATCTCTCGAAATTTGGAGTTGTATATAATAGAATATAGAATAATTTTTTTAAAAAAATCAAAGGCTTTAAGAAAATTGATAGATTTTTTTATTATATTTATTTTGATAACTATAGTATTTAATTTTATTAATTTAATTTTATGTTTATACATATTTAATAGATTTAATTTTACCATAAGTAAAATGTGATATATTAACATAATCTCTATCACTAATTATCATCTCATATAATGCATGGGTGTAAATGCTAGGTAAGAGTACGGTACAAATTGATAACTAATCATAAATTAATTATTCCATTAATATTTATCAAAATTATTATTTGTTAAAAAACTAATTACATAAAATGCACGGGTGTAAATGCTGGGTAAGAGCACGGTAAAAAATATTAATCTTTTGATTTTATAATATTAATATCAGTAGGATTTACTAATATTTTAAACATATCACCCCGTGCAACGCACGGGTAAAAAATACTAGTATAAATAAATTAAAAAATAATAATAAAACGGTGTGGAAAAATTTTGGATAGGTGTCTATTTTTAGATATAGTACGAAAATCTATAAAGAAAAAATGGAATAATTAAGATAAAAGCGATTTAAAATTTTAAAATTAAAAAAACATGAGCCCCTCACCCTTTTTCTTCCTATCTCTCTCTACAGCCCACGCATGCAATTGAAGCCCTCCATTGGAGATGGTCTAACTTGGTTGTTCACAGAAAAACTATCATGTCAATCATTTCATTTAAAACATTTTACTAGTATTTTTGAAATTATACCTGAGATTGAAAAATACTATGCGAAGAAGTAAGAATGATAATATTCCAAAAAAAAAAAAAAAAAGAAGAAGAATGGTAATATTCCAAAAAAAAAAAAAAATGAAGTAACAATGAGTGGGGTGAGTGGGGCGTGCCTTGGTTAGAATTGCATGAAAAACGTCATTCTCCATTCAAATTTTTCATTTTCCAATCAAACATATTTTATTTTTTCATTCCTAGGCGATCGGCCAACTTTTTTCCCGAGCAATCACCTACCCTTAAAGGAACAAATATGCAATAGTATGACTGTAAGTACATATTTCTTTTAAAATTGTTTTTGTACGGTATTTTTTGATGTGAAACTTGTATTAGTATATTTTAGCATGAGGATATTAGGTGGAGCACCTACTTTTTTCATGAGTTTTGATTCCTATCTTATTTGTTTAGTTTTTTTCAAAAATGGATGAAATCAATCTAAATATAACCAAACTTTTTTGAAAAATATTTCCACATTTGTTTTTGGGATATTTTAATAATTTCCTTTTATAATTAATTTTGTTATTATCTGTTTCAATATTTTAAATATTTTTGAATTAATTTTGCGATTATCTGTAACTAACTGCATTCATTTTGCAGGATCTTTTTCAAAAAGAGGTCTCTAACATATCACTAATGGAACACTATCACTCAAGTTCCCAATTTCATTATACGCCTTCTTCTTCTCAAACTCTTATATTTCTCAAGTTGTTCCCTAATTTCACTAATCAATTGAACCGTACTCTTCCCTGGTCAAAGAATTAATACTCTACATCATTTTTGTCATCTTGCGTCACACAATCAAGGTATTTCTCTTTTGTTAATGGTTGATTTTATCCAATTTCTTATCTAATTTCTGGGTTTATCACTATAAATCAGTTGGGTTCTTCAATTTTGACTTATTTTTGTTGTGTTGGGTTGTAGACGATTATGGCTCGCCCAAAAACTTCACATGTTGGATGGACCTTCGTTGAGATCAGCCTCAGTGTCTGGAATTGGTGTTTTCAATCTTAAGGGTGTGTTTGATTGGTAAATATTTTCCAGGAAAATATCAAATCAAGGAAATTATTTTCCAACTTTGGTGTTTGATGGCAAATGTTTTCCTGGAAATCATTTTCTAGGTAAGTGATTAAAGTATAAAAATAATGGTTTTCCTGGAAAACTCAATTCAAGAAAGATGTGTGAATCCGTTTTCTTGGAATTCGTTTTCATGAAATTCTCTTTTCTGGAATCCTATCAAACGCACCCTAACTTTTTTTTTATTTTTTTTTGGTGAAGTTTTCCATCTCACACTATCAATGGAAGCTTCTAGGAGCGAAAGCAGTCGTCGCTCACCTTACAAAAACCAAGAAGGTGAACAAGAATTAAGGAAAAAAGCTGCCAGTGTTAGATTAGAGTTATGTAGTTATTATTATTGTTATTTGGTTATCATTATTATTCATTGTGTTATATTTTAGTTATGGCAATTTATCTTGTATTTTTAGTTATAGAAGTTGTATATATAGTTTGTAAACCCTATTCATTCTTTTGAGTCGTCAATGAATTCTTTCTATGGTTTCTTCCTCTCTTCTCTTCTCTTCTCTTCTATTCATTCTTATTGATTAGTTTTTACATGGTATCAGAGCCTTTATAGTAGTATTTGACGTCAAAATAGGTTAATCAAACCCTCGCAGCCTTGGATCTTCCTTCATTTCTTTGGCCGACGAGATTTTGACTAAACCCGCGACTTTGACTTGATATTTGAACCACTTCCGGCCATTATTTTGACAAACCAAGACCATATTCGGAGTGTACGGGCGGCGGACTTTCCTCCGGTGAGGCGCGTATAGGTCCACGCGCCGCCGGGCAGATCTGCACTGTTCGACGGCAGCCCCTTTGGACGGCGCGTGTGGGCGCGTGCGGCAGCCTCCGGCGTACTTCTTTCCATCGTTGTGATCGCCTCTCTCTGTACTTTCTTGCTCTGTGATTACTTTTTTGTTTGGGGTTCGGATTAAGTCGCGAAGACGTGAATTACTGGCCAGAATTGTATTGCGCTTGGTTTTGGATTTCTTATTACAGTGAGTTGTAATTGCATTGCATTACAGGGGCTGTTTGGGGTTGCTTTTGGGGTTGTGTTGCTTGGTTTTGGAGTTACTTATCGTTGTTGTTAAGTGATCTCTTGTTGTTACGTGGTCTCATTTATTATGGCGTCTGACGATTCTCTCCAAGCTATTAGTGTTCGATTAGATGGAAAGAACTATTCTCATTGGAATCATGTAATGAAGCACTTCCTTAAGGGCAAGAAGCTATGGGGTTATGTTAGTGGCACGATTGTCAAACCCGGAAGTACCGATGATAATTATGCGACAGAAATAGATAACTGGGATGCAAACAACTCGAAAATTCTTACGTGGATTAACAATTCTGTGGATCATCGTATAGGGATTCAGTTGGCTAAGTATGAGATGGCAAAGGAAGTCTGGGATCACTTACAAAAACTGTACACTAAAACTAATTTTGCGAAGCGCTATCAGTTGGAGAATGATATTCGTGCACTGCACAGAAAGATTTGAGCGTTTTGGAGTTCTATATGGCTATGACGGCAATTTGGGATGAATTGGCTCTTACTGAACCTGTTGGGTTGAAGAACTTTGATGAATACGTTAAGTATAGAGAGGACCAACGATTGGTCCAGTTTTTGATGGCCTTGCGCAGTGATTTTGAGGGCCTCCGAGGCTCTATTTTACATCGTTCTCGTCTTCCATCTGTGGATTCTGTTGTTAGTGAGCTGGTTGCTCACTAACAACAGAATCCAAACCCTATTCATTCTTTTGAGCCGTCAATGAATTCTTTCTATGGTTTCTTCCTCTCTTCTCTTCTCTTCTCTTCTCTTCTCATCTATTCATTCTTATTGATTAGTTTTTACAGCCAGAACAAGAAGAATGGTTCCCATAAGAAGTCACAAGCATCTGTGAAGTCATCTTACAACGTAGTTTTAAAAGTTTCATGTTGAACAGATGGGCTGCCATGATCCAAAACAATGAAGCTTGTCCAGTCTCATTAGGCCTTAATCTTTTAGTCTTTTTTTTTGTTCCAATAATATTTTTGGCAGCATATATCTACGTAGATTCTTTTGGTTATTGTTTTCATGAACCGTAAATTCTGGAATTCAATGGGATTACTTAGTCATGGTTTTGTTGTACATTGGTATAGACACTTATGCAATTTACTAGCCAAAAGTATTACCACCCAAGCCCAGTAACACATGGTAGTAACACGGGCAGTTAATCGACTTTAGGACATGTTCATAGTGTGGTAATAGTTTGCAGTAACAAAAAAATATATTCCCTTATTCAAATTTGGCAAGCATAGTGCCTAGCAACATATAATGGTAACACATCTTTCTACACTGGGTCCTAATGAACTTCCCAATTAACATATCTATTATTAAAAGCTAAAGACCCATCTCCGAATATTGCCAACTATTCATAAGTTTTCATTTACATATATACCTTTAACGATCTGTTGATCATGTTCATAGCATGGTTAATAGCTCATAGTAACAACAAATATTTTCCCTTGTTCCATTTCAGCAAGTGCATAGCCTAGTAACACACAAGGATAGCAATTTACTTGTCATCCTTGTTGTTGGTAAGAACCCTAAGTGACAACTCTACTATTAAAAACTAAAGACTCATATCCCAATATTACCAATCAACCATTAATAATGGTAAAATTCAAGATAACACGTCATGCTAATTTTGTAATTTTGAGGAGAACTTCCAAACACATGGTATCAAAGTTATGATTCAATGTAAGAATTACAGTGCTCATCACATGTTGTTATAAGTCATGTAGTGATATTTTATTTAGTCAAGATCAACCATTTCACATTACTACAATAAACTTGTGTTTATACATCATCCTATCTTTTTGAATAGTCCCTAACTAAAGATTACCTGTAACTAAAACAATTGATGTCAACATCTAACTCCAAATATGGGCCCGAAATTCCAATTTCAAGGTATGCATAATTGAGCAGTTGAAATCTATGTTCGTGTGATCGCATGGTTTCTTCCCCTCTCTCTCTCTATATATATATATATATATATACATATATATAACTTCTTCTTTTCTTTCGTTACAAATTATGTGTAACTAATTACAATATAGTGTAATAAATTATAGATGTTGTGTAAGAAATTACACAGAGAGTATAAAAAATTTTAAGGAGTGTGTAAGAAATTACAAAGATTTTGTAACAAACTACAAATTATGTGTAACAATGTGTAATAGCGTTTAATAGTATGCAATCTTACAAAAAATTTAAATTTCTACTATTAGTTTTTGTAACTTTGTGTAATATGATCGATTTTCAGTGTTTTGGGTATAGAATTAGCATACAATATCCATTTTGGATGAATAATATATATTTTTCGCGTTTTCCACGAGCCCGTTCAAACCACCATTGCGAGTCCTAATATCATTTTTTTTGCAAATTATCTTCCATTTTTAGTTATTGGCGAATCCTCAAAAAAAAAAAAAAAAATGGTATCATGCAATCGCGCATACAATCGCATATTAAATTCTCTACAAGATTTTTTGCCTTTGCACACAAAATTTTTTTGGAGCGAGAGGTCTTTATTTGTGGGGAATTGGCATGAGTAGATTAAAAAAAATGTAGAGCTAGCTTTGTGGGCTAAACCTAGCAATGAAAGATAATAGGCCACAAATTATGGGGAATTCGAGGGTTAATGTTTGCCGCTATAAATCTTCTGGAGATGAATAGTGTTTGTGGGGAAATATTAAAGGTGACAAAACTTTAAAATTGTGAAGTGGATTTTGTCCTCACAAATCGTTTGGAGACAAATGCATTTCGTAAAAAGGGGTTAGAGGCGACAAATATGATTTGTCTCCTAATATCTCTCCTCACAAATGATAAATATTTCAAAAATAAATAAAAATTATTTTCTTTACCTAATCCATTGACCATCTCTTTAACTCAACTCAACCCGACGTACTATTTAATTAGCCTCCAGAATATGCAACGCATAGAAATTGAACCTTATACCTTATGGTTGCCAGGTTAAGATCTCAACCATTAGATTATTTTAATTTCTTATTATTCATTCTCATTTTCATTGATATAATATATAAGTTGCATGAGTATATATTTTGCAATTAGTTGACTACAAAATTTAATTTGTCTGTAAAAAATTTGTAGAGTAGACAAAATCATATACTTACAAAAACCTTTTTTTTTTTGAAAGATACAACATTTGGCTACAAATGAGAAAAATTGTAGGAAAAATCATATGCCAACGTATTTTTATTTTTTATTTTTTGTGGGGAAAGATTTTTTTTTTTTTTGCTACAAACTTAATTTATTTGTTAAAAATTTGTAAGGAAAATCATATATATATCTTAATTTATGCGTGATATTCAATTTATGGTGGATTCTTAATTTGAATATGCATACATATTTAATAATTATTTATCTTGGTTTTATGATCAGTTAGAAATATCTTTTAAGGACAATCGATTACAAACTTGAAAAGACACAATCAACTACAAACTTGAAATTAAAAGACACATTACTTTGCTAATATATGTTTATCTTTATTTTAAACGAATACTACTACCTCCATCCCAAAAATATAATTCACTTTCTTTTTTTATTCGTCTCAAAATATTGGCCACATTCCTTTTAAATATATAGTAAAAATATTATTACTCCATCCGTCCCGAAAAGATAGTCCTATAATTATTTTCACACAGATTAAGAAAATAGTGGTTAGCTTAGTTGAAATATTAAATTTTACCTCATTTTTCCATATATACTCTTATGTAGTATCATTAATTATTATGCATTGGTAATTGATGTGGAGTAATAACAAAGTATATTAATGACAAGTATTTATGAAAATGAAAAATTAGAGGCATGTTCAATATGAAAAATGCACTATCTTTTTAGGACGGACGAAAATAGTAACCAAACCTTTTTTTGTAGGACGGAGGGAGTAGTTGTTTTATATACACTCATTTAATATGCATTGTTATCACTAAAATAAACTAATTAAAAAGCCATATTAAAAAAAATAATCATAATTTTTACTTTTTCAATACTATTAATTATATTTTTCTTAATTTTGTGAAAATAAAAATCATCTATATTTTCAAAACGAGGATAGTATTTCAACAAACACTTGGAAGTTGGAAAGATACTTTCATTTAGGGTATGTTTGATTGCAAAGTTGGAAAATGGTTAGAAGGAAAACGTTTTTCCTGTAAATGAATTCCATGAAAAGGTTTTCCAGATAAATAGTAATTGTAGGTGTTTGATTGAGTTAATTTGAAAAGTGGAAAATAATGTTATTTTTCTTATTTTTGAGTTTTTTAAATAAAATTTGATCATTTTCCTTATCTTTATGGTTAAAGTAAATTGTCCATTAAAAAAAGAAAAAAAGTGCCAAACTTTTTCCGCAAAACAAAAACCACCTCCCCCCAAGGAAAATATTTTCCTCCAAAATAAGGAAAAGTGCGGATTTCGAAAAAAGTTGGAAAATATTTTCCAGGAAAAGAAATGACAATCAAACAACCAAGAAAGGAAAAAAAGCTGGAAAATAGATTTTTCCAGGAAAATAAATGTGAATCAAACACACCCTTAGTGACTCCCCTGTCGGAAATGCAGTCCCGATCTGTTGCACCCGGGTGCTCCATATTATGGAGCACCCGGCCTACGTGTCGCTGATGTGGCGCGCCCACGTCAGCGGTACAGCAAAGAATTTGAAGAAAGAGGCCCGGTGCCAAACTTTTAAATATTAAAAAACACCAGGGACCTGTTGTGCAATTTCCCATTGCTTTACTCCATTTCTGACCGACCCTCTCTACCCCGCTTCACTGGTTCATGAATTCAGCTCCCCAAATTCGCCGCCACCACCACCAGTCGAAGGTCGCCAGAAAGCCACTGCAGCCGGTGTGTCCAGGCGATCTCCGCCGCCGCTTCCTATACCAGGTGCTCCACTTAGGGGCCCTTATGAAGTACTACACATCAACTTTTCTTGGAAACCTAAAGTTGATGAGGTTTCCACTTTCCATTAATCTTAATTCCTGTGTTAATAATCATGTTAGAGATAAACTTTTTAATTGATTCCTTTGAAAATCATGAAAAAGACAAAGATTTTCAAAAAGATTAATCGAAATTATTTACCCTAAAATGTGGATTAAACATGTGACATATCACACATAATTACAAGAAATTTACAGATTTCAAATTCTTGAAATTTTCAAGAATAATACGGCCAAACGAGTATTGTTTGATTGTACTTGTTGCGTTAGGAATTTCTTGGACCTTCAATGGCGTTTCCCCAATTCCATACCAGAAGAGGGTGGGTGAACCAAATGGAGTAAAGCTGTAAAGGTGATTGGAAATTGCATGACAGGTCCCTGGTGTTTGTTTAAATTTAAAGTTCTAGCACCGGGCATTTTTCTTCAGATTGGTTGCATGTGCCGCTGACGTGGGTGCGCCACATCAGCAACACGTAGGCCGGGTGCTCCATATTATGGAACACCCGGGTGCAACTGAACAGCACCGGTCGGAAATGAACTTTCATTTAATGACTTCATTGTCGAATACACAACTGGAAAGATGCTCCTTTTGACGATGTTATCGTTAAAATACACACCAGCAAGATGTCAGTATTCTTTGATAATTGATGGGTAAGTTGTCAGTATTCTTTTGTTAAGAGCGCCAATCCGCAAGAATTTTGAAGTATTTGAAATTTCTGTTGCTTGCTTAATTATGTGCTTTCATAACATTTAATGATTTGCATACATGTAGTAATAAAATAAAATTTTAAAAAAATGTACTACACTAATTTTAACTTTAAAGGCAAATAATATAACAAAATAGTACAAATTGCAGCCTCAATAGAAAATATGTAAAGATGTAGAAAGAAGAACATCATTCATTCTGCCTAAACACAAAACCACCACCACCACTTTTCATCAAAACATTTTCATAAACTGTAATTGTCAATTCAATCAATGAAATCAATGAAAATGATCCAAAACCATCGGTAGTGCCATAGTTGTGTCGCCACCTGGTGTTTTTCGATCACATATGATATCCGTTGGAAAAACTGAGATCAGATTCAGAATCAGCACGGCGAGATGAAACTCTCACGATCCGAAAAATTTTCTAGCTACGCCATTTGTTAAAAAATCAAAATTTTTGCTCAAAATCTTTGACTTTGACAGCATCAACCAAATAAAAATAGCAATCCATCAAAACATTAAAGTCCAACAGATCCATGCAAGAAGCTTATTAGAAACGCACGAGTGCAACATGACATCTGAGGCAATCCTTGCTCTGATAGGGCACCATCTGGTACATTAAAACACCTTTTGCATCGTACTGCCACAAGCACATTGTGTTTTTCCATAAAACGTTGTCGCTTATCCTTCAATTCCTCAGTCGAAGATGAAGATGAAGCAGAAATTTCTAATGATATGACCTTAATTTTCCTATTAACTTTTGAGTGTAAATCTTCACTGTTGGGGATATGCGAACAAAATCCCACATTGGCTAAATATGGGTCAAGTGATGGGTTTATAAGGAATTGAGTTATTTCGTCCACATGCTCTACCAAGGCCCAACATTTCCACTGCGTCTCGACCACCGCCTTACATGGACACAATCACCTTAAGAACCAACTATGGATTTTTTTTCCTTGACCTCATGATCCATCTTGGACCCCATCAACTTCGTAATGGAATTGTCTCACATATACACGTGACTAAATATGGGCCATGACTTTGATACTACTATTAGGGAATGAGGTTTCATCCCAAAAGGTTAACCTATTAGGTGGAGTAACTCAATCTCTTATATTCACTGTCTGCTTCTGTGTCTTCCTCGGATCCTCCGTCACCTTCACCCCAGTCTTCCAATTCATGTAAAGTGATTCATCGTTCTGCAGTTGAAATCCACCACACAGAAATATAAGGAATGATATCAAATTATCCACCATTATTTATTATTATTTTTTTTTTTTTGACAGGGAGGAAGGGGTAGGATTCGAATCCGGGACGGAAGCCCGGAATATGACCGGTTTTACCGCCTCGCCACTTGATCGAATCCTGCCATTAATTTTAAAGTGGAACTTTCAAAAAAAAATAAATAAAACAAAAAATGGAAGATTTGCAATTAATATTTATGCTTTAAATGCAAAGCTAAAAGAGATAAAAATCTTACTACCTCCGTCCCAAAATTATAACTCTTTTCTTATCTTCACATAGATTAAGAAAAATTTAATTAATGATATTGGAAAAATACAATTCAAGATTATTTTCCCAATATACCCTTTCATTTATTAAATGTTTTATTTCAACTAGTCTACTTTGATGATATCAATATATATTAAATGATAGTATAAAAGACAAGTAATATTTTAACTATATCTTTAAAAAGAATATGACCTATATTTTGGGACGGACGAAAAAGTAATAATGGACTATAATTTTGGGACGGAGGTAATAAAAATAATTCCTAGGTCAGATTCATGTGGAGGGGCAGTGAATATTTCCAGTGTACTCGGGGATTGGGGTTTCCAAATTAAGTTCCACAGACTTCGAGTCCTTATTTTCCTAATATGTCATTTCATGTATTAGATATTTTATATCAACTAATTTATTTTGGTAAAAATAATATATATATATATATATGTGTATAAATCAAGGTCGATTTCCCACTCTTTTTTCTCTTTTTCTGAATTAACTAATTTATTTTTTATTCTCATTTTAGACTCAAGTTTTGAGATAAACACAAATCGATTATTTTCATTGCTAAATTCACGTGCTTAATCTCAAATACATCCCTAAATTCTACAGCTTCTCACCACTCGCATAATCTCGATCTCACGCTCTTTTTTTTTAATCTAAATTCATAATCACCAGGATTCTTTTATCATATCTCACGCCGTCACGCGTAATTGAGCGCTCAATTGACGCGAAGAATCCCGTTTCTATTCCCCTAATTTACAGATTTACCCTTTATCTTCTGGAAATATCAATCCCAAACCACTTCTACTGTATCCCCAAATCTCCTAATTGATCCCAATCTCTAATCAAATTTTCTTCCAATTAATTAATTATCAATTGATATCCCATCTGAAACAAATTCACGGAATGACCTTTCCTCCTGCGGCGATGCCCTTACGCCAGTCATTGTAATCTCAGCGACCATCCCAATCGGCAGTCGGAACTGCAAGTAATTGAATTTTTCCGAATTCTTCAAATTTCCTCCTAACTTAGTAATTCCAATTTACTAAAAGAAGAATTTTGTTTCCTGCTTATGGCTCCATTTTTTCCAATATTTCTTGCACCAATTTGCAGCATAAGAGGTTTGGTATACATAAGGAGATGTTCGAGGGGACAACAATACTGTAGGTTGCCATACATACATACATACATACATACATACATAAATAATAATTGTTGCTAGACTAAATGATTTCGATAATGCTTTGTTGGAATCATCTGTTATTTTGCGGCAAGTAATTATTTATTTATTTGCTTATTTATAGGAAAGGAAACAACTGGCACTGGTGATTAAAGAGAGGTACAGTTCATACTTTGCAATCCAATTGTAGGTTATTCAAAATGACAGTCAATGTTAGAAGCTTTGCAGACTTCACTTGACACTAATTTTTCGTGCCTTTTGCTCATGTTCTTTGCAAGATGCTCACGAGGAATCAAAGGCCATTATTAAGGTGGTTGCTATCAGCTATGTATTGTTTTGCTACTACAAGTTTGTATTTTTGTTTAATGAATATTAAATTAAGTTATTCTCTATTTTTTCGGCTATTTGTATTGGTTGTAGCTAAATTTTTTTTTTTTTTATATATCATGTGTTATCTATGTTGGGTCAGGCTGAATTTTTTTTCTTTTTACTTTGCGTTTGACGTTTTAACTAAGTTTTTTATATTCTTTTTTTCTTATTATTGTGCATTTGACTTATTGTTACTGCGACTCTAGTTGAGCCTTGTGTGTCGCTTTATATTGTCTTTACGAAAATTAATAAAAAAATAAAGGGGCCCATTTTTTAAAGTTTGACTCGGGTCAAGCAAACCATAGAATTGACGGTGTCATTGGGTTTCTAGATGTAGACATATGAATTACCTCACAATGTTTGCTTCTTTGTGTTATATCAAACTCGTGTCACTACAAGAAGTGGGACATAGAAGGTGATGCTTGTTATCCCAAAACCTCGTACCTGTAGAGCACTATAAGCTACTGGAACCTTAGGTATTAAATCTAGACTGGACTGGCTGGTCTGACCTCAAAACCAATGACCCAGACCTAAGCCGTCCCGGTTTACTTAATTTGAGTACTTGGGTGATTGACCTGCCCATGACTTGGAAGAACATGCCTGTTTTAACCAACCTGTGGACTGAAATCCAGTGACCCAATCAAGTCATTGCATGTTTGGAAAAATCTAATTTTTTAAAATACAAAATGCACTTGATAGGAGTTGAAATCGTAACCTTAAGAATTCAAATCAAATTTTAAAACTAGTTGAAAGACCATCAAGCCAATATTTATCAATTGACACATAAATGGAATTTTATTTATTTTTAATATATAAAATATTGTCTCTTTAATGCCGTCCCTACTTCCGTACCATATTTTATATTAATATACATGTGTCACCATATATAGAGCACTTCTCCGTATCGCATACGAATTCAAGACATATGTACGAAACGAAAGATGACATTACACATACATATAACGTTCATGATTTTGGTGGTTATCCAAAATCTTTAACATATAAACGTAATAACTTCTGTACCAATATTTTGGCGCAAGATCTTTTTATCGCTTTCCACACGTCACATTTTCAGAAATCCTCCGTCGTCTCCAAATAGCTTCCCAAGTCCCACATCGTCTACAAAAGAAACGAACACGCAGAGTGAGTCATACAAACATAGTGGGAAATAGATGTCGTGCAATGCACATCACACACTTACATTGGGCCCTATTGCTGATCATGTGTTTACATTGGCACCAACTTATCACATATCGTCTTTGGCCAAGTCTCGTAAGACCGTCTTATCATATATAGAGCTTAGATCCCCCATTTGGCCCACTTTCACATTCATATATATGTAACATGTGATAAGTAATCTTACACAAACATATGTTCGTATCGTGTTTCGTACCACGCATCTTGCATAACATATATCACATTTCATCTCATAAACGTATCTTATGCATGAACGGGCCCTGTTGCGAATCAATGTGTTTACAATGGCGCCGTTACATTCTTATCACATATCGGCCTTTTGTATCACATCACATTAGCCTCATTTCACATATCGAGGCTTATATCCCTTGTTGAGGTTTCACATATCACATATATGACTTAATTAAGCCGGGGATTCTAGAGGTAACTCACACGAGCTCAAGAGGTGACTCACACCCTTTCGTGTAGCATTTTGTCCCGTATAACACTTAGTTCCCCTTTTAGGTCAGGTTCACATTCATATATTTACACATGATAAGCAACCTTACTTCGTTTACTTTCGTGACATAACTTACATGAACATCTCACATCCATGCCTTGAATCAAACCATAGTTCATATCTTATATGTTCAAGGCTTTACCAATCGTATTAATATCAAATAACAAAGGCATCACTTGTTGAATGTCAAGTATTCTTCACATTTATCATAAGATGTTGCCAAGCTTATCACAACTTAACACAAAGCCATTACTTCAGTTGATTCACAACAAGCAATCACAACATATGTTTCAAACCAAGTTATGTAGGTTCAAGGCTTCGCAATTCCCACACAAACATACACATAAGTGCTATATCATCTTCACATCATCATCTTAGATGCATATAACTCTTTAACATAACAAGAGTATAAAAATTACAACACATAACCTCAAGCTTTCCTTTGCATCCATATAAAGCTTTATATCAAAGATGACACATGTACATGATCCTAATCTTCAAACAAAGCATACATATTAACATACTTACCTTAATACTTGCATACTACATCTAAAACCCACCTTTAGATTGAGAAAAACCATTGGAATGAAGGTTGATAGCTTCCCCTTTCTCGTCCCTTTCCTTTTCCTTCTTCTTTGCATCAAAATAGTGGGCTATTTATAATTAATCTTGATGAATAATATTCAAAATAAGGTTTGGGAAGCTTGGGAGAGTTTAGATATGGCCTTGGGTGAGTTATGAGTGCTTAGGATCGAATTTGGGTATAAATATGTATAAATATATCAACCACAAACCAAGAAATGTCTAGAATAGCCAAACTGTCGACTTAAAATTATGGCTGTATCTAACAATTACGGTCGTACCAACATTTATTACGGCCGTCTTTTGGCCTCTGACACTTCCCTCCATTTCCTATTTTCAAATAATTATGGTCGTATCCATTTATTTATGACCATATTTTTTTATTTACCGCCGTATCTTAATAATCACGGCCGTATATATACATACAGCCGTATTTTGCTCTCTGAAAGTTTTTCACATCTTTGCACTTACGGTCGTATCATATCACCTTACAGCCGTATTTTTCATGTCACAGCCGTATATTACAAAATTATGGCCGTAAATCTTGTTCTCCAGAATTTTCCTCTCGTCGTCAACTTGAAGGCCATATAACTTTTATACACAAATACACATACATACGGACCGCGAACATATCATAAACACATATCACATACGAAACACATCATATCCATATTCAGCATACAAAAATCATATCGAATCATACACAAAATCATAAAAAATCATAGATTAAATTGGTCGGGGTGTTACAATCTCTCAATTTTAAAAATTAAAAGTGTAGCTCAAGATTCAAACTATACCTCAAAATGTGCTTTCAAATTGCACTAAAGTTCGTTGTGCCACCAACATGTAATTTTGTTGATTGTATTTTAACATATTACATATAATTTCAAGGAATGACTAGATGGTTCAATCCCCAACCGGACGATCCAACTATTGGTCCACTTGCCGAGTCGATATTTGGTCCGGGTCTAATAACTATGGTTAGGACAACAGGTGACCCATATAGGTCCCTCTTTTTTTTCTAGTGTGTAATTCTTGACATATTGCATTGAAGAATTTATATATATATATATATATATATATACATACATACACATACACATTATTTATTTGTTTATTCGACTCTTTACTTTTACCAATCTATTGAATGCACAGGTTATGCTCTTGGAATTACAAATATTAAGAAAATTAATTTTATTTTAAAATGAGATAAATAGTGATACTATTCAATCTCATGATCTATACTCAACATTATCAACATAAATAAACTAAAAAGTGTTACTTACTCTGGGAATTTGCATATTTATGAGAAAATCTATAATAATTCATGGATTACGAAGCGATCCACGAGCAGTTTTGATGGTCAGGTATGGATTGTTGTAATTGTGGAAATTGGTTGATGATGAGATCTTTAATGAGGGTATAAATTGAAAAAGTAATGAGCCACATGTTTGAAGCGATATGATATGGTGAGGCCATTCGTGAACAACCGGAGGAAGACTAGATATCCACATAATAGATGTTTAAATGGGATTCACTCGTTCAACCTATCAATGTGCACATAGAAGACGTAGCATCACAATTGAGAGATCACATGATAGATGTTATAAAAGATCGCAAAAGATCCAATGCCCACGGGTGAGCTGATGATTGACACGTGACCATTCTCTCTCGTAGTTGGGAGACGTATTAATTATCGATGTACATATTCAAGTAAAATACTATTCATTATTAATACATTTTTATGACATTCATCATTTTGCTTCTTTGCAAATCCTTAACCAGTTAACAATAATCAATTTGCTTGTACTTGGGTTGAATTCAAAGATATATATGTAAAAATATTCTCAGGGAACATCAACGATTAATCATGTAAAACAGCAACAATCACATCTACAAAGGTTCTCCCAAACCCAGCTAAATGCATCCCCCGGGCCCCCACCAACCACTAATCAATCCAAATTGTACAGTCAAGAAAGGTTGCGCTTGGGTGCCGAAAAATTGTCAACACTTTAATAACTATATATTTTAAGAATGGACTAATTGAAAATCCAGCTCTTCAAGGGTAGACTCCACATGGGTTTCTTTATCCGTTTCTTTTTTCAAGATATTTTATTGACGTTTCAAATCTTTTATATATATATATATATATATATATATATATATATATATTGTCACTCAATAAAACACATACAAAGAATCCGCACATGACAAAGCAAATTGAGAAGTAAGATCACAAAGAAAGTGGTTAGGTTTTTTCGATATTGACAACGTAAAATGTATTTATAGTTTTTCTCCACAGGCAAAGCAACAGAAATGATCAAGCCTTGCAGCGTTCTGGCCAACGATTGCATTTTATCGATCGACATCTGCTTGAAATCCGGACCGATTCTGGAATCGCGGCGATGGGAGTTCAAAATTTTTGAATTTTTCCGGCGACGCCGTAATGCCGCTGGTCAAAAGTTTTGGCACTATTTTTGGCCAAAAATAGTGCCAAAACTTTGATCGCCAGCGCGAAAAATTCAAAAATTTCTAAACTCCCCATCGCCGTCCGATTTCGAATCTGGTCCAATTTCAAAACGGATGTCGAATTGACCCCAAAAATGTAATTGTTGGTGCCGTAATTACGTTGGTGCTTGATGCCAGCTATTTGGTTTGACATTAGTTGAACTTACGAGCTAAGTGCTATACCTATGAGTTAACATTAGAGCAAAATTGATGATGGGAATAAAAAAATTGGTTAATTATGCAAAGGCCCCCCAAACTAACTCCATTCATTTTTTTTTTGTCACACCCCCCCCAACCCCCCAACACCCCCACAAAACAGAAATTATCACAACAGAACCTTGATAATGTTTTCTATCCAATTTCACCGTTACGTTGGCATTTTCTATCTTTTAGTGTGGGGGTATAATTGTCAACTGAAAAAATGGGGGGTTTAGTGAAATGAACCAATAAATTACACAAAAGGTTCCAATTTTTAGAGATTCTTACAATCAAGTCCCAACATTTGAAAAATATGTACTTTAGTCCCAAATTTTAAATGAATTGTATAATTTCACCTTTTATTTTTTCCATGGTGGAGACTTATCTGGTCAGTAACCAATTTTATTGAATTAATTTGATAATGATTAAATAGTTTTTATCGAAAAATTTAAATACATTAGTATTTGTTCACATTAATATCATAACTTTCAAAAATTTTCTTTAGGATTAGAAACCCACACATCTCGATTTTAAGCAACAGTTAATAATAAATGTAATTGTTGTAACTAAATAAGATGTTATTGGAAATATATCATTGAAAATTATACCGAATACAAAGAATTAACCACAAAAAAAAAAGAAAATAAAAAATAATAAACCACCCTTCCTCAAAGCCACCACACTGCTGGTGGTCTTTCGAAAATTTTCTTTAACGTTAAGAGATGCATACATTTTGATTTTAAGCAATAGTTAATAATAAATGTAACTTTTGTACATAAATAAAATTTTATAAGGAATATATCACTGTAAAAAAATATACCGGGATACAAAGAATTAATCACAAAACATTAAAAAAAAGAAAAAAAATTGTTTGAGAAGAATTTTTGTTGAAGATGAGAACTAGGGTGGAGTGGAGGTGGGTTTTATTTTTTAATTTTTTTTTATTTTTTGTTATTAATTCTTTGTATTCTGGTATATTGTTTTTTATAGTGACATATTCCTAATAAATTTTTTTAAGGGAATATTCCTAATAAAATTTTATTTATGTACAAAAGTTATATTGTTTTATTAACTATTGTTTAAAATCAAAATGTGCGCATCTCTTAATGCTAAAGAAAATTTTTGAAAGACCACCAACAGCGTGGTTGCTTTAAGGAAGTGTTTTTTTTTAATTTTTGATTTTCTTTTTTTTATTATTTGTGGTTAATTCTTTGCATTTGGTATATTTTTTACAGTGATATATTTTCAATAAAATTTTGTTTAAGTACAATAATTATATTTATTATTAACTATTACTTAAAATTGAAATGTGCGTGCCTTTAATGATAAAGAAAATTTTTTAAAGCTATGATATTAATCCAAATAAATACTAATGTATTTAAATTTTTCGATAAAAACTATTTAATCACTATCAAATTAATTCAATAAAATTAGTTAGTGACCAGATAAGTCTCCACCATGGAAAAAATAAAAGGTAAAATTATATAATTTAATTAAAATTTGGAACTAAAGTACATATTTTTCAAAATTTGGGACTTGATTGTAAGAATCTCTAAAAATTGGGACTTTTTGTGCAATTTATTGGTTCATTTCACTAAACCCCCCATCCTTTCAGTTGACAGTTATATCCCTGCATTAAAAGACAAAAAATGCTAATTTAACAGTGGAATTGAATGGAAAACGTTATTAGAGTCCTATTGCGATAATTTCTTATAGATTGGGAATAGCAGGGCAAATAAAAAGAAGAATGAGATTGGAATTGTTACAAAACTCAAAGGTTGGGAGGTGGGGGGCCTTTGCATAAGTAACCCAAAAAAAATTGAAGGGGAAAATGAGAGGGGGGGGGGGACGTAAAAGAGAATTTAGCCTCTCTTTTGCATTTAGCCTCTCTCTCTTTTACATTTTCCACCTAATTTAGCTAATCTTTTATATTTTTCCACCCGAAAAATAGGTTTTTCACTCTTTTGCCCCCCAACATTATTTACCTATCTTTAGACAAGGGGTTGTGCTCTCAGATTCCATTTTCATTCTATTGTATGTGCGTAACGAAATGAAGCACAAGCCTTCCAAGGACAACTCAGGAAAGCAGGTAATAGAAACCGAGTATACATTTGGTCCTCATAAGTAGCCACCCCTACCGATTTGGACCCTGCATCTTGTCTTCAGCTCATTTTGAGACTTTAAATCCTATGATCACGCCTTATTTTATTTCAAAGGGTTATATGGGTTTCGGGGGAATGTTGTCCTAAAAATAATCCCTGAAACACAACATCAACGAAAATAAAAGACTTCTCACAAATGTTTGTTAAAAAAAAAAAAAACTAAAATATCAAGTAGAATAACATCTAAGCTCAGATATATACAAGTATTCAACAGATAACGAGAAAATTGTATGTTATTAAAAAATTTCAATTACTTAATTGTTATGAATAACCAAATTACTTTTTAACCAATTGATCCGGCACTATTAAAAGAATCCAAAGGAATGAGTTTGTGAAGAAGTGGCCCGAGAATCGTTGGCTCCATTTTTACAATCCTATAATTTCAATCTTATTTTGTAACACTATCCACACATACATACTACAAATAAAATGGATTGAAAACAAAACAATTTTAACCAACAAGCGGACAAATGGATTTTCTCATGTGAAAAAAGCGATAATTTTTAAGTTATGGCTAGTGCAACATTTGTATTTCTCTTATATTCCTCTCCTTTTTTTTTTTTTAAATCCGTCTACACTAAATATTCCATCTCATGTGTAAAAGAAAAAAAAATAATAATGATTTATTTCTCACCAATCAGAAACAGGGAAACAATTTCTTTTCTATTTTTCCGTTGCCCACCACCAAACATATATATATATATATATCTCTATCTTAAAGAAAAGGTACTGTGCCAGCTCAGCGAAAAGGCGAAGATATTTACAAAGTGGGGCCCTTCCACGCAAACTTAATTAATTAATAAGAAGAAGGAGAATAAGGCTGTAATAAAATAACAAATCAAAACAAGAAACAATACTACTCTTCACTTCACATGACAATATGACATGGGTGAATGAATGAATGAACGAACAAATTCACCTCATTTCGCTTGAGTTTGACTCCTCCTCAGTAGAGAGGATTACTACTTGGTAATATTCGTACAATCAATCAGTTCAGTTTCTCGGGATTTGTTTTCCCTGATTATTATTATGGTGATCAGAGCAGGTGAAACGGTGTCGTGCGATTACTGCGGGGATAAACCGGCAATACTCTACTGCCGGGCCGATTCGGCCAAGTTGTGCCTATCATGTGACCAGCACGTGCACTCTGCCAACGCCCTTTCGAAGAAGCATCTCCGCTCCCAGATCTGTGACAACTGCGGGTCGGAACCCGTTTCCGTCAGGTGCACCACCGACAACTTGGTGCTTTGCCAGGAGTGTGACTGGGACGCCCATGGCAGCTGCAACGTCTCCCCCTCCCACGACCGGGTTCCGGTCGAGGGATTCTCCGGTTGCCCTTCGGTTCTCCAGCTGGCGTCTGCCTGGGGATTGGAGATTGAGGATAAGAAACCGGTAGGACATGGTTCTGACCCCGGTTGGTGGGGCGGGTTACTTGAATCGTGGATGAGTAAGGATGGTTTATCTAGCTCGGTTATGCTGCAAGATCTGATTGTACCCAATGGCGTTTACTCTAATTGTGGTGGAGGGGCGATAAAGAAGGGGAACCCCAGCTGCGGCAAGCAGAGACAGGTTATTCTGAAGCAACTATTGGAGCTGTATAATCAGCAATTGGCCGCCAGTGGTGGCGGCGGCGACGGTGGAGGCAGTGGTGCTGGAGAGGAGTTTGGACCGGGAACACCAAGGTATCAGGGGGATGAAAATCCTGAGAGTGTGCAATACCAAGAACAACAGCAACAAAACGGGGGTTTTACTTCATTGCCGATGATGCAAGCTCCTCTTGTTCCCAAAGAGGAAGTCAACATGTTATGGAATACCAGCACATCCGATCATGGAGCACAGGTCCCCCCCCTCCCCCTCTCTTCTGAAAAATATTATATTTTTGGTAGAAATTTATCGATCAAGTTATATCTTTGATGATTTCGTGCATATTATGGTACCCAAGTTGGATAAATGCCTGATAGATTGCGAAGATAGAATTCTCCATTGAAGATCAAATTTTTGGGGTTTGAGGGTATTATCGTGTTAATGACCTTTTTCTTGAAGGCATTTTGGATAAGCACAATGCTTTTTGGAGTATATTCTTAGCATATTAGTCAAATATGTGAGGACCAAAACAATGAACTTTTGTTGCCAGTTAAATATGTTCCTTTCTTTCTCCTATTTCCCCCATCCCCTCAAATAGTTGTTTTGGCATATTTGGAATTTTCTCTCACTTTTTTGCTTGAAGCTAGTTTACTCAATTTTATGTTAGCTCGTCAATTTATAGGTCAAGCTCTTACCTCCTCTTATGACTCTGAAGTTTCATTACCACAGTTCTATATGTATCAACTTGACTCCATACATTTTTGAAGAAACTGAAGTTCAAAAACCTACTCATTTTTACCAACACTCACATCCTTTTTGTTTCTTATCTTACCTTCAATTGTGTGTTGATGCATTGTTTGTGTCTGATCTCGCGAAGAAGAATTCCATTAGCTACATGTTGATGGTGATTGTTGTTGTTGCATTTGGTTTTGCAGATATGGGATTTTAATTTGGGGCAATTGAGGGGCCACGAGGATTCTAATGCACTCGAATTGGAATTTGGTGCGAGTGACCAGTACATGGTGCAAAATTACGAGAAACTTGTAAAAAACACATCCTTGGCAAGTAGAAGAGGAGTAGCGGTCCCTGGAGTAAACTTCCCGGTTTCACATGAGAATGCCATAGCCTTTAATGTGAGTGGTTCTTCTGTGCCGTCTCTGATTCTGCAAATGTTAGTCTCATTAGATTCATTGGTGGTTATTTTTTTTTAAAGCTTTTGGATTGTAGTAATTTTAATAGAAAAGTGGATTTTTGAGGATAGAAATAATCTTTGAAGGGATGATTGCATTATTGAAATACAACCTACACTGAACAGCATCACTATAGAAGGAATGACACTACTCAATTATGCTCAAACATAGCAGCTGGCTAATGATCATTTTGTTCCATTTTCTTCTTCTCTTTACTCTGTCATATGATATCATATGGAGCTCAAATACAATGTACTTTGTTGAACTAGAGTAACCCAAACAACCCATCAGCAAGCCAGGGCCCTGCAACATCAGAGAGCAATAATTTACCAGCATCACGGCCAAAACCATGTTCAGGTGGTTTTGCTAAGCCCTCTGGTGGTGCCTCAAAAGACATCCATTTTGTGGATCATTCTGTTCTTGTCCAACACGAAGGCACCACACCCGCAATGACGAAGGCTGATATGGAGCTTCTTGCAAAGAACAGAGGCAATGCTATGCAACGTTACAAGGAGAAGAAGAAAACTCGAAGGTACCTATTTACTCATTCTTCTCCTTCCCAGTTGATTTCCAATGTTCTTTGTGTAGTAATGATGTTGTTTTGTAAACAGATACGATAAGCATATACGGTATGAATCAAGGAAAGAAAGAGCTGATACAAGGAAGAGATTCAAAGGTCGATTTGTGAAGGCCAGTGAAGCTCCAGACGGGTAGCCAACTGAATATCTATTGTTCTGTTATTGCATTTTTCTTGCTTTGCTTGCTTATAATGTATAATTAGGAAGTAGCCTGATGGGCTCGTCCAAACAAGCCGTCTAGATTTTGCAGTGCGCTCTTCCTGCACATATAAAACCCATGTAATGCAACAATCTTATCGTGTCAATCGGTGGATGGTGTTATGTATCTTAATAATTTCTTGAATAACTTTACTACTGATCTAAATCGCAATTTTGACTTGTTTTTCAAATTGAGCAGCACTTTCTTTGTTTGCGCCTAATGCCAACTAGTTGGCATTATGTCATGAGGTGCCAACATACTCCGGATCATCGATACATATTCACACACACACCCCCTACCCTTGTTGGTTGGGGGCAGGTGGCATCCATCGGAAACATGTTGGCACTAGAGCGTGAGCCTATATTTTGATCACTGTGTATTATGTAACAATAACTGAGAACTAAAGAAACAAAAAATTGTTCTCACTTCATATATAATTTTATTGACAAAATTGTCTTATTTTGATGAACCCTAATATTAAGACGCAGAAAAATCTTCATTTTTTTTTTGTAAGATACTAAAAATTGTATTCAAGTACAACAATTAATTTAAAATCTAGTCTAATCTAATCTAATGCCCACATGAGTTGCCCACATATGAGCCGAGGATTGGCACATTCCCCCCCACCCACCCAACCAAATAGAGGGTGTGGCGTGTCGATCGTCATCGGCGTGTAGGCAACTTAAATTGTCTGAGTTCTTACGTGTGACGTTGGATCTTTTTGCGCAGTGTGTCTTAAAATTTGAACCGTTTCAACTTTGATCACATCAATACACGTGGACAGTGTTATTGAACGGCACTCACGGGAAACCTATTGCTACATTTACTGCAAATATATATCTATCTTACTGTATTTACTGAGGATCACATTATATATACTACGTTCTAGAGGGAAGAGTTTATTGTAAAGCGATTCAAATTTAGCCAGATCTATATGGTCAAGGAACTTGTGAAAGAAATCAAGAATAAGTCTCCTCTTTGATCATGTGAGTGCTTTTATATATTTCCTCACCATTTAATGTGCCTAATGCACAACATTCAAAACTCGAAGGCTTCATTCTTGAAGCTGCAAAAAAAATGGACATGTCCTTGTTTCTCCTCAAGAATGCTCTAGGATCAAGGATGAAGAAAAGCTTCAGAAGATTCTGCAATGGAGACGTCTCTACCTCGACTCTCAACCAGCAAACACTCGATCATAACAGCTCCTCTTACACAGCTGCTAAATCGCCCTCAAGAGAAACCCAGCCCACATTGGAGGAGATGATTTTGCAGTTAGAACTGGAAGAGAAGATGGCTAGAACAGCAAAACTCAAAGAACACAATGGGATCCAACACCACCGGATGTCGTGTGTCAATAGTTCTGATATTCTAAGAAGCGCAAGAAACGCTTTAAATCAGTACCCTCGATTCTCTCTGGACGGACGAGATTCTATGTATCGATCTTCTTTTAAAAACTTGGCTCCTATCAGGATAGGTGATCTTGCAAAGAATCGAAGATTGCCTAATACCGTAGGTGGGGAGAGTGTGATCTGGTGTAAACCTGGTGTAGTGGCTAAGTTGATGGGTCTAGATGCCATGCCAATGCCGGTAAACAGCAGAAACCATAGGAGAGAAAGACTAAGCAGCATCATAAAGAAGCAAAACCTGAGGAGGAGAGCTTTAAGAAATGAAATTGAAAGAAGGTATGCAAATGCTTGTGGCGGCGGTGGTGGTGGTGGTGGTGGTGGTGCCAAGAGAGGGATATCAATGGGGCCTGGGGTGGTTTTTGATGGCGAAGTATTGTCGAGGCATTTTCCATACAATGTCTAATCTTTTTTTGTGAGATCAGCATCCTAAAGTTTGATTAGGAGTAAATGTCATGTAATGACCAGTTATTGCAAAGTTGGTGCCTTGAAATTTGAATGTGTACGTGAAAAGTTGGATGTATCATGAATAGTCGACTGATGTAAAACCTTTTTTCTCATTTAGTGTATCAACTAAATAAAGCAATAAAAGAAACAAAGTAATAATTTCCATTAAATATGTGCACATATATCTATTATTATTAGGTATGGTTATTATTATCTCATTCTATAGGATTTTGATACGCCACAATCACAAGAGTGCAACTCCGTGTGGGAATCATTATGCATAAAGTAGTACTTTCCAACCAAATATGATTTCAGCACCAAGTTGAGGACAAAGCCTCAGGTAACTCCTCAAGATTAGAGGGCTAGAGTTGATGTGAACCACATGTGGTTTACCATGTTTTCACAGTAAACCAAATGTGGTTTACATCATCGGAACCATTTTCTGGTAACAAAACATTTTCGCCTGACATAGCAAGTTGCACATAACTAAACAAGATTGACAACACAACGTAGCACAAAATAACAAAATTAACACTGCGCAATTCTTATCCTTTTATTGCAGTTGGTCTCAATATTTTCATGTAAATTGCTGTTGTAACCTTAAATACAGCATCCTATGCACATTTCAAGCACTTGTTCAATGAAAGACAGATAACAAGTGATAAATCCCAAGATGAAGATGGGGTAAAATTTATCGGTGCCTAAAATCACTAGGACACAATATACATTTTTACTAAATACTAAACGAGTAAACATAAATTACCATACACCAGTCAATGCAATATTAATGCCATTTTGCATCCAGCAAGATTTTATCTAATCACAGCAGTAACAGGATTGCCAGAAGGGCCTTGAATGACAAGTGTTCCTCAATCACCTCAGGTTGCTGCTTCTTGTACATCTGGTGTTCGAATGGTTGTTAAAGGAGGTGACGAAATTCCTTCACTCCTCTTTTCATTCTGAGAAGCTTCGGAAGGAACAAGCAAATCTGAGTCTTTTTGACCTCCAGATGGAATAGAGTAACTGCGAGAAATAGATTGAGGCGGCTTTGGAAGTGTTGCAGCAGGTAGCCCCCGACCTTTGGGTGCCAAAGGCATTGAATGAGCACCCGCGATTGGAGGGCCTCAAGAAGCTAAATGAGCTGGTGGTCGAGGCAGCTCGTGCAGTTCGCTTATTATCGGCGCCGGTAAGACAGTAGGCCTAGGGAATGGAGTGCGTAATATAGAACCTGAAAATGGCAGAGGGTATTCCGATGTACTCATACGACCACTAGCTGATAAATTTGGGTTCTTTGACCATGGCTTGCCCGTTATAGGACCAGAGAAAGCTTGCCTTTTGACTCTCCGAGTATAAACAACATTTGGGTCGACATTTTTTTTAGCCAATTCCTCTGTTAGAGAAGGAAGCAATCCAGTGGGCATGGTGTTGTTATTGCTTTCTTTGAGCACCTGTTGGGCATCTAAGATGATAGGTCCAGAGAACTTATCATTTCTTGTTGGTCTTTCAGATTTAGTCTGGCCCAGAGGAGATGAATGCCACAGATTATGGTCCACTTGTTTCTGTTGTGAAATTTCAGCATCTGCTTTCCCAGAACCAAGACTATTTGCCTCGACTGGTGTGGGTAGTACATATGATGCAAACCTGCGCGATGGTGAAGGCTGCATCTGTCGTGGCTGCCCAGCTTGATCAAGTTTCTTCTGACGAAAGAGAGGTGCTGATTGGCTGATCATCATCATCTCTCTGCGCAAGCCAAAAGACTGTCGACCACTGCTGCTCTCTGAACTTTCCTGCAAACACATGGATTCATGGAGGAGATGTGCTGTCAAGCATATATTCTGGTGCTCAGTGCTTTAGTATGCAGAGGTTTCATTAGTGAAAAACACAGGATAAGAGCTTTACCTTTGCTGCTGTGCCAGATGTTGTGATGACAGGAGATATGGCATCCACATTATCCACCTGCAAACAATGAAATAAGCATATATTTTGATTATAATAGTAACTTAGGTAGACTATAATCATCCATTCATCCTACAATAAAAAGTTCCAAGAAACGCTCTTACCTCCATTGAGGTTTTTGATGTAGAAACTTCTTGGACTCCACTAATTAATCCACGATCAATACTCAATTCTCCATCATCGTGACTTCCAGAATCATCTTCAGTACCATCATCCTCATCATTGCCATCATCATTAACATCACCCTGGTCATCTTCAAGTCCACTAAACTGATAATCAATATGCAGCTCTTCAGCAACCATTCTGACATGTGGCTCAATTTCCTCCAGAGATTTGAGGGCCTTCTTGAAGAACGACAACTGATATGAACAACAAACATATTACTGATTCTGTAAAAAAAAATCAAATAGAGAAGGTACACAATCTCTAGTAGAAAGAAGGGAAAAAGAAACCTGTGCGGCATGATGGCGAGCTGCCTGAGTTATCAGACTACGGGATTGTCCTTGCTTCAGTGATTTCATACGAAATATGAATGCATTTACCTCCTCCTCATATTCATCCTGAGCTATTTGAAATTGTTGTGAAGCGAAAAACACTCCTCTGCTACCTTTCAACTTTCCCTTCTCTCCATTTGAAAGTAGGTCCTCGTATATTTCTCTGGAAGGTTTAAATTCTAATTAACAACATGCTCCAGAGGTACAGAAGAAGTAAAATACCGAGGGTATAAACAAATTCAGACCTTTTATAATCACATCGCTTCTTCATCTCCTGTACACGGGAAAAAAATCAAAATAGGAGGCTCAAATAAGTATATGCTAAACAAATCCAATCAGTTGGTTGTTTCACAGTCCTAAATGAATCACAGGGTAATCATGGAACTGAGGACTGCAGATTTAGACCCAAAAAAAAAAACCATATCTAACTTGAAATTAGTTGAACAGTCATTGAAACCCACCTCAACAACGCGTAGCTCATTAAGAAGAGACTCTGACGGGATCGTGATTGTCTTAAATATATTAGAGCGCTGAAATGCATAACACAGTTCTCTAGTAAATAAAGGTTTTACATTGTGATAGAAATAAAGTGGAAGTTTATTTGTAGACAAATACTATACGTACATAATCATCAACAAACTTCTGAAGTTCAAGCTGCACTTTTCCCAGCATCAACAGAACTTTTCCTGCACATTTAGCAATCGGTTGGATTTGGAGGAAAAGAGAAGCTACAACTGCATTAAGCTAATATACAAAGATCAGAATTTGGAAAAAATCGAGAAAGCAGCAACAAAATTTTATTTTGTGAAAGAAAAACTAAAAGACAACTTGCTTTATAAGAATGACACGATGTAATGTAATTTCAATTATGCTATACATCTAAAATTGGCGAATGAAACGGGAAGAGAAACTAATAATGTGCATTCGGCATCTATAATTGAAAAGACTACAAATGATAAAGATTGCCGTTCCAAATCATCTCCACCCATCCACCCTCCAGAAAAGGACATGGAAACACGTTGACGATGCCAACCTAAGTGGCATATGGTCCTAATGGATATATGAAAGCTGACAGACGACCAGTGGTCATGCACAGTAAAATTTCCAACTTACCACTTTCTTCATCGTCATTTAATGCTGTTTTCTCAAGCAGACAGTCACCCATTTCTCCCAGTGATTCTGAAAATTCTGAGAATCGCAGAATTGATTAGTAAAGTTCTTCTTAGCTATGCCCTAAATAATAACAATCCAATTTGGCTTCACAATAAAAAATAAAATATCAAACACATTTCTAAATGCTTCTCAAACATTTTTTTCCCAGATGCCAATGCTTAAAGATATGAGCAGGCATCCATTAATACCTCAAGCTAACACTATCGCTACTAATGCAAACCTTTTTTGGAACCGAAAATCAAATTCTGAAAGCACATAAAAGGAAACAATAGCCCACTTCAGCGTACAAGATGAGCATGTTCACCAGAAACCAAAAACTCAAACTTGCAGCACATGTGCGCTGTAAAGAAGAGTTAAGGGCAGATCATTTGGAGATATTCAGAAATAAAATACTACTTAAACAGTCTTCATAGCATCAATGTGTGCATAAAATTTTAAATTGTTGAAGAATGAGGAGGAGAGGTATTTATACATTACCATACACACTGTTTGCTGTTTCAGCTGCAACTGAAAATAACCTATCATAGCATTCTTTCAAATCCACCATGTCCTGATACCAACAAAAAAGCAAAAAGTTGCCACCATTTGTTAGTATCTCAGCATAAACTAGTCCAACTGCTGTACTATCATCAAATTAATAAACAGCATTGCCGTTGTAGCCAACAGTGCTATTAATATCAATAACCAGCTGGTCACAAAGTAACATGAAAAAATGGGGAATCTAACAGTGACTAAATTCTGGGAAAATATGAACTTTCCACTGGAAATAAACATTTAATTGAGTTTCTCCAAAACCAATTTTTGGAATTTCGTACCTGGCTACCTTGGTCAAGTTCAATAAAAGCGAGAGATTGCTTTTGCCTGCGGTCTTGCCTCTCATGCTTAGCCCCTGCAAATCCTCGTAATTTCTTCAGAGACGTCTTCATCTTGGACTTTGCTCTCCCTCTGGCGAAACTATAACATATATAAGATCACAGGTGTAGATATTTATAGATACGATACCCCTCCGAAGGTACGGTCGGGAGGCAGGATTCAAGTTAAAATGAGTTGATGATGAAGAGAGAAGTTGAGTTGAAACCCTATTTGCGCAGGGATATAGAAAAAAGATGGTTGTTCAAAGATCAATTGTGTTGCCAATGAGCCATTGGCGACCCACCCCAGGAGCTCTAGGTTTCAGCTGAAGTCAGTGAAAACGCAGGAACAGAGGATTTTTAGTATGGTAGTATTATTTCTTTTTGGCTTTTTTCTCACCACGGCCACTATAACTTTTGTTAGTGTCATTTGGTCATCAAACTTTTTCCTTTAGGGTGTGTTTGATTCCATAAAAGTTTTCCTGAAAAACGAGTTTTTCAACTATTTTTTTCAATTTCGGGTGTTTGATTTTTTTTAAGGAAAACGTTTTCCAACTTTTCTCGAAATTCGCACTTTTTCTTATTTTTTTCCTTGGGGAGGTGGTTTTTGTTTTCCGGGAAAAGTTTGATACTTTTTTTCTTTTTTTTAATGGACAATTTAATTTAACCATAAAAATAACGAAAATGATCAAATTTCATTAAAAAAACTCAAAATTAAGGAAAATAATATTATTTTCCAACTTTCAAATTAATCCAATCAAACACCTACAACTATCATTTTCCTGGAAAACCTTTTTCCGGAATTCATTTATCCAGAAAATATTTTCCTTCTAACCATTTTCTGACTTTACAATCAAACACACCCTTAGAGCTTTGTTGATCTAGGTTTTTTCATTGATCCTTTTTATTTACTTTTCAAATTGATTTTTTACGCTATATTCTTTGCGGCCCATGATTTTAAATATATTTTAACTATTTTTTAAGCAAATATTCTTAAAAACAAAATCAATACTTATCTCAAAAACTCTACAACAGATCAGTAGATTTTGTATTCATCTGTTTTTTTAGATACTTCTCCCTATAATTATATTCATTTCTCGGCTTCAATATTTGAAAAATCTATATAGGAAAACAAGTACTATTTAATATTATAAACTTTTTTTTTTTTAAATGAGATTTTAGGATGGCAGTCTAGCAAATGTAAAATTCCCAATTGTATCGGGCCATACCGGATTGCGTGGGAATGATGGTGGAGTTTGACTATGGGAAAAAAAAAAAATAGAATAAAGATTAACAAAATAATAATGAGACTTTGGTCAAAATCTGATAATTGAATTTTGATTGAAAAACGAGTGAATGATTTTTTATCTTTTTCTCAATTAGAAATCTATTACTATTTATATTTATATATATGCGATGCCATCTTAAGTGGATCCAACTCCAAAACTTCCGTTAATAATTTAGGAAACAAGCAAAGTATGGTCATAGTCAATTGTGGTTGAATATTTGAATAATATTGTGGAGAATCCACCCATGATAATTCATGAAACAACAAATTATTATGAAGAAGTCAAGGTTTGTTTTTTTATTTATTTATGATTTTTCAATTCTCCATAAATTAAAATTCTATTTTCAGTTATAAACTTTCTTCTCATTTTCACAGAAAATATCATAGTATTTTCGATAATATAGAAAATTGGTTTTAATTGTATGTTCGTTCCTCTTTCTTGATATATTATAATTAGTGTTTTCACCCACGCGTTGCACGGGAAAACTTATACACAATTGTCTCAATTGGCGCTGATTTATGAAGATTTGATCAGTTAAATTTTTTGATTAATGATACGAACGGATCTGAGACGTGTTAATTTTTCGATTTTTTTGATTTATTGAGGAATTAGGAATGAAGTTGTGAAGATACCAAATTCCAACAGTAAGATTTGATACGCATTCATTGGTGTTGATAAGGAAAGACGTGTGTGAACTGTTAGTGATAAAGATGAGAAGGAAATGCGCGTGTAAGATTTCTTTGATAAAAGATTTAGGCTCATCTCAAAATATACCATTTATTTAATCTTAAAAAATAAATATATAGGGATTGAGTGGGAAATGAAATTTTGTAATTAATTTTTTAATTCTAAAAATTAATAGTTTGAGCGGGAAAATGATCTCATTTTATTAATATATAGATATAGATATAGATATAGATATAGATATAGATAATATTGTTTAGTTATGTTTTATTCATATTTTCAACAAATAACTAGATTAAATTAAATGGAAATTTTAAAAGCTTAAATTCAATGGATATTTTAAGAAGATCTAGTGTTTATTTTTCACATATATAAATGTTAATCAGTGTTCTAAAAGGCCCCAAAAGGCACCGCCTAAGCGCGCCTAGGCATGAGGCGTAAAGGCGGTCAATCTGTGTTGACCGAGGAAAGGCGCTAGGCGCTCCTAGGCGAGCCTATGGGCGCGCTTTTTATTTGAACGAGTTTTTTTTTTTTTGGGAATAAAGCTATTTTTTTAATTGGTCAAAAAATTAATATTTATGATAAAATTAAAAAGTCATTAATTCTACAGATCCAATAAAGGCGTTATATCTCATAATACTTTACCAATCAAATTTATCTTATTATAATTCAAAAATTTGTGAAAAAAGACTCTCGATTCCAAAAAATAAAGAAGATGATGGGTTAAAGAACGAAAACGGCAAATCATTCTTCTACAATACAAATAACTCTATTCTTGTCGTTTAATATAGATGGTGATATATTATTTAAATTTTTTAGTTTGCATCTAATTAGTATTTCGTCAACTATTTGTGTATACAATTTTTTACTGCTAATTGTATGAGACTAAGCAATTGAGGTATTAATAATTTCGAAACTAATATTGTAGAAAAGTTGAAAATATGTTGAAGTTTGTATACAATTTTTTAAAATGTGTATTTTTTAATATAGTTATCACTTTAAAATAATTTAAATTAAAAAAAAGGCGTTTTCACGCCTGGGCTTCGCCTAGGAGAGCATATGCTTCCAAGGCTTAAGGTTTGGACACGCCGCCTTACCATACCTCGCGCCTTTTATAACCTTGATGTTAATACGCAAAGTAGTGCACGTCAATTATTATGATGTGTTCACAGAATAAAAGTTATAATTTTTTTTAACACAATTTATGAATTTTTTTTAGTACAACACAGTTTATAAATTGAGAACATAACAATTATTTTCACAATAACTATTAGTGTATTTTTTTGGAAATATTAGTGGCTTCCTTTTTTTTTTTAAATATAATATTAATGGCTTTTTATCATCTAATAATTAACATTTTAATGACAATAAGATAGTTACAAAAAAAGGAGGCGTATGTAAGCTAATGTCCACTTAACTTTAGGGCTTGTTCTTTATACAATAACTTTCCACTAATTTTCATTAGCTTTTTTTCTCTCATCATTTTCAATTACTCATATAATCATTTTATATTTTTTAATATATTTTTCTCATTTTTCAATCACACATTTCATACTTCACTCGAGTAAATCTATAATCTATATTCTATAATCTATAATCTCGAAAGAACAAGCCCTTAGTGTATTGGGCTTGAGTCCAAAACGTAAAGCCGACAAAGATAGGCAAGAGCTCAGTCCAGCAGCCCAATCACAAAATCTTTGCACACTATTACGGAAGTAAAACCCCCAATTTACAGAAACTGTGTTAAGGAGGAGGAAATGGCGATGTGGGGTGCATTTTGGGGGACAAGAGTACTGGAGATAGTGAAGAAGCACGATTCAGGAGGCCTTGTTTGGAAGCGGATAAAGCTCACTCCCACTCGCAAAGCCAACGCCAAGAAGCGGCTCCGCCGCGTTTGGCAGGTACCCTTACATATATCTTTGGTTTTAGGTTTTTGTATTCATATTACCTGAAGTTCTTGCAGCTCTTCAATGTTTCGTAATTGGATTTTGATTAGCTTTAGTATTACAAGAACTGCAAAATGTGTTTATTAGTGATTATGTGTTTGCTATAATGCCCATCAATTGTTTGTTGTGAGTCTTTAGCCAGTAGTCCAGGCTAATGATGATTCTAATTTGATGAATTTAATTAAAGTATGGCTTTTTATCTCATCATTTTGAGTTTATTTTCCATTCATTTTCTTCTGGAATTTCTGTGCTCTCTTCATTTTCTTGTTGAAATTTGAGTGCTAAAGCTGACAAAAAGGCGCAATTTTGACGTAGTGTGTGAATGAAGCTGGATGCACCATCCAATTATGTGTTATTGTAAATATTTAAGAGAAAGAAGGTCTCAATCATGAGAAAAAGGATGACAATTCCTGTCAAAAATATCATCAAATCTTACTATGACCACTCAATTCAAACTGTACGATTAGCATCCTTTTCCCATTTAGTGAATTTATTCGCATTTGTTCATCACCTTCAATGTAGTCTGCACTAATTTAGCTGTTAGGTTGCACTAATTGAACCAGCCTTCCTCTGGAACAAGCATTCTCTTTTTGCCGCAAAACTCATGAACTTTGAAACAGTTAACAGCTCTTCACACTCAAAGCATCTGTTATCCTTTTATCTACTACCTCCTTAGATATAGGAAAAGAAACTTTGTATCTATGTTCCTTTTTATTATAGTCCCGAGTATTAAAATCAAGATTCGTGTCTAGAACTTAGAAATTGTTGAAATAAAACTCTTTGAGGCCACTGGGAATTATTTTAAATATGGAATGTATTCTACAGAACTTCAATGTTCATATATCAGTGAACATTGGTAATACCATTATTCTGAATATCAACCCATAAAAATCAAATTCCAAACCAATGAACTAGACAAGAAACCCAATTTAACGTAGTTTTCTTGTTCATCCTTCATATGATTCATCGATTGAATCTTGGATGTAGACTGTTTGGAGTCATCACACTGACCACAATTTTCCATGGGCATATAAGTACAATGTAAACCAATTGCAGTTTTGGTGAACTGAGTCAACACTCAATGTGAAATCATTCTAGCTAATGTTTGGATTTATTCAAAATTGCAAGATTAAACGTATGTTTGGTTGAGATTTTTGGGGAAAATTTTGATTTTTTAAGGTGTGGATGAAATATGAAGAAAAGTGGGGAAAAAATGATGAAGTCAATCAAATGAGTGTTGAAAAATAAAATTGAGAAAATAAGGTTGTGTTTGATTACAAAAGGTGGAAAAGAAAATGTTTTCCATCTTACATGAAAAAGAAAAACAAGGTGGAAAAGAAAATGTTTTCCACCTTACATGAAAAAGAAAAACAATCATTACCCATGCAATCAATTTTCCATGGAAAACCATTCAAATGGTGCTTTTAGCAGTTGTACATGGAAAACAATTTCCATAGAAAATTTTTCAAGAAGAACTTTTGGTTGATGTGATATTTTCCAGGGAAAATGAAGGCAACCAAACCCTAAACTAATTTGTGTTTTAAGTTGTAGCAAACAAACTCTAAGTCTGGGTGAACTTGGCTTGAAAACAACTGAGTCTTAGTTCTACCTTGTATTCGCTTTAATATTCCAAGCATTCAACCAGAGTCTAGATAATCCTAACAAGCCAGATCCTGAGTCCAAAAGTTCACGAAAGATGGCACAACTTCAATTTTACATTTGTGATAAAGTTAAGCGGATGAATTTGCCTTTGTTGTTTTATGTACTTCATATTGTCAGATGTCTGAATGAATAGAAATTTTTCCTCACAGAATGAGGCCGTTTTGAGGGTGTGTTCTGAGCCACCTCCCTCAGATTTGACACGTACTGAAGTTGGGGAAATTCATGTGAAGGAGAATACAAGTATCAAAGATTAGCTGAAATGAATCTAAACGGCACAAAATGGTTGCAACAACTTCATCTAGCTTTGTATTGCTATCATTAAGCATGAACTTCGTGTTAGACTTGGTCTAGTAACCGTGACTATCAGCCATACTGGTCCTTATATATGTGGGATCAATTAAAGTGTCCAAAAATTCGTAGCATTTGTGTGATGTCCACTTTCAGATTGGAAATTTTGTAATGAGGAAATTCATAATGTGTTCACTTAGCTAATCTTCACATGCTTCTTTAGTCATGATGTCCAGAGTTAATTCCATGACATTCTGTTAAAACGTTTTTAATTTTAGTTTAATGTAATTATTGTGTTTTGTTTACTTTATTATGAATTTGTTGTTATAGTTGTAATGGGTGGTTTTGTTTTATGTAGAAATGAGATAATGGCTTTGATGCAGTGAAATTCTTGAAACAAGGCTCCACTTAACCCTATGACACATGATAGAGAATTGGTAGTTACATGTGTTTTTCAAATTTAGTATTTCTGACTAGATATTGTACTGCGAAAAATGAGACCCTTTTGTAAATTTATAGTTGACAAAGAGCAAATATTCCTCGTACCATTGTCGTAGGCATAGGAAGGATGATAATGGATGTTTTGATTGAAGAATTCAGTGTTCCATTTTGGTGAAAACAGAAGTGAGCTAGTCATGACGTGGAAACTACTAAAAGCACATATTTCGTCTAACTACAGAAAACCTTATGCTAGCACTGAGAATTTCTAGGGTAGAAACGTGTGGAATTCAAGCATTACATTATATGCTTAGTGCTTGTTTTTTACACAATTTTTGGGATTTACTTGAATGATTGAAAATTGGAGAAAATATATTTAAAAAAATAAAATAATTATATGAGTGGTTGAAAATGATAAGAGAGAAAAAATTATTGAAAGTTCGTATAAAATTGTTGTGTATAGAACAAGTCACTCTCTTAATGATTTACTGTAAACAAATATAGAAGGATGGACCTAGTAGTCTTATGATGAACTTTGAAATCCAATAACCGTTACTGTAGCCAGCAGCAATATCATATCGATCAGTTTGGCCCAAAAAAAAAAAAAAACTGAATGTGAATCCCATGAATTTTGTGGTAATATATGAAGAAAAATTCTTGGGCAGTTCGGTAGCGTAGAGAATTCTATTATTGACATAGAGAGAGAGAGAGAGAGAGCGCTGTACAGCTTTGATATTTCTCTGGGTGGATAGATTTCAAGGGTCATTTATTTGAAATCCAGTTCGAGAAATAAGATGTCATTGTTGCAGAGATCCTAAGCAACCCATTCTTATGTATGACATTAATTTTTAGCAAACACAAGTGTTGGTCAACATGCATAACTATTTCCCAACTCATATAAGGACCTGAATATTTTACCCATTTAAATAATAATAATAATAATCAGCTGAATGATATGCTACAAAAATAAAATGTTAGCCTGCCCGCCTGACCGATATTTTTAAGGCAATATGGTCAGCCATACGTAACCCAATCCACTCTTCTCCTGCCCCCACATCCATGAATATGAAAATGAAAGAAATATATACATACAAACATACATACATATATATATAGAGAGAGAGAGAGAGAGAGAGGGAGTGGGTGACGTGAAAAACTCCATCAGCCTGCCGTAGACGATTCCTAACCACTGTCACAAGAAACTCTTAAGTCGGCAATTTTTATATTAAGTCTTGTCATGGTATGTTGATAGGTTAATACCTAGTTAATAATTAAGTACAATTAAGCATTTAATTGTGTTTAACTATGCCGTCCATAATGTCTTCAGCTTACATTTGGCACTAAATCACTCTCTGCCTTTCTTTAACCTTTCACTAATTACAGAACAGGTTTTTTTTTTTTTTAAAAAAATCTAGTTGACTCAACATACAAACATGCTTGTGTGCATGCGGGACGCGTGTACGTCACGTCATTTTAATTAATTAAGGTTTTATTAAGCGTAAGAAACCTCGAAGATTAGAAAATTTTTTTCTTGTGAGCTGAGTTAGGTCAAAGTTGTACATTAGTTGGAGAATCTGCCTATGTGGGTTTTTTGTTTTTCTTAAAAATTTTAATAATAATAATAATAAGATGAAGAAGAAGAAGAAGAATATATGTTGTTTGAATTTGTGTGCTGTTTCACTCTACCTCCCTTTGCAAGGAATCTACATTGATTTCTACCTTTTGTGGCCCATGGAATTGAAACTTTTGCTAGTGTTGGCCAATCAAGTTAACAACTTGCAAGAAATTGTATGGTTGTCGACAACTTCAAATGCCGTCCGTCTCTCTAATTTCACCTACCAGTCCTCTAATTTCAAAATTTTAGTTCACTTTGTCCCCCTTCAGATGATGCACCTTTCTATTACTGGGGACTACTCTTCTCACAATTGCCCTCAACACCACGTTATTCGAATCCTACTTATTTTAGGACAACGTTATATGTACATCCTCTCGTACACATAGCATGGCATGGCATAGCATAGCATGCCGTGTATTTATTTCCTCACAGCAAAATATTCATTACACATTTCCGCGGGTATGTGCTGTGTTACAGCATTTTCCTTTATTTTATTTTATGGTTTACATTCAATTCCTTTCTCCAAGGAAAATACTACTATTATGACCTTGGGGTAAATATTCCTGGACCTTTACTGGGGGCCTAGATTCTTGATAAAATTGCCTTTTGATGGTGGTTCCAAAGTGCGTACTGCATAGCTCATATTACAAAGATTATGTTCTTATTCTTGTGCTTCCCCAAAAAAAAAAAAAAAGATTTGTCTTTTAGAAAAGCAAGCTACGTTATAGTACTATGCCCATCTTTTTTTTTTTTTTTTTTCTTTTCCTTAAATAAACTTTGTTGTCGTTGTTGTATGATGATGATCTGATATCTCACTTTTCTTCAAGATTTGCACGGTGAAACAGTGTGACTCGTTCGAGATTACCAAGAATTTGAAAGACATGTAAAATTTGCCCCCAAGTATCCTATCCTCTGGCGTTTGAGAAGAGACGACATTAATTACACCTATGAAGTGGTTATTTTTTCGGCTAATAATTAGTTACGTTACATTACATTACATTGGATTAAGAATTAAGGACATGATTTCCTTTTCACACTAGTGGAGCTACTGCTTTCTTCCAATTCGTCATTGTTACTCGAAATCTCAGTAATCCCACTTGAACCCGAAGACGAAGAAGCAGGAAAAAGATTCAAATCAGTCCTCTCCTTCCCCATGAAATCATAGAACACCGTCCTAGTTGCGTGCACAGGACAAACCTCCTCCTCCTCCTCTTCTGCCTCTGCGCTTCTGTTGTTTCTCCTCTTCAAAAATATTCGACAGAGAACCCAGTTTTCCTGTCAAAATTAAAAATGTTTTTTTCGTTAGAGATCACTAAATATACAATCTGACAATGTGAGATTTATAATTGGAAATTAGTCTCACCCACCTGTGGGGTGTCTATGTTTTGAGGATTGGCTAAACGATACTCGTGCATAATCCAGTCAGTTCTAGAGCCTTTAGGAGGCTTTCCTCGATAGAAAACAAGAGTTTTTTTCATCCCAACAACGTGGTGGCCCCTAGGACTCACAATTTGCTTGTCTAGACCTGTTGCTTTCCAGTACCCAGAACCCTGTTGCCCGGTTTGACCGGTTCCCATTCGGGTACTTCACCTCCCTCGTGCTAAAAAAGTACCTCTCTTGCTCCCTATCACCTGTAATGAAATTATTAACCACTCATACCATACTAGACATTCCATTCAAGACCGACCGACTCCTCCGGTTCAACATTTTGTTTGGGGTGCAGGGGAGGAGACGAGAAACAAACCTGGCAAATCCCACGGATCTGACTTGCAAACATCAACCTCTGGGATGGTATAAGCTGGCAAAGGATAGGATAAGACCTTGCGCTTTAAGTATTGTACCACAAGCTCCTCATCAGTGGGATGGAATCGAAATCCTGGAGGCAGTTTAATCACACCATTTTTCACGAAGTTGAGTTTCTCCATTTCTTCTTCCTCTTCTCGTTTCTTCTCTTGTCTTCTCTCGACTCAGACAAATAAAAATTCGATCTTTATCTCAAATTTCGAACCCAAGATCAAGAATTTGTTCTTTGAGCTCTTGATGGTGGAGAATATAGGATATATACATACGTGTATACTCACACTCGCTCTATGTCTATATATAAAACATATACATAATAACAAGAAAAAGGCACAAGAACAAGAGACAACAAGAACAAGAACAAGAGAGAAGGGTGAAGACTAAAGAGTATGGGTATGTCTATGAGAGGGAAAGTGAGGCTTCTTTATAGTAATGGGAGGGTGTTGATGAAGAAGGGGTTTTTAGAGAGAGAAACAGGGAGGGAATAAAATATGTGATGAAACCCATATGGCGTAAAATAGACTCAATCTCTCCTTCCTCCTTTGACCATTTTTCTTGTTCCTTTTTAAAATTATTAAAATTAAAATTAAGGGGAAAAAAAACGACATTGAAGAGTGTGAAAAAATGGGCTTCTTTTCGTGTTTGCGAAAGGGTTAAATTCTTCTCAATTAGACAATTGCGAAACTTCCTAAAATTCAAATCCTTGTTGTGTTCGAACCTTGTTTTGTTAACTAACGCTTTCCTTTTTTCTTCCTTGCGGAGCAAATTTGTCCTTATCACGTTCTCGTATAGGTCTCTTCAAGTTTTCTTTAATATATATATATATATATATATATATATATACATATACATATATATATATATATATTTCCCTTTAACTTATTAAAATTAAGAGCTTGTTCGGTTGGTTGGTAACTTGTTGGGCATGATAATTCGTAGAAAATGTGTGGTTAATATTGTATTGGAGAATGTGTGTGTAATTAAAAAGAGGAGAGAAAAAAAAAATTTGTTGAAAAAATTTGGAAACATCAAGCTCTAATTCATGACCAGGAATTTTATGGTGCGACTAAGCCGAAAATTAACAATCTTCAGCATGTGAGATATGGCTGCCCCCTCCCGCATTTTGGGGCGGGGGTGAAACTGTTTCTGTCGATAGATTATTAATCTATGTCAGTAGATTAATAATCTACTGGGAGAATCTTAGAAGAATTCCAAATTCCAGACTGGTTTTCAAGTACGAGTGTTTTCCAAAGTTTACTGATATTCTGCTTAAAGAAAAGTGGAGCAAAATGAATATGAACAAGACTTTACGAGTAAAGCACAAGAATACGGCGGTGAATATTGGACGGTCGTGGGGTTATATTTGGGATTCCCATTTGTTTCGTCAGTTGCAGCAGTCGTTCGACAGTTTGAGTTTTCCTTGAAAATTGTTTAATTGAAATGCGCCCTTAAAATAAGGTGAAGTAACCCAATGTAATGCTTTATTGAACTGGACACCACCTTGACCGTTACTAGTTCATGACATTTTAGCCCCTTCTTAAGCCTGATTCGCAATTATTTTTTCAAAATTTTACCATTTTTTTTCCATTTTTTTATATATTCTTTCTTTATCCTAAATCAATCATACTCACATATCACATCACATCAACAAATCTCCATCATTCAACTCCACTCATTCTCTCTTCTCCTTTACATTAAAAACTTTTAAAAACCATTAAAAATCAATCCGAATCACCCTTAAGTTATTACTAATTTTTCTTTAAAATGTTGGCAGAAAACAAAATGTGTAAAATAATAGTAACAAATATGTCATTGGTTTAATATTTTATTTTTCAAGTACGGAAAAAAAAAGGTGTAGAATGGAATGAAAGGTGATATTAAAGTCATAATTCTTCAATTCTTTTGTTTGTCAGCTTCTCTCTTTGGTAAAACATAAACGAGAGTCTCGATCGGGTCATAGCATCATGTCTTTCTTCTTGATGTCTCAACTTCTCAACGTGATTTTATGAGGAAGTTTGTAAATAAAGAGTGAAGAAAATTGTAAATAAAAAGTACTATGTGTGAGATGATAAAGAAAAGCAAGTAAATGGTTAAGATATATTATCGAAAATTCAAAGAAATGGTGTGATACTCACAGCATATTTACTTGTTTAAAAGACCACGTTTCTTTTTCATAGAAAAATCCCATTTTGCTAACTTATGCTATTTTCTCTTAATAAAATTGACCACATATATACATCTCAATATTATAAACACCCCAGTCAAGCGGACATTATTAACTCCACAAGATCAACAATCAAAATCTTGTGTAATAATACCCTAAAAGTTGAAAGTTCATGAAACTTAAAATATTTTTATACTATCAATTCCCTATTACATTCATCTTTAATTTTTTATAGAGTTGATTTAACTTGACTATTAACTTGTATGTCTTTATCTCGGATTTTCAATGTTGATTCTTTAACATCGAAAAATAACTCACTTATCATACTTCAAGCAATGCGTAACAAAGAAGCTCTTTCCACCTTTCCAAGAAAGTGTCTATGAATGTTGTGCGGATTATAGGGATCTATCATTTTCAATATTACCTCAAGTAAATATCACCAATAAAAAAAATGAAAAAAGAAAATTTGCATAAATGTCATTACTCGATATCGATGTATAGGTTGAAAATAGGAGGGATGAGGACATTGAGAATCGAGGGCAAGATTGTCATACAACTTTTCAGTAGGGTTGGGGTGGGTGAGGAGAATAAAGTTGTGGGGTACTATTTGCCCCCAAAACGACAAGCACCCACGTCGGATTGGAGAGTTACGGACAAATATGACACACTATTGCAAGATTTCCTCAAATCTTAATTGTCTCACTGTTTTGGTCCTTTTGGGTTAGACAGCAAATTCTGTAGCAATCGTAAACGAGTTTCTCATCTTGAAATGACTTGCGTACCCTCAATGTAGGGCTCTAACAACTCTATATCGTGTCTAAATCTCATATTGTTCTTTCTTTTAAGGTTCATCTCGGGTGTGAACGGATTGGATTCAGATTGAATTTATTTAAATTCATATTCGATCCAATAAGAAAATGTGTTAGTTTATCGGATTCGGATAATCCATTAGATTTTTTATTAGTAAATTCATATCCGGATCCATTGGATACGAATCGAATTGGGATAAAATTCAATCCATTGATGGCCTTAGATGCCTTGATGAGTTTCCTGATACAGGTTCAAAAGGTTACAAACCATTGCAATATATTTGAAAGTACTTGAAAATTGAACCATATTAAAAGGACAATTATGCATAAGTATTTTACTTCTCTGAAATATAATATTTGGGACACTTGGATAAATGTATTTTATTAATTTATTTTCCTGTCAAATTAAATAATTTATTATAATATGTATTAATGTCTTGAAATTTGATAGTCTACAAATTTTTCATTAAAATTCAGAAAATATGAAACCAGTTTAAAAATGAAAAAGAAAAGAAATCAGTAGATATAATTATTTTATTTTATTTTATTTTATTATAAAAAATCGTATCGGATCATTATCGGATCGAATTGACTTATATCCAGATTTGCTCCATTTACTTAACAGATTATTGAATTTGAATCTTTATCTGATTATCAGATTGAAACTTTAAATCCATCTACTATTAATTTCACTGGATTCAGATTGGATTTGGATCAAACTCCAATCCATTGACAACCTTAGGTTCGTCTCATAATCTAATTGTTCAACAAATTCTGTAAAATAAAAGAAGGTTTTCCGTTTAGCAATTACTTTTTCTAAATTAGATATATAATTCTATGCCATAATAAAACTAAATTTTCTTTAAACCATAAAAATGGTCAAAAACGTAACAAACAACAAAGTTATTATAAAAGTAATTCAACAAGTTTTTTTTTTTGAATGGTACCTTGCAAGTTAGGTATATTACATTAAAGTATATCATTAAATCATTTGAAGCACAATCAATTCCAATCTCGACCTGGGGCTCGCAAAGAATGAATCTTAGGCGCATCCCAGAGGTTCATAACCACCGTATGAAAATGAAAAAATAGAAACAAACGAAACAAACAAACAAACCACTACATAAAGTTGGACAAACCACAAACACATCACATAAAAGTGTAAATATAATATTATAATAATATTTATAGAGTTCGAACCTTAAACCTATTACTAGTCAGGAGAGATTCTGACTATCAAATTAATCCTAATGGTTAATACAGCAAGTTTATTGAAAGTAAATTAAAGATTCTACAAGAAAGATTAGAAGTAACCCACTTTGGAAAACTTATTTTATTGATAAGCAACGTGCACGTATATAGTGCTTCATTTTTCTTTCCATATAATGATACGATTATTTATAAAATAGCATATAATCATACTAATTATCAAATATAATGTGGTAGTTGAAAACCCAAACCACGAAAAGAATCAAAATGCCTCAAATACTCGACAAAAGAAAAATATAAAAGAATAAAATTAAAAGAATCCAATTATTGGCACCCACGTCATTAGGTGAAATTAATTTGCCAATTCAGACATTCTACCATATTAAACTAAAATATGTTTATTGTTTTCTTCTCGCCGTGTATAACTAAAATGGAAGTAATGGCATTTATTTGAATAATATAAAGTATTGGGGAGAATTTCGGAGTATCGTATAAATTTAAAGGAGATGAAGGTAACGTGGGACGGTTGGAATTTTAGTTAAACCGGAGCCCCAAACATTGACGATTTTATGGAGCTTCCGTAAGGAGAAGGGAAATGAAAATTGAAGAATTAGATTGAAAATCAATCTTTATTTCTGCTGAGACCCTCCATGGCTATCGGCTAAGACTTTCACATTGTGGGCCCCGAGGCCCCCAACTATAGTTTTTTACACAGTTTTAGTCCTTCTCCACCATAACTTGTTCGTTCTCCTCAAAAACCATCCAAGCTCTAGTTTTGACATGAATAAAATATTTTAAAGCGTAAATGAAGTAAAATATAACAAATAGAATCATAAAAATTTTTTTAAGGAGACACTTTGTGGTTTTGATTAAGCATCTTGCTCCTGTCGATATGTAATAATAATAATTTTATGAGCAACGTGACAATCACCTTAGCGAGATGTGTGATGATCCTTCGGAAGTTTTCATATAATTTGGTTGAGTTATTTCGACTAAGGTTACGACCATCTAAATATATAATGTTATTTCTGTATGATTATTTACATAACATATATCTTCCGAGTCATTAATTAATCCATTAATATTACATTTCACGTTTCTCATTTTATCTACTATACTAGTATTTTCTCCCGTGCGTTGCACAGGGAGATTTATGGCCAAGTTATTATAATTTAAAATATATATAAAATAAAAATTATAATAACATATTTTCCTTTTTTTCATAGTAAAAAGATATTGATTGAAGATTTAAAAAGATCACACATGATAATAATCCGGATTGGAGGGATAAGGAGTGATTCTATCAAAAGATGATGGCTGATAATAACGGGAGATTATCCATGGGTTGAAAATTAGGTATTTGTGCTTGAGTGGGAAATATAAATAAAATAGTATTTTTTAATTCGGAAAATTATAAAATTGAGCGGGAAATTGATCTCATTTTATTAATATATATATAGATATCGATAGATATGAATCGTTTTATTAATTTTTGAATATAGCTTTTTCGGATTGGTAACACAAATGAAGCAACCATGGTAGAAACAATAAATGCAGGTTGAGTGATCAAATCGAATATGAAACAAATTTATCATATATATCATGAGTTGGCAATCTCTATAAAACTTTCTTAAAACATAAATTTGAATAATCCAATTCAAAAAAAAAAAAAAAAGGAAAAAGAGATGAGGTTGCCACAAGCAAATGGTCTCCACTCCCAACTTGCATAGAAGTTTTAATTCGTACGGCAAATTGCGGCTCCAGTTTGCCTTGTCCCATCTGTCACTTTGTTTGTTGTCTGAATTTTTCCTTTAAAAAAAAAAAAAATGTATTGTTTGTTTGGGAGTCAAACGAGGTTGCGTGTGGGCGTTGAAGTTGAAGAGCGGTTTAAAAAAAAAAAAAAAAGGAGAAAGAAACGTCAAACACTGCAATTATTATCTCTTTTATTTATTATTATTTAAATTAAAAAAAAAACAATACACATGTCTGTTCACTGTATGTATATATATGCTGTCTTCTTTTTTGGTGCTTCAACCTTTCCAGTTTCCTCGTGATATTATTCCTTTTCACTATTTGTCATTTGTGTCACAAGCGCTAAAAAATTAATCGACTTATTTTACTTATTTTTAAAACTGTAGTTCCAAAAAAAAAAAAAGAAAACCTTTCACATTCCAAATCAATTACTTTCTTTCAGAAAAAAAATATAAAAGATAAAAATTATACCAAAAAGAAACTCTAAAAGACTAAAACTAAATCTCGATACCCCACCGATCTGCCCCTACATCTAAGATTGCAATCTTACCAAGTTATTTTCATTTCAATTATCGTTTATGAGATGCATCTTAATTAAAATATTCATATTTTGCTTGTATTATATAATAGTCTTACGTGAAATTGATTCACATTGTTGATGTGACTCCCGACTTAATAAAAGTACAAGCTTTCCACATTTTGGGAGAATTAAAGGAACTACAAATGCAGTTACAATATGAAGTGAACTATCTTTCATTAAATTAAAATAGAGTAAGAATGATTGTTAGGAAAAAAAAAGGAATTGAGTAAGAATGGGTGAAATATATTCTCATATACAAAGATAAATTATTATTGAAAATCTGACGACATAAGAAATATTACATTTCTATCTATTTATTATCATCCCATAATATAAATTTAATCTTATTATGGAAATATTAAGCCAGTGGAAAACACAAGCAAGAGGGAAATGGCTTCAATCATTTATGCATTATGCCCATTTTCCATAAGATAATCATTGCTTCAAATGTTTCAACTTGCAAGTGATATCTAAGGGGCTGGACCATAAAACCACTGTTTTTTTACATTAAAAAGAGAACATCATTTCTATGTATATATTATATATATTAAATAAATTAACCAATTGAATTATATAAAAATCAAATTTCTAGAAAGGGGACGGAGAAATTCAAAAGTGACAATGATATCTATGGTTGACCAATGGATTCTTCAAGGACAAAAATTCATTGTTGAAATAATTGCTTAATTTCCAGAGAATAATTCGATTGGAGCATTTTTTTTTTCCTTCCTTCTCGTTAAAGACAAGTCCTTGTTTGGGTTTCATTGCAATTTCATTATTACATAGGGTAAATTTAGTTACAAATTTTAAAAATAAATTTTTATATGATCGACATATATCTACACACTTTATAATATATTTTATTATAATCTCAATGAACGTCGCCTAACAAGAGTGAGCTCAAAATATATATTACATGAGTAGCAACGAAAACTTGTATGAATAGTGATGAATAAATATTTGGAATATATGTGAAAATTCATTTGAAGGACTAAAAGGAACACGGGCTAACTTTCAAAAAAAAAAAAAAAAAAAAGGGAACCCTGGCTAAATTAAAAGATTTGTCTAAGTTGATGTGATGACATTATTTTTTTTTGAAGAAAAAATTTCATTCATTGATGAGAAGAGCAATCATCACTTAATAGTGATGAAAGTAGACTTGGCAAGCAATCGAGCCAAAGACAAGTGTCGGGCATATTTAGAGCCACCTTAGCAATGCCATGAGCTACTCTATTACTATCCCTAGCAATATGGCAACAGAGACCACAATTTAACGAGTTCAAAAGCATAGAAATATTAGACAAAATCGGTTCGTCTGGATCACAGGGAGCAGCTTCGTTCAGGCCCTTAATGACATTGGACGAATCAGTGAAAGCTTGTTGGATGGAAATTCCCGCCTGAAGAAGAAACCTAAGCCCAAACCTCAAAGCATTGGCTTCTGCCGTTGTGGTATTGAAACAGCCCGGCATAGTGGTAGCAAACGCTGCGATAATGCACCCGCTGGAATCGCCGACCCATCCCCCAAGACCGATGCACGTATCACGAACCGCCGCATCTGTGTAGAGAGAATAGCTATTTTTGCAGCTGCCTCTGCCATACCAGAATCTGGACTCATCAAACCCCAAGGAAGATTCTGTATTGCCCGGCCAAAGCTTTATGGATTGCGCCTTCTCGTAATTCTCCCTCCATTTAACCGCCGAGGAACAAAAATCATCCACCTCACTGGCATGCTTACCATGGAGAATGTTGTTTCTCTCCCGCCATAAAAGCCAAAGGAAAAAGCAAAACAAAACGAAGTTCTTGTGATTTTGTCCACTGAAAGCACAAAGATAATATTGGCCAAACTTTGGTGCTTAATTGGTTTCAACAGCTCCCACCAACCCGTAGCTTTCCAAACTTTTTTAACCCACCCACATTCGAAAAAAGCGTGATTATTCGACTCTACATCCCCACATCTTGGGCATAAAGCATCGGCATTAATGTGCCTCCTATGTAGATTCTCACCCGATGGAATAGCAAAGTGAATGAGTCGCCACAAGAAATTCAGAAGCTTTGGAGGCGAGAGTCTCAGTTAAATTCCACTCCTTAGTGCTCGGATTTGAACAAGAAACTTGTCTCGAATCAAACTGATTTTTAAGGAGATGGTAGCCACTCTTGACAGAATAAGTACCGTTCTTGTTAAAATGCCATATTCGTCGATCCAAAGTCCTGGAAATGGAGAGAGGAATGGAAAGGATAAAATCTGCATCCATCGGCCCGAAGATACTTCGAATCAATGGCTCATTCCACTCTCCACTAGCCCCGATCAAGTCCTTCACCTTCTCCACTCCCAAACGAGGATTGGAAAAAATCTTGAAACAATTGTGTCTAGGCACCCACGGATCCGAATACACCATTATATCATTCCCATTTCCCACCCTCCAACGCACCCCGGATTTCAGCACTTCTTTTCCCCAAATCAAACTTTTCCAAATAAAGGAGGAGCCTTGTTTGTCCACCAGCTTGGAGTACATCATGATCGAGGAAAATACTTAGTCTTGAGCAATTGGGCCACCAAGGAGTTTGGGTTCTCGATTAATCTCCAGACTTGTTTCGCGAGCATCGCTTGGTTGAAAATTTTGATATCCCGAAAGCCAAGTCCCCCCATGGACTTGGAGGAACATAAAGTATCCCACTTAACCCAACAAAATTTCTTTCCTCCCTCTTTAGATCCCCACCGTAAATTGAGCGAGACTCCGAATTTGGTCACACACCGAGGAAGGTAATCGAAAGAGACTCATAAAATAAATAGGAATAGCTTGGATGATGGCCTTAATCATAACTTCCCTACCTGCCATAGAAAACATATCGCGCTTCCAACCTTTGACCCTCTTCCAAACTCTTTCTCTAATAGTCATAAAGGCTCTCTTCTTATTCTTCCCTACCATAGCCGGGAGTCCCAAATACGTATCATGCGGGTTGGAATTAGAAATGCCCAAAATATCAAGAATTCTCTTTTTAACACATTCTGTCATATTGGGAGTGAAAGTAATAGCAGTTTTATCAAAGTTTACCTGTTGGCCCGAAGCTTTACTGTAGCACTTCAAAATGTTAACAATATGAGAAGCATCAACCGGGTCTGCTTTAGTAAAGATGATGGAGTCGTCTGTGAAAAATAAGTGAGTGACCCGAGGACCATTGCGGCAACACCTCATGCCCAATAAGCTGTTTTGTAGTTCTACCCTTCTAATAGCCGCTGAAAAACCTTCGGCGCACAAAATAAACAAGTACGGGGACAGGGAACAACCTTGCCGAAGTCCCCTTGAAGGCCGAACGGATCCACACAGCTCCCCATTCAAAGAGAAAGTGAAGCTGACGGTTGAAATGCAATCAGAAATCATCTCAATCCATCTGATCGGGAAGCCCATCTTACTCATTACCGCCCGCACAAAATTCCACTCCACTCGATCATAAGCTTTGCTCATATTGAGCTTAAGCGCCATGAACCCCTGCTTTCCACAATGCTTCTTCGACATCGAATGAAGAACTTCAAAAGCCATGATAGCATTATCCGAAATTAATCTGCCCGGGACAAAAGCTCCCTGGTATTCCGAAATCAAAGGAGGCAAAACCAATTTCAGCCTATTCGCCACACATTTGGAAATGGTTTTGTATAAGACAGTGCATAGACTTATGGGTCGGTATTCAGCAACTTTTTCAGGATTCTTCCTCTTAGGAATTAACACAATGATGGATTCATTGATAGATTGCACAGACTTACCCCGATTAAGCACATCAAGACAAGCGTTAACAACATCATTTTTCAGCATGGGCCAGTGTTTCTGAAAGAATAAAGCATGAAACCCGTCGATTCCCGGCGCCTTGTGAGGGCCAATACTAGCAAGCGCTCTTTCAACATCTTCGAAAGTAAACGGCTCATTCAAAAAATTCAGATGCTCAGTAGAAATATGCCCTTCCAAACCTGCAATAGCCTCTGCAATCTCTCTCTGTGAAGGCTGTCCACTGCGGAATAAATCGTCAAAATGAGATTCAATATGACTAACTAGTTCCCGTGGGGAAGTGATCCATTCATTGTTGCTATCCTTTAGCCTTCGGATTAAGTTGTTTTGGAATCTGTTCTTTGCTTTAACATGAAAGAATTTGGTGTTCCGGTCTCCCTCCTTAAGCCAATCAACTCGAGATCTTTGCCTCCAAAAACTTTCTTCTCTCAAGCTTAACAGATCAACCTCAGCCTCCAGAGACTTAATTTCTTCCATAAAGCTTGCCGAAAGAGGATAATTGTACAGCTCCATAAGACGCTGCTTCTTCTTAGTCAGTTCATGTTTCCATCTTCCAAATTTCTTGTTGCTCCACTTCAATAAACTTTTTTTACAACCTTCTAATTTTCGACAGATAGCCTCAAAAGGCCTTTGATTGTTTGTGACCGCCGTATCATCAAGCCTCCAACTTTCCATGGCAACCTCCTTATAGTCTGCTTCCCGCATCCAAAACGGTTCAAACCGGAAAGGTCTTCTTCCCCTCATCCGCTCAAAGGGATTATCCCATCCAGACAATTGAATCAATATCGGTCTGTGATCCAAACTATCAAAGGGTAGATGCTCCACTGCTGCACTAGGAAAAAAGCCGGAAAAATCCTGATTGCCAACAAACCTATCAAGACGAGCCTGAATATTTGCGCTCCCACCCTCTTGTTATTCCACGTCATCGGTGATCCTCGAATTGGATATCCATGAGCCCACAATCGCTCAAAGCAGATTGAAATCCATGGCGGCTCAAGCGGTCTATCCTCGCCTCATTCCCTATCAGACGAAAGAAGAGTTTCGTTGAAATCCCCCCCACAGAGCCACGGTGTATTCCATTGATTTTTTAATCTCCTCAATAACTCCCACGAATGATGGCGATTAGAAAGTTTAGGTTGCCCATAGAAACCAGTGAATCGCCAACGTTTCCCCGCTTCGTCGCTAATCATCGCATCGATGTGCCCTATTGAATAGGATTTGATGACCACCTCCCAATTCTCGTTCCACAAAAGCATCAACCCTCCGCTTTTCCCCATACAGTCCACAACAAAATTATTTTGAAAACCCAAGAAATGTCTAATATCAGCTGCCTTTGTGCCATACAATCTCGTCTCCGACAGAAAGACGAGATTGGGGGAAAATCTTCGAACCAATCTTCGAAGGGTGTTAGACGTACCAAGGTTCCCCAAGCCTTGCACGTTCCAGCATAAGCAATTCATAATGCCCGGCGGTTCTGCAAAGCAGAACTCGCCGAATCCACTGCCCCATCTCTGCCCGTGCTATCCCTTCCTTGATCACAGAGTTTATATTTCTTATAGCTTTCACCTTGCACATCACATGTTAATTCCAGTTTCCTTTTGCTTGGAGTCTTCATGTTCTCTTTAGAGAGATTAATACTCCCTTTACCCTTTAATGGAGAATAGAGGATTAAACCTTTAGCACCAGCCCCACCCATCAGCGTTCTTGGACTACTGCATTTTCTTTTCCACCCTTTCGTTTTACTCCTCTGCTGTTTTGAAAGTGATGCCTCACCTGCCCTAACAACCTCCATAGGTGACAAATCTAAGCCCTCATTCATGCCCACCATTGAATCGCCATTTAGATTCATCAAGTTATCAGGTCCCTGGGCCTTTGAATGCGATGTAGCCGCTTGCCTCGACCCATCCATTCCCTCGTCCTGCTCCATAGTAATAGGAACCACGGGTTCTTCACAGTCTGGTGAACAGGGTTTCATCGGGGGTCTATTGCCATTACTCCGCCCCAAGTCATTGTTAGGTCGTTTCTCCATAGTCGACCTCCCCGAACAAGGTTCTTTACTGTTTCTATCTCCTTCAATGCTAGGTTCACTGGAATACTCTGTGTTGGACTGATTCTCCGTGTTAGAGTTTTGCTTGCTCGATCTTCTCCGGAAACTAGGATTAACGGCTCTCATCCAATCGCCATACTTTCGCGTAGCCCCGGATTGTTCAACCGCTTGACTGACCGCACATTCACATAGCCGGTGTCCAATGAGACCACACCCAAAGCAGAAATCTGGGAGTCTTTCGAATTGAATGGGGAGAGTAAACTCTTTGTTAAGAGCTTCCAAGTGTACCCGTAGTCCTCTTTGCAAAGGTTTAGAAATGTCAATAATAGCCTGCACTCTTGGCACCACTCCTTCTAAGTCAATCCCCACTACTTTGCCCAACAAACTTCCCACCATAGAGACGCACCGTTCAGTAAGACAACCCAACGGCAAATTCAGAATGTGAACCCAGAACGGCACAAGATTAAACTCCAAAGAAGCTAACTCCCCTGCACCCGAGGGTTTCATGAGAGAAATGAGTTGTTTATTAAAGAGCCACGGCCCTCCCTTCAGTATAAATTCCCTGTCTTCCTCCGAGCCAAACTGGAATAGGAATGTATTGTGACCCCCTTTTGCTTCAACTTGGAAAGTAAATTTCGTTTTCCATATGAGACGAAGCACCGACTCCATTCCCTCTTTATTCGCTGGCTTGCCCCCAATAAAACTAATTTTGTGATGACATTATTAGTGGAGTCTATTATTCTAAAACTAATTTTGTAGATATTTTCCTTTTCTCTCATTATGAGATTTCTTTCTTGTGATATGAAAGTGAAGATATATAAATATCGGCTACAAATAGTTTAAGAAGACTGTTTTTGTTGTCCTTAATCTTTGCACAAACTATGAACGTGGTAACGTATTATAGGGGCAATGGGAAAGCATATTTTAACTTTACGAATTAGAGATGGCAAAATGATCTACGATAACCCAAAATCGATGGGCCCTACCCCAAATGGAGTAAAAAAAAGCGGCCCAATTTTTGACGGGACGGATCGACCTTGCCCACGACCCAAACTTGCCCCCTATAAAACCGTTTAAAAAAAAAAAATTATATAACTTAGTGATTTACATATTACAACTTAAGAAAATACAATACTTTACTTTAACAAAAAAGTCTAATACTTCCACCAACATAATTAATCCACTACCCACACAAACTTTATTACACTATTACACTAACATTAGAAATTATAAGGAAAAAATTAAAATGGGTCAATAGATGGGGTGGGTTTGGTATTCCTTCCGTGTTCTCTATCCGATCTGTCCCGTAGCTCACGAGTCACAAGATAGGTTAAGACATGCAAAAATTAAATGGGATTGATTGATCACGTGTCAGGGTGACCCACCTCGAACCCATCCCATTCCCTTCACTATTATGAAGTCTCAAGTGGTTAAAAAAATTACTAAAATCTTTTGACAAATAAGTAGAAAAGGATGTGGCCTTTATTCAAGCTCGATTTACGTACGTACACGGTTTGCCTTATATTTGAACAAGAACAAGAAGTGTTTTTCTTTCTAGCAAAGGGGCTTGGTTTTTTGGGTTTTGGGGGAGGGCAGGGGGTGCGGGGGAGCCAACGCTTCAATAACTTTAAGGTGAACAAACCTATATTTTGTTCCCATTGAGGGGGAAATATGTAAATTGAGGGTCAAATTTGGCTCCTCATTTACTCATTTCCCCTCTTCCTTTTTCCATTTACCATTTTTCCCTTCCTCTTTCTCCATCTCATTAGTTTTGCTCTAATAGGAGGGGAAAAAAACACAAACATTGATTTATTTCCCCTTGTCCCCCACATCTAAATAACATCAAGGTAGAAAAATCTAAAATTTAGCTATTTTGAGGGGAAAATACGTAAAGATTTGACTCCCCATTTACCCATTTCTCCCTTCATTTTCCCCTTTACTCCTTTCCCCCTCTTATTAGTTTTGCTCTTATGGTACCCAGGAACAAAACTAATGTAAGACAAAAAAAGCCTAAAAGCATTTCTGTGAGGGTGGAAAAAGTAGGCCAAAAGGAAAAATGGAGAAATCCATGCAAAAATGGATTTTTAGCCCTTAGGCCATTTGGCATTGTTCTAAGGGGGGAAAAACTAAGAGGAAAAACTCATTATCAAATAATGTATAAGAGGAAAATTTAAATTTGTCTATGTGGCATTAAAGTATTGGGTAATGATAAAACAAGAGGGTCATTTTGTCCGGGGTCATTTTCTAAAATTGGAGATTGAGCCTCAAATTTGGCTTTATTGCCCCTCGATTACTATACTATTTGGCTTACAATGAGGAAAAAACTCAAATTTGAATTTTTTTTCTTCCACATTAGTTTTGCTGTAAAAGAATTTCTACTATTATGGCAAAAAAACCAAGGGGCCGGGAAAAAACCTAAAGGAGAAAAATAAGGAGGGAAAAAGCTACTACCAAATAATATGTAAGGGAAAATTTTAGGTAGAAATATATTGTACAAAGGGGGAAAAGTTATTTTCCACCAATGGAACCAGTCTTACCATGGTGGAAAAAGCTAAAAGATGGGCCAAAGTTTTTTTTCACCTAATTGATCTATATACCTATTTCCCCCTCTACATTATTTGTTTTTGTGCGATGTAAATACCTAAATTTGGATTTTTACACCCCGGCATTAGAAATGGTCTAAAATCAAAACAATGTGGGAGGATAAACCCAAATTTGAGGGACTATTTTTTAAATTTGGACCTTAAATTTGGGTCCAAATTTAGAGATTAATACCTTACAACATGACCTATAAAAGTTATTTTTAACCAATAACACAATGCCATGTGGATAAGAAAAATATTACAATTTCAATTTTGGTGATGAATTTATTTTTATTTTTTTAGAAATTAATTTGCCTGACAACTGATTAAAATTAACTTATTTTCCCCTAAATATCATTTCAGAATAATTTTTTCCCCAATTTTTTTCCTTAACTTTTTTTCCCTTTGCTGTTTTGCCCTACATTAGTTTTGGTCTAAAATTCTTCTTGGAGGTTCCCGCTAAAGCTTACTTTGTTCTGATTTTAGACAGTTTGATATGGTGTGGAAAAGATATTTTGGAAGTTCCATGAAGAAACTGCAAGGGAACATGCATGTTTCCATACGTTCTGCCAATATATTATCACTTTGGTAAGCCGATCTAATGCTTGTAGGCAATATTGTACCTTAAAACGTACGTACCACTCTTATGTCTGTTATACGGTTGTAACGCCGAGAAAAATATGGTTGGTCTAATACATGATTAATTAAGCTTGTGTTTGTTACTTATATTTACTAATCTATCAATTGTTGCTTAAGAGAATAATCAATATTAACTAACAAAATCTAGGACAAACATGGAGTTGTGAAGTAAAACGGTTCTAATAAAAAAAATGGCGTGGTTCTACTTCAGTAGCTCATGATGTTTTAGAAATAAAATTTTATTATGACATTAAAAAGAATATCCAGAACCGGGCAACGAATCAACTCATTAAGATGGGTTAATTTGATAGAAGAGCTAAAAAATACGCTTAGAAAAAGCACAAGTAAATATGTTATATTCAAAAATACAACAAAGCTTAATTACGCAAAATATCCCAAACTTTTGGTTGATTTGTAGTCTCAAACATTGTCAATATCCCATTCTTTTTAAATCAATACATTTATGACTTAAAAATTAAAACTTAATGGCTCGATCATAATATATTTTGACTGTATCAATTCGTACATTGCACTGAAAAAATAAAATATAAGAAAAATTATATCCCATGGGAAAAATTGCTGGAACTGCGCTTTAAATGCCCATTTGGTCTTTGTTACGTCTAAATTGTGTAATTTGAGTACGGGTTAAAATTAAAAATTAGTCTTAATTGAATAGCAAAACGAAAAAATTTAGTGAGTGAAAAGTTGGAATAGTTAACTGTTGGTTGGATCAGATACCTTTCTTGTGGCAAAATTTATTCCCCATTTACTGGGGTTGACTTTTAATGGGTATAAATAAATTCTGTTTAATCTTTTTCTTCTTTTTTTTAATTTTTAATTTTTTACTTTTATTAAGGCTTTGATATTCTTTTCTTTATATCTTTCTTTTCATTTTATATAAGATCGATAAGCCCACCTACAATCTCTAGTTACGAACTCGATTCGTTAATCCAGTGGGCTAAATCCAGTGGGCTAAAGCAGTACGCTCGAACCGAACTGACAATATCAATAGGGTTCTGTTTAATCCAATGAGCTACATGGCCCATTGTCAGTGTCAAAATGGAAAGATAGCCAAGCCCTGGGATAACCCATTGGGTTAATTCTTAATGGGCCCCAATTAGGCTGATTGTTTTGCTTACATATGGATACATTCTTTCTTGGGTTGGATTTTCACCAATTTTTTTTTACCAAAAACCTTTAGCCTTGTTGTGTCGGTGTACTAGTTTTTATGTAACCTAATTAAACAATTAATTACGTCTTTTTCTTAGTTACAATAAGTTATTACATGTTAAGTCCTTTTCTTGATTATTACACGTTCAGTCCTTTTGACGTACGATTGAAGTCTTTTTCCTTTAACATGATCTCCGTTTTTTCTTTAACAAATAATAATTATTTCACAAAATTTGGCAAAATCCTCGTTTCAAGAATGAGATATAAACTCCAATGTTTTTTACTAAATAAGTTGCTGCTCTTTATGGTATAGTTTTTATTTTAAATTTTAAATTGGAGTTCAATTTTCATTGGTTTTAGGTAGAGAAAAAAGAAAACACAATGATGTGTTTTATGTATTTTCAACATTTTCGTTTATTTTTATTGAAATCATCAATTAATTAATTAAAAAAATCATTGCAGTTTTCTACAAGAAACTTTTCTTGCTTTTATAAATAGTTAAATACAAATCGTAAACACGTTTTCAATATTTTAAAAATTTCAAAATTAATTGAATTGAAAACAAGCTTAAAATAGTGGACGAAACATGATTTATTGTTTTTCAGATTACAATTTTAAAGTTTGGAATGAATTTACACTGCTAAAAGCCTAAAATATTTTATTTTAATGTTACGAGTCCAGAACAAGAAAGAATATAAACCACTAATCATTAATCAATTTTGCCAAACTCAAAAGCTATGTTATTGGAGACCATTTAAAACGATGGTCTTGTAATCCTCAATTATAAGATTCACACGTAGTACTCAATAGATGGTGCTCATCAATATACTCAATCATTGAAATGAAATGCTACGTCATAAAGTACACATATATGCGTATAATAAATAACATGTGTGAATAAAGAGATTTTCTTTTTTTTTTTTCAATCAATATATATATATATAGTCAATCTATTAATTTCTCTTAATTCTCTTGGTTTTAGTAGATATATTCACTCTTTTTTTTTTTTTTTTTTTTTTAACTGACTTCCACGTCTCATTTTCTTACTGGCCATACTACACAACAATTCTTGGCTAATTCCGTGTGTAGTGAAATCATTCTTAAAAAAGAATGGTAAGGTTTTTATTAAATATTTTTTTTGTTTGTTAGTTGAAGCGAGTATACATAAGCATATTTTCGCAATTCGTGTACTGTATTACAGTACCTATTTTTATATACTCTACAACCTCCATAACTATTGGCTGCTAAAATTATTATGATATATAATTGCACATTCTATTTTGCTGCCGAAATTAATGGTAAAATTGTTGAAAATTCGTCCACCAGATAATTACTCATATATATATAATTAGTTTTTAATTACTAGTTCTAGCATTAATTCTAACTTCTCCTAGGATCGATATGATTGATTAACGTATAGGCTTATCTAGTTTATTTATAGGTTAGTTTCACTTCAAATTAAGTTCAAACAATAATTAAAATTCCGATATTTGCGATCGATATTGATTGAATTATTATTGGCTTCTGTACAAAGAAACTGCATACATATATATATGTGGAGTCCCACGCACGAAACAACTTGTGTGATTATATACAAAGATGATCCAAAACCATCAAAAGTTTTTTAACTATAAAACCATCGACTCATTTGAGGGCCCGTTCGACATCCGTTTTGAAATCCGGGACCAGATCTGGAATTAGCACGGCGAGGGGGAGCGTCAGCAATTTTGAAAATTTTCTAGCGACACCGTGACGATCCACGGCGGCCGGTCAAAGTTTTATAATATATATTTTTAGGCTAAAATTGTTGATAAAACTTTGACCGGCCGCCGCCACGATATCGCCGGAAAATTTTCAAAGTTCTTTGGAGCTTCCTCGCCGTCGGATTCAGATCTGGTCGGATTTCAAAACGAGATTTACGGCTCAAAATAGGTTGATGGTTCCGTAGTTAAAAAACTTTTGATGGTTTTTAAACATTTTTGTGATTCATATATATTCTTAATAAATAAATTAAATAGAGGCTCGGACAACGTCCAATGTTTGTACGTAACTAAAAACAAGTGCACTAATAGCCCCCAAAAAAAAAAAAAACAAGTGCACTAATGAAGAATTTTATTAATTAGTGATATATAAAGTTTAAGGTATTCTTGTCGACGTATTTGTTTCTTTTATTGTTTAAAAAAAATGACGTGCATGTGGACAAATTATCCCAACAAATTTTGATTTTTTTTTTTTTAACTTTTACCGTATTGAGAACACCTATTGATATATAATCATAATATTGAAATCTGAACGTTAACTTATTTACAATTACCGCAGCTATGCGCATCAACTACCTAACTGTGATAGATTTCCTTTGATGTATACATTTTCTTCGTAGCCTTGAATTAAGAAATTGCCCAAAATGATCATTTCCTCGTGCATCCACTCCGAGTTTGTGGCAATGTAACGTTAAGTGCAAATTCAAGAAATATATACTATAGCTAGCTACTTCTATACGCATCACACACAATTACAAACAAATATTACAATTTGACATTTGGTGTGAAGTAAAATAATAATGACAGTGACGTTCATATCATGCATCTGACATGACATTACATAATTATTATCTTATAATTAATATAATAAATTTGCGGCATTATGTGAAATTATATAGATTGAATATTTAAAGCTACAAAAACACATGTTCAGTTGTCGTTTGATCCTAGCTAGCTAGTACGTACATATATCAAATATGTAATCATCATTCATTTATTTGGATTCCGTGTGAAAATTTTTGAGGAGAAATTCTAAAACACTTGTTCAGTGTTTCATTACTTTAGGCTCCACCACCAAACAGTCGGATCAATGATGATCACCACAAATATATATATACACATTGATGTGTGTATATATAATCGATCGGTTTATTAATCATGGAAGAAGAAACGAATTAAGCTCTATCTGCATGGATTTCGATCCATTCGTTTCAATCATATATATGAACTTGATTATCATGAGCTCAATTATTTGCTTGAAAGTGACGATACTCAGATTCAATCTCTTGTCCACTAGCATATATAACTCTTTATGTGTGCGATCAACGACACAAATTCATTAGAATATTAGACCTCCTACCAGTCTATACTAACTTTATATCACTCATATATAGTACTTCTAAATTTGATTTAATTTATTATCGAATAAAAACTTGTTTTTAACATGACTTTTTTTTTTTTTTTTTTTGTGTGAATCAACAACTCATATGACTCATTCAAAGTCGATATATTGTACACTATATATATATAGACTGTAGGTCTATATATAATTATATATAACAAAGTAATCACTCCAACCTAACTTTCACCATGCATATTGTACGATTCAAAATCTAAGCAACTACGATAAATCATTCCCGTATAAATCTTAACTACTCTTATATATCGACTATAACAATTATATTGTTTACAGATCAGATCTTTGTATATCGCTCTTTTTTTGTGGTTGCGATATGACTTTTGAAGTATCGGTTTATATATAGCAAGCTTGCTCGTTCGACTCTATATATCTCTTCAAAAAAATATATTTTTCTCCAAACTCATTTTCATATACACATGAATTTTCACACTCCACAACACTATATATTCTTCCCCTCTCCCCACCCCCCAAAACCCCCCACAAGAGCAAAAAAAATAAAATCAAATAAAATCAAAGAAGCTCACTATACTGTTCAAAATCCTCGTAGATGTCTTGTTTGTTTTGAACTATATATTCTTTATCAAAAATAAAATAAAAAATCTAGCTAGTTTGAGTTGGAAGAAATTATTAGACAAAAAAAATGCGCGTCTCATAAAGAAAACACGAGAATTCATAAAGACTTGTAACGTTTTTTGCAAGACACGCACGAAATTGGGTTCAATGATCAGTAGCAAACAAATGACGGAAGCGCTAGTATACACGTAGAGTCATAGAATTAAGCGGTGTGTTTTAGGAAAAGACAAAAGGAATATAATTCTAGGGTGCATGTTTTCTGCTATAATAATGTCTAAGGCACGGTATAATTAAAACGTCTCAAAGTTTCCATAAATTAAACAACGTCACGTATCCAACGAGGATCTTCATTCTATGCTTTTTATGGCCACTGCATCATGTAACGTAAAATTCGCCTTCTCCATCCCACCCCCTTGATCCAATCACGTGACCCCCCCATCATGTCATTTTGTTTCAGTGGTGTTGTCACAGTTACGTCTTCTACTGTCTAAATTAAAAACGATACCCTCAATACTCATACTATAATTCAACCGCAGCCACCAATTTTAGGAAAAACGAATCGTGTATATTACTCAGTCATCATATTTCACCTTTCACTCAGTTATTCTGTCACAGTCATCACGTCTAGTAATTAATATGTACTAGTACAACAATCATAAGTGAATAGCAAGATGCATGAGTCCAAAATTGATCGTGCATGTGGGTTGTTCGTCTATTGAAAAATAAATGGAGACTCTCAATGATAAACAATCATTTCGATTTCGTTTTGTTTTATATTTAACTCAATTTTTTGATATGTCACAATCACGTCTGTCTAATAATATTGTATAAGAACCTGAACTGTGATATATCATTATTAATAAATCATATCGCAAGCGTAAAGATACAAAACTCGAGAATTTCATGTATAAATTAAAGTATGATGTCACAGTCACGACTAGTACTACGATATATGCACATATTAAATCATTAAATAGGAGCCATGAAAACTAAGGGAGATCAGAGATGGATCTTACATCAACCATCATTTAATTCGTTGGAAGAAAAGAAACGGCAAATGAAATAATGGAGGGAAGGAGAAGCAAATTGTGCGAGGGACACGTGAGGGTGGGGGTGGGGGGAGAGGAAGAGAATTAATTGATAGATAATTTTGTGAATGATTTTATCGCACGCCACCTACTATGAATCCAGTAGAGCATGCAACATAGATGAGTGTAATGCGCACCCCCCTTTCTCTCTCTCACACCTATATAAATACCCCTCGCCACTCCATTTTCCAAACATGAATTGAGTTTTGAGTGTGTCTACTCAGTAGAGAGAGAGAGATTAACAAAGAAAGGGTTTCGCAGAGACCCTTCTTTCCTTCCTTCCTTCCTACCTTCGTTCGGCTCAATTATAATACACTCCCGGCCCCTAGCTAGAGGGGGGGAGAGAGAGAGAGAAAGGGTTTATTTATTTCTTCAGTTATCGGAGATATAATGGCTGGTTTTCATCTTGATCACCATCTATTGATCGTCGCCTTTGGTGTCTTAGGTAAAGAAAAAAAAAAAAAAAACAATCATACATTTTCTTGCAATTAAAGCTTCAATTTTTATTTATCTTTTCCAAAAAATCTCAACCGTACCCTTTATTTTTAGACAGACGAGGTAGTTCAACAGTTTCTTCATCATGTTACAAGCATTGATTCAGTTACATGCATATATATGTATATATATATTATGACTTACAAAAGTAAGTAGTGATGAAAAGTTTGTTTCTTGTTTTTGCTATTTTAGGAAACGTGATTTCGGTATGCGTATATCTAGCCCCTTTGTGAGTATCTTCTCCCTTAATTAATTAATTTAACTACGTACTCCTATTATATATGAAGTAGTAATTAATTAATTTCGATGAAGAAAAGAAAAAAAGTTTTTGAGTTATGGTTTAAATAATTTGACAATTAGTTAATTGATTAATTCAGGCCTACATTCCGAAGGATATACAAAGAAAAATCTACGATGGGGTTCCACGCTTTACCGTACATCATAGCGCTGTTTTCGTCGACGCTTTGGTTGTATTACGCGTTCATCAAGAGGAATTCGCTTCTGCTTGTTTCCATTAACTCTTTCGGATGCGTCATCGAAACCCTCTACATCGCCTTTTTCCTTTACTATGCCTCCACAAAGATCAGAGTAAGTTAATTAGTAATTAATTAATAACTAATTAATTAAAGTGCTAGCTAGCTAGCTGCATGCATATATTAATTAATTACTAGTATATTGTTTCATCAATTAATTAATTAAGTTTATATAAAATGAAAATAATTGATGGATCTTAATTATGTATATTTTGCAGAGGCATACGTTGAAGTTGATTGGGGTAGTGAATGTTGGAGTGTACGGCATGATTTTCATAGTCTCGTTCTTGGCCTTCAAAGATCATCAGCTTCGGGTCCAAGTGGTTGGATGGATTTGTGTGACTGTTTCAGTTAGCGTGTTTGCGGCTCCAATGAGCATACTGTTTCAAGTTGTGAGAACTAAAAGCGTAGAATTCATGCCATTCTCCTTGTCTTTTTTCTTGACGCTCAGCGCTGTCATGTGGTTAGCCTATGGTTTACTTCAGAAAGATCTGTGTGTTGCAGTAAGTAGTTAATCTAATTCCTCCTTTTTCTTAATTTTTAATTTAATTTCTAGCTAGCTTTTAATTCATCACATCAGATATTAATTCAATTCAATTCAATTCAATCATGCATATATGGTTGATTAATGATAATTAACTTTAATTTAATCTTTATATGTAGTTGCCAAATGTTCTTGGATTCGTGCTGGGCGTAGTTCAGATGCTCATGTATGGGATCTACCGCAAGTCGAAACCAGCACTTACTGTCCACCAAGAAGAAAAATTACCAGAACATGTGATGAACATTATGGTACTAGGAACACCCGAAGTACATCCCCTTGATTCTAAGAATTTCGAGAATCACCAACACTCTCCTCATGAGGTCCCAGTGCAGAACAAGGAAAAAGAAGAAGAAGAAGAAGAAGAAACTCGCCCAGTAACTTTGGAAATGGAACCTTGCAGACCAGTGAAAATGCACCTCGATTCACCTGCACTTGTTGTTTCTGCAGCCTAATTAATTTAGATTTACTACTACTCTCTCTCTCTATATATATATATATATGTATTCCATATCAAGAAAATTATTTCCCTGTTTGATTATCTATATATATATCTTGCCCAATTAATGCCCATCCCCCCTCTCTCCCGTTGTAATGTAAATTAGCAAAATTACAAACAAGAAAGACTCTGCATGTTTCCATCGGTTCAATTTGATTTCTTGTAATGTTTTTCAATGGAACAGTAAAAAAAAAATGGGGGCTTTCTTGATTTTATTTATAAATCTTGTTTTAATTTGCCAAATGAACTCATTCTTGCAAGACTTGTCACCGTACCACTACATATCAAATCACGTGATCAATGAACTTGGTAACTTACTAATAATAACACCTTTCAGTGCACATCTCATCTCTAATTAAACAACGTAAACTTTAGATGATAGCGTATGTATTCTCCAACATTATCCTTACTTACTCCACATTATTAAAATTGACTTTTATCACAATTAAATGTTAAATGAGGCCCTAGACTAAGACCCCGTCTAGGACCTTCAATTCGAATAGGGTCAAATATTCCTACGGTCGACCTTACTAGTACTTGTTAATTCAATATAGCTAGGTCCGATTCTAGTCGAGTCGAGCGATTCCAAGATGTCATCCCTATCTACATTAATCTCTTCTAGAAACTATGTGTACGCCTATCTAATATAAATTAACAAACGTAACAATGTTTCTAGCCATTGCTACTTGACTTCCATGTAGTACTAGTACCATAGGTGGATTAACATATATTCCGTATGCATATGTGCAATGTCTCTTTCACATTAATTTCATCAATTTTAAACATCTTTCCTTACCACATACAATTACCCTCTTCATATGCAATGTTAATTGCTGCATATGCTACGTATTTAATGTCACACATTCTATAATTAATATAATTTCATAAATACATCCCTCTCGAACCATCCACGAATTGAATACTACCAACTATCACCAATAAAATTATTCGTAAACGCTTCATTACTTATTGATAAAGATCGATGTGTCATTAATCTAAATGGATAACATTGCTCGAGTTATCTAAATGTGCACAAGCCCTTCACTTGCATTGACGATATTGATGACATGTCCGTCAAACAGCAATCACCTTCTCGCTAGTTCCAATTTTTCATTAAAAATAGTCAAAAGCATACTTAAAGTGATTATACAATAAAACTTGTTCAATTCTTTTTATACGAATGTGGCAATATAATGGACTCATTGGGGGGGATGGATTGGACTAGGTGGTGTTTTCCAGTCAGGTGAGGGGGTGGTGGAGTCCGCCTTTGCGGTGAGGTGTCCAGGTTTTGTTTCGGTTGAGGCAGCCAAGTTGATGGCAATAAAGAGGGCCTTCTTAATTTCTTGCGCCAACAATATCATGGTTAAGTGGGTGGAGTGTGACACTCTTCGGGTGATTCAAAGTATGGGGCTGACAGCTCGCTATCCGCGAACGGGTTGTTAGTTGATGAAGTTAATTATTAATCATTTTTTTATTGGTAAATGTAAAATATATTGATAAAAAAGTGTTATACAAGTACACTAGATGTAACACTAGCCCCAGTACGTACAGCGGCATCGTACTAGGAAGGGCGTTACCTGCGTGACGTCACCGAGCTAACACATTTGCAAACGTTTTACGAAAGCCCAAAAACGATAATTTACATATATATCTAACGTGATAGCTCCAAAAGTTATGTTACAAAAGAGATTGCAAAAGAGTGATCTTATACACACGTGACCCCAAAATCTTTTCCCTTCCCATTTCTACACGTCGACAAGCTCACGCATGAGAGGATCCTGCGCCACCTCCAACTTGCCTCCTACTCGCAGCATCATCTAAAACATAGAAAAGAACACACGTGAGTCATAATGACTCAGTAGGAAGAGACACAATGCACATGAACATCACATATTACTTTCGGGCCCATTGCGAATTATGTGTTAGCATTGGCGCCGTTATAAACATTTGGCCGGCCTCGTAACATCATCGGGGCGTAGGTCCCCCGTGAGGCCATACTATCGGTTATTGGGCGAGGTCCCCATTCGACCGATGTATCATTCGCTAGCGTAGGTCCCCATATTTGGCCGAAAACATAACATTAACGCAACACATAATAGGCAATCCAATCCAAACACGCATGACATATGAGTGCACATGAACGAGACATTCATATCATAGCATTTGGCAACAACATAAGCATATCATAAACCAAGGCTAGGAAGCACCTAACCCTAGAAGAATCACCATAGCAAGCTAACCATGTCATACTATGCCAAAACTATGAAATTAGCCAAGGAAACTTGCATACATAGCTATCTAAGGATCATTCATGTATCCACTTACCTCCTACATAGATAATCTATCTCAATCCTACCTCAAAAGATAAGAATCCAAGCTAGGAGATTGGTTGGATGATTCCTCTTCTTCCTTCCCTCATCTCTTCATTCCTTCCTCTTGATTCCAAGGTTGTAACTAGGATTGGAGCAATGATCCACAAGCCAAATACCAAGCCAAAGTCTTAAAATCACACTTGAACTTGTTCTCTAGGGTTTTGGGGAGTTGGGGGTCGAAAATGGTGGAAAAAGACCAAGCAAATGTGTTAAAATCCAATCCAACAGTTTCTGCCGACTTAAAATTACGGCCGTAACTTGCTCTTTTACGGCCGTAACTCCCAAATTTACGGTCGTAACCCATAAACCTTACGGCCGTAACCTGATGATACGGCCGTACTAAAATACCATACGACCGTAATAAAGCCTCTGTAAATCCATGCATCTCACCCTTCAAGAATTACGGTCGTAACCCATAAACCTTACTGGCCAGAATCTGTATAATACTGGCCAGATCTCCAAGTCTTACGTCAGAATTCCTTCTCTGTAAATTTTGGCACATTTCCTCATTCCACAAATTACGGCCAGAACTATCTTACTTACGGTCAGAACTGATAATTACGGCCCTTAAACCCTAAACTTACTACCAGTAAATCTCGATCCGCAGATTTTGTAGCGGCCTCATTCGCTTCTGAGGCCGTTTCGACACTTAATACCGTACATAGCATCACAACGAAGTCACCAAGGGTCCAAACACATATTCATCACCTCACGATTATACATAACATCATAAATCACATGCATAAACGGACGGGGTATTACACTAGACATGCTTAAGCAATTACAATACAAAAGGATGCAAAAATGCACAATCAAAATTAAAGACCCATAACACTAGGCTCTGAATAGATTAAAACATGAGGATACAAAGTATACATTACTCTGTATACATGTATTTTAATCCTAGTAACAATGCCACTAGTGTTGGGCTCAAGGTCTTCAAAGATCCTTCGATTACGTGTGTTCCATATGTGATAGATCATAGATGCAAGTGCAATTCTCTTTACCTTACTCTGCCATGATGTCCCCCATGCTTCATTCTTGATCCATTTCAATGCACTAGCCACATCAGTCATAGCCCTTCTTATGCCCAACCCTTCTTTGATTTGTCTCCAAATCATAGAGCTAATTGTGCATTGGAAGAAGAGATGCCGCGATGTTACCTCATCTGAATGGCAAAGAGAGCAAAGATTGTCAATCTCCAAGTATTCTATTAGTTTATCCTTGGTTAGTAACCTATCTTTAGTTGCCAACCAAAGGATAAACGAGTGCTTTGGAGTGATGAAACATTTTCAAACATATGCTGCCCATGGTACCTCTTGCACTGAAGTAATCAAAACAAGCTACCAAAGTGGGTAAATTGCCCATATTCCAACTTGTTAAAATCTGCTCGGCTACCTCAATATACCCTTATCGTGCATGGATTATGTCCTTGATCATAATGAGTTTCTTGATAAGTGGAGAATCCTCATTCTTGGGTACCCAATCCCAAAAAGATTAGTATCTTAAATACTCGTGATTTACGCAACAGCGGGCAAAATGAATACCCAAGTATTGAAATGGCATTGAACCTTGTTGGAATTATGTCAATGCTTGAATTTCCTCAAGCTCTTGTCCCACAATACCTGTTGTATAAAGATTGGACTTCAATGTATTAACACGAAGTCCAGATTTGGCCCCAAAGCTAGAAAGACATTCCATTAAGATCTTGATAGAATAAACATCCCCTCTTGCTAAGAGTATAAGATTATCCGTGAAAGCCAAGTGTGTGATTTTCAGTTGCTCACACTTCGGATGATAACTTAACTGAAGTCATATTTTGTGGCAGTCTTCAAAGAATGAGAAAAATATTCGAGGCAAAGAACAAAGAGGAAAGGGGATCCCCTTGCCGGAGGCCTTTCTTTTGTCTAAAGAAGCCATGGAATTTGTCATTCAATGAGATTGAATATGATGGCGTTGTCACACATTCCATCACCCATTTCACAAATCTGTCCAGAAATTGAAGGGCCCGAAGGATTGCTTTCAAGGAATCCCAATTTATAGAGCCATATGCTTTCCTCAAATCAATCTTAATGATGCATCTTGTGGAAATGCGCTTTCTATAGTACTTAGGTAAGAGTTTTTGTGCCAATGAATGTTTTCAATCATGCTACATCCCTCCACAAAAGCTAATTGAGCTTGATCAACAAGAGTACCAAGTGTTGTGCTCAATCGAGAGGCAAGAATTTTAGATATTACCTTATAAAGAACATTGCAGCAAGCAATAGGCCGGTAGTCCCCAATGTTCGGCGCATGTGTAGGCTTTGGCACTAATGCAATGACTGTGTGGTTGATTTGCTTAACAAGAGAGCCCGAAGTAAAAAATTCCATGACTGCCTTCGTAAGGTGATCACCCACAATGTGCCAAGAGTTCTAAAAGAAACAAGAAGAATATGCATCAGGGCTGGGTGATTTATCATCATCGATGCTAAAGATTGCCTCTTTGGTTTCTAGATCCGAAATTGGGGTAATGAGATGCTTGCACTGGTCCACTATAACTGGAAGACCAGAAGTTAGCACAGTTTTGTCAACTGGTTCACAAATGCAACTGGTGCCAAATAACTTCTCATAGAAATGCACAAAAGCAGCAGCAACTTCTTGTTGTGAAATAGTAAAGCTGCCATCTTCCTTGCAAACTGCGGCAATATGATTTCTCCTCATGTTCCTATTAGCAACAGCATGAAGGAATTTCGTGCATTTATCACCATCCTTGATGTACAAGCACTTAGGTTTCTGGTATAGAAATCTACGTTTGGCTTCACACAAGAATGTTGCTATTTTTCTCAAATTAGCAATTTTGGCAAGCAAATCGTGATCATTAGGCTGATTTTGAAGTTTGCAATTGAAGTGCCTTTAACTCTTCATTAGCTCTTTCCGCTTTAGCAGAAATATGAGAATAATGTTTCTCATTGAGCATCTTAAGAGGGACTTTAACTTTCTGCAATTTCTTTCAAAAAGAAATCTACTCCGCTCCTTGCACATCATATCGCCATTCATTCTGAACAATAGAGCTAAAGTCTGCATGATTAGTCTAATGTTGAAGAATTTAAATAGCTTTCTAGCTGCGGTTCCATCATTAAAAATTGAAACAATACATGGAGAACAATCCAAGAGGCATCCTGAAGGCAAGAAATTAGACTGGCAAAAAAAATCAGCAAGCAACCAGTTGTTGTTGACAACAGCTCTATCTAGCGTTGCCAATACTTAGTTGTTCTTCCATGTATAGAAACAGCCAATTGATTGTAAGTCCACAAGACCAACAGAATGAAAGCAATCATTGAGATCCTTGATCTCACATCATATCTATTGTTATAGGATTATTTTACAAAATAAAAGCCCATGCAATCATTGAGTAATTTTATTTGGACTATTTGTATTCCACATTTTTTAACTCCTCTCATTCGGGAGGAGCTCAATGATTAAGAGTGATGATCTAATGCCCACTATGGGCACCTTACGATGCCCACACTTTAGGAAAAAAAATTCGTGGGAGCTTGTGAGGCTCTCCCACCATCATGAAACAGTTATGTATTACCCATCTAATTTAACGTAAATACTAAAAAAAAATAAAAAATTTTGAGTTTGGCAACAGAACAACAGCCCAATGATTAAATGCTAGTCCTTGTTATTTTCTCCAAAAAATTCCTTTTTTAAATTTTGCATGAAACAGAAAATCGAAAAAATTTCATGAAAACATCGTGCTTTTCACTCAATCAAACACAAATATTGTCAATGAATCTAATGCACGCATTAAAGCCTAAATATAAATCAATTTAGGCTTTTAAACAAGTTAATTTGTCATGCAATCAAGAACCAGGAATCTTAACAAGAAGCCTTGCATCTAGATCATGTAAAACGTTTCTGTTATGACACATGAATTAGCTGATGTCTTATGTTCCAGAAGAAAACTACTAACAACGGGTTATGGTTTTCATAGGAGAACTGACTTAAGCCATCCCCTTCACGAATACTTCCACTCATTGTTCCACCAGTAAATATACAATCTTAATGCTCTCTTCTTTACCTAGAACGAAAAGAAGAGCAATTTTTCGAAATAACACAAAAGGGCAACCCTCGTGTTGTGTTCTTTATACGTAGGTTGATGTTTCCCACATTTGCTGTCTCTATTTTGTGTCATTTAAAATATCCATCCAATTAAAACAGCCCACATGTAAAACTAAGCGTATATGAACTACAAAGTGCTACCATTACTGCCATCAAAACTTCCAAGGGCACTTTGTCGTCTCTTTTCCCGCCAATTCTCGCCCCACATTTTAGCTTCAGCAACTGCACGTTCTCTGTCCAAGTCCCTGTTCAACATTTTAGTAGTCTCTCTTGGAGAATCGTCCTTTTCCGACCCTTCCAAGTCCCATTTCCTTCCAGACCCTCCACCTTCTTCATTCCTCAATATTTTACCGCCTCGCTCATCTTTGCTAGTCTCATATGCCTGATTTGCCAAATATGAAAGTGCAGTCACTACATCTCCAATCAGGGGTCGACCAGCGGCCTGTTCTTGGATACACATGGACGCCACTGCTAGAGCCTGATAGAGACCTCGCATGGGGAACTTGCCTTGCAGACGTGGATCCGCCAGTTTTGCAAATTTCCGACGGTCGTTGAACAACGGCCTTGCCTGCATTGTATGGACAATCCTTGTGGTCACTAAATAAATACTAAAGGGAATGTGCAAATTGAACATGACAATGCCGCATCATCTCAAGTAGTGACACGTCATCATTTTCAGCAAATAAGTGATCATGTGGTAGTGCCATGTTGCTAGCATGGCACTTCCATGTCAACTATGGAGAATGTATAAAACTGACATGATAGTGCCACGTCATCTAAAGATCCGATATGACAGTGACACGTCATCATTTTTCAACAAGCGATGCTGTGGTAATGCCATGCGGCTGACATGCCACTTCCATGTCAACTGTGAGGAATGTACAAAACTGGCATGGGAGTGCCACATCATCTGAAGACTGAAGTTTTGACATCAAGTGGTACGTCATCACTTTTTCAGCAAATAATTCATGATGTGGCCGTGCCATGTTGTTGACGTGAAACTTCCATGTCAGCCATGGGGATGAACTATCTGACGAGGGCTTAGGAGAAATTCATCTTAGAAAAGTATTTAGGACTAACCCATGAGACAAGGTTTTGTTCTCCCTGTGGTCGGTTGCTATCAATGGCTTTACGTCCAGTGATGAGCTCTAAGAAGACAACTCCAAAACTGTAAACGTCAGATTTCACTGTTAGTTGGCCAGTCATAGCATACTCGGGAGCACAATAACCATAAGTTCCCATGACCCTTGTGGAGACATGTGACTTGTCTCCTGTGGGGCCCAGCTTTGCGAGCCCAAAGTCAGAGAGCTTCGGGGAATATCCTTTGCCTAGCAATATGTTTGATGACTTAAAATCCCGATAAATTACAGGAGGATTGGCCTTGTCATGGAGATACTCTAAACCTTTAGCTGCACCAGCTGCTATCTTCATTCTTGTGTTCCAATCTAGTGGTTCTTTATCAGGTGGAAGATCTGGAGAGAGAATGAGATAGAGAGTATACATGTAAGGATTATGAACAAGAAATAAATCATGAGATATAGACAAGAAATTTATTCTTTAACACAAATGCTCAGATTCTTGGAAGTCAATACATGTTTATCCAAACTTCTCCGCAAAATTGTGCATTTAAGTTCTTTATGGTTGAAGATGAAAGGCCTTTAGTATCGCTATTAAGGATTGACCAATGAAGAATGGAATGTCCTAGAATTCATCAACTGGCCAACCTATCAATCATAAACTCAATATAGTCCTAGGATTCTTCAAAGATGTTCTACTTGAACTCAAAGAAAGCTAAAGACATTACAGCATTTACTTTGCAGTATTATATTCTAAATGAAAACAGGTAAGCATTAAGAAGGGAAGAACATCTTGGAACTTCTTAGCACATTATAAAGTTGACACCTTAATCGAGTGTCTAATTCCTAGGATTCTAGGAATCAAACACAAATCCGATGGCAAGATCAATAGTTGTCTGAAACAATCTATTGAACAAGGCTTCTGGTCTTATAGTGCAAAGGTAAAACAATCATCTTACAAGAAGCGCTCTACTTTCATCTATCAAACAATACTTCCTAATACAAGAAAACAATTATACAGAAACCAGAAATGAAGAGAAATCTGAACAGGACAATAGGACAGTGAGCAGAAAAAGAACATTACCAAGAAGGTGATCTTCAAGTGATCCCAAGGGCATAAATTCATAGACAAGAAGCCTCTGATCACCATCAGCACAGTAGCCAATTAATTTCATCAAGTTAGGATGATGTAAAAGGCTAAGCATAAGAACCTCTACCAAGAACTCTCGATTACCCTGAAGTCCATTCCTATCTAACTGCTTAACAGCAACAACCTACCAAAATGGTGGACAAAAACACTTACATAAATTGCAAAAAGAAAGCATTTGCAAGAGTGAAGTTAAGAAAATTTACTTGGCCGTTTGGAAGCTGCCCTTTGTAGACTCGTCCAAATCCTCCTTCCCCTAAGAAACACTCTGGCCTGAAGTTATTAGTAGCAGCAGCAAGCTCACGGAAAGTAAATGTCTGTGCAGCAATTTGAACAGGTGCGTCTTTTGGTACCGATGGTTCTTTCCTCTGCCCAACATTGCTTCTCAATTTTGCCCTATCGGCACCTGCAAATTCCATAACAACTCACAAAAATCTATGAAGTGCCATTAGGAAATAATATCGATATTCTACCCAGCATTAAACAGACTACCAACTACTGATGGAGTCATGGAGAAGATATTATTGCTACCATTGCATCTTAATATAAATAGAGATAAATTCTTGGTCTAATCAAATGATATTGGAAATGGATAAATATGACCTAGATGAATTATGTCAAGGATGGAATAGTAGTCTTCCATTAACGCAAAAAGATCAAATTTATCCATCATAGTCCACTTGAAATCTCATTTTGCTATTAATTGGATTGGATGGGAAGAACAAAAGTATCTTTCATCAAATCCATCATAACATTTTAGGGTCCACAACTAGTTGAATCCAAGAAGAAATCCAATAAATCTTGCGCCCAAATACCAATCACAGCAAGAACAAAACTGAATCCAAAATATCCAAAAATCATAGATCAGATCAAACAGTGGCAACAACATGAAAAGACACCAACCAGATGATAATCTGGAGATGTTGGATGGGATGTTCGCTTGGACTTCCTTGTGATTATCTCTCACTTCCTGGGGATTTAGCTTTTCCTCTTCCCTCGAGTCGAAACAAGAAAAGCAACCCATTTCCCTCTTCCACAAAGATCAGATCTTTTTCTTGAAAATTACCAAGATTTAACCGAATTCCACCATAAACACCCACAAAGATTTAGTGTGTGTACAATAAGTACAATAAGCACCGAATATCAATCGACTTTATCCAACGGAGGAGATAAGATTTTTTCTGATTAAAGACAAGAATGACCGAGAAAGTGAAGACCCAAAAACCAAGTGGAGAAACTATTATAACGATAAAAGAATTACAAGAAACCAAGAATGGGAAATTTCCTTCAGTATTTCTTTGTAGAATCTACAGATAGTTGGCTGTGATGCCGCTGTAGCCGGCTGTGTCCTTAGCTTTTCATCCCACGCTAAAAAGTTCATCGGCTTAAGGCCAAAGCCCTCTTGCACATGTACATATATACACACATATTTTATATTGGGATGATATTATTATTTAAATAATAATACTTTAAAATGATTCCACTAACTGCAGAATAATTATCTGCGTACGTTTACACCAACACTCTTCCCCACCACTTCTTTGACCAGATTTGGTAATTCCTAATACAAAGGCATAGACTAGATGAAGGTTTAACGCTGTAATCTTTATTATTGCTAATCGGGATTGAGTTTCTTGTTATTGTGAAATTTGTAGATTCTGTATAATATTTCCCATTCTTGTTTATTATTGCCATTTGTTATAATATTTGTTATAATAATTTACCCATTTCGTTAATAGAATCTTAATTAATGTTGCAAATAGTGAATTACATATTCATCCTTTTATGTATATATTTTATATTTTATATTTTACTGGTGTTTACTACAAATGCGTTCTTGTGAGAGGCGTATCTGAATGTAATTTAGAACCCGTGTTAGGAAAAAAATGCAAAAGATTGTTTAAAATTTTTGATTAAATTTCCCTCCATATTTCATATAAATCCATCATATTAATACTCGTGGCAGAAGTAACAAAATTAAACAACTAATATACCGAATTAATAATTTCGTTAGATATATATTCACTCCAAATCACCCATGCGATGCGTTGGTTTTTATTTTTCAATTTGTAATCTTAAAATTTAAATACAATTATTTTGGTTTTTTGATGAAGTGGAGAATATTTTCACATTTAAATAAATAATAAAAGGTAAAAAAACATGCGAAATATGTGAGCTGATTAGGAGATAACGATAAATTAAAATGTGACTTAGGAGATTTGAAGAAAATTTGGATAAGAGATTTGGGATCAATTCAAAAATTGAGCAGATTGAGGATTTGTGATTATCAATAAGAATTGATTTTCAAAAAATAAATTAAAAAATATAGCGATAAGATTCGTAAATTGCGGGTTGATTTGTATAGATTTGTTTTATCCGGATTTACAGTGATGATAATACTAAAAATACTAAAAACAAAAAGGAAACAAGCAAAACGATAAAAAAGGAAATGAGAAAAGGGGAAATGGGAATAAAAAATGAATTATTTACTTCTGAAAAGTGAAACTTTGAGTAGGAAAATGACCTTATTTTATTTATATATATAGATTTATCTACTTATATTTGTGAAATATGTTTTTAAATTAGAGTGTCCATGATACTATTCATCACTGGTGTTCAGTTGTCCACTGTAAGTAACATAAGGCCAAACTCACGCCAACGCTTGCAGATTTACGTTAGGCCGTAGATTAATATATAATCGTTCTCTGACAATGACCGGATAGACTCTACGATTTTTTTTTCCCATGCGGTGGGCCCCATAAGGTGCCCACTGTGGGCAACAAATCACTATTGTACTACACATGAACCAACAAACTCCGTTAACTGTATTTTGATTCCATAATGTCATTTCAAATTCATTTTTGTAATATTTTAAATTAATTATAATTCTTTCACATTCCTCTTCAAAATCAATAACTCTATATTTGTTTTGTGGATAAAATTTTACATTACAATACAACAAATAATCAGAATGATTTGCATAAAAAATATGATTTCTTATAAACACAAAAAATTGAAAATGCAGTGTGTATCAATCTTCGTCTGTGAAGTGTATTATACTAGACATGTAAAATATGAAATGACTATTTTATTTTCTCGCTTATCGAAAAATAGACCGTTAATTTTTCCAAATACGTTTTATGTATTAACCAACAATTTAAGTAATTACAATAAAAGCAAGATTCGGCCAACATGGGGACCGGTCTAGACCACGTACATGCATTTAGATGGGATATGTAAAACTTTGGATGGATTTATATTTAACTAGTTAAAAACACGTATTTTGCACGTGGTGTTTTTAACACATGAAAAGCACATGCTATCATACTATTTTTTTTTCAAAAAATAAAAATTGATTATGATAAATTAAGTTAAGAATAAATAAACAAAGAATAATACAATATTGGATCCATCATGTTTACTCTTTGAGTCTAATGTAATTTTAGGAAGTAATCATATTACAGATTGTAAGAAGTTAACATTACAGAAAGCACCCAAAATCCCAAAATGTGAAACTTTGTTTTGCTAATTAATTTTTTCTCCAATTGACGGTATCTACCATTATAACGTGTAGTGACCTTAGAATATATCATTTGCACAAACGAATTGAAAGATGAAAACATCAAATAAAGTAGAGATGTAAATAAAAAAATAAAAAGATTAAAAAGGGATTACATTGATAAATTTCAAATATAATTTGGACTTAATTTAATAAAACATCAAAGACTAAGCTTTTATGGAAAATGCAAAATGTAAAAATTAACTTTTACCCATAATCTTTAGTGCATATGAAAAATTGCATGTTAGTAATTAGCTTTTGAAAGTAAACTCGTATTAAATTTCGAATTGAGACATTTGATTTAACATCCATAGTACATACTTTTAAGGGATATTGACGCAAATTGTTCAAAAAAGTGTGTCAACTACAAGTTTGGTAAAAAAAAAGAAAAAAAGAAAAGAAAACGTAGCTTGATTGGCCCAAAAAAAAGTATGAGATGCAAATTTAGTCATTTTGGATAGAATCTGACCATTGTTTCCGTTAATTCCATGATTTTTGGCTATTTTGTCTTCTTTCAATGGGCATTTCGACCATTTTAAATATGTTAAATTGCCCAAAAGGTCTCACCAGTTTAAATATGTTAAATTACACAAAAGGTCTCAACCTTTATAGGTTATTACAATCAAATCCTAAAATTTTAAACATATATATGTTAGGCCAAAATTTTATTTAAATTACACAATTTTATCTTTATTTTTTAATATATGTTTATTTGGTCCATAATTAATTTTATCGAATTATTTTATAATAAGTAAATTTTTTTATTGAAAATCACACATTTTAATTTTAACTAGCAGTTAATAATAAATGTAACTATTGTATTGTATCTCCAAAAAATTTTGGTAGGAATATATACATATAAAAAAAATACCAAATGTATAAAAAATAATAAAGTAAAATACAAAAAATAAAAAAAAATTATTTTATCTATTATATATCTCCATTTTGGTACATAATTGAATTTATCGAAATAATTTAATTTTAATTAAACAGTTTCTATCAAAAACTTTATATACATTGATACATATTTGCATTAACCTTCAAACTTTTTAAAATTTTCTGTATCAATAGTCATATATTTTCATAATAAATATAATTATTGTATCCATATAAACTTTTGATAAGAATATATCACTGTAAAAAAATATACATAGTATAAAGAAATAAAAAAATAAAAAAATAAAAACCACCATCCCCACGCCCCAAAAGAACCACCCTTAGCTTCTACCACCAGCAATAGCTAGTGGTGGTGGTAGTGGTTTTGAAAACCACCATGGTGGTTTTGGAAACCATCCCCAGATGCTAGCGGTGGTAGTAGTTGGTGGTGGTTCTTTGGGGGGAGGTGGGGAGTTTCTTTAAGCATTTTATTATTTATTTATATTATGTATACTTTTTACAATGGCATATTCTTATCAAAATGTAGATACAAGAATTACATTTATTATGTAAATGTGTATTAATATATGTAAAATTTTTGATAGAAACTGCTTGATTAAAATTAAATTATTTTAATAAAGTCAATTATGTACCAAAATGGAGATACATAAAATAAAAATGTTTTTTTTATTTTATGTATTTTACTTTATTATTTTTATACATTCAGTATATTTTTTATATGGATATAGTCCTACTAAAATTTTATAGAGATACAATACAATAGTTACATTTATTATTAATTGTTTATTAAAATTAAAATGTGTGATTTTCAATAAAAATGTTTAATTTGTATAAAAATAATTTGATAAAATTAATTATGAACCAAATAAATATATATATATAGAATAAAGATAAAACTATGTAATTTAAATAAAATTTTGGATATATATATATATATATATATATATATATGAAACTTTAGAACTCGATTGTAAAAATCTATAAAGGTTGGGATTTGTTGTGTAATTTAACATATATAAATTGGCCAAAATGCCCTTTAAAAGAAGACAAAATAACCAAAAATAAAGAAATTAACGAAAACAATGGACGGATTCCATTCAAAATGATCAAATTCACACCTCATAATTTTTTTGGACCAATCAATCTACGTTTTCTTTTTTTGGACCAAACTTACAGTTGGCACACTTTTTTTGGACCATCTACGCCGATATCCCTACTTTTAACTTAATTATGATGTCAATTTTTTTCAACATAAAAACATTAGAACGAGAGATAAAGAAAAAGAAACAAGAAAGAAAACAAAATCAAAGGCAAATAAGGAGTTTTTTAATCAACTAATGTGTAAGGGCAAGTTGGGATTTATAAAATATATTTAGGGATAAAATGGGGAAATAAAAAATTTTGAACCATCCACTGTTTTATATATTAGTGATAGTGATAGTGATTAAAGTTGGATTTGTTTTCAATTTTTTTAAGAGTTGGATTTGTTTTCATGTGATATTTATTTAAGAATAATTCTAAATTAACATTTACATTTTTAAGTAACATTCTATTGTATCACTTTTTGAGTAAATTTATTAAACACTCATTGAATTTTAAAGTTATAACTAATTATTCATTAAATTTTGAAATGTAATTAAATACTCACCGAATTTTACTTATTGTCATTTATTAGTCATTCACTGAGCCAAATTTTAAATATACTAATCGATTGAGCCAGCATGTCTGATGAAATTCTAGGAGAAATCAATTAGACCAATTACTAAAATAAAAATTTGCTAACACCAAATAACCAATTAAATAATCCATTAGAAACTCGATTTTTTTGTATTTTGTTTTGGCTCGTAAATGTCATAGTTTTTTCTTATGTTTTATGTAATTTGCCTGATGTGAGTGAATTTCTTGTGTTAGTAGTTTGTCCATTGTTTCCCTGTCAAACAAAGTCAGCAACGTCGGAGTAATTGATCAATATATTTAAATGTTGGGTTGTTTGAATGATTAATTGTTGACGACATCAATCAATATGTAGTGAGTATTTGGTTATATTTCAAAATGCAATGAGTAATCAGTTATATTTTCAAAGTTTAGTGAGTGTACATTAAATTTACTAGTAACTTCTTTATTAGATGATGAAAATATGCCCATGTTATCACTTAATGCATTCATTTATCACCCAATGAAATCTTATCAGATCAATTGTATCACATAAAGATATCAATTTCAAATATTGATGCAGATTTAAATTAATTGAGATGAGAATGAGGGAAGGGAAAGTTTAATGACTTTGATTTTTCTCCCCTTTTGGCTCCACAACTTCAGGAGATTTTAATGTTTGTTTTATCTTTACGATTTCTTAATATATTTATTTGGCGGTTGGTACCATAATGCTACGTAATCTATCATAGTATTCGAGTACAAAATAATGTAAAAAGTACTACTTACAATTTTTAGAATTAATATAAAAACATCACACTTCAGTCGACAAATTAATCACTAGTTGAACTTTGAAGAAAATCCTCAACAAGTTTTATTCAAGGTTCAATTAATTAGTGTAAACTTAAACCAACAAGTATTTAAGTAGTAATAATTACTCAAACATACAATCTTAAAAGAATTCCAATGTAACTAAAATCCATGTATAACTGATCATCCTTAAAATTGATTTGGGAATCATTCTCATAACCTTAAGTAATCATATCATTTAATTTAAATTTAAAAGTAATAAAAGTAAAAGTATTTCAGGATAAATAACTAGAACTCTCTTTTATTTAAAAATAAATAAATTTAATCTCCATCACTTTGTTAAATGAAAAATAATTGGTAGCCGTAGCATGTTTTTTTTTTTTTTAAATAACGTAGCCGTAGCAAGTTTTTTTTTTTTTTTTTGAATAAGAGACTTTTTCATTTAGTGAAATTGACAAAATACAGCGAGCTACCACAGAATCAACCACGCTAAAAAACCAGAAGGATAAAGCTGAGGACAAACTCGCACCACCCGAGTTAAAAGCAATAAATGGCAAAATGCCTACAAATATGTCAAACACAAAGTGACCGGAAGACGCATGCCTCCAGATCTGCAACGTAGCCGTAGCAAGTTGGTTAGTGGGAACACATCATCCAACAACTTGGTAATACAAACTAGCTAGGCCAACTTAGCTTGTTCGACCTGCTAGGAAGATGAAATCTGCTTACGGTCTCTATGGACACATAATTGTTTTAAATGTTTTAAATAAGAAAATTTGGGGGGGGGGGGGGGGGGTAAAATAATATTTTACTTTTACAAAATTTTGTCTTTCCAAACCTTTTAACCAATTTATTATTTTGTATTTTTTAATCCCTTCTTTCAAATTGTCAACGCGACCGTTATGTGCGGTAGGCAATCATAGTCCATGCAACGTGCTTCAATAATGTAATATAACGGATTTCATCCTTAACCCGTAATAATGTTAACGTGGATCAAACCGATTTGACCAATTATATTTTATTTTAATTTACCTCCTGTAAACTATTCTAAATAAATACATAATGGATAACAATGAAAAGCCCATTTCACATGGTTGACACTTAAACAAGCCCGCTTTGCTTGAGATTGGACTGAGGGAAACCTTTAACTCATAGCCTATTTCAAAAACATTTAGATAAGATGATATATAAATGAAAATTATTCTCACAGAAGGAAGTAAACAAGCAACATAGTCTCCATTCCTTATTATGAGTAGATTAAAACAAGCTATTTATACTTTGCAACTCTATGAAAAGATGCTTCAAAAGGATATTAAAAAAAATTCAATTTGAACTTTCCATTGATTAGCAATCATCATCAAGTTGCATTGATTTATGAGAGAGACTTGAACCCAAAGATTTAATTTTGATGATTTATGTATCAGTTTTACATTAGACCCCAGCTCATTTTAAAGATTTTGGTGCAACTGGAAATAATATTCGCTTATAGACATTTTTATTTTTTTCTCTTAGAAAAATATCAACTAGAGTAGAAATATACCTTAACTCATTATAGAGATCTCAGCACTAGACCATGGTGGCTTTGTTTATGGCACTGCTGCTCCCTTGCCCACACAGGAGATGCACTCATTTAAAAAGGGGGGGGTGAATTCACGATGTCCACACGAGCTCCTCATCATTAAGGAACTGTTATGTATTATTCATCTCACTTAACATAAATATTATTTTTTTTTTTATTTTGGATGATATGGTGCCTTGTGAGGGCGCCATGTCATCAGTGGGCATGGCCTCCTACCCACACTGTGGGCAGGAGAGCACTAGCTTTATTTATAGTCTCAAAATTGTAGATTTGGCAATACAAGTAAATAATTCATAGGTAACTTATAAGTTTCTCCAAACATGTATCTTCTCACTAGTATAGCCTACCTAGCTAAAAATGATGTTATTACTATATACATTGAACGATTTTGATCAGGTATACATGGCGCCACGTCATCACACCAAATTTTTTTATTTTTTTGAATTTTTTTGGTATCTACGTTAAGTTAGACGAATAATACATAACTGCTCCCTGATGGAGGAGGGCCTCACCCGACACCTATCATTTTTTTCCCCCACTGTAGGTACCGTAAGGTACCCACAATGGGTACCGGATCATAACTGATACATTGAAACTCTACATTTACCAAAGAAAAAAGGCTAGAATAATAATAATAATAATAATAATAATTATTATTATTATTATTATTATTATTATTATTTTCCGACTTACAATAAAAATGTAAGGGAAAGAAAATGAACTCGTAATTCACGTATTACACGATGCAAGACCACATGGGCCTTTGTAAAGCTAGAATTGTTTGATCAAACCAACTAAAAATAGGAGAGACCGTAATACTAATACTAACACTAATAATAGAGGAAAGCCAAAAATGGCTAATTAAATAGTCCATGAAACAAGTCGCGTGGAGCACAAATCCCCTCTTCAACCGGGTCAACGGTCAACTATAACCTACCAATTTCCGAAAAATAAACCAAAAACACTTTTGAAAGAATTTCTCCACAAAATATTATTTATTGCCGAATCATCACCCACCGTGTTCTTCTCTGCTTCAATCCCTCCTCCTTTTTTGCCTCTCTCTTGTCACCCAAACACAAACACAAACACAAACACAAACACTAATTTTGTTCGCCCTCGGCCATGGAAAAAAATCGCAGCTCTGTCCAGGCTGCCGATGGCCAACATATCCCCAGCCCGAAAAGCCCCCGTTCCGACAGTACAACCGACGATTCATTTCATCGACATTCACGATCACGAGACACCATGGATCATTGGAGCCATGTCCAAATTTCTCAGGATGTCGATGGATTCGCCGACACCCTCTCCGTCATGGAAGACAAGTCAAACCCACCTGAAGTCCCCGATTTCGTGGAGACATTTTCGAAAATTGTCGACTCAAGATTAGCCAAATATAATTCCGGCCAAGTCAACAAGAAATTCGGCAAAATGACAGAAGACGACATTTTTTTCATCGAAGCCGTTAAACGTATGTCGAAGTTAGCCACCGCCTTGGGCGAGTTTCCGTCGACGTCGACGGCGGCTGCGTTTAACCGGATTAGCATGGTGTTACAGCGAGCCATGGCGTTTCTAGAAGAAGAATTTCGTTCAATTTTAGAGGAGGGTAAAAATAATTCCCAAAAGAATTCCGAATATCCTTTGAAAAATTCATCTTTTAGTTACAAGGATCAATCGGAGCAAGGGGAAACAGAAAGTGGGAATGATTTTCCGGCGTACTCACCTGAGGCGGTGACAAAGATGAACCAGATTGCTTCTGCCATGATTTCCGGCGGATATGAAACAGAATGTTGTCAAGTATATTCCGTTGTGAGAAGAATCGCGTTTAATGAACAATTGAAGAAACTCGATTTCGAAAAGATTAATATGGATGATGTTCTGAAAATGCATTGGGAAACTCTTGAAGGTGAAATTTGCCGGTGGATTAATGTGGTCAAAACCTGCTCCGCTCATCTCTTCCCCGGCGAGAAAAGGCTCGGAGAATCTATCTTCGCCGACCACCCCCTGATTCGCCGGAGTCTTTTCAGCAACCTCGCACGGGCGGTGGTGATACAGCTTCTTGATTTCGCGGAGGCAGTTTCAATGGCGAAACGATCGGCTGAAAAGCTTTTCAAATTCCTGGACGTGTACGAGACGTTACGAGAACTTATTCCGGCGATTAATGATTCTTGTTCGCATGAATGTGAGCACGAACTGACGTCGGAGATCGCCGCCGCCGGGGATAGGATCGGCGAGGCGGCTGCGAGCATATTTTGTGACCTGGAAAACTCGATTAAGAGTGACGTTGCGAAAAATCCGGTGCCTGGCGGTGCAGTTCACCCACTAACACGTTACGTGATGAATTATCTGAAATATGCGTGTGAGTATAAAGACACCCTTGAGAAAATATTTGAAAAGCATGCAAATTTGGAAAAAGAAAAACCAGCCCCAATTTCCAGCAATTTATCATCTAATGATTTAGAAAAAGATAGTGATAGCCCTCATAATTTCGAGTCTTTGTCACATGCCACACCTTTCTCTATACAAGTTGTCACGGTAATGGACCTATTAGATGCCAACCTAGAGGCAAAATCAAAGCTCTATAGAGACACCTCACTCCGTTACATTTTCTTGATGAATAATGGTCGCTATATTCTCCAAAAGGTCAAGGGTTCGACTGAGGTTCGCCAAGTCCTGGGTGACACGTGGTGTCGCAGAAGGTCGACCGTCGTTCGACAGTATCACAAGAATTATCAACGAGAAACATGGACTAGAATTTTGCCCTGTTTAAGTCATGATGGACTACAGGTCAACGGTAAAGTCAATAAAGCAGTGCTCAAAGAACGGTTTAAGACTTTTAGTACAACATTTGACGAAATACATAGGACGCAGAGTACATGGGTGGTGAGTGATGAGCAACTCCAGTCGGAGCTTCGGGTCTCGATTACGGCGGTGGTGATTCCGGCTTACCGCTCCTTCGTAGGGAGGTTTAGGCAGTATTTGGACAGTGGAAAAGTTGATAAGTACATAAAATACCAGCCTGAGGATATTGAGACAATGATTGAAGGGCTTTTTGATGGTAATCCGACATCAATGGGTCGGAGGAGAACGTAGTTATTATGACTTTCACCTTTTGAATTAATGAAGATATATATGCATGATTTCTCAAGAAATCATAATTGTAAGTTTTTGTATGATACAATTTGTTTCAGATGTACGTTTTTCTATTTAATAATGCTTTGCTTTATCTTGTAACGTGACATATTAATTTAATTGATTTCACTTGTTTCTCCATTATTATTAAGTTCTCACGGCATTTCTCATCGGTGTCTCCCTTTAAAAAAAAAAAATTATTATTATTAAGAAAAAAGTAATCTATATATTAATCTATATATTAATAAAATGAGATCATTTTCCCGCCAAAAGTTTTATTTTTATGAATTAAAAAAATAAAATTTAATTGTAAAAGGATAATCACAAATTTGCAACTCAATTTTTCCTTCATCTTCTAGAATTCGAACTCTTATATATCTCCCATATAATATCAGATCATTTTTCCGCGAAAAGTTTCATTTTCTGAATTAAGAAAATAAAATTTAATTGTAAAATCACACTTCGGATAATCACAAATCTGCAACTCAATCTTCCATTTCTCTTCTAGAATTCGAACTCTTATATATCTCCCCGTGCAACGCACGGGAGAAAATACTAGTGATACTTAATATGTGTATGGTTGTATGTAACGGGAAATAAATTGATAAAATTGTAAAAATATAATAATGTTATGTAGCATCATTGCTATGTATAGTATTAAGATATGTTGCTAATATTTAAAAGTATATTTTAATTGAAAGTGATGAAAAATTAGAGATGATTGTTTTAGAAAAAGCACTTAAAATCAATATAAAAGATAAAGAATTCGTTGTAATGCATCCAAAATATTTAGTATTTACTAGTTTTTTTTTTCTTTTTACCAAGATAATCTTTAAAAAATAAAGAAGAATCTCTTTAGAGGAGTTCTAAGAGTATAGTTTAAGTACTCGGAGCATTTATTTCATTAACACCCTGGAGAAAATGTACAAAATGTTCAATCATATCCACACCATGTGGTGTTCCCAATATTTTTATTCAGAACTAGTTAACAAGATGTAATTTTTATCGTAGATTAATAGATGTATTAAGCAGGTTGAATGGGTCATCAACTCGACTCACCCATGAATAATGGCTCATAAGGACAAACGCAAACATTAAAATATTTGTGTCGCGACAAGATATATTTGACTAGTCAACCGCAGGACTTGAATTTTGTTTTGTATTTTTTTAACTCATTATATTATATATATTACCATCTTATTCAAGCTAATTAACCAAATGCAGTTAAACATTTATAAATTAATAGTTTTAAAATTGGAAACATATATTAATTTAGCGAGATATTAAATAATAGATAAATTAATAATTTATTAATTTATTTGTTAATTAATAACATATTAATGTATCAAACTATTATTTGTTTATTTATTTATTTTCTTAAAATTTTAGCAAAAAAATTATTGTTGTACATCGTTCAATGTACATCATTTTTCAATTTATTGTGTATATATACATTATTAAATGTGTTATTTTGTTCAATGTATTACACTATTCAATGTATTGTATTTGTATGATGTTCGATGTATTATCTTATTTCATTTTATAAACATTAAATTATCAAAACTTTATTTAAATAAGCAAAACTCATAGTGATGCGACACAATATCATACATGACAATGGCATTTCATCTCAAATGTGTAAAGAAATCAACAATGACGGATGAAACGCTTAAAGCATTGTGGGAGTACGTACTATAGCAAAACTAATCCAGGTAGCACTCAAAAGCAATTGCGACAGTGGATTTTACAAAATTGGACTTGCAAATGCATCGAGGGATAATATCAAATAGGATTAAGCGGTGTTCGAATTATATTCTCGGCAGCTTTCGTAAATGATGAATTAGAAAAGTTTCATATTAGATTTAGGGTGACATCAATTTTAATTTTAAGAAGAAAAAAGTCACAATTGAGTCATTTTTACAAAGTCATCATAAATGAATAATTAATTATATATATTAAGACATTATTAATTTATATATCACAAAAATGTATATGCTAAGGTGGATGTATGTTAAGATTAGGAAACATAAAATTACAAATAAAGATATTCGTAGTAGATTAGAAGTGGCCCCCATTGAGTATAAGATGAGAGAGACTCGATTAAGATGGTTTGGACATATACTGCGGAGACATGAGAGTGCACTAGTTAGAAAAAGTGAGAGTATTAGGGTAGGAAGTGCAAAGAGAAGTAGAGGAAGATCGTTAATAACGTGGATGCAAGCATAGGCGGAGCCACATGGTGGCCAGTGCGGTCCATGGACCGCACTGAAGTTGGGAAAATTTTCAGGCACCCACAAAAAAAAAAAAAAAATGAAGAAGAAAAGTTGAAGGATTGTTAACGAGATAAATAGATGAGTTGCAGGTCGGTTGGAGCAGATGAAGGGGAAGGAGGTGTTTGTGGTGGGACCAGTTGAAAAAAGTGGTAAAGGTCAAATAAGGGATACAACTAGCCTTCAGATTAATTTATAGAAATATACGATGAGTTTGTGGAATTATAAGTGAAGGGTCAATCCTTCTGACAACTCATAATTTACTAGCACTGTTAATAACTCTGTATAGTAGTAGTTCTGATTATATTTTTATTTTTTGAAAGAAAAGTTGTTCTGATTTTTGAATGCTCTTTTTCAATGTGGGACAGCAAAGAGTGCAGGGACTTCGGAAAAATCCTATAGCGAATTTTATTTTAAAAAAATTATATATATATATACATACATTTTACTAATATATTGGATGAGTTTTTCCCCATTTATCCTTGAAAAATTAAAATTAGATTTACACTAGAATGAATAATGAAGAATGGTACAATGAGTGAATTTGATTCTCCTATTGGGTTTGCAATTGAAATTAGAATATAAAATCTTAAACCTTAATTTAATTTAGTCTTGAGTAGTTGACTTTAACTCAATTTAATATGTAAAATCCTTTTTTAATGTTGAAATTAAATTTGATTCATTATTAATTTGTTTTGATAATTAAATTGCTAAGATGATTAATGCTGAAAATTGGTTATTTGATTTGATATGGTAAATTATAAGCTATATTTAATTATTCATTCTTGAAATTGATAAGTTATATTACGTTTTCTATTTTTAAAAATTTATAATCACATGTGATTTGAATGCAATGTAGTGATTAAGATCTCTAAATCTTTGGCGTGTGACTAGTATTCGAACCACACCCCACCCGCAAGGGCGAATTTAGAGGGGGGCTCACATGGGTTGTAGCACCCCCAACCCAAAAAAAAAAAAAAATTCCAAAGTTTACAAAGAATTTTTTTATATAATTTTTGTCGAATTAATTTTTTTCCTTTGTAGCAGCCCTCGATTAAAAATCCTAGATCCGCCATTGCCCACCCTATATACCCCTTACATGGCCATTGTTGGAAATATATATATATATATATATATTGGACCGCACTGATGGAATATCCTGGCTCCGCCACTGGATGCAAGTAATTCGTAAGAACATGTGTGTTAATAGGTAGATGAGCGACTAATCTTGGATGGGAATGCGTGGCATAGCAAAATTCATATTGACAATGTGACGTGATTTCTCGTATGGGTCCACATAGTCGACTTCTACTTGTAGGGAATAAAGCTAAGTTTGTTGTTGTATTAATTTATATATCACATGGGGTCTATATGAATTTTCAAATTTTATTATTTTATAAATTTAATGAATTATTAATTTAGCACATTGTCCCCAAATCAGGACCGGCAAAAAATATTATTTTAGCGAGATTATCAATTAATCGAGCATTAAATTATCGAGGTTTCACTATATGAACTAGAATTTGATGCATCATCTTAGAATTATAGATCATGGTCACAAACTAATATTCCATCCGTCTCAAATATATAGGCACTTACTATTTTTCACGCAGATTAAGATTTTCATTAGAAAAGTAAACAATTCAAGTATTTTTCTTGTTTTACCCTTATTAATGAGTCTAAAAATTGTTGGATGAACTAGATTATGATTTTAAGATATGCTCGTTAAATGAGGGTATAATAGTGAAAAAAATAGAAAAAAAGGTATACAATTGGAACAATAAAAAATAGAATAAATGCCTATATAATTGGGACGGATTGAGTATAAATTATAAATTATAAATATAAATAAAAAGAACCAAAAAGGAGGAGACAATGCAAGTGCTACTATGTTCAGGCTTCTTTATAACAGGCTTTATTGGTCGAAAATATATATGCATTGTATTATATAAAATAATAAATTAAAATAGTAGTATATGCGTAAGGGGAGAGAGAGATTTTGTGCAGAGCATGGAATAAAGAGATGTTCTTTTCCTTAAATTCGGTCAACCCCTCAAAGTTAAGAATACGTGCATGCTTATGGCAGTTATGCTTAGCACGATTGTAATTAGGTGTAAAAAGTGGGTAAAAAGCAAAAGTGGGGAGACAAGAAAGACATGGAGAGTTAGTTCCTGGTCGGATTCTCGCCGGTTTTCGCCGCATCCGTACCTTTACTCCGCCGCCCGACTCACTCCTTCAGAGCATGCGCATGCACCCCTTTTTCTTATGGGAAACTGCCACATTTGTTGCCACTTTAGGTGGACACTAACACCATACCATGATCTAACTAAAAATCTTTGACTTTTCTTTTTCTCTATTTTTTTTATATATATTGTTCCAAAATTTGCCTCCTTTGTCCTTAAATTTTTTTTCCTACCTACAATTTGGTTCAATCTCAGACCCAAAAAAATACATTTGTATAGTATTTGAAGACCGGTTGGTCCATTACATTATTTGTAGCACAATCCAGCGTGACAATAACATTATCGAGTCTCCACATTGCGTCCAAATTCAATCATGTATTTTATTTATTATAAGCTCCATGTCATGACAACCTATGACCAACGTTGTCTTAACAGAGCTATAGATCGGTGCTATGAACAACTAATATCCACACTCAACATGATCAAAACCTAGGAAGGGGGTAAAGCAACTATTATGGACATCATTTCCTGTTAACGTGTTAGCCAAGACACCTTGCACATGCATGAAAACGATGTAATGAACAACTTAACTCAAATATATATTCGTGTAAATAGAGAGAAATGAAGTTAATGTAAAGGATCCAATTTTAGATGTAGATTTCACGTACTAAAATACATTACATTCATTTCGTTTGTCAAATGATAAATAGTTACAAATTTCAATATATAAGACTCTGAAATCAACTTAATTTTAATTGGAACTAAACTCAACCGTTGTATAAGATGGCTCTATTTTAAAGATTTTTCATTAAAATATTAATTACTTTTCATTCTGGAATTTAATTATTAGGGTTCATTTGTGCAATTTTAATTTTCTAGTGCTTTCGATGTGAATTATGTCAAGTACAAAAGTGGACACTAAGGCTGCATGTGGAATTCCATGTATGTTTGTTTATGAGAGCTTTTGGGTGTCCTAATTGCAATATTAAAGTAGATGACATCATACCCAGTCACGGGCATGCATCATTTTCGAAAGCTTCGATCATGTACAAATAAAATTCATGTACTGCACTTTAATTATGTCATCTCATTTAAGCAATTCCAATAAAGACATTTCACTATCTCACTTTTTATTTGTCTCTATAGCCCTGTATTTCGTTAATGACGACACAAACACAAAATTAAATTCTTACAGTCTTACTATTTTTGATGCCTAAGTGTACATAAAAATAAAACCATGAAACCAACATTCAATTAATTGCCGCCTCAACTAAACTGTTTTACCTTGTAACAAAGGCCCTAAAGTGACAATTTTAGATTGATTTTTCTGGTATAATCAGTGTCAATAGCACAGGATTATAAGCAAATTTTGCAAGCATAAGGTTACTTCCTAAATTTGACAAATTTATCCTTTGTTTTATCATAGTACTGCAAATTGTGTTTCATCGTATATGATGATGATGATTGACTTCAAGAAAATGAATATTGATCCGATATATATATAGTCGTGAGTCCATGACTTCTTCACGGCTCATAATGCAAAATAGTAATTCCATAAATTAAATCGATTGGGATCCACATACTAGTACGTATATGACTTTAATTGATAAATTGATAAATTTAATTAGGAGGAGGCATTGGAGAAAATGCATGCGCATTGACCTCAATAGCGTATTTGGTAAGGCCCGACAATTAGGACAACCTCAGCCGTCTATACATACAAACGTAATGCATGACACTTGTTCTTTTTCTGGTCCATCGTCTATATATATATATATATGTATATATCCATATCCATTCCATTTACTTCTTTTATCTTTCAATCTAAACATTAATAAAAACATATCTTTATATAGGCAGGACATAAGTGCCGTAGCCGCCTTACACTTTCAGACTTCAGAGTACGTATGTCTTTCTGTTGTCTACCGTACTTAATTTGTTCTTCAGTCTTACATATACTATTTTGCAATCCTTTTAAAGGAAAAACTACGTAGATATTCTTAGCACGCGTTGCGACAACATCAGACAACCCCCACCCCCGTACCCACCCACACCCACAACCACACCCCACCCCACCCCACCTGCTCTATAGGTGTATATATATGCCCACACATACCTCTTCAATTTTCATCATTATCTGATCAAGTCTTCACTCACACACATATTTTCAGTTCTTTTGAGGTTTTTGTTTTTGACGAAAAAGAAAATGCATTATCAAGCAGAGTCGTATGGGTACAATTACTACGGTTCCATGGTGCGGCAGAGCGCGGTGGCGGACCCCTTAGAGAGGGTGGTCCGGCTGGCCTCCGGCAGCGCGGTGGTGATATTCAGCCTTAGCACGTGTTGCATGTGCCATGCAGTGAAGAGGCTCTTCTGTGGGATGGGAGTCAACCCAACGGTTTACGAGCTTGACTTGGATCCTAGAGGGAAAGAGATTGAGAGGGCACTCATGCCGCTGCTAGGCGGTGGCTCCGCTGTGCCGGTGGTGTTCATCGGCGGCAAGCTTGTTGGTGCGATGGATAGAGTTATGGCGTCACATATTAATGGCACTTTGGTCCCACTGCTCAAAGAAGCTGGGGCCCTCTGGCTTTAATTAATATTAATTTAACTGCCATTTCTCACTTTATTATTTGAATGAATATTTGTCATCTTAACTTAGGCAAGAAAAAAAAAATACGAAGAAAAAGGGCTTAATTTGGTTCTGTTTTAGTTTATTGATATCAAGCCCTCCATTTTAATAGTGTTGTTCTTTTTGGTTCACTCTTTCTTGGGAGTTTAGAGTTGTTACTCGATTAGTGTTCTTTAAAAATGTCTGATTGAGTAGTACTTATGTAACTCTGAGCAGTCCTTTGTGTAGAGAATGATGAAGTAAAAAAAAAAATAAAAATTGGTGTTTGTGTTTTCTTATTATTATAAATTCTTTTTTTTTTTTTTTTTGAAAGTGTATTATTCTAAATTTTTAATTAGTTTGAAAATCGCCTGCAACGCACTAGTATCAATCGATTACATAGAGAATCATTGTAGTTGTAACGCCCTATAATGAGGAAATTGACATTGAAAAAAATTATTTTAAACTATTCAAATGGCTTAAACATCTAAGAAATAAACATTGGAAGTAGAGACTCATGTTTTGTTAGTTGTTATATTGGTTGCTTTGTCGTTGATTGTTAAAAATCATATTAGTCTGTCAAAATCATACATGTAGTGTATTAATGTTAGCAGTTTTATATAAATGCAACAATCTATACAATGAAGCTTATGTTAATTTTGGTTTCTCATATGTGAGAATATGTAAAGATAATCGAAGCTCAATACAGTTGACATAGCATGTAAATAATTGGTAGATCAAGACCCTTTTTTTTTTTTTTTTGGAAATGTGAAAATTTGATTTATATTTCAATATCATTATAACTAGCTGATAATTAAATTTACACGTCACGTTTTGCTACACTAAAACAGTGTACTGATAATGTAATATATACAACAAACCAAAGTCGAATTTGAGTTTTACATCTAAACTCGTCTGCTCTCTACCATCTTGATCTTACAGAGCAAGCCGTCAATGGTTTCAGAAGCTTCCTACAAGTACAACAAACGATTCCAATAGCTTAGAAAAGACAATCAAAATTGACAATCTAAACATACAAACAAAAACATGTAAAACACCTTAACTCTCACCTCTATTCGTTTTCTCATACGCGCTTCTTCTTCATCTCGTCTGATTCTTTCTTCTGTGTATGACGTAACAAAAACTTGGGATTTTTCCAGTTTTTGTGTCGTCTCCTCTAGCTGTAGCAAGTAACAACATGAAATTATTGAATATTAGAAAACATTTTTTTAGTCACATATATTAAGGAAGTGTTTATGTCATTACAACTGGCTAGTGCTTACTTGATTTTCAAGTACCAGGTTCCTGTCCCTTTCAAAAACCAAACATTGCAAGACTTCGTCTAGACTGCAGGTCGAAAAAAGAATTGTTATTCACAAGCAGTACTTATTAATTACCCATAGCATAGTTATTTACTTGTTTATAAATTATAATAAGATATAACTCAATTATTCACACCTCTTTTTCAAGGACTGATTCTCTTCGCTCAGACTAATTACCATCTCTGTGGTCGAAGGATAAGCTGCATACATTTCTCGACCTACCCCTTCATTCTGTCAAAAAGTGAAAAGTAAAAACAAGGCGCAAATCAAGAAGAAACATGTGAAACCAACGTGATGTGATGGAATTTACCTTCACAATCAAATTTTGATTAACTTGATATGATACAGGTTCTGCTTCAAGGATCCCATTAACCAGAACTGTATTACTACTATTCCTAGCTTGTGCTTCCGATTTACGTTTGTTATCACAACCCAATGGCCGCCCGGTTGATGCATTATCACAAGTAACACGCTGCCCATTTGGTTTAATAGATGTGGGACCCGAAGTTCCAGTAGCCGGACAGGCTTCTTTCACCGGGGAAACATATTTTTTTGGCTGTCGGCGTGCGGCGTAGCCAATCAAATGGCAGTTTGAAGTCCTAATTTAAAAGAAAAATTTAGAATTTTGATAAGATAATTAAGTTATCCCAACTCGAAAATCCAAACTTAAAAACTAACCAGTAGTTTTTCTGTATAGCATTGAGCCTAGCCTCAAGCCTTGATAGCGTAGCTGTACGCTCAAAGCCCTGTTTATCATGAGCTGGTTCGACGAAATTAGCCTCCAACACACCTATGACTCCTCGGCCATCACTTCCAGCAGCATTCCAGACCCTCCAAAAAGGCTGACAACATAACGAGTCAAGCTCAATTACAGCAACAAGGATATAACAATACCAGATTGATGTCCTAACATTGGAATTAACTAAAAGGACCTAAACCAACCAACCTTGATGAGTCGATTCTTATGATAAACGTTGAACCCTTGAACGTCAATGTGACTTTTTGCATCTTTAACAAATCCAAGAGTCACCACCGCGAACGTCTGTTATTACAATGAAAAACAAAAACCGGATAGTACTTAATTACCATGACAACAAATTAAAAAAAGCAATGATGTTTAATTGGTTGAAATTCACGCGCGAAGTAAAAAGCCTTACATCAGGATCAATAGAAGTAGCTTCAGTAGACATGGGTCTATACGTATGCTGCTTAGATAACATCATATCATCAACTATGTTATGATGCTCGATTTCTTTTCCTCGTAGAATCATTTGGAAATTGGGTGGAAGACGAAGGTACAGAATTGAGGCATAGTTCTGAGGAAACATTACAAAGATAAGAAATCATTACAAATTAAGAAACTAAGTAATATTTAGAGGGTGTTAGCGGATGAGTTTTAATGTATTTTTATGAGTAAGAAGAGAGAGAATGAGTGGAGTTGGATGATGGAGATTTAATGAGTGAGGAGATGTACGGATGTGATTTGTTTGACCAAATTTGAAATTTGAAAAAAAATACATTAAAATGCATTTTGGAGTTGATGCTAACACCCTCTTAATATCCCTAAATCAAGTACGTACTAGCTAGAGTTAACCATTAAGTATGTAGAACGTAGAAATACCCTTAAAGAATGCCGATAAGTCAGAAAATGTCTAGAGTTAGGGTAATCTTTTGCCATCTCTATCTTTTTCTCGTCTCGGCTTGCACCTCTAATTTGAATATCCTGAGAAAATAAATCGCAAGAAGAGTGTCGAAATCAGTATTATGGTTTGAATAGACAGATAAATAAATATACAAAAAAATGAACAGAAGCTAGCGTACGTGTTGATCAGTGTCAAAATCAAGTTCTGGTGCTCCTTGATCATCTTCCCACAGATTGTATATTATAATCCGTGTCCCTTGATCGTTCAAGAAATCAAACTACAAGCAAACAATAGCAAGAAATGACGAAAATCAAATGTACCCAAATCCCAAGGGAAAAAAAATGTTATCAATTAGAGTAATAGGATTGATGTATGTATCCTACCTGTTGAAGAAGATCGTCTTCATTTCTAAACGGAGACCATTGTACAATGGTTTTAAGATTTCTTTGCCAATCATCTGAGGTAAAGCGTACCAACTTGTTCCAGGCGTTGTTACCACTATTCTCATAATCAATCTATTTATTATAAAGAAAATTAATTTAGCATGCATCTGTATGAAATAGATTTTGATCAACGTGTAATTAAAATATAGATAAACAAATTCATAGATCATATATACCATGGGAACCACAGTATCTTCCTTCCCAGTTTCCATCAAAAACGTGTAGGATAGCAATCCAACACTTTGTGTCGCACTAAAATAAAATTTGAAAGAGCGAAAGATATCATGAGCCAATTGAAGAATATAATTAATGAGGAAAACTATGACATCAATAGCAGCTAAAACATTGCCATCAGAACAACGTATATACCTTTGCCCATGGGTTCCTTTACAACGCGAGAATACAATGACATCTGCCCCAAGCCTCATAGTACTGGTCTTAAAACCATTACCATCTGATGAAATTTTTGAAAATTAAACGATAAATTAATACAGATAACATATATATATATGTAAGATTTGTGCACATTAATGTAATGTAATGCAATAGCTCACATTGTCCAATTGTGTTTGGTATTCTGCTTTTCTCGGAATATCCAAGAGACATGCACTTGCGCAGTTTATCAGGAGTCATCCCTCCACCATTATCTGTAATCAGTATAAAATATGAATTCAAGAAATTAAGATGCTTTAGGCCTTGTTTGAAAAATTGTCTTTTAGGACAAAACTATATATTTTAATTAAGTAGCTAGAGAGAGCTGAGCATATGCAACACCTTCTATCAACAACATTGTATTGTCATCCTTGTTATTCTTGAGAACATCTACGTGTACATAGGTTGCTCCATTGGAAACCTAACAATCATTGACTCATGGTTAAATATATAGTGGGAAAACCATACACATACACATTAATTAAATTAAATTAAATTAAAAACCTCAAAAAATATCATTAAAATTGATGAGAGCTTATACATACCTCATCAAAAGCATTGTCTAGAAGCTCCGCAAAAGCTGGAAACGAGAAGCCATATATGTCCGCAAAGCACATATAATAACACAAATTATATAAGTTTCTAAATTAAGTTACAGAAAAAATAAAATAAAATCTCACACTCAGCTTGAATGAAGATTAATTAATTAATTATACCTCCCAAGGCCCACTTATGGCTAGTTGCATTTGAATGTAAGAATTTAGGATGAATCCTCACATGATCCATACCACCTACGTACACCACGAACGAAGACACGAATTATTAATAATTAATAATCACAATTTAATTACATAATATAATTAATATATGTATAGCAATTAATTAGTCAAATCCGGTTTGCATATAATCTTTCAAAACCCTAGAATATATATAATATTAATTAAAGAATTACCCGATTTTGAACCGGGGTCAAGATTCTCAATCTTGCACTTGTAGTCGCCTGCTTTCCAAAACTGCTTACAACTCCGAGCAGTGGGACCATTAACCGCTTCATCATTCGAACAAACATTACGCGAATCCCCAAAATTATCCTGCTTCACTACCATCGGAACATTGGACAATCCGACAAAAGAACCACGGTTATTTCCATTACTAGCAATTATCTCTTTTTGAATATGCAACCGTTCTTCTGGGGTAAGCGGATCGAGAAAACCGACCGGCAAAACCGGTTCGATTTTCTGCTTCTTCCTGGAGTTCTTCCCTGTAACCCAATCGTCCAAATCGGAATCATCAGAATCTAAACCGTCGCTGTTGCAACTACTACCGCTGCTTAGAGAAATAATGGCCGATTCTGGTGGCGGATTCGTGCTTAACCGGTTCTCCACTTCCATGGTTTCTTGTTTGATGATGACAGTTTGATTCAACATAGGGCAATGAAGACTAACTGCAGACTAGGGTTTTTTTTTTTTTTGAAGGGGATCGAGTTGGGTTCTTTGGATTTCTTGGAGTATTATTATTAATAATTATAGTTGGAGCGAATGTGGCGCGAGTTGGGTTTTATAGGATGGGATGTAATAATTAATGTTAACCGTTTGTGAATTGGAATACCAAACGATAAAACACGAATTCTTTCACAACTCCGAAACCCCTCGCCTCCCAACTCCTACGTGAGAAAGGGAAAGGAAAACAAAGGACCCATGTAAGTATATACGTACCTTGTAATGAAAGAAACAAAGTATATATATATATATATATATATATATATATTTGCATAAATAAAACCTATAATAATAATATACTAATAATCTATCTAAAATCATTATTATATTTATTTATTTATATTAAAAAATAGATACAAAAATCATTTTGTTGACAATAATATCCCCAATGACTTTAATTTATGTTATAAAAGTATAGAAACAATAGAGAGAATTTAGAGAGAATGAATTCTAAGGAATTCTCATTAATGAATTTCATTAATAACTGAAGCCCTATTTATAAGAAAACTTCGAATGGTACAACCGTAATTACATAATTTCATCAAGGGTATAATAGTCATTCACATATAATAATTACATCTTTTACCAAATTATTCCTCCACCAAATTATTCATCCACCAAATTATTCCTCATAATTCATAACCACCAAATTATTCTCAATTATTCATAACACTCCCCCTTGAATGACTATTAATACAAATGTCTTCTGGACTTGTTTGGAGAAAAACCCAGTGGGAAAAAACTTTCAAACCGATTGCAGGATAGCTTGGAGTGGTTATATACTGCTTCATCAAAACATTGCTCCCCCTGATGTCTTCCAGCGGTATAGGAGTATTCATGTGTCACTCGTTAAAACCCTTGTCAAGAAAACCCAGTGGGAAAAAACTTGATCGAAGGAAAAAGAGTACAGCTGCTCCGTTTGATTTCATATCTTGAGAACTGATATCTTTACTTCTGGTAAATGATTTCAATATCATCATCGTTTGGATCTAAAGCATTAGCTCCATTATAACTTGATCCAATAGATACACTGTATCAATTTCTCCTATCGTTCTCAATATACCATGAATATGCCTCGTTAAAACCTCATTAGGAAAAACCCAGTGGGAAAAACCCTAATGAAGGAAAAAGAGTACATTATTCATGTGAATACGCCTTTAAAGTTGCCTCATTAAAAACCTTGCTAGGAAAACCCAATGGGACAAAACCTCAGTCAAGGGAAAAAGAGTGCAATGCGTATTTTATACAAGTATGCTGCAAGCATTTCAAAATCTTTCATACATTTGTATGAGTATCATATACATTGGTTTTATACTCTTTGTTCATTTAGAGTGCATCAATTTTCTTACACAACTACAAAACATTCACCATGAACACATGTCTCAAAACACACAATTTAAAGCATATAAATTCATCATAAAACATGTAAACATATAAGTAAACCTTCATAACTAACTAACACTTAAAATATATCATTTAACATTTAATACTCATTTAATAGGTTATTTCATTCCTGTGGGCTTAGCTCCCCTTTAGGGTACTCATAAACACGGGTTTAGCTCATCCGATCCTTTAATTTCCTTTTCGGTACTACACACACGATCGGTAATTTAACTTTCATGAGCATGCAACATATAATGACCACCATGCTTATCTTTAAACTTGAGCAATAGTCATCATCATCTCATCATCTCATAAGTTAAGGATTTCACATTCACCATTTATCATCTTCAATATATCTCAATATTTTCATTATCATTGATCATATGTAGCGCTACATTTTCATATCGTGTCGACACTTTTCAATTTCATTTCTTTCCCCATATCGACATAACTTATCGAGATATCTCTTTATCAATCCTCTTTTAGGATTACACAATATAGTTATGTCTATATACTCTTCAAGAGTATATGCCTCCAGATTATTAAGACCATCTTTTATAATTTGCTTTGATATATATGTTTGGGGAAATATCAACGCTTCTAGCGTGCTAACTTATCAAAGCATCGTAAATGATATATGTGATTGTTCATAGCCTTTCATGCATCTTTGAACTTCAAGTTCGTATTTCAATTTCGAGGATATAACATGATGCATTTCACATATTATTTTCAACCTTTAATACTCCCCCTCATGCTGAGAAAATTTAGAACACCAAAACTCATATAGTTGGTATGATTTTAATCATATATGTTCTCATCATTCAAATTTTAATATGGGAATTTAGACCGCTTGCATTCTATTCTCGATATCGGCAATTTATTTGAGGACTTTAAATAATTTGCCATATAATATCCCACTTGTATGCGCATACTCAAATCCTTCAGGGATTTATTCAAGTATTGAGATATATATTTACTAGCTTTATCATTAAATTTGAAAATCATGCTCATACTGGTGAGCAAATATTTCAGAAATTTCAAATTACGAATCATATACACATGTGACTATCTAGTGGATCCATATCATAATATCTAGTAGTCCACATGGAGGATGAGTGGCCCATACTTCTCATCCTTTATTCCGGATATATTTGGGATTTATTCCCAATATTGGCTAGTAATGATTTCATCATTTATCGAGAACAATCATTGAAGAATTCTTTTAATTCTTCACTTGAAATATTGATTTCAATAATTATTTAAACCGGGATGGTCATCAGGTTTTGCAAACGAGTATTATTGAACTTCTAGTTCAAGAAATTCTTATATCGATTTCACTAGTATCTCAGATAGTGCTCAACATGATTTACCATAGAAACAATTCACCGACATATTCCATCATCTTTTGGTGACATTATTGTCTACTATCGCTCAAACACGGAGTTACTCATACGCATCACATCCGCTATTATTTAATTCGAAATCGTAGCTCTTACGCTTTATTTAAAATCGAGTCTTATTTCATACGCGTCGTATTATTCTATAAATAAATCATCAAAATTATTGCAAAATTCATCCTAACAAGGGTCTATACATTATAATGGATCATATGCTCTCAAATCTTGAAAATACTATCCATCACTACTGATCAAAATCCTAAAAAGGATTTATCGATGTAAATGGAAAGATTAAGGATGCTAATGAATAAGGGTATCCCACAAGATATCCGATGCTTGATTGAAGCAAAGGTTCGATTATCCGTGAGGTTTCAATTCCTTCTAAATACATGCCTGGTATGGGTAAAAGTAGTTTTTCAAAGAAACGGAGAGCAAAAGATTAGGAGGATGCTACAAGTGTGCTTGGTGGACATGTGACACTCGATGTAAATCTGTGGGGTACTTGTCCGTAAATCGAGAAGATAAAATAGCATTCATTAAGGATGGATTGAGTAAGGAGCCTTTGGATGATATTCAATGTGCTCTTGAGACACATCCTAGTGGACACGCATAAGGTGAGCTAATGGCCTTATGGGCCAAATTCAAAGATCAACAAACGCTACATACTTGAAAAACTTACTTTAGAAGATCCTGTTTGTAAATTTAGTAGAAAATTTTAGTATAATAATTTTCTCATATTAATATAAGGAAGCTCGGTGTAATAACGAAGATCAATGTTTTTCTTGTAATTGTAAATATTATTTTTCGATTTTAAGATATATATATATATATATGTATATATATATTATTTTTCAATCACCGACAGATATATGTCATTTTCACTTAAAAAAATTTTCTGCATTTTTTTTCTCTTTCATATTTGTCAAAAAGTAAATAGTGCACTCAATTATTGGTTTGAAAATTTTTCTTTAAATAGAGGGATTCATATATCTATCATTCATTCGTTGAAAGAGAAAGATAGAGGTGGAGATGGAGATGGAGATATCAGAATCATCTCATGTAAGTCAATCTTTACCTCGCCAGGTAAAAACTATATGTGTTCTTGGTGGCTCCAGACTAGTAGGTCATATCCAATATGTGGATATGGCAGACCAACTTGTAAGGGAGTTAGGGAAATAAAATATCAATATACTATATGGAGGGACTAATAACAAACTATTAAGGAGTCTTACGATGGCCGCACAATTATGGGGGATAAGAGTGTCAAGTATAATACCTTTTCATCGAATTGAGGCGATGTCGAATTGGAGTTAGAAATGTCATTAGTCCAAGCTGGATTGATGCTACAAACACAATCCATCCATGACTGTCGATGTACATGATGAGCAATAGTGAAGCTTTTATTGTTCTTCCAGCGCTATAACACGCTGGAGGAAATATTCAATATAGCGTCATTTGCACAGTGGAATTTTCATACCAAACCCATAGGTTTATTAAATATTAATTATTTTTTCGATGGTTTGCTAGCATTTCTAGATCAGGGTGTAGAACATAAATTTATTTCTCGTTCAGCGAGAAATATACTTGTTTCTGCTAATACAGTTGCTGATCTACTCATCAAGATTCAATCATATGTTCAAAAATCTGTGGAAGCTAAAACCCATCGGTCACAGATCATCGGTGTCAAGCGAAAAAGAGATCCTTTGGATCTTTCATTATGAATCCTAATGTTGATGGTGGCAGAGTTACGGAGTATTTATACTCTCGAGACGCATCCCTCATTTATGGATTCAGTATGTATATTCTTTTTGCATTTTTATATTTTCGAGTGTTTAATGCCATCTTTTGATATTCTCAATATGTTCCACTTCGGCTGTTTTGTACTTCTTCTGGAGTAATAATAATAATATCATATTGGCTTTATTCAAATACAGATATCTAGTGATTTTGCTTCTTCAAGAGCATTTTATTCTCATATTAATACAATCTCATATCATCGATGAGATTACTTCATATAAGCTTTCCATGCGATATATTTTCTTTGATTTATCAACATGGGATCTATTCAGCATTTTACTTTCGTCTATTTATCCAATGGTAACTTCAAGTACCACTTACTCAATTTTCTCCATTAATATTCGGTATATATGGGGAAGTAATTTTATTCTCATCGTCTACTACTTCGAGAGTATGATTAGAATATTTGATCAACTACTTCTTCTGGAGTAGGATTCGTTATAACCAATCGTGTAGTATAACTCACCATATTGAAAATATGCACACCAATCGTGTGGTATTACCCACCACATTGGAAATATACTCAAACTATAAAGTGCATAAATTTAAATTGCAGAAATTAAATTTCCTCCAATAGGTGGTCGAACCTACCTTATGGGAATTATTGCAATAAATATAAATTTACGAAATTTAAATTGCGAGAATTAAATTGCATAATGTTTAACTACTTCTTCAGAGTAGGATCTCACTTAGTAGAAGGTATTACCCATCACTTAGCATATAAAGTGCGTAAATATATAAAACCTTCCGTTTAGTGACAGTTGAACCCATCATCAAGTAGGAGGTATTGCAAGAATTAAATTACACTAAATAAAGTCAGAATTAAATATTGAACTGCTTCTACGGGAGCAAATTTGTTCTTCTAGAACAAATACTCATTACTTCTACAAGAGCACATTTATCCTTCTAGAATAAGTACATTATATAATTGAACTCTTCGAGAGTTACATTAATATTTCGATCTTTTAACTCAAATGGACTTCAAGCCATTTTATATAATCAATGGATTTAGAATTTCTTCATGAATATTCTATCCATTTTTCACTATTGTTAAAATTAGGTCGGTTTTACCCTAAAGGTAAAATTGTCCATTCCAATTCGCAAAGGTAAAATTGTCAAAAATATTTTATCAATGTTTTACGATTGAAAATTATCTCCTTTCTACTTCAATTTATCAATATCAAAATGTTCAAGGACTATTTTGTAACTTTTTCAAAAATTGGGGTACTGTTTTGCAAATTTTTGAAAGTTTACCTTATCAATATTAGTGTCAAATCGAAGCTCTCGTTAAATCGAGTATAATGGAGTCGAGAAAATTTGATTTTGATAACGTATACTCCTTATATCTCGAGAAAACGAATATTATAGTTTAATATATTATTATATTATAAAGTAATATAATTTATATATACCTTTTCCTTTTTCTTTGGTAGAAGCAATTGAACATGCACGTATTTCCTCCATTTGCCAATTCTTGAATTGCCCATAATGCAATAATCATCATTAAGCCAAAATATAATATTATTAAACTATAATTAAACACCAGAGATGATAGAAAAGTTATAAATGTTGCGTGCTGAAGAAAGAGAACGGAGATCGTGAGAGAATAGGAAGAAGAATAAAGGAAATCTCTCGAATGAAGATGATTTTGAGAGGAGAGAATCTTGATCCAGAGAATTGTTCTGTGAGCATAGTTTTAGAGACAATTAATCTGACTAATATTAAGGTTTACGTCTGAGAGGTTCAAATGATAGATCTGTTGTAAGGCATACTCCCTTCATATTACTCAAATGGCTAGAGGCTCGTCTTTGATAACGTGTTATAAAAGTATAGAAACAATAGAGAGAATTTAGAGAGAATGAATTCTAAGGAATTCTCATGAATGAATTTCATTAATAACTGAAGCCCTATTTATAGGAAAACTTCGAATGGTACAACCGTAATTACATAATTTCATCAAGGGTATAATAGTCATTCACATATAATAATTACATCTTTTACCAAATTATTCCTCCACCAAATTATTCCTCCACCAAATTATTCTTCATAATTCATAACCACCAAATTATTCTCAATTATTCATAACAATTTAGAATTTCTTATTTTGTCCCTACATTATTATTATTATTATTATTATTATTATTATTATTATTATTATTATTATTATTATTAAATTTTTAGTTCAATAAACATGATTTTACATGATTTTATGCATATGGATTACATATAAATTGTTTTAATTCTTTGAACTTGAGGGAAAACACTAATGTACTAAATTAAATTACATCTAATTGTGAATTCATTTCTTGCAATATAACGCTTCTTCACTATTTTTGTATTTATATTCAAAATTTTTGAGATATATTATGTATAACATATTAGAAGATGCATAAAATCATTTTAGGGACAATATAGCGACCTCAATACATTTTTATAATTCTTAGTTGGTTCTACAATTATTATTTTTATTCAAGTCTAGTTTAATGCACATACATGTATTCATACAAATACATGAATTTTTTAACTTTAATTTTTGTGGATTTTAATATGAAATATACATAACTTGAAAAAACATTTTATGGGCAGTAATATCATCGCTCATTTTTATTATTCTTAATTTTCCGTACAATCTATCTATATATATATGATACAAGCAGGATTTCCCGCTCATTTTATTACTTTTTCTAAATTAAATAATTAATTTTTTATTCCCATTTATGCTCAGGCCTATGATATTTTTCTTTAGCTAATATGTAAGTGATGTGAGATGCTAATACAACTTTTGCTAGTTCTAGGAACCCAAATCCGATATGTGCTACTGTGAATTTGTAGGGTATTCAAAAACTCATCTACAATCTGTAAACAAATTCCGCTCGCTTTTTCAATCCTTCCCCTCCCTCTCCCCCCCCAAAAAAGCGCTTGGCAAATGTATGTTATTTCTGCCTGTTGCGTCATTTGAATATTGGAAGAGAATACTAGACTTGGGAAATAGGTCATGGAAAACAACTCATATTTCATAGAAAATACTACCCCAAAATATATACTAATAGGACCAGACATCATCTACCTTATTGGAAAAAAACTTAATTCTGAATAACTAACACTCCCTCCGTCCTATGAAGATAGGATTGTAATATTCATTTTTTTCCGTCCCAAATTATAGTTAATTATCATCATTCAAGGTGCATGCATTTATCTTTTGATTTCTTGATATACCCTTATTGAAGAGATTAAATTTTATTCTATTTTTCTATAATATTAAATGATTATAAAGGGTATATTGGACAAATAGCATAAAATTTACATTTTTCTAAGTGCATTTATTGATTTTTTTAATCTATGTGAAAATAGGAGCAAGCCTATCTTCACGGGATGGAGGGAGTACAAAGATTTTTCTCAGCTTTTGATAGAGTCAATGTAACATGTTTTTTATTTTTCTACAGTTTCTGGTCTTGTGGCACACTATAATCGCATCCACATCTTTTGGATTTTTTTTCTTTTTTTTTCCTCCCCTGTGAGACCTTATTATGTGGATTTTTTTTAAATTTTGTTTTTAATTTTTTTTTTTTTGGGTGGGAGGCCTAATAACTCGATAAGAGTCAGACGTGGGTTACTATCAACAAATTGGTTATTTTCATTTTTCCTTAAACATGTGTTACTAACGTAACAGCTAATGGTGAGTTTCATCCATGCAAAAAATAAAAAATAAAAATGGTGAGTTTCATATCCCACACGCGGTTGCTAATTGGTTGATTCTAGAAAGAATAATAAAAGAATGAGGATTCTTTAGCTGATAATGAACTTAATTAAGATGTTACATAAATTGGCTTAATTGTTTGAGAGAGAATTGAATATATATTCATGTGAAGATTTGATGAAGTTCCAAGTGGTAGAGTAGTGGATATATTTGCCAAGTATGCATTAAGGCCTTGTTCTCCTTACTATTTTTTTCCACTAATTCTCACTCACTTACATTAACTTTTTCTTTCTCATCATTTTCTATTATCAATTTAATTACTTTAAATTTTTTAATATATTTTTCTCAATTTTCAACCACACATCCAACGCGCAATTCGAATAAATCAACAAAACACTCCAAAGAGTAAGGCCTAAGTTTCATGGTTTCTCAGTGCTATATATACTAATGCAAAATTCAATTATAAGTATACTCTTTAGAGAAGTTTTTAAAAATTTATAGTGGATGTATTTGCCAATTATGCATTAAGTTTCACGGTTTCTCAGTGCCATCACTAATATTGCAAAATCCGACTATAATAAATATATAGTTAAATACGTATGAGATACCTCGTCCTTTTTTTTTTATTTTTATTTTTTTCCTGAAGCCAGAGGGTCTTATCACTGGACTAAAGGTTGAAGGCGAATCGCACAAAATCTGAATCAATCAATCAATAACTAATAAAATTATGTATATTTAGGGGTTGTTTGATTTGGGATAAAAGTTATCCGTACAGTATTCCGTGTAAAACATATGGTTAATATTGTATTGAAAAGTATGTATGTGGTTGAAAAAAGGAGAGAGAAGAGTGTATGATAAAATTTATCATGAATAGAACAAAGCCTTAGCGTGTGGTCATGTGGGATTTTTTTTTGTCTAGAAACTAGTCAAAAATAGCTACTTTAGTAGATAGCAGTGGGGTTACGAAATATGTGGTTAATAATGAGTGATGATGTGAGATATGTGATTGATATTGGTATTTAACTTTGAATTTTAGTAATAGATGATTTTTATGTGGAAAAGAGTGGAGGCAAACAAACACTTAGAGCATCTTCAATGGGTAGTGATGCTAAGGGATGATGTGAAGGAGAGAGATAGAGAGAAAATGATTAGGTGGATTGAAAAGAGAATAGAGAATATGTAGTGTAAAAGAGATAGACTAGTGAAAAAGTATGAGAGATGTAGAAACAAATTCAAAAATAATAATAAAATAATAGTGGAGGATGTGAAGTTGAGCTTCTAAATGTAGAGGTGGCACGAGAATTTATGGTAAAAAAGTGGGAAAAAGTAGGGAAAAATAGGGAAAGTGAGAAAAAGAGAAAAAAATGTGGGACCCGTAATTTTTTTTATGTGTCTCTATCTCTCCGCCAGGTAGACAAAAATAGAAAATGTGGGGAAGTTATGCAATGGAGATGCTCTTAGTTTAGCCTTCTATATATTGGATTGGAGGATGCGTTGATCACACTCAATTCGACAAAACGGCCAATTACCCAAAAGTTCATAGGCATATGTTAGGATGTGTGTAAAAATAAATTTTTATGTGATTTTATGTGACATAGGAGAGAGAATGAGTGGAATTAAATGGTGGAGATTTGTATAATACAAGTAAGTTCCCACGAGATATGTGAATGTGAAATATGAGAGAGAATAAATGGAATTCAATGGTATAGATTTGTGTAGTACAATTAGGTCCCACGAGATATATAATCTGAAATAAGAAAGAAAATGAATATAATTGAAAAAAGCATGTAAAATTGTGTAAAAATATGGAGAAGAACACACTATAAGCGTGTGTTGGTGTACCCTTTTTTTGTCTAAAAATTGACTAGAAATGAACTTTTGGGATAGAGAGTGGTGAGGCCACGAGATATTTGGATAATAATGAGTGATGATAAAAAATGTGTAATTAACATTGATAATTGACTTTAACTTTTAATAGTAAATAATTTTAGGTAAAAAAAGTATACACGAACACACGCTTATTAAATATGTCAAGGCTAAAAGAGAGAATCTAAAAGGACAAATCCAATGTTGAGCGATGATGTGCTAATGTGTTATCGTCACAAAAAAGAAAGGTTTTGACATGTTGCCTACTGACTCTTATTTTCTCCTTTTGCCCAATGATTCGATCTCCTGCTGAAATCACTGGAAGCTATACTTGTTGGTGCACTAAAGACGGAATAGACGGTGGATATCTATTAAACGGATTGACAATGACTACTTAGAATTAGGAGGGTTGTTCTCTTCCCAGCCACTGGGAAGAGAACCAGGTCCCAGCAAGAGGGAACAAGTGGCCCCCCCACCCCCCGCGTGGGCCCAACAACAATTAGAGGGGCTTCTCTGTTGGGAATATGGTTCCAGTTCCAGCGGCAGGGACTGGAACATTTCGTTAGAATTGAGGTAGAGGCAACTTGGAGTAAGCAAATTTGTGCTTTAGAAAACAGTGGAAAGCTCAGGGTAGGGAATCAATTCAAATGACATGTTTTTGTGTTCTCTTTCTATTGTAAGATCACCCTCGTCGATTCCTATTTCAAACTTTTATTTTTGCTTTCCACATTGAGTTGTTGGGGGAGAGAATTTTAGATTATGTTACATTGATTTTGTTGAGCTTTGTCATGAGTATTTACATAAAGGATTTGTCCAAAATGTAGGGGAAGCTCTGTCAAAATTTTTATTAAATCTCATTCATTACTAAAATTAATTAAGTTTAGTGCTTTGATCAGTATTCATTTTATTGGTAATTTTAGTTTAATGCACATATATGTATTTACGTAAATATATGAATATCAACTTCAATTTTGGTGGATTTTTAGTGTTGGCAATGATTCGGTTCGGGGACCGTTCGGCTCGAATTGAGAACTGAACCGGTGGTTAAAACCCGTAACCATAACCAAATCGAACCGTTAGTGTTTCGGTTCAAAACCCCTAACCCTTTTGTTTTTTTGACAAAAAATTCCTATATAAGCAAACTAATTACATGGAGCAATATTTGAACCCAAGCCTTTTGGTTGCAAGACACCATAGCTAACCAACTGAACCAACCAACAACTTGTGAACTAAGTTGCACAATTCAATAATTATAATTTGGAGCTTTGTCCATCCTTGCAGGTAAACAATTCGATTCGATTTTTTTCCCCGAACTATAACCAAACCGAACCGAACCAGGTCAGAAAAATAGAAAATCATTTGCCCCATCGACTCATCGGTTCGATTTTTTTCATCCCGTTTGGTTCGGGTAATCATAATTTTCGATTTTCACGATATTTTTTTTGCCATCCTCATGGATTTTCAATAATCAATCAATAAAGTGAAATGGATTAATAGATACATTCAAAATTTTAAAATTTCGTATGGCCATTGAATGTTTTCAAAAGTTGATATTATGGCATTGTTCTTTTCATTACAAATTTTATTAACTTTTTCTCTTTCATCATTTACAATCACTCATTCAATTATTTAATATATTTTCCCCAAATTTAAACCATACATTCAACACGTAAATCAAAAAAATTAATTTTATGACCAAGCAAACATACCCTATATTAGACTAAAAATTAAAATTACCATTGTTGACTTTTTTAGTGTTACATTTTTCTAATTTTGCTTGTCAAGAATAATAATCAACTAGTAAATATTTCAATATATTTAGTAAATCATTCAAATATTCTTGCATATATTTTCATTCATGTATCTTGTATTACAAGAAGTGAAGGTCCTCTAGAATACCACCATATCTACATATGGAAAGATCTTAATACGATAATACTCGTGTAGTAAAATTTATTATCATATTAAGATTCTTATTTATTAATAACTCTTGACATGCACTATATTGTTTTATCTATTTATTATACATCAAGTTCAAAACATTTTATGCGTATTACTATGTATATTTATGTTAAAATATCCTTATAAATTTAAACTACCATATACGTGTATATAGGAATGTAGGAATATTATATTAGGATTCTTACCATATCTCAGCAGGAAGATATGGATACCTTGTAGAGATCTCTTAATCAAGGTAAGACATTTTAATTGTTAGAAACTTGTGATACAATCTAGCTACTTTGGTTACCTTACTTATCAAGATATTTAGCCCTAGATATATTTTTACCATTCTAGATACTTATCTAGATAAAGATTTGCATGTCAAGAGCAATGAAGTAAAATTTTTCAGTATGTTTAATAAATTAGTGAAATATTCTTGCACATCTTTCCATTTGTTTGTCTTATTAAGGGCAATAGGGTTGGTTTTTTAATGTTTTTTTATTGATTTTAATGTAAATGATGAGAGAGAATGAATAGACTTCAATGATGAAGATTTGTGTAGTATATATAAGCCCCACAAAATATGTGGATGTGATTGCTTTGACTAAAAGAAAAAATAAATAAAAATGAATAAAAAAGTGGTAAAAGCTAATAAAATTTGTTGCTTATCACATGCCAAAAATAGTGTAAGTTTACCTCCTATATCTACATGGAATGATCTTAGGGTATGTTTTATTGTCAAAAGATTTTCAAGAAAATGTCAAATCAAGAATCTGTTTTGCAGTTTTATTATTTGATTGCAAGTTGAAAAAATAAGTGGTTTTTCATAGTACAATCATTTTAAACACTTTTCTAGGAAAACAGATTCATTGGAAAGGGGGCGGATGTTTTCTTTTTCGGAAAAATATTTTCTAGACTTTGTTTTCTATCCTTACAAATCAAACACACCCTTAATATAATATGTACTCGTGTGATGAATTCTTCATCATTTTAAGGTTCTTATTCATTTGTAACTCTTGATATGTACGAACAAGATAATTAAATCAAGTTGATAATATTTGATGTGTATTACTTGCATCTATATCTACAAAGACACACACGTACATATATTAACATTTTTACAATTGAAAAAAAAATTGGCTAGTCCGATTTCATTGGATACAGGTTTTAGAAATAATCCTATTAAAAAAATGAAATCTATCTATCTATCTCTCTATCTTTGTGTGTGTGTGTAAATATATACAGTGGCATAACCAGAATTTTCGAGTTGCAGGGGCAAAATCACGGACTAATTGGGGGTGGATTTGTGGGTTTCGGAGCAACGTCCCCTAAATTTGTTTTTACAAATATAGAACGTTATAAGGTATAATTTATTTGCCATTGTCAAAGCATAAAAAGCGTCATATAGAATATTATAATATTTAATTCAGACCCACAAATGATTATAGTATGCTTTTATTATTTCATACATGAAATGAAGTTACTATTACATAAAGTTGTTGATAAAAAGTTATTTTTTTAATTTGGTTTTAAATTCAAATTTAATTATATTTTAGTAGAAATTGTTTGGGATTAACAAAAATTAAATTAACTAAAACTAAATTAGAAAAATAAAAATAACATAATTAGAGTTTGAAAAAATGATGGTAAATCCTAATAACTAGTGTGTGTAGGGCTGGGCAAAATAACCACCAAACCGACAAACCGACCCAAACCGACCGACTTGGTTCGGGTTGGGTCGGTTTTTTAGGCAATCGGGTCGGTTGGTGGGTTGGAAGTGGCTAAACCGATGGTGGTTCGGGTCGGTTGGTGGGTTGGTATTTTGTCGAAAGACCCACCCATATTTAAAAAAAAAAAACAGAAAAAGAGAAAGAAACTAAGAAAGGCAGAAAAGTTGTGACTTCGGGCCTTCGGCATTTCACAATTCATGACTTTAAAGTTTAGTTCTTCATTGCAAGTGATTTTAATTATCAAAGTTTTTTTGTCTCACTCAATTGAAGATTCCACTTTTTCGGCAAATGGAAGTTGGACATGACAATGGCTATCTGAATTTTTATTTAGCGACTTAGCGTTATGGGATTGTAATATGAGCTATATATTTATATTTGCTAACTTTTGTTATTGGACATTGATTTATGTTTTAGGACTTTGAATTATTTTGTAATTCCATCGTATTTTGTGGTTTAAATTGTTAAATATGACTTAGAGAAAACATGTTGCGAGATTCATCTAAAAAACCGAAAAACCGACCCAAACCGACCCAAACCAAGGTGGTTTGGGTTGGTTCGGTTTGGTGGATTGGGTGGTCGGTTTCGGTTTGTTTTTTTGCAAACCGACCACCGGTGGTCGGTTTTGGGTTGGGTCCAAAACCGACCCAAACCGACCGCCGCCCACTCCTAAGTGTGTGTATGAGAGGGAGAGAGAGAAAGATTTGTTTTGAAAAAGTAAAACTTGCACACCAAACGAAGATTCTAACTCAAGTCCTACAATAGAAGAGTGAAAAGCCACTTTACCATCTCAGCAACCTGAAGCTTTGATAACTATTGGGCTCGTTAAAGTTGTATATTTTATGTTAGGGGAATGACGTAGGGGCAAATACTAGTACAACCGCTAATGTCGTACGGGCGAGCGCCACCCCTGTAGCTCCACCTTTGTGTGTGTGTCTATATATATATATATATATATATATATATATATATATATGGGTGATAGCCATCCAATTTTACTACTTTTTACCATTTTTAATTTATTTTTTTAGTTAAACTAGTCACATCTGCATATCTCGTGGAACTCACGTGTACTATACAAATCTCCATCATTCAACTCCACTAATTCTCTCTCCACTTTTACATTAAATTCATTAAAAACTATAAAAATCTCAATTCATTAAAAACTATAAAAATCTCAATCCTATCACCCCTTATATCAAAATATGTTATCAATTGCAAAATGTCTTTAAACCTACATTCATACAAATATTAAAACTGCAACTAATTATTTTATAAATTACTAATTTTTTAAGAAAGAATTAGCTAAAAATAGAAAATCAATTAAAATTAATTATATTATAATTAATTAAAATTAATTATATTGATAAAAGCACAATTAATCTTTATATTAAAATAACTGCAGTGTCACATTGATAAAGATGCCAATGTGGCACACATTAAGGGTGTGTTTGATTGGAATTGGTTTTGCGTGCAAATGTCAAATCGTGTAAAACGTTTTACACTTTCGCTGTTTGATTACAAGTTGTAAAATGAAATGATTTTACAAGGTACAACCATTTTAAGCACGATTTCCACCAAAAGCATGAAAACGTTTTCTTAAGGGGGTATGTGGTATTTCGTTTATCACGCAAACGTTTTCCCGCTTTTCCTTTGCAACCCATCAATCAAACACACCCTAAATATTTTTTAAAATTTATAAAATTAGTTTTGGAAATAATCAAATACTAATTAGTAGTAATTAAAAACATAACTAAAAATAAATCAATATTTAAAGCAATCATTTAATGAGAAAAAATTGGTTTTGAAAAGACTTTAAATATAATTTTATTTTTTAAAGTTCTAATTAAAATATTAAATAATAAATATTTTTTATTCATTTTCATCGTGTTAAAATTATATGTTTTGATACTTTTGCTTGGTTGAGTGAATTGGACTATTCAAAAATAGTGGATATTTTTTATTTTTTAAAATCAAATTATGAGTAGTTAAAATTATAATTGGATTTATATTTAATAATTTATCGATTTTTAAGTAAATAGTAACTTATTAATCTTTCTTTATATTAAAAAAATTGAAGTGTCATGTAAGTAAAGATGCCAACGTAACACACATTAAATATTTTTTAAAAAATATAAAATTAATTTTAAAAATAATCCAACATTAATTAGTAGTAATTAAAAATATAATTAAAAATAAACCAATATTTAGAGCAAACATTTAATAAGAAAAATTTGATTTTGGAAAGACTTAAATATAACTTCATTTTTTAAAGTTCTAATTCAAAATATTAAATAATAAATATTTTTATTTATTTTTATTGTGTTAAAATTATAGATTTTGATAGTTTTGTTTGGTTTTATGAATTGGACTATTCACAAATAGTGGGTATTTTTTAGTTTTTTTATTTTTTGAAATCAAATTGTGAATAATTAAAATTATAACTGAATTTATGTTGAATAATTTATCTATTTTTAAGTAAATAGTAATTTATTAATATTTATATTATTACAATTGAAGTGCCACGTTTGGCGGATGCCTTATTGGTAGTGCTAACATGACACACGGTTTCTAATTAAAAAAGTTAATTGATATTTTTTGTTTTTAATATGGCTGATGTAATATGCTTACTAACTTGATTTTGTATTACATGCATTTTTCCTTTTCTAAGTATATAAAATCAAAAACAAAAAGTTTTTTTCTAAAATTAAAATACAGTTTATGTAAATGGAAAGAAATCAAATGAATATATAGATGTGAAAAAATTGTCGGTATAACTACAAGTTTAAGTTACAAAAAATTAAGCATAATACTTTTTATAGAATATAGCTAAAATTAAGTAGTAATTATAACTAATCATGAAAAAATGTATAAAATGATAAAATTTAGAGTGCGTAATATCCATTTCGAAAAGAAAAAAGATGTTCAATATAAATTTCATTTGTACCAACGAGAAAGACAAGTTTTGATAATCAAAGAATTTGTATATATTCATTCCCAATGGTTTTTTTATAATTAATTAATCTCTACGATCACTATTGTGCAATGCAATGCACGACAATTGGAATTAAAGTTACACGTTTTGATAAATTTCTTAGTTATGCGATGCACGTGAATTCTTTAATTTACAATTACGAATTTATTCTGCGCTTTTTGCATTGACTATAATATATAATATTATAGATTTTAATAATTATTTATAATTATGCAATCTCCTATGTATAAATTACATCAATTATGTAATTGAACATTCATATTCAATATATTTATAATGTTATATCAATTATTTATTGTACATAAATTTAATTGTTTAAATGCATCGCACGGGTATAATACCAGTATTGGGGAAAATCCTAAATTTGGGTTTTTTCTCCCGCGTTCAACTACAACCAAATAATGTTGGGGTAATAAAGTGAAAAACCCATTTTTGGGGGATAAAATGTCTACATTTTCCCCAAACATTAGTTTTTCTCTAAGATTTAATTGAACATGGTATCATTGGGCAGAAATTAACATACTTTTATTGAACGAAAATTAATCAAAATTAATTATATCTTTAAAAGGGGAAGTTATAATTATTTTAAAAATAATAAAATTAATTAAATTGCTATGAGTTGGCAAAATTCTCCCCTAAAAAATGAAAGATATCTTTTAAATTAAAACATATCTTTAAATTATGAAATATCTTTAAAATTATATTTATACAAATCTTACAACTGCGGCTATTGAACTATTTATTTTAGAAATAACTAATTCTTTTTAGAAATAATTATATTTCAATTAATTAAAATTAATTATATTGCTAAGATTTAATTGGATATAGTTTCATAGGAAGAAAATTAATCAATTTTTTCTGAGAAAAAATAAAATTAATTATATTGCTAAAAATAAAAAATACAATTAATTGAAAAAATAAAATATAATTAAAATTAATTAGATTACTACAAGTTGATAATATTTAATCTAAAAATGAAATATATCTTTTAAATTATAAGATGTCTTTCAAATTATAAGATATTTTTAAAATTATATTCATACAAATTTTAAAACTGTGGCTATTAAGCTAATTATTTCAGAAATAATTAATTATTTTTAGAAATAATTATAAAAAAATAAAAATTAATTAAAAATATTTATATTGTATTAATTAAAATTAATTATATTATTAAGATTTAACTGGAAACCGTTTTATTGGACAAAAATTAATCAAAATTAACTATATTACTAAAACGGGAAAATTTAATTAATTTTAAAAATTAAAAAATAATTAAAATTAATTAGATTACTAGGAGTTCGCAAGATTCCTAAATTTACATGGAAGACTTTGTCAACTTTTTGTAGGATTTATACAAAAATAAAAAAATGTTTTCGAAATTGATTTATCTTTTTTCGCATTTTGAAATAAAGTGAAGTCAACAACTCTCCATTTTTGGATTTCTAGAATTGTGGTGTTATATTTTATTATAGAATGAGTTTATTGATATCATTAGTACCCAATTAATTTCATTTACTTTTTCACTAGCATTTTTCTTTAAAATAATCTTTTTCTTTTATTGTCGTATATTTTTTTTTCTATAATATTCCTTTTGAGTTGCAGTTGGCATCAATTTGATATATAATTTGTAGAATCACGTAGAATTCGTTTAAACATTGCCTCTAGCGCTTGTGTATAAACTTTTTACTTCCCCACTTTATTCGTGTATTGTACTTCAGAGTTATATACTATGGAGCACTTATTTAAGAAATTGTAATTGAGATGGTTAAATATGCCAATAGTATAAATTTGGCTTTAGGATTAGCACTATATGCAAGGGTTTTAACAAAAAAGTCGCCTAAAGTCCACGCGGTGGCATATTTGTAATAAAATCATGAAGAATATGCCTATTCCTCAAGATTAAGCACTGGTTGCCAAAAATATCTCCAATGCAATCCTTCCATTCTACTCCATTTGATCCTATATGGATTTCATGTGGCAATAAATATTGAAGAGAGATATAGACATATAAAAATAGTGGATCCCACTTGCTTCTCTTTATTATCTTCATTTTCTCCCTTTTCTCTATTTTTTATTATAAATGAAATAAATTTTTATGCTACTTCTACATTCTCACATCCAATTTCACATCCTCTAATATTATTTTATTTTTTTTTAAAAATCTATTTATATATCTCTCATATTTTTTCACTTTTCCCTCTTTTTCTCTATATATATATCCTCTTTTCAAACTCTATCTCTCGTCCACGTCATCCTTTCATTCTGTGACGTTCAATCCACATCACTGCTCGAAGGAACTGTTGCTCAGTGTCCAATAATAAACGGCGGTTCTTAGCAGCTGCCGCATAATAACCTTTAGGCGACGATGTGTTGTGAACCGTCACTTAAAACCTTGTTGAAACATCCTTAACCCTATCAAATCTAGATCTACGAACCTCTTCTTTCTTCTTTATTTCTTCCTAAATCACCAGTGTTTCTCCCAAATTTTCAGTTCGTAATTCTAATTGCAACTCGACCTAGCAACAAGAAGTAAGATTTATGCTGCAATCACTTCACTTCACGGTAGGCGGCGGCATATTTTGTTCTTCCAGTGATGGTGCAGAGGCGGCAGTTTTTCCAACCATGGTGCCACGGATGCGGCTGTTTTTCCAGTGTTGGTGTTGTAGCAGCAGTGGTGTCATCCCTTTTTGTTATAGGTACGTCATCTTTTTCTCTCTTTCACTCGTTCTCTCTCAAGTTTACATATGCTTTCTACTAGACCAGTTGCAATTTGGTTATTGTTGTTGGATTTTGTAGGTGTTTCCATTGCCTTTGTTGTGTATCAGGAAAAAGGGACAAGAGATAGATAGATTGGTCCTAAAAATCCTCTCACTCGATCAGAATTTGAAGTCTTATAAGTGTCCCACAACCTCCAACTGAAAGAAATTGCAATACTTGTTCAATTGGCAGATGTTTTTGAAATTTTTTTTTTGAGTGGTTGGTAGAAAACAAAAGTTAAAAAAGAAAAGGAAAAAGTGTCTTGTTAGGAAATGAACCCGAATAATATTTCGGATTAACCCCAAAACCTTGCCTTCGAGTTGAGAAATATCAAGTGAACAAGGGAGAAATAAAGATATGAGACAATAACAACACAAGATTTACGTGGAAAACTCCAAAGTTGGACAAAAACCACGAGCCGTCAGAGATATTTCACAATACGAAAAATTGGTACAATCGTATAGAATCTCACACCCAAGCCCCCCCGATTACAATCCCAACAACACCCACTAAACTTTACCACACTCGACAATGCTACGTCTAGAATTTCTCTCTACTTAGTGTTATATAAAGCACATGGGATTGCAATTACAAATGAAGAAATTACATCCATATTTATGGTGTGTGCATGGCAGTGAATTCTCAAGCAAAAGGTGGCAACATCAACTTGAATCCTTGGACAAAGTTCATTTCAAACTTTGCTTCTTCCTTAGCCATGCATCTTCCACTTGTTCATGCATTTTCCATCTTGATTCTTCTAAGGCTCCAACTCAAAGCGTCCAATTAACAACTAAGCATCCATCAATTGCCAACTAAAACACTTAGTCGATAATTCTCCAAGCTTCTAATGGCCTTAGAAAATCAATTCCAAGTCGAATTCTTTTACCGCAATTCAAGAATTTTCACAACTCGTCTATTTTATTTAGTCAAAACTCAACATGTCTTATGATGAAGGATAGCCGTATGTTATGACACAGCTCAAGGTCAAAGTCTAGTTGCATTTGATAAATTCTCCTTTGAATTGTATCTTTGTTGGGATTGATTAAATGTTTGAGGAAAGTTGGTTTACAAGATTAGTTAGTCTATTTTTCCATTTATCGAGTTGTCATCAATTAGGTGTAATAATATGGAAAAGGATGAAAATCACCCAACATGTGATAGTGATTTATTATAAAATTGCAATGTAAATAAATGTAGGTAGTAAGGTCCTTGATTTGATCGAAAATTGAGAAAAAATTTTGTGTGTTCTTGCTGAAATCTTCATCTCCATTATGGTTATTGTTATTGTTATTGTTATTGACTCTTTCCTTTGGAGAATTTTATGGAACGAATTATTCGTATGTAATGTGATTGAAAATATTAGGGGTAGGCATGGTGTTTTTGGTTTGATGTAGTGTTATTTTTTATGATGATTGAGGAAGCTAATTGGTATCTAAGTTTTATACATTTGTTCTCAAAAAAAAAATGATGTACCTATGATTAGATAATTATTTCTCTAATTTTGAGACCAACCTTTTTTTTTTCGTTTTTGGAGACAGAATCAAAATTGCTAAAATTAATATAGCATTGCTGATCTTTGACACACGTGCACTCACACTCATATAGAGCTTTCCATGGAATTGAAATTTGTTTATCAAGAGCTTGAGTTAATTGTCAAGCATCAAAACCTGATTTTTCATACTTTTTTCTCTTTGATGTGAGTGAAGTATATAAGTGGATATGAATTTTTCTTAGGTAAATTTTAAATTTTTTTGAAGTAATTTTTTCTTTTTTGAAAAGCATGCTTGATGCTTAAAAATGAATTTTTTCCCTGATGAAGTCTTTGAGGACCCTGCTGATATGGAGGTCTCTTTCCTCAATCTTCTTTCTCAAACAGCATGTGATGTCTTCTGTGTTTTTTAATTTTTATTTTTAAAGTTTTTTGCTTATTAACAAGGGTGATTTCTTCCAATTATATAAAAGCTTGATTGGTCCAAATGGGTGGTTCATTCACTATGAAAAGAGCACAAGGAAATGCTCCATTTATGCATGTGAATAGCAAAGTATATAAGTTTGATTTTCAGATTCATTCCTCTTGGACGATATTCGTATGTGTTGGTGTAAAATTGCTCCTTATAGATTTGTGATATTTAGGAAATATTATTGCCTTTATTCCAGTTCTTGGGGACCAAATTTCACTTCACTAAATGTATCCTTATGATTTTTTTTTTTTTTTTTTTACTGTGCTTAGAATGAACTGACATTTTCACTCTGTTTCTTACCTTTCATATATCGTTCGTATTTCTATTGCATGGAGCCCAAAATTTTTGAGGACTTATATGGAATAGACAAGAAGTTCCACATGGAGGCTTGCAGGTCATACTTAGCAATTGTTTTATATCTTATTAGCTTTTAGAAGGAGAAGGGCGGTAAATGTTTCTTGATATTAGTGTTCAATTAGATGGCATGAAATTTGAAAACCAGTCATTTGAGCAGATAATTGCCAGTTGTTATTTAACATTTTGTGGAATCTAGTTCTTGTGTAGATATGATTAAAGTTGTGTATGGATTACAGTCGAAAGAGGTGGATAGTTTCAGCAGTGCAATATGGAAGAGCACAAGCTCAGAATGATGGGTCATTTACATGTGCGTTTTCTAATGTTGAGAGCTTTATATAAGTTGTCATATTCTTGTGTGTGTGTGTGTGTAATCAAGTTTCTATACAAATGTATAGATAAGTAGTTCATTGCTAGTCGTTTTCCATTCATCCACCACTTGGTTGTATTTTTGAGGCATTCCTTTGATGAGTTTGAATGACATTTAGATAAGGTATGCGCAAATTATCTTTGTGCCATTTGATGCAGATTGGCAATGGTGTAACATGCAAAAGACCATTTACGCAAAATATATGTAGTTAATTGTACGCTTATGAGTCAATATGTTTTTTTATTTTAAACCTTCTACCGTGCACCGTGATCCTTTGGTTAAGACACAGAATATCTTTTGACTTTAGTAATGGTGAAGGCAATTTTTTTTTTTTCATCATCAAGAGAGAACATTTTTTTTTTTAATGCAACGTCCTTTACTAATAATGATCCTTACAGATTAACGACAAATGATTCAAAAATAAAATTCGGAACAACATTGAAATTAACAGAACAAGCATGAACACGATTACATGAGCTTCCCAAACTAAAGCATGGGTGCACTGTTAGCTTGTCTCCAAATGTAGCGAGCCAAGAAGTTTCGCTTCGCTACAAGTAGGGGTGGGCATCGGTCGGTTCGGTCGGTTTTTCCACCCGAACCACAACCGACAGACCATGGTCCGTTTTTTTTTTTTAACTGAACCGACCGACTCGGTTCGATAAACCGAAACCGACTAAACCGACTTGGTTCGGTCGGTTTTTTCCGGTTTTTTTGGTTTTTTTCTTTTATTTTTTTATTATTTTTTTTTATTTTTAAATCGATCGGTTTTTCGGTTTGGTGAAAACCAAACCACCAACCGAACCGACCACCCCAAAAAACTGAACCAAACCGACCCGATGCAGTCAGTTTCGGTCGGTTTGGCGGTTTGACGGTTGAAATGCCCGGCCCTAGCTATAAGGATAGATAGCATTGCACTAATCAACTATAGAACCAAACTCCATGCTGTCCGAAGATTGACCATGAATTGCCTCTATCACGAGCTTAGTGCCAATTCAAAACATATTCTGTCAAGGCCCAAAGCTTGAACCCATGTAAAGCCAAAGAATAATCCCCATGCTTCCGCTTCTTTTACCGGTATTCACCAAGGTTTAATGCTCGTGACAGCTTACCAACGCCCCGGAATCGTCATTAAGATAGAGAACTTCATGCAGCATTATTGTGTCAATAATGTGTACCTTTTGAAGATGATGAAAACTATATTTTTTTCCATTAAGACAAAGAACTTAATGCAACATTATTGTATAGAAGTTTGTGTATATACAAATATGTTCATAAGTAAATTTTATAAGCTTAGTCAAACATCGTAGTACTAATTATTAAGCAATTAGTTGCAAAGAATTCACAATAAACAGATAACTAAAAAAAAATTAAAAAATTAAAAAAAGGGTTTAGGCGGTGGTTGCAAGGGAATCGCCGCCTAACCACCCCCAAAAAATTACGCACCTAAAGCCACCTTTTAGACGGCATTCAATAACCATCACCTAAACCCTTGGACCACTGCTTAAATCCTTGGACCACTGGCGTGGCCTAATTAGGCAACGCCACATAACCGGTGCTTAAAACCCTAAATGCTTCCTAAAGTATATTCTACATTCGGTGATAGGATAGTAAAAATGCCAATATTAAAAAATTACGACAAAATTAAAGAGTTTACGAATTTTCCCTCAACAATGAAACCTATTCACACAAAGTTCATATAAAAAGTTAATTATATAGTATTTCCAAGCATATAGTGAATTGCATTGATATTTTATATTTGCACTAAAATTATGTCATTTTACATATTTCGTGCAACGCATGAGTAAAAAACTAGTTATGTACAATATTTTTGCTAAAATGTTCTTATAATTTTAAACTTCCATATACGTGTGTGTTACTATAGCATAGGAACATTAGGATTTTACATATTTGACTAGGAAGATATTTGATACCCTAGTAAAAATAATACATTCTCAGTGTTGGATCTTTGTTAAAGTTCCAGCACCGATGTGGCTCGTACTGGTACTGCCACACAATAGTAGAGGGCTAGTAAGTGGACCCTGTTGCCACATGGCAACAAGGGATAACCGTCATATCAAGTGTTGGAACTTTAATAAAATTTTAGTGTTGGGAATGTATCATTTTCGTACCTTGTAGATCTCTTAATCAAGATAAGATATTTTATTTGATATAAACTTTTGATAGAACCTACTTTGGTTACCTTATTTATCAAGATATTTAACTCTAGACATATGTGCATTTACCATTCTAGCGACCTATCTAGATAAGGATTTACATGTTAAGAATAATCGATTACATATTTCAATATTTTTTTAAAAGCAATTTTTTTTTTAGAACTACTACGCCTCGAAAATCTAAGTCCGTAGTAGGTATTTTATTAATACAAAAACAGTTACACCTAGTCGGAGGGGGATAAATCCTTACCTCCTATCTTGCCTATTCCAAAATGCAACCTGAAAAGCTACATGAAATGCAAGGGAGTACCACTCCCCATCTAAAACAAGTCAAGAAAATACTCAAGGGAAGGAAAGAAATATAAGAACAATGAAGAAACTACATTCTGATATTAGGGAAACCAATTCTATCCAATCTAGCTATAGCTCTTGCATCCTTGTCTAATTCCTGAGGGGAAAGAACAGAGCATTTACGCATCTTATAACCTTATTGGCAAACCAGTCTGTGAGCTGATTTTTTTTAAGTAAATATTTCAATATGTTTAATAAATTAATGAAGTACCTTTTCTTTTGTCCGTCGTGTTTAAAAGAAGTGTATTTTTACAAGAATACCTACCATATCTACATCGAAATATCTTAATACCATGCGTACTTCTAAGTACGATACAATTTCTTATCATGTTAAGATTCTTATTTATTAGTACAAGCCTTTTCAAGCACCAACGTTGGTGCCTTAATTACGGCACCAACGAGTGCATTTTCGGGGTCGATCCAACCTCCGTTTTGAAATCCGGGACTAGATCCCAAAATAGTGCCAAAACTTTGACCGGTGGCCACGGCGGCCACGGCGTCACCGGAAAAATTCAAAAAATTCCTGGAACTCCCCATCGGCGTGCTGATTCCAGATCTAATCCCGGATTTCAAAACGGAGGTCAGATCGACCCCGAAAATGCACTCGTTGGTGCCGTAATTAAGGCACTAACGTTGGTGCTTGAAAAGGCCTGTTATTAGTAACTCTTAATATGCACTATATTGTTTACCTATTTATCAAGATAACCAAATCCAGATGATATTATGAGAATTACTATGCACAATATTTTTGTTAAAATATTGTTATAATTTTACACTTCCATGTGTGTGTAGTAGTGTAGGAATATAAAGATTCTTATCATATCTAAATGCGAAGATATTGATACCTTGTAGGTCTCTTAGTCAAAGTAAGATAATTTAATTGTTAGAAACTGGTTTACCTATTTATCAAGATAACCAAATCCAGATAATATTATGAGAATTACTACGCACAATATTTTTGTTAAAATATTCTTATAATTTTACACTTCCATGTGTGTGTAATAGTGTAGGAATATTAAGATTCTTATCATATCTAAATGAGAAGATATTGATACCTTGTAGATCTCTTAATCAAAGTAAGATAATTTAATTGTTAGAAACTCCCAATACAATCTACTTTGGCTACGTTACTTATCAAGATATTTAGTTCTAGATATACATTTACCAATCTAGAGACTTATTTGGATAAGGAAATAGATGGATATATATGTGTTACATCATTGCCTTACTAACTGATCAAGTCCACAGTGCAGACATGTTCTTTCTTTTGTTATTGGATACCAGTAGTCATTTCGAGTTGCTATTCTTATGTCGCTATTGACTAGTCCGATTATCATTCAAAACACCAACTCACGAGAAATTAAAAATTTTATGAAATAAAATGTACTCCAAAATGTTAAAAATAATCATTAGTTTGTCATCGCATGTGTTGGAAGTGCTTGCCACTTATTTATGTGTTTTTAAAAAAACTTTTTGGGCTTGTTCTTTACACTATAAAATCTACTAACTTCTATTAATTTTCTCTCTTATCATTTTCAATCACTCATATAATTATTTTATATTTTTTAATATATCTTCTTCAAATTTCAATTACCCAATCTACACGATTTGAGTAAATAAATTTTATTTTGCATAGAATAAAACCTTACTCTATTAGAAATTAACTTTTTAGGCGAGATAGTGGTGGTAGTTCACGAATGCAAAGTAAATGGGTTTGAATTTTCACATATAAAGAGGCAAATGTGATTTTTGGAGAATGTTAAAGACATTTATCTTGTAATCTTCATAATATTTGAATTTAGATATAGGAAGAATTTTCGAAGTTTAAAAGTATTTGAAATATCACAAAATGCTTCATTATACATTTCCCCCCGTGTGATGTATGAGACGATTAAAATAGTTTATTTCATAAAATAATATTAATACAAAACAAAAATAACGAAATATATATAATATTATAAATTTCAATAATTGTTTACAAATTTTGATCCGAGCCATTATCTTGTAACAAAAAATATCATATCAATTATCATAATTGATGATTTTAAGTAACAACAAAATATTTGTTATTGATTTATTCCTATTCAATTGTGTTTTTTTATATAAGAAAAGATTTTTAATTGCGCCATGTAATGAGATCTCTATACTGGGGGTGGGCGTTCTGGGTACGGTTCCGAGTAGTGAACTACCCGGAACCGAACCGTAAATTCCGGTTCCTTGAAAAATGGATCCGTTCGGTTCTTTTCAAATGAAATACCCATTCGGTTCCGGTTCCTTCCGGTTCCAGTTCTACCTGTTCGGTTACGGTTATTTTATGATGTATTTTTTATTATTCGAAAAACACAAGAAAAAAATAAAAATTTTGATTCCAATATAATATAACAACAAAAAAGGACTGACGACAAGAATTCTTTGCTCATGAAGCGGCTAGCTCTTCTTTGCAAAGCTGCGGCAGCGGACTTCTTTGCCAAGGCAGCGGCGACAACGGCTCTCCCGCCTTTTTACGATTCTTGCCGACCATTGCGGTTAAAGAATTCTATGAGAATTCTAGTAGAATTTTTCTAGAAATAACACCAAAATTTACTAGAATTAGCACCAAATTTTAAATTTACTAAAAGAATTCACAAAATTTGGCAATCAAATAGAAGGAATAGTGCTATTTCTTATCCTATTCCAGTTCCGGGTTTTTAGAAAAGGATCCGTTCGGTTCTCATTCCGGTTCCGGTTCCTAATTTTTTTTTTAAAGAACCGTTCGGTTCCGGTTTTTTTGCCCACTCCTACTCTATACTAATCAATACAATAGATTAATATTTCATATTAGTACAATATTAAATTATTCATGTTTTTCTATTCATTTTTACTATCAATCGTTCAATCAATAATTTTAAATCATAATTCGTGCACGTCCATCCTTTTTTCCTTGTATGCTAACAATATAATTGTAATTAATGTGTGGTATCTTCTAAATACTTTCTTTTTATAGTGTATGCGTTTTTCATAAAACTGTCATAAAAGCTTTTTGATACGGACCTCGTTGGTCTTAATGCCAACGCAACTCAATCCAAATAGATATAAGCCCAGAAAAGCTAAACAACTGGTAGTGATCAAGAACCAGACGACCTTCTACTCACGAAGTGACAACAATAGGTTGAAACCTATCACCTTTAACTATGCGTAGTAGACAACCGGCAGGGGTGAACGCCACAAGAGTTGATCACGTTCTTGATAAGTTTGATTTGTTCAAAAGAACAAGAAGAGAAAATGATTTCTCTCAAAGAAGCTTAAAGCTCTCATTCATTTAGCAACCAAGATTCTCTTCCAAAATGAAAGAGATGAGGATGTTATACTTGGTCCTCAAGCTAAGAAGACACATGGAAAGTTTACAAGCCTTACATGTGGAAAATAATGATAAAATACCAAAAAAAATCTGACCAAAATTCAAAAATCTACTTTATCCTCGCAGACCAGTCAATACAGCTGTATGGGACCGGTGTTACGGTCGTATGGCACTTTCTACCCGAAGACTGTAAAAATTGGAATTTTGGTTCATACGGCCGTCTGGACCAGGTGTTACGGTCGTATGGACCTTTCTACCCAAAAACTACAAAAATTGGAATTTTAGTTGATACGGCCGTATGGAAATTCGATACGGCCATATCGGAAATTCTGCCCGGACAGCTTTTACTGTTTTGGTCATAACTTTTTATTCCGAAGTCTGATTGGGCCAATTCAAAATGCGTTGGAAACTAGATTCGATGAGCTACGATTCGTTGCGAAATAGCAATTTCCAAATTCCACTTGTATCTTGATCAACTAAAATGAGCAATCTTAACCATCGACGGACCTTATTTCTTGATCTTTCTCGTCCCTAATGCTCAAGTAGGTGATTTCTTTCATTTCATGAGTTCCTGTTGGACGTCCCAAGCTTGGAGATGACTCTTGAGAGACACTTTGACAAACTTCATTAACCCATGTCATCATTGCTCGTCCCATTTTCTTGGCTCGACTCTGAGTAATCGGCCCGATTGGCATGTGGGGTGTTTCCATTGTCATGGAGCTATCCGAAATCGTATTATCCCCTCCCTCTTCAGGTAGATTCATCCACGAATCTATTCCTGCATTAAACGGCACAAGATCAGAGATGTTAAATATAGCAGACACATTATACTCACCTGGTAGATCGAGTTTGTAGGCGTTGTTGTTGATTCATTCAACTACTTGAAAAGGCCCATCGCCTCGTGGTAACAATTTTGATCGGCATAGTTGAGGGAATCTTTTCTTTCGAAGGTGTAGCCAAACCCAATCTCTCGGCTCAAATATCACTTCTTTTCACCCTTTGTTCACCCTAGTCGATACTTGTTGGTTCTTTTTCTCGATCTGCAGTTTTACCTTTTCGTGTATAGACCGAACAAGCTCGGCTTTATGCTATCAGTCTGTGCTAACCCTTTCACTTACGGTAAAGGAATCAAATCTAACGGGGTTAGCGGATTAAAACCATAAACCACTTAAAAAGGCGAAAAATCGCTTGAAGAATGTTTAGCATGATTATAAGCAAATTCAAAGATGTGGTAAACATTCCTCCCACGCCCTAATATTCGACTAATGATAGCCGAAGTAATTGTGACAACGTCACGGTTTCTCGCTTGATTTGATCGTCGGTTGGGGATGACTCGTGGTTGAAAATAGCAGTTTGGTACCTAGTTTTCCCCACAAGGTCTTCCAGAAATAGTTAAGGAATTTGACATCTCTATCTGACACAATTGTCTTCGGCACTCCATGTAGCCGAACTATCTTACGAAAGAACAAGTCGTCAATATGACTTGCATCATCGGTTTTGTGATAGGGTATAAAATGAGCCATTTTACTAAACCGATCAACTACCACAAAAACCGAATCTCTCCCATTTCTAGACCTAGGTAACCCAAGATGAAATCCATAGATATATCTTCCCACGGCGATTGAGGTACGGGAAGGGGAGTGTAAAGTCCTTGAGGTAATACCTTGGATTTGGCCTTTCTACATGTTATGCAATTTATGCAAACTCTCTCCACATCTCATTTCATCTTAGGCCAATAAAAATGGTCATGCAAGACATCAAATGTCTTTTCTACACCGAAATGTCCTATGAGGCTTCCTCCATGAGCCTCTCTCACTAACAACTCTCGTATAGAACTAGAAGGAACACAAAGTTTGCTCTCTCGAAATAAGTACCCATCTAGCCTATAGAACTTCTCAAATCCACTCTTTTCACAAGCAACATAGATACTACTAAAGTCCGGGTCTTTATCATATAATTCCTTCATTAATTCAAACCCCAACAATTTAGTATCTAGATTGGTGAGTAAGGTATACCTGCGTGATAAAGCATCTGCAACAGTGTTTTCTTTTCCTTGCTTGTACTTGATCACGTAGGGAAATGTCTCAATGAACTCCATCCACTTAGCATGTCGCTTGTTCAACTTGCCTTGGCTTTTGAGATGCCTTAGAGCTTGGTGGTCGGTGTGGATCACGAACTTCTTTGGCCAGAGATAGTGTTACCAATTCTCTAGCGTTCGAACCAATGCATAGAGCTCCTTGTCATACGTAAGATAATTGAGGGTGGTACCACTCAATTTCTCACTAAAGTATGCAATTGGCCTTTGTTCCTGCATCAACACAGCACCAATACCTATGCCCGACGCATCACATTCAATCTCAAAAGTTTTATTAAAGTCGGGAAGAACAAGTACGGGAGAAGAACACAGTTTTTCTTTAATGGTTTGAAAAGCTCGTTCTTGCTCTTTTTCCCATTTAAAACCAACTGTTTTCTTGATTACTTCAGTTAATGGTGCAGCTAGTGTACTAAAGTTAGGCACAAATCGACGGTAGAAACTAGCTAAACTATGAAAACTACGAACATTGGCTATGCTAGATGGAGTAGGCCATTCTTTAATTGCCCTAACTTTTTCTTCATCAACCTCTACACCATTGGCACTAACCACATAACCAAGAAACACAATTTTTTCAAGACAAAATTGACTTTTAGTAGGATTGGCAAACAATTTTTCTTTCCTTAGTACTTCCAAAACAAGTCTAAGGTGTTTCACATGATCATTGAGCCCCCTACTATAAATCAAGATGTCATCGAAGTACACCACTACAAATTTACCAATGAAAGCACGTAACACGTGATTCATTAGTCTCATAAATGTACTTGGTGCATTCGTTAAACCAAACGGCATAACTGACCATTCATATAAACCCTGTTTGGTTTTGAAAGCCATTTTCCATTCGTCACCCTCTTTCATTCGGATTTGGTGATAACGGCTTTTTAAATCAATTTTACTAAAAATACTAGCACTATAAAGTTCATCAAGCATGTCATCAAGTCTAGGTATAGGGTGGCGATATTTTACCCTAATGTTGTTGACAGCTCGGCAGTCAACACACATTCTCCACGATCCGTCTTTCTTGGGCACGAGCAAGACCGGTACGGCACATGGACTTAAACTTTCCCGGACATACCCTTTGCTAAGCAAATCCTCCACTTGGAGTTGCAACTCCTTTGTTTCCTCGGGGTTGCTACGGTAAGCGGGGCGATTGGGAATCGCGGCTCCGGGAACTAGGTCAATCTGATGCTCAATGCCTCGAATTGGTGGCAACCCGCTTGGCAATTCTTCGGGAAGGATATCATTGAATTCCTGCAAGAGAGAAGCAATAGAATTGGGGAGGGATTCAAGGTTAGAATTGAGCACTCGACCACTCTCGTTATACACTAACAAGATCACTTGTTGGTCCGCCGAAAGAGCCCTCACAATTTCTCTCGGCCTTGCGAAGAAGCACTCTTTCTTTTTCTCCTCATGCTCACTCTTCTCTCCTTTTACTCTCTCTTCTTTTTTCCCACTCAACTCTCGTCTCTCCTTTTCCTTTTCGTCAGCTTCTTTTTTTAGCTTGACTTGATCCTCATACACTTGTTGTGATGCTAAAGGAGCAAGTACAATTGGCTTCCCATTGAACTTGAAGGTGTATCTATTCCGATATCCATCGTGTGTCACTTGTCTATCAAATTGCCACGGTCGGCCTAGCAATATGTGTGTAGCTTGCATGGGTACTACATCACATAACACTTCATCCTCATATGTTCCAATTAAGATAGGCATCTTCACTTACTTGGTAACCCGAACCTCGCCTGTATCACTAAACCATTGCAATCGATACGGTCTCGGGTGTTTGATCAATGGAAGTCCAACCCTATCAATGAACGTATAGCTAGCAACATTCGAACAACTCCCCCTGTCAATAATCAAACTATATGGCTTACCTTGCACGAGGCATCGAGTGTGGAAGATATTTTCCCGTTGAGGGATCGCTTCATCCACTTTCGCCTTCGTGCTAAGAGCTCGCCGTGTAACTAAAGTCTCGGGGATAGTCATCACATATTGCTCATCCGAGTCTTCCTTCTCCTCCTCCACAATAGGAGGGATTTCTTCCTCATCCTCCGTTTCAATTTCTCCATTCTCCCGTACCACCATTGTACGACGATTGGGGCACTCCGAGTCAATGTGTTCTCGTCCTTGACATTTGAAACATTGGATTTCTCAGTTCCGGAGTGGTGGTGCACCCATTGGTCTCTTCCCTTTATCTTCCCCCACCGAAGAAGGCTTAGGGGGTTCACTTTGCCCTTTCCACGCCGGCTTTGGAGTTGTAGTCTTCTCACTAATCCAATTCGTGTGCCCAAAGCTACTACTTCCCCCAGCTTGGGGTTTAATGTAACTTTTCTTCTTTAATTGCATCTCAACCTTGGCGGCTTTATGTACCAATTCTTGAATATCGGCATAGTCGTGCAACTCAACAAGATTGGCAATTTCTCGATTCAATCCACTTAGAAACCGTGCCATGGTAGCCTCATCTTCTTCACCTATATCGGCTCTAGTCATAAGAGACTCCATCTCTTGGTAATACTCCTCTACATTTCGTCCCCCTTGAGTTAACTTTGCAATTTATTGTACAAATCCCGATAGTAATATGTAGGAACGAACTGCTTTCTCATTATCGTTCTCAACTCATTCCAAGTACTCACCGAAGCTTCCAAATTTCTTCGCCTAATAGTAGTAGTTTGTTTCTACCAACTAAGAGCCGTGAATTCTTTCACTAGAAGTGGAACTTTCTTCTCTTTCGGGATTCTATGAAATTGGAGCACCAACTCTACTCTATTTCCCAATCCAAATAGGCATCCGGGTCGGCTTTACGTTGGAATGGAGGCACTTCAACCTTGAGATTCTTCACATCACTTTCCTCCTCTTGATAAGTGTGTATTTTGCACACTTATTTATATTTTTTTACATTCATTTGGAGCGGATATCTACTTATATATGTGTATTTATTGTGTTTATAGGTACTATTCCTCATTGTGGAGGAAACGAGGCCTAAAGAAGGAAAAATGGACTAAAAGTGTCGAAAAACCCGAAGTCGGGGACTAAAACGCAACTATTTCAAAATTGGAGGACTTTGGGTGCAAATATGTGAAGATCTTCTTGGCCGAGAGTCTTGAGCTTACATGGAAGAACACGGAAAGCGGAGTCCGTAGCTTTTTACGGATCTCAATTCCGAGTTCCGGATCAAAAGATATGGCCAGACGAAGATCGGTGCCCAAAATGTAGGATGTCTGAAGAAGAGAAGCACTTTTGATACAGATACAAGTCGATTTGGAGAAAAAAATAAACTAGAGAATTGTATATCATCGAGTCTAGTTTCCAACGCAACTTGAATCGGCTCAATCGGACATCGGGATCAAAAGTTATGGCCAAAATATTGAAGTCTGCGCGTGCAGAAAATTTGTACGGCCGTAACTTGTATTTGTACGGCCGTAACTTATGTTTTACGGCCGTAACTTATAAGTTTACGGCCGTAATTTACCAGAAAATTGGCCATTTTCATGCAGAGAGGGAAATACGGTCGTACCAAGTAAATGTACGGCCGTAAAATGTAAAATACGGCCGTAAAATGGGAAATACGGCCGTAAAAACACCAGAATCAGCAAATTTCGATTTTTCATGTTTTTCTCTGTTTTGTCCCTCATTTTTCAGTCGACTTGGGGACCTTTTGGGCAACAAAAACACGAAATTGAGGCATTATAACACCATTTTCATCCCCAAATCATCATATATTATCTTCATCTTTAATCCATCCTTAGTTTAGCTTAGGTTTTCTTTCTTCTTCTTCATTTTCTCTTCTTTTCCTTTCTTCTTTCTTTCTTTCTTCTTCTTTTCTTTTCCTTTACTAGTTTAGGGGTATTGATTTGGGGTTGAATACTTGGAGTTAGAAGCTAAGGAGATCAAGAGGAGGTGGAGAAGAAGTGAAGAACAAGACTTTGCTCTACAAAGGGAGATTGTCTTTAATCTTGTTTTGTTCTTTCATTTCTATTCATTTGTGTATTGATTGTATATGTATAAATGATTTCCTATACTATGAGCTAGTATTGTAAGTTGGGATTTTTTATTGATCTTAATATATGTTTTGTTAATCCATTTGTGTTGTTGGAATTGAATTGGATTGGATTATTTATCTCTTGTGTGTTTGTTATTGAGCTTGCTCCATGTGATTGCTTGATCAACAATTATATGCAAATTGTGGCGTGTTTAGGCTTCGAGAGAGGAATATGCACGTTAAACAAAATAGCATTCACCCTAGGTTCTTGTAGAGGATAGAAATATACCTCTTACCCTAGGTGATCCTTTGAGTTGTCTTCACGGACCTTTATGCGGTTAATTGGTCATATATCGACACAGAGATGTAGTAGATTGAGCCAATTGGCTAGGGTTAGCTTGACATGCGAGAGCGGAGCTAGCTATATAAGGAAAACCGGATCTAACATTGAAGATGGATAACATGTTTAGTTCAACAACGGATTAGCATAACTTATATTGAGTGAACTCATGAATCCCGACTATCTATTTATCCAAGTTTTATCTCCATTCATGCCCATTTCATTTTCTTTAGTTTTAGTTGCTTTCTCTTCTTTTGATTGTGTGTCTTTTGTATAGTTTTCTTTCCGCTAGAATACATAACTCAATTACAAATACCATTCCTCGTGGGATCGATATCCGGACTCTTTGAGTCCTACTTTATTACTTGTACGGCCCGTACACTTGCGGTTCAATTGGCGCGTGTGTATAAACGCCCATCACCTCTCGTGGTCTCTCATTACCTCGACCTCCTCGACCACCTCTACCACCTCTATATATCACCTCATATTCCTCCTCATCACCTTCTTCAAACTCCGGCCTACGAACATTCAACCTAGCTACCGATTGCTCAACATCCTCTCGTAACTGTTGACTCAACCGATGCTCCATTGCGGTCATAGAAGCCTGAAGAACCGACTGGATATCATCCAAGGTGGCAACCCTAGATCCGTGTCCCTCGACTGAACCTGTATCAGACATGGTGTGCAACTGTGTGCAAGACCTGTAGTGTCCTCTTGTGAATATCACTCGTGTATATCACGCAACACTCTCTCACTCAACACTCAATAATGCACTCACACTCTTTTGTCCAATCGAACTCAACGAACTTGATCAAGGTAAGATCTACTTGTTATTTCACCAAAACAATGCCAAAGCAGTTGCTCATCCCAAATTACAACTCAAAGACGCAACGCAATACAATGTAAATTACAACTCAAACAACAAGGCAACACAAGACAAACTAAATTACAACTCAATGTAAACCCTAGGACGTAAGACAATGTGACTCACCACAAGACGATACAACAACAATACAATACTAAGTGTTGCTAATGTATTGACTAACACTCGTTCAACGTAACATGGGAGCCATTGCTCATTTTTTTTTCTTTTTTTTCTCCTTTTTTTTGACTTTCATTTCTTCTCTTTTTTTTCCACTACATACACTTACAAACACAATACCAACACAATACTAAGAATTGGATGAATTCTAAGCACAAAACTCAATTTGCACCAAGAACACCAAGAACACACACTAAAATCCCACAAATTTAAAATTTGAAATTCAAGATTCTAATCCGATAACAATACCAACGATAACAATCTACGAATTATTAATAAAGGACATACGCTATAAAAACAGAAAATAAAGGATAGATACCAGGTGATTAGAATCTGTACTCTGATACCAACTGATACGGACCTCGTTAGTCTTAATGCCAACGCAACCCAATCCAATCCAAATAGATATAAGCCTAGAAAAGCTAAACAACTGGTAGTGATCAAGAACCTGACGACCTTCTACTCACGAAGTGACAACAATAGGCTGAAACCTATCACCTTCAACTGTGCGTAGTAGACAACTGGCAGGGGTGAACGCCACAAGAGTTGATCACGCTCTTGATAAGTTTGATTTGTTCAAAAGAACAAGAAGAGAAAATGATTTCTCTCAAAGAAGCTTAAAGCTCTCATTCATTTAGCAACCAAGATTCTCTTCCAAAATGAAAGAGATGAGGATGTTATACTTGGTCCTCAAGCTAAGAAGACACATGGCAAGTTTACAAGCCTTACATGTGGAAAATAATGATAAAATACCAAAAAAAAATCTAACCAAAAGTCAAAAATCTACTTTATCCTCGCAGACCAATCAATACGGCTGTATGGGACCGGTGTTACGGCGTATGACACTTTCTGCCCGAAAACTGTAAAAATTGGAATTTTGGCTCATACGGCCGTCTGGACCAGGTGTTACGGCCGTATGGACCTTTCTACCCAAAAACTGCAAAAACGGGAATTTTAGTTGATACGGCCGTATGGAAATTCGATATAGCCGTATCGGAAATTCTGCTTGGACAGCTTTTACTGTTTTGGTCATAACTTTTTATTCCGGAGTCTGATTGGGCCAATTCAAAATGCGTTGGAAACTAGATTCGATGAGCTACGATTCGTTGTGAAATAGCAATTTCCAAATTCTAGTTGTATCTGGATCAACTAAAATGAGCAATCTTAACCATCGACGGACCTTATTTCTTGATCTTTCTCGTCCCTAATGCTCAAGTAGGTGATTTCTTTCATTTCATGAGTTCCTGTTGGACATCCCAAGCTTGGAGATGACTCTTGAGAGACACTTTGACAAACTTCATTAACCCATGTCATCATTGCTCGTCCCATTTTCTTGGCTCGACTCCGAGTAATCGGCCCGATTGGCATGTGGGGTGTTTCCATTGTCGTGGAGCTATCCGGAATCGTATCACTTTTCTTATATAACATATGTAGTTTCAAAAAATCTCTTTTTTTCTTTGTTTTTAATAGTATAAACATGCCACGCTAGCACTATCCAATGTGGCTTTTCATTTTTTTTTTATTAATACTTAGATTTTTTTTTTGACAATCTTTTTAGCAATCACTTTGTCTCATGCTTATTTTTAAATACACGAATATAAAGAATTCTTATTTTCCATTTAGTTTTCTTTTTAAAAGAAACTTTTGTCAAGTGAAATTGCTTGGTAGGAAATTGAAAAAACAATTTTGATCTAGGGTATGTTTTAATGCAACTACATTTCACTACATCATTCATTTAGAGGATAGTTAGCATTCATTTCTTTTAGCATCATTTTCTTTTCTATTTTAACAATAGTTGTTAATGGAGAGTGATTATTATTGTGAATGAAATATTGAAGCCAGTTTGTTTTCTCTCTGAAAATACTCTTCTTGAAGTCAACTTTTCTTTCAATCAAACTTCCCGCCCCAGAACTGGTATCAAAACTCGGTTTGTTCCCTCGTATGATGTCTGATATCAAGGCGGAGTTCACCATTCCGATGACAAAGAACACGGAGTGCGGGACCCTTTGGGCCGTTTGTCACCATTTTAGAGCAAACATTTGATAATTTTACATTGGATGTTCGTTAAATTGCTATGGCTCTTGGTGTAGGGGTAGTTTAACTCAATGACCTCAGCAAGCGCGAGAATGAGAAGTTCCTCCTAATCAGCGTGAAGGGGTCAATGGTTGTGGGTATTGCCTTTGAACCTCAGTTCCAACGTGAGATACATGAGCGGAACTCTAGTTCTGAGGATGAAATTCCTTGAAATCCTCGATGGAACGAAAACAAATCAAATACAGACCAGGATGTTCAATCATGGGCAAGGGGTAAGCAATGATATGGTCAAATACAACATCGTTGGAAACACCAAAATATTGAGGACTATCAATTAAAGATCGATATCCCATTTTTTAATGGTCATTTACACATTCAAAAATTCTTTGATTGGGTGCAAATAATTGAGAACTTTTTTGAATACATTGAAATCCTAGAAGATAAACGAGATGAACTGAAAGCCTATAAACTTAAGGGTGATGTTGCTACGTGGTGAGAACAACTTCAACCTAATCAAATGTAGAAAGGTATGAGATCGATCCAATCATAGTCTCGAATGCGTTGACTTAGGTGAGCTTGTTTCTTGCCTTCAAACTATGAAGACTATGAACAGATTAAATGCTCGAAATAACTTGAATGAGTCAGAAGCACAATAAATAGCTTGATATCTTGGTGGGCTAAAAGAATCTGTTAAAGTATCAACTACCTTTGAGGTTGATTTGGAACTTATCTACGGTGGTGAACCTATCGTATAAAGTTGAGGGACAATTGATGAGAAGTACAAACAAGGGTGTGGTAAATCACCGAGTTATGCTTAATGTTGTGGTAGAAAAGCCTCAGTTGAATTTTCCCCCAACGACAAACCAAAGTATGAGAGAAAATGGTGGGAAAGTCTAATGCTAATAATGGAAATCCGTTTAAAATCTAATGCTAATAATAGAAATCCTTTTAGTAAAGCAATCACTCAAGTTTCTTTTTATAGGAGAATCTCTAAGAGATTCTTTACTTGGAAGATTCTAAGAGATTCTTTACTTGGAAGATTCTCTTTATTTTAAAGAATCATTGCCTATAAATTTAGCCAACTAACTCTTTGTTATACATTTTAAATTTAGAGATTGTGTTTTGGCTTTCCAAATTTGGAAAGCCAAACTCACTCTCTATTTGATTTTGTATTAACTCATTTAATACATTCACATTTCTTTCAATATTAATTTATTTACTTTTTGTGACTTTTAAGATCAATTGTGAAATCCAATACTTTTACATACACAAAGATAAAGAGTGTGTTAGAGAGAAAAAACTTTACTCTTTAAATTTGAAAATGCTATTTATTTGTCAAAATATGTTTTTTAAATATAAAGAGTTTTTTGGAGATTGTCTAATCCTTATGCAAAAAATGCAACAACATGGTCATATGTAGTGATGCGTGTCATCCTTGTGAAGGGGTCGTGCTAATCTTCTCTGTATTGTTCCAATTTTATCTGATGTCTCATGATCCTGACTGCCTCGCACAACTTTAACCGTCCCGACCCCAGCTGCCTCAAGGATGACGACCCTACTGTACCATCACCGGTATTTTTAGCATGCTTTGTCCTCATTTGCCTGCTCCCCGAGAAAACTTTCCAGAGGACACCCATCCTAAAATTGCTCTAGGTTAAGCATGCTTAACTGTGGAGTTCCTAAGGGATGGGCACGGGAAAAAAAAAGATGCATCTTGATGGTATGCGTAGTGCAAATAAACCTTTTTAGCTCTGTTCGTTGGTCTTGGCCTCGCGCCACAGCGGGTCATTACATCATAGGTCCAACTAATGCCCTCAATGGAAATTCTCTAATCTGGTCGATGGTTTGCCAAGTGAGCGTGATCAAGAAAGTCATGACCAGAGTGATGAATATGAAGAGACTGAAGTGGTAAAAGGTGATGAGAGAAAACAAGTTAATTGCATTGTTCAAAAAATCTTGTTTATGCCAAAGAACTTGAAGTTCTTCAAAGGCATTCTATTTTTTGAACTCATTGTACAATCAACAAGAAAGTATGTGATGTGATTGTTGATAGTGGAAGTAATAAGAATATCATATCCAAGTCCTTGGTGAAAATGATGCAATTTCCAACACAGAAGCACGCAAACCCATATAAAATTGGTGGATTAAAAATGGGGCAGAATATAAAATTGAGGACATGTGTCGCGTGTCTTTCTCCATTGGTAAATATTACGAAGATTAGATAAAATGTGATGTAATCGATGTAGATACTTATCATCTCCTTTTGGGACAACCTTGGCAATATGATGTAGATGTAGATGCAACGCACAAAGGTTGTGATAATACTTATGTGTTCCAGTGGAAAAATAAAAAGAATGTGCTTGTGCCATTTTGCCTTCATCCCAGCAAACTTGAAAGTAATGGCAAAAGCTTACTTATTTCATCGGGGCAAGAGTTTATTTAGTTGGCTATTGAAAACGTGTATTCATGTTTGTGGCCAAAGGCTGTGATGAAATAAAGCCTGATGTTCCAAAAGAAATTGAGGAATTCCTTGAAATGTTCTCAAATGTGATTCCACAGGAACTCCAAATTATTTGCCTTCTATAAGAGACAAACAGTAGTGGATATACTTTATTCCCGCATCAAATCTACCAAACTTACCTCATTTCATGATGAGTTCACAAGAGCATGATATTTACTGAAGCAGGTTGATGATTTTCTATAAAAGGGTCTAATTCAAGTAAGCCTCAGCCTCTGTGCCATGCCAGCTCTTCTCATTCTCAAAAATGATGGGTGTTGGCAGATGTACATTGCTAATAGGGCAATAAATAAAATTACTAACAATTATTGGTTTCCAATTCCACGATTGGAAAACATGCTTGACAAATTGGAGGGCTCAAAGACTTTTAGTAAACTTTACTTGCGTAATGAATACCATTAAATTAGAATAAAACGAAGATATGAATGGACAACTGCTTTCAAGAGACGAGAAGGGCTTTATAAAAGGCTAGTTATGCCATTTGGTCTAAGCAACGCGAATTAGGTTTTGAAATATTTTATTGGGATGTTAGTTGTTTATTTTGAAGATATTTTGATATATTGTAAGATTGAACTTGAACGTGTACAACATCATAAAGAAATTCTTGGAATTCTTGTTATCTATGGATTTCTGCCCTCCATGTAAACCCCTAATTGGTTATGTGGCGCCCAGGGTAGACACCCATAAAACCAGTGACGCAGCATGCCAGCTAACTTGATAACTCAGCAAGCCTTGCAGAGCATTTCTCTGTGACCCACAGACCACCCTATTTGTCGTTGTCTCACTTTCCTTAATTAAGCTATGTCCAATCTCTAACTGCATCAAGATTAATTCCGAACCCATTATACTTGTAAATATTTTGTCATTGCAAATTGCAACAGTGAATAAAGGGTCATTCTTCCACATGGATTGAGATAGTACACTAGTTGCTTGAATAAGTTTGAGGAGAATTTATTTTGTTTAATTGAAGCAAATAAATGACGAACAAGAATAAATAAAAGCTGATTAAGAAATCAGTATCTACATTGGATCATATTCTATAAATAAAGTCATTTCATTTATCAAAACAAAATCAATAATTGTTCTTATTTAGTTGTTGGATAAAATAAGCCCTTTATCTAATCTCTATCCAATTAATAAATTAGAATAAGCTTTCTAGATTTAATTAATAGACGATAGAATTTTAACAATAGGTTATTCTAAGTAACAAACTCATAAGCTCGGTTTGTTGAACCTATGCTACATTTCACATGCAAAGGTTAAATTACATTTGTTATTAGTCATTTAGAAAAACTTAACGATTACGTATGAAGCGCGTGTTAGTGTATGGTTTTAATAAATTTTTACATGTTTTTATACATTCTCTTCAACTCTACTCATTCTCTCTACTATTTTACATTCACATATCTCGTGGGGCCTACCTGTACTATACAAATCTCCATCATTTAATTCCACTAATTCTCTTTCCTATATCACATGAAAATTCATAAAAATCCATTTTCACACATAGACTAATAGGCGCTAAGACTCAAAAATGTAAGATTTATTATTCTAACTCCATTACTTATTAAACCATTTAAGTAGCAAAAAAATTATAATATGGAAGTAAATCAGTTAAATGTGGACACAATTAAGTTTGGTAAGTAAAATGAACTTTTACTTGAAAATCAATAACCAATGTCTAGAGCTTTAACATCATTCTTAATCAAAAGAAGATTAGCCAGACATATTTCGAATAAACTCAAAATAGAATTCTAAAAGTAACATTATGAAACTTAGAGAGATGAAGAGAAAGAAAAGCTTAGAACATCTCCATTGCATAACTTCCCCACATCCTCTATTTTTGTTTACGTGGCGGAGAGATAGAGATACACAAAAAAATTACGGGTTCCCACATTTTTTCTCTTTTTCTCACTTTCCCTACTTTTTCCCACTTTTCACTATAAATTCCCGTGCCACCTCTAAATTTAGAAGTCCAACTTCACATCCTCCACTATTATTTTATTATTATTTTTGAATTTGTTTCTACATCTCTCCTACTTTTTCACTTTTCCATCTCTTTTATACTACACATCCTCTATTCTCTTTTCAATCCACCTAATCATCTTCTCTCTATCTCTCTCATCCACATCATCCCTTAACATCACTACCCATAGAAGATGCTTTTAGGATTGTTGGTTGGAAGACAAGTTCCTCCAATGTTTTCCTATCCATTCTTCTACATTTCTTCAAACAAAACTTATGACTAGAATATAAAACATACAAGATAAGAAATGAAGCTATGGAGAGTATTCTTGAGTAATAGAGGTGTGTTGCAAGAGCTAATGCCTTTACCATTTTATAGGGGCATGAAAAACATCTTCACTATTATATTCCTCAAGCACTAACTCCATTTTCATATGCCTTTGGACCAATTTTTCTACCAAATATGTTTTTGGGTCCTCCACCAACTAAAATCACATTATTTTGTCTTTTAAATGCACCTTGAATGACCTAAATTAGATCTTTGCAGGCCAAGTTATGACTTTTACACCTAAAGAAGGCATTGGGTGCCTTTGTTGCAGAATATGTTGTATTCAAATCTAATTTTCGTCCACTTTTTCACCGAATTTGACTTGAAGGCCAAAGATAGCGTTTGTAGAGAATTGAGTTAACTTTCTAACCCTTCTTGAATCAGATCATTTCGATATCTATGGCTCAAATTATGGTAAAAATACCGCAGTGCGTCAATGAATCCAAGTTGCTGATTTTTTTGCATTGTTCTAAAGTGTGAGATGTACGTCATATATGTATTCGTACAAAATGTGTGTATATATATATATATATATATATCTTATTTTGTTATTTCTTATATTTTTACTCTAAAATATATATTTTATATGATTGAATCATAAAAGTAAATATGCGATGAATTTTTATGACGCTAAACACAAAAATGTTAAAACATAATGGGAAAAGAATACAAAATATACGTTAATTAATCACACATCAAGCATCCTAGTTGGGAAAGGAATCTTGCAACCACCAAATCCTAGGGGATCAAGTTATAATCGTCGAGGAAATCTAGAAGGATCCGTAGTCTCAACACAGAAAGGATTTATCTCCAAAGCGTTTCCTTCTACTCTTCAAACCCTAGATCATGACACCCTCTATATAAAGGAAGGTAACTCATAGGTGAATTATATGAAAGTTTTATCTCTCTAACTCTTGCACCTACTACCGCTTGCCCATTACTCTTAATACTTTCAACTTATTCCTCGTTGCCCCAGAAAGCATTGCCTACAAAAATTCTCTAATCCTAATAAATTACTCTTCTGTTTCATCAACAGTGACTTGACCATTGGAGTACCAATAGTCATTGGCCATGTTTTTCTCTGGTGACCTTGGTGTCTAACTATTGTGGTTGAGTATGTGGCACAAGTAACGTGCAACATAATGGACTGAGAGATCGATTGGTGTTCCAGGTGGTGTGATCTAGTTACAACCATCAACAACTCTACGAGCCAATAGACTTTTTGTGAACTTCAAAAAATGCCAGTTTATAACCAACCGACTGCTGCTTTTAGGTTTTATTATTGATGAGCACGAGATTCAAGTTGACAATATGAAGGTAAGAGTTACAAAAGAATGGTCGACGCCCAAAATTGCCAATGATGTAAGGAGTTTCCATGGCTTGGCTACATTTTATAGTCAATTTATTAAGGAAATCAGTAGTTATCTGCCCATTTAACCGATTGTCTCAAGCAAGGAAAATTCAGATGGGGCAAGGAGAAAGAAGTCAGATTTCAATCAATCAAAGATAAACTTACTTCGATACCAATATTAGCTCTACCAGATATCGACAAAGTTTTTGAAGTCGAAAGCAATGCTTCGGTTACAGAAATTGGGACTATTCTCAACCAGAAGGGTAGGCAAATCGAGTACTTCAGTGAGAAGTTAAATAAGACTAGACAGTGTTGGTCGACTTATGGGTAGGAAATTTATGCGGTAATTCGAGTGCTTAAACATTGGAGCATTATTTAATACAAAAGGAGTTTCTTTTGCATAGTGATCATCAAGCCCTTAAGTTCGTGAATCCTCAAAAGACGTTGAGTAGGATACATGCTCATTGGGTAATGTTTTTATCGAAGTTTACATTTGTTATTAAACATCGAGCAGAACAACAAACACAGGTGGCTGATATTTTAAGTCGACGAGGGACTCTATTAATTGTTCTACGCATTGTGGGATCAAAAGAGTTAAAATGAGCAATATAGCCACGGTGAGAGTTTTGCTGTGATTTGGGAAAGTTACAAAAACAATGATGGTAAAAGGAAGGACTTTCATATCTAGCAAGGTTTTCTATTTGAAGGTAATCGGTTTTGTTATCCCTGGAATATCTTTGAGGGAATTTTAATCTATGAACTCTATGCTAGTGGTTTGTGTGCTCATATTGGGCGTCACAAAACAATTGTAGATGATCGATTTTATTGGCAAAAAATTGAGGTGAGATATCTCTTACTTTGTTCAACACTGTGCTATGTGCCAAATGTCAAAGGGACAATCACGTGACAGTGGATTATACACTCTGTTGTCAAATCCATAGAATATTTAGGAAGATTTGTCCATCGTGTTTGTTCTCGGGTTGCCAAAGATATAGAGGCGTGTTAATTCCGTCTTTGTTGTGGTAGATCAATTTTCAAAAATGGGCCATTTTATCCCTTGTAGAAAAATTGTCGATGCAAACGATGTAGCGCAATTATTTTTCAAAAAATGGTCAAATTACATACGATTCCTCGATCAATTACTTTAGATAGGGATGTTAAAATTGTGAGTCATTTTTGGTGGACTTTGTGGAAGTGTTTCAACACTGCTTTAAATTATAACAACGCTTATTCCAAACCGTGGGGCAAATGGATGTTGTTAATTGGACTTTGGGAAATATGATTTAAAGCATAGTTGGAGATAAACCAAAACAATGAGAGACCTCATTTTACCACATGTTGAATTTGCATTTAACAATATGGTTAAGCGTTCTACAGGTAGGTCCCCATTCTTTATTATATACGCTAAGGGTATGTTCTATATAGATTAAATTTGGGATTGAAATTGAAGGAGTTTGAATGTGTGGGTGGAAAGTGGAAAAAAGTTGTATAAAAAATTAAAATAACTATCAAATTAATCAAAATAGTAGTTGAAAATGAAAGTTGAAAAGGGCATTTGAGATTTAATGGGATTAAATTTATAGAGCACATACCCTAAGGCTCCAAACCACATTATAGACTTGGCGGCCTTGTCTAAACTTGGTAATAAATATACTAATAATTTTGCTAAACGAATAAGCCAAATGCATCATGAGTAGGGGTGGGCATGGGTCTGGTCGGGTGGTTGGGAGTGGGCACGGGTTGGTTTGGGTTCAGGCCCGAACCAAAATCGACCCAATTTTAATCAATTTACCATTTTTCAAACCGAAACTAAACCAGCAATTCGGTGGCTGAAACCGACTAGGGTCGATTAGGTTACTGTGCAATTTTTTTTTTCCAAATCGATTGGTTTTTGGGTTGGAAACCAACCCGACGGGTGACCCAAACCGCCTCTGGTCAGTGTGGGTCGGTTCAGGTTTGTAGTTCATGGTTCAAATGCCCAACCTAATCATGAGGTGACCATGAAGTTGCAAGAGGCTAATGCTCGTTATAAAGGCATGGCAGATGAACATCGACGTAAGACAACGTTTAAGGAAGAAGTAGTGATGATTCATATTTTAAAAAAAAAGGCTTCCAAATCAGCACATTTCAATGTTGAAGGTATTGGCCATTCCCAGTTGTTAGAATCCCACATCGGGTTATGAGGATGTATAAAATCCAATTTATAAGGTGAAAGTAAACCTCCCCTAACAAGCTGATTTTGTTAAGAGGAGTTAGGCCAAATATCCTAATATGGTATCAAAGCTAGGCCCAGTTATGATGTTGGGTACCCCTAATATTGATTTATCCACAGTTGTTTGGCATGGTCCATGCTATGCATGAGGGGCCGTGTTAGAATCCCACGTCGGGTTATGATGATGTATAAGATCCAATTTATAAGATAAGGGTAAACCTCCCTTAATAAGCCGATTTTATTAAAAGGAGTTAGGCTCAATACCAGTCAAGCACAAAATTGGTGATAATGCTAAAGTCATTGACCTATCTCCAGATTGGCACATTTTCTTTATTTCCAATATGACAGATATATTTGAGTACCATCCTTCTGATGCCGTTGTTGTCTCCATTGATTAGTTGGGGCAGAATTCTATTATAACATGGGAGAATTGATGCAGCTACATTTCACTTTAGAGCAGCGCCATAGGAGTTATTACTTTATTGTCCTTAGTTTTCCATTATTTGTTTAGTGGTGGACATGGGAGTTAAAAATAGTTTTCATTCATTTTTTCATCATTTTCTTTTCTTTGTTTTCTCTCTGAAAATACTCCTTTTGAAGTGGAGTTTTTCTTCAATCGATCATCTCGCACCATGTTTGATAGAAATTATTGAAAAATAATTTTAATATGTTTAATTGAGAAGTAAAGAATAATGCATAAAAATCTAGAAGATAGAAAGAACTGTTAAAGTAAGATAATGAATTATTGGAAAGAACGAGAGAGAGAAAAATAAGGGGGTTCTGTTTGTTTTGTATTTTTATTTTCAAAATATTTTCTATTTTCAATTAGTGTTTTGAGAAAATTGAAAATGCGTTTGGTTTATTGTTTTCAAAAATTATTTTTAAAAAGAGAAAATAGAAAATGTATTTAATTTATACTTTTAGAAATACAATAAGTTGGTGTATTAAATTAAAAATTACAAAAAAAAATCCCTAAAATTTTCAACTTAAAAAAAGGTTCCCATCTTCATCACCCACCCCAACCCCACCCATCCCCCATCTATCTCTCCCTCTCCTTTTACAGTCGCTAGCTATTGAGGGTGGTGCGAACCACCATTTTCATGGTAGTTCGCACCACTAGCAGGTGGTCGCGAATCGCCTGTTGGCAGTTCGTGACCAACTGCTGGTTGTCGAACCACCTTCATACAGTGGTCCAACCACCATTAATAGTGGTTGGGCTACCACATTTCGTGGCCAAACCATCAGATCTGGTGGTTTGGCCACCAGATCTGATGGTTTGACAGTCAAATTTGGTGGCTTGACTTTTTTTGGATGACAATGGGGTCGTTGGTGATTGAGACTAAAATGTACAAAAAAAAAAATTGAGACTCAAGTGTAATGGCCACCAGATCTGGTGGTTTGACAATCAAATTTGGTGGCTTGACTTATTTTGGATGGCAATGGGGTCGTTGGTGATTGAGACTAAAATGTACAAAAATAAAAATTTGAGACTCAAGTGTAATAAATATAAAATTTAAAATCCGAAAATATGTTTTCCTAGTTTTCAAAATTTAACATAGAAAACGCTGAAAATGTTAAAAAAAGATTTTCGAGTTTTCTATGCAAATCTTGAAAATATTTTTTAAAATGTGTTTTCGAAAGTAATGAGGAGAACGAGTTTTTAGCATTTTCAAAAAAAAAAAATCAAAAATAATAAAGAGAACGCACCCAAACTTTTTTGTTTAAAGTTGTATTATGGCCAAAAAAAAAAAAAAAAAAAGACAAACAAACAAACGAACGAAAAGGGCAAAAAAATTTAAAAATTAAGCTAGTTTAGAAAAGATTGGGAATCAAATGTAATGTGGATTAAAAGACCGAGGACCAGAGCTGCTATTATCCCTTAACTAAGTTTCCCGTATTGACAGACCACCCCCATCCAAACCCTTTCTTTCTGCTCCACCCTCTCTCTGCAACTCTCCTCAAGTTTTCACAAACCCTAACTCTCTTTCGCTCTGTCGTTCTCTATGCATAAATATACCCACTCATAAATCAATATATCTCCACTCGCTTGAGAATCTGTATTTGGCAGTCTTCAATTCGCTTTTCCCCTTCGTCTAAATCTTACTCCTACTGTGTGTTTATATAATTGAAGTTTGTGATATATCCATTGGCGTTATGGCTGAAGGAAAGATGGATCTTGCGGAGAATCTCTTCTCACCTCGACAGTCCGATCAATCCTGGAATCCAAAAGGTACTTCGCGGTGCGATTTATTTTGGATTTCTTGTTTTGATAATTCGATTATTATGATATGAATTCTCTCTTACTCTTATTTGATCTGACTATTTTTTACTTGCCGATATTACTTCTAACTTCAAACCTAGGGTTTCAGATCAGATCCGCGACTTCAGAGTTCTTTATAGTTTGGTCTGATTTATTTAAATTAATATATCACGATGAGAATGTTTGTATATTTCATTTAATTATGTTTTGAAATCATAATGGAAATCTTGAATTTTACCATTACTTTTTAGTCAAACTTCATTTTAAAATTCAGCTATTGTCATTTGATTTTATTTTTATTATTATATCTAACATATTCTCATTGCTGTTGATTTAAGATTCTGTTGGAAATGATGATGAAAAGGGGCTGATGGGATTACTTGATGAAACTAAAGGTAATTAATGCTCTGAACTTTTCAGTATTGAATGCTGAATACTTGAATATAATGTTGCCCTTCTGTGTTTCACAGATCAAGGAGCATGCGAGAACATCCCTTTGTCTCCGCAATGGCTTTATGCTAAGCCAACTGAGTCTAAGATGGTAAGTTACTAGGTCATGAGGCAATTGTGTAGTGAAATTTGTTTGCTCATAAGGTGACTATGCTTCTGCGGATATTAGTTTGATCGGTTCCAGTTCTATCACCCAACTAACTTGTGTTTTGATTTATACGTACTTCAAATGATTGATTGAATCTTTGCTTTTAGAGGATTTGTAATTGCATCTAACTCACTTTAAAATGTGAAGCCATACATCCAGTTCTTATTTAAAACCTATGCACAATACTTCTGGAAGAAATCCCATCATGTCGTCACAACTGCCAAAGTTATGATTCTCACATTGCAGTCATCTAATGGCATTGATCTTTGGTTTCACAACTGCACAAGGAATGGTTGATGTCATCATTTGGAGAACTATGAAATGTTTTAACTTCATCATGTGACATTATACTATATTCTTTGTCTTTGACCGATATATTATAATTCATGTTATGGGATGGAGATGGTTTAACAATGATTGTCTAGAACAAAACTTGTTTGTTGTTTGATTTTCCGATTTTTATGCTGTCATGAGTTTGGACATTGTGTCCTGTTCTTTACCTTCTTTGAGAAATTTTACTAATAATTACTTATCTCTCTCATTTAGGAAACAAGGGGACAAAGTTCACTCTCCCTTGGTCCTGATTGGAATCAGAAGGAAGGTTGGCGCTCCGATGCCCCCGAGGACAAAAAGGATTGGAGAAGAGTTGCACCTGAAGCTGATAGTGGTCGCCGTTGGCGAGAAGAAGAAAGGGAAACCGGATTGCTGGGCAGAAGAGACCGTAGGAAGATGGATCGCCGTACCGATGCCTCTGGAAGAGAAACAGTCGAAACTAGAGTGCTGGCTGCTCCTGAAAGGTGGCTCGATGGAAATAGTCGTAACTCTCCCCATGAAACGAGGCGTGATAGCAAGTGGTCTTCTAGGTGGGGTCCTGATGACAAAGAAAAGGAAGCTCGGGTTGAGAAACGGGCAGATGTGGAGAAGGAAGATGCTCAGAATGAAAGTCAGCCAATCATATCTAGTGTGCGATCTGTTTCTGAACGCGATGGGGATTCTCGGGACAAGTGGAGGCCGCGTCATAGGATGGAGGGAAATGCTGGTGGTTCTGGTTCACATCGTGCTGCTCCTGGATTTGGACTTGAAAGGGGAAAACTTGAGGGTTCAAATGTAGGGTTTACTGTAGGACGCGGCAGATCTAGTGCATCTACCGTAAAAACTTCTGGGGCACCCATTGGTGCTGCTCAATATGACAAGGGCGGAAGTGTTCCTGGAAAATCAAGTCCCTTCACTGGAAAGTTTTTTTATCCTCGTGGGAAACTTCTTGATATATACCGTATTCAAAAGCAAGACCCATCTTTTGCCAGTATGCCTGATAATTTGGAGGAACTACCCCAACTAACACAAGTAATTGCTGTCGAACCATTAGCTTTTGTTGCTCCCGATGCTGAGGAGGAGGTGAGTTTTTACTATGTTTTGGAAACTTCATCTTTCCAATGGAACATTGAATTGATTAAACTTGATTTTTATTTTTAAAAGCATACTGACAAATGCATCTGTTTTTACAGGCTATCTTGAATGACATATGGAAAGGTAAAATAAGAGGCAGTCCTGTATCATACAATTCGTTTAGGAAGGGTGGATCATCAGATAATGTTTCAGGTGATTTATGCTGACACTTCATCATTTGCAACAATTTTAACCTTTTGTTTATAATATATTTTTTTTATTATTATATTTTCTAAAACAGTGTTTGATTCTTGTTCTCACAAAAGCAAACCTTTTTTTTTTTTGTTGGAGTAGTGGAAAATGTGGACCCCGTCAGTGCAAAGCACGTCCTACCTGTCGATGTCACAGAAGAGATGTCAGATTATTTCTCACAGGCCACAAAGGACAATGTTCGTGAGCCTAATGTGGATGACATCTTTTACAATAGCTTACTGAAATCAGGTTTGCAAGACATGGGAATTATAGAATGCTGTTTTTTTATTACTTGGTTTTTTGTTTTCATTTCCGAAAAGAACATTTTTACGTTGCTGCAGAGAGAACTGTTAATGATGATCCAAAACGTGAAGTTTCTGATTCAATTGGAAAGAGTGTTGGTGCCACCGGCTTACTGGCTTCTAGTGGTTTTCAATCTGATGGTTCCCAGATTGAGATCACTGATTCTGCTGTTGCCACCCAATCTTTGTTTGACAGAGGGTCACCCGTTACATTGTTGGAATTGAATAATCAACTTCCAGATAGTACAAATTCCCTCTTTGGTACTCCTCCTGAGCTGAATTGGGATGGCAGCCTACTGCATAAATTTGGCAGCAGAACCTCTGAAAATCAGTTAGAAAGGAAAATCGTTCCTGATGAACTAAGTCTATACTATCGTGATCCACAAGGTGATATCCAGGGACCTTTCCTCGGATTAGACATCATTTCATGGTTTGATCAAGGATTTTTCGGGACTGATTTGCCTGTTCGCTTGGAAGATGCTCCCGATGATGCACCTTTCCAGCAATTGGGTGACGTTATGCCACATCTGAAATTTATACGTGGATGTGATACTATTGCTGATACCAGCCCTGATATTGAAAAATCTGTTGCATTGGTTGGGCAATCAGATGCTGGTTCTGAACCTCTTCACTCTACTGCGTTAGACGGTCCGAGTCCGAGTTGGCAGTTATCTGATGTTGCTGCTTTCTCATTACAGCATGGTGAATCAGAAGTACCTGAACATCATGGTCATCCATCCCTAAGGTTGTATCCGCAGGGAAATGTTCACGGTTTTGCTGCCAAAGATGAAGGTTTGTTTAGTTTTTATATGTTAATTCTGATGACCGAGTGAGTTGCATTTGTATCTAATCTTTTCACTGTTTTTTCAACTTCTGCAGAAATTGTGTTTCCAGGCAGACCTGGAAATGGTGGCAATCCAGTTGGGAAAATTTCTAGGGGATCTGGTGAATCTTCTGCCAATTATGGTAACCAGCTGACTCTTCCTACTGAACTGAAAGATTCTGGTGTCTCAACTCACAAAGATAATAAGTTGCATCCACTTGGGCTCTTGTGGTCCGAGCTTGAAACTACTTACGGTAAGAATGGTCAGGCTTCACATGCCTTAGTCAATGCACATCTTGAGGATAAGCACGTAGACCTTTTGTCTGGAAGATTTGCCCCTTCTAGTTCAATGGCAGATTCTACTCATTCCTCAGAGACATGGTCGGATCTTTATGGCAGAAATAATATTTCCGATCCTAGATTATTTGATGTAATGGAGGCTCGCCAACGCATGGACCAAGATTATGGCCGTTTTGATTTGGAGGAGAAGCTATTGTCCCAACAACTGCAGCAGCAGCAGCATCGGCATCAGCACAATTTGATGCCTCTTCATAACACACAACTGAGTGAGGCAATGCTAGAACGAGTGCCAAGTCAGAGTTCGATACACCAACAATTAACCAATCAAACGGGGCAAGATCTGGAGCACTTTTTGGCCCTTCAGTTGCAGCAGCAGAGGCAATTGCAGCTTCAACAACAGCAGCAGCTACAACAACAGCAATTGCATCAACAGCAAATATTATTTAAAGAGCAACAGTCTCAGGCCAGACAGGTGCTTCTTGAACAGCTGCTTCAGAATCAAATTCGGGAATCTGGCCGAGGACAGCCGCGTATTGATGCTCTTAGGTCAGACAGTGCTCTTGAGCAGGCATTCTTGAAGCAGCAACTTCTCAATGACCTGCAACAGCATTCTCATTTTCCGTCAAGGCATACTGACTCATCCCTGGAGCAACTCATTCAAGCGAAATTTGGGCAAATGCCCCATCAAGGGCATCCTAATGATTTACTGGAGCTGTTATCTGGTGGAGCTCATGGGCAAATTCATCCATTGGATCAGCAGATTCTTCAGCTCGAGCAGCTGCAAGGAAGATCTGTGCCTCTGGGGTTGAGGCAGCGTTTTGAAATGGAAGAAGAAAGGAAAGTTAGTCCTGGTTGGCCTCTTGATGAAGCCAGTTTCTTAAGAAATCCTGCAACTGCTCATCGAGCTGGCTCTGCTGGATTTAGCCCACTAGACCTTTATCAGCAACAGAGACTTGCTGCTGATGACCATCTCAGCCATCTTGAACGAAATGCTTCATTACAAGATAGATTGCAACATGGAATCTATGACCATGGCATGATACCGTTTGAGCGCCAAATGTCACTGCCTGATGGTGCTGCTGGTTTAAACCTAGATGCTATGAATTCTATGGCCCGAGCTCATGGCTTAGAAATGCCAGAGCAGATTACACGACTGCATCAAGGTGGTCAAGGCAGTAGATTCTCATCAGGGGTCTACTCTCAACATACGCACCAACCTTCAATTGCCAATCAATTTCATGCTCCAAACTTGGACACTGGTGAGGGTCACTGGTCTGAGAATCAGAATCAGTTATCCAATTACTTTATTGACTCAAGAATTCAGCAACTACATCTCGATAATGAGAGACATAAGAGGGAGTTGGATGTCAAAAGAACCATGGAGGATCCGAGTTTATGGATGTCATCTGGATTAAGTGATGACAATTCAAAGCGGCTACTCATGGAATTACTGCATCAGAAACCGGGCCATCCGTCTGGTGAACCTTTTGATGCAGCCAATGAAGCGGGTCATGTGAGAAGGCTTTCTTCTGGGACTACAAACCATTCAATTAGTCTTCACCCAGATCAGGAAGCAGGTGTCAACCACTCCTTTACCGTTGGATCTTATGGTTCTGATACAGGCATGCTACGTCAGGATGAAAGAGCTGATGGAATGATCAGTGTTCTTGAACAAGGTGGATTGCCTTTCAGATCAAAATCTAGGGAAAGTTCCATTTCTGGTATTGATGAAAGCTCTCAGGTAATCTATAGCACAAACTACATGTTACGCTGTGAATTGAATTTAGGATTCACCCAAGTAATCATCAGTGAAAATGGTGATATTCAGGGACAAGATTCAATAGCTCAAGCAGGCGTAGTTGAGCGGACTGGCGTGGGATCTGTAGATAGTGGGGAAGGGCCTGTGAATGTACTCAGTCGGCATCCTTCACTTCGCTCTACTGGTAACTTTATATTGTCCGTCACTGTCAAGCCCCCCCACCCCAACCCCACCTGTTGGGAATTGTGACTGACTAGATTTCTAAATTATGTCCAGGGTTACATTCAGTCAATTCCTTTGTGGATGAGACAGCTAAGGACAGGTAAGAACTAAGAAAAAGTTTCACTGCTCATACTGCTTAAAGGAATTCCTTGTTGACGGTTAATTCTTGTTTGTTTCGACAAAGCTCCATGAAAATTAACATTTGAGAAATAATAGTTTTGTTTCCTGGGATCCATAGTTCCAACTATAGGATGTAATTTGGGATTTAGTATAATTTAGTAAATATATTGTTTTCTAGGTGGGGGCTATAGTTTACAGCAATGTTCTATTTTTGAGCGTTGTCTAGATTCTTGGTTTCTGACACGGGACATGTTTCACTTGAAATCACATAGGAAACTGATGATATTTCTGCATTGAGATTATGTTGTGGCAGTAGTTGCATGTTTTTCATGATTTGTTGCCGTTACTGTTTTCACACTAAAGTGTATTATATTGTCTTTGCATTCAGCTCTTCTTACACTTGGGTTATTTTGAGTAGGTCGCAATCCACCACATCAAAGATGCCGGAAAATATCTTGCTGAGACGTCCACCTGTCTCACGGACTGCATCTTCTCAAGGAGGCTTGTCTGAGTTGACCGCTGACTGTGTCACCAGAGGAAAACAACATTCAAATTCTATGACTTCTGATGGTAGGAAAAAATGATGTAAATTGTTCGCCTTCTTGGTTTTTTATTTTTTGTTTATTTAGTGTCGGAAAATAGTACTCAAAGTGCATTTGTTACTCGTTAGTTATCATGTAGATTGGTAGTGCCATTATCTCATGGTCAGAGTTTTAGGTTCCGTGAGGATTGACATCTCGAATTAATTAATATACTTCTATTTTGTCATTTCAAATTGCGGCTTCATACTTTTCTTGCTTTCAGCAATGAGAGGAGAGATGGGTGGGAACCCAGGAGATTCTGACAGCGTGTCGTCTGGCAAGAAGGCCCCACAGTTTCAACGGACTTCATCTTGTGGTGATGCTGATGTCCTCGAGACATCCTTCAGTGATATGCTTAAAAGCAGTGCTAAAAAACCACCAGCCCAAGAAACTACTGCTCACGCAGCTGGTTCTTCAGAGGCATCAGACCCCTCAATGGGGGCAAGAAACAGCAAAAAGAAGGGGAAGAAAGGGAGACAAATCGACCCCGCTCTTCTGGGATTCAAAGTCACTAGCAATCGGATCCTGATGGGCGAGATACAGCGTGTGGAAGATTAATCTCTCCCTTCACTTACCATCTGTTGTAGAGGTTTGAGTTTGTATAGTTGTTTTTCTTTTCTTAGCACGTTGATTCTTTTGTTATAGATTTCCCGGTACCCAGTTGTATCTCCATAGTCGAGGATGTAAAGTGGGGTTAGCGGCTTGTTTTGGTTTAGAGGCATATTTGACTTGGGATTGCCCAGGGAATTTTTAGGCATTTTTTTTTTCATACAAACAGAGAGCAAATCAACAAAGAATAATATGGTGGTATGCCAATTCAGTTGTCCTTCATTTTCACACTCACCTGTTATATTGTTTGTAAAACTACTACTAGGAAACCCAATTCAAATCCTCAGAATTCAAGCACAGATATCGGTTATGACAATTAGTGTTGTACGAAGAGAGACTCGTTCTTGAAGATTTGCTTCACCGTTTTACCCGTCATCCATTCCAATTCAGAGGACGATAAATTTGCTTGTTGGGCAAGCTGAGGTACTGCTTCCTTTGCTCCTTTGTACCCACACTCGGGAACCACGTAAGGAAAGTCACTGCATAACATAACAAATAAAAATAAATTTGTCAGTGTAATTATAATTACATAACAGAACAATTATGAGGGCAAAAGAGTTTGACCGGATTGCAGCAGTACCTTCCCCACATGACACGGTTGGCACCATAGCTGGAGACAATATCAGATAGAGCGTTGGATAGATCTTCAAAAGGATATGGTTTTCTTGACACTCTAAACAGGGCACTGAATTTTACGTGAACCTGTCACAGCGAGTTCAGTTCCAAGTAAAGAAACGAGTTCTAAAAAATCCAGGATGTTAAAGGAAAATCTTTTTACCTGTGGAAATCTGGAGAGTTTGAGCAGTTCATCGAAGACCTGTTGTTCCTCATTGTTTCTGCAGGATAAAACGCACAAGAATCACAAAATGAAAACCATTCTTCTTTTTGAAGTATTTAATCTATTTTCAGCTTACGTTGGGGGTTTGCAGAAGGCTAGATGATCAAGCACGACAAGTGTTGATGGAAATTCTTTACACAATTGTTCAATTTCTGCCAGATGCACATCAAGACCCTGAAGGATAAATATTTCCTTATTAGTGTTTCCATGAACGTTACACACTAGAAATTACAATACCGCTTGTAATTATGTTATTACAAGAGGAGAAGATACCTTGGTGCACATGAAACCAACAGGAGCCCCCAGCTCTCCGGCTTTGGAAAACAGCGCCTTCCCAACTTCATTAGTCATCTGAAAAACAAACCATAAGTCACATTACAAATGAAATCAGAAATTTCAGACATTACAAACGAAATCATAAAGTAAATTACACAGTGAAGACCCAAACCGGTTGTTCAGGTGGCCACAAGTATGGATTGAAGCGAACAGCACAATAGCCATCCTAGCACGCATTACAGTTCCATATTAACAAGACATATATGATACATTTCACAAATTACTGTCTTGATTCTTGAAAGTTATTTCTACCTTCAAAATGAGATCTTCAAGCTGTTTGATTCCACTTCCATTTTCTGCTGGATTCGCAAGGCAACAACCAACAAATTTCGACGGATATTTCTTCAATACACTGTCCATGCATTAGCTCAAGATCAGACAGTAAAAAAGCGACCTTGAAAATTCCCAGATAGAACATGGAGAATGTGTGACTCTACCAAAATCGTTAAGATTGAAATAAGAAAGCAATCATCTTTGTGATCCATTGAGATCATTCATGTCAAATTTGTTATAACCAGTAAATGAAATTCAACAGAGATCCTGAATGTTCTGTAATTTTGTTCTAGGTTCTAGTTCGGGTACCTTTATAGAACGCAGAAATCCTCAGTATTCACAGAGAACAAGTAGGAATAAGCAACTAACCTTGTTACATAAGAATGATCAAACATATGATTGATGGGTTGCACTATGAGTGCACCATCAACACCAGCTTCTTCCATATTCTGGAGAAAATGCCGAGATTTTCATGAAACCTCATCTCTTTTTAAAGTATAAATGCCATTTCCAAACCTTAAACTTGTAAGACTAACATCACTTTTCTTGAACATAGTTCAAATTCTCAGGAACACTCTATATAACCGAAATCTAAACCAATCAAAACACTAAATCAACATAAGCACAAAATTATTGAAAGAAATTCTTGGTTTCGTATAAATTACCTGAAGCAAGAAATCAACATGACCAGTTAGAGTGGGTTCTTGGCCAGGAAAATAGGGGTACTTCGCAGCAGCCTAAAAATAAAATCTCCGAATAAAAAGGGGGAAAAATGTTTTTTTTTTTTTTTTTTTTTTAATCTTTGTATACACGGTGTGATATGATTATTATTGTTGGTATGCAATTTCCATATATTACCTTCGGAGGTGATGCCCAAACATGCAAATGTGAGTCAATAACTTCGGATGCGTCACTTTTAGTTGCCATTCTAACTTGGGAAAACCCTAATTTTGTTGAGTTTCTCTTTGGATGGGAAATTGCAGCACAGCGCCTCTTTGAAAGTTGATGAAGGAAAGGCTGTCTCAGTGCGATCATCTTCTAGTTCCTGATAACGCTTTTACTGTGTAGGGACAGGAGGACAGCAAGCTGTGACTCGCGATCCTTCTAAACTTCAAATTTATATTTAAATTACCAAAAAACAATGGGATTACATTAACAAGCATTCCAATCAATTTTTATTTTGCTAAAAATTAAAAAATCGTAGTAAAAATAAGGAGATGTGTAAATAATAATGATTATTAATATAGGTGTCAAGCTATTGCTGAGATTTTACGTACGAGAAAATTATTCTAAAATGAAACAAAAAAGAATTTAAAACATCAATGAGCTCACATAAAAAATTTTAATACTTCACGGTTTGTTATGTATCGCATAACAAAGGCGAGAGATAGCACTATTTTATAATAATATCCACAAGATATAAGCATATATTAATACATTGTTCTTTCCTCTAGTGTTGATTTAGATTACAAAATTTTAAACGAAAAGCAAGAACCTTCAAAGATTGAATGCAACAAGAGCTTGTTTTAAACGGATATAGCCATATAGGCATCCCAATTCACACATGCCATAGCCGCCGCCGCCTCAACAAGGAGTACACATCGCCTTTCAAAATGTCCCTTTGGATTCAGAGTCTCAAATCACAATCACTATCAATGTAATATCTTGCTACACTCCTTCAAAGAGAAAAGGGCATCTACTTCAAATATTACATCGATGCTGACAAAAATTAACACATTTCTTGAATTTAATCGACAAGAAAAGATGAACTCCGAGAGACTGCAACATTCTTGTACAACAACCTCAAACTGTCAAACATCATTCGTCAACCCCAAAATCGCCCCATTTTACATTGTATCTGGCTGCCAGGTAATGGGCCCCAACCGGACCTCGACTTCCATAAGGATAGTACTCGGGGATCATCTTCTTCTCCTCAAGCTCCTTCAACAAAGGCGTAAAGAGTGACCAAGCAGCATCCAGTTCATCACTTCGGATGAAAAGTCTCCTTTCACCTTCTATCGCATCTAAAAGAAGTCTCTCATATGCATCCGGGATCTCCTTGGAGTATCTAATAAGGCACAAAAAGAGTGCATTATCGCTAGCCTATTAACTAAATACTGAACCACAAGTAGCTAAATAATGTGACTCGCTATATACAAATAATCAATACTGATTGATTTGAAGTACCGAGTAACGAAAAATTTTCCCACGTTGAATCATAAAGGGTGATAGGGAATAGATTATAATGGTTTTTAATGTAAGATGAGAGAGAATAAGTGGAGTTGACTGGTTGAGATTTGTGGATGTGATAAGATATGTGGATGTGATTGATTTAGGAAAGAGAAAAAAGTGAAAAAAAAAAAAAAAGTGTTTAAAACAATTTAAAAAAGAAGCCTATCACCCTTATAGTATGGATACAACTTTAACATGCCTAAAAACGAATTATCACGCCATTACCTTGCTTTATATAGAAGATTAAGATTACTCCTATCCAATCTCATTCCCAAGCCGGGGACTTTGTTATTGATCTTCAAATATATGGCTTCATCGGGCTGCACGCGGATGACGAGCTCGTTCGTTGCTCGGTCAAGATCAGTCCCAAAGTTCCGATTGTATAAATGACCCGGAACGTGTCTAAACTGAACCCTTATCTCAGTCCTGAGGACACCAAGTTCAACAAGAATACTCTCACGTTAAAATTTCAAAAAAACATAAACAAGTAAAATACTAAACATCCCATTTTCGGTATTTGCTGACCTTCTATTATGTAATGCTTTCCCAGCTTTCATTAGAAAAGGCACACCATCCCACCTTGCGTTATCAATAAATAGCGCAGCTGCAGCAAACGTTGGGGTTAAGCTGTCTTTAGGTACGGTTTTGTCGTCCGTGTACCCAGGATAGGTGAACCCTCCTTTGGTATGACTCTTATATTGCCCAATGACCACATCATCAACACGTAAAGGCCTCATAGAACGCAAAACTTTGACCTTTTGCAATGTGTGGTTGAAAATGAGTGAAAGAAAAAGTGATTTTAGAAATAATTTCATCAAACAATCCCTTAGCGAATAAAGAAGTGTTTGCACGAAGAGGCACAAACCTTTTCGTTCCTAATATCTTCGGCATCCAAACTGACGGGTGTTTCCATGGCAAAGAGTGCCAGTATTTGAAGCAGATGATTTTGCATTATGTCTCTAATTATGCCATAATGATCAAAGTAACTGCTTGAAAACATAAGAAGACGAATTAATACACATTACTTATACACATTTAGATTGTTTTAAAGGTCATTTGGCACAACAAAATTACCCTCCTCTTCCTTCAGTGCCAAAATCCTCAGAGAATATCAGCTGAACGTTCCTTATATACTGCCTCGACCATAACGGTTCAAAGATAAGGTTAGAAAACCGTAAGACAGACAGATTCTCGACTAGCTCCTTCCCAAGATAGTGATCTATCCTGTAAAATAAAATAAAAACACATCAGTCAAGCAAGTACATATATATAAAGAAAAGTAAAATAAAACAAAAATAAAGAAAAAATATGACCTGAATATTTGATCCTCGTCCAAATATTGCTTAAGAGCTTTAGTCAAAGTAGCTGAGGATTCTGAGTCTCGACCAAAAGGTTTCTCCACAATGACCCTAGTCCAGCCATTAGAAGCAGAGGCAGATAAACTAGCACATCTTACAGCATCTACGAATATGTTTGGTGGTATTGACAAGTAGAAAAGTCGATTAGAAACTCTTCCAGCCTGCAAATAGGCCAGCAAAACGCCTTAAAACCAGCAAACATTATGAATATAATCGTTTAACAACATAAGATCGATGAATCATTTGACATCACCTCATGTTCTTTGAGTGTTTTATCCAGTTCCTTAAAATTCTCATCGGAGTCATATTGCCCCGATTTGTAAAAACATCTGCCTAGGAACTGTTCCATCTTTTCACCACAATTTTCTCTAAAATCACCGTGAAAATATATGAATAACGAATGACATAAATTCATTATAGAAGCAAACAAACGAGTTTGAATCAGAAGGTCGAGGAGCTACCTCTTGTCAATTCTACAAGTGAGAGTCTTGCTAACCATATTTCTCAGCTCAGCATCTGTCATCTTACTACGCGAATAGCCGAAAATGGTGAAGTGCTGTGACCAATAGAAACGTTACAAGTTTAAGAATGTACATTTTGTTGTCTGAAAAACCGTTGTTTTATAAAAACAAGACATTATAGATTAAGTATAAAAAGCAGACCTCAGGTAGACAATCCTCATAGTAAAGTGCAAAAAGTGCTGGAAATATCTTCTTCTTAGCAAGGTCCCCAGAGGCCCCCACAACAGTTATACTGACAGTCGATTTTCCACTGTTGACATCTACTTCAATCGGCTCTTTGTGTTCCTTGGGAGGGGTGACTTTTGATAACCCGTTTTTCAATTTCTTCAAAGGAGACGTGTTTCCAATACCGGTCGCAGAAGTCCCCACAGCACCTAGGGAAGTTTGATATAGGTATGACACTCGAATGTGATAATCACTTTTAGGCCTTGTTTGATTGGGTGTAAATTTTATCCGCGGGGTATTCCGTGTAAAAATGTATGGTTAATATTGTATGGGGAGATGTTAGTAGTTGAAAATGTGTATTGGTTATACGGAATTGCGTGCGGATAAGTTAAGCACCTAAAGAACAAGGCTTAATGACTAAAAATTTTGTCTTTAATCTTTCACATAGTACCTTTTCCAGATCAAACAATCCGAAATGGCTTTTTACCACCAAAATTTTAGTTTTTAAAAGGTAAAATTCTTGCAGTGACCACCTTAACAAGAGCAGCTCTCGGATTAAATTGAATTTTGCAAAGACAACGATAGAATGTTGAAATCCACGGGTTACTTTAATAATTTTCTTGAAATCAAGCATTTTAGCAAATCGATGTTGAAGTCAAACAATGAACAAATACAGAATTACAGAAATTAAAGAGGGGCAACAAAGAACTAACCATCTTGAGAAATAATCACATTGGAATTTGGGTTGCACTTAGATTGGAAAGAAACCTTATTTGACCCCAACAATCTCTTCGGAGAAACCAACGAAAAGGGTTCATTTTTATGATTCCGATGAAACCCAGTACAAGATGAATTTGAGTAAGCTAATGAGGATGAACAACATCGCGTCGAGGAAGAAATTGTCGCCATAGCCTCAAATTCTCCCTGTAATTTCAATTACGAAAATGAAGACTGTGTAAGCGAAGGGTAATTTATTTATGGGCTTATTTAATAAAACTTCGGAGATTCGGAGGGTTAAGACTCCTCTCAACTCTTTGAAAAGCTACCTCTTCCGAGTTTGGTATGGGCTTTTGCAAAGAGGAAGAAGGTAGACAATGGAAACTTGTTTGATTTGGCTTTTAAAAGCTATTTTATGTACGGGTGCGGCTGGACACACCCCATTTTCCATTCAATACACCCACTCTCACACCTCGGACCAAAATACCCTTTGTATTTGGAACCGAACATGGTGAGAGTTGTTCGGCCAAGCTTCGCCGAACACCCCCCAAGGGTTGTCGGCCATTGATGGCCGAACACCCATGGAACTTCTCGACCAATTGTGGTCGAGCAACAAAAAAGAAAATTGCAGCTTAGGCCCTCTTTCACTCCCACAGAAGTAGTAATATACCCTGCATTTTCGAAGATCTCTTCTTTTAACTCAAAAAAAAAAAAATATTTTGCACCTTCTTTTGTTGGTTGCTGCCATGGCAGTCATGGATGACTAGCATTTCCGGCAGCCATCCATGTCCAGCTGCCATTTGTAGCAGCCTTCTTTTTGTTTTTTTGGCTCGGCATAAGTGTAGCCGAGGAGGTTATAGCCGAGCAGCCTTTGGGGCGTTCCGCCGTCCGTGGCCGGACACCCCTTGGGGTGTTCGGCCACGGAAACTCCCATTTCAAAGGGTATTTTTGTACTTCAACGGATATTTTTGTACGGACGAAAAAAAGGTGGGTGTATTGAGTGGAAAATGGGGTGTGTCCAGCCGCACCCTTTATGTACCCTTAATTAATTTTTATTATTATACATTTTCTTTAATTATTATTATTATACATTTTACAAGGAATATTAATTTGTTTCTATATATACTCCCTGGTTTTGATCTCCTTCCCACCTGAGAAGGAAACTCACGTCATGTGTCACCCCTAATTCGAGGAGAGCTTTGAACGGGATCTTTTTTTTTAAAATTAGCATGTGGTGTGGGTTTGCTCCCCACATGGGGAGGAGATTACCACTCATATACTTCTTCCATCTCAATTATATAATTCATTTTATTTTTCACAACAATTAATGAAAAAGAAAAGATGGACTAAATAATTGGGATGGAGAGTAACAATTTTCTATTTTTAATTCACTCCTGACAATGTTATTATTTTTAATTGCTCTATTTTGATTGAAGAAAAATTCATTTATCGAGAAATGATAGATATATGCATTCAAAAATTCATCTTCAATGCAAAGTGAAATGTCATAGTTTAAAATTCATGACTCATTTTCTCACTTCCCTTTCCTATTTGCTTTTTCTTATCAATAATAGTATAGTATTATTAATATTTTAAGTTAGAAGGGGAGTTAGGTAAATACACAGATTGTGGTGCAGTGGTGTTGTACACGGTAAAATGTTCAATTATTCAAAAAAAAAAAAGAAAGAAGGGCGTGGGGGCCTCGTGCCCTCGTGACCCACGGAGGGCTGACATAGGAGGAATGGGATCAAAGTTCAAACCAGACGAGACAAAAGCCAAACTTTCTTGAACTTCGTCGCTTTCTTGGCCTGTCGACATTAAAAATGTTATGATTTTGATTCCATATTGAGAAATTATAGTATAGGAAAAATTTCAAAAACTATCATATGGTTTTCTAAGTATGAAACACTCGGCCATTTTGAAAACCAGTCTAATTTTCGTTTTGAAATCCATAGTCAAATCTAAAATCAATACTGCAAGAATGAGAACAATTTTGAAAATTTTCCGCCGATACCGTGGTGGCTCGTAGCGGCCGATCAAAGTTTTGGCAATAATTTTAAGCCAAAATATTGCAAAACTTTGGTCATTTATGGTGTCAGGAAATTTTTCAATTCTTTAGAGTTCTCCTCTTCTTGATTTTAGATCACGATCCCTGGATTTCAAGCAATGTCAACGACGCCAAAATGGCCAGATAGTTAAACTAGTATGATAAGGATAATGGTGCTGGAACGGGATTGGGTTAGGTTAACTAGGGCACTAAGGAAAATAATGTTTGGGTTGTTGTAGTATGAGGATTTATCGTTTTAATTTTTACATTTCGGTTGGTTTTGTCTTTTTCAATGAACAGATTTTGTAACATATGCATTTATGTCCTTCGGAATTTTTTTAATATAATATAATTACTAATTTAAAATATGTGTACTGAAGATAAATAATTATTTTATGTGAAAATATATTAAAAAATTTTTGGATGGTATAATTTTTAAGAAGATTACAGAAATTTAAAAATGAGGGATCTTTCCATTGTATGCGAATTTTAGTTCTGTTAAAAAAAATTCATGAAGGTGATATAAATACCTTAAAATACAGGTACGGTAAGTAAACAATTATTTTATGTCAAAATACAAATTTTAGGTTTGTTCAGAAAAAGGAATTCATGAAGACATTATAAATAATTTAAAACACGAGTACATAGTATTGGGCGTTTACTCATGTAATAATATACCGCAAGTACTGGGCGCGCTTGTCGCGGCGCGCCAAAGTTTAAATTTTATTTCCTTACTCGGTTTCAAAACTACAAATTAATGTAGAAGTGGTAAGTAAGGGTCGAACCCAAGAGGAACGGTGCTTAATCTAGTTGTCTTTATCAATTAATATAGGAAAGTGGGGGTTTTGAGAATTTTGAATGAAAATCAAATGACAAAAGATAAGATCAAATAAAACAATTGAAATAAATATCTAGTTCTCGGGTTCGGTTGTGTCAACAACTTGTGTTTATCTTTCCCATGCAACGTATTACTATTCTTTCTTCAATTTATCAACTCTCAATTAACCAAGAAGCTCTTATTAACGAATTCTTCCTTAAGTATATTAAGTTAAAAGTAAACTCTTTAACTTAACATTTAGCTATTGGATAACCCTAAACAAGCTCTTAGGATTTAATGCAAAGCTAGTATGAAATGAACGAGAAGAATGAGTTGAATTAGATGAATAATTTCACAAGCTCGAATTAATGCATCTAAGTTGATTTGTTAATAAATATGCACGATATTCATTTGCTACTTTGGATTGGAATCTAATGACAATTACGGATCAAAAGTTCCAATCCTAGCAAGTAACTTGAATTTAAAGATTAATTGATTCAATTGGCCAAAGTGAATGCAATAATCACATAAACTCAAAAACGGGTTTACAAGCATAACAAATCAACAAATTGAAGTAGAGGAATATATAAAACGTTACTAAAGAGTTAGAAAAGATAACAACATATTAGTTGAACACAACGTCCCCCTCGAACTAGATAGAAAAGTCTTAACTACTCATAATTACGGGGTTTCATACTTTTTAGCGAGTGTTCGCCTTGTATCACCACCACTATATGATAGATTATGCAAAATATAGTAAACAAGTAAATAAATACTAAGAAATAAATAGAGAAATAAAAGGGAAAAGAGAACTTAGCGAAGAATTGATCCGCCGGAATATGAAAAGCTAAAATCTTCAAGCTAAAACTAAGAACAAATGAAGAAGAAAATTTTATTGGAGAGAACTACTAGCTAATTCTCTTCTACTCAGTTGTGTCTTTCCTTCCTTACAAATGCCTCTATTTATAGGCAAAATTTCACAAGAAAACATGATAAAAAATTGTACAACCACTCCATTATAATTCCACTAATTGGTAACCACCAAATCATGATCTTAAATTGCTCCATTAGTTCAAATATTGTATCATGGTATAGGCAAGCATCTTGGATGAATTGTGCAATTGGAATTTCCTCTTTTGGATATTTTAATAGAAAGTTATGAATTTTCTACCAAAACATGACCCAAGAAATCCTCCATTCACATCACTCTCGGTTTTGCCCATTTTTGACCATGATATAATCCGAATCATTTGAAAATGTCAACATCAAAGTTGTAGCCCTCTGAGTTTCATTTCCAACAATATAAAGTGCAGCTCAATCCGAATTTTGTAGCAAAAGTTATGGTCAAATTACTTAACTGCGGCAGTAAATTCGAGCTGCTGATTTTTTACGCTTTGTCCTTTCTCTTCAAATGGCCATAACTTTCACTAGGAAACTCCGATTTGGGATCCGACAAAAATGTAGAAATCCTCTTTTGATATTCTTTGATATTGGCACAAGAAAAATTGTAAAAACAACTTTTCATAAAATTGCATCGGAGACCCTCCATCTTTGATTTGCTTGCATTTTGATCCCGAAGTTTCCATTTTCGCTCGTTTTTATCCATTTTGGCTCATTTTGATTTCTTGTGACTTTAAACACACAATAAAAGGAAAACACATAAAAATAAACATATAATACTAATAAAACACACAAATACGTAAAATAGAAGTGTTATTTAAGTGCTTTTCTAGCACTTATCAAGTACATGGGCCATACTAGTAATAAAGTGGACTCAATGAGTACGGATATTGATCCCACGAGGATTGATATTTGTAATTGAATCACTTATTCTAATATGAAAATGAAAAGGAAACAATGACAAATGTACAAATGAACACACACAATTACAAGGACGGGAAAGAACTAGATTAAGCTATACTAAAAAGGCAAATAAAAGTAAAGACATGAATGAGCAAGAATGGGGATAAAACATGCGGAAAAGATAGTTGGAAATCATGTTATTACTCAACACTAGCTTAACTAATCCATTGATGAACTGAACGTAATACTCATCTTCAATGTTAGACATGACTTTCCAAACTCAACCAGTTACCTATCTGCGCGTTCAGAACGGTTCTAATAGATTAATCCAACCTACTATATCTCTATGTCGATTGTCAACTAATATATTGTATTAAATACTGTGAGGGTAGCTCAGAGGATCACATAGGGTTAGGGATATATCTCTATCCCCTACAGGAACCTATGGCGGTTGCTTCCACAATCTAAAATGTGCCCATTCTTTCGAATAATGACACAAATTACAAATACATAAATTAGATGATCAATCGAATCATGGAAATAGCTCAAAAACAACCACACACGAAATGAGTTATCAATCAAACAATAATTTCATCAACAACATTGGATTAATTAAGACTAGGTTAAACTCCAACAATCATCCCAACATATACAACTAGCTCAACATGAAGGAGTTACAATACAATACTATATATACAATACAAATGGAAAGACAAGGGAAAGAAACAAGAGTCAAGATAAAGAATCCCCCATTTGGAGAGTTAAGCCTTGAATCTTCCATGTCCACCATCATCTCTTCTTGTCCTCTTCATCATCTATTCCAAGCTACAATCCCCAATGAAAGCCCAAAAGAAAAGAAGAAGAAAAGAAAGAAAGAAAAGAAGAGAAAGGGGAAGAAGAAGATGAACCCTCACCTACTTCTAAACTACGAGATAGATGAGGAAATTGGGGATTAAAAGTGTGTTTAAATGTCCCAATTCGTGTGTCAACATATGCCCAAAAAGCCCTCTAAAATGGTGAAAGAAAATGGCATTTTCGGACATTTTTTGTGCAGAAAAAGGGACCGTACGACTGTAAGAAAATGACTTGTACGGCCCTACAAACATTTCTGCATGATTTGTCAGCATACGCAGGTTTCAGTATTTTAGTTATAACTTTTGATCCCAATGTCTGATTGAGCCGATTCAAATTGTGTTGGAAACTAGACTCGATGATCTACAACTCGATGATCTACGACTCTCTAGTTGATTGTGTCCTCCAAATCAACTTGCACCTGTATAAAAAAAAAATGCTCCTTTTTGTGTCCATAATCTTCATTTGACCATATCTTTTGATCCGTAACTCGGAATTGAGATCCGTAAAAAGTGCCAAACTCATCATTCCATGTTCTTCCATGTGAGCACAAGAAATATGGCTGAGAAGATCTTCACAAATTTGCAACCGAAGTCCTCCAATTTTTGAATTTTGTTGTTTTGATCCCCAACTTTGGGTTTCTTTTGCATTTTTAATCCATTTGGCTCCTTTAGCCCCATTTTCCTCAACATTGAGGAATTTGTACCTAAAACACAATAAAACACCTAAATATGAGTGAAATTCCGCTCAAAATAAAAAGTAAAGAAACATAAATAAGTGTGCAAAATACACACTTATCACATAGATTGAGCACAATTATTTCATGTTCAAATACATTAAAAATATGTTCAAATGGTGTAACTTTCAAGAGAATTATTCTACAAGATCTATTTATTAAAAAAGACAAAACCAGCCAAAGCCCACCATCTAACATTCTAACACTACTAGCATCCACAATGGATGTGTAAATACACATGTTAAGTGTTATATGTTGGCTAGAGTTTAAATTAATGTGTATATTAATGGATGTGTTGGCCTGTTAGTTCAAAGATTTTTTTTTTTAATCACAAGTTAAAATGTTTGTTAAATTTAGCTAGTATTGTAACAAGCGAGATAGTATATTTGTCTTAAATTTAAATTTTCTTCTTCTTTATTTTTTCATTTTTTAAAATTCTTGACCAATAGTATTGCTTGAACCACTGAATTTATTAATTGGGATGGTCCATTACATTTATAGGTTAAACTTTGTTTAGATAAAATTAGCATATCTGTTGTGGCAATGAAATACTAATTAACATTAACATACACATGTGTCACTTAACATTCATTTTATTATTTATTATTTATATGGCTAATTAAATTTAAGCCATCCACCGTGGATGGTCTGACACTAGTTGGAACTTGGAAGAGACCTGAACTTGGAAGTCTTAAATGCAATGTCGATTCGTGCTTAGAAATGACCAAGGAGAGTTTAGTGGGTGCGCATCTTAGCTGACCCAAGCTCTTCTCAGTGCGTGTGAAGCGAAAGCATGGAGTTACGAGAAGCTCTAGGATGGCTGCTTGGAATTTAAAATGAAAATGTGACATTTGAAGTCGATGCTAAAGGGCTCACAGATGCTGTTACTTCGACGGGAGAAGATGACGACAGCATTCTTGTTATGATTCAAAACAAAATTAGGAACAATTACAATCAAGTATAAAACTTTTCAGCATGCACAGATTGATCCAATTATTATTTCTTTCATGCCACAACTTTTTATATTTTGGTTTTGTTCCGTAATTTAATAAATTAGAAGATTTGGTTATATGAAAATTAAAATAGTTTCCAGCAAAACAGATAACTTTTAATAATAGTAAATAAAAATATAATAAAATGACATCTAAAAAATAGATGTCACGTAGAGTAAAGACTCGTTTTGAATCGATAATCACAAACAATATTATTCAACTTACTGTTGCCCCAACCCTCTCAAATAAGTACCTATATCTTATTTGACAAAACACAAATATTAGTCACTTTTCTTGTTGAAACTTTTGTTTTTTCAGTATCATTTCATCACCTTTTAACTATACATTCTCTCTCAAAATTCAATTGTTCTTTCCAGCCCCTTTTAGCAGTATCAACAATCCAACTGTATCCAATAAAAGATTGTTACATAAGAGAGCATGAATTGGGATTCTCATCACTGAACAACTGAGGAGCATACACCACATCAGAAGGATAGTTTGGGAATACAGCTGCTCCATTTCTATTTTCACTTTCACTTCCATTGGTTTCTTCTTCTTTCTTCTTCTTCTTCTCCATCTCAGTCGTCTTCAAAATCTCTGCATGCTTTCCTGCTCTCTTGTTGATGAACTCAACCAGTTTCTGTGCCTCAATAGTTCCTTTTACAGTCACCTGATTCTTCTCCATTTCTGGATCCACTGTGTGCACCCCTGTTTTCAATTAACATCCACTCATAAATCAAAATTAACTGATGAATCAATTGATGAAGATCAATTAACTGATGAACAAACACAGGTAAACATGGTAATTAACTTACCTTCCATCTTGTGGATACAATGCTTCACCTCTTTAGCACAACCTTCACAGTGGAGATAGATCTTCAACACCACTTCAATCACTGCCAGTGGCTGTGTTCAAAATTGCATAAACGAAATAAACTTCTGAATTCAATCTGTTTTAATTTAATAATCGGAAGTCTAATTTTATCACCTCTGGTTTTTTCTCTTCTTTCTTTTCTTCCTTTGGAAGAATTGGAGAAATCAAGTTCACATGCTTGCCGCTCTTCTTCCTTAGCCTCTCTGCAACTTTAGTAGGATCAGCTTTCTTCCCATTCACAATTACCTTATGATTCTTCGAATCGATTTTAATCTCCTCAACTCCTAATTAAATTAATAGCAGATCGAAATTCAATTAGCTACATTCATATCAATGAACTATGTATATATATCGATCTATCATTCAAAAATTCACAAAAACATTGAATACAAAATCCATATCATAATCAGGATCGGATAATGAAATAGGAATTTTCAAACCTTCGAATCCGCGGAGGCATCTGAGAACTTCATCCTTACATCCTTCGCAATGAATGTAAACTCCCAATACAATTACTCCATCTGGATTCGCTTTGTTCTCTGCAACTGTGTTGTTCTGTGAAGAGCAATCTAAAATTAGTTGTTGTTTTATCCAGCTATTCCTTCTCTGTTGCAAATATTTACGGAGTAATCCAAATGACAAACGTAAGTATAAGCAATTCCTTCGAGCAGAAGATCTGATATAAAATGAGAAATGCATTTAATTACCCTCCCCATTGCTGCTACGAATTGTGTGTAGTTGTGGTTGGAGGATGAAAGAGATACATATACATATATATATATATATATATAGCTATATAGCTATACCACTCCGCAGGATCAACGTGAATAATGTGTTTAATTTGAAATTTTGATCTATGCTATCACCTTCCCCAAAGTCAAGGCGGGGTTTATATTGGGGATTTTGGAGGGACTGAGCTGTTCTACTTACATATATATGGCATGAGTGTATGGCTCGTTACAAAAATGCTTGTTTGGCTGTAAAACTCATTCCAAAAATGGCGGATTTTATCATCTTACTTCTGTGAAAATGGAATTAATTTTAATCTCTTATTTATTTTGTTAGTATAACCGCCTAATTTTTACTAAACGTGAAGTTTATCATTTATCTTTAGTGTAATGCAATGTAACTCATATGATGTATTTAGTAGCGAAAGATGTGTAATAATGAAATAGTTTCATTTTGTGTCAAACATTTTTATTTACATATTAAAGAATGAAGTTACAAAATCTTGTTGGGTGAAAATTGATGATTAGGGTTATTTTGAGGCAATTTTCCATCAATAGTGTTGACCGATTAACACTCATCTATATGGTGTTTTAATACTAATAATCGTGTTATTGTGTACATAAAACGTTAATATATAGATTCTATTAAAAAAAAAAGACGTTAATATATAGATATATATATACCACAACACCGGTTAATCTCAAGTTATCACATGACACATATTACTGTTTTCCTTGATTATAGTTCTTACGTTTCAAGTATTTCTGAAATACCAAACACATGGCACTCTAGATTAATGAATACGATCCATCTAAATAGGAGGTAATATTATTTATTGAATAGTGACTTCATATGTGCAAGTTGACGGCGTTCATTAGCTAAGAGTATCAAGTTCAGTATTCCCAAAAGTAGCGAAAATTTTACCTGTTCGATCACTTATTATGATTGAGTACAATGAAAATATGACTAAAATGGGAAAAAATGAACTAAAAGAATTAAAAGAATGGTAATTTAGTAAAAGTATACAAGACAATTAAATAACTGATAAAACAATAATAATTTGTGTATTTATGACAAATTAAGGATTTCATTTGAAGAATAATAGATCAGTTGCGTCAAATTTGGGTGTTACGTACTGTAGTACTATAATGTGCCAACGTATTAATTTTCCATAAATTAATTAGGCAACAAATATTATACATATACACAAAATACAAGTATCTAAATATGTTTGGAATTTTGACTCGTTGACCGTGATATTCAATCAAAAGAAGTTGTATATTGTAACGTAATTTATTAGTAGGCAGTAGCATTGGATTTGTGATAGCAAATATGAGATCTTTGTGTTTGTTATTTCAAATTTTATCTCATTGCTCATGCCATTTAACAAAAATAGGCTAGGTATACCATTAAATATTTTAATTCAATTATGAGATTTTTTTTTTTTTTGCACAATATTACAATTATGAGACTGGTTTTTTAAATTAAGTGACATTACGAAGTTTGGAACAACATTTCTGAGCTCATGTTCAAGGCAAAACTGCCATTTTCCCAAGTGTCAAATGTCCACGTATTCCGTAACTTTGTCCACCTGTATCTCTAATTCGCCAAGAATGAAAACCTCGTTGACGACCTGTTCTCTAGGATCTACACTTCTTAATTACACTTTCAACCAAGATACCAATTTTCACTGCGCAATTTATCAAAAATCACATTCCATGGCATGCATGATCATTTTGTAACTTTGTAACCAATTCTCCATAATCCAAGAGAAATTAAAGATGTCGAGTGCAACAGTAGAGGCGACGCCGGCAGGTCCTGGTTCCGAACCCGATCAGACCACCACCCCAACACCAGCCTCCGCCAAACCCCACAGCCATCAGCCACCACCGGCCACCGTCATGGGCTCCCTCCGTTTAATCGAACTCCAACTAGTGGCATTCATCATGCTCATTTCACTCAGCGGCCTCGTCCCACTCGTCGACCTCATCTTCCCCGCCTTCGCCACCGCCTATATTCTCGCTCTGTCTCGTCTAGCCTTTCCGGCATACGAGAAAACCTCAGAGCGGCAGGAAATATTCAGCGGCAGCCCGGTTTTCCGGTTGTACATAATCTTTGGAACAACTGTTGGCTTGTTCTTGCCGTTGGCTTATATTTTGGGTGGATTTGCAAGAGGAGATGAACATGCGGTTAGATCGGCTACGCCTCATTTGTTCTTGATGGCTATTCAGATACTGACGGAGAATGTTGTAAGTGGGCTGTCGTTATTTTCCCCGCCGGTGAGGGCACATGTTCCTTTGCTTTACACTGTTCGGAGGATGTTTTACGATCTTGATTGGATTAAGGATGTTTGGATTAACAAAGCCTTGCCAGCCAATGCTACTCTCCCAGTAATATTAATGTTTGATTTTAACTGATTCGTAAAAATTATACTACTAAGAGCATCTTCAATGCATGGTGTCTCATTTGAATGTCTAAATAGGAGAATTGTAGACAAAAGAAATTGAGTGGGTCGTGCATTTTTCCATTTTTTCATTTTCTTTAATTATTTTTCCTCTCATTTTACTCACATTTTCACCATTTTTTCTTCTTTGCTTCCCCGTGTCATGTCTATTTTCAAACATCCATCTACACATCGCCCACTACTATTTTATTATTTTCAATTTTCTTTCTATCTCTCGCCCTGTGTACACTTTTCCTTCTCATTTTTCCTCGCACATCTTTCAATTCCTTATCTATTAAAATAATATCTTCTTTCTATCTCTCTCTAACATACACATTAAAAATAGACATCTTGACATCTTGTATTGAAGACGCCTAAGTAAAACAAACACTTGTTAGTTTACTAGTTTTTTAAAATCTAGGTAATACTCAAACATGAATTAATTGTTGCACAAAAAGGTTATATTACTTATATATATGTTTTGGGGTTTTTATAGGATATTGCTTGGTTTTGGTTTGGAAGGGTGCTGGCAGTTGCGAATCTAACGTACTTCTCCATCAATTTGTTTGGCTTTCTGCTTCCTCGTTTGCTACCGAGGGCCTATGAGAGGTACTTTAAGGAGCGGGACGAGGTCCGAGCTAAGATGGCTGAAGACAAGCATTCATCAGCGTTATTAAACAATAACAACAACAATGTTAAACAATCAGATAAGAAGTCTAATTAGTGTGATCACCTCTTTTTTGGAATAAGTCCATTCTTTCTTTTTTGTAATTTTTTGTTCACGATTTAATTTTACTAATTTATATGACATTTCTAATTCAATTAAAGTAACGCATTGTGGTTATTTAATTATGCAATATTTGCATGCTAGGTCCAATTATGTTGACTTGAGTACTCAATGCCGTGATGTTCAAATATAAGTGGCGGAAAAATATGTGACTTACATATTTTAAATTTATTTAGGAAAAAAAACGTACTTTGTCAAAAAACCTGCACGAGACAGACACCAACAATATAATTCTTTGTCCGATCCTTTGACTATGGAAGGCGAGTTAATTAATTACACGAATAATGCTCATAATAATTCAAGAAGAATTAGTAGAGAAAATAAGTAGAATTGAATAGTGAAAATTTATATAGTACAGGTAGGTCCCACGAGATATATAAATGTGAAATATGAGAGAGAATTAGTGGGATTGAAAAGAATGTGTAAAAATATATAAAAATATATAAAAATATATAGAAGAACATGTGCTGAATTAGAATGTCATAGTTCTACAGGGTCATTTTACCGAGTCAACAAAACAGTTCAACCTAGACCTAGAAATTTTTTTTGTCTTCAAATGTGCGATTAGTACTTTGATTGTTAACAATTGACCTTTTCATTGATGAATACAATTGATCATCTATTGTAATTTAACGTGTTTATATGGTTGAGACTAAAAGGGTGATAGGGGTCGATTTTTAATGGTTTTTAATGATTTTTAATGTAAAGGAAGAGAGAGAATGAGTGCAGCTCAATAGTGAAGATTTATGGATGTGACGAGATATGTGGATATGATTAATTTTGGATAAAGAAAGAATATATAAAAAAATGGTAAAAAATGGCAAAATTTTGGAAAAATTGTTTCCTATCATACTATAACTCAAAATTTTAGAACAAATGACTTTCTTTTTTTGAAAGGAAAAAAATGCAAGCACAGTGAATTAGTGATAGAGTCAATGCGCGTATCTGTGGGGTATTTTTTTTTTGACCGGGGGGCGGGGGGGGGGGGCGAATCCCACAAATTTTTCAAAGCCATTTATTAGGGGCGGGGTGAGGAATCGAACCCGGGTCTACACCCGGCACGGGCACGGTTTGTACCGCTCGGCCCTTGTTCAATCCTCGTATCTGTGGGGTATTTTAATTTCAATGTTTTAATATAGTACAAATATTATATTACATTAATGTTTTCTTAGTTATTAAAAGGGGTGTTAGGCATCACTTTTTAAAAATTTTTACCATTTTTTACCATTTTTTTATATATTCTTTCTTTACCCTAAATCAATCATATCCATATATCACATCACATCTACAAATCTCCACCATTCAACTCCACTCATTCTCTCTCCTCCTTTACATTATAAACCTTTAAAAATCATTAAAAACCAACCCCTATCAACCTTAAAGTTTCAATCTTCCGAAGAAAATAATCTCCTACCCACCGTGTCATCGTCACCAATTCCTAAAATAAATTTTCATTTGTTATTTTTTCTTGCCCATATTGCACTTTTTGATTTTTGTAGCATTCTGTGAGAAGTTTGACATTATCAAGCATGATGGCTATAAAAAACGTGATGACATGTTAAAATTGCATTGTCGAAATGCATGTTAAGGCCATAAAAGTTACAACTAATAGCTAACATAAGAGTTATCATATTAACGATATGAACTTGTTCAAAAATCAAAATTGAATGTATCAAAACTTGAGATAAAGAACAATTATACTGTATGTTTAAAATATAATAACACATAAAAGTAAAATCTTTCTTTTTCTTTTTTTTTTTAATTGAAATAAACAAATCACTTCTCATTATCGAACAAGACTCAAGAACCATGGTGAAATTTATTTGGTACTGACTTTAGTGTGTTAAAATTTCGAGATGAAATAATTAAAGATCACATCTTTCACTAATCATTAAATCCCACCAAATCCTTTGTGACCATCTCTTTCCACGATAAGATAAAGAGTCTTTTACTTCCTTCATTGAAGTGCCAACATGTTTTAACAAGAATTGCTAAAACATAAAATTTTCCACAAGGAATCTCAGAATCTCATTCAAACCCTCCAAAAAACTAGAACGAAAATAGAAATGTAGAAAAGTGTAGTACTGAAAAAAGGAGTGAAGCTACATTCAAAAAAAAAAAAAAAAAAAAAAGAGTGAAGTTCATCTGCCGTACTTTAGAGTGCACGCTATTTCGCACATAACATATTTTATAGTACACATTATAGTATATTTTGATTGATCTGACATGTTAATTCGAAGGATGTGACATTCTGATTAATTAAGAATGTTCCAAAATACTCAAGTGTACCATAATCATGATACTTTCAAGTATTTTTCGATCACATACGATATCCATCAGGAAAATTAAGATTAGATCCAGAATTAGCACGATGAGGCGAAACATCAGCAGTTCGAAAAATTTTTTGGTGACACCATTTACTCAAAGTCAAAGTTTTTTTTTTTTTTATCAAAGTTAAAGTTTTTTTTACCAAAAATTTTGATTTTGAGCAAACGATATTGGCAAAAAAAATTTCAAGCTATTGGAGCTTTGTCTCTCCATGTTGATTTTAGATCCGATCTCGATGTTTCCAATGGAGATTATATGCGACCCGAAAAACACCCAGAGTACTATAACTATACCACATCTGAATATACTGAATCATTATCATCTAATTAATATGTCACACCATTGCAACGTTCCCATAGTATTTTCATCCTAAACTATGAACCTGTTAGCATCAAATCAAAAATCCATTTTAATGCATTTTTTTCAAATTTTAAATTAGTCAAACAAATCACATCCATATATGTCCGTACTTATTAAATCTCCACCATCCAACTCCACTCATTCTCTCTCTTTCTATTCATAAAAATACATTAAAATTCATCCGCTAACACCCTCTATACCCAATCAACTTTAACAAAAAGAGTAATTGACACGCGCAACACTACCGCGTCAGACATTCTTCAGCTAGTCCGTGCCCATCAAGAAAATTATATATTGCCCACCCCATAAATTAAAAAATGAAAAAAGATAAAATAAAATTAGACTTGAAATATCCTCTTTATTATCATCAGCCCCAGCCTCCATTACAGCTTTCCCAATCTCTCCCCTTCTTTTTTCCCCCTCAAATACACCATGACCATGAAAATGAGAAACAAAGGAAAAGTCCATCCCTTAATTTCTTCATCTTCTTCTTCATCATCATCGTACGCTGTCAGCGACAAGGATGTTTTGTCTGTGCTAAGGCTGTTACCTGCGGCTGTTCTCGCTTTGGTAACAGTTATTTCATTTGACGACCGCGAGGTTTTGGCTTACATGATAAGCAGGTCTTTAAAGTCGACCAACCTGCCGGTTTTTTACCCCGACGATAAGAAGAAAAGCTTGAAGAAACCGGCGGCGGCCGTCGGACATAAGCCGCCGGCTTCTTTTGACTGTGAGTGCTTTGATTGTTATACTAGCTTTTGGTCCCGGTGGGATTCTTCACCCAACCGTGAGTTGATTCATCAAGCAATTGAAGCTTTTGAGGAGCACTTGAACAATGGCGAACAGTCCAGGAAGAATAGCAATGGTAAAAACAGGAAAAAGGAGAAACTCAGTCGCCGGAAAAATAATAAAATAGCTGACAGTGTTGGGGATTTTGATTTGCCGGCGATGGAGGGGGAAACCGAGAGCGTTTTGTTTGTGATGCCTGTGATGGAGAGTAAGGTGACTTCAGCGAAGGAAGAGGAAGTGGCGACGGTGAGTGAAGTGATGGATGTGGTGGTGCCAGAGGAGGAGAAGGTTGTGGCAGCAGCTTCGCCGCCGTCGACGGCTGCGGTACACAGCCACAAGGGTTTGGCCAGAAAGGTACTGCCGGACGTGTTGGGGTTATTCAATTCTCGTTTATGGGGTCTTTGGAATCCAAATGTGTAGGGGAAAAAAAAGGGAAAATTCCCCTTCTGTTTTTTAAAAATTCTGGTTCTGGTTGGAAATTAAAGGAAAAAGGTATTTCTTCTCGAGAATATATAAATCTTCTATATTCTATTGAAATTTTATATTAATCTGAGTTGCATTTATTCATTAGTATATATTGATAAATATATTTTTGTTCCCGGTGAAACTGTGAAAGTGATTCTCTATTACTCCTACTTAACTTGGTAAAATTAATTTTCTTCAGACTCTCTCTATTAATTTCTTTAATTAATATTCCAAAAATAGAGTTTGATTTTTTTCTTAGGGACTAAGGAAAAGAGATACCGAGTAGGTAAAGATATCAGTTGAAGTAGGCCAATCAGAAAAGGACATGTGGACTAATACTATTTGCAATGGTGAGGGAATGACCGCACTGTATAATTTCTCTGAATGTGAATCTTGTTCAATTTCATAATCTCATAGGTGTCAAATTAGGGTTTGTCTACTTTTTGAATTATTCGGTTCTCTACTTTTGAACGTCAAATGAATGCGATTTTCCATGATTCCATTCCTCCCGGCCTGGAATCATTTGCTGGTTTTGATTACACACTTTTTGTTTCTTTAATTTAATATAGTAATTAAATATAAATAAATACAGCATTATGGAGAACCGTAATAATTTCAATAATTACATTTGAGTCTTGCTTGCTGTGGATTCTTCAAAATTCCTACAGAAGTCTGGCATGTTATTTTATATTTGTTTTTTTTTTTTTTGGAAAGTATTTTACATTTAGCTTTTAAAAGTTTATGTTGTGAAAAATATTATATTTCACCATTTTTAGCATATACGTATTATTTTAAAAGGTTTTACCCGAGAATCTCATAGAGTATCTTCACTATTATAATATGAATTTTAATTCATATATAACAAATAGAATATAAAATAAGAGAAAACATTTATAATGCTGGGTATGCATTTAAGGGATTTGGATACTCCAATTTTCCTCATATGTTCTCTTATTTTTAAAATTCAAATTTAGTTAAATAAATTACATTCACATATTTTGTAAAGTTCACTTGTATTATTAAATTTTCACCGTTTAAATTCACATATTTTCTCTTTCTATTTCTATTAATAAAAATTACATTAAAAAGAGAGTACGAACACCTTTTACACACAATTTAAAAGCAGACAATGTACTATACATTTTCTGTTAAAAATGCACCATGTAAGCTTTTATTGACGCGTTGAACTGCATTTAAGAATATGCAAATCATTAGAGATATTTTTATATTTAACATAATATTTAAAGTTATAGGGCATCTCCATTGGGGATGTCCATGTTGAATGTCTACATTATGAGAGAAATTGACACAAAACATTTAAAGAGTCCTATATTTTTCAATTTTATATTTTTTTTATCATTTTTTAAAATCATTTTCTTACTTTTTTCTTATTTTTTTCTTCTTAAATTTTCATGCAATTTCTTCATTCTTGCATTCAATTTCACATTCTCTTCGATTATTTTATTATTATTTTAAAATTTATTTATATCTCTCTTTTCATTTTTACATTTCCATCTTTTTTTCTATACACAATAGACAACAACATAAAATATGATAATTAGTAAGTGTTGGTCGGCGTCGCTCCTCTTATGCAGGAGAAACATGCACACGCGATGACGTGGCACCCTTATAAGGCACCATATCATTTAATTTTACAAAAAAAAAAATTAATATCTACGTTAAGTCAGATAAATAATACATAACTGTCTCTTAATAATAGAAAAGTCGATAGAGGCCATACAAATTTTTTCATAGATGTGTGTATATCTTCCTTGCACACAGTGTGCAGCGGAGCAAATTTGTATTGGTCAGTTGTCCGTAACAAGTGGAGTGGTACGATATTGCCATTGTGGAAAGGATAACGGACAACTTACGAATTTTGGGCCAATAAAGGTGCATGTGTTTCACTAGTATGCAATGCAATGCAATGGTCGAGTGCGTGGAGTTGTTACAATTGGTTGATTTCTGCGCAAAATGTAATGCTCGCTGCAAAAATGGACTGGACCCACTATATTATTTATTGTACGTCGTACTTTGTGAGGGGTCCATCAAAGTTGTAATTTAATCGCTAAAGCCTATCCATATCTGGTCCCCAGTCCTTAGGTTCACCGTAATATTGCCGGCGTTTGGCCAAGCTTATAAAGTGCACTTATCTTATACGCCCACTAAAATAGATTTGTATTCTATTTTCATTTATCCTAAATTATAATTTATTTTTTTCATTAAAAGTATAATTTATTTTCTAATTGGCTAAAGTACTCATATTTAATATTATTGGAATATTAAAAATTAATTAGTTATTCTATCTCCCAAAGATATCAATACACCATTAATCCCGTCCCATATAGGAAGGTTTCTCACGCCACGTGTCCTCCCTAATTAATTGGAGGGGGCTTCAAGTGGGACCCTGATTTGAGATCCCCTCCAATCAAAAGGGGACACGTGGCGTGAGAAACCTCCCCACATGAGGAGGTGATCAATCTTCCATATCAATAATATTCACACTATTTTTTTGTTATTTAATGCAAGGGTAAAATAGGAACAATATATAAATATTTTATAATTCCAATAATATTTAAGATACTTTGTTAATATGTGTAAAAAATTACGGATACCTATTTTAGTGGGACGGAGGGAGTAGTTAAAAAAGACAATTACACAAAGTAAATTGTCTACTTTTTGGGTGACAGGATACAATTTTTATCATTTTTTATAATTTTTTAATCTATTTTTATCCATTTTTTCTTTACTTTAAATTAACTAGTGTTTCTACCTATACGTTGCACGGGGAGACATATATTTAAGATATAATTTAATTAGAATCCGTGGGTGTATTTTGTATTCTGCAAATTTTTTTAAAAAAAAAATCGCACCTGAAGGCGGAAAGGAGGATAGTGATGAACGGTATTGAGTTTGTAATAAGGGAATGATGAGATCTGTAGAAATCTAAATAGGTAAATATCAAGATTATTATCCTTTGCGTATGGTATTGGGTTTGTGATAAGGGGATGATGGGATTTGTAGAAATCTAAATAGGTAAATATCAAGATTATTATCCTTTGCGTGGGAACATGATTTTTTTATTAATTATTTAATTTAGAAAATAAGTGGAATGAGCGGGAAAATGTGATGGGTTTATATATATATAGATATAGATTACATTTACATATTTCGTGTGACCTACATATACTATACAAACTTTAATCATTCAACTCCACTAATTCTCTCTCATCTTTCATATTAAAATATATAAAAAATATTAAAAATTATTCTCTATCACCCGCTTTATCAGACTCGAGGTAAACAATAAAAAAAATAAAAATAAAAAATAAAAAAGAAGGTAAAACTCGGCAAAGCTTGCCCATGGTGAAAAAGGCCGAAGCCCGTACTTTGTTGGAGCGAGAACTCCTCGGGCATACACCTTTTTCTTTTTTTTTTTTCCCCTTTTTCTGTTCCTTAAAGAAGACACCTTTTATTTCTTGAGGTTGGTGGGGAAGAAAGAGATAATATATATATATATATATATATATAAAATTATTTTTATTGAATAGTTGAAAGAAAGTATTAGAAAAAGTGCCAAATGAGTTGCAGAAACAAACTATATATATAAAATTATTTTTATTGAATAGTTGAAAGAAAGTATTAGAAAAAGTGCCAAATGAGTTGCAGAAACAAACTTTGGCCTTATTCTATATGCAAGTTAATTTGTTTACTCAATTTTTGTACAGTATAGGTGGTTAAAATTTGGAGAACATATATTAAAAAATATAAATAAATTATTAAATTAATATTTGGGTATTGGAAAAGGATAAAATAAAAAAATAAATTTGAATTTTTGAAATTAGTATGTATAGAACAATACTTTTGTGTAATCATAAAATAACAGTGGAAGATATATAAATAGATACGGCACAAGATAGTTTAGATGTGGTACGTACCCATAGTGGGAAAAAATTTATGGGCCCATCGGCCCCACCATCAAGGAGAATATGTATTATTCATTTGATTCAATATAAATATTATAAAAAATAAAAATAAATTTTTTTAATAGTGATGTGGCGCCACCATAGATCTCCAAGTGGGGACTTGATCAAATCCGTGGCACGAGAAGCTATGAATGAAAAGTGAGGGGAAAATGATATAAAATAGGGAAAAGAGATTTTAAAAAATATAGAAAATTAAGAAAAATATGGGAGCATGTAATTTTGGTGTCTCTCACATCAAATAGACCTTATCCAGAAATGGTGCATTAAAAAGACAATGCCTTGGAATTCTGTTTAGATATATATGTACGTAGGAAGTAATTTCTTATTCCAAATGTATAGTTCACACTTCAAAATGAATAAAAAGAAAATGTAATTGTATTTTAGCTTTGTCAAACATGCTCTTAATCCTCAAGTGATTTACATATAACCTAACCAACATATTTTTTATTTTATTTTTGATAATTTGTATATCAGAGTATAAAGTGTCTATAGATATAATCCAACTAAAACATATTACCTAATGAAACTCATTTATCAGGGCAATATAACCCCTTATCGGGATAGTATAATTTCCTACCGGAGGACTATATCCTCATATCAAGACATTATATTCCATATTGGAACACTATAATCCTTCTAAATGGGGGTAGTAAATTTTTATTTAATGGGGGATTGAACCTGAGATCTAGGACTCAACTTTGACCTCCTAAATCATCAGGCCAAATCTGCCCTAACCCGCATATTAACATCTGTTGATGACCCAAGCGTTGAGAAACTGGGGTCCATTCAGCCCAACATATTACTAACGTCTCTCGTCAACAAAAGAGGTCCAGCCCAAAATCACTCCCAGGGTGTTGAAGGACAAGTCCAGTCAAGAAAGTCAAAAAGGGCAAAGCCCATCTCTCAGATGTCATTTTCACGATGACAAAGAAGTGGCCCACTTCTTTCTTTCAGGGTATATTTGATTGGTGATAAAATTAATTTTTTTGATATACGTGTTGAATGTATGATTGAAATTTGAGGAATATATATTAAATAATTGAATGAGTGGTTGTAAATGATGAGAGAGAAGAAGTTAATAAAATTTGTGTTGATTTATGTTGTGGAGAACAAGGCCTCAATATTTGTGCCGTCAAAACCCGTGTGCTGCTCATGTAGCGTAAAATTTTGAACCATTCTTGAAGGTACACACAAATACTACACCCTAACAGGCTGTGGATTCCAACTCCCAAACACCAAAAAGTAAAGGAGGGTGCATATTGGTTATTTGATATCTTACCCTATTAGGATGTGACAAAATACACACATTCATGTGTATTTTAAGACTAATTCAAAATTTAAATATAGATCCTTCAATTTATATTCCATGCGACGCCTTTCATCATTGTGATAATTGAATTTGAACCAAAATCTAGATATTTCCATCTATAGGGGTCAATCCAAAAGTCAGTTGGACGAATGTGTCAAACCCTCATGGGGCCCAAAGTTGAAACTCAGATTCGAGGTCGACGAAATCACCCCCTTTTAGTGGGCATAAGATTGTCTAATGTTACAACCTAGTTGGGCAATGAGCTACTTTTAATTGGTAACAGATAAGATAATAGATATAGATTTCTATTAAAAAAAAAAAAAAAGAGTGATAGCGCTTTGATGATACGTGACACAATGCGACTTGATTGAAAATTGGTAAAAGTTAAATAATGCAGACGAAACTATTAACCCAATATTATTAGATCACAATTTAACATGCATTGTTTGAAGTGAATAATTGAGAGCATGTGCAAAATAACGATTTCACCAAGAATGGGCCTCTGTCAATTGTCGCTTACTAAATACCATTACTTGTCTTGTTGGGCAACCGAATAAGTCTTTTGCAGGACATGTCCAATTTAATGTAAGGCCTAATCACCTATCTAACGAGTCTTGTCCCATTATGACACATGACACATGACACATAAAAGAAGGATAAATAATGAAAAAAATTGATGGCTTCCATCCACCATGTAAACCATACAACTTATACACTCACTTATACACCTTTCTCTGTAGCTTTATGAGGTATTAAAATTTTGTAAAATGAGACTAATAACATCAAGTGTTAATATCACACTTCACATAATTCTAACCTCTCATATATGTGTAAGTATAAGTGTACATATAACATTTACTCATATTTCACTAACTAGTATTACCCCCGTGCGTTGCACGGGATAATTAAAATGATATATTTATATAAAATAATATTATAAAATAAGACAATAATTTGGTGCGAAATATTATTTTATAAGAAAAAATATTATATCAATTATCGTAATTGGTGATTTTGGGAAAATTTCGATAACATATTTTTTGAACAAAGGAAAAAAAACTAAACACTATATTTTATGAGTCATACATAACTATTCAAATACGATTAGCAATGATCTTATAATTGGTCTACAGATATGTATATAAATTTTGTGAATATTGAATTGATTTTATATCATATTTAGCTCAAATTGAATTATGAATATTGAACGGATTTTGTACATTAAGTAAATAAAAAAAGATTTTTCTCATTTACATTTTTAAATAAATGAAAATGATTTTTTTAAATAGCAAATCGCTGCCAACCTAGCACTATATCAAGTTGACACTATAATTCAAAAACTAAAAAATATATAAAAAATTAAAATATAATATTCAAAAATTAAAATGTATATTAAAAAAGTTAATTATCACTTTTAAAAATATTTAAATTGATATTGTAGTTTGTAACTTTAATATCATATCACATTTTCATTAATGCTTGCATTTTTTTGTTTAGTTTCAATTATATACATAATTGAAAAATTAAAATTTATATAAAAAATTAAAATAAGGAAAAAATACTAAATAAAGAAAATAAATTAAATTAAGTAAGAAAAATAAAATAATAAAGTGTGTATTTAATATTTATTTCAAAAATAAGATTTTCCTTTTTTACTTTTAAGTAATTAAATGAGTGCCAACTTGGCACTGCCAACATGGCGCAGTGCCTAGTTGGCACTCCTCTTATTATTATAAGATAAGATTACATCAAACATGGAGTAATTGGAAATGTTGACATTACACAAAAAAGTTGATGTCAAACATAAAGTCCAAATGAAGCATCATTAATTTCTACAATTATTACAATTAGGTTGTCTAGTAAATTAGGACATCGCATTAACCTGCCATGAAGTGAACCCTAAGCTTGATTGTAATGTTCCATGTAACAAAAGATCTTACTCCTTGTCACGACATATTTGAAGCATTAGCAGCATAATATTCTTAGCGCATGGAACTCTAAAGTGTCAAATAAGCCAGGTCATCGAGAGTCGAGACCCAAGCGATATGACACAATTCAAGTACATTCTCAACACCAATTGTCCCACCTCCAGAGTCAAGACATGCATGACATTTTCGACGTCCATATTCAGTCAACACACACACTTTGATGAGGCGATTGACACAACATGTGCCTAGTTTCATATGATTGCATACATAGGTTAATGTGGCTATTTCGACATTCCATATAACAATTATATGTTGTCACATAGAAAGTAGATACCATAAATTGTGCTATAGAAAGTAGATACCATAAATTGTGCTAATTATAGGCATCAAAATGAGGTTGTTCTGACAAATCACTAGTCGACACCTCTGTGATCATGCAACTAAACATACACTGAAGGCCGGCCTAAACACACACATCATTAATCCCAAGCACCACTAGTGGAATACATATATTTGCATTTATGACACAAATTGTCAGTCTAAATGTGTGAAAACATGCATGTATACAGCAAATTGATCCTACCAATCCCACTAAGAAAAGCAATCATAAAATTATCAGCTGTTAGAGGTCCATAACATATATATTCACTCTCAACTCAATCAACTCATTCCAACTTTCACCCTCCAAACAGAAGAGAACACAAGAAAAGGCCTATTCCATATTTGTACCTTTCTCCATGTTCTTTCTAGGCTCTCTTTCCGTAATATCAAACTCTACTTCAATGGCACGCAACACAGCAACAGTATAGGATAATAAAGCAGGGACTATCTGCCACAAAACACATGAATAAATACAACTATTGAAAGTTTCACCATTATAATATTTTCACAAAGATACTACGAACATATAGGACCGAGAAAAGATGAAGGTAAGCTTATTGATTTGCATTAAGTTTCGTGTATGCAAATCTCCTTTTCTTGTTCTTCTTCTTTTGGTTTTACTTATTCAACAAATTTCTTATTTATCTGTATTCTTTGCAGCTACTAGGCTGGCTTAATCGAGATTTCCGCCAGAATAATACTGAAACAATACTAAAGGATTTTTCTAATGGTGAGTCTTGTACTAAGTTGAGTATGTTTGGCCACCTGTTTTTCCTTTTTCTGCACAATTTTCTCAATCAATTTTTATTCACACAAGTCATCCAAAATCATTGTTCAACTATACAAACTGTTTTATAAAAACACTTAAGAAACTCATGCAAGACATGCCTGAGTCTTTTTGTTGCTGACCGCCTGAGGAAGTTGGTTAACACTTGATGTACATGCTCAACACCAGCCGAGTTATTACTAGGTACACATCTTTATTGCCTTGTGTCTCACAGGGAAGCCACCATCCAATAGCAAATCACAGAGAGAAAACCGTTTCAGAAACTCATTTGCCAGTTTGGAGGCAGCAAGAGTGGAAGTAGAGGAGCTTGAAGAAGAATCATCCACTGCTCTTACCGAACTTTTCCATGGATTCCTTGCTATTGGTACCCTAGGTATTGTTTAACCATCATATATGAAATTTCAAGCTGTTAAATTTAACTTATACTGCTCAATCAAACTTAAACTTCAATATTTAACCACATGTCAAACATCACTGCTCAACATCATCCATACATCTCGTGGTTCCCAATACTATTCAACCTGTATTAGTTTTTATCAAGTAGAAGTTTATCCATACACAAGCTGTCTTTTCAACAGGTACAGAACCAATCCCAGCTGACCTTTCAACGCCAACGCTTTCCGTCTCTGTGGATCACATCGCGGAAAAAGAAACTCAGGCTACAGAAACTGAACTGAAACTGATCAATGAAGAATTGGAGAAGGTACTGCAGGGATCACACAGCAGAAATGATAGCTACAACTTCTCATCAGGAAGAAACAGTCATGTAAGTGCAGGAAGGAGCAGCCATGGAAGCACAATTACACTCAGTGGGAAGCAAATTGAAGCTGCAGAGACTAATGGAAATGAAGGAATTGTCTGTCCATTACAAAACTATCTCTTTGGATCGGCAATTGGCTTACCAGAGACAGCACCTCAGCCGGCAAAGAAAGAACACAGGACATCACTAGGGGAACTTTTTCAGAAGACTAAATTTGCAGAGGAAAATTCTGGAGTCAAATCTGAGAAGGGAGAAAAGAAGACAGAGAAAGAGACTGTCAAATCTGCTGTCCATCTCATGAAAAAGATGCTGAAGAAAAGAATGGTAAATCATTCCAACAAGAACACTGCTGCAGCTTCTGGTGAAGGAATTGAATCTGCATCAGCTGATCACAAGAAACTGCACAAGGTACACAAGAAAAGAAACACAAATCCCGTGTTTGCTAAGAACATACTGCAGATGAAAAATAAGCTAAAATATTGTTTTTAATACACCATTCCGGTACTCCATATCCCAACTGCAGGTTACGAATTCAGATTGATTTACTGAAGTGAAACCAATATGTTCATAGATTTTCCAATAACTTAAGAATCTAATGTGAGAAATGCAGATCCTACAAATGTTCCACAGGAAAGTGCATCCTGAAAGCAACTTATCAGTCGCACAAAAGTGCCATAGGCAAACAAAAAGTGAGATGATGAAGAGCAATGCAACAAGTGTGGGGCCATCTGATAATGGAGATGTATTGCAAACTGCTGAATATATCACAATATATCCTCAGCCGTCCAACTCAAAAGAAAGCCTGTCTGGTCCATCGGATCAGACCATGATCAGCAGCGATGACAATGGCAATGGGGAGCACTGGGTCAAAACTGATGCAGACTGTAAGTATATCAGATCCTTGTCCTGCTTTTAGAATATCCAATGATTGTTTTCTTTCCCATCATCAGTTACCCATTACAACCAGGAACATTCATCGTTCCTACTCGGTGTTTAGGAAACTTCTCAACCCCAGTACCATTCGGAAAGCATAAAGCATTGCTAAGAATCTAACTTTGCGAGCCTAAGCTAGACTAACTGAGGTAAAACAGTAAAATGCGACTACTTTGAAAAGGCCCCTAGACATGCTTTTTATAACGGAGACTACAGAGTTTGTTATACCTGACTGCCACTCTCACATAGCTTTGTTTCTGTTTAACGTAAAATTAGTAATGAAATGTAAGTTATGCTGAATTACTTCACTCACATTTGTTTTGTCCTCAAATGTAGATTTAGTGTTGGAGCTCTAGAAGATGGATCAAGTAATTAAGTTGAGTGACTATCTCATTTCCATATCATTCTCTGTCTTTACAAGTTTGAGTGGTTATATAGTGGACATGAATGTAAAATAAAAAGAGGAAAAACACCTCTATGGGAGTGTTCTGTTGTGTGTGACACAATGAACTAAATTTTCACAATCAGTGTTGGTATTTAATGTTTGTAAAAGCAGTTCATTCTCGTTTGATTTTTTTTTTTTTTTTTTTAAGAAGAATCTAATATTCGAAATGTATGGTGAATAATGTCATGTACAAGTATTAATTATGAAATTATCTTTTAAATATTCCCCAAAAAATAAAATACAAAAGCACAAAATAATGATCACCAACAGAGGCCACTAATATGAACTGTCCATGAAATCCACCAGCAAATCTTCAACCATAACTCTATCAGGTATTTTTCCAGCAGCACCATATATTGGGGCAAGCCCTCCACTGATAGGACCTGGATTTGCTTTTACCTGATATGAGATAAATGCCACATGAGTGAACTACTTCATCAATAACTTTAACCAACACGCGAAGAACCACAACCACTTAAGCAACCATGCTCTGAATTTAAGAGCGTGTTTTTGCGTTTCAATTTTCAGTTTTGAAATTTAAATTTATTTTCAGTTTTATAGAGCATTGTATAATTCATCTTAGAAAAAAATGCAACAATGCAATAGCACAAGGAAGATCATTGGCAGCAAATGAACACGCCATAAACTATGGATAACTGGAATCCAAATGCTAGCGCTCATATATGATCTGATAAGAAAAACGTTAACAATGTTCTTATATATAATAGCGCACTTACAGTTTGCACAGAATCTCTTAGATCCTTCAGGAAGTGCTCAATGACAGGTACATGTTGCAGTGTAACGCAGATGTGAATGCTGTAAAGACATACCAATGGAATAAGATCTCAGAACAAATCTTTATCCGTAGAAAGAGAAATGAATTCCGTCCCATATATAACAAAAGACAAAAGAGTCTATACCTATAAATATACCAAATGTTTGAAAATTTTTATGATTAATCATAATTCGATAACCATGGAGATAACTGTTGGGAATTGAGGCTAATTTCCCTTAAATTCATCCATAAGTCCTTGCTCAGAGAAAATACATGAGACAAGAAACTATAGACCTGGCAAAGTGATAGATTGTGTGAGCTTGGACTACTATATGAAAATCCTTACAATGATATAGAACTTCCACATACCAAAACCTCTCAAGTATAACCGTTCACAGTTTATCACTCGCAATTTTTTCTACTCAACTAACCACAAAGTGAAGATGAAAATCAACATGTAAGCCTTACAATTTTTCCTCCCCATAACCATAGGCACCTTTTCTTCATGCAAAAGCTCGTTGTTTCAATTTGTATCGGACCACTGATTAATTAATTGACCTAAATTCCTCCAATAAGGCAGCCGCATGTATGCAAGGATTGGAATCATAATCATCTCCACCAATTCCATGACAAGATTTTGGAATATTTTCGTTTCAAGGACCAATTTGCACAAGGCTTTATATATGTATTTTCTTCCCTTAAGATATTGACTTATCATTACAAATAAATTATTAGAAAATGCTTCTGGCAACTTTCTCAACAATTGCCAGATAACTCATTGATTAGAGATTATAGACTGAATTAATAACAAAATGATATTCATTCGGCACTATTAGAATGACCAATATTAAGGGACTCACTATAATAATGATCAGCAATATCAAATTAGTAGGCATGCATCAAGTTTCTCAAATTTTCACACAAGCACAGCTACCTGTTAGGTCTCTGCAATGCGTTTAAATGCCAGCCTTTCGATGACATAATATCATTGACTTCAAATATGTCTATAATGTTGGATCCAAAAGCCACGATTGTCATGTCAGGCCTTCCAACAACAAACAACTCAGGAATCTCACGTACTCTGCCACAGAAGAACGAATAACATGCTTTAGCCATTAAGTAGAACATGAAATGAAAACTGCAAGTAAGACAGATATATGTACCCCTTTTCTATTCTCTTCGAGGCTTCCATGATTGCCTGTGTGTTATCTAGATATCCTGTTCATTGCCTTCTATGGATCAGTTCATGAGCAACAAAATTGACTAGAGATTTTGGCAAATAGATATAGATATCCAGAGAAGTGGCACCTTCTAGTCCGAGAGACATCATGGCCGCCCAAGCACCAGCAATCAGACCCCCAGGCCTGCTGCCGGCAATGGTTGGAGATACGTAAAGCCCACCAGTCCACTCAGTTACTGAAGTATCCACAGAAGGAAATCAGATCAAAAGACTGCAGGAATATGGTAACAACTGAAGATAAATTGCCAGAACAGGGCGCAAAAAATGGCATAGGGTGTCAATGTGATAACATTGGCTGCTGAAGTGTCTATGAATCACATGCTTCAGCCAATTTCCTGTTGATTGGCAACAACCACCCACCAGGCATCCATGAAATAGCACTCAACAAAAGGCATAAAATTCTCTTTAGGGAGAGGACTGCTCACCAGCAACAAATTGATGCTTTCATAAGTAATCCAAAAGGCAAGCAGTCCAGCATTTGCAGGAATTAGAACACGAACAGCCATAACCAATAAGAAAAAGGATCAGATCTTAAAGAACGTGGCACCAAAAGAAAAAGGATCATATAATATTCTCATCATAGAATGACCAGTTAATTTTCAAGTTTGATCTCACACAATTGTTTCATTTTTCTCCTACTTGTGAGCTCTTAAAAATAATATTAAATTTATATATTTGGCCCAAATTAAATAATTGGTTTATCGAGGTATCAGGCAGACAAAGCTCCTGAGTTCAAGTCTCGGCAACATCTATTAAATGAATTATCTACAAGTTAGGCTTTGTGATAAAAATCTGCCTAGATGTGAGGAAATCCATGATAAAAATCTATTATATGCATTTGACTCGATCTAAGAGCTTACTTCTTGGATCAAGTGGATCAACATGGACCAATTAAATCTATATAGTGAGAGAAAAAAATCATTTGCCTCCAGCATGCTATGACCTGGATCATCTACTTCGCCAACATACATGTTTGTAGCAACATGATAATAGAAGCTATGGTTCTGACTAGTAGAAAACTTAGCCTTGGATTCTAGCTCACACATGAGACTATCGTAGTTATTATATAAAGTTGAAAACGAACTTCATAAAGGGTATAAAGGAAAAGAAATGGAGATGTGATAAATGAGAAATCATTCATACACATGGCGGTATTGCCTATGACAGGCACCATACACAGTCAGCCTGTGATTTAGGAAGCAACTCGAAGGTTAAAAAGCCAACGTAGAATGCACAAAAAGATTTTCATTCACCTGAAGAAATAAATCTATAATACAGTAAACTCCGACAGGTATATGATGCAAATAAGAAATAGTTTCACTTTGGCATTAGATAAAGAGGGAGATGGTGTGTCAAGCAGTTCATCACAGATTGAGGATGTACACGGATTACCTTCCGAATGTCATGATCCCTGTATAAAACTACACTAGTTCCTTTGGGGGCCAGCCCATACTTGTGCACATCAACAGATATTGAGGTCACTCCTTGAACAGAGAAATCAAAAGGTGGTACAGGATACCTATAAGGCAAGAGTTGATCATCAGTAGCAAAAACTTAGAAGTAGCACATTCAGATCATTTGAGAGCAAGACAGATAAATGATGTCAAAATTTTTCAGGAATTTTACACACCCAGAAGAACAGAATCCCTGCCCTGCTTGATAGTAATAAGCAGAGAACATAAGTAAAAAGAATTCACATAAGGACAGTAGCATATGAAATATGCATTAAATGAACATCTGAGAGCAAGACAGATAAACAATGCCAAAACTTTTCAGGAATTTTACACACTCAGACGAACAGAATCCCCGCCCTGCTTGATAGTAAAGCTAAGCAGAGAATTTTACACGCCCGGACAAACAGAATCCCTGCCCTGCTTGATAGTAAAGCTAAGCAGAGAACATAAGAAAAAAGAATTCACATAAAAGGGACAGTAGCATATGAAATATGCATTAACTGAACTGCCACCACAAAAGACAGATGAATGTCATTGGTCAACTGAATTTTCTAAACATACGACATTGTCCACATACAGATGTGCACTTGTCAAATGGGATGCCTTGCAGTTTACACTTCTGCACTTTACAGCCCCATATGTCGAAAATGATCAAGAACAGTCTGCCATTTAATCTTCTCTCCACTTAGAACCAACATATGATAACTTTGGCACTAACTGTTCTAAATTAACAAGTGTTTTTTCATTCCTCCAATCATTGATAAGATGTCAGACGAAAATAAACCATTATGCCTTTGAGTAGGCTAATTTACAATGAGACCAAGTTGACTACTAAACACTAAAATATTTTTCCCTTTTTTTAAAAGTTACGATTCCAAAAGCAGGGTTGCCCCAGGTGAAAGAATCATGCTAAAATTGTGAGGAGACTAAGAGCTGTCGGAGTCCACCAAGTGCTGGAAGTGATGACAAAGAAGTATTAATAGCGTGAAAAGTCTCGGTGGCCCTGAAACAATAACCGCTGTATGAGATGATGTCAAGCCATTCAAATTAAGCAACATATTTTTGGTTTCCAGGAAGTTGACAATAGAAGCATAATCTTTTGAACGAGAGCAGGGCTTCATACATATAAAAACATGTTATGAAGGAGGATTATGTGAGAGTGAAAACATGAAAGTTCTATCCCAGATTAGCTTGAAGCCTAGAAGCCCATATAAGAAATGTCACAATAATCCATTTAATGTAATTCGAGTCAGACTAACCCAAGCTTCCGAGCAAAAGGTAATACAAAGCCACCAAGGCAAAGATCAACGTGAAAGCAAATCCTTGAATTATTGGTTAATTCGCCAAGCTCCTATAAGAGAAAGTATCACATTTACATTGGTAAAAGGAAAGAGAAGAGGTAATCCAGAATGGAAAATTGAAAGTTAGTGTGACGAGCCTCAATTGGGTCAATGATTCCATGAGGGAAGCCAGGTGCTGAACCAACAATCTGTAGAACACAGTTTTTTAGTTAATAGCATCCTACAGACAAATATAAACATTGGTGAAAACATTTGATGTAACAATAGAAATGGGAAGAAAGTGGTTCCAATCTTTTCTGTGAAACATCCAAAAGGAAGCATTCGATATTTTGGTTTTGGGCGACAATTCTCTATATATTTTGTGAAATGAAAAATGCCCGGCTCCACCTTGTACTACCTCTACTATCCATTAGTGGAAGCCAAAACGATTTCCAAAAAATTAAAGGATATGACAAGAGTGTAAAACTTAAAAATTCATTGGAATAGATATGCACAACACTTAAGCATAAGGAAACTGATGTTGCCCTGAGAAGTGTCCGCACATCCTAAAATGAAATGCAGTTCTTCCAATGCAGCATTTGCTTTGATAAAACCAAATGCCAATCAGGCTGAAAGTCTTACCATTATTGTATTCCTGTTAATATACCGTTTAATAGCTCTAACATCAGCTCGGAAATCATTGTTTACGGGAACCCGCCACAATTTTATGTTAAAGTACTGGGCAGCCTTGTCATATGCTGAGTGAGCAGAAGCTGGTATTATCCTAATTTGGGAAAATAAGTAAGTAAAGATAGATATCAAAGTAGGATAAGAAAACTTATTGGCAAGTGTACATACATTTCTGGTTTAGTAATTCCCTTCTTTGTTTTCATGTAATCACGTGAGGCTTTCACAGCCAATATTATACTTTCTGTTCCTCCCGATGTCATATTTCCACAAACTTGTCCTCCGGAAGACTTATCCTTGCTTCCGAGTAGTGCAGCAGTCATCGCGACAACTTCTGCTTCAAATCTTACTACGCTCTGGAATACATCCAGATGCAAAGGATTGGTATGTGCAAACCTGAAAGAAGATCATGCTCAAGATAACGAATGCAGAACGTGAAGCGAGACGAAATTTTCACATGATGATAAAGAAAAATGTCTTGTGAGGGTACTAATGACAAAGAAAGTGTCTGAAAGAATGCATTAGAAGTGTTCAAAATAAATGAATTTAAGTGTTTATTAATTGAACCGGTAGACAGAGTCTTTCCAGGCAATTGAAATTGTTAAAAAAATAAACATTACATTTTTATCTTACTAACATTGAGCATGCCTCATTTATCAAGGAAAAGTGCCCTTCATATTCGCTTCCTCCAATGTAGCTGCATGGTATATACACACTTAGTAACTTAAAGATTAAACTGCAGCATTGAGCACAAAACTGGATACTGGTGTCATAACTGAAAACATACACTGTACCAGAACATTTTCCCTGCCATGCCGCATCTTTCTGTTTCTCATCGTTCATTTTTTCAATGACCGTCCCTCCTAATCCTTCCCTAGGCAACTCATTCCTCCAACCCTCTCTTTTAGATTTACCAGAAGCTTGCAACTTAGTCACAACCTAAGCACACACAAATAAATAAATAAATAATATCAGCCAAAGAAGCTAGAGTTCATTAATTGCACTATCCTAATCAAAAAAGCAAATCAATGTGTGAAAGATACATTATATAATCATAAGATAAATCTTGCAATCTGCAATTTGGCATCTCCTTACTCTGGTCGATTGCTAAATACACTACGGTGGAAATGCATCAAATAGCATCATTTTTATTTCAGTCGCAATTCTACTTAGCTCACTACAAACAGCACAACTTTAAGCAGACAGGCCGCAGATACACTCCAAAGCAATGTACGCAGAACAGAACCATCCTTTGTAAATTAGCACACATTAAAATCCTTCAGGACAAATCATTGCCCACCACCAGCACAAGAAGATTCATAAATGCAGCATATGTAAATCATAAAGCAAGAGGACATAGCATTAATTGCTATTTATCTTTTAAAATTTAAGAGTATATATCAAATTGACATTTGACCCCAGAGTTCAACCTGCTATCGCATTCAAGACTTCCAACAGAATATGTTTGACTTCAAATCCCTAACAAATTAAACAAAAAGAGACGCGCAATAGTTCTTCGAAATGAGAGCCTCACTGAATAATCAATGAATTACCAACCTTCTGTTTTTCGCTGTCCATGTAACTTTTCACACCAGGGACCAACCTATCTCAACATGTCAATCACGATGGAACATAATTAGCCATCAAATTTAGGAGAAAATAAATAAATAAATAAACAAAGAAGAACTTGCAATAGTAAACAGGTTACACGATAAATTACTTGATAAGGGTAAAGAAGAACCCTAAAATCGAAGCTCTGAATCCATTTTCGGAAAAAACACGAAAAATGGATTGAATGCAAAGCGCGATGAGAACCGTTAGAACAGGAGCAACAACCAGCGTGACGGGTTCGTATTGAGATAAATATGAATTCGCCGCAGCTCGAATTTGATGCAGCCAGCTGAAAAACTGAGAAGTAGCCATCTTGTTGATTGATGATGAATTGAAGATTGCAAAGAAATGGAAATATGAAACTTGTTAAAACCGCATATATACCAGTAGTTTATTGCCGGAGGGTGTTACCATCATTGGTTGAAGAGTTTACTGTAAAACAGTAAGTGTGTGTTTTTTATAGAAAAAGATGAAAACGGTAAATATTTTCTATGCGGGCAGTGAGAATTATTTTTCATCAAAAATAGATTAAAATATATTTTAAGAGGTTGTATAAAAATTTTATAATTAAACAATTAACTTGAAAAATAATTTCCAAGATTTTATATTTTCCATAAAAAATTATAACAATCAAACACACCCTGCTAAAAGGGATTTATTGCCGTGAGTTGAAGAGAATTTCTGCCTTTACAGGATGGTTTTGGAACATTACGATTACATACAAATCAGATAAACGGTCAGAATTTGTTTTCCAATTTTGTGTAAAAATTACTGGCTTTTTTTTTTAATGTCACAACTCCTAAAATTATTTTTCTTTATTTTTTTAGCTCATCTTCTCCTATAAGTTTTAACGCATGGACTCGGCTAAATACATCTGGCAAATTTTGAGTGCACCCAATTTTTTTTGGAATTTCTGAGCATGCCCTCGCCTAAAAAAAAGGCCGGAGCGAACGCTGAAAATGGCATTCGCTCCCGAAGGGGGGTTTTGGGGGTTCACTCCACATGGAGCGAACTCCCAATTTCGGAGCGAACTTTTTTAAAAAAAAAAGGAAAAATAACATACGAAAAATTTTTTCTTCAAAATTTTTATAACCATTTTCATGAGTAATTTCAAAATTTCTTTAAATTTTTTTAACCACTCAAAATTTTTTTTAATAATTATATTCAATACGAACCGGATAAAATCAATTACTATATAATCAAAAATAAAATAAAATTCATCATAGAGCAGTTACAAAAAACGCAAAGACACGTCAAAATAGTTGTAAAAATTTTGAATTTTTTAATAATTATATTTGACCCTAAAGCTAATTAGTGTATCATAAAAAAATTCGAAATTCATCAATGAAATTAATCGTCAAAGTGATAATAAAAAATTTAAATTTTTTAATAATTGTATTCAATACTAAATGGATAAAACCAATTACTTTATCATTAAAAAAATTTTGAAAGTAGTCGTTAAAGTGGTAGAAAAAATTTTAAATTTTTTAATAATTGTATTCAATACTAACCAGAGAAAAGGCAATTACTTTATTATTAAAAAAATTTCAAAATTTATCATCAAAGTGATTGCAAAAAATTTTAAAAAAATTTTGGAACTAGTCGTCAGAGTGGTTGCCAAAAATTTGAACAAAAAATTATAATAAAAATTACATCTGCAAATAAAAAATCAATAAAAATTAATCATTTTTGTTTCTTTTTTTTTTTATTCTTTTTCGCTGCATTTACAGCGAACAAGCAAAAGCATGTTCGATGTGAATGTAGCGAACAAGCCTTAGCTTGTTCGCAGTAAACACAGCAAACTCGCTTTTAGCGAGAGCGAGTTCGCTGTGTTTACAGTGAATATGGTAAAAAAAAAAAAAAAGAGAGAGAGAGAGAATGGCAAATCTGTCTCCGACTTCTTTTTTTTAAAAAAGGTGGGTGCACCCAGCAAGTTGCTAGGTGCATTTAGACATGGCTTTAACACATTTTTACACACTTTTACATACAAAATTCGTGGAACCTATCTGTACTACACAAATCTCCACCATTCAATTCCACTCATTCTCTCTCTTATATCACATCAAATCACATAAAAATACGCATTCTAACACCCGCTTAATCACAATTTTATAAATTATTCTCCAAGTCTCCCAGTCAAACACTTGATTTTATGTAGTCAATTGAAACGAAGGTTGTTAAAAGATATTAAACAAAGTGCAGGTATCACGGGTGCTAATTACACTTCAGAAATCCATAAACAATACTTACTTTGTTATGAATAATAATTGAAGAATAATTATTAGGTGTTATGAATAATTGAGAATAATTTGGTGGTTATGAATTATGAGGAATAATTTGGTGGAGGAATAATTTGGTGGAGGAATAATTTGGTAAAAGATGTAATTATTATATGTGAATGACTATTATACCCTTGATGAAATTATGTAATTACGATTGTGCCATTCGAAGTTTTCCTATAAATAGGGCTTCAGTTATTAATGAAATTCATTCCTGAGAATTCCTTAGAATTCATTCTCTCTAAATTCTCTCTATTGTTTCTATACTTTTATAACACGTTATCAGCAGCTCTCTAGCCATTTGAGTAATATGAAGGGAGTATGCTCTCTGATTGCATCTTATAGATGATCTTCTCAGACGTAAACCGAATTATTATAAATAACCTAATCCATCTCCAATCAATACTTATCTTTTTTTTCTCTTATCTTTTTCCCACTTTCTCACGTCTCACTCTTTCTATCTTCCCAATCACTCACAGAAAACATTTATGCAGAGATAAAGAGTTGTGGGCAATTCAAAAATTGGCAAATGGAGGAAATACGTGCATGTTCAATTGCTTCTCCCTAAGAAAAATGAAAAGGTATATATATTATATTACTTTATAATATAATAATATATTAAACTATAATATTCGTTTTCTCGAGATATAAGGAGCATACATTATCAAAATCAAATTTTCTCGACTCCATTATACTCGATTTAACGAGAGCTTCGATTTGACACCAACATTGATAGGGTAATAACTCGTTTTGAAATATGTTATTATCAAACTTTCAAAATTTACAAATCAGCACACCAACTTTTGAAAAAGTTACAAAATAGTCATTGAACATTTTGATATTGATAAATTGAAGTAGAAAGGAGATAATTTTCCAATCGTAAAATATTGATAAAATATTTTTGACAATTTTACCTTTACGAATTGGAATGGACAATTTTACCCTTAGGGTAAAACCGACCTAATTTTGACGACAGTGAAAATGGGATAGAATATTCATGAAGAAATTCTAAATCCATTGATTATATAAAATGGCTTGAAGTCCATTTGAGTTAAAAGATCGGAATATTATTTTAACTCCCGAAGAGTTTAATTACATAATATACTTATTCTAAAAGGATAAATGTGCTCTTGTAGAAGTAATGAGTATTTGTTCTAGAAGAACAAATTTGCTCCCGTAGAAGCAGTTCAATATTTAATTCTCGCACTTTATTTACTGCAATTTAATTACTGCAATACCTCCTACTTGATGATGGGTTCAACCGTCACTAAACGGAAGGTTTTATATATTTCTGCACTTTATATGCTAAGTGATGGGTAATACCTTCTACTAAGCAGATCCTACTCCTGAAGAAGTAGTTAAACATTATGCAATTTAATTCTCGCAATTTAAATTCCATAAATTTATATTTATTGCAATAATTCCCATAAGGTAGGTTCGACCACCTATTGGAGGAAATTTAATTTCTGCAATTTAAATTTATGCACTTTATAGTTTGAGTATATTTCCAATGTGGTGGGTAATACCACACGATTGGTGTGCATATTTCCAATGTGGTGGGTTATACTACACGATTGGTTATAACGAATCCTACTCCAGAAGAAGTAGTTGATCAAATATTCTAATCATACTCTCGAAGAAGTAGACGATGAGAATAAAATTACTTCTTCATATATACCGAATATGAATGGAGAAAATTGAGCAAGTGGTACTTGAAGTTACCATTGGATAAATAGACGAAAGTAAAATGCTGAATAGATCCCATGTTGATAAATCAAAGAAAATATATCGCATGGAAAGCTTATATGAAGTAATCTTATCGATGATATGAGATTGTATTAATATGAGAATAAAATGCTCTTGAAGAAGCATAATCACTAGATTTCTGTATTTGAATAAAGCCAATATGATATTATTATTACTCCAGAAGAAGTACAAAACAGTCGAAGTGGAACATATTGAGAATATCAAAAGATGGCATTAAACACTCGAAAATATAGAAATGCAAAAAGAATATACATACTGAATCCATAAATGAGGATGCGTCTCGAGAGTATAAATACTCCGTAACTCTGCCACCATCAACATTAGGATTCATAATGAAATATTTAAAGGATCCGAATTTCTTTTTCGCTTGACACCGTGGTGCATGGCCGACGGACTGGCTTCTACTGATTCTTGAACATATGCATGAAATTTGATGAGTAGTTCATCAACAAGATTACTAGCGAGTAAATAAGTATTTTTCTCATTGTATGAGAGATAAACTTATTATTTACACCACGACCTAGAAACGCTAGTAAGCCATCAAAGAAATTATTAATATTCAACAAACCTATTGGTTTGACATGAAAGTTCCACTGTACAACGAGGCTATATTGAATATTTCCTCCGGTGTGTTGTAGCCGCTGGAAGGACAATGAAAGCATCACTATTATTCATCATATACATCATGCGGTTGTGGATGGATTGCGCTTGTAGCCCCAACCTGCTGGACCCATGGTAGAACTGCTCCAATTAGTATTAGATCCAACTAGATGGAAAGGTATTACGCTCAAACTCTTATTCCCCATGATTGTGCGGCCATTATAAGTCTAGCTAAAAGTTTGTTGTTGGTTCCTCCAGTATAGTATATTGATTTCTTGTCTCCCTAACTCTTTTACGGTCGGTTTGCCATATCCACATATTGGATATGGCCTACCGATTAGATCCACCAAGAATACATACGGTTTTAATATGGCGAGGTAAAGTGACTTGTATGAGATGATTCTAAAATCTCCATATCCATCTCTACTCCTATCTCTCTTTTTGCACTATACTTTTAATGTATGAACATGAGAGATATATGAATCCCTCTATTTAAAGAAAAATTTTCAAACCAATAATTGAGTGCACTATTTACTTTTTGACAAATATGAAAGAGAAAAAAAAATGCAGAAAATTTTTTTTAAGTGAAAATAACATATATCTGTCGGTGATTGAAAAATAATATATATATATACATATATATATATCTTAAAATCGAAAAACAATATTTACAATTACAAGAAAAACATTGATCTTCATTATTACACCGAGCTTCCTTATATTAATATGAGAAAATTATTATACTAAAATTTTCTACTAAATTTACAAACAGGATCTTCTAAAGTAAGTTTTTCAAGACTGTAACGGGTTTGTTGATCTTTGAATTTGGCCCATAAGGCCATTAGCTCACCTTGTACGTGTCCACTAGGATGTGTCTCAAGAGCCTGTTGAATATCATCCAAAGGCTATTTTATCTTCTCGATTTCTGGACAAGTACCCCACAGATTTACATCGAGTGTCACATGTCCATCGAGCACACTTATAGCATCCTCCTAATCTTTTTGCTCTCCGTTTCTTTGAAAAACTACTTTTACCCATACCAGGCATGTATTTAGAAGGAATTGAAACCTCACCAGATAATCGAACCTTTGCTTCAATCAAGCATCGGATATCTTGTGGGATACCCTTATTCATTAGCATTCTTAATCTTTCCAGCCTACATCGATAAATCCTTTTTAGGATTTTGATCGGTAGTGATGGATAGTATTTTCGAAGATTTGAGAGCATATGATCCATTATAATGTATAGATCCTTGTTAGGATGAATTTTGCAATAATTTTGATGATTTATTTATAGAATAATACGACGCGTATGAAATAAGACTCCGATTTTAAATAAATAATATGAAGCGTAAGAGCTACGATTTGAATTAAATAATAATTTGGATGTGATGCGTATGAGTCATTTGTAACTCGTGTTTGAACAGTAGTAGACAATAATGTCACCAAAAGATGATGGAATATGTCGGTGAATTATTTCTATGATAAATCATATTGAGCACTATACAGATACTAGTGAAATCGATATAAGAATTTACTGAACTAGAAGTTCAATAATACTCGTTTGCAAACCGGATGACCATCCAGGTTTAAATAATTATTGAAATCAATATTTCAAGTGAAGAATTAAAGGAATTCTTCAATGATTGTTCTCGATAAATGATGAAATCATTACTAGCCAATATTGAATAAATCCCAAATATATCCTGGAATAAAGGATGAGAAGTATGGGCCCACTCATCCTCCATATAGACTACTAGATATTATGATATGGATCCACTAGATAGTCACATGTGTATATGATTAAGTAATTTGAAATTTCTGAAATATTTGCTCAAGTATGAGCATGATTTTCGATTTAATGATAAAGCTAGTAAATGTATATCCCAATACTTGAATAAATCCCTGAAGGATTTGAGTATGCGCATACAAGTGGGATATTATATGGCAAATTATTTAAAGTCCTCAAATAAATTGCCGATATCGAGAATAGAATGCAAACGGTCTAAATTCCCATATTAAGGCTGAATGATGAGAACATATATGATTAAAATCATACCAAGCTGTATGAGTTTTGGTGTTCTAAATTTTCTCGGATGAGGGAGTATTAAAGGTTGAAAATGATATGTGAAATGCATCATGATATATCCTCAAAATTAAAATATGAACTTGAAGTTCAAAGATGCATAAAAGATGCTATGAAAAATCACATATATCAGTTAAGATGCTTTGATAAGTTATACGCTAGAAGCGTTGATATTATGAAATTTCCCAAACATATATATCAAAGCAAATTATAAAAGATGGTCTTAATAACGGAGGCATATGCTCTTGAAGAGTATATAGACATAACTATATTGTGTAATCCTACAAGAGGATTGATAATGAGATATCTCGATAAGTTATGTCGATATGGGGAAAGAAATGAAATTGAAATGTGTCGACACGATATGAAAATGTAGCGCTACATATGATCAATGATAATGAAAATATTGAGATATATTGAAGATGATAAATGGTGAATGTGAAATCCTTAACTTATGAGATGATGAGATGATGATGACTATTGCTCAAGTTTAAAGATAAGCATGGTGGTCATTATATGTTGCATGCTCATGAAAGTTAAATTACCGATCGTGTGTGTAGTAGAAAAGGAAATTAAAGGATCGGATGAGCTAAACCGTGTTTATGAGTACCCTAAAGGGTGAGCTAAGCCCCTGGGAATGAAATAACCTATTAAGTGAGTATTAAACGTTAAATGATATATTTTAAGTGTTAGTTAGTTATGAAGGTTTACTTATATATTTACATGTTTTTACTATGAATTTATATGCTTTAAATTGTGTGTTTGGAGACATGTGTTCATGGTGAATGTTTTGTAGTTGTGTACGAAAATTGATGCACTCTAAATGAACGAAGAGTATAAAATCAATGTATATGATACTCATACAAATGTATGAAAGATTTTGAAATGCTTGCAGCATACTTGTATAAAATACGCGTTGCACTCTTTTTCCCTTGACTGAGGTTTTATCCCATTGGGTTTTCCTAGCAAGGTTTTTAATGAGGCAACTTTAAATGCGTATTCACATGAATAATGTACTCTTTTTCCTTCATTAGGGTTTTTCCCACTGGATTTTTCCTAATAAGGTTTTAACGAGGCATATTCATGGTATATTGAGAACGATAGGAGAAATTGATACAGTGTATCTATTGGATCAAGTTATAATGGAGCTAATGCTTTAGATCCAAACGATGATGATATTGAAATCATTTACCAGAAGTAAAGATATCAGTTCTCAAGATATGAAATCAAACGGAGCAGCTGTACTCTTTTTCCTTCGATCAAGTTTTTTCCCATTGGGTTTTCTTGACAAGGTTTTAACGAGGCAGCACGTGAATACTCATATGCCGCTGATAGACATCAGGGGGAGCAATGTTTTGATGAAGCAGTATATAACCACTCCAAGCTATCCTGCAATCGGTTTGAAAGTTTTTTCCCACCGGTTTTTTCCAAACAAAGTTCGTAAGACATTTGTATTAATAGTCATTCAAGGGGGAGTGTTATGAATAATAATTGAAGAATAATTATTAGGTGTTATGAATAATTGAGAATAATTTAGTGGTTATGAATTATGAGGAATAATTTGGTGGAGGAATAATTTGGTGGAGGAATAATTTGGTAAAAGATGTAATTATTATATGTGAATGACTATTATACCCTTGATGAAATTATGTAATTACGATTGTGCCATTCGAAGTTTTCCTATAAATAGGGCTTCAGTTATTAATGAAATTCATTCCTGAGAATTCCTTAGAATTCATTCTCTCTAAATTCTCTCTATTGTTTCTATACTTTTATAACATACTTTCATTTGATGGATAAAAAGCTTATAATTATTATTCACGATAAATGAGATTGACACAGATCAAAAAAAATTTTCTTGGGTCTCACTATCTCGTATATTACTTGTAGAGTGATCCACATGATTAGAAATCAAAAATTAATGGATAAAAGATTGAGGTTGAAGATCATTTATATTCTAAGAGCATCTCCGATGATTTATCCCAAATTAGGAGTAAATTGTATGTTGGAACAAGTTTCAAAAGAATGTAGTTTTGAAGAGTCGCAACTTTGAAATATGTAAATCAAAAAGTCATGACATTTGATCAAATGATATGACACTTAGAAAAAATGTGACTTTTGACAATTTGGATCATGTTGTAAAACATAAGGTAAAAGCCACCGAAAGGGGAAAAGCAAAAGAAAAAGAAAAAGTAATGATAAAATGTAATGATTATGTTTTTATTGTGTGAATGACTATTGTATACTAGATCAATATTTGTAATACGATGTGCCCCAATATTTTTCTATAAATAGGGGTCACTTGTAATGAATTCAATAACGAGAATTGAATGAAAAACTCTCTCGTTCACAACACGTTATCAGCACGACAACTCTACCTTCTTCTTAACTTAATAAATCCACAAATTCACGCAGAAAATCCCTCCGTGAATCAATTTGCATTTCTATTATATTCCCATTAATTCATCCATTGACTTTTCTTTATGTGAAGATTTTCTTGATTTCTACTTCATCTTCGTCCATGAATGTAGCCATATCACTTGCTGAATTACACTGCCGATTTGTCAAATAAGTTTTCTCAAAAGGGAGGTTCTTTCATCACCCTTGTTCTTCTTCAATCTTTATTTCCCGATGATCCACCGCAACCGACACCTCCACCAATAGCGAAATCATCTCCAACATCTCACCTCACGTCGGAGCTCCCAAAGAAACTCTCTTTGTCAATCCAGTCGACCGATTGCCAGAGCCACTTCCGATTCCATTTTTATTACCGTCTCTTTTACTAAATCCATTTTCTTTATCCTTTTCTTTCTAACTTCTCACACTACAAGAAGCTGAGGATTTGATAAGATCCGTAGCAAGAGTCACCTCCTAACCTGGTAAGCTTGTGCATTAAAGTGGTGGGCAGGCATATTGAGGACATCACCGATGACTTGGCTGAGATAGCCTCTAGTTTCCCTTGTCGAATTAAGGAATTTCAAGTTCCTCACACATGGCTACTGAGAATAAGGTGATGATGACACCACTTTCTGAAAAATAAAATAAAACTTACGAGTGGTGATGAAAATTTGGTAATTTGTGAAATCTGCACCTGAGTAATCAAGCCACCAAAAGTAATAATTTGGGTTTTTGGGGACCCAGTGTAATAATTTATGCATACTATAATAATTTAGGCTTTTGGGGACCCAGAGTAATAATTTATGCACGGTATATGTCCGAAACATATGTGAGTATAGTGTGTTCAAAGTTCCATCAATGGTGTCTACAATAAAGTCGAAGAACTTTCTGCATGACTCGGATGTGAGGTAATTTTCTTTTCCAAATTAATTATTTAATTTTCTTAATTGCTAAATACTGAAATAATAATAGATAGATGAAATAACTCCTAATTGTTCAGTTGAAAGAAATTAATAAGAAACCATGAATTTATATTAAAATAATATTATTTTAATCCTAAAATTCATATAAATTATTGAAAAATAGAAAGCAGAAACATAATGATTATTCAATTTTTATGATCATATCCTTGTGGATTGAAATAGACAATTTTACCTTTGCGGACTGGAGTGGATAATTTTACCTCTGCGGACTGGAATGAACAATTTTCATATGGTAGGTTCTACCACCTATTGGTATCTAAATTTACATTTATTTTTATATGGACGGTTATACCGCCTATTGAAATTTACGTTTACATTTATTACTATAATTTGCATATGGTCGGTTATACCGCCGATTGGAATTTAAACTTATATTTATTGTGATAATTCCCATACTGTAGGTTCTACCACCTATTGGGGAGGCTTTACTTTTTACAATTTGAATTTATATGCCTTATACTTCCAATGTGGTGGGTTATTCCACACGATTGGAGTAAATATTTTTAATGTGGTGGGTTATACCACACAGTTAGAATATATATTACCAATGTGGTTGGATTAAACTCCACGATTGGTACTAAATAATAGTAACCGATTTATATATATTCGACAAGAATATTATATTGAGATTAATAAAGAGATTTGAGCAAATGATGATATATGTGTTGATAAATTGCTCAAAGAATTCCATGGTGATAAAAGAGAAAGAAGATATACCATGGTGAAAAATCTCATTATGAGATTAATATATTGATACATTGATACAATGACGAGAAATGCTCTCAAAGAAGTATTTAATAAAGAAATATTCATTCTCCATGCCTATTGAATATTGATGGAGAAAATTGAGCAAGAGGTACCAAAAGTTACCGTTGAATAAATATATAAAAGAGAAATGCTCAATAGATCCCAATTGACAAATCAAATGAAATGAATCATATGGTGGGATCATTTGAAATAATCCTATTGATGATATGAGATCGTATTGATATGAGAAGAAAACGATACTGAAGAAGCATATAGTATGCTAATGGTACAATAGACATTTATATTCGAACAAAATATGATATTATTATTGCTCTAGAAGATGCACAAAACGGAACATATTGAGAATATCAAATGGTGGAAATAAACACTCAAAAATATATAGAAATACAAAAAGGAAATACGTGATTGAACTCAGTAAATGAGGGATGCGTCTCGAGAGTATAAATACTCAGTAACTCTGCCATCCCTAACATTCGAGTTCATAATGAAAGATCCAAAGGATCTCTTTTTCCGCTTGACACCAATGGTACATGTCGGCGGGTTTCAACTTCCACATTCTTGAACATATGATTGAATCTTGATGAGTAGATCAAAGAACCAGTATTAGCAGAAACAAGTATATTTCTCATTTGAGCGAGAAATAAATTTATAATCTACACCCTGATCTAGAAATGCTAGCAAACCATCAAAGAAATAATTAATATTCAACAAACCTATGGGTTTGGTATGAAAATTCCACTGTGCCCATGATGCTATATTGAATATTTCCTCCCGATTGTGTTATAGCGCTTTGGAAGGACAATAAAAGCATCACTATTGTTCATCATGTACATCATGCAGTCATGAATGAAGCTGCGTTTTTAGCATCGGCCAATTTGAACCCATGATTATCTTGGATCCAATACGATTGCTAGCTCCAACTTGATGAAAAGGTAATACGCTTGACACTCTTATCCCCATAATTGTCTGCGGCCATTGTAAGACTCTTTAAAAGCTTGGTATTGGTCCCTCCATACAGATATTGATGTTTTGTTTCCCTAACTCCTTTATAAGTTGGTTTGCCATATCTATATATTGGATATCACCTATAAGTCTAGATCCACCAAGAACACATACAGTTTTAATCAGGTGAGGTGAAGATTGATTTGCATGAATTGATTCTAAAATTCCCATCGCCATCTCCATCTCCATCTCTCTCTTTGCACTAAAGTTTCAATGTATGAATGAGAGATACGTGAATCCCTCTATTTAAAGTTAAATTTTCAAACCAATAAGTGATTTTACTATTTACCTTTTGACAATATGAAAAAAAAAAAAAGAAACGATGAAAAATATTAGTGAAATGACATACACTTTTGATTGAAATCTATATATATATATTTATTTATTTATTTACATACATATATATATTTGAAAAGAAAAACAAAACAAATAAAAATCGATATTTACAATTCTGTGAAATACATCGATCTACGCCGATTTGCTTTGAGAAAATCATAATACTATATTTTTCTACTAAATTTACAAACAGGATCTTTTAAAGTAAGATTTTCAAGACTATACCATTCTTGTTCATCTTTAAATTTAGCCCATAAGGCCATAAGCTCACCTTATGCGTGTCCACTAGGATGTGTCTCAAGAGCACTGTTGAATATCATCCAAAGACTCCTTACTCAATCCATCCTTAATGAATGCTATTTTATCCTCTCGGTTTTTGGACAAGTACCCACTGATTTACATCGAGTGTCACAAGTCCACCAGAGCACATTTATAGCATCCTCCTAACCTTTTTGCTCTGCGTTTCTTGAAAAACTATTTTTACCCATTCCAGGCATGTATTTAGAAGGAATCGAAACCTCACCCGGATAACTTAGGACCTTTGCTTCAATCAACCATCGAATATCTTGTGGAATGCCCTTATTCATTAGTATCCTTAATCTTTCAAGTCTACATAGATAAATTCTCTTTAGAATTTTGATCGATGATGAGGGATAGTATTTACGAAGATTCGAGAGCACATGATCCATTATAATATCTGGACCCTTGTTAGGGTGAATATTGTAAGTGCTCGGATGATTTATAAGCAGCGTATGAGGTAAGACTCGGCGTTTTAACGATTGGCGTAACGAGGAAACTTATGAGATAAGATTCCACGTTTCAATAATGTCGTAATAATGCCACCGAAAGAATGACGTGATATGTCGGTTGGCTATGCATGTGATGACGGTAATAAATCATGTTGAGCACTATATAGATTCCGGTTCGATTGATGTAAATAATTTATTGAAATCAAGAACCGGAAGAAATTTCCAATGATTGTTCTCGATAAATAATTACTAGCCAATGATTGGGAATAAATCCCAAATATATCTGGAACATATATAAGGGATGAGATATATGGGCCCACTCACCCTTTTATGTTGACTACTATATAATATAATATGGATTCACTATGTAGTCACATGTGTATATTGAAATGATTTGCTCGTGATATGAGCACGAGTTCCAGATCTAATGATAAAACTAGTGAATGTATATCCCAATAATTTGAATAAGGCCGTAAATGATTGAATATGCGCATACGAGTGGGATATAATTGGCAAAATATTTAAAGTCCTCCAATCGATTTGCCAATATCGAGAACAAAACACAATTGAATAAATTCCCTATTAAAGCTAAAAATTGAGAATATATATGAGGAAAATCATATAAATTATACTGAGTTTGGTTGCTAACATGAGGGGGAGTATTAATAGTTGGAAATAATATATGAAATGCATCATGAATTTGAAATTCAAATATGAATAACGATCTCATATATCAATTATACATGTATATCAAAACAAATGATAGAAGATAATTTTGATAAAGGAAGCATACATTTTGAAGAGAACATAGACTTAAATATATTGTGTAATCCTAAAAGAGGATTGATAATGAGATATCTCAATAAGTTATATCATTATGGGGAAAGAAATGAAATTGGAATGTGTCGACACGGTATGAAAATGTAGCGCTACATACGATTAACGATAATGAGGATATTGAGATATATCGAAGAATATTGAAATATATACTCTTCAAATATATACGGGCTTGATTGGGAAAATAAATATAGAACCATTAAATGAATGACATTGCTTGTAATAGCGCAAAGCATTGATATTGTTATACATTGTACTCTTTTCCTTGTTTGAGGTTTTTATCCCAAAGGATTTTTCCTAAATAAGGTTTTTAATGAGGCAGCCTAATCACAACTAATAGAAAATTTCAAGAGAAGATTTGGATATATATATCTCGATACAGTAAGAATGTAAGATCGAGATTGTCGAGTGCAAATAAGCCGAATATAATCTGATGATAAATATGATACTTACCTAAAGGATTTTGATACGCTTGAAGTATACTTGTGTAAAATATGTGTTACACTGGCTAAGGTTTTGTCCCACTGGGTTTTTCCTAGCAAAGTTTTTTTTAACGAGGTAACATTCATGGCGTATTTACATGAATAATGTACTCTTTTTCCTTCATTAGGATTTTTCCCACTTTGGATTTTTCCTAATAAGGTTTTAACGAGGCATATTCATGAACTACTAACGAAAGTAACGAAATGTACCTATTGGATCAGCTGATAACGAAGAGATTACTTGGGATCAAATGATGATATTGAAATCCTTCACCAAAGTGAATATATCAGCTCCAAGATACGGAACCAAATGGAGTAGCTGTACTCTTTTTCCTTTGATCAAGTTTTTCCCCATTGGGTTTTCTTGATAAGGTTTTAATGAGGCAGTATATGAACTCCTATAAGAATGATCGTTATCAGGGGGAGCAACTTATTTTTTTTCTCTCTTCAAGTTTTATTCTACGAAGCTTTCTTGAAGCAGTATATGATCATTCAGGTTTGGAAGTTTTTCTCCCATTGGGTTTTCTCTAAACAAGTTTAAAGACAGATGCACCAGTAGCCATTCAAGGGGGAGTGTTGTAAAACATAAGGTAAAAGCCACCGAAAGGGGAAAAGCAAAAGAAAAAGAAAAAGTAATGATAAAATGTAATGATTATGTTTTTATTGTGTGAATGACTATTGTATACTAGATCAATATTTGTAATACGATGTGCCCCAATATTTTTCTATAAATAGGGGTCACTTATAATGAATTCAATAACGAGAATTGAATGAAAAACTCTCTCGTTCACAACAGATCAAAGTTTATAAACCTTAAAAAGAGTTGTAGCTACTAATAAAAATTATGACTCCTATGAAGAGTCTTAACTCTTGTAAAATGGTAGTGACTCTTGGGTAGATTTGTTTGCATAAATAGGCCTATTTATTCTTTGGTCATTGCAACAAAATAGAATCAAATAAGAATATTCATTGTCCACAGAACCAGTTCTTAGATTTGGAGATCCTTAACCGAAATTTTGTTAGGAGCCCTTGATAAATATATTTTTTCCCAAAAATACTACATACACTAATTTCAAATAAAAACTTTTACTAAATAAAAACTTTCAAAATTATAGTAATGGTTATGTAAACTATCAAGAAATTAGAATTAGACTATCTCTAACTGAATAATTAAAAATTTGACCTTTATTAAAAAAAAAACACAATGCCCATTTAGACTTACAAATTTTGGGGCCATTAATTTTTTGGGGCCCTGAGCAGCTATTTAAGTTGCTAGGTCCAGGACCAGCTCTATTGTTCCATGATTTCCCCTACATTTTCACCAACAGTTTTCTTTGATATTAAATTTTCATTCTCGCATTGTTTTCACAAAATACTCCTTATACTTTGTAAGTAGACATGGCATGACATTGTATAAAGCTCAAGTATAGTCATTTTAACCAGCAATGGATCTAGGATTTGAGGTTGGGGGTTATCGTTCGTCATAATACAATTTTTAACCCCAAAAAGAGGAAAATATAAATAGAAAACAGGATATTTATTTTTTCATAACAAAATAGGAAAATGATAGAATTTATCACATTTTCTTTAACTATAAGTTTAGATTCTTCCACTACAAGTTGAGGTTATATGAGGTGAAAATATGAGGAGATAAGTCTCATTTTCTTGAAAATATGAGGTAGATGTGGTCCAACTTCCATTTCAACTTCAAAAAACAAAAGATCACAAACTGAATACTTTTTGAAATTAAATGTAGAACACAACAATTAGGGGAAATACGAAAAATACCTCGATCAATTTAAAGAAAAACTAAATCATTGTCAGTGTCAATGTATGAAATCAAGTGAACTAAATCATTGTAGAAAGAAAAAAAAGCCGCAAATATACTATAAATATCAAATTTGATGTATTCCAATTTCCAACACTTTATCCAAAAATAGAGGATACAATACATATATGAAAAATAAAAAATTAGGATTGCAATAGGCTATAGACTATTGCAGCCATACACTACTTTTATATATGATTTTAACGTCTTTGGTGTTTGGGGTTGTCTTTGATATGCATATAACATTATACTTTATTGTATCTTGGAGGCGTAGTTGCGTGCTCGTGTGCATCAAGATTTATGGTGGGGGCAAAATGCATCTTTACGAAAGTGCGCTTATGTGTGCCTTGAAGCTATCTTTTCGTGATTTTGATGATGTTTATGATTATACTCACTTGCATTCGATTGTTTCTTGTTTGTTGAGGACTTCATAGGTACCATGTGGCAGAAATCTCACCAACACTTTACCCCAAATTTGGGGCAAACCACATTTCCACTCCAATGGTTTACCCCAAATTTGGGATAAACTAAATTATTTTTTTCTTATTATTTGCAATCTTAAAAATTATCTACATGTATACCATTTATCTATTTAGTTCGTATAATTTTATCTAAAATACCAGTTAACAAGTCGAATTTATCTAATTAAAAATATTATTTTGAACATAAAAGCTAAAATTATTATTAATCATACATGTCCAACAAGAAACTACTACATGGACGATAAGAATAATAATATCAAGCGTAGACGACGAATAATAATAATAATAATAATAATAATAATAATAATAATAATAATATTGTTCGATCGTTTCCAAAAAAATTATTATTGTTATTAGTATTATTTTACTCATTGGAAAACAATTATTATTATTAATTAATTCACTAATGAATTAATAAATAAATAAATTAAGTAAATTAGATTTAACACATAATTAAAAATTAAATAATGGAAATATTGTAATTAAAATACTAACTCCAAATTTGGGGTTTGTCTGGGGTACGGTTGGAGCACGAAGCACCCCACCCGAAATTTGGGGTGGCGTTGGAATTGTCCTAATGCCAAATCAACTGCTGGTAAGACAAAAAAATAAACTGAGTATGACAAATACGAGATAGAAACACAGGGACCAAAATGTATGTATTATCAGTTGTGTGTATATGTGTAGTATGAGGTGCGCAAGTAAAATAAACACTACATTTTTATTTTTAAATTTTTTCAACCTTTGAGTAACCTAAAGAGGCGTATCTTTCTAGTTTGAAAGATTGAGAATCAGCCTAGCTAATAGAGGTGACAGAAATCCCACTTGGACCCTTCGCAAAAATTTAAGGATTTGTATTTAAAAAGTCACAATTTAGAGATATGAGCTAGGGGTAGTTAATCGATTGATTAACTCCTCTCTGTTTATTATATCCATTGATGAATGCTCAAATTACGTGTATTGTGCTGTCTCCACAAGGATAAAATCGTTGTGTGGTGAAATCTTTAACGAAGCTTTCATTAATAGAGTGAGGAAAGAACTATATATGAACTCGATGTATCTTTTTGAGGATATCTAAGCACAATTAAACCTTACAAGTCCTACGAACTCGTGTTCTCCATCCTAATCACAGGCGGATCTAGGCCCGGGCTCGCACTGGCTCTAGCCCGTGCGGGCCAAAAAAAATTGAAAATTTAGTGTAGAAAAATTCAAAAAAATTGTATAAACCTTTGATCAATTTGATATTTTGTATATACCAGCCCGTGCGACTTAAATTTCTAGATCCGCCATTGATCCTAATTTTCAAGCTTAAATCCATTGTAAACCTCCTTATACATGCAGCCATCCAATCAAACATCCATATTTGATACAAGATTAGCGCATCACAAATAAAGAATTCAAGTAAAACTTTTATACAAAAATAAAAATTGAAGCAATTCAATGAATTATGATTAGAAAATTTGAGTGAAAAACAAACGAATACAAGTATAAATACGTTATAAGATGTCAAAAATAGTTTTAAAAAAAAAAATTTAGCGACAATAACACTAACTTGAAAATATTGTTTTCCTAAGTACAAAAAAATTCCCACAATGAAAACCGCGCCTAAGTCACTATGTAACAACAATATGTTTGTCTAAATGCACCCACAATTTTTACTCAATACACCGACTTCTTTCCATACCCCCAGACCCCAATTACCCTGAGACAAAAAAAAAAGAGCGTAGTTCAGGCCCAAGGGGTGGCCAGCACTAGCTGAACACCCTAAGGGTTGTTCAGCCATTGTTGGCAGAACATAGTCAACCAACAATGGCCAAGCAAGTTTTTTTATTTAAAGGGTAAATTGGTGATATGGGGAAAAAGTGGGTGTGTTGAGTAAATAATGTGGGTGCATTTAGTAAAAAGGGTGGGTGGGTGTATTAAGTAAAAAGGGTGATCGAACAGCCATTGGGGTTTTCGGTCGGCCGATGGTGGTAGAACACCCCTTGGGTTGTATGTTCGGCCAACAATGGCTGAACAAACTTTTCTTTTTATTTTTTTAGGGTAAATTGGGGATATGGGGAAAATGTGGGTTTATTGAGTAAAAAGGGTTGATGTATTTAAACAAACCTAACAGTAATTTTGCTTCTACTTTGATTCTCGAAACATTACTATATAGTAATAATTCTACACTCGAATGTCAAATATGCAAATTGAAAAACAATCAACTACATGTCATAAAGGGATAGTCAAGGAAAAACCTAAAAAACTTAGGTGACTGTGTGATTTAATTTTCAAATATGATCTTTTAATGTTAATATATTAAATTATGCCTTGAAACTCCCTTCTTTTTCTTTTTTTTTTCAATATTGTTTTATATATATATATATATATATATATATGTATATATGTATATATAAATAAACAATATTGGAGAAAAAAAAAGGAAAAAAGAAGGGACTTTCAAAGCGTAACTTAATTTGTATTCAGTCTTCTCCTACCAAAATCCCTTTCAGCATATAGAAGAAAACGACTTCTTCTGGAATTACAGGATTAGCTCATTCAAGTATTCAACGTAACAACATTTAAAAAAAAAAAAAGAAAAAGAAAAGAAAAGTATTCAACGTAACAAAGAAGCATACATTTTGATCGCCCTCCATTCCTTCTTATTTAATTTATTATTGGATAATATTATTTACAGTCAAACATGCGCAATATTTATTGCTCAGACTCAGAAAATTAATATTTAAAAAAACACGTTTCTTGATTTATAACAAATATATCCTTGTGATGTTACTTTCAAGAAATGAAATGAGGTTATAAATTAGGGAAATTGATGCAAATAGTCTAAATAAATTAGGTGATGAAATTTGTCCCCAAAAAAAAAAAAAAAAAAAAAAAAAAAAACAGCGAGATTGGGCCAAAAAATTTTTAGTCCGCATCTAATCGTTTTGAATGAATTCCGTTCATTTTTCTGTTAGTTGAGTGCATGAAATTCAATTGTTGCTAGTTTACCCTTTTTTATAGGGCATTTTTGTTATTTTCCACTCGTAAATAAATCACAATTATAATTGAATTCATAAGTTTGAAACATACATAAATTAGCCCCAAAATTTTTGCCAAATTAAATAATTTTATCTTTTATGTTTTATATATATTTATTATTTGATCCATAATAATATATTTGCAAAAATATCAAGATTTAATCACATAAGTGCTATATTGACATGTAAAAATAAGGGTGTGTTTGATTGTAAATTGTAAAACATTTACCTAAAAAATATTTGTCTGATAAACAAAAAATTATCTACCCCTAAGAAAATATTTTCTTATAATTGACCTAAATTGTATTCAAAATAATTATATTTTGTAAAATAATTTTCTTTTACAACATGTAATTAAACAATAAAGGTATAAAATAAATTGCATGATTTTATATTTACCTGCAAAACATATGTCAAGCGAACACACACTTACATTTGCAAGACTATCGACAATTAATTCACACAGGGTGAAATGGCCCTCTACTCAATTGACCAAATTTGTTTGACCAACCCACCCCACACTCACCTACCCCACCTTCCTCAAAACCCTTCTCAAATATGGTTCACAATCCAAACCATCCGGGGCCGTCAATGGTGGATCTCCATGGTCCATTTCTTCTCCTCGACCCACATACTCTTCAAACTTCCTATTCAACTATCTCCGCCACTACACTTCTTTTGTCACCCACCATCGTCTCCCATCAGTTCTGGTGGAGCTTGTAATCTCTGCAATACAATTATAGGTGAGAACATTTTTAGCTCTACATTTAAAAAAAAAAAAGCAAGAGTGAAATTATGATTTGTTAATTAGAAATAGAACATGATATTTAAACATAAAACATCGTTCTGATTTCTATAGTGACTTGCTGGAACTCGACACTACCAAAGCTGGAATGCTTGGCGATGGAGATGGAGACGGATATGGCGACTGCGGCGACAATGAGGGCTCAGTTATCACTCCCGTGTCTAGAACCTTCGTACCTATCAAAAACGAGAAGACAATTAATCAAAAGGGTTAGGAAATCAACTCAAATGTATTTCAGATCCATTCCAAGATTTCTCTTTCGGGTTGAGAAATACCAAAAAAATGGAAAAAAGAAATATATAAGGAAATAACAATATAATCTTTACGTGGAAAACTTTAAAACCGAAGAAAAATAACAAGCGGACCATGAAAACTTTTCACTATAGGATAAATTTTTATAAACATATAAACTTTTCACTCACCACCCCATAACCCAAGTATTACAGGAAAAATAACTTGACCTTTCCCATACCTAATTTTATACTTTTTGCGCAAACGACAAAGAGTTACAAGAAAACTCTTCAGATGTTAGGCTTACAAATTTTCCTTCAGATCTGGTCACCTGCCAAGTATTACAGAGAAAAATACATTAAGTTTTACCATATTCACCAATTGTTATTCTTTGTACTACCCACAAAGACCACAAAAATTATAATGTTAAATTACTATTTTTCTCTCAACTCATACTTAGATAGTAGAAAACAATACCTCTATTTATAAAAAAACAAAAACACATAGACAATAAAAGTTTTAGCTTCAAAGTCATACTTGTAATTTTGACAATTCCTTAAGTGCAAATTTCTTTCCATGTCTTTAAGTGGTTTGTTTTTCCTTTTTTTTTTTGGATTTATTTTTGGCAATATCCAACAAAAAGTCTTACACAACTTTATCTTTTGGTTTTCCATTGATGGCAGATCTGGTTTCTTTTTCAGATCTAGAGAAAAAAACCATGATTTGAATAAAATTGAAGGAAATAGAAAGATGTTCAAATTTGGTGGATAAGACATTGATTTGCAGCTTGGAGATTTTGGGTTATTGAGATTTGGCTAGAAATGGGAGAGAAATGCCAGGCGAAGAAATTTGGGTATGGATGATTGGAAAATTGAAAGTTTGGCCGAAGAGATGACCAGATTTCGCTGGATAAAACGATCGGAATTTCCCATTTTACCGAAGAAAATGATCGGAATTTCCTATTTCGTCGGAGAAGATGACTAAAAATATAAGAGCATTTTTGTCATGACAATCTTTAAAACTTGCTATTCTTGCTAAATGGAATTTTTTTTTTCTGATTTTCATGCTATTAAAACCCTATTTTTTCTATTTATGATAATGTCTCAATTAATTTGTTACTAATTAAATAGCTTTTTATCGAAAGTTTTCAACACGAAATATTTATTTGGATTAATGTCGTAATTTTTCAAAATTTTCTTTAGTATTAAAGACTGACACATTTTGATTTTAAATAATAATTAATAATAAATTTAATTATTGTATTATATTTCTATAAAATTTTAATAGGCGTGTATTTCTATAAAAATATGCAGAATGTAAAGAATAATAATAAATAATAAATAAATAAAAATTCAAAAACCCAAACCCCACTCCAATCTTTCCCCGCCCCCAATGGATGAAACCAGAAGCATTCCCCAAAGGTTGGTTGGGTTTTAGGTTTTTGAATTTATTTGTTATTTATCGTTTTTAATTTTATTATTTTTATATATTCTGTATATTACTTTTAAATTTTTATAGAGACACAATATAATAATTATATTTATTATTAGCTATTGGCTAAAATTAAAATATATGCAGTCTCTAATAAAAAGAAATTTTTGAAAAGTTACGATAGTAATGTGAACAAATACTAGTGTTAAAATTTTTTGATAAAATCTATTTAATTGGTATCAAATTAATTCGATAAAATTAATTTTGTACCAAATAAATACACATGGAAAATAAAAAGGTAAAATTATTTGATTTAACTAAAATTTTGGACTAATTTATGCATGTTTCAAGCTTTGGGATTTAATTGCAATTGTGATTTATTTAACCTAAGTAGAAAATGACCAGAATGACCTATGGAAAATAATAAAATAGCAATAATTGAATTTCACCCGCTCAACTAATGGTAAAAGTAGATGGAATCCATTGAAAATGACCAAACGTGCACCGCAACATTTTTTGGACCAATCTCGCTATTCGTTTTTTAATTTCGAACTAATTTTACAGTAAACCTAATTTATTCGAACTATTTCACCAATTTCACTTAAAAAATATATAAAGGATGTGAAAATAATCCGGTGTCCACAACTAGTACTATAATTTGAGTCCACTGTCGATATTCATGTAGATGTCTAAGCCCATGTCTAGACCTAGAGGTATGTGCATGTTAGTTCATAAATTTTGACAATTTTTTACATATTTTGATATATTCTTTTTAATTCCACTATTTTTCTCTCATATTTCACATTCACATATCTCGTGAGACCTATGTATACTGTATAAATTTCCACAATTTAATTCCACTTATTTTCTCTCTTTTAAAATCCATAATAACTTATGGCTTATTCTATATATAATAATATAAGAAATTTATTTAAATAATATTTTAGATGCTTAGTTGAAAATTGAGAAAAAAAATTAAAATATATAAAATAATTATATGAGTAATTAAAAATAATAAAAAAAATTAATGAAAATTTATTGTGTATTAACCAAGTCCTTAGTCACTAACACACGCTACATATCAAGTCACTCTCGATAAAAGGTCCTTAATTACTTGATTACTAAAAGAAAGTATAGTTATCCGAGAGTCCACCAATGTGGACTAAGAATAGTTGTAAGTTCCTGTTTTTCCACAACCTTTGAATTCTCGGTGTCTCAAAAAATTGGCTGACCACGAAAATGGTTTCTATGTATTCTACATGCACGTGTTTGAACAAAGAGAAAATAGATTTTGGTAAATTCGCGTTAGGTAGAAGTTTCTTTTGACCGAGAAATTGCAAATTCTTTTATTCTTCCTCGTGGGCATGGGGCCACTCGAATTTAATCTGTTTATATAGTTTTTCTTTTTTTGAACGGTTTATATTATATAGAGTATATAGTTTTTCTCGATCGCCTTTTTCTTCAAAAAGTAATTTTATTTATTAAAGAAGAAGAAAATAATTATAATTTTATATAAGTACGCATTTTTGTGACGAAAATGATTCTTCTAGATTCAAAGAAGAGTACCGCTCTAAATGAATAATTATTTAAATGTGTTATATATTCGAATAAAAGTCTTCCTTTTGAATAATTTTGCAACTATATGTAAATTATTTATAATTAACTCATTACATACAATTTTGCAACTATAATATATAACTCATTATATATTCGAATAAAAGTCTTCCTTTCGAAATATCTATAAGTATTTGTTGAAAATAACATTTTTTTAATGAAGAAGTAAATTAATAATGATATTATTAGTAATGAATATATCATAAAAATATACAATATTTTAAATCATCTAAAATTTCATTTTCGATTTAATGCATTAACATCCTTAAGAAATGCACTTCAAAAAAAAAAAAAAAAGAAAGAAAGAAAAAAACATGGCTAAGAAATGATAATAATAATCAACATAAGAAAAAATGTTAGATCAACCATTCAAAAATAAATTTGAAATTATATGTACGTAATTTGATATATGTAATAGATTTTTATTATCATAGATTAATAAGCTTAGGGGGTGATAGGAGAGAGAATGTGTGAAGTTGAATGGTAGAGATTTGCGTAGTACATATAGGTCCCACGATATATAAGAGGGTGTTAGAACCCACTTTTTAATGTATTTTAATGTATTTTTTTCAAATTTTAAATTTGGTCAAACAAATCACATCCATATATCTCTTCACTCATTAAATCTCTACCATCCAATTCCACTCATTCTCTCTCTTCCTATTCATAAAAATACATTAAAACTCATAAAAATACATTAAAAATCATCCGCTAATACACTCATATTGATGTGATTGGTTTGACCAAAGAAAGAATGAATACAAATAGATAAAAAAAAAGAGTAAAAAACAACGGCTATCACCTCCTAAATAAACTAGATTATTTAGCTTCGAACCATCTATAAACCCCAAAATTTTGTAAAAGAAATTAAAATCATTTTTCTACGTGGCAATTGTCATCCACCCACTTATACAATTATATAATTGATTTGATAATTACTGAATTTTTAAATTATTTTTTAATTTTTAATTTTTAAATCTCAAATTTAAAAATCATTTCTTCAAAATTAAATCTCTACCATGAAGGTGTCTTGAACTCCTGCAATCATAAATATCAACTTGATAAAAAAATTTATAATTCCACAAAAAAAAGAAAAGCACGAATTCAAGAACGTGTTTTACTCAAGTTTAAAATATGTAATGTAAATTTTTTTGTAAGGTTAAAATATGTAACTGACCATAAAGTTTACTGAACTAAACATTTTATAGAGAAAATTAAAATAAAATAAAATAAAATAAACTTCTATCCTTATCAAAATTCAAACATGCATTTGTAGCTACTTTTTCTCTGGCCTTCTTTGACTTTACGTGTTTTTCACGACTCCAATAACACATAAGGTTAATTAATTAATGTATGCATAGCCGTCGAGCCTGATCTCCACTTTAATTTGATTCATTGTATATCTCCCACCTTTCTTTCTTTCTTTCTTTCTTTCTTTATATACGCCCAAAAAACCCACGCTCCAATCTTCTTCCTCCTCCCTCCCTCTCTCCCTCCCTCTAAATATATAATAATTCTTCAGCTAGCACTCCGCTCCGATCCTTCAATTCCTCTCTCAATATATATATAGTCAATAGATATATATATAGAATGGAGAATTATCCTGCAGCAATATTATTCCAATCTTCATCTTCTTCTTCTTCTTCTCATCTGTCTGAATTAAACATGGCAAATAATTGTCGTGCAGAATTAGCTGATCATCATGAATACAATCAAGTTGATGATCAGAAATTGGATGGATACTTGGGGTTGATGCTACCTCCTCGTACTAGGAATAATAATAATAATAATATTAATCCTCCTCCTAGTAATTTCGAGATGAACAATAGTAATATTATTAATGTTGCGGCTGCTGGTGATCATCAGAGGATTGATCATGTTAATCCTGAAACAGCAGAGGTTCAATCCGGGAAGAAACTTAGGGTTGAGAAGAAACCTCGAAAACCTAGATATGCTTTTCAGACCAGAAGTCAGGTTGATATACTAGATGACGGCTATAGATGGAGAAAATATGGTCAGAAAGCTGTCAAAAACAACAGATTTCCCAGGTATATATCAATACTACTCTAATTTCATTTCATTTCTTAATTATTTCTACATGCTTGATATGATGCTTGCTTAATTAGCAGCTTCTTCTTCTTTAATTCAATTCCATCCCCATATCACCAGTTCATCACTGTTTTAATTTTTCATCAGTTAACTACATATGTATATACTCCTAGCTATGACTTATAATTAATTAATTAGTCAATATATATATATAACTGCTTTTCAGTATGTATATACATCTCTACACCAGTTTAATTTGCGTGTGTTTAGATTAGATTAGATTTACTGCATGGCCACTTTGCTTTTTTTTTATTTTTATTTGACCCGCCGTTGTCTCATATATATATATATGATTAACAGACTGAAAAAATATGAGACCTTCCAATAATCAAAGACACTCTAACAATTAAATCAACTAGCTGTACTTGAATATACATATATACATAGGGTGTGGCAGAGCTTGAATTTACAGTAGAGACTAGAGAGTAGCTAGAATATACCTTCTGAATGAGGAACAACCTAATTATGATATTCTCATCCACCCATTGATGTTAGTAATTGAATTGATAATTATTTATTTTTTATTTTTAAACCGTAGAGATTTAAAAATCATTTCTTCAAATTAAATCTCTACCGAAAAAACTCCCTGCACTATAGAAAAAAAAAAACTTTATACTTCCACCACTAATCTAAGCCAAAAAATTAAAAAAAATTAAAAAAAATGCACTCATTCAAGAACGTGTTTGCCTAAGTTTAAAATATGTAAAATTTTTTGTAACTATGGTTAAAATAATGTAATTGACCATAAATTTCACTAATATTAATCAAAGACATTAACAATTAAATTAACGATCACTATTTGTATATATATATGTGTATGTGTGTGTGCGTGTGTGTGTGGTGTAGAAGAGCTAGAATTTATAGTAGCGAGTAGAGTATACCTTCGGTATTTTGTAGATCGATGAGACTAGGGTTACGTACCTCCCAGCCCACTGATGGAACTAAATAATCAAATGGTTTTCACCTTAATTAGTTCATAGTAGAGACCCAAGAACTGGTTAGCGATCATCATACTTACTTCCAATTCTATTGATGCCACTAATTAAGGCTCAAAATTGGGGGCGCATCCTGCTATGTGTATCACAAAATATGTCCCAACATGCATTGCCCCCCCCCCCCACCAAAAACACACACACAGACACACAAAGAGCAAGTTTTACATTTTCTTGGTTGTTGGTTATATACATATACATTTGGCGAATTAATAATCTAATTAACTAATTTCATTTTTGCAGAAGTTACTATCGTTGTACACATCAAGGATGCAACGTTAAGAAGCAAGTTCAAAGGCTATCGAAAGATGAAGAAATAGTAGTCACAACATATGAAGGAATGCACTCTCATCCAATCCAAAAATCCATGGAAAACTTTGAGCAAATTCTCAGCCAAATGCAAGTTTTCCCTTCCTTTTAATCATATTGGTAAGACACATACAATCAAATGAACATTTTGTACAATATTATCTTATGCTAGCTACCAGATATTTATTTCAATAATTTGTACCATTTCTTAAGACCAGATCAGTTTGTAGAACTTGAAAGAATAGTTAAACTTTTTCTCCTTTTCTTTTTTTCCCTTCAGAATTGATTAATTGGGGGGTTGTTTGTTTGTAAGAAATTTTGAGGGAAAAAAAAAAGAATTAATACGTACTTAAAATATTCAAAAAAACAAAGTGATTTAATTATTATTATTATTATTATTATTATTATTATTATTATTATTATTATTATTATTATTATTATTATCATTTTATTTTTTAACCAATATAGCTAGAGGTGGACAAACATCGGTTCGGTTTCATTAATTTAAACGAATCAAACAGATTCGGTTATGGTTTGGTTCCAGTTTTTGCTCGGTTCTTGTTTTGGTTCTTCATTTTTTAAAAGGAAAGGAAGAGCTTGGGAGTATATATCACATATTGGGACAACTACTCATAATTCTCTTGTTAATTAAATTCAATGTATTCTTTGTAATTATATATCTTCATTTAGTTTTCCTTGCATGCACGTGTCTAGCAGCTTGTAACTAACAACAATGGAAATAAATAATGAGTAAACAAAAGACCCTGCCAACCAAACAAATGTGTAGCCATTAGCCGTTAACTGCAAATGGAGCAAAAGAAGTAATTTATATAGATTAATGCCGCGTGGATGTTGAGTTATTTTTGCTTGAATTTTCAAGCCTATAACTTGGGACAGAAATTTTATAAGAATCAAAAGTGAGTAGGGTGATTTGTGTGAGGACTTATGGGAAAATGGAAATAAAGAGACACAAAGTAATTGCGTTTCATGTTTTACGATTCCGGCATAAGAATCGAGAACCGGACCGAACCATAGGGTTCTCAAATTTTATATCGAAACGGTTAATTTTTTTACTGAAAATCGAACCAAATCCAACAGTTCAGTTAGATTCTAATTCGGACGGTTTTGATCCGATTATTTTATCTACCCCTAAATATAGCAAAGAAAATGAGTACCAAATGAGATCTGAGATTAGCCAAACCTGCTAGATCGATAGGTATCTTAGCCAGCTTTGATAGGCAGCGCCAGTTGTATGATTTTGACTGAAAAAGTTAGGTAAGATATATGTGTGGATAATTAATTATGCCACCCCTCCAAAGCTTCAACCATGCAAAGAACTGGTACCTAAACTAGAACACTTAATTCCCATTTAACAGTGACATTAATTTCGTTCTCTTGAGTATTACATGGGGTGTTACTATTACTATTTTCCATAATGTATTTATCTGTTATATATGTATATCTATTTTCTAAGTATATATTAAGTATGAGCTTGTTTGACCCTTTAGAAATTTAATTTACTGTTTATTATACTATATCCCGTCCCGTAAAAATAAGCATGTTCTTATTTTCATATAGATTAAAAAATATAAATTAATATCCATGCAAAATGTAAATGTTATAATATTTTCTCAAAAATACAATTGTAGTTGTTAAACATTGTGAAAAAAATGTTGTGATAACAATATATTAAATAAAGTTATGTTCGGAAATAAAAAATTTAATGCATCTTGAATAAAGTGGATGGAGTATAATTTGGAATTGAAGAAAAAAAAAAAAAGAAAAAAATACAAACCTATCTTTACGGGGCGGGGGGAGTACCGATTTTCAATCACATACATCGTGTATTGTCTATCATTCGCGCTCAAGTTTCGTAATGGAAAGTTATATAGTCACCATATCTTTCATTATTCGCCAACCAGGACCATGCATTAGCCAGGACTCCATTGTCCACTGCATCAATCATCTTCCAAAATTCGTAACAGATAACTATGGGGCAATTGCAGTTGATTTCCTGGTGGTCATCGTGTTGGTTGATGAAGGTGCGGTGATGGGACGGCTAAAACTCATATACAACTGGCTATATATTAACGAATCGATCGAATAGAGTCAAATCAGCGCAAGTCGAACTTTGGAACTCGAGCTCGACTTGTTTCTTTCAAGTTTTTCACAAGGCCACACCGAGTCAGTCTCAGCTTGGTTCTTTAATATTTAGACCTGAATAGTGTTCAAACACTAGCGGTAGCGCCGTAACTACGGCGCTAGTTACGGCGCTAGCGGGGCAGTTTCTAGTTCCGTCCGACCTCCGATTTGAAATCCGGGACCGGATCTAAATTTATCACACCAAGACGGATCTCCGGTAATTTTTTCAAAATTTTTGCGACTAAAAAGTTTGACCGGCCCCACGACATCCAACAGTGTCGCAAAAATTTTGAAAAAATTACCGGAGATCCCTCTTGGCGTGATGAATCTAGATCCAGTCCCGGATTTCAAATTGGAGATCGGACGGAGTTAGAAGCGGCCCCGGTAGCGCCGTAGTTACGGCGCTACCGCTAGTGTTTGAACACTTCTGATTTAGACCTATGTCAACTTGATTTGTTTTTTATTTTTTATTTTAACTACAAATCTCTCATTTAATTTTCTCAAATTTGGGAACAATAACATTTGATATAATTAAAGTGAAAATTATTATATGTGAATGACAACTGAAATGTATAAATATTCAAGATCACAATTAAAAATGACATTTTAATTTTTTTTTTTTTTGAAAAAAGCAAGTCGTCTGTCAAAGCCCATAGCTCGATTTAGCGAGCTATGAATTGAGTCGAATTATAACTTTTTTCAAGCTAAAACTGAGTAAATCATACCAACTCGATTTACATGTATATATAACAACGACTGATTCTTCAAAAGAAACTTTGTACTTCTACGAACATTGAAGAACTATCAGAACCTTTTCGGAACCATCGGTGGTACCTGGCCATTTTTGGGGGCCCGTCAGACCTCCATTTTGAAATTCGAGATCGGATTTAGAATCAACACAGTAACAGGGAGCTCCAACAATTTTAAAAATTTTCGGTGACATAGTGTCGCCGAAAAATTTGTAAAATTGCTGGAGGCCTCCCTCGCCGTGTTGATTCTATATCTGGTCCTAAATTTCAAAATAGAAGTCGGACTCTAAAAATGACCCGAGCGTTCCATACTTGAAAAACCATCAATGGTTTTTGAAAGATTTTGGAAGAACTATATTCCAAAGATAATGCATTTTCATATTAATTAATAATTACAAAAATGAGGTGATCGAGTCACAACTTAAGATTTAACGTTTAAAGGTCGAGTTCTGTTTCACTTTTCCCGTACACAAGTGTAATGGAATCCAATATACATCCAGTGTGTAATATATGTATATTACAATGACATGTAACGAAATCCATTATACATGTGTAATGTCCATTGCGGTCACGAGTTCAATGAATTGCATTACACATATGTAATGATTTCAATGGGGGTGAATACTGAACCACATACACCTTTTCACCTGAAGCTGCTTTATTGAACAAAATTAAATAGTCATTTTTGGTCAACTACTCACATAACAGAGACATCGTGTATAGTGTCCGCAATAGTTTATCACTGAGCATTGAGCAGAAGCACTGCCAAAGAAAGAGCTTGAAGTTGCCTTACTAAACAGAGTCCTTCTCGGTGGCCATGGTTGTGTAGCACCATGGGTCAGGTGCTTCATCACTAGAGAAAGGGCTCGAAAGGCGCCAAGTTGAATAGAGTTTTATGTTCCATTTCCATGGTCACTTGATTTAAACAATTAACTTATTTTTACCTTATTTTTTAATTTCAAAATATCCTATTTTCACCAATTGTATGGAAGTTCTGCATCAAGTTCTCCAAGGCTCCCACTTCAATTGCCACCAGTATCTACGTCAAGGGTAACACTATGATCTCAATTCTCATGTCAGTATATTAACACTAGCCAAGCTACTCAAGAAACCATTTTGCAAACATGTACCTTTGACCTTCATATGATTGATTTTTTTTTTTTTAATGCATTTTTATGTGAAATAGAAGAGAAAATGAGTGGAGTTGAATCAGTGGCGTAACCAAGATTTTATGCTAGTGCGGTCCGAAATCTTCCGAAAGAGAAAATGTAATATAATTCTGTTATACAAACAAATACAAATGTCATAACTCACAATAGTTCTGTACAGGTTGTTATACTGTCAAACCATTTTATAGTGAATCAATTTATGAAAATATCTCTCTACATAAACAATGAGGCTACCATTTGTCCATTCATCACCCATTCCATTGGATTGTGTAATTTATCCTTCACAAAGCACAATTTTTTCTCCCCAAAGCTCATATATCAAACTTCAAGCATAATTGCATTACGTAAACTCATTCATATATCAAACAAATTAAGGCTTTACATATAAAATTTTTTTTGATTATTCAAAGTCAACTATTCTAATTGAAGCATAAACCCTAAATTACTAAATTAGGGCTTAACACTTAATAACCTAGTTAGTAATCTCAGTTGCAAAAATCCTAGCTCGATAGGTCACTATGTAAATCAAATCTTATTTCAAGTTTCAAGCATAAATACACCCTAATTTTCAATTGCAATTCTGATTGCAAACCTAATTTCAAGCATAAATACACCCAAAAATGAAAAATCAATCGAGTGCTTTAGAGTCATTAGGATTTTATGAGAAGTCGAGAAGACGAGTGTGCACCGGAATGGAGGCTAGAGCTGACGAGTAGTCGATTGTTGAAGACTCGAATACGAATAGCAATTTAGGGAGCACAGAGCAATTGAGCAAAGTCAATTTTTCTAAATTGATGGAGTAATGACTATGGAGTATTTGGCCGCTTCATTTCATCTGGCCTGTTGCCTGTTTTTTTGGAAGAAAAAAAAAGTAGTGTGAAACTTTGGTCCTTAGTCAAATCCAATTTTTAAAAACTGGATAGAAGTCCAGTGCGGTCCATGGACCGCATTGGACATGCTGTAGCTCCGCCAGTGAGTTGAATGGTGGAGATTTGTATAATACACGTAGGTTTCACAAAATATGTTGATGTGATTAGTTTGATCAAATTCAAATTTAGAAAGAATGAGTAGAAATGGATTTTAAAAATACATCCTAACATGGCCATAAAGTATTATTTGTGTTAAATTTTGGCTTCAGTCCCTTATAAACAAAGAAAAAGATCTCTTCGGGCTTGGTGTTAGTCACATGTGATATGTTATTTTTATTCTCATTACAGGCTGCATCTTTCCCAATCACTTTTTCTATGGAACCACCATCACCATCTACCTCTAATGTTTCTTCTAATGATTCTCACAAGGTTAGCTTTTACTTCTGATGGGTGAACCTGATGGGCGTTTATACAAACGCAATAATATACCGCAAGTGCACGGGCCGTACAAGTAATAAAGTGGACCTAAAAGTCTGGATATCGTACCCACATAGATTGGTATTTGTAGTTGAATTACTTATTCTAGTATAAAAAGAAGAAAATGAAATATACAAACGGAACACACACAATAAAAAATGGAAGGAGAGTTTTCTAAACTAAACTAACAATGCACCTAAACTAATGACATGAAATGGGGTACAAATGGGAATGATTTTGGATGAAAAGTAGTTGGGATTCATGACTTCATTCAATCGTAATCCAATCAACGCAATGCCTAAACATAACATAATACATATGCTCAATGTTAGACCCGACTTTCCTTACCTTAGATAGTTACCTCTCTCGAGTATCAAACTACCCCTAATTAGTCGATTCAACCTACTACATTTCTGTGTCAATATGTTATTAACTAACTGCATTACTCATTGTGAAAGTAGCTCAAAGTATCACATAGAGTTAGTGGTATATTTCTATCCTCTTCAAGAACCTAGGGTGATTACTCCGGGGTCTAAAGTGTGCACACTCTTTCAAGTAGATACACAATTCACAAAGCATTCAAATGGAATCAAGCTCAAAAGTAATCACACAATGGATTGACCAACAATTCAAAACCATAAACATTTCATTGATTAAACTAGGTTAAAGTTCATCAATCATCCCAACTTTACAACAACTAACCCACAGTATAGGAAATCATAGAAACATATACATACAAAACACAAATGGAAAGAAATGGAAAAACAATACAAGATTAAAGACAATCTCCCTTTGTGAAGTATAAAGCCTTGCTTCTTCAATTCCAATCCATATTCTCTTGATCTCCTTGCTTTTTACTCCAAGTAGTGATCCCCAATTCAAGCCTGAAACAAGAAAAAGAAAAGAAAATAGAAGAAAGAAAGAAAAGAGAAGAAGAGAAAAGGGGAAGAAGAAAAAAAGAAAAACCCTAAACTGATCTAAGAATAAGAATGAGGAATTGGGGTTGAATTTATGTGTTAAAATGCCACAAATTTGTGTGTCCATTCATCCCCACAAGGTCCCTTAAGTGTAGTGAAAGAAATGGCACTTTCGAGTTTTTTTGTGAAAAGAAATGAATCATACGGCCGTAAAAAGCCGTACAACTGTTTCTACCCAATTTTTCAGCATGCGCAGGTTTCAGTATTTTGCCCATAACTTTTGATCTTGATGTCCGATTGAGCCAATTCAAATTGCGTTGGAAACTAGACTTGGCGCTCTACAACTTTTTAGTTGATTATGCCCTCCAAATGAACTTATATCTTAATAAAAAAAGCTCCTCTTTAGGTCAAATAGTCATTCGGTCTTCCATTGGCTTAAAGAATCGAACCATTTGATAACCAATTTGGCTATTTTCGATTCTCTTGTGCATAAAAAAAGCTCCTAAACACGAACTCGGCTCTGGAGGAAACCCGGATTATGTTTTTGAGCATTCTTCTCCTCATAAATTACAACACAAGCCATCCAACTTCTGAAATGTTGCATTTTAGTCCCAGACTTTGGATTTTTTAACACTTTAAGCCATTTTTTCACATTTATACCTCGTTTGCTCCACAATGAGGAATTTTTACCTAAAACATAATAAAAACACCTAAATATGAGTAGAAGTCCGCTCCAAATGAAAAGTAAAATGACATAAATAAGTGTGGGTGGAAAAAATTTCGGTAATCAATATTGACCACCTATGTATAAAGGATTAAATTATTTAATTTAATATTGCCTTATATATGTGGATGATTAGTATTCAATGATTAATAATATATATAAGAGATTATGTTATTTAATTTGATAATATCTTTTATATGTGTGGATGGCTAGCATTTAATGATAACAATATTGAGTTTTCACTTTTCAGTACAATGAGAGCTCTCACCCGTGTTGGGGGTTTTGGGGGGGGGGGGGGGCGGGGGATTGGTGTTGTCCCAGCAATTAAAGGAAGGAATTATAATTTGGAGACACGTCGATTTCTATAACAAGAGCATGCATGTACTCATTCACCTTCTGAAGATAGATGAGATTCCAACAATGGTAGAAACAGAGGGGGTTGTATGCAATGTTCTACAACGCCCGTCTAGGCCTTGCTTAGGCTTGAGGCTTGACTGAAACGTTTCGCCTAGTGAAAGGTTTGGAAAAAGGTGATCAACTTAGAATTTACCGCCTCTTGTGTACATATAGTTATAACGACGACGTATTCCTTTTAGTTACTCTATTAGTTATTTCTTAGATTTGGTCCAAAAATATTAATTTATAAAATCACATCTATTTTTTAGATTTCGCTATATTATTTTTTTATTAACTAGCAAAATATTAATTATGATAAAGATAATATTTAATTGAATTTCAATAAGTTGTAATTTCTAACATTCAATATTTAGGCTATATTTATGCCTTATATTGATTGAATTGAATTGGCATGTTTGTATTATTATTATTATTATTTTTTTGTTAAAGTCAGCTATCTCACCATGTTCATTTCGAATTCAATTGCACGATATTATCACTAAATAGTAAATAGTAAGCAATATTTTAAGGACAATCTTTTTATTGAAAAATTTAGAAAATATATAATAGTTTACCTAATATTTTCATATATGTATTGTTTTACTTACTTATTAGTCTAAATAGTTAAAATAATATAAAAAAAAATGCCTTTTGACAATTACGCTTTGCCTAGACACAAATATATTTGTACGTAAGGCTTAAGATTCGGCATCGCCGCCTTAACATGCTCAGCATGTTTTAGAAATTTGGTTGTATGCAAATGAATGGCAACAGACGGCCACAATAATTGAACTTGTTGAAGATGCACCTCCTATAATTCAAGAATTAATGTGTAGGGTATTGCCGTGCCATACTTTCAAAGTTGGGACAAAAACTAATAATAAATGAACAATGTTATTACTCATTAGCGGATATGTATCATGGATCATGTGACTATAATTTTAACTCTATACAGTACATAAATTGACTATGGCAAAAAAAACCTCAATCAACGACTTTGGTAATAGGAGAAAGACTGTCATTCAAACTTGGAACCTTGGTCATGCGCCTCGAGGGATGACCAATTACGGAAATCGCAAGGCGGTAATAATATACTCCAAATTAGGGTATTCTTTAACTTCTAAATATGGGAGGGAATTGAAGTTATCTAAACTCTCTTCCACATGATCATTATTCTAGTATTATTATCATTATTACTATTATTTCTAATTTCAAAGATTTGCCATTTCCAATAAGAATTGGTTATTAAGAATTTAAGATGATACATTTCAAATATATAAATTCTTATATATATATATATATATATATATATATATATGTATTTCTCAATTGAAACTTCATTTAGGATAATTTGTCTGTTAGAGCTTTTTTCTTTTTTTTTTTTTTTGGGAGCGAATCTATTAGAGTGGCTTGTTGTTTCGTAAATTCGATCGAACTCTAATAACAATATTCTTTTGGCTTTTCATAAAGCAATTCATTTAAGGTAACAAATGAACACATCTTACACTACCTTAGATTATTATAATGTTAAACACTTGAGTATCATTCCGAGAGAGAGAGAGTGTTGAGAGTTATTCTATCCATCGATGTCTGTAAATTAAATATTAAACTAAACAAAATAATAATAATGATAATAAAAAAAAAAAAAATTGTCACGCGTCCCTATCATGAAAGAGCCGTGAGAGACGAAAACTCAAGACCAACCTTTTTTCCTCTCCGTTGAACGAAATTGATATCTTCTCAAGTCCAAAAATAATTAAAAAGAATGGGAAAGCTACAAACAGGGTGTACCTTTGATTGCCACTCGTTTGTTTGTGACATCTTTTGCTTTTTCCTAGATAACATCTTTGGGATAGTACATAAATTAATTTAATATTCACTTCTTACAAGGTTCCTACCCTAAAAAGGAAGGTGAGTAAACGGGTAAAAGTAGCAAACATCTTTTTCTCTCTCATGGTATCACTTTCCCGGAAAAGCCCACGTCTCCAAAATCATTTTCCATTTGATCGTACTTGTTCAACACTTATCATTTCGGTATTGGGTGATTTTACATAGATATATTTAAATTTAATATTTTTTATTAATATTATTGATGCGATATGTTTTTATTGGATAATAATATAAATTTGTATTAAATGATAATCACATTAATATATATTCATCATTTAATAAAAAAGTGACACATCAGAATATCACTTAATAATGTAAATTTAGAATATTATTTTTATATTCCTATATTATTATACTATAAATATTTGAACATGATTATAAATAAATCGAGATAATACGAATGTCAAGTTAATTCTATATATTTTAAATTAAAATTGATCTAGTGTATTCCAGAATATATAATGTAACGCATTCTGAAATGATATTGTGCTTTAGTTAGGCTGAAATATCATATCAACTAAAATTCCCCTTATTATACATCGCAGGGTGTACGGAATTAGTTCACTATCTTGTATGTATAATAAGGGCTTGTTCGGTTCATTGTTAAGGAAATAGTAGGAAAAAAAATATTTTCTCTCTCCTTTTTTTTAACCCCACACACATTTTTCAATATAATATTAACCACACATTTTTCCAAAAATTCGTGCATGGCTTTCCTAACTTTGAACCGAACAAGCCCTAAGTATACAATGTATTCTTTCAAAAAAAAAAACGTATATAATGTATAATTCCTGTTGGGATTGTGACCCGAATTCTATTTCGAATCAAATTTGGAGAAGTTGAAGAATTCTATTGGGATTAGGATTTTATCCATATTATCCTGATATTGGTGTTTATCTATTCCATTAGGATTTATATTCTTCATTCTACGAGGATTAGTATTCTTATCCTACTAATAATAGGTTTGTTTTTCTCCTGTATATACCATGCCATAGAGCTCATGCCATTTGATAGTAAGAGTTAGAAAATTATCTCCTCTTGTAACCATCTCTGATATAGTGAAATTTTCTCTGGTCTCTACCCGTGGGTTTTTCACCCAGATCTTGGGTTTCCCACGTAAAACAAATCTGCGTGTTCTTTCTTTTGTTCTATAATCTTGTTGCCGCTATCGCCAAGATTCCTAACAAACCTGGTATCGAGCTAAGGTTTGATTACGATAATGGCAACCATGAAGTATGAAATTCTGCTTTTAGATCGCAACACCAGATTTTTGCTATGGCAGTTAAGATGCGAGCAGCTTGCAATGCATGGATTTGGATGACACATTATTTGGGTTTGATAAGTTGTCAGCTTCATGGACTGGCAGATGAAAAACAACGTAGGGATCGAAAAGCCTTATCTCGCATTCATCTTCATCTTTCAAACCAAATTTTACAAGACGTCTTGAAGGAGAAAGCTGCTGCTGCGTTATGGTTAAAATTGGAGCGGCTATGTATGACAAAAGTCTAACTAGTAGTTGCATCTCAAGCAACGCTTGTATTCCCATCGTATGGTTGAAGGTACGTCTCTAGAAGATCACCTTACTACCTTTAAAGAAGTTGTTTCTGACCTGGAGGCTTTAGAGGTAAAGTATGATGAGGAAGATTTGGCTTTGATTTTATTGTGCTCGTTGCCCTCTTCTTATGTATCTTTTAGAGATACTATTCTATATAGTCACGATACTCTTACTTTGGATGAGGTGTATGATGCAATCGTTCTCTAAGGAGAAGATGAAAGAGATTTACCGATCTGAGGCTCAAGCAGAGAGCCTTGTTGTTCGAGGAATGACTCATGATAAGAATTCTGGAGGTTATAACAATAGAAGTAGGTCAAAATCACGAAATAAAGATAAGTACTGCAATTATTGCAAGAAGAAAGGTCATATCAAGTCTGAATGTTACAAGTTGCAGAATAAAATTAAGAGAGAAGCTGCTAATCAGAATAGAAAGCGACTAGATAATTCTGGTGAAGCTAGCATTGCAACAGATGATAAAAATGATGGAGAACTTCTAATTGTTTGCAACAATAACCCGAGGATTGCGTAATTGAATCTTGATCCTAAACTCCTTGTTACTTCTGATGGTGTCTCCAATCCTTCTGAGGAATGGATTTTGGACTCAGCTTGCACGTTTCATGTGTGTTCTAATTGGGATTGATTTTCAACATATGAAACTGTTTCTAAGGGTGTTGTGTTGGTTGGAAATAATGCACCTTGTAAGATTGCTGGAATTGGCACAATCAAAATTAAGATGTTTGATGGAGTTGTTCGGACATTGAGTGATGTCAGATTTGTACCAGATCTAAAGAGAAATCTCATCTCTTTGGGTACTCTTGATGAAAAAGGGTACAAGTTCGCTGGTGAAGGTGAAGTTTTGAAGATCACCAAAGGAGCATTGGTTGCAATGAAAAGGTTTTAAAAGGGTCGCCAAATTATATGTCCTTCAAGGTTCTACGATTCTGGTGAAGCGTGTAACTTCTCCTACACTATCAGACGTTGATACTACCAGATTGTGGCATATGCGCCTTGGGCATATGAGTGAGAAAGGACTGGCAGAACTAAGCAAACGAGGACTTCTTGATGGGCAGTGTATTACTAATTTGGAATTTTATAGCATTGTATTTTTGGAAAGCGTAAGAGAGTTAGATTCTCTCTGTGTATTCACAACACGAAGGAAACACTTGATTATATACACTGAATCTTTGGGGACCATCTAAGGTGCCTTCTACAGAGGTGCAAAGTATATCTTTGACTATGATTGATGATTTCTCTCGAAAAGTTTGGGTGTTCTTTGAAACAAAAGAGTGACGTGTTTCAAACATTTAAAGAATGGAAAACCCTTATTGAGAAACAGACCGTAAACATATAAAACGCCTTCGCATGCATAATGGTTTGGAGTTTTGTTCGTGAGTTTGATGCTTTTTGTAAATCGAAGGAATATTAAGGCACTACACGCTTCCCCATACTCCACAAAGAAATGGGGTAGCCGAACGAATGAATAGGACTTTGATTGAAAAAGTGCGATGTATGCTTTCCAATGCCGCTCTTCCGAAATCGTTTGGGTCAAGTCGCTTTCTGACTTGCTTTATTGTTAATCGATCTCCTTCGATTGCCATAAACAAGAAAACTCCGTAAGAAATATGGTCCTAGTCCAGGTACTATTCAAATTTGAAAATATTTGGATGTCCTGCTTACGTTCACGTGAATAATGGTAAGCTCGAACCTAGATCCTTAAAGTGTATTTTCCTTGGCTATAAATTTGGGGTCAAAGGTTATAAATTGTGGTGTTCTGAAACCAAAAAGGTGATAATTAGCAGAGATGTTATATTCGATGAATCTGCAATGCTTCGAAGTTCACCTTCTGGAGAATGTTCTGACAAACAGCAGAAAATAAGCACTCAGGTGGAGTTTTCGACCGGGTCAGAAAATATACAACCGCAATCTCAATCAACACCACCATCAAATCCGGAGGTAAATGATGCTACTACTTTTGTTCCACCACCAGCATTGCAATATTCTATTGCTAAAGATAGGCCTAGAAGAGATATTAGACCTCCAAAGAGGTATGCCAAAGCTGATTTGGTTGCTTATGCTTTACATATAGCCGAGGATATTGACTTTGGTGAAGAACCTTCTTCATATTCAGAGGCAGTCTGTCGAGCAGATTCTCATAAATGAATGATTGCTATGCAAGAAGAGATGGAATCTCTTCGTAAAAATGGCACTTGGGACTTAGTGAAACTGCCGAAAGATAAGAAAATAGTTCATTTGCAAATGGGTATTTAAAAGGAAAGAAGGAACACCAGGAGTTGAAGATGCTAGATATAAAGCTAGATTGGTCGCTAAAGGTTACAGTCAAGTTCCAGGTGTTGACTTCACAGATGTGTTCTCTCCAGTTGTCAAGCACAGTTCGATTCGGGCCTTACTCGGTATTGTGGCCATGCATGATCTTGAGTTAGAGCAGTTAGATGTAAAAACTGCATTCCTACATGGAGAACTTGAAGAGGACATTTATATGCAGAAGCCAGAAGGTTTTGAAGTCTCCCGAAAGGAAGACTACGTATGTTTGTTGAAGAAGTCTCTTTATGGCCTTAAACAGTCCCCAAGACAGTGGTATAAAAGGTTTGATTCTTTTATGACCACTCATGATTTCGTAAGAAATAATTATGATAGTTGTGTTTACTTCAAAAGACGACGACGGACGAATTGTTTGTATATTTACTTCTTTATGTTGATGATATGTCGATAGCAAATAAACACAAGATGTAATTAAATAAGGTAAAAGCACAACTCAAGAAGGAGTTTGAGATGGAAGACTTGGGAGTTGCAAAGAAGATACTTGGAATGGAAATTCAGAGAGACAGAAAGGCAGGCAAATTGTACCTAAGTCAGAAAGGGTATATTGAGAAAGTCCTTTGCAGATTTAATATGCAGAAAGCCAAGCCTGTCAGTACTCCGTTAGCAGCACACTTTAAATTATCATCTTCATTATCTCCACAGTCAGATGAAGAAATTGAATACATGTCTCGGGTTCCATATTCTAGTGCAGTAGGATCTCTCATGTATGCCATGGTTTGTTCATGTCCAGATTTATCATATGCAACAAGCAGCTTAGTAGATACATGACAAATCTTGGTAAAGAACATTGGAAAGCGTCAAAGGATTTTTAGATACCTGCGTGGATCAACTAATGTTTGTTTACAATTTGGGAGATCGAATGATGGAGTAATTGGATATGTTGATTCTGATTTTGCTGGAGATCTTGATAAAAGAAGATCACTTACAGGGTATGTGTTCACCGTTGGTGGTTGTGCTATCAGTTGGAAAGCGACCTTACAGGCTACAGTTGCTTTATCTACTACTGAAGCAGAATATATGGCTATTACAGAGGCTTGTAAGGAAGCTATTTGGTTGAAAGGATTATTTGGAGAACTCAGTGAAGACTTGCAAATCACCAAAGTATTTTGTGATAGCCAAAGTGCTATCTTTCTTGCAAAAGATCAGATGTTTCATGAAAGGACAAAGCATATTGATGTCCGATACCATTTTGTGAGAGAAGTTATAGCTTCAGGTGATATTGTTAGAAGCAAGATCGTACTCATGATAATCTCTTGATATGATGACCAAGACACTTCCTATTACCAAGTTTGAGCATTGCTTGGATTTGGTTGGTGTTGGCCATTAAGTTTAGCCCTCAGGGGCTTTTGTGGAAGAGACAGAATTTTTTTTTTTTGTCAAAGATTGATTTTTGCATTCATTCAAGCAAATTAGTCAAGGTGGAGATTGTTGGGATTGTGACCGAATTCTATTTCAATCAAATTTGGAGAAGTTGAAGAATTCTATTGGGATTAGGATTTTATCCCTATTATCCCGATATTGGTGTTTATCTATTCCATTGTGATTTATATTCCTCATTCTACGAGGATTAGTATTCTTATCCAGTAATAATAGGTTTGTTTTTCTCCTATATATACTACGCCATGAAATTTCACAGATTTGATAAGAAGAGTTGTAAAATTATCTCCTCAGAACCATCTCTCGATATAAATAAATTTTCTGCAGTGCCTCTCTAAAGTGGGTTTTTCACCCAGATCTTGGGTTTCTCACGTAGAACAAATCTACGTATTCTTTCTTTTGTTCTATAATCTTATTGCCAGTTATCGTCAGTATTCCTAACAATTCCCTTTTCTTGAACACGTACAAAATCCAAAGGTATTGGTGCTATACGAAGCTCTTCAATAATTTGCAAGTATACCCCACGCCACCCTCAACACACACCCCTCGTCGACTGCTAGAACTACTATTCCCTCTCTCTCTCTCACACACACACACTCAGACACGCACTGGCTATTCTTGTCTATTTTTTGACAGCTATAATGCAGTCACTGTCAGAGAATGAATGGCTGAGAAGACCAAGTCATTGTTCCCTTTCTTGCCCTTTTGTAAGCCCTCCAATCTCCATTTCACTCTGCTTTTTTTAATTTATTTATCCCCTTCGACTCTCTATATGATATTTATGGCTTCACTTTCTATTTTCTTGCTTCAAAGTACTTAATTTATATGCATTTTGTCATTTTCTTTCCGATTGGGGGTTCAAGTTTTTGGCAGACTCTCAGCTTGATTGCTAAGGTATTCAACTGTGGACTCTTCCTTCTTATTTATAGTCTTCTTCTTTAACCTCCCACCCCACAAAAAGAAATTCATTCTTAAATCTTTCTTTATTGTACCAATTGTTTCTTTTGGAATTTCTTATACTTACAAAAGAATTCAAGTTCGAATTTTCCCCCAAATAACTGGAGTAGAATAACATACTGAAGAAGGTGAGACCTCTGCTATGGTACACAAAACTATGACTCTTGAGATTCACAAAAGTTTTAGCCCATAAAAAATGTACAGCACAAAGCCCACTATTCTTCTATACTTCCTATATCAAAGCTGGATTTATCCCTTTTTAGTCAAAGATAGACTTTCACAATGATTTTTGAAGTTTCAAGTATGTGAGTGTTACAGAGGATATGGAAACAATAAGGTTGAGCTTTAATAAAGATATAAGCCCAATGGCAGAATTGTTAGGTAGTGAGCAAAAGTAAGTAAGAAACTGGAATAAAGTCAGTCATATTCTCTGGTAATCCATGATATATAAACTCTTAACTGTTGTAGAGTTGTGTGTTGTATATGAAAATACAAATGTTAAGTGATAATTTAATGTAAAGAATTTTGGATCACTGATTTGTAGCTTCCTCATAAGCATCAGTATTATTTTGTTGATGCATCTATTTGTTATTGTTAATGATTGAGGCGTTTTACTGTCCTCTGCTAGTGTTGATTGCTAATTTTACATGACATTGAACTAGGTGGATGATATTGAGTAGTTTTTTGTTTTACATCGGTTTATTATGGATAGCCATTGAGGGAGGTGCGGTACATGTGACTCTGGCGTTCGTATAGAAAGAATTTGGTCGACCAAGCATCTTGTGGGCTATTGAAGGGGAGAATACTAATTAGAAGGGAGGTTTTAATTTTCAAGATTTTCCAACGTACGTACTGATTAAAATAACTAGTGCTTTTTTATCAAATTCACTAGTGTGGAAACCGAAAGTCGAAGGATTTCAGCGTAATGATGGCATCGTCGTCCTTTTCGGGGTCATCCAAGAGGGCCAAGGCGCTTGGAAATGTAATCCAGGTAGCTAATTGCTCGGTCGATGGGTGTAATGCCGACCTAAGTCTATGCAGGGACTATCACCGGCGGCACAAAGTTTGTGAGCTTCACTCAAAGTCCACAAGAGTAATGATCCGAGGCTGCGAGCTTCGTTTTTGCCAGCAGTGCAGTAGGTAAACTTTATATTTTGCTAAAAATTAATTTCTCTGATTGAACGTGATGTGATCTGAAATGTGTGGCTCATATTGAAGCCTGGCTGATTGAATAGTGCAAATTACTCCATAGGTTTCATTCACTCATGGAATTCGACGAGGAAAAACGAAGCTGCCGAAAACGACTTGACGGTCACAACCGACGGCGAAGGAAACCTCAGCCGGACTCCGTCCCAAGAACTTCGGGTACAGTCTTTCCTAGTCAACCCAGTGTGTCAAGTACACAGCTTTTGTCATTTAGTAGCCCGCTACTAGGCCCAAATCCGGTCATGAGCCCGCCCACATCTTGGACCAGGCTCGTCAAACCCGAGAGCAACATGGGCCTTTATGACACTCAACCACTCTCAAATTACTCTGAGACACAAAACTCATTACATCCCATTTTTAATCCAAATGCATCATTGGGAAATGCGAACACTGGCCGGAGTATTTTCTCTGGTGGGTTGAATCAAGTCGTTGACTCTGATCATGCTCTCTCTCTTCTGTCATCGACGCCACGTGCAGCTCGGGAATTCGGATTAAATGAGTCAATGCATAACTTGCATTATGGTAGCCTTGGTCAATATCAGTTCTCTCAAGAAATGGAAAGCAAGCCAGTGGTTTCGACTATGGACTCTCACGGTCACTTGCCAGAAATGTTTGAGAATGGAAATGAGGGGTTGTCTTCGAGTGGGCCCCGTCAGACATTATCGTTTATGTGGGAGTAAATTTAGGTCTAGTTTTGTTGGTGTGTAGATTGTTATTGTCAAATGTATAGTTTTGTTAGTGATTGTCTGATGTTTGAACTCAATGACATAAATTGCTTGCTGAAGGAGACTGTCTCTGAACCTGGTATCGATTAAGGCTTTACCCTTCTCATATGGATCATGCATGTGTTACAAACTAGCCCACTTCAGATGTAATAGGCCGATAACAAAAGAGTGCCCAAAAAAAATAGAGGACTGTTTGAAAGAAATGGGCCCAACTGTACTTGACTGAACGCTCCAGCCCAAAACCATTTCCTCTAGCCCCGCTGTTAATATGATTGTGGGCCCACTAGTAGGAGGACATCCTCTCTTCTAATCAAACAATTTGTAGTTCTTGTCAGTGTTTTAAAACAAACGTGAACCGCGAAAAAAACGTGGTCATAGGCAGCGCCTAGGTGTTAAAACACATTTTCCAAAATTTTTAATTTTTTTATCAGTCTAGACTGTTAAATAATTAAAAATATATATACTAAATTGGAAAATACAACTAAATTCATAAATGTTATATCTAATTTATAATTTAACAAATTTACAAATAGTTTTCATATTCCCAAATGGCAAAAGTTAAAAGATGGATAATTCATACTTAATAGATTTATGAGGATTACATACTTTATCTCGCCGCAATGCTCGCATGCATGGTTAGATCAAGAATCCAAAATATTTACAATTTTGAAATTGAACTAGGATTTTCTATTTTCTTGTCTTTCCCGATTGTGTATTTGTATTTTGTAGTCAGGGTCAGCCCGAAGATATCGGGGACTCTAAGTAAACTCAGTATTGAGCGTCCTTTAATCAATGAGTTCGATAATTTTGAGCCCTTTTTATATTAACAAAAATATTTTAAAATTGGAGATCCTCAGGGCCACCCCTATTTGTGGTGTGAGATGTATTGCATTTATTTCTATTTTATTTTACTTTATTATTTTCTTGTTTTGAATTGGGTTTAGGCCCAAAGACATCGGCTTAGGAAAAAAATAGGTAAGTAATAGTTTAGGGCATTGCTAAGTGGCCTTAGGTAAGGTTAGCCGGACAACAACTTGCATTATCCATTTTTTTCACGTTTTTGGCATAAGCAACGAGTGGAGGTGATACTTCGCGCCTAAGCAGTGCCAACGCAAACTTTTTAGTACACTGGTTTTTCTTACCACAAAGTTAGACACATTTTCTTAATTCAAGTAATTAATTAATTGAGTTTGCTCCACTTTTTATAAAACATTTCTTTAACTAACCTATTTCTCCATAGTATCAACTAATCCCTTCTACTTTTGGCGTTAAGTTTTTTATTGAAATGTCTCTTTCACCTAACATGTTGTCTATTGAATTCGTTCACTTGTAGTTCTTTGTGAAATTTAAAGTTTATTTTCCTTCCATCAAAGTTTGGTAGTTGGAATAGCATTCGATTCAAAATAGTTCATTTAATAAGGGAGTGACTATTCATACAACATCCTTTCTAACCATACCTCAAAAAAATCGAATTTCTCCAAAATACCTTACTTTCACTAAATAAAAAATAAAAAACCCCACCAACCCACGCCGCCCCACCCTCTTCCTTAGGGTGTGGTTTTCCACTTGTTCTTTGAGAACCAGCTATGGTTCTCCCATTGGAGGAGAACAAGAAGCACTGGTTCTCCGATGGGAGAACTAGAGCTTTGGTTCTCCGAATTGGTTCTTCAGTGAAGAACCAGGTTCTCCGATTTAAAAAAAAAAAAAAAAAGAGGAAAATGAGGATCTTCAGCGTTAGTGGAAGAAATGATGGTTAGAGTTTGGTTGGTGGTGGTCACTAGAGGTCAAGAAGATGATCAAAAAATTGAAGAGGGATGAAGAAGATGCGGGTGGGGTGGTTAATTTTTTTTTTTAAATAAAGGTGAGGGTATTTTGGGGAAATGAGATTTTTTTGGACTGTGCTTAGAAAGGGATGGAGTGTGACTAGCCCCTCCCCTTGAATAAATACCGGTTAAAAGTGGTCTGAAATTGTCGTGCTTGAGTTCATTTTCGAAGCACAAAATGGTTCTTTTAGTTAAAATTAATTTAAAAAGCTTTTTGATTGGTACTACTATTAGAATTTTCTCAAAGCTCATTCACCACGAATATTCCACGGCATTTACAACAACATTATTGGGTCAAATAAAAATGGAGTATTGTGTTTGCAACTTTCATATTCAAATCTTAGTAATCCACGACAATATTCTCAACGATATTTTGGTAATTAAAATGGAATCCCTTTTTGTTCTATAATAATAGTCCATATCTCAAAAAGGTCTTCAAATCTAATTAAAATAACACACCCACAAGAATATATCCGAGTCCAACTCATCTGAAAGTCCGCCACAATAATACATATTAACAAATATAATCGCTGGTTAAAAAAAAATAATAATAATAATAAAATAAAAAAAGAAAAAGAAAAGATACCACCTTCCAACTCAGTGATTCAATTCTATCTCAAACTTGTAGCAATAATTATAGATTTATACTATAATAACTATACACAAATCAATATCACACAGCTATTATACACATTTAAATTCTTACTTTTACTCCTCATTTGATAACTTGGCATGAAAATGAGGAGGCAAATTGGGAATTGAAGCTTGTGGCAAATGTGTGGCATTGACTTTTGTATACTTATAGAATTTTTGATAATCTATATATATTTTAAAACATATCTTGGTTCTATATATAGTTGGCTCCTTCTAATACACATGCCATACAAGTCTCTAATTTAATTTCACCTATTTTGATACTCAATCAAAATTCGATATATAATGGCAAATATTGCCAATAAGCAGGGAGGATTCTTGAGAAGTAAGCTGGTCATGTCCTTCTATAGGGCCACCAAGCCTTCACCAGCGATGCAATATGCCACCCCAACCACCGCCACCACCGTGGTTAAGCTATCGCCGCCACATATCGTTGCTTTCACAGAGAAAGGTAATTTTGGTGATTCAGATGGCTATCTTCACAGCCCAAATGGTGGCACTGGTGATGAACATATTGATGACATAGCTACAAGCTTCATTTTTCGCGTCAAAGAGAGGCGTAGACTTGAAGAAGAGGAAGAATAATAATAATAAATATTTATGAGCATCTCAAAACTATATCATTAGTAACACAATATATAGTTGAAAGATTTGCATATATTAGGTGTGTGAATGTATTCAGGCAGTTGAAGAATGACAAAATAGTCATTTCATCTCTTTTCTGTATAGTGCAATGCACGTCGCAATGCATGAAACTTTACTTCTGGCATTTTCCGTAGATATGTCTTGATCCTTGGTTATGTTTGATGGCTTCTTGTGTTTGAGCTTTCCCGGAAAAGAAAAATAAGGGAAGAAAAAGACACTAAAATCATAGTTTCATATTATGTAATGTGATTTAATATCTTATATATTAGGGTTTTTGTCCACTAATTACACTTTAAGGAAACATTTGCCCACTAAATCATACCATCTTATTTTTTGCCCATTAACTATATATTTTTCTAATATGACCATAATAACCCTCAAATAATACTAATATTACGAAACACCTAAGGTTTTCTATCTTTCATATTACACAAGGGGTTCTCTATCATTAAATTTGCACAAGAGGTCCTCCCGACTTTCAAATATTGCATTTTAGTCCTCAATTTTTGAACTTTCTTTCAAAAATACCCAAAAATATTTGCACTTAAGGTCCTCTATCTTTTAGATTATTTCATTTTGGTCCTCAAACTTTTGGATTTTTGATATTTTTAATCATTTGTACTATTCTTTTTTCTTGTTCTTTTTGACAATTAAGAAATTCACTTACAAATACAAAATTTATATACAATTAAGTAACGATTCGATTATTCAATTCAAAAATTACTCATTTAAAGATATAAATAAGTGTGTAAAATGCATACTTCTTAATTACTACTCCAGGTAATCTTGATTGATATTACTTGGGGTGGTAATATAGATGACCACCCCTAGTAATCTCGACCAACATTCAACTTTTTGCTTCCCCTGTCTCCGGCTTTCTCTTTCTAAATTACCACCCCCGATAATCCCAATCAACATTAAACTTCTCGCTTTCATTAGTCTCCCCACTTTCTTTCTTTACGCATTTTCTCTCTTTAAATTACCACCTCCAATAATCTCAAACAACATTCAACTTCTTGCTTTCCTCGGCCCCGAATTGTCTACGCACTTTGTCTCTAGATTACTACCCCCGACAATCTCAATCAATATTCAACTTCTCACATTCATCTTCCCCTACTTTTTCTCTACTCACTTTCTACTTAGATTACCATTCCCGATAATCTCAATCAATATTCAACTGTTCGCTTTCACATTTCCCGACTTTTTCTCTCTATACACTTTCTCTCTTTAGATTACCACCCCCAGTAATCTCGATCAATATTTAACTTCTCTTTTCCCCTGTACCCTAATTTCTCTCTATATTCGCTTCCTCACTCAAAGGGCGTGTTAGTGTATGTGGTCACACTGAGTGGAGTTGAATAGCAGAGATTTGTATAGTACAGATATGTCTCACGATATATGTGGATGTGAAATAGTAGAGAGAATGAGTGGCGTTGAAAAGAATGTATAAAAATATGTAAAAATTTGTAAAAACATGTAGGCTAATGGACGCTAAATTGCCACCCTCGGTAACTTCGGTCAATATTCAACTTCTTGTTTCCTTTGCATCCCGACTTTCCATCTCCAGACATTTTCTCTTTATAGATTATCACCCCCGATAATCTCAATTAATATTTAAGTTCTCACTTCCCTCATTTCTCACTTTTTCTCTAACTTGACATACTTTTGCAAAAAAATAAAAAATAAAAAATTATATCATTATTCATGATTGGTTATGATTATCATGTAAGGTAATATTATATCAGGATAGGTAATAAAGTTATCGAGGTAGGTAATAAAGTTATCGAGGTAGGTAATATTATTGTGATAAGTTTTAGATCTTTCAAACTTTTGAAACTTTAAAATCTTTGGTAATTAAAGTTTTGAGAATTAAATCTTAATCTCTAAAGTTTTGGTTATAACATTTTATTCTAGAGATAGAACGTGAGAAAAGAGAGAAATTCATAAACGAAGGGAATGAGAAGATTATCAGGGGTGGTAATTTACACAAAAAATGAATGTTGATAGTGAGAAGATGAATGTTGATCTAGATCACTAAGGATTGTAACTTAGAGAGAAAATGCATAGAAAGAGAAAGTTGGAGACAAGAGAAACAAGAAGTTCAATTTTAAAGAGTTTACTAGGGGTGATAATATAGAGAGAGAATATGCGTATTGAGGGAAAATTGGAGAAGATGGAAGTGAGAAATTGAATAGTAATCAAAATTACATGGGGTGGTAATTTAGAGAGAGAAAATGCGTAGAGAGAAAGTCGAAGAAGATAGAAACGAGAAGTTGAATATTTGACGAGATTATCAAGAGTGGTAATCTAGAAAGAGAAAGTGTATAGAGAGAGAAAGTCAGGTACGCGGGAAAGGAGAAGTTGAATGTTAGTTGAGATTATTGAATGTGGTAATCTCGAGATCTCAATAGAGAAATTGCATAGAGAGAGAATCTTGAAAGATGAAGGTGAAAAGTTGGATGTTGATCGAGATTATTGGATGTGGTAATCTAGACAGAGAAATTGCGTATAGAGAAAATCTAGGAAAATGAAAACGAAAAGTTGGATATTGGTTGAGATTATTAGGGGTGGTAATATAGGGAGAGAATGAGGGAAGCGAGAAGTTGATTGTTAGTCAAGATTATTGGGGATGATAATCTAGATAGAGAAAGTGCATAAGGAGAAAAAGTCGGAAAAGATGAAAGCTAGAAATTAAATATTGATCGATATTAGTGGGGGTAGTAATTTAGAGAGCGAAAATGCGTAGAAAGAAAGTCAGAGAAGATGGAAACGACAAGTTGAATGATGATCGAGATTACAGGTTGTGATAATCTAGTAAAAAAAGTGCATAGAGAGAAAGTCCGAGGCGAGGGAAGCGAGAAGTTGAATATTTGTGGAGATTATCTAAGGTGATAATCTGGAGAGAGAAAGTGCGTAAAGAAAGAATAAGAGATGAGGGAAACGAGAAGTTAAATATTTTTTAAGATTACCTGGGGTGGTAATTTGGAGAGAGAAATTGAGAGACGAATGAAGCGAGAAGTCGGATATTTGTCGAGATTACCGGTGTAGGTAATGTGTATTATTTGGTGTGGTAATCCATGTTACTTGGAAAAGTAATATTTGTACGTCCATTGATGTTCATGAATTGCTATTAAGAGAATAAATTTATCTTTATACTTGCCATATTTTTTATCATGATGAAAAATTTATTTATTTATATTATCTTAAATATTGTCTTTGTAGGTGAATTTCCTAAATGTAGAAAAAAAGGAAAAAAGACAAGCAGAAATGATTAAAAGTGTCAAAAATTCAAATGATGTTTGAGAACCAAAATAAAATAATCCGAAAGATAGAGGACCTTGGGTGCAAATATTTTGGGGTATTTTTGAAAGAAAATTAAAAAATTGAGGACTAAAATATAAAATGTAAATTTGAAAGTTGGAGGACCTCCTGTATAATTTGAAAGATAGAGGAAAAATGAAAGTGTGGAAAAAGAAAGATGTGCGTAAAAAAGTCCACAAAACATCTAAAAGAGTAATTGATAAATCACTTTTTATAAATTATAATTAGTAATGAAGAAATAAGATATTTTGATTTAGTGGGTTAAGACCGACTTTGACATATATTTATTAGGTATTTTCCCTATATATTATCTAACTATATATAAAGATTAAAAAAAAACCACCACCGTCTAGGTAACTGTGCGATGTTTGGCATTTTTTTACTATGCTATGTTTGACATTGTTTTAAGGATTAATTGCTCTCATGATTTAATTCATTCTACTTTTCTTATTAGGTATTATTTTCTTTATTTTACTTTTTTATATGTATTCTAAATTTTGAATTAATTTATATAATTTTTTAAATCCTTTTATATTTAGTATTGTATATATTAATGGAAATATCATAAAAGTTCAAAATTACAACTTACAATACCTTTTAACTTAACTGTAAAAATGAGAATTAATATTTTCTATATGTGTATGTGTGTATATATACATATATATATATATATATATATATATATTATTCCTATTAATAAAAGTTGAAATGCCACTTAAGTAGTGGTTTTCTTTTTTGGAAAAAACCATTCTACATATGTAAAAAAATTAAATAAAATACCTTTTTTATTTTTACTACGTTAAAATAGTAGTTTTAGATAATTTTCATGTGTAATGTACATCAAGTGGTTCAAATAGTGGGTAATTGTTTAATATCAAATAGTCAATAGTAAAATAATTAAATTATATTGAATAATTAATTAATCAGAATAGAAATACTCCCTCCGTCCCACTAAGATAGGTTTGTATTCCATTTTCGATTGTCCCCAAATTATGGTCCACTTTCCCATTGATAATATGATTTAGTTTTTGCCTTATTAGCGTCATAAAGATCTTAACTTTGAATTCGCTGCGTACTAAGGACCTATTCTTTTTTTCTTGGCAATTCAGTACTCAAACTTGATATTTGCTGCGCCGTAAGGACTTTCGTCAGCTTTTCACCGTTAAGTCACCCCATATACTCCTTACGTGCTATTTTTCAAGTCCAAAATGGTCCGAAACTTTGGATATTATTACAATCAAGTCCTAAATATTGAAAAATTGTATATTTTAAATCCAAATTTAATTAAATTTGTTGAATTAATTTGATACTGATTAAATAGTTTTTATCAAAAAATTTCAACATAATAATATTTATTTGTAAATATAAATAATATCACCAGTTTCCAAAATCTGCTTTAGCATTAGAGACGCCTACATTTTGATTTCACCCTACAAAAATATAATTATTGTATATATATAAAATTTTATTATGAATATTGTTGGCACCCCGGTGACGTGGCACTCAATCAATCCAGGTCCTCGCAACATGGACCCTCGCTGATGTGTCACGGGTACCAGGCCGGCTGGTGACGTGTCCAGTGTCCCAGGTCGGATCAACAATGGAATGTACCCCGCTGGAGAATTGGTGGGAGGTCTCAGTTCAGCTCGGCCATAACCAGGTCCTGATGCCAGGGGCCCAGGTCGGCCGACGCGTGGAGAACTCTTCCCATCGTTAGTTTCTGACACATGGTCCGAGTTTAGCTCGTCCATGACGGGTCACCAGTCCCTCTCGTTACAGTAGCCGATAACAAGGACAATCCACGTGTCACCTGACACCCTGACACCGTCTGCCACCAACAGAGCATCTTCTCCCGTCATTAATGTAATGGCGGCAGTCCACAAGTTCCAAGGTCAACGCATTAAATGGGCGACGGCTTGCAGGCGTTGCAGGTGCAATGATCATACCTACTCTGGCTCGTACCGTGGTCTCATGATGACCTACCTCGGCCTACTCCTTCCTTGTACTATAAATAGAACACTTAGTGGCCATTTGCAGACACAGAAAAAACTCTGTAAGCAAGGACTAGCTCGGACATAAATATACTTACACTTTACTTCTTCAGTTACTACTATCCAGGTCCTAATATCCACCCCAGTTGATAATTAATTGGTCCTTACTGATTTCGACATCAACAAATATAATATATTACTGCAAAAAAAATATCGAATGCAAAGAATTAATCAAATCAAATCACAAAAATATAAAAAAATAAAAATAATTCAAAAATTTTTTTTAGCATTATAGACACGCATATTTTGATTTTAAACAATAATTATTAATAATAAATGTAATTATTATAGCTACATAAAATTTTATTAGTAACATATTACAGTAAAAAAATATTTCGAACACAAATAATTAATCAAATCAAATACATATCAAAAAAATAAAAAAATTAAAAAAAAAAAGAAAAAATCCTCCCCATCCACCCACCCCCCCAACACCACCACAGTGGTGGTTTCTAACCACCATTTCTAACCACCACCATCACCACCAGTCCGGTGGCGGTGTTGCGGGAGGGGATGGGGTGGATGGGTTTTGATGATTTTTTCTTTATTTATTTGTTTTTTTGATAAAATTGATTTGATTTGATTAGATTAATTTTTTGTGTTCGAAATATTTTTTTATTGTAATATATTGCTAATAAAATTTTATGTAGGTACAATAAAGATATTTATTATTAATAATTATTGTTTAAAATCAAAATGTGAGCGTCTATAATGTTAAAGAAAATTTTTGAATCATTTTTATTATTTTTATATTTTTGTGATTTGATTTGATTGATTCTTTTCATTCGATATTTTTTTTGTAGCAATATATTATATTGGCTTTAAATTTTATTTTATACACTATAATTATATTTTTGTAAGTTAAAATCAAAATGTATGCGTCTCTAATGTTAAAGCAGATTTTGGAAACTGGTGATATTATTTATATTTACGAATAAATATTACTATGTTGAAATTTTTTGATACAAACTATTTAATTAGTATCAAATTTAATTAAATGTGGGACTAAAATTAACTAAATTTGGAACTAGTTAATCAAATTTAATTAAATTTGGAACTAAAATATACATTTTTCAATATTTGGGACTTGATTGTAACAATATCTAAAGTTTCGGATCATTTTGGACTTGAAAAATGTCACGTGACGAGCACATGGGGCGACTTAATAGTGGAAAGCTGACGGAAGTCCTTACGGCGTAGCAAATATCAAGTTTGGGTACTGAATTGCCAAAAAAAAAAGAATATGTCCTTAGTGCACAGCGAGTTCAAAGCTCGGGTCCTTATGGCGCTAATAAGCCTTTATTTTTTAGTTGACTAAAGTACCCCTATTTAATATTATTGGAATGCTAAAAATCAATTAGCCATTCAATCTCCTAAAGATATTAACAATACTCACACTACTTTTTTGTCAATTAATGCAAAGGTAAAATATGAACAATATAGAAATATTTTATAATTCCAATAATATTTAAAATGTTTCCTTAATATGTGTGAAAAATGGTGGGTACATATCTTAGTGGGACGAGGGGAGTAGAAAACAATAACTTTCAGGTCCAATTTCATTATTTCGCGAGCCACTTCAAAAAATAGTTGTTAAAATTATCATTTAATCATTTCTTCATTTTTTGTCAAAAAAATCATCAGTACCAAAAATTTATTTTTTTTAATTTTTTTTATATTTAGTATTGCATGCATTAGTTATTTTTTTATTTCTTCTCAATTATTCTGCATAAATTTTTGTTATAAAAAACTCAATATGAAGAGTTATTTTGTTCAAATAAGTATTATCTATATTTTGATCCAAAATATTTTGTTATTACCTAAAATCATCAGTTATGACAACTGATATAATATTTTTTTCTTACTAGATAATAGTTCGAATTAAAATTTATAAATTATTATTGAAATCTATAATATGATATATATATATATACTTTATTATTTTTGTTTTCCATTATTATTATTTTTATGTAAATAAACTATCTTAATCGTCATATACATCGCACTAGAGAAATACAAATAATATGTAAGAGACTATTGTTCTATTGATAACGTTGGCAACAGAAGAGCCATACCCACGCCAACGTGAAGCCATGCCATTTTATGACGCCACGTCACCGACAAAATATTAAAAAAAAAATTTATATCTGCGTTAAATCAGATGAATAATATATATTGTTACCCAATGGTGGTGGATCTATGGGACCCACACGAATTTTTTTTTTTGAAGCATGAGTATCATAAGATGTCTATAGTGGGTAGGAGATCATCTCCCATATATAAGATGCATGTAAGATGTTTGAGGATTGCGGTTATATATTTTAGTTCTAGAAATTAATTAAGTAAAAAAAAAATTCATTGGACTATATTTTGGAGTTTGGACGAGAGGGAAAACGACACATTTCCAACGCTGATTGGTTCAGAGAGAGCGAAAAGATGGATGTAACATGTCCTCTACCTTGGGGCCAGGTCAATTAATTAATAATAATAATAATGCGCACAAAAATGGGCCAAACATGCCCTAATATTCCCCATGGTTTATTATTATTTCATGTTTTCCTATTGGGGACCAAATACCACATTGTCTAATTAACCTTAAAAAGTTTGTGCCTTCTGAAAATTGTTAACAACTACAATCCCAATTGCCATGCTCACGAAGTGATTAAAATTGGAAAAACTTAATAAAATGAATTCTTGTAGTACTGATTTTTTGTCTTTATCCTTGTCAAAGGATGTCTATGCCAAACTAATCAAGTATGTCTAACCCAATTTAATCAAGTGTTAAGTGTTGACTAATTAAACCAAGGACCAAAATGTTTGGAAAAATTACCCAAAACTTTGTCTCTATATATATATACAATCCAATTTTCATAATTAATTATTTCTTTTTCTAATGCATGTGCCTATAGACCATAACTTGTAAATTATCAAACTCCACAAGACTGAAGAAACATTATAAACAGAAATCTTAAATCAACCATATGTCCATGTAGGTCGTAACTCACGAGCTGTTGAGGTCGACAAGACTAAACAAACAACTATAAACATAAATGTAAATAGATAATGTCACGAGAGTTCTCACTTCCTGCTTTTCTTTTCTTGCCAAACACAACCTTAAGAGTACTATTTGCTATCGATTTCATGTTCAATGAGGCTAATTATTATCCCTGGTTACAAAGTTAATTTTGACAAGACTAATCACTCTTTTGGTGGGTTGGGTTTGGAGTGGAGTGGGGTGGGGTGAGATGTGGGTACATGGGTCTACTAAGATGCCCATAAATAGAAACTTACTTTAAAATCAAATTTCAATATTCCCAAAATGGAATGAGGGCCCAACTCATAATGGCCAAGTTTCAATAGTCTGCTTGTTTAGGTCAAAAAACTGAGAAATTTCGTACCCATTTGGCCCATATGGTTTATCAGTCGCTGCCCATAAATTTCCATCAAACTTCCTTAGCCTCCCACTCATTAAAGACCACTGACGTAAAGAATAAATAATTATCTCGTAGGTTGTGATAACGTAATTTTACTTGTTTAAGTGATGAAACATAAATTGTAGCATTGAGTTAGACTATTTTTTATGTTTAACGGGGTGATAACGTAACAATGCTAATTGAAATTTAATTTTTGCTTTGTAGCTAACCAATATACTCTTTATATACAAGTTTATATATCCTCAAATTGTTGCAAAAATTCAAAATTTGATTGCTTGCAACTAAGTTTAAGAATGTTGTAACAACCTTTTCATGTTTTTAAAAATTTTTCTCTAATCTTTAATTACACATTTAAAAATTATTATTTTCTTTAGAATTTGACCTAAAATACCCTTTTAGAATCATCAGAATGTGCTACCTCGGCCCGTAGTTTTTTGAGTGGGTATAGTAGCTAAGCCAATGTTTTAATATTCACTTCACTTAAAAAAATAAACCAATAAATTTTTATACAGCTCAATTAAAATTAAACTTTAATATCTTCACAAATCTTAACCATGTGATCAATGCCATGGCTTTTCCTATTAATCAATCTTCAATAGATCCGATAAAATGAGAGTAGCTAGAAATGAAGGAGGCTCTTCCCAAATAGCATAGTGACCTTACATGAAATTTTTTTTGCAAAATAATCGGCAACTCTATTAGCTTGTCATCTAATCAAGTCCAAAGCGAAATTTCGCCCTCGCTCCATAGGCCACTTGACGTCACTAATAATCTGCAGCCCAAAATTTGATAGATCCATGCCTGTAGCCTTGTAAGCGTGGACGACAACCTTAGCATCTGCTTTGAATAGAACACCTTGTAGCTGCAAATTCAACACCTAGCCAATTGCTTCTCCAAGAAGTGCTATAGCCTCAGAGCCAATTCCCAATTTCTTTAGGCTCAAAATGCAAAAATAAATGGGTAAAAAGGTCCGTTCGTCATCATCAAGACAAACTTTGTAGGGACGTTAATGTCAAAACAGTACTGGAACCAAACAAATGAATTTCAGCTTCTTTAAGGATCGGTCACGTGGGTGTCCTCTAAGAAAATTTATTCACTAGCATTCATCTATTACATCAGTTTTTAAGGTTTCACAATTTTCCTCCATCATCAATTTCTCTTCATCCTCCGTCCTCTTCCACCGTCCGATCAACTTTTCCTTTAAAACCTCCCCATGGCCCACAGCCTCCCCCCACAAACACCACCACCACCAAATCATTCCCTTTAGCATTATTGTTACCACATGCCCTAGAATTTAACCCCAAAAGAAAAAAAAAAAAAAGATTAATTTTGTGGGTTTTGCAAAAATCAACTCATGGGATCATGCTATTTCCACTGTTTTGTCTGACTTTACAAATTACACACGTCTCAAAGGCGTACGTATCTATTACTGTAAGTACATGTAATATATATAAACAAGAAAGAGAGGGCTTGTGTTTTCTCGTGAGATTTGAGCGATAGCAAAGAATTCAAAGAAATTAAGAAAAATGGGTAGAGGAAGAGTCGAGCTGAAAAGAATAGAGAACAAGATCAACAGACAAGTAACCTTTGCTAAACGAAGAAATGGTCTTTTGAAGAAAGCTTATGAGCTTTCTGTTCTTTGTGACGCTGAGGTTGCTCTGATTATCTTCTCCAATAGAGGAAAGTTGTACGAGTTTTGCAGTAGCTCTAGGTATAAATCCAAATATTTCTACACACACTTGTGTGTGTATCTGTGTGTTTCTTGATGTTTCTGCTTTTTGGGTTTCTTGAGATCTGGGTTTTGAAAAAAAAAACACTCAATCTTGACGTTTTGGAGAAAAGAAATTCACTCTTTTTCGTGTTGGGAAGGGTTTTTGCCATTCTAGTGACTGCTTTGGGTTGTGTAGGACACTGTGGTTGTGTGTTTTGTTAGATCTGTAAGAGGAAACCATGAAAAGAAGATCATTTCTATATTAATGTTGAGTTTTTGCAACTTATGTTTTTTCATTTGATTTGACCTAGCTCCCATGTCTGTCTTTTTTGTTCTTCTCTTCCACAATATATTCTGGTCTGATCTGAGTTTATAAGATGTGATCTGATCTAGCTGATCATCATAAAGTGATTTTGAAGCTAAATCCCTTCAAGGGTTATCTGTTCTTGATCAATCTTTTGTTTATTTTCTAGTTATCTTAGAACAATTTGGACAAGAAAGGTGCAACCTTTGTTGCTTTTCTAGGGTTTCATTTCAAATTTTCTTTATAATTATGATTATATTAGGAGATCAGATTTCTCTAATCACAGACAGTCATGGACGTTTTGATTCACAAAACTCCATTGAATTTAATTTTTTTTTTTTAAAGGACCATCTGCTTCCACATTCTTAAAAAAAAAACCTTTATCCTTCTGTGATTCACCCACGAACTCCTCAATCTTTTTGATTTGTCACAAATTTTGTTTCTGGTGGGATTTTACTATTATTTTTAATTTTTTGGGGGATGCAAGAATGTGTTTGAGTGTTCTCCTTCTATAATTTTTATTCTCTCTTTTTCTGTTTCCCTTTTTTTTTTTTTTTTTTTTTGGGGGCGTGAGAGGGGGGTTTGGATAAGGTAGCAAGGCTTTGTTTTTTATGTAATTAGGGTTTGGATCTGATAATGGAGGATCTGAAATTCCATTGTAAGTACTCGGTCTATCAACTCAGTGAAGAAGATTGATTGTCTGTCTTAAAAGGCAGTCTTGTATCCAGTTACTACTTCACAGCTCTTTAATTTACTTCACAATTCTGAGCTTTATTAATTTCCAAAATTGTATTATTTTATTGGGAAGTCAAAGAAACTTTTAGGGCCTTTTTGCTATAATTTCTTTTATCTGATTTAAACACTTATCTAATTGCAGCATGCTGAAAACACTGGAGAGGTATCAAAAGAGCAACTATGGAGCTCCAGATACACATGTATCAGCAAGGGAGGCACTGGTATTTATTTTGTGGCATAGCATGTTCTATTACAATTTTTTACACCAATCTTAATCTCTCTCTTATTCTCTTCCTAATTAAATTGATGATTAGTATACACGTACTATTGCCCATTGCATCTCCAATATATCCACAGTTTTCATTGAGGATGTTTTCTCTTCACCCGGTCCCTTGTCCATTGGACATTATGTTAATGATATGTAGCAAAATTAATTAGGTTATATAGCACAATCACGTTTGAAATAATGCAATCAACAATGCTTAATTGCTGCGTAGAACTGATTGGTGCTATATAACATTATTCAGGTAAAATTTGAAGTCTTTGAATCTTCTCTTTTGCTATAAAACCGAACTCTTTAAAATGTCATCTTTGATATGCTTATTATATCTTTAATCCCTTTTCTTGTAAATGTCTCTTGACAATACAATGACATCGTGCAACCAAGCTCTTGGCTGCTTGATAATTACAACTCCTTAACAAGTATGCATGCTCAAATCTCCACGACAAACATCTTTAATTCACTCAAAAGATCGAGGCAAGTAAAAAGATAGATTTCTAGTATATATGGATTGATAAAGTTGATCCCCTTTGTGTTCAGTCCGCGACTTATTAATTTTAATTAAGTCGTATTTAATGTATGGTACACATTCGAGTTAGCTATGCATGTGGTAGGGTGTAAATTTTGATAGATTTTTATGGATTTTAACGTGAAATAGGAAAGAGACTGATTGGAGTTACGTTGAATGATGGATATTTTTGTAGTACATGTACATCCCACGAAATATAGATGTCTTGATCCTGACCAAAATTGAGAATGAATTAAAATGTGTAAAAATTTGTAAACTAATACACGCTATCTCACTGTGCTTATTTTTTTAATATCATATCAGCATCACATAATGCTTCACGTATATTAAAAAAAAAATAGATTAATTCTTGATATTGTTGAATTTTTTTTTATTTTATTTTATTCTCATTTGTGTGTGCATAGATTTTGATTTTGATTTCTATTTTTTGCTCAAAATCCATCTAAGAAAATTAAGACAAGGGCTCCCTCCCTTCTTGCACTAACATGAGTTGAATAGTTGTACTTGAAGACAAGGATTGATGTCGCATTAAAATCCTGCAAAATGGAATATCTTGATCACTATTATCCCATTTCATATGAATTTGATAAATTATATTGTGTTGAACAATATGTCAATCATTTCATTCTCAACACAAGTTATTGTCTCTGTGACTTGGCTAAGGTTCATTGATTTCGCTAACAAGGTCTACAAAGAGAATGTATAACTTTGTCTATACAAGCAGTACACCCATTTTCATTTTTTTTTTTAAAAAAAAATTTTTTTTTGGGTTGTTTGTTTGCTCTTGAGATTCTTACACTGACTAGATGCTATTGTGCTATTGGTGGTTGTTTGTAGGAACTAAGTAGTCAGCAAGAGTACTTAAAGCTCAAGGCACGTTATGAGGCACTACAACGTTCACAAAGGTTTCCAAGTCATTCGGCAATTAATTATTTTCGCAACCTTAGATGTTTACCAATTTTTATAAGTGAAAACCAAAAGTTAGCCGATATTAACCTTTGTAGCTACACAATAAAAAGTTTATTTATTTATTTATTTATTTTTTTGGTACAATTAATGGCATGAAGGAACCTTTTGGGTGAGGATCTTGGCCCGTTGAATAGCAAAGAGCTTGAATCACTCGAGAAACAACTCGATATGTCATTGAGGCAAATAAGATCATGTCGGGTATGTAGATACTCCAATTGACCTCTCATTACACATCAATTTAATAGTTGTATTTAGCTAGCTAGCTATAGAATATGCAGAGGTCGAACTATATATATAGAAGGGGACATCAATTATATTGGCGACCATCACAGAAAATTTTAAAAATTTTAAAATTTTTTTAAATTTTATATATGTAAAATTTTAAAATTTTATTTAGTATATGTAAGTATTTATGAAATTTGTTCCCAATATTTTTATCGTCTTCTTTAGATAAGATTTGTGACCATGTCACTAAAAATATGGATATATTTTGATATTCCATTTTGCAGACTCAAGCAATGTTGGACACTCTAGCAGATCATCAAAGAAAGGTAATAACATATATATATTATATATATCATGTGTTTTGGCCTTGGTAATTATCCAATTAAATCATTGCTTTATGTTGCATTGTTGTTAATTTGGTTCATCAATTAATGTATAATATTTATGGACAGGAGCATGCTCTTAATGAAGCAAACAAGAGTCTGAAACAACGGGTATTTATTTTCATGTCCTCAAACTTGCTCTTTGAGTACATGCATATTGATCCGAAATTTTAAGTGATTGCTCAATGGAAATTTTGATATAATGCTCTGTGATTTAATTTTTATATGTTAAAATAGACCGCACCCTTTCTTTTTCTAAGACTCTTAATTTCATAAATATCGCATTTTTATTAATGAAATATATTAAAATTTGTTGCTTGCAAAGAATAAGTGTTAAGAGTGTAACGTGTTTGATTCTGAATTCTCCAAATGATCAACAAATTAAGTCAATGAATAATTACGATAATGTTCCCCTACCCACATGTGGGTAGAGAAACATGCTCACAAGGGTCTATCTGTATATAATTAAAGTTTAATAATGACATATTTGTAAAAAAATCAAATTTTAATTATTATATATAAGAAGGCCCTTATGGGCATATTATCCGATCCACGTGTGGGTAGGGGAATATTACGTTAAAATTTAGTGTAAATAGATGATACTTGTTAACGGTCATATTTAAAAGAATGATATTCACTTTTAAAAATAACCATGCTATACAGGTATTACTGAAACTACGGGGAGAACAATGGCGGATCCAGGATTTTTAGCCGGGGGGGCTGTAATACAGAAAAAAATTTAATTTGACTAAAATTATGTATAAAATTTTTTTTTCTATATAAACTTTTGGATTTTTTTTGGGGTCGGGGGGGCTAGCACCCGTGCCGGCCCCCCCCTAGATCCGCCTTTGGGGGAGAAGATTTGTTGTCACCTACAGTTACATTTTTATATCAATTCCATGAATTGTACATATAAGCATATAGATGTAGACATCACAGTAAGACTAATCTAAATTTCATCAACTCTAGTTCTTATTTCAAAATCCTACGACTGTCTCCACATGCCACATAAGCATCTGCATCATTTCTGTATGATTTCCGTATGTTTTAATTAGTGCATATGGAATAAATCACTTGATATATGGTTAAGTTACTAAGTTATTTGCACGGTTTGCAGTTGATGGAAGGGAGCCAAATAAGTCTCCAGTGGAACCCAAATCCTGAAGATTTGATGTATGCCCAACAACATGTTCACCCTCAAACTCAGTGTGACACCTTCTATCATCCTATACAATGTGAACCCACTCTACAAATTGGGTACGATCAACTCTACTCAACCTCGACTCAACGTGACTATTAGTGGACAAATTTTTTAACCTAGTATACCATATAGAACATGATCTTAGTATAGTGTGTGAATTTGTGATTTGTCGAATTTCAGGTACCAAACTGAGCCAATGACAGTCACAGCAACTGGGCCAAGCTTGAATGACTACATATCAGGTTGGTTGCCATGAGAGAGTTAGAAAAGTTGCAATGCTATTATTATAAAACTAAACAAGTTTTCATTGTTTGTCTTATTTCATAAAGAAAAACTTGTTTTCTACTATGGACTTTTATATACTGTATTGAAACAGTGTTTTTGTAATTTACTGTGTGTAATAACTGACGCATCGTTTGTCTAGTTGTTGTGTACGTACTTGTCTTTCTTGTTTGATAGAGTTTCTTTGAGGAAAAATATGTACTTATTATCAAGTAACGATAATGGATAATTAGTGGAAATCGTCCCCTCCTCTTAGCAGTCTGGTTAAATTTGTCCCTACCCTTTTTCTTTTTTTTTTTTTTTTTTGCAAACAACGTCCTCAACAGTGCGAAAACTTGGCGGCACATTAATCCTTCTCATCATCTGCCATTCCTCACGCCTGTTAAGTGCCATCGTGACAGTTTAAATGTTTTCTTTCCCATTTTATCCTTAAAAGCCATGTATATGTCAGCTCTATGGTGGCACTTAACAGGCATGAGCGTGCGACACAAGTTTTCGCGTAATTGAGGACGTTATTCACAAAAAAATAAAGGTATGGGCAAATTTAGCATGACCACTAAAAGGTGGGGATGATTTCACTCATTATCCAACGATAACGGTAGGTCTCGCTTTGAGGCAAACCAACATGGTATTTCAGATGTCGGAAAAATATTTTTGTCATGAGAATTGAGGATTGAAGTTCTAAATTTTTAAGTCGAAAATTCAAAAAATTTTGATGAGAAAAATAAACTGAGGCACAAAAATGACAAATGGGCAAAAGTTTTAAAAAGTAGGCCAAGACTGAAGAAACTTTGAAACTCAATAGACGATTATTTAGAAACAGAAAAAGATAATTGAGAAGAATGTCAAATCATTTTTCGTTGTAGAAATTATTAGAAGTGAATAAAACAAATGTTAGGATCGGTTGTGGAACTCGGCACACAATTACAACTGAAATAGAAATGAGAAAAATGAAAAACACCAGATTTTACGTGGAAAACCCCCAAATTAATTCGGGGTAAAAACCACGGGCAAACGGTAGAAGGATTTCACTATCGACAAAAGGATTACAACAACTTCTCTCTAATATAAGGAGAGTACAATTGACGATAACCTCTCTCTTATAATAGGAGAAAACACTCTCTCTTCGATAAAGGAAAGAACACGAATTACTAGGAGAAATCTCACACCTTGTTTTCTCTCTAGTTCTCTAAACCTCTCTCTCTTTATCTCTAATTGTTGAGATTACAAAGGATTTGTAACTCACTACAAGGGATTACATGAGGCTTGTAATTCAAGAATGGGATGCAAAGAATGAGAATTCATTTGCCAATTTATAGAAATAGAGAGGCGGTGGAGATGGGGTTGGTGGCTCACAATTTTTGACCATTCCTCTTTTTTTTTCTTTCTTCTTGGTCAAAGGTGGTGGCTTTCACCTACCTTCATTCTCCCACTTGAAAGTCACCTTTTGTACCAATCCTTTTACCCTTTCTACCCTTGCCATATTCATGTCGCTCACGTCTGCTAGGCCAATAGAGGATCGACACAATACAAACTTGTCATTGTTGACTGCTTTGTAAACATATCCGCTAGGTTGTCTTTCGTATGGATTTTCGAATATCCACACTTCCTTCTTCCACCTTCTCACGAACAAAGTGATCTTCAACCCGAATGTGTTTCGTCCTTGAATGAAATGTCGGATTCTTTGCCAAATGCAAAGCGCTCATTTGTCACAAAATAGAGTAATCTTCTCATGTTTGTGCCCAAGCTCTTCCAATAACATTTGCAACCATATTGCCTCTTCTTTGGCTTGTGTAGCCGCTTGCATTACGCCTCTGTCGACGTAGCCACGATAGACTGCAGCTAAACCCAACTCATCGCTCCTCCAAAGAAGAGTAAACACATAACCTGTGGTGGATTTGCTTTTATCAAGATCACTGCGTAATCCGAATCAACATAGCCTTTGACAATAAATCGATCCTCCATAACATAATGCGACATCGAGGTACCCTTGATATATCTCAGGATCCTCTTCACAGTATTCCAATGCTCTCTACCAGGATTCGCCATGTACCGACTAACCGCTCCCACTGCTTGTGCAATGTCTGGTCTGGTACAAACCATAGCGAACATTAAACTACCCACTGCTGATGCATACGGCACTCGAGACATCTCCATCCTCTCCGCTTCACTGCTAGGACTCATACTTGAGGATAACTTGAAATTAATAAGAAGAGGGGTAGAGATTGGCTTACAATCTTGCATATTGAAACGTCGCAAGATTTTCTTCAAGTAATTCTTCTGAGAAAGCCAAATCTTCCTATTATTTCTGTCTCGGTAAATTTGCATCCCTAGAATCTTGTTTGCTGGTCCCAAGTCCTTCATTTCAAACTCCCTAGCCAATTGAGCCTTCAATTCTGTAATACGATCTTTGTTGGGGCCTGCTACCAACATGTCGTCAACATACAACAGTAAAATAATGAAATCACCATCACCAAATCTCTTGTTATAGACACAAGGATCACTCAATCTGTTGTATCCAAGGCTCGTGATGAAGGAATCAAATCTCTTATACCAACATCTCGGCGCTGTTTGAGACAGTATAGAGATTTGTTCAACCTACAAACCAAGTTCTCTTTTCCTTTTCTTGAAACCATCCGTTGGAGCATATAAATTTCTTCTTCAAGTTCTCCATGAAGAAATGCAGTTTTCACATCCAACTGCTCCAAGTACAAATCAAATGTAGCACACATCGCCAGAACCACTCGAACTGTTGTCAGTCGAACAACAGGAGAAAATATTTCGTTGAAATCAATACCTTTTTTCTGAGCAAATCCTTTCACCACCAATCTAGCACGATATCGCTCCACTTGGTCATTGCCATCTCGTTTGATCTTGTAGACCCATTTATTTCCGATGGCTTTCCTTCCATGTGGCAGTGGAACAAGATCCCAAGTTTTATTTTTATGAAGAGCTTCCATTTCTTCTTGCATTGCTGTCATCCACAGAGAAACATCTTGACTCTTTATAGCCTCCATGAAAGTTGATGGCTCCCCATCCTCTGTTAGTAGACAGTATGCAATGTTACCCTCCATAATATAATCTAAGTGCCAAGCTGGTCCTCTTCTCTCCCGAGTTGACCGTCTAACTTGTGGAGTCACAAACTCAGCTTGCTCTTGTTCTTCGTGCTCGCACGCTTGTAAGAATCTAGAACTTCTTGTTCTAGTTGATCTTCAACTTGAACTACAGTAGTCTCTGGTTTCTCCTTTGAAATGCTATCATCACTTTGCACCTTATCTTCTGCAAATACAACGTCCCTGCTGATTATAACCTTATGGGCAGTGGGATCCCACAGGCGATACCCCTTAACACCATCAGCATACCCCAAGAAAATGCATTTCCTGGATTTCGGATCCAACTTCGATGTTTCTTGGGCGTTGTACATAGCATACGCAGAACTTCCAAACGTATGCAAGCGAGAATAATCAGCTGGCTTCCCCGTCCACATCTCCATAGGAGTCTTTAGATCAATTGCGGTTGATGGTGACCGATTAATCACATAACAGCGGTCTTGATCGCTTGACCAAAACGATTTGGCCAACCTGCAGCTTTTCAACATCGCTCTTGTCCTTTCTAACAAGGTTCTGTTCATCCGCTCTGCTACTCCATTTTGTTGTGGAGTGTGTGCCACCGTAAATTGCCTTTTGATACCTTCTTGTTTACAGAAGTTATCAAATTCATCGCCAGTATATTCTCCTCCATTGTCTGTCCTCAAACACTTGATCTTTTTCTCAGATTCAAGTTCAACCCGCGCTTTGAAGATTTTGAAAACTTCAAACACATCTGACTTCTTTCTAATTGGATACACCCAACATCTCTGGAGTAATCGTCAATAAATGATACAAAGTATCGGCACCTCCTAGGGACACAACCTGCTTGCCAAACGCCGAGTGAACCAACTCAAGTATAGCTTTACTTCTAGCGGTTGAATCTGCGAATTTCAATCTGTCTTTGCTTACTAGTAACACAATGCTCACAAAATGGTAAAGATACCTTTTTGAGCCCTGGAAGAAGCTTTCTTTACGAGAGAATTTTCAAACCTCGTTCGACATGTGGCCAAGTTTACGGTGCCACATCATCGCCACGCCTTCTCCGAATTCACCGTCGCAGCTTGACGCTTCTCCTTCTTGTTGTGTTTCGCCTTTAAGCATGTACGATTTCGCTATCTTTTACGCTTTCATCACCACAAGCGCGCTTTAACAATCTTCATGATCCCATCTCGAACATGGGTACTACACCAATACTATCTAATTGTCCCGGTGACAATAGATTTTTCTTCGTGCCTTTCACATGTCGTACCTCCTGGATGGTGCGAGCGGTACCATCATACATCACCAATTTGATGGTACCAATACCAAGAATCTCCAAGGCATGATCGTTACCCATAAACACAGATCCTCCTGAGATAGGTTCATATTGGTGGAACCATTCTCTCCTAGGGGTCATATGCCATGTAGCTCTCAATCCAAAAGCCACACGTCGGTGAACCTTCTTCTCGCCTTCAACAAGCTGTCATTGCTTGTCAGATAATATCTCGCCCTCATCCGATGTATTCGCTACACAACCCCGAGCATTTAATGTCTCAGGCCGCTTTTCCTTTTGCTTCCTCAATCTTCTTGAGCCGCCAACACTCCTTTGTAGTGCCCCTTCTTGCCACGTGATGACACTTGACATTTTTCTTACTTCGACTTTGATCTACTCGATTTTGACTCCCATCGGGCCACGCTCCGTTGATCTACCTCTCGTCACCGATTAGAGCTTCGCTTGCTTTGTGAGCTCCCAATCGTCTTCTTTATTTTTGCGTCGACTTTCTTCTTCAAGAACCGCAAATTGCAATATCGTCAAAGACTAATATCTCCAAATTGTTGGTCAAATTGATGATGAGTTGATCATACGAATCGGGTAGACTCAAGTAAATTTCGGACACGTTCACCCGCTCTCTATATTATGCCCCATTGTTGTGGTGTGAAAATAGAGTGTTCAGGGGTGTTGATGTGGTCTGTCACCGAAATTGACTCCATCATCCGAAGGGTGTATAACTTCCTCTTCAAGAAGATCTTGTTGTGTAGTGATTTGGCCTCGTACAATTTTGTGAGAGTATCCCAAATCTCTTTTTGCCGTCTTTTTCTCCGCTACACTTGACAATACTCCGTCATTGGCTAGTGCTAGATGTAGATTAGCAATAGCATTGCCATCCATCTCGCTCCATTTATCATCGATGATATCGTCGCCTTTCTCCAATTGCCGCCAAGCAGTTATCTTTTCTCAATACTGCTTTTATTCTCATTTTCCACAATGAGAAATTATTCCCATTGAATTTCTCTATTTCATATTTCGTCGCCATTTTTATAGGTGCCTCTTTTCCACTAACTGGATCTAATCTTAGCACGAACTCTGCTATAGATCTAGTGATTTTCTCAAAAAATCTTTTCTGATGTGGAAGATCAGTCTATGCTGCAACCACAGAGCATACTAAGAATTTAATGAAAAATCACAACCAAGGCTCTGATACCACTTGTTAGGATCGGTTGTGGAACTCGGCACACAATTACAACTGAAATAGAAATGAGAAAAATGAAAAACACCAGATTTTACGTGGAAAACCCCCAAATTAATTCGGGGTAAAAACCACGGGCAAACGGTAGAAGGATTTCACTATCGACAAAAGGATTACAACAACTTCTCTCTAATATAAGGAGAGTACAATTGGCGATAACCTCTCTTATAATAGGAGAAAACACTCTCTCTTCGATAAAGGAAAGAACACGAATTACTAGGAGAAATCTCACACCTTGTTTTCTCTCTAGTTCTCTAAACCTCTCTCTCTTTATCTCTAATTGTTGAGATTACAAAGGATTTGTAACTCACTACAAGGGATTACATGAGGCTTGTAATTCAAGAATGGGATGCAAAGAATGAGAATTCATTTGCCAATTTATAGAAATAGAGAGGCGGTGGAGATGGGGTTGGTGGCTCACAATTTTTGACCATTCCTCTTTTTTTTTTTTCTTTCTTCTTGGTCAAAGGTGGTGGCTTTCACCTACCTTCAACAAAAACGTAATTTTATCAAACAAATTATAGTTTGAAAAATTATTCACATTATTGAGGCCATCTCCAACCCACATCTCTATTTTTTCATTCTGTCCTCTAAAATAGAGGATGACATGCTTTATTTAAAAAATCTCTTCCAATATTCTATAAATCTCATCAAATTCTCTTTTTTTTCCAACCATTAATTTATTCTAAAAATTATTATACTACAATTAATTAAAATAAATAAAGACAAAGAAAACATAATAAAAGCAAAAAAAAATTACCAAAAACATGTAATGAAAAAAAAAGGTTCAAGGGAGAAAAAAAATAATGGACAAGGTTATAATTGGGAGCCAAACCAATTTCAGAAAACACAAAAAAAGGGAAAAAATAAAAAGAAAAAGACAAGGACCGATCGAAAGGTCCAAAAATGTAAAGCTAAATGAAAGAAAAAGGGAAAAAAAAAACCAATGGCATTCTTGTAAAAATTTGAATCTCTATTCCCATCTCCTATAGCTACAGTGATCCTCTAAATTTAGAGTATGTGGCGCTCTCTAAAATAGAGAGTGCAAATAGAGATTGGTTTGAGTGAAAACCCTTCTCTATGTAATTCTCTCTCAAATAGATAACCTTTTTTAAGAGAATTATTGGAGATGCTGAGTAACGAAAGATAACCCTTTTTTTTTTAATTCTTTTGTTTACATTTTTATTTACTTTTATATCTCTACTCTTTTCATTTTGGAGTTTCTAATTTATTAAGGCTCATTAAATATAAAAGTATAAAACCATCTTTTTATTAATCTTTAATGTACAAATGAATGGAATATATCCAAAGACACTATTAAAGGTGGGAGACGAAATATACGGGAAGTGGGTGGTCTTTTGTGAGGACCACCAGATGAAAATCGTTAAAAGGAAACTATGTGCAATAAACTAAAGATTGAAGACTAATGCGTCAAAAAAACAAAAAATACTTAGAATTTTTTTTTTCAATGAAAAGATTAAGGACCTTTTACAATCCATTGACTAAATTTAAGAAAACGTTAAAGAACCTATTCAATGATAGAGATTATCATAAATTATAACAGTAATGATCTAGTGCACTTGGGTGTGCCATAATTATGGTACTTCCGAGAGTTTTTCGGGACTTTCGTTGAAAAAATCAAAACAAAATCCAAAAACAGCACGGCGATGAGATACTCCAATAATTTAGAAAATTTTTCTACGACGCCATTTGCATTTAGTCAAAGGCCAAAAACTTTGACTTTGGCGAAAAACTTTGACTAGCAAGAAAACAGCATTGCCGGAAAATTTTCCGAACTATTGGAGTTTCACATCGGCGTATTGATTCTGGATTTGATCTTAATTTTCCCAAGAGATAGTATATGGCCGAAAAACACCAGAAAGTGTTATAACTATGGCACACTCGAATACACTAGATTATTACTAATAATAATAATAATAAGAGCAAATGACACAACGTGCAACGTCCAAACTCATAATTCCATAAATTTACAATTTACTGTTTAAAAACCTAAATCTAACAACGTATACCTTAATAACCGGTCAACACATGTGTCCTTCTCTGGTCATCATCTCCGACAACGGCGTCATCTCCGACCATTGTCCCTGGCGTAAAAAATAATCAGATCATCAAATCATCCAATCGTTTCTCAACTGCAACCCCAAACGGCCAAACTAAATGTGAGTTCACAAAAAATGAAATGAAATTAAAATTTCAAAATTATAGAGGCCCTTCATCATCCCATTTAAAGATGCATTTGGATACTAAAAGCTCAAGTCAGCGATGGTCCACCTGCTACTTCCGCCATTTACGTTAACCTCTTCTTCCCCATTAACCATCAATCCACCACCATCTCCGACGAGTGCAATAACTTCTTCGGCCAAACCACAGAGGTTTGGATGCCATCTCTGTAGACAAAATTCTACGGGAACTGTTTTCCAAAAATTGCAGATCCGTTTATCAACAAAATTAGAATCCTATAAACTATAATATAAGATCTAGGGTAACATATAAAAAAATATTTAAAAAATTATAGATCTATATCAAGCATATTCCCCGATCACCATCTTTATGGTTTCCGGCCCCAACGAACTATTTCTTGTTTGCGAATCTCTCCTTTTCCATCAAACATTTTGCAGATCAAGGATATCTCTATCAAATATTTTTTAAAAACCTGCATATTCCTATCAAAATAAAAAATTTGCAAATCTTTATCAACCTCTTTTTACTTTTTACAAACATCTAGTCTCTCTAACATCCCTAGTCTCTCCACCTCTCAGATCTGTGCTTTTTCTTTTGGAATTGGCTCTGATCAACTTCTTCACTATTGTGGCCACCTCTAAAACAAAAGATGAGCAACCTCCTTCCCACTTTTTCTCTTTCTCTCGAAAATAACAAATGCAACTTCATCCATAGAGAGAGAAAACAGATCTTGAAATCCCATGTTGTGTGGTGGCGATAGTGCTGTCGCTGTCAAATGGTGGTAGTCGCCTGGTGGCCATAGTGCAACTTACCAGATGGATTGCACTATTGCGGTTATGTGAACAACAAGGGTATTTTGGTCCGGTCAAGTGGAAAATATTGTGAGATATGGAATTACATAAGTAAATATTAATGGTTGGAATTACATTTTTTAACCTAGTTATTTAAATTACTTTTTATAATAATAATAAAAATGGGATTACATAAAACAAATATTAATGGTTGGAATTACGTTTTTCAACCTAATTATTTAAAGATTAAAAAAAACAGGGAAGAGTCCCTCAATGAGAAAAGAGAAGAAAAAACCGATACACCCTATCTAGATTGCATTGTTAATCAGGGACGGATCCAGAATTTCATCCCAGCTAGAGCGGACGTTGAACACGGACCATCAACTGTTGTTAACCCAATAACGTAGTGGTCTAAATTAATTTAAAGCAAAAAATTTCTAAATAAGTTCATGAAAAATAATAATTTTTTAAAGATGTATATTTTTGAAGCCCTTTTTGTTCATTCATTTTTTATTTTTATTTATTTTTAATGACAGCTCTTTGATAGAGTAATATCATATTTACATATAATAATATATATATTATATTAATTTAAATTCATGTTTGTCATATTGTTTGCATAGATATATTTAGAGTGACAAGGAATAAATTATAATAATTTTTAAAGGTTTTTAATGTAAAAGAGGAGAGAGAATGAGTGGAGTTAAGTGGTGGAGATTTGTAGATGTCATAAGATATGTGAATGTAATTAATTTAGGATAAATAAAAAATAGATAAAAAGTAATAAAAATAATTGGTCAATGGGAAAATTAATATACAATATGATCGATATATATATATATATATTAAAAAAAAGAAAAACTGAATCTACCTACCATCCACAAAATGAGTCTACATTTAATTAAAATGTCGTCATACGTTAAATTATTAGTTTTTTTTAAACAATGTTAAATTAAGTCAATATTTAATAACAACTAATAATTATTGAAGCCAATATTTAATGATAGTTCTTTGATACATGATATTATTAAAGTGTTATATATAATAATATATTAGTATATCTGCCAAAGTCAAATACATAACTCATTGGGAATTGGGAATTGGAAAATGTTCATCTTCTCAATTGCTTCTGCCGAAGCAAACTCTATTTTTATAGAATTATAGCTTCAAAGAAAAATATTTTTACAATTTTCGTAAATAGTATTTATTATTATTTTATTTTACCAACTTGGAAAATTTTACGGATCCAAAGATTTAGCATACTAGCCACTAATGGATCCGTCCATGTTGTTAATACAGGTTAAAATTGGCATTTAACTTTGATATCTAGAATTGAAGGCTAAGTAGGGGTCTGAGATGGCAAAATAAATTGTGAATCCTAAAAACTGCGATTACTGATAAGTGTATATTTTACACACTTATTTATATCCCTAAATGGATTAATTATCATTTGATTGAGCAGATATTTACTAATTTATATATATATATATATATATATATTGTGTTTTTAGGTCTATAACCTTAATGTGGAAGAGAACAAGACAAAATAAGAGCGAAGATGATAAAAAATGAAAGTTTAAGGACTCAAACGAAACACGCCAAACAATAGAAGTCATTGGATGCAATTTTTGAAGAACTTTTCGAAAACTTTTCTTGTTCTCAACTAAAATATCATTGAAAGTTGATTCTAACGTTTTTTACGGATCTCAATTCCAAGTTTCCTAACAAAAGTTATGGCCATTTAAAGTTCGAGCGCCGATTTGGGAACAGATTGTATTTGTACGGCTGAACATGACATTTTTACGGCCGTAGGGGCATTTTTTTGGTACAAAAAATGCCCGAAAATGTCATTTCTTTCACTACTTTGAAGGGACTTTTTGGTCATGTTTTGGGACCAGGAGTAGGGCACTTATACACACCATTTGACCCCAATTCCATATTCCGTTCCCATTCTTAGCTTAGGGTTTTGCTTTTCTTTCTTTTCTTTTCTTTTCGTTTCTTTCGTTCTTCTCTTCTTCTTTCTTCTTCTTTTCTTTTAGTTCTTGGGGTTTGAATTAGAGATTATACTGAGAGAAAAATGATGAAGAAATAAGAGAAGACAATAGAAACCAATGGGAGGATCAATACTTAGCTCTTCAAATGGGGATTTTCTTATCTTTGTTCTTGCAATTTCCACTGTTTCTTTCATGTGTATTTTCATGTATTAATGTCTTGTAATTTCTTCACTATGAACTAGTATTATAATGTTGAGATGATTGATGAATGATGATCTTAACCTAGTTTAATCAGTGAAAAATATTTATGGTTTTGGAATTATTTGCTCTATCTAATGTGTGATTGCTTTTGAGTTTGCTACATGTAATTGATTTATCACCAATTATATGCATTAGTAAATTATATATCTATTTGAGATAAAGTATGTATTTTAGACTACGGAGCATTCACTCTAAGTTCTTGCAGGGGATAGAAATATATTCTTAACCTTAGATGATCTATTGAGCTATTTTCACAAATGTCTATGCGGTTAATTGATAACACATTGACACAGAAATGTAGTAGATTGAATCAATTGATTAGGGGACATTCGAAAGAGGAACTATCTATATAAGGAAAATCGGATCTAACATAGAAGATGATCCTTGTGTTGTGACAAATGATGATTTGATTAGACTACGGTTAAGTGAATCAGGAATTCCAAGGTCCAATCAATCCAAGTTAATTTCCACTCATCCCACTTCATGTTTTTAGTGTGCGCGCATTTGTAGTTTAGTTTGATAATTCACTCTTCCTTCTTTCAATTGTGCGTATTTTCATTGCTTTCTTCTCTTTATACTAGAATAAATAATTCAATTACAAATTCCAATCTCTGTGGATACGACAACCTAGACTCTTGTAATCCACTTTATTACTTACTATGACCTGTGCACCTGCAGTTATTTCAAGCCTATCTCATGCTTAATAGTTACCAAAATGCTTAACCGAAACAGGTAAAAATACCTTAATCGATTGGTCAATAGAGCGAATATGGATATGGAAAATTAATACCCTAAATTGAAATTATTGACCCGATTAATTTATTAAATCATATTCCCCTCTAAGTTGATAAAATTATCTAAATATGGAACTTGTAATTTTAAACCATCTTTATTTTTTGACATCATAGTTTCTAACTTTTTGGTAATTTTGAAATTTATAATATCTCTACAACCCCGAACTTGGTATTACTTTTCTACCCAAAATACCAGTGGTTAAAAATACCCAAATCAACCCCTTGTCACGGATTCGTTTGTCAATTCGGGTAACAAATCCGACTGAACGGTATCCAAACCAACCCCTTGTCATTACCACACTCTTAGAGCACTTCTCCTAAAAGGGAAAAAATTTGGGGGAAAACTCTTTTCCAAATAGTAGTGCATGGGAAAAGAGCCAAATAGATGGCGCGTAGCAAAATTTAATTGGCTTATCAAAATATTTGTGGGCCAAAGAAGGATGGGGAAATAGGTAAAAATGGGGGACTAAATTTGACCCCTCATTTGCCCATTTCCACCTCGGGATGGGTTTTTCCCCTAAAATTGTACTACTATCTGGCTTGCAATTGAGCATTCCAATTTGGGGTTTTCTTCCATCTACTAAAAGTGTTATTAGAAATGACTTTTCTGTGGAAGAAAGAAACTTCAAGTCCACCACTTGCGAATAAATCAACAACTTGAGGTACATATTTTGTAACCTTCCAAATAGTTATGGCAAGTAGTCGAGTTGAGCCAGTCCTTAAATCTCAGGCTTGGCTGCAATTGGCTTTGTAGAGAGCTCAAAGCCAGCATAGCCCAGCCCAGTTTCGCTTGCTTTTGTAAAATAGAGCTCGACATTAATTCTCTGGCTCACTATTTTTTGCCATTTTTCCTTTAACATATAGAATTTAGATAGCCTGTGTGAAGCTTTTGGGCCATAGGCCCAACTTCATATGGTGACCCAGTAACTTCAACAAGCCCTGTAGGCTTTGTGCTTTCTGTTGCATTCCACCACGTGTGAAGTCCAGCCTCTTGCTTGTCTTGCTAAATTCCACCCGTTGATTCATGCGGCTAATCAAGACCGTTGGTTGAAGACTTATAAGGATGGCTATTTTCAGTATTAGGGTTTGGAGCCTTTATACGATTCACGAGCAGCTTTCATCGTTTTTGCTTCTTTGATGTTTTACCCTCTTGCAGCCTAGAATCTTAGTGTTTTAGATGAATTCTTAGTGAGAACAAAGAGAGAAAACCAGTAAGGCACCCAATCTTAAACCGTATCTGAGTGATAGTTTAGGTGAGGGTTGCGGTTCGTTTGGTTGCTGTTTTTTCAGCTGTAATATCGTATATTTTGAACTGGACTTGTATCGTTGATGGCTATGGTGAATGGAATGGAGGCGGATCTACATTGGTAGAGCCTCAAAGGGAGATGTAGTCAAGTTCTTTGTGGGCTTGGTGAACTTCCTGTCTTTGTGACAGATCTTGGTGCTCTCTTTACCTTTATCTCGTTTTTGTTGCTTCCGCTTATAGTTGTTTGTGAGTTCATCTTTGTGTTTGATTCTCCAACTCAAACGAGCAGCCCAGAATTTTTTTTTTTTTTCTTTTTCGAAATCAAACTTAAATCAGTTTTTCAACGGTATTTCGAACACGCCATTTTAGCCTAACATGTGGTATCAGAGCTTGTGTTGGGATATTATGGAGTTTCGAAGTCTCTCTTTGAAGTTTATTACTGCTGCTTGTTTTTTCGATCTATGATCTTGAGCAGTTGGAAGTCATGTTGTGTTACTGAGGTTTGTATTCGGCTGGGATTTGTTGCTTAGCACTATTTGTGTTGTGTCTTGTGACTTGTTTTCTGCCAGTGGATATCTTTGTGATTTAGTATAGTTCTTTGTGGCTCTCAGTGCCTATTTTCAGTGTTGTTCTAAGTCGATTGTTGACTGTTTTGCACACACGAGCACTCTGTGTGCTCACTACATTTTATTTCTGTCCTTTAGGCTGTGGGTAGAGATTCCCCTGTCCAAGGTCCTTGAGACTCGAGGAATCTGGTGGGTCTCTATTCATTTTTGCATTAGTTGCATCCTGTGTGTCTCTGTTAGTCAATTTTAGGCTCTTTATTTGCTCTTATTTGCTATGTCGTCCACAGGTTTTCATCTTGACTGCTTTGATGGGAAAGGGGACTTTCCCATCTGGCAGCAAAAGATGAAGAGTTTATCGCTGATAAAGAAAGGCCATAGACAAGTCTTTTGCTGTTGAGTCCACGACTGACCAGATCAAGGATATGGATGAGTTAGCATACTCATCCATCATCCTACACTTGTCTAACTCTGTTATTAGACAAGTTGGGACTCAAGAGGACACCGAGGCTTTATGGAAAAAGCTTGAAGAGCTGTATCTTCAAAAGTCCTTAGCCAACAAGTTGTACTTGTTGGAGAAGTTTTTTAGCTTCAAAATTGATCCCAGTAAGGATTTAGATGTGAGTCTTGACAGTTTTAACAAGTTGTTACAAGACATTAAGCTCACTGGTGACACTACTATAGATCAGTACTCTCCTGTTGTCTTATTGAATGCAATACCCGAGGCATATAGAGATGTGAAATCAGCCATTAAGTATAGTAGAGATGAGTTGACCCTAGATGTTGTTGTCAATGCTTTAAAGAGCAAGGATCATGAACTCAGGTCTAAAGAGGACCCCAAATCCAATGGGGAAGCCTTGATGACTAGGGGCAGATCCCAGCATAGGCAAAACCACTCAAACCAGAATCACCACCACAGTCAGAACCCTAGTCAGCATCATAGTAAAGACCCTAAGAAGAAGTGGAAAGGTAAGGGTAGGTCTAAGTCAAAGTCTAAGGGTAAGAGAGTGTGTTATAACTGTGGGAGTCCTTCTCACTTCATCAAGGACTGCAACAAGCCAAAAAATTTCCAAAGAAATCAAGAGCAGAGCAACCAGGCTTCTGGGTCGAATATTGTTCAAGAAGATGTGTTTGTAGCAGTCCATGATGATGTGTCTGTGTCTTTTTTGACTACTGGGGGTATTGGTGACTGTCAGTGGCTCTTAGATTCAGGTTGTACCTTCCATATGATCCCACACAAGCACTGGTTTGCATCTTACACCCCAGTGACTAGTGGGCAGATTATATCTGCAAACAAAGTCACCAGTAAAGTTCCTTGGAATGGGGACATCAAGCTGAAATTTGCCTCTGGTTACACTTTGACTCTTAGGAATGTTAGACATGTGCCTGATTTAGGTAGTAGTCTCATTTACATTCTTTGCATTAGAAGATGAGGGTTTTTGTGGTCGATTTGGTGATGGTTTGATGAGAGTTTATAGGGGTTCTTTACTTGCATTTAAGGGATCCAAGAGGAATGGATTATATCTTATTAGTGCTGATATAGTCCATTCTGATGCTTCTCATTCAGTTAGAATGGATCCTACATCTCTTTGGCATAGGAGACTAGCTCATGTAGGGATTAAGGGTTTAGAAATCCTCAGTAAGAAAGGAGTTTTGGGATCTTATCATATATCTAACTTACCTTTTTGTGAGAGCTGTGTGATGGGTAAGCAACACAGGGTTCAGTTTCCCCATAGTGTTCATAGAGCCAGTTGCAATCTGGAATATGTTCACTCTGATTTATGGGGTCCCTCTAGTGTTGCTACACATGGGGGAAATAGATATTTTTTATCTATTATTGATGATTTTTCAAGAAAACTTTGGGTCTTTCCATTGAAAAACAAATCTGACACTTTTGAAAGGTTTAAATCTTGGAAAGGCTTCATTGAAAAGCAAAGTGGTTTTAAACTAAAGTGTTTAAGAACTGATAATGGTCTTGAGTTTTGTAATTCTGAATTTGATCATTTTTGCAACTCAAATGGCATTAAGAGACATAAAACTGTACCCTATACTCCTCAGCAAAATGGAGTTGCTGAGAGAATGAATCGAACTCTTTTAGAAAGAGTTAGATGCATGTTATCAGATTCTGGGATTTCCAAACCTTTCTGGGGTGAGGCACTAAACACAGCTGTATACTTAGTGAATAGGACTCCTTCTTCTGCATTAAATGGTAAGATTCCAGAGGAATTGTGGACTGGAAAGAGGGTCAGTTACAATCACTTAAGAGTGTTTGGTTGTTCTGCATATGTGCATCAAAAGGAAGATAAGTTAAGTCCTAGGTCTATTAAATGTGTCTTCCTAGGCTACCCCGAAGGTGTTAAGGGTTACAGATTATGGGTTAGAGCTCCAGGTGGAGTTAGAGTCATTACTAGTAGGGATGTGATATTTAGAGAGGATGAGATGCCTTGTATTGAGCCTACAACCCCCTTCTGATAAGCCTAAGTCTGCTAAAATTCCTGCTGTGGCTCAGATGCCTCTTGGTGAGGTGGAGTTACCTACTGATGAAATCCCTGTTGCTGACCCTAACCCTGAATCTGAATCTGACCATGATATTGACCAAAATGAGGGTCAAGATCAACATCTAGACGACTATGCTGATAGTGAGAGTGATATAGATGAAGCCCCTGATCCCAATGACTATCAGTTGGTTAGGGATAGAGCTAGAAGAGAGAGGAGAGTGCCTTCTAAGTATTCTGATTTTCAAATGTCAGTTTTTGCCACTCAATCCTTTGATGAACTGTGTGAGACTGAACCAAAGACCTTTGAAGAGGCATTAGCTTCCAAAAATGCAGACCAATGGTGGGTAGCAATGAAGGAAGAAATGTCCTCTTTGCATAAGAATGGTACTTGGGATCTTGTTGCTAGACCTAAGGGGAAGTCTATAGTTGATTGTAAGTGGCCGTATAAAGTTAAAGAGGGAATAACATCTGAACCAGTTAGATTCAAGGTTAGATTAGTGGCTAGAGGCTTCACACAGAAAGAGGGCATTGATTATAATGAGATTTTTCACCTGTGGTTAAATATGCTACTCTAAGAGTCATGTTTGCATTAGTTGCTCAGTTTGACTTAGAAATGCATCAAATGGATGTTAAAACTGCATTTTTACATGGTGATTTGGAAGAAAAAATCTACATGAACCAAGCTGCTGGTTTTATTGATAAAAGTCTGCCTGATCATGTGTGCCTCTTAAAGAAATCTCTGTATGGATTAAAGTAGTCCCCTAGGCAGTGGAATAAGAAATTCGATGCTTACATGATGTCTTTGAACTTCAATAGAAGTAAGTTTGACCATTGCTTGTATCTCAAAGTGACCAAATCTGGTATACTTTATCTGTTAATCTACGTGGATGATATGCTCCTAATTGGTCCAAATTTGCATCAAATCTCTGAAGTTAAATCTGCTTTATCATCTATGTTTGATATGAAAGACCTAGGTGATGCCACTAGAATTCTAGGTATGAATATTGTTAGAGATAGAGGCAAGCATACTCTATTTGTGAATCAATCTTCTTACTTGTGTAAAGTGCTGAAAAAGTTTGCTATGTATGATTGTAATGGAGTCAATGTGCCATTAGCTAACCACTTCATACTTAGTAAAAAAGATTGTCCTGTTACTGCTGAAGACAAACTGAAAATGGAAAAGGTACCTTATTCCAGTGCTATAGGCTCAGTTATGTATGCTATGATATGCACTAGACCTGATTTAGCTTATCCCGTGAGTTTGCTTAGTAGATATATGTCTAATCCTGGCCCAATGCATTGGACTGCTCTTAAATGGCTGCTTAGATATCTTAAGTCCACTTTGCATGTTGGTTTGTATTTTAGACATTGCTCTGAGGGGGTTAAGCTAAAAGGATATGTTGATTCCAATTTTGCAAATGATAGAGATAAGAGGAAGTCCACTACGTCCTTTGTGTTTACTTTGTGTAATGCTTGCATAACTTGGAAATCACAGTTGCAGTCTATTGTTGCATTATCTACTCATCAATCAATATGTTGCCATAATCAAGTCAGTAAAGAGTCTTTGTGGCTGAAAGGTCTTTTGTCTGAATTGAATTTGCTTGAAGGTGATGTTTTGCTGTTTTGTGACAGTATGTCTGCAATTCAACTTGGTAAAAACCCTATTTTTCATGATAGAACTAAGCATATAGATGTTAAGTTGCATTTCATTAGGGATATTATTGCCAAGGGTGAGATTGTACTTGAGAAAATTCCTTCACAGTTCAATCTGGCGGACATGGGAACTAAGGTACTGCCGTTGAGCAAATTTAAGACTTGCTTGAGTTTGTTGAACATCGATGCAGGTTAACTCTTACTTTGTGAATCTAGTAGGCAAGGTTACACTTTCTGTTTACTTACTTAGTGTCTTTCTTTTCTGTCTCTTTTATCTTCTTAGTGTTAAAGTAACTTAGTTGTTCATATTTACTTCTTTTATCTGAAAATCCAAAAAGAGACACTGATGTTCTGCTTTATGCAGGTTGGAGGCTAGGACACTAATGTCCACCCAAATCCATTCCACTCACCCTTGGTTCTTGTTGAAGTTTCTGGCTCAAGGTGGAGATTGTGAAGCTTTTGGGCCATAGGCCCAACTTCATATGGTGACCCAGTAACTTCAACAAGCCCTGTAGGCTTTGTGCTTTCTGTTGCAGTCCAGCCCACGTGTGAAGTCCAGCCTCTTGCTTGTCTTGCTAAATTCCACCCGTTGATTCATGCGGCTAATCAAGACCGTTGGTTGAAGACTTATAAGGATGGCTATTTTCAGTATTAGGGTTTGGAGCCTTTATACGATTCACGAGCAGCCTTCATCGTTTCTGCTTCTTTGATGTTTTACCCTCTTGCAGCCTAGAATCTTAGTGTTTTAGATGATTTCTTAGTGAGAACAAAGAAAGAAAACCAGTAAGGCACCCAATCTTAAACCGTATCTGAGTGATAGTTTAGGTGAGGGTTGCGGTTCGTTTGGTTGCTGTTTTTTCATCTGTAATATTGTATATTTTGAACTGGACTTGTATCGTTGATGGCTATGGTGAATGGAATGGAGGCTGATCTACATTGGTAGAGCCTCAAAGGGAGATGTAGTCAAGTTCTTTGTGGGCTTGGTGAACTTCCTGTCTTTATGACAGATCTTGGTGCTCTCTTTACCTTTATCTCGTTTTTGTTGCTTCCGCTTATAGTTGTTTGTGAGTTCATCTTTGTGTTTGATTCTCCAACTCAAACGAGCAGCCCAGAATTTTTTTTTTTTTCGAAATCAAACTTAAATTAGTTTTTCAACGGTATTTCGAACACGCCATTTTAGCCTAACAGCTTGGCCAATGACAATTAATATAGTATTTTTTCCTTTTTTCAAAAAATTGAAGAATGTATGAAAACTAATCAAAGTATCAACATCTATAGGCATGCCGTTGATGTTCAATGTTTAAATATTGAACGCGGATTATTAATTTACTGTGACAAAAGAAAATAATGAAATTTGTCATATAGTTTAACATAAAGACTGACAAAAACTTCAAATTTTAGTACATTTATTATTGGAAAAAACCAATAAAATGCGAGCTTTTACAAATCGAATTGTTCGATTTGCAAAAAATGCAAGTTGAGCCCAATTTCCCAGCCGACTCAATAACGCTCGCCTAGCTTTGCAAGCCAAGCCCAAATCGGTTCAGTTCCCAAAGCCCGATCCACTGATAACTCGCTTAAACTTTCGAGTAGGGCTGGACATTGATTTGGTTTGTCCTTTTTGGTGCAAACCCAACCCAAACCAATATTATTAATTTAACCAATTGGTTTAAAATCAATATAACCATTTTGATATTGGTTTCAACTCAATCGATCTCTTTTTATGTTGGTTTGGTTTGGGTTGGTTTGGTTTTATTAAGTTTATATTTATAATTTGTAACTTGTTGAAAATGTAATTATATATTCATATTTTTCTCTCATTTTTATGGTTGTGGTAATATTTGTGTTGGGACCAAATATTTTTTTCAATATTTCTAATCGATTGAGACAAATATATGAAAATTCTATAATATTTGGGTTGGGATTGAGTTTATTGATTTTGGGTTATTCCAAACATTCTATACAATTTGGTAACTAATTTTAAACCAATTCAACTTTAGGATTTTTTTAAGCCAATCCAAATTAATTTAGGTTGATTTAGGCTTTGTTTGATTTGGGGTTTAGTTGTTCCGCGCGGTATTTCGTGTAAAAATGTGTGGTTAATATTATTTTGGGAAATGTGTGTATGGTTGAAAATGAATATGAGATATACGGAATTGCGTGCGGATTTGGTTAACACCAAATAGAACAAGGCCTTAGACTAATTTAAATCATGGGCTATGAATTTTTTATCCACCCGTACCTAGTTTCCAGGCTTTAGACGGGCCGCCACAACAACGTGACCGGCCGGAAGTTCCAGTTCACTTACCACCCACAAGTAGAAAGGCCAAAACTTTATCAGAGATTCTATAATTCTTTCTTTTATTATTCCCCTTTATACGCTCTTGTCGCTATGATGAGATACCAAAGCTACCATGTATATGCACCACGTGTCCCATGTCCCAACCTGTCTCAACCCTATAACCACTCATATATATATAAATTAGAAGCTTTCCAACCAGAAATCGCCCAAAATAGCAGTGAATTAATTTCTGTTTCTTCTCTATTATTTTATCTTATCCTTTTTTCGATAATTTTTGTTGCAATTTCGGGTGGGATCCATGGGCCGGAAGAAGCTCGAAATGAAACGAATCGAGGATAAAAGCGCCAGGCAAGTATCGTTCTCAAAACGACGGAATGGATTGCTGAAGAAAGCGAAGGAGCTCGCTGTTCTGTGCGACGTAGAAGTCGGTGTTTTTATCATCTCCCGCCGTGGAAAGCTTTACCAATACTGCAGCACAAACAGGTTTTTAACTGCTATTTTGATTTTTATTAAATTTTTAATCGTTGTTTCTCATTTTATCGTCGATTTTGTTTGTGAATGTGCTTAGTTTCTGATTTCAATTTAGTAGATTTTTTCCCCTCTTCGGATCTTGTATTTCAGACTTTCAGCGTCGCTTCATTATTTAATACCCTGTTATCCATCCCTTTTTACTTTTTTTTTATCCATTATTTCTTTATCTTAAATCAATCATATCCACATATCTCATCACATCCACAAATTTCCACAACTCAACTCAACTCATTCTCTCTTTTTTTTTTCTTTTAAAAACCTTTAAAACTCATTATAATTTATTCCCGATCATCCTTTACATATCTGATCAGTTGCCATGAATAGTATTATTCTTCTTGAATTAAGAATTAAAATCAAATTCAAATAGAAAAAAAATGTAATTACAGATATTTTAGAGATATTTTGCCCCTTGTAGAAAGCCTTCCCGGTTCCACGGTTCCACCGCCTGGACCGATTTCGACGTCTTTGACGTACAGTTAGTGTGCCAGACTTACTGCCACTTGCTGAGACCTGAGAGGCGTGGCTCACACACTCTGTAAATCATCATGAATTCCTTTTGTTTTCAATTGTCCTTTTTATACGCATTCTACGATCTTTTTGATTTGACAGGGGATAACTATGCAATATAAGGTTTCTGCATGACGAAGGTGTCCCTTTCTATTTTAAATTTTAAGTTGTTAGCCTGTTAGCATTCTTGGTGAAGATATATATTAGAATCTTTTATTCGGTTTCCTTTGAACTGGTCACCGGAGTAAGGATTAGAAAATGTAAATGTTAAATTTTTTATACAAGTGTAAGGGGTTCCACCTCGGGTTAACCTCTAAGGGGAGTAGCCTTTGCACTTGAATTTATATTAGTTTTTTCCTTTCAATCTAATCGATGTGGGACTTTTCTCACTTGTTCATGTTACTTTTCATCACCCCCCTCACGTGCAAGCGGGATTTATCCCAAACCTTTGCACATGAACCATTTTTTCGTCGGGGTTGACGCAACTCCCCTCACATGCAGCCGGGATTTTTTTCAAGCCTATGCATGTGTGCTATTTAGTGCGATTAGTGCAGCGTAGAATCTAGAGATGGCAACGGGGCAGATCGGTAACAGATTAGTGAAAATTGTTATTTCCTCATCATGCGAAATTTTGTTCGAAATCTTGCCCCGCGATCCATGAACTGAAAAGTATATCAGATTGGGGCAGATCGCAGAGCAAAGCAGATTGACTTCTGATCCATGAATTGATTAGCGAATTTTTTTTAGACAAATAATTTCCTCGTCGCTGTTGCATATTAATCACCTAAAATACTAATAGAAAAATTGTACAAATTATCAAGCTTAACTCGAACAAATTAATACTTCAACAATTTATAATTTATGAGTTTAACACTTTACTCATTCAATATTAACAAAGCATTTAATAATGAGTAAATGGTGATTCAATAATAATAATAATAATAATGAGCAAAGAGAATCTTAAACATGCTCATTAAACTTCTCAGGAGTTAGAAGCATTTAACTAAACCAATCAAATAAGCACAGCTGCTTAAATAGTAAAGAAATGAAGTGACTAATGAGCAAACTGAACAAAAGTCTCTCAAGCATCCCAAAAGAGTAAAAGATAACATAAAGAAAATAACATAGAACTTGTTTAAGCAATTATCACGTTTGAGTTTGTTGTTCAGTATCCTTCATTCTTCAACCCTTTCTAATCCAATAATTTAGAATTGGATGATTAGATATTTAGGTTGGGCCAAGTTTATTGCACATGCCATGCATAGTGCTTATTAGATTAGTTGTTCCAATATCTAAATATCTTCTTTTTCTTTTTTGACCAACTTATTTTATTTTATTTTATATTATTATATTATATTTTTTAGCGGGCGGATCGACCTCGATTTGTTATTGCCCCACGAACTTCACATATCGAAAAATCTAATTGTTATTGCTCCGTCGAACCTCAGATCGGCAAAAATTTTTGCCGTTCGGAGCATATATCCATCGGGTTCGGCATGGATCGGGGTTTTTTGCCATCCCTAGGAGCATCGATCCTGAGTCGTTTGCCCTCTCTGGATACCAAGTTAAATTTTTATACAAATACAATAGGTTCCACCTTAAGAGGTTAGCCTCCATACCTCTCTTCAATTAAATTTAACATGGTATCAAAGCATAAAATCTGAGGGAAATCTGAGGAAAAGTCACCAACCCACCATCAATACGCTCTTCAACACCTGTAAACAATGAGAAATGGCTGAAGAACGAAGAACTAATGAGAGAGTAGATGATTTGAACATTGGGGAAAATCGAAGAAATGTTCGAGAAATGGTGGAAGATGATCCACTGATTCTTCATAGCTCAGATCAGCCAGGAATGAGCCTTGTATCTGCGCCTCTTACTGTTCACAATTACCTAACATGGAGTAAATCCGTTTGAATTGCTTCGGGAGCCAAGATGAAATTAGGTTTGATTGATGGAATAATCAAACCACCAGATCCAAGTTTAGCGACCTATGAGAAGTGGAATCGAGCTAATTGTATCGTGATTTCCTGGTTGTTGAATACAATCTCGAAAGAGACTGCACATTAGCTATGGAAGGAGATTGAAGAGAGGTATGGAGGTTAACCTTTTAACATGGAACCCTTGCACTTGTACAAAAAATTTAACAGTAAAGAATTAAGTGGTTAATAATTTGAATTTGAATCTACTATCACAATTAAGATTTTATTATTATCACGAGACAAATAAATGACATTAAAGTCATTAAATTACTCTTCTTAATTAATAAGACTGAAATAGGATCTCAAGTATTAATATAATCTACTATGTTATCAAATTAAATCCATTAAACACTAATGAATTTTATTCGATTCTATTAAAACTCAAAATGAAATATGAATTTTATATGTTAATGTGATGTGTTGAAACCAGTCACCCTCTAATAGAAGCATGTAAATGATAATTCTATCTTAAGAAGTTCACAGTTTGACATAGAGGCAATGCAACATACACAAGTGTATATTTTGTTTGCTTTCTTGGCTTTTATTTGTAGTAGCAGATTCAACATTTTTTGGTTCAAGCAAAATTTTCCCTATTTTATGTTTTGGATGTTTAGCATATAGTTTGAAAAATTTTTATAATGGAGTAATATTTAACTCCCCATGTTTCTCAAATTCTTTTTCTCATTTCTTAAGACTTCTTATTTAAATGCTAATTTTATTTTTATATTATTATCTTAATAAAATTATTGTTCCTTTTGATCCCTTTTTCCAAAAAGAATGTATATAAAGAAAAACAATTATGTACTTTCGGAAAAAAAAAAGTACTACATAAAGAAAGAATCACAATCAGTAAGTCAAAAGTGATTACTTTTTTGTCTTTTCCTTTATACTCGGAATTTTGGATCAATCACGTTGGATCGGTTCAAAAGAATTTGACAAATCTAATAAATGCCGTAAGTAACACGTAAACAAGAAAATAATTTTGATTTACATTTAGGGGAAAGTGGAAATGGCTAATTGAAAACAATAATGATGTAAGTACCATCTTTGCCACACATACATAAATTTTTAATTTAACCCTTTATTTTCACGTGAAATCACCAAATCCAAAGGAAAATTTAAGAATATAAATGTGTTGAGTTTGTGACAAGAATTTATGGGTACTTACAACATTATTCAAATGATAAAAATTCTTAGAGGAGAGGTTTTATTTTTTATTTTAGAACTTAATTTACGAGAGCTTTTCTGTAGTCTTGGGACGTGATGGTTTACCACTACTGTCTTCCTTTCACCAAAAAGTAGCTCATGTTTTAACAATCTTGTCTTTTTGTGGACGGCATGTTTTAACATCCCCTTTGTCACACCTTACTACAAGATTATTTCTCTTCCTTTTTTTTTTCTTTTTTTGTTCAAACATCATTTTAACGATTCATTTAACTAATTTGACAATTTTTCATATTTTCTCAAATATTTTTTTTACCACTCATTTAAAAATCATGTTTCCATAATCTCTTCGAAACATGCACTAAAATTATTTGTCTTTATAATTGACAACATTGTTTATAATTGACAACATTGTCTTCGTGAGCGGTTGATGATATCAAAAGTACGAATGTAAAAATTTTGGTATTAATTTGTGTCATAGAACATGATCGGTCATATTCTTAGATACGCGAGGCGTCCATCTCAAGCACTCATTTAAAAGAGGTGACTTTTTGTCAAAACCAGTATCCAATCAAACAAGAAAAATTATGTTACTAGAGTTGTTTTTCTATGTTATAACGTGAAATTAAAGGAAACAACAAAAATAAGTTAAAAATTCTTCTTTTTTTTTTTTTTTTGCACAAACTCACTATTTCAAGGGGCTTAATTTCCTGACTAACATAACTAAACTTGAGCTGTACATATGGGGTATGTCGCCCTACATGACATAAAGGAACCAAGTATGGTTGATCCAAACTATGTACAATGATAATTCAAACACTCCTCTTAGACAATCGAGTCAGTCGAGTGCTCTTTTTCTCACTGAGTTTGTCGGTAGAAAATTAAAGCTAGAATGCAAGATAGCTTTCTCTCATGATGGGAAAGCACATACTTTAGTTAGTTTCATCTCTTGAGTCGAGGTTCTTGTCTTGAAGGAGTGTATGCAAATCTCAATGTGATTTGTTTTTTTACGTGGTAAACAAATTAGATATGATAGTGTTAGCTAACAAATTCAAATTTGAAATAGAATTTGAATTTTTGAAATAAGTGTTAGAAATTTATATAGTACATATAGATCATATGAGATCTGTAGATACAATGCATGTTAGTGCATGTATAAAAATGGATTTTTATGGGTTTTGATGTGATATAGGAAAAAGAATGAATGGAGTTGAATGATTGAGATTTGTATAGTACATGTAGGTTCCACGAGATATGAAATTTGAAATAGGAAAAAGAATGAGTAGAGTTGAACAGAATGTGTAAAAATTTATAAAAACTTGTAGACTAACGGGCGCACAATTAGTTTGTCTAAATTCTAGTTCAAATTTGAATGTGTTAAAGTGTTAGCAAATGGGAGCTAATATTGTGATCATGGAATGGATGCATATGGGAGATAATTTATGACATTCCAATCCATTTTCCATTACATTGCTCGCTTTGGCCCTAACCTAAGTCATTTAATTCAAAAGGCCCACACCAATTACATATGGTCATTTACCTTATGAGTTAGTCTTACTTTCCCTTCAAACGTAATGTGAAATTGCGTCTATTACAATCAACCCACAACTGGGACCCAGTGTCCACTCCAAGGCTTAGGCTCTAACATCCCATTCCCACGAGCTTATTTATCACATTCAAAAGTGATAACAACCCAATTAACCTTCTATACACGGTCTGTTCCCTCATTTGCTCTCCATCATTCCCTCATCTGCTCTCTTCCATCAGTTGTTAACGGTTCCTTTCACGCTCTAGCAAGAATATAGCTTTTTGGACCATTTTTCTTTGATATGTTCTCCATGTACCTTTCTCGATTTCTAAATCAATCCCACTAGCATCCCTAGAGAACAACAAATCCAAAAACGTAATGTCGAGGTCCAAAACATTTAGCTACAACCATTTTATTTTAACTTTTTATGGAATTGACTAAATATAACTCCAAATTGAAAGTTTATGAATAATCAAGTGTTGATGTTTGGTAAAAGTCTCTTGTTACTATAGTCTTGCTTTGCGCCTTTAAAATGATGATCTTGTGCAATAGTCACAATCCCATATATCTTGGGGAGGGAGAGACTCAATGTATAGGAACATTCCCAATTGACGCAAGGCCTCTTGAGTGAAAATGGAAAAACTGAACCATGCCAGTCAGGCTCAAAAGACGCAATATAATACCAAGAGAGGCTAACATTATCCTTCCCATGACTGATGTGTCAACAATTGTGGACAAACATATCAACAGTGAGGTCCAATTTAATAGGCCCACGTATTGGCACATAATCAAATGGGAAGAATTAACTCGTTCTCATGTGGAAAGGAGAACATTTACCCATCAAGAGAATGGGATGATACAAAATGATTACAGAGCTTAAATCAACCTAAAAGTATGACTATAAAAAATGTTGGACCCTCTTTAAATCGGTTGATTGTAATAGTCCCAATCTAACATTGCCTGGAGAAGGAAATATTACAATCTACCAAGTGATTGTAGTAGTCACAATTCAACTACAACCATTTTGTTTTAACTTTTTATGGAATTGACTAAATATAATTCCAAACTAAAAGTTTCTAAATAATCAAGTGTTGGTGTTTGGTGAAACTCTCTTGCTACTATAGTCTTGTTGCACCTTTAAATGAAGATCTTGTGCAATAGTCACAATCCCACATATCTTGGAAAGGGGAGCGACTGAATATAAAGGAACATTCCGAATTGACATAAGGCCTCTTGAGTGAAAACGGAAAAAGTGAAAACGGAAAAACTAAACCATGCCAATTAGGCTCAATCGAAAGAGACAATATAATACCAAGAGATAGTAACATTCTCCTCCCCATATCGGGAGAAGTTATTCTCCCCATGGCTGATGTATTAGTAATTGTCGGCTAACACATTAACAATGGGTTTAATTTAATAAGCCCACCTGATAAACAGTGGGGTCAAACATGACACATAAGTAGTTAGGGAGAATTAACTCCTTCCCATGTAGGGAGGAGAACATTTACCTACCAAAGAGAATGGGATGATACAGAAGGATTTCAGAGCTTAAATCTAGCTAAAAGTATCACTATAAAAAACGTTGGACCCTCTTTAAATCGGTTCATTGTAATAGTCACAATCTAACGTTGCTTGGAGAAGGAAAGATCGCTATTGGAAAAAGCAATTCTGATACAAAGTCCAGGAGCAACATCGTATGAGCTAGGTCGAAAGTCAACAATATGAAGATACTAAGATGTATCTTGCACTAAAATCATACTTTCAGTAACGTTCTTCAATGGTCTCCCATAAATTTTCATGCCTCGTCTGAACTTGACCTTTTGCCTATAGAGTTGTACGAATTCAGAAACCAGCGTCTCATCATCAATAGCTCTGTCATGTGAGAGGATGACATTCGATTGGCAATATTTGCACAATTGCTTGAATGGCCTTGAAACTTTTAGCTTTAGCAAGGTCTAATATATGAAAAACAAGCACACTCAAAAATTTTTGAAGGGAGAGAGTTTTACGACCTGGTTTTTGTTGGCCAAAGCCCTTTAGAATACGTTGCATACAATTACAAGGGGTGACTTGTAGGCCTGACTAGCATAACTGAACCTGGCTTACACATGAGCATATAAATCATAATTGAAACAAGTATAATTGATCCAACCTATGTACAAAAGTAATTCTTAACATCAAAGAGTTTAAAGTCTCTCCTATGTTTCAACATATTTGGTTTAGATTTCATTCTCTTCTTTTATCAATCAAATTTGTGGAATTTATAATTACGATACTTCTATCAAAATGTAGGCATAAATATTTGCTAATTCTTTATCTGTTGAAGAGAGAGAAAAATGATTTCAAGAATCTCTCTCTTGTTCATTAACATTGTGCAAGGGGCTTGGGGAAATATGAATCCACAGAATGAAAATCCTCCAATAACATCATCTTGAATATTAAATCAAACAATCAGCAATGAGTTCCGATAAATAATATATAGTGAAATCCAGAAAAACGCAAGAATTAAGGGATGATACTAATATGCCCTTAACTTAGTGATGAAATAAACAATTATTATAACAATAATTAAAAGGATGAAATTGACATGAAAGCCATGTGTGACGCCTTGGCCGAGTCCCACCATCCTTGCCTTCATCTTTTAGCCTTTGCTGAATTATACACATCCAAATACGTTATATCTCGATCACCATGCCATCTCTTGAACGGCAAAGCAAATAACAAAAATCGGAGAGATATTTACATTTAAATTACCATGAGTTGAGTTGAGCCAGAGCCTTTTAACTATGGTAAACATGATCCACAGGAAATAAAATATCATTGTTGTTCATGATGCTAGTGAATCAACAGTCCGTGAGCTTTAATTAATTTGAGTAATGATAGAAAACAGAGTTCTACCAAAAATTTCAAAATGACTAAATAAATATGCAGTGGATTTCAAGTGAGAGGAAAGTAATATTTTCCATAGTCTTCCATAATAGGTTATTAGTTGTACAAGATGGGAACATGCATGTCTCATGTATTTCTATAAAACTCAACTCATTATGAGAACACTGATCTATTAAATAGAAACATGATGATGTATTGAAACATATTCTATCTATCTTTGTTTGGGGATGTACACTAAAACCAGTTAGTCCCTAAATTTCTACAATCTATCCTTGAAGGATCATTTCTAGAACAGAAGTATGTGCTTTCCTCGATGCTAAGACTTGAAGCAATAGTTTAAAAGTGACTGGTAGTCGTGAAGAACTGCAATAGTTTCCATATCCTAACTAACTAGTCCTGCTAATCCATAAATTATCTTCTTGTTTAGAGTAACTTTTTGCTAATTCATAAGTATAATTTTGCATGGAGTACCATATTTAATTCATCTTAGTTGTCATATTAACTGATCATGCAGGTTACCAGAGATCCTGCAACATTACCACAGCAACACTGATGCAGAAGCAAGTGCACAAACAAAAGTTTGCAAGACAAAGGTTAATTTTCACCATCTCTGTTGTTGTTGGTTAGGATGAAACATGTCAAGGTTTGTGTATATTAAATCAATATGCCCAGCTTTGTTAGTAGTTTTGGTTGAGGAAAATCTTCAAACTAATACAGTCTTTGAAAGATTGTAAAGATTGTCATGAGCCCCTGAACCAGACCTCCTAGAGGTTCCAGAAATAGTCTAAGGACTTGTCGTGCAGGGTTGTATTAATATAGTTATATGTATTGCTTAAGCTTCTGAGACATTGCTTCTGTATTTCTGGCCACTTTTTCTGCCCAGGTTGTATTGCATGAATCATTTCGTTTTATACCTTTTCTATGCCCTCTCAGAGATGGATCTGTTCCTACATTTGTATGGCAGGAAAATAACTCCAAAAATGCAGGTCGCCTAGCAAGTGGAGAGCTTCTGCAACAAGTGGAAAAGTATCTACTTTGTCCCTTGACTTCCCTTTATAGTAATTATTGCACCTTACTTTGTTCTTAATTGCTTCTTTATCAGGGACCTTGAGAAGCCATACGTTGGCCAACACAGCATGACTGACATTGTAAATTTGGAGATGCAACTCGAGGCTGCACTAATGCAAACCAGATCTATAAAGGTTAAATCCCTTCATTTCATTGAGCATCTTAGACTGCTAAATACTAGATGTTGAAACCAGAGGCATGTGTCAGAAGGGGGAAGGTGGTCAAACTCATATGCCCCGGTTTGGCACTCAATGATTTGATTGCATTGGATGTTCAAATTGGAAGCTATGACCTCTGGAAATAGATGTTAAGGTTCATGGGGAAAACAGAGCGAACTTAATTGTCTTAAAGAGCATAACAGACACAAACTAGAGAGATTTGGTACAGGGTAAACCTTTTGAGAAAGTGCAGAAGTTTTATCAGATGGAAATCAGAACTTGCTAGTAGTAATTTTGGTGGAAGCTATTGATCTAAGAAAAGTTAATGATCCAAAAAGAACGGAGATTCTATTTTTTTTCTGAAAATTACAGTGGCTAGAATTAGACTCGTGGTCAGGGTAGCACACAGATATTAAGTTGGTCACTCAGATTATATGTTGTCCAATGTTCATTTCTTTGCCCATTGTGCAGTTCAATCAAATAGGTTAAGGGATAATTGCTTCTTCAAATGACAAGTTTAGAAAATAAATTTGGATATTTATATCAAAGAGATCAACTACGGCTCTTTATTTATAATGATACCAATGTTAAGATGCCGGAGAAAAGGAAATATCTTCCTCTGCTTTTCATTCCTAACAAGAAAAAGTGACACGCAATTACAAAAATGTTACAAAAATTATGAATGGAAGAGAGGAGAACGAAAATAAAAATGGTCATAATGGTTGGAACTTATGGCTAGATAGGGGTCAACTTTTTGTCCCTAGATACTTTTAACATTATTATAAACGAAGGATATACTCTTGATGATAAATATTATTCATGTGAGATGGGAAAAGCAGAATCTTCTGAAATTAGAGTTGTGGAAGAAAAGAGGTGTATTAGAGAACATCAAATTGACAAAATTTCTAAGAATGAAGAATTACTTGAGCTTTAATCATTCAGAAAAAAATAAATGCTGACTATTTTGGAGGTCAAATTCGTGTATCCTTACAAGAGAGACATGTGACAACAACATGCTCAGTCAGGTCCAATATCCACAAGGTCTTTCAAGGATCACACAGAAATAAGAGTACCTTGGATATGTGGGGACTTTAAGAAAAAATTTGAGTCAAACAATAGATAATCTTAAAGTGGGATTTGTATCCCCAATAGCAACAGAAATTCAATATCTTCGAACAGAGTGAAGTACCTTCGGTGATGGCACACATATGCAATTTATTTTCCATTTCTTTTATTGTCTTTGATTTTTGTCTTCTGTATGTTTTGCACTGTCCCTACATATATCAGCATTGATATGATTGATCCACACTTGCTTTTAAAACATAGTTCATGTCATGCAGACTCATTTGCTGCTGGATTCAATAACAAGCCTTCATCAAAAGGTGCATTGTTGTAAACATGTAAATCTCTTGTAACTATGTATATAACTAGAGCTACTTACATGATTGCCTTTCTGAGTAGGAGAATGTGCTGATGGAAGACAACAGGCTTCTCCGGGAGAAGGTAAACTAAGTCAACTAAGTCGGGATAAATCTCACCTTAGAGCAAACAAAAGTGTGAAACAAGTTGACGACAGATAAGAATCCACAATATTTCCTCATTGAACTTGCAGGTAGCTGAAAACAAGACGAAAAAGAGCGCAAATCCTATGATAATGGATCTCACTGTACTCTCTGATGCCCCAGTTATAAGCGAAAAGCAGCATGTGTTGCTTGATTTGCTTTAAAAGAAATCGATTCTCATGCTCACTGGATTGCTACTCAGCTGGAATAAAGCAACTCCCTCAGTAAGTTGGTTTAAACTACGTTCTTGGCGGATAATGTCTCAGATGTTATATTTAATTTTACTATTTAAGCCCTCTGTTGTTGTTTTGATCTTGCAAGGTAATCTGGGAAAGAATAATTTCTCCCGTATGTCTATGAGTGTGTTTGTATTATAGTTTGAAAAGAATTATCAATTGGGATGTCTCTTTTATTTTGAAAAATCCTGTGTTGTCAAAATCAAACATTGGTAATGTATGATCTATAATAGTGCATATCAATCGAGTAACTCCAATGACATTGTTAATGTGTGTAAGTGAAACAAATGGAATGGAGCATGAAGGAAAACATCGCCAATCGAGGTATAGATTGAAGTAATGGGTTAATGTATACTAATCATTGGTCTAGGAATAGAGATGATGGGGTAGATAACGCAAGAAGTTTAGTGGCCAATATCTAGCACACACTGTCTACAGATGAAGGCGACAAAAAATGTGACTTACTAAATAGAGAGAACTTTTGATTGGGTGTCTATTTTATTTATAAAATCCTACTTTGTCAATATCAAACATTTGTAATGTTTTCTCTACAATACTGGGCATCAATCAAGCAACTTCATTGACACAGTGTGAATAAACAGAGCAGATGGAATGGAGGATGAAGAGAGAACATCTCCAGTGCAAGGTATACTAAGCATTAGTCTACAGAGATAGTTTGAAGAGATAATGCACAAAGCTTAACCCGTGGATATATAGCTGACGATAGAAAATGTGAATTTAGATAGACATTGTATGGTACACTATCTAGCTGACCATAGAAAATGTGAAAATTTAGATAGACATAGTATGGTACACTATCTACACCTAAATGGTGTGTTACACCTTGTCTATTTTTGAACGCTGTGTGCAATTGTAAAAGGCTGTTCCCAAGAATGCAGCCCCACCGCATTCGAGCAGCAGGGGGATAGCTGACAAGCTATGGGCAGGGTAAGGAGGTCGAAAAGACATTGAGGAATGAAGTTAACTGAAGGGAGGTAGACCACACGACAGTATATTTTCACACACTACAAGTCAACTGGAGATGCTCTTACGGTTGCCTAGCGATCCATAGAGGAAGCATCAAAGAAGGACAATGGGTCTGCACACGTCACTGTTTTGTGCAAACCACTGGACTGGCCACTTGACTTAAGAACCACAGGCAGGTTTGGGCTTTTATAGTTCAATCATTTTCAGAACGATCCTTACAAGATCAGGTGTGGTGCTTTACATTGCCTATCTAAGGAGCCGTTGGAGTTGCTCTTCTTGTTCCCTATTGAACCACGGAGGAAAGTGATAATTCTGTAAATGTTGCTCTTTGGTGCCAAAAATGTGAGTTTCCACATGATTTAAAAATCGCACACCCATAAAAGATATTGTAGAAGAATAATCCACACCCATAAAAATCGCACACCCATGTTGCTCTTTGATTTTTCAAGAATGATCCATACGAGATGGGGATTTATTTTGCATTTGTCACTAATTTCTGACATCAATAACCCATTCATTTCTTGTACTTATCATAGATATATGCATATAACAAACAGAAAACATGTTGCGCAAAAAGGTGATGTGCCACCTCTTGCCCTACCATGGTCCATGCACTATGAAAAGTAAGAATTTTCTTGAAATAGAAGAATAATACTATTCTTGGTGGAGGAATACGAGTATTTGATGTAAATTCAGTCCACGGGGTAGATTCAAATTCTATGAACTTTGTTTCCTTGTTACTATACAAAATTTACCATATTTTAAAATATTTGATCATGTGGAAGGCATGCTCTCTCTCTCCCCCCACCTCCAATAATGTATTCCTTCAAAAGTAGAAATAGTTCTCTCTATTGCCGTGATAACTTTGTGCAGCATTACCTTTCCCTTGGAATGTGTACCTCAGGGTACCATGGATGCCTATGGGTTAGCCTGTGTTAAATGTTGTCTTGTTAAGGGCCATGGTTGGTCCTTTGTGACATGATGTCATGGTTGGAAAAAATATCATCAGCACTCTCTGAGGGCCCGCTGCTTTGGTGTGTCTGCTGTTTAAATTTAAAATAGTTTGTTTTTATCTCTTTCTTGTTTCCTTATCGTATGGTCCTACTGCATATTCTCTAGCTACTATGGTTTAGCAACGAGAAGCAACAGGCTAACTTATCTGAAACGAGCAAAAAACTTGGCTAAATGAACAAGCTGGATCTGAGAATATGTTATTTTTTTAGCTGTTTCCGTTTTTATTTCTACATTGTTTCTCATGTCACCTTTTCACCACTAATTTTTCAAACTACTCAACAATGTTACTGAAATCCGGAGCCTAATTCCATTATGCAGCCTTAAAAGATGGAGTAAATCCGTTTAGCTCTACTTTTAACTCATATTTGATTTGCTTAACATGCAGTTATCATTTTTTCAACTCTCGTTTCGGCCAATGACACCTGGGATCAGCTCATCCTAAGGGTGCCAGCATTTCAACTTTCGGTGGCCTAAAGGTAAAACTTCCTCATGCATCTTCCTATTCTAATCTCGTTTATTGATCATGCAGGCGCCAAATGCAGCATCCAAAGATGGAGAGGGAAAACAACTTTATACATGAAGTGTTGGGAAGAAGAAAAACTGAGTGAGGATTTCCGTCTAATACTCACTGCCTTCATATATATAGCATTACAAAAAACACCAAAAACAAAAGAAAATAATTAGAGTTGGTTTGGTTTGTGGCATTTTAATTTGACCAGTGTATTTTATTTAATTATCCTTGAAAAAACAAACCAAATTGATTACAATCATAGTTGAAAATAATCTAAGAAGAATTTCATATTAAAGGAATACAAGAGATTCGTATCCACTTTTGTGGTTTTGTTATTCTTCTGTAGCTGGGATTAGCCATCAAATCTTGATTTTGAGGCTAATATTCCATCATGTTTAATAGTATCAGTAAAGTCAAACATATGCTCGTGCATAAGGTAGCTCTAACATAAGGTTTAGCAGGTGTTAGGATGTATGTAAAAATAAGTTTTTATGTGATATAAGAGAGATAATGAATGGAATTGAATTGTGGAGATTTGTGTAGTACAGGTAGATCTCACGACATATGTGGATATAAAATATGAGAGAGAATTAGTGAGGTTGAAAAAAATATATAAAAATGTGTAGACTAACACCCGCTATATCTCTATAATTAACGCGAGTACACAAAAACATATTACATTTATGGGAATACTTAAAGGTCATATAACGTACACACATGGGCATATATCTATCCAAGGATGGAGATACTGGTGAGCTGCACTCAGCTCTAGTTCGGTCAAGAAATGGATAAAGTGCATTTATGTTCACCGGCTTCCTAAAGAAAGCTTCTTGGTTGGTTAGTTGGTGAGTTGTGTGCACTTGTGTGTGTGAGGTAGCAGGTTCAAACCACAGGTTTGGGGTTTCTTCCTTTATTTTTTTTGTTTGGCATTCTTTCATATAATTGGCCATTTTTAAACGCTTCAGTATCTTTCATTGCAAAAAAAATATTTTTATATAATTCTATATTTTCAAAAATCTTAGAAGATGTTATCTTCATGTATAAATTAGTTTTAAATAATTTTTATTTGTAATTTAAAATTCAATCAATTTATGATGTAATAATATGATGTAATAATACTTTCCATTTGTTATATATAAATTTTATTATTTTATTATTTTTAAAGTTGAACTTGATTAAATAGTTAGTCTAATTTTTTCTTAACATCAATAATGAACTATACAAGACAAAATTAATTTTGTAAACCAAATTAATTAAAATCATTATTTACCAAAGCAACCAAATCAAATTATTATTTTATGTATGTTTTCTTTTCTTTTCTTTTTATTCTTTCATTTTAAAAGAAGTTTGTTTTTAGTTTACCAAATGAATTTAACATATTGTGATTTTCAATGATGCTTTGTGAATAAACTTTATAGAAAAAAAATTCGAGGGCGCTGCCCTTGAACTGCTGACAAAACGGCCTCTATCCTACGCTCATTTCTAAATTCAGCTTGGTCCTGTGAAAAATTCTAGTTTCGTCCCTATATCTATCCTTTGTTAGACTCTATGATAATTGATATTATGTTTAACTTATTTTCAATCTCTTGAAAGTAAGACAAGTCACGAGATTTAATGATTGTAGAAAAATAATCGATCAATATCAACTGTTCAAATATCAAAACGTTTCTAGGCATTACAGAATTCTGGCCTAGAATACATTGGGAAATTTTTATATGGAAACCTTGGCCAATTCAGGATGTTTGCCCGCGCTATTATTCAAACTTTTAATTATGATTCTACGCGCCTTTTAAACTTGTTCGATTGAGTCCTATAACTTTTGATTTTCTTCAATTTTGTCCTCCACTCATCCCATTCGATCTTTCAACTTCATCTTCAACCTAGTTATTATAGTCAGTGTTCTAAAAAGCGCGTCTAGGCGCCTAGGCGTGAAGCGTGACCTAAACGCATAGCTTAGGCTAAAAGCGTGAAAAAAGCGGTCAATGCAAATTTTGACCAACTAGGCGCGACTAAGCGGCGCCTAAGCATCGACTAGGCTTGCCTAGGCGTGATTAAGCGTGGCCTAGGCGTGCTTAGGCGTGCCTAGGCGCGCTTTTTTTTTTTTTTTTTTAACCATACCTATTTTTTACTTTTTAAGTTTAAGCCGAGTTCAAAGTTAGAAAATAATAAATTAAATAAAAATAAAAGAAATTGAATACATCTCAAAACATAAATATACAATTGAAAATCTCAATTTAATTTCAAATTTTAAACATCTTAGATTCTCAATTTGACCATGTGAGCACTGTGATAAGAGCATGCAATCCCTATAAATCTATTAAGAAAGAATTGTCCATCTTTTGATTTTTTTCATTTGAAAATATTAAAATTATATTGTAAATTTCTTGAAATTATGAAGTAGATATAATATTTATGAATTTAGATATATTTTTTAATTTAGTATATACTATTTTAATTATTTAATACCTTAGACTCATAAAAAAAATTTAATTAAAAAATTTGAAAAACGCTTTTTAACGCCTAAGCGCGCTTAAACTTGTAATGCTTGAAGCTTCGGTTCCACGCTTTTTCACGCTTTTTAGAATACTGAATGTATAGTTAGAACTCCTCCAAAGAGTCCAAATTCTTCTAATCGGGTGAAATCCAATCACAAAACAAAGAAAATTTAGGAAATACGGTGAAAAAAACCTACTAAAAGTCAATAAATTAGGCCAAGCTGCACTGATAGTCAGAATTCAGAAATGAATTGTTCCAATCTACATTTTCAAACTCTAATTTTTTTTTTTTTTTGGGTTTATTTTCGGTGGGTTTCCTTTTTTCTTTTTTCCTTTTTTTCCTCCTAACATAGAATTGTAACCGGCCCTGTGATTTAAAGATTTCTAACTTGTATTCATATTTGCTTTTCCTTGATTTGGGATTGAAATCTACCGTATGCAAGGAAAATACTTCCACTACATAAAAAATATCATTGTCTCTGGCATTCGAGTGGTCGTATCCAAAGACAGGGAACATGCTCATGTTATTATGATTGACGTGTAGTTAAACAGGTCAGTCATTTTTCACATGTATTACAACCTTGGATTAGCGGTAATAAGTGCAGAGCAAAAAGATGCAATGAGAATTTCAATTTTATTATTAAATTTTTTGTATGTAATAACCAGCGCCGGTCCTGTGGTTTTTATAGCCTGAGGCAACAGTGCAACGAATATTTTTAACAGACTACTAATTATTAATTAACTAACTCGTAAAAATATTACATATATAAGGCAAGCAGGCCACATTCATATAAGCGAACACAGAAAAATTCATAAAAGCCAAAAAAGGAGACATTCATTTTCAATAATTTATTAAATGAGTAATGATAAACTATTACTTAACTCAAAATAGAGACATTGCAATAGGAGAAAACGAAAGTGTTGATTCGTAATAAATCCCGTCAATAAACTCCACGGCATTTAGTCCATCCTCCATCATTAATTCCATAATTTCAATTCAATACAATCATATAAAAAAATTGAATAATTCAATTGTAACTTTTGAATCTAAAGTGTAAATTCCACAACACAGCATTCAGTCCGTACTCTATTTCATATTTATATGCAATGATTCCAATAATCTAATTTAATAGTCATTACAAAATTTCAATGATATGCAAATTATGAAATTACAAAACAACGAAAACTTAATAATGGATGAAGAAATTGGAATGGAAGTTCAGAATGCTGAAATAAAAAATAAAAAATAAATAAATAACCTCTGCAATTTGAGTGCACGATTGAGACCTGCAGACTACAACGACGTTGATTTCCGACGATCGGTAGGTGGTGGTGGCGAGAGCGAGTTGTCGACGGTGACAAAGGCGGTGGGCAAGGATTAGCGATCGGCAAATCTGCCAAATCACAGACTAGAGACCGACGATATGTTCTTGTGGGCTCCAAATTTTTTCTTTTGCTCTCTTTTTTGTTTTTTTTAGTTTCAATTGCCGATGAGCTTTTTCCTTTTTGGGTTGCTCAGATGGCGCCCTAGGCGCCTGAGGCCACTGCCTCAATCGCCTCAAGGGAGGACCGGCCTTGGTAATAACACGTACGCCTCGAAGTTTACCGGCCGCCGGAGCCGGAGATATGAAAGAACGCTGGAGTATTTAAATTGGATTTTTTTTTTTTGTGTGTTTTTGTATTTAAATTGGATTTAATTATGAAGTGAGAGACTAATTTCAACCGTTTTCAAACACGTGGTTATTATTATTAGGGTTATTTTCGCATTACCCCCTAACCTTTTCAGTTTGTTACAATTCCCACCCCATTCTTTTTTTTGGCCCTCCAGAGATTCCAACCTATAATTAATTGTTAGCACAAGCCCCCGATAACAGATGCCGTCCAAATCTGCCCTTAACTCTCCATTTTTTGTCTTTTGTGGTCTTCCCTTGAGGGGCATTGTAGGCAAATCATTTTCCTTTATTTCTTGACCCGTTTCTTGCACACGGTAATAAATGGCAAATTTTTTGCCCCATCTTCAGTCAATAACTATTTTCTTTCTTCTTCAAATTTGGGAAATTTTTCTGAGACCGTCATGCCTATGGATGAGCATCGCTACCGCTGTGGAGGTTTAGTATCAATGAAAACGTCTTAGACTGATGCTAATCCAGGCCAGCGTTTCTTTTTGTGCGAAAGACCAGTACTCATAGTTTTTAACTATTTAATTTGTAGCATTCACAGTTAATGCTCTATACTTATAGGGATCCAACTATAAGTATTTTTGCTGGTATGACCGGCCAATTTGTGACCGTTCGAAGGTGGTTGTGCGTGGGCTACTGCGTAACATTCGCAGATCTTAAGACTAAATCCGCACTCTCAAACGTGAAAATGGATGGCTAGAAGATCGTTTAAGAGTTTTGGAGGAAAGGAACGTTCAGCCTAGAGATATAGCTCCAGCAGCAAGAACTGTCTTAGAGTTGAGAAACAACCCTAAATGAATAAGAGCTTGTAATGAAACATATTAAAAAGAATGGGGTTCTAAAATGAAACATATGTAAAAGAATGGGGTTCTACAATGAAACAAACTTAAAAGAATGGGGTTTCGTAGTGACAATTTACTTTAACAGACTTGAAACACAGACAACCCATTGTCTCTGCCCTTATCCTGTCTGCAATTCTACCACAGCACAGCACAGCACAGATTACAACTGAACATCAACTTATACCAACAACAACAAAATACAACCTTTTTGTCTCTGTTGCTTCTCCTGTCTCCAATCTTACCACAGCATAGCATAATACAAATTACAACTGAACCTCAAGTCATAACAACAACAAAATACAATCTACAAAGTAAAATTAAACACCATTCACTAATATTTTACACCATCCATCACTATTGTACACCATCCATCACTATTTTTTGGCGACGAACACTTGCAGAGTACAAATTCTGGTGGTTGGGTGAGGTTTGGAGTGCTTGGAAGCTCGACGGGTAGTACGTATGGGAGTGGCTTTTGATTTGACGGAAGCTTGTAAAGTTTTCCATTTATTATCGGGTGCAAGAAACGGGTCAAGTGGATCAAGAAATAAAGGAAAAATGGTTTGCCTACAATGCCCCTCAAAGGAAGACCACAAAAAGACAAAAAAATGGAGAGTTAACGATAGATTTGGACGGAATCTGTTATCGGGGGCTTGTGCTGACAATTAATTATAGGTTGGGGTCCCCGGAGGGCCAAAAAAAAATGGGATGGGAATTGTAACAAATTGAAAAGGTTGTGAGTAATGCGAAAATAACCCTTATTATTATCGTTATCGCGACACGTAAGAAGAGAGAAACGTGCTTGTTGATACTCTTGATAGTCAAGACGCAGCGTCGTTAACCCAAGCCACCAACAATTCAACACTTGTACACTTACTACTGCTAACATTAATTATTATATTAAATTATTGAAAAAATTATTAAATTATTAAGGTTTTAAATTTAAATTATAGAATAATCAATCATAATTATAATTTATAGAAATATCAAATTTTTTAAAATGATGTACAAAAATACTTTCGTAACGACTCTGAAATCATTATATTCCGTATCTTAAGATTTTTTCATAACGATTTCATTGTCATTGTGTTATACAATTGTTTGAATAAAAACTATTTCAATAATAACGAGCATAATTGGATATTTGATTTAATAGAAGAAGAATACGATAGCGTTATAGACAAAAATATAACGATAATAAAGTCGTTATATCACTAAAGGTAATTTGGTCTCCTACTTGTAAAAGTTGATATCCTCGTAAAATTGAATTAATACATGACAAATCAATAATTAAAATTGAAAATGTTGACAATTAAATAAATTTCTCGAAATTATTTTGTGCATTCCATAAAGAAATATTATTTATTAAATTTTCTCCACTAAAACGTTGAATTACTCATTACATTAATATGATGGTTTTTTTAAAATTTTAAAATATTTTTTTTATTTCTCAACCAACTATTCTATAATCATTTTTCATTAATTTTTATAAAAAAATACTTAAATTCAATAGAGATTAATAGAAAAAAATAATTGAGAAGACAATAAGGGTGTGTTTGATTGCAATGATTGGAAAAAGAAAACATGGAAAGTCAATTACATGTAAGTGGGAAAACATTTTCATGCCACCCCCCATGGGAAAATATTTACATGTAATTTGGAAAAAACATGCATTATATGATTGTACCTTGCAAAAGTTTTACATGCAAAACTAATGCAATCAAACAACCAAATGTGTAATTCGATTTCCGTAATGTGACATTTACATGTAAAACACACCCAATCAAACACACCCTTAATTTTTTGAATGATAAAAAATTAAGGACTACAGAACACGTAAAAAATAATATTTTCCATTTTTTTTGTCCCCAGCACAACTATTAGTCCATTAGCCAAGCACTTTTTTCACTTTTTACCATTTTTTACAATTTTTTTCATTCTTTCTTTACCCTAAATCAATCACATTCATATGTCTCATCACATTCTTAAATCTCGATCACTCAACTCAACTCATTCTCTTTCTTTTTTTACATTAAAAACTTTTAAAAACCATTAAAATCTATTCCCGATTAAAGAAATGTTTGCACTTTTTAGATTTTTCTTTACACAAGGCATGCATCTCAAACTCAATTCAAATGTGTCTGTGGTCAATTTTATTGTATGTCCCTACCACAACTTTATTTGCACTTTTTCTAACTTGATTGAATTATAGAAGTTACAAATCATATGGACTTGAAATATACTTGCCATCGGTGTCGCGACATGTCTAGCGGAACAAGTTGTACACTTGTACATGTCCTTTACGTGAAATTATTTTAAATATATAAGTTCTTTCAAATTCTTTTTCAATCATACCTTCTTAAATCTATGTAATTATATTAATATGATGGTTTTTCTAAAATTTTAAAATATTATTTTTATTTCTCAACCAACTATTCTATAATCATTTTTCATTAATTTTATAAAAAATACTTAAATTCAATAGAGATTATAGAAAAAAATAATTGAGAAAACAATAAATTTTTTGAATGATAAAATATTAAGGACTACAAAACACGTAAAAAATAATATTTTTGTTGTGAACGAGAGAAATTTTCACTTCAATTCTCGTTATTGAATTCATTACAAATGACCCCTATTTATAGAGAAATATTTGGGGTCGTCATTATTCTGAAATATTGATCAAATATACAATAGTCATTCACAAATTAAAACATAATCATTACCTACAATATAATTACGCTGTTGTTTTCTTTTCTCTTTCTGGATTTACTCCACCTTTACAACACTTGAATGGTATTTGATACAATTGCCTTTTAAACTTGTTTGGAGAAAGATCTAGTGTGAAAACTTCCAAATTGATTGTAGGAGAACTTGAGAGATCATATATCTGTTGCAAGAAAACTTCGTGGGGCAAAACCTGAGCCAAAAGTAAGTTGCTCACGATGACGATCATTCTTATAGAAGTATTCATATCTTTGCCGTTAAAACCTTGTCAGAAAACCCAATGGGAAAAACTTGATCGAAGGAAAAAGTCTGACTTATTCCATTTGGTTCGAATCTTGGTAATCGATACATTCACTTTTGGTGAAAAATTTCAATACCATCATCAGTTGATTAGAGTAATCTCTTCATTATCATTTGATCCAATAGATTCATTGAGTCAATTTCTCATTATTCATGTGAATATGTCATAAACGTTGCCTCGTTAAAAACCTTGCTAGGAAAACCCAATGGGATAAAACCTAATCAAGGGAAAAAGAGTGCAACGCGTATTTTGTACTGAAGTATACTTCAAGCATATCAAAATCCTTAAGGTAAGTATTATCACTATGTCATATTTAGTATTTATTTGCAATCGACAATCTCGATCTTAAATTTTCACTGTATCGATATATATATATATCCGAATATTCTCTCGAGATTTTCTATTAGTTGTGATTAGGCTGCCTCATTAAAAACCTTATTTAGGAAAAACCCTTTGGGATAAAAACCTCAAATAAGGAAAAGAGTACAACGTACAACAATATCATTGCTTTAAGCTATTACAAACAATGTTATCCTGTTAATAGTTCTATATTCAATTTTCTTATCAAGCCCGTATATATATATTTCAATATTATTCTTCGATATATCTCAATATCCTCATTATCGTTGATCGTATGTAGCGCTACATTTTCATACCGTGTCGACACTTTCAAATTTCATTTCTTTCCCCATAATGATATAACTTATTGAGATTTCTCATTATCAATCCTCTTTTAGGATTGCACAATATATTTGAGTCTATATTCTCTTCAAAGTATATGCCTCCTTTATCAAAATCACCTTCTATCATTTGCTTTGATATACATATTTGGGGAACTTTTATTTAAATAATATCAATACTTCGGGCTTGCTAATTTATCAAAACATATATAATTGGTATATGAGATCGCTTGATTCATATTTGAATTTCAAATTCATGATACATTTCATATATTATTTCCAACTATTAATACTCCCCCTCATGCTAGCAACCAAACTCAGTACAATTTGTATATATTCTCAATATTTAGCTTTAATGGAGGGGTTTATTCTATACTTCATTCTCGATATTGGCAAATCGATTGGAGGACTTCAATTATATCCCACTTATATGCGCATATCAATCATTTACGGCCTTATTCAAATAATTGGGATATATTTACTAACTTTATCATTAAATCTGCAACTCATGCTCATATCGTGAGCAAATAATCTCGTCAATTTCCATTTATAATATATGACTACGTAGTAAATCCACATCATATTATATAGTAGTCAACATAACAGGTGAGTGGGCCCATATATCTCATCCCTTATATATGTTCCGATATATTTGGGATTTATTTCCAATCATTAGCTAGCAATCATTTATCGAGAACAATCATTGGAAATTTCTTCGGTTCTTGATTTCAATAAATTATTTACATCAATCGAACCTAATCTATCAATCGAACCGAATCTATATAGTGCTCAACATGATTTATTACCGTCATCACATGCATAGCCAACCGACATATCACGTCATTCTTTCGGTGGCATTATTACAATTACTATTGAAGCGTGGAATCTTATCCCATACGTTTCTGTTACGCCATCGTTAAACGCGAGTCTTACCTCATACGCGTTTATAAATCATCCGAGCACTTACAATATTCACCCTAACAAGGGTCGGATATTATAATGGATCATGTGCTCTTGAATCTTCGTAAATACTATCCCTCATCACGATCAAAATTCTAAAGAGAATTTATCTATGTAGACTTGAAAGATTAAGGATACTAATGAATAAGGGCATTCCACAAGATATTCGATGGTTGATTGAAGCAAAGGTCCTAAGTTATCTGGTGAGGTTTCGATTCCTTCTAAATACATGCCTGGAATGGGTAAAAGTAGTTTTTCAAGAAACGCAGAGCAAAAGGTTAGGAGGATGCTATAAATGTGCTCGGTGGACTTGTGACACTCGATGTAAATCATGGGGTACTTGTCCAAAATCGAGAAGATAAAATAGCATTCATTAAGGATGGATTGAGTAAGGAGTCTTTGGATGATATTCAACAGGCTCTTGAGACACATCCTAGTGGACACGCATACAAGGTGAGCTTATGGCCTTATGGGCCAAATTTAAAGATGAACAAGAACTGATGCAGTCTCGAAAATCTTACTTTAAAAGATCCTGTTTGTAAATTTAGTAGAAAAACTTAGTATTATGATTTTCTCAAAGTAAATCGGCGTAGATCGATGTATTTCGTAATTGTAAATATCGTGTTTTTTCAAAATATATATATATGTATGTAAATAAATAAATAAATATATTTATATATAGATTTCAATCACCGAAAGTGTATGTCATTTCATTGATATTTTCTCGTTTTCTTTTTCATATTGTCAAAAGGTAAATAGTAAAATCATTTATTGGTTTGAAAATTTATCTTTAAATAGAGGGTTCATGTATCTCTCATTTATGCGTTGAAATTTTAGTGTAAAGAGAGAGATGGAGATGGAGATGGCGATGGAAATTTTAGAATCATCTCATGCAAATCAATCTTCACCTCACCCGATTAAGATCAGTATGTGTTCTTGGTGGATCTAGACTTATAGGTGATATCCAATATATAGATATGGCAAACCAACTTATAAAGGAGTTAGGAAACAAAACATCAATATATGTATGGAGGGACCAATACCAAGCTTTTAAAAAGTCTTACAATGGCCGCACAATTATGGGGATAAGAGTGTCGCGTATTACCTTTTCATCAAGTTGGAGCTAGCAATCGTATTGGATCCAAGATAATCATGGGTTCATGGGCGATCTTTGAAACGCATCTATTCATGATCGCATGATGTACATGATGAACAATAGTGATGCTTTTATTGTCCTTCCAGGCGGCTATCACACACTTTGGAGGAAATATTCAATATAGCATCATGGGCACGATGGAATTTTCATACCAAACCCATAGGTTTGTTGAATATTAATTATTTCTTTGATGGTTTGCTAGCATTTCTAGATCGAGTGTAGATTATAAATTTATTTCTCGTTATTGAAATATACTTGTTCTGCTAATACTGATTCTTGATCTACTCATCAAGATTCAATCATATGTTCAAGAATCTGTGGAAGCTGAAACCCGTCGATTACAGACCATTGGTGTCAAGCGGAAAAGAGATCCTTTGGATCTTTCATTATAAACCGGATGTTAGGGGTGGCAGAGTTACGGAGTATTTATACTCTCGAGACGCATCCCTCATTTACGGGTTCAATATGTATTTCTGTATTTCAATATCTTCAAGTGTTTATTGCCACCTTTTGGTATTCTCAATATGTTCCACTTTAATTTATTTTGTGCTTCTTCTAGAGCAATGATATCATGTTGGTTTTATTCGAGTCTATTGCACCTTCAGTATACATTCGTGACATATGCTTTTTTCATATTAATACAATCTCATATCATTATTTCATATGATCCCACCATACGGTATATTTTCTTTGATCACAATTGGGATCTATTGAGCATTTTATTTTCACATATTTATCCAATGGTAACTTTTGACACCTATTGCTCAGCCTTCTCCATCAATATTCAATAGATGTGGAGAACTAATATTTCTTTATTAAATGCTTCTTTGAGAGCATTTCTCGTCACTGTATCGATGTATCACAATACATTAATCTCATAATGAGATTTTTCACCATGGTATATTTTCTTTCTCTTTCACTTCCATGTGATTCTTTGAGCAATTTTATTTTATTAACACATATATCATCATTTGCTCAAATCTCTTTGTTAATATCAATATAACATTCTTGTCGAATATATATAAATCGGTTGCTATTATTTAGTACCAATCGTGGGGTTTAATCCAACCACATTGGTGATATACATTCTAATCGTGTGGTATAACCCACCACATCAAAAATACTTACTCCAATTGTGTGGTATAATCCTCCACATTTGAAGTATAAATTGTATAAATTTAAATTACGAATTAAATTCTCCCCAATAGGTGGTAGAACCTACCGTATGGGAATTAGTGCAATAAATATAAATTTAAATTCCAATCGGCGGTATAACCGTCGATATGGAAATTATAGTAACAAATGTAAATTCAAAATCCAATAGGTGGTAGAACCACCATATGAAAATTGTCAATTCCAATCCGAGGTAAAATTGTCCATTCCAATCATGAGCGTAATGTTATTCATTCAGGTCGCAAAGATAGAAATATCCATTCCAGTCGGCAAAGGTAAAATCATTCAATTATTTACAATATTTTAATTGTCAATATCGTAACATCACGTAATTATCATATTTCTATTTTCCATTTTCCAATAATTTATTTCAATTTTAACTCATTGTGTAAATTAAGATATTTATACAACTTTAATTTAATTAATAACTTTGATTTGGTTTAATCAATATATCCCTAATAAGCTACTTGGCATTTATTTGTTGAATAAAGTATCTAGATACATGGACCAAACTATGATGTATCCTTTTATTTACAACATCATCATCATCATCATTATTATTATTATTATTATACATTGTGGACTTGCATGGAAACATGGAAATATATACAGTATATAATTCCAAAAGTAATCTATAAATCAAAACGTGAAAATTTCTGTAAACATACAAATTTCATAACTATCAACCATGGAAACATGCACATAATGTATAATTCCATTCATAAACTAATTAGTAACCTTTTAAAAGTTTGGATACTAAGGTGCAAATAGCATATTACGAAATGAGTTATTATCTTATGAATATTGGTGTCAAATCGAAGCTCTAGTTAAATCGAGTATAATGGAGTTGAGAAAATTTAATTTTGATAATGTATACTCCTTATATCTTGAAAAAAAACAAATGTTATAGTTTAATATATTATTATATTCTAAAGTAATGTATATATATATATATATATATTTTTTACCTTTGTCCATTTCTGATTCGTGTTTTCTTCTTCCTTTTGCTCACCATCTCCCAAAGTTGAAAATCCTCATGGAATCTTGGTAATTAGTGCACAAAGCATTTATTATCACAGTAGAAGGAAAAACCCACTCGATGATGGAGACTCCATAATTTGATTGGATTTCAGATTGTGAGGCTGCGATAATTTTTTGCATTTCTTTCTCCGTCTCGAGATCTCGTTTTTCATTTGTTGCATGTGTGTATAGCTAGGGAGAGAGAGATACAAAATGGAGATTACAGAAGCAGATTTTTCAAAAATGGGGGAAATAATAGGTGGGAGAAGAAAATGAAAAATTAGATGGGACGAAGTCAACTGAGGTGGAGATGTACTCAGATTCAACTGGGGAGGATGATTTGGTTGTTGGGATTTGTTTTTGATTAGCAGCCATTTGAATCAATTTATTCAATAATTTGTCTTCCATGTGATTAGCTAAAAAGAAAAATTGTGTGGGTATTGAAGAAGAGACCAACGAAAGATGAAGCAGGTCATTGTTGTTGCTTGAAAAACCTTTAAGGATGCTGGAATCAATTTGCGACAATGATGAGAATAGAGGGAGAGAGCAGATTCGAAAGCAACTAAGAATATTTTGAAGACGGTGAGACGTTTAGATAAAGAAAAGAAGAGAAACAATCGAGATGCATGTAGATCTAAAGAGGAATAAGAGAATATTATGAATACTGAGAGACTCGTCGATAACGTGTTGTGAGCGAGAGAAATTTTCACTTGATTACCGTTATTGAATTAAATTCTGAATACATTTATAGAGAAATATTTCATCGTATTCATGAATATTGATCGAATATCTGATAGTCGTTCACACAATAAAAGCATAATCATTCACTACAATATAATTACGCTGTTTTTTCTTTTCTCTTTCGGTGGATTTACTCCACCTTTACAACAATTTTCCATTTTTTTTTGTCCCCAGCACAACTATGTTTTCACTTTTTAGATTTTTCTTTACACAAGGCATGCATCTCAAATTCAATTCAAATATGTCTGTGGTCAATTTTATTGTATGTCCCTACCACAGCTTTATTTGCACTTTTATTGTATGTCCCTACGTGAAATTATTCTAGGCGCATTACATTTGGTGTTAATCAATCCATGCACTTCATTATCACTCATACTCATTTTCAACCACACACACATTTTCCAAAATAATATTAACCACACATTTTTACACGGAATACCGTGCGAAACAACTAAACCCCCAATCAAACAAGGCCTAAATATATATCAAACTTCTTTCAAAATCTTTTTCAATCATACTTTTTTTAAATCTATATATGTAATGACTTTTTATATTATGTGAAATTATTTATACTTTCCAATCAAGCATTCAAAAATCATTTCTCCAAAACCATCTTAGATATCTCAATTTTGTAGACCTGCATCAGCATTTTGCCCTTTTGTATCTTTTAACCTTTTCTTTTGGGGCAAATGGGGAACAACTAGTTCTCGCTAGTCCTTGTATGTACACCAAATTCAAGCTTGTGGACCGTAGACGAAACATTTCTAACACGTCAGCCTGCAATTGTCTGTCACACTCGCGGAACGAATTTCAATCGTGTGGCTGTGAAAGACGAGAAGATAAGGGCACGGGACCCACACGGTCCTCGTTTTCCATTTGAAGCACGGCTCGTACACATCACATCCCCGGAACACGTGTCAGCCTTACGTATTTGTTCCAATCCCATAACAGCATGTCCGTTGCATGTTGTCCCCACATTGTGTAATTGTGATGATATTGGGCCGAGACATATAGAGAAGATGATCATTTTAATTAAAAAGAATGAGAGAGACGGGTAGAAAAAATGAGAGAAAAATAGAAAAAGATGAGAGGTGTAAAAATAAATTAAAACATAATAATAGAGAATGTGAAGTTAGATGTGAGAATATAGAAGTGGCATGGGGAGCGATGAAGAAAAAGTGAAAAACAGGGGGCCAAACTACGACAATGGTATTTAAAAAAACACACTTTTGACGATTTGGTATTTAAAAAGCTCCAGCGATATATTAGTTAGTACGTAAAACTCGACTTCTGCGCATATAGGTTCTTTTTTCACAACCGGTGAAATCTTGAATAAAATCATAATATTTTCAAATTTTTGATTATTTTATTCATTTATTCGATGGAATCTAATTAAAATAATAATATTTTTAATTTTACGTGTTTTTTACTCATTTTACGATTTTTTCTTAATATATTCTTCGATTTCCTTTCATTTCTTATAAAATTGACCCAAATAATCCCAAAAAATAGAGCATTTTACAATATTGGTAACAAAAAATGGGGCGATTGGTCAAAAAAATTGGTGCATATTTGGTCCATTTGGATATAATTCATCCAATTTTACCGTTAATCAAATCAAATTTTACTATTTATCGTTGTTTTTGCAATTTAACTTGAGATAAATGTAATTATTATACTAAATAAAATTTTGTATAAATATATCACTGTAAAAAATATACCGAATATAAATAATTAATAAAATCAAATCAAAATTATATATATATATATATATATATATAAACCCACCCCCACCCCACCCAAAAACCAGTTGGGGTAGGCGTGGGGTGGGTTTTTTATTTTATTTTTTTTATTTTAATTTAATTTTATTAATTCTTTATGTTCTATATATTTTTAATAGTGATATATTCATACAAAATTTTATTGAGATACAACAATTACATTTATCTCAAATGAACATGCACCAAAGGTTTTTTTGTACCAAATAGACCAAACACGCATCAAATTCCGTCCAAATAGACCAAACATACACCAAAGGTTTTTTTTTTTACAAATCGCGCCACTTTTTTGACCAATCTTGTAAAATATTCTTTTTTTACACTATTTGCGTCAATTTTCCAAGAAATAAAAGAAAATCGAAGAATATACACAGCAAAAATCATAAAATGAATAAAAATACGTAAATTGAAAATATTATTATTTTAATAAGATTCCACAGAAAATTAATAAAATAATAAAATATTTGAAAATATTATTATTTTATTGAAGATTCCTCTGACGGTAAAAAAGAGGACTTAAGTGCGCAAAAGTCAAGTTTTAAATACCAATATGTCGCCTGCTCTTTTTTAAATACCAAATTGTTAAATTTGTGTTTTTTTAAATACTAATGTGGTAATTTGACCAAAAAAAATGTGAGTAAACAAGAGTAATAAATGGAGAAAAGTGAGACCCATCATTTTTATGTGTTTATAATGGTGTTCTTCTACACATTTTTACATATTCTTTTCAATTCCACTCATTTTCTCTTCTATTTTATATCAATATATCTCGTTGGATCTACTTGTACTATACAAATCTTCATCATTCAACTCTATTAATTCTTTCTCCTATATCATATAAAAATATGTTTTTGTACACATCCTAACACCTGCTATCTTTTTTTCAAAATTTAGTGCCATGTTGGATCCACATAGGATGAAATGGAAGTTTGCAATGAAGATGCTCTTAAAATTGTAATGTGAATATTAAAGGATGATGTGGAGGAAAGAGATAGAAAGAAGATGATTATTTTAATTGGAAAGAAAGAGAAAAAGTATAAAAAAAGAGAAGAAAAAGTGGAAAAATATGATAGATGTAAAAATAAATTCAAAAATAATAATAAAATAATAGTAGAAGATGTGAAGTTGGATGGGGGAATATAGAAGTGGCACAGAAATTTATGCACAAAAAATGAAGAAAAGTATAGAAAAAGTGAGAAAAATGAGAAAAAGGAAGAAAATATAGGACCCGTAATTTTTTGTGTAGAAATTTTGGAATGGAGATGCTTTAAGCAAGCTTCTTGATTAATTAAGGTAGATTCGTGTAAACTTATTTTCACCTAAAAACTAGCAAAAAATTAACTTTTTGTATAAATAGTAGTGAGAACCATAAGATGTGTGAATAATAATGATTGATGATTTAAAATGTGTGGTGAATATTGATATTTGACTTTGGCTTTGCTTTTTAATAATAAACAAAATTTTAAGTAAAAATAAGTGGAGACGAACACATTTTTAGGGGATTTTTTTGACCTTTTAGTGCCCATATATTGGAGCCAATAGCATTGACGTAGACCTGGGCCATAGTTCTAGAATTGTCGGTTCTAAATTATGGCCAAAAACTTTAACCGACATCTACCGGCGGCCCCGGTGTTAACGGACAAATTTTCAAATTCCTAAAGCTCTCCCTCGCCGTGTTGAACCAAGATCTGATATCGGATTTCAAAACGGAGGTCGTATGTAACCGGAAAATATAGCGTTAGCACCGTAACTATGACGCTGGCACTTGTACCTGACCATTCTTACTCATATAATCCACTTAGGGTGTGTTTGATTCAACTAATTTTTTCCAAGAAAACTCATTTTCCGGCTTTTTTTCCATCCTTGGCCGTTTGATTGCACTTTTTTTCCTGGAAAACGATTTCCAACTTTTTCTCGATTTCCGTTCTTTTCCTTATTTTGGAGGAAAACGTTTTCATTGGGGTGGAGGTGGTTTTCGTTTTCCGGGAAAAGTTTGGCACTTTTTTTCTTTTTTTTAATAGATAATTTATTTTAACCATAAAGATAAGGAAAATGATCAAATTTTTTAAAAAAACCTTAAAAAAAAGAAAAATAACATCATTTTCCAACTTTCAAATTAACCCAATCAAACACCTACAATTACCATTTCCCTGGAAAACCTTTTCCCGGAATTCATTTACCCGAAAAACGTTTTCCTTCTAACCATTTTCCGGCTTTGCAATCAAACACACCCTTATATTATTAAATCTCCATTCATTCTTTCTTTTTCTAATCATAAAGATATTTTAAAATGAGTATACAAACACCCTCTACATTTTCTACGTTTGGCATTACTTATTTCTTCCCTAAAGTCGTACTTGATTGCTTGAAGTGGATCATACGTGGCAATCTATCATTTTAAATTTGATATATATATATATATATATATATATATGTTATAAAAGTATAGAAATAATAGAGAGAATTTAGAAAGAATGAATTCCAAGGAATTCTCAGGAATGAATTTCATTAATAACTGAAGCCCTATTTATAGGAAAACTTCGAATGGCACAATCGTAATTACATAATTTCATCAAGGGTATAATAGTCATTCACATATAATAATTACATCTTTTACCAAATTATTCCTCCACCAAATTATTCCTCATAATTCATAACCACCACATTATTCTCAATTATTCATAACACCTAATAATTATTCTTCAATTATTATTCATAACACTCCCCCTTGAATGACTATTAATACAAATGTCTTCTAGACTGTTTGGAGAAAAACCCGGTGGGAAAAAACTTTCAAACCGATTGCGGGATAGTTTGGAGTGGTTATATCTTGCTTCATCAAAACATTGCTCCCCACGATGTCTATCACGCATATGAGTATTCACGTCTTTGCCTCGTTAAAACCTTGTCAAGAAAACCCAGTGGGAAAAAACTTGATCGAAGGAAAAGAGTACAATTTGCTCCGTTTGATTTCATATCTTGAGAAGCGATATCTTTACTTACGGTAAATGATTTCAATATCATCATCGTTTGGATCTAAAGCATTAGCTCCATTATAACTTGATCCAATAGATACACCGTATCAATTTCTCCTATCGTTCTCAATATACCATGAATATGCCTCGTTAAAACCTTATTAGGAAAAACCCGATTGGGAAAAACCTAATGAAGGAAAAAGAGTACATTATTCATGTGAATACGCTGTAAAGTTGCCTCATTAAAAACCTTGCTAGGAAAACCCAATGGGATAAAACCTCAGTCAAGGGAAAAAAGAGTGCAACGCGTATTTTATACAAGTATCTTTGCAAGCATTTCAAAATCTTTCATACATTTGTATGAGTATCATATACATTGATTTTATACTCTTCGTTCATTTAGAGTGCATCAATTTTCTTACACAACTACAAAACATTCACCATGAACACATGTCTCCAAATACACAATTTAAAGCATATAAATTCATCGTAAAAACATGTAAACATATAAGTAAACCTTCATAACTAACTAACACTTAAAATATATCATTTAACATTTAATACTCACTTAATAGGTTATTTCATTCCCAGGGACTTAGCTCACCCTTTAGGGTACTCATAAATACGGGTTTAGCTCACCCGATCCTTTAATTTCCTTTTAAATTTTTACACACACGGTCGGTAATTTAACTTTCATGAGCATGCAACATATAATGACCACCATGCTTATCTTTAAACTTGAGCAATAGTCCTCATCATCTCATAAGTTAAGGATTTCACATTCACCATTTATCATCTTCAATATATCTCAATATTTTCATTATCATTGATCATATGTAGCGCTACATTTTCATATCGTGTCGACACATTTCAATTTCATTTCTTTCCCCATATCGACATAACTTATCGAGATATCTCATTATCAATCCTCTTGTAGGATTACACAATATAGTTATGTCTATATACTCTTCAAGAGCATATGCCTCCGTTATTAAGACCATCTTTTATAATTTGCTTTGATATATATGATTGGGGAAATATCAACGCTTTTGGCGTGCTAACTTATCAAAGCATCGTAAGCGATATATGTGATTGTTCATAGCATCTTTCATGCATCTTTGAACTTCAAGTTCATATTTCAATTTTGAGGATATAACATGATACATTTCACATATTATTTTCAACCTTTAATACTCCCCTCATGCTTTGAGAAAATTTAGAACACCAAAACTCATACAGTTGGTATGATTTTAATCATATATGTTCTCATCATTCAGCCTTAATATGGGAATTTAGACCGTTTGCATTCTATTCTCGATATCGGCAATTTATTTGAGGACTTTAAATAATTTGCCATATAATATCCCACTTGTATGCGCATACTCAAATCTTTCAAGGATTTATTCAAATCATTGGGATATACATTTACTAGCTTTATCATTAAATCTGGAAATCATGCTCATACCGTGAGCAAATATTTCGTAAATTTCAAATTACGAATCATATACACATGTGACTATCTAGTGGATCCATATCATAATATCTAGTAGTCCACATGGAGGATGAGTGGGCCCATATTTCTCATCATTTATTCCAGATATATTTGGGATTTATTTCCAATATTGGCTAGTAATGATTTCATCGTTTATCGAGAACAATCATTGAAGAATTCTTTTAATTCTTCACTTGAAATATTGATTTCAATAATTATTTAAACCGGGATGGTCAGTTCGATTTTGCAAACGAGTATTATTGAACTTCTAGTTCAGTAAATTCTTATATCGATTTCACTAGTATCTGTATAGTGCTCAACATGATTTATCATAGAAACAATTCACCGACATATTCCATCATCTTTTGGTGACATTATTGTTTACTACTGTTCAAACACGATTCTGACTCATACGCATCACATCCAACTATTATTTAATTCGAAATCGTAGCTCTTACGCTTCATATTATTTATTTAAAATCGGAGTCTTATTTCATACGCGTCATATTATGCTATAAATAAATCATCAAAATTATTGCAAAATTCATCCTAACAAGGGGCTATACATTATAATGGATCATATGCTCTCAAATCTTCGAAAATACTATCCATCACTACCGATCAAAATCCTAAAAAGGATTTATCGATGTAATTTGGAAAGATTAAGGATGCTAATGAATAAGGGTATCCCACAAGATATCCGATACTTGATTGAAGCAAATGTTCGATTATCTGGTGAGGTTTCAATTCCTTCTAAATACATGCCTGGTATGGGTAAAAGTAGTTTTTCAAAGAAACGGAGAGCAAAAAGATTAGGAGGATGTTACAAGTGTGCTCGGTGGACATGTGACACTCGATGTAAATCAGGGGTACTTGTCCGTAAACCGAGAAGATAAAATAGCATTCATTAAGGATGGATTGAGTAAGGAGCCTTTGGATGATATTCAATAGGCTCTTGAGACACATCCTAGTGGACACGTACAAGGTGAGCTAATGGCCTTATGGGCCAAATTCAAAGATCAACAAGCGCGTTCTGATCTTGAAAAACTTACTTTAGAAGATCCTGTTTGTAAATTTAGTAGAAAAATTTAGCATAATGATTTTCCCATATTTATGTAAGAAAGCTCGGTGTAATAACAAAGATCAATATATTTCTTTTATTTGTAAATATCGTTTTTCAATTTTAAGATATATATTATTTTTCAATCACTGACAGCTATATGTCATATCACTAAAGAAAATTTCTACCTTTTTCTCTTTCATATTTGTCAAAAAGTAAATAGTGCACTCAATTATTGGTTTTAAAATTTTTCTTTAAATAGAGGATTCATATATCTCTCATGTTGAAAATATAGTGCAAAAGAGAGATAGGAGTAGAGATGGATGTGGAGATTTTAGAATCATCTCATACAAGTCGACTTTACCTCGCCATATTAAAACCGTATGTATTCTTGGTGGATCTAAAGCGGTAGGCCATATCCAATATGTGGATATGGCAAACCAACTCGTAAAAGAGTTAGGGAGACAAGAAATCAATATACTATACGGAGGAACCAACAACAAACTTTTAGCTAGACTTATAATGGCCGCACAATCATGGGGAATAAGAGTTTCGAGTGTAATACCTTTCCATCTAGTTGGATCTAATACTCGATTGGAGCCGCTTCTACCATGGGTCCAGCGGGGTTGGTGTTACAAGCGCAATCCATCCATAAGCGCATGATGTATATGATGAATAATAGTGATGCTTTCATTGTCCTTCCAGCGGCTACAACACACCTTTGGAGGAAATATTCAATATAGCCTCGTTGTACGATGGAACTTTCATGTCAAACTAATAGGTTTGTTGAATATTAACAATTTCTTTGATGGCTTACTAGCGTTTCTAGATCGAGGGTGTAAATAATAAGTTTATCTCTCATTCAATGAGAAAAATATTTATTTACGCTAGTCTTGTTGATGAACTACTCATCAAATTTCATGCATATGTTCAAGAATCTGTGGAAGCCAGGTCCGTGGTCCATGCACCATCGTGTCAAGCGAAAAAGAAATTCGGATCCTTTAAATATTTCATTATGAATCCTAATGTTGATGGTGGCAGAGTTACGGAGTATTTATACTCTCGAGACGCATCCCTCATTTATAGATTCAGTATGTATTTTCTTTTTGCATTTCTATATTTTCGAGTGTTTAATGCCATCTTTTGATATTCTCAATATGTTCCACTTCGGCTGTTTTGTACTTCTTCTGGAGTAATAATAATATCATATTGGCTTTATTCAAATACAGAAATCTAGTGATTATGCTTCTTCAAAAGCATTTTATTCTCATATTAATACAATCTCATATCATCGATGAGATTACTTCATATAATCACTTCATATGATATGTTCCTTTTATCAATATGGGATCTATTGAGCATTTTACTTTCATATATTTATCCAATGGTAACTTCAAGTACCACTTGCTTAATTTTCTCCATTAATATTCGGTAAATATGAAGAATAAATTTTATTCTTATTATCTACTTCTTCAAGAGTAGGATTAGAATGTTTGATCAACTACTTCTTCTGGAGTAGGATTCGTTATAACCAATCGTGTAGTATAACCCACCACATTGGAAATATGCACACCAATCGTGTGGTATTACCCACCACATTGGAAATATACTCAAACTATAAAGTGCATAAACTTAAATTGCAGAAATTAAATTTCCTCCAATAGGTGGTCGAACCTACCTTATGGGAATTATTGCAGTAAATATAAATTTCACGAATTTAAATTGCGTAGAATTAAATTGCATAATGATTAACTACTTCTTCAGGAGTAGGATCCGCTTAGTAAAGTATTACCCATCACTTAGCATATAAAGTGCGTAAATATATAAAACCTTCCGCTTAGTGACGGTTGAACCCATCATCAAGTAGGAGGTATTGCGATAATTAAATTGCAGTAAATAAAGTGCGAGAATTAAATATTGAGCTCGCTTACGGGAGCGATTTGTTCTTCTAGAACAAATACTCATTACTTCTACAAGAAGCGACTTATCGCTCTGTATAAAGTACATTATGTAATTGAACTCTTCAGGAGTTACATTAATATTTCGATCTTTTAACTCAAATGGACTTCAAGCCATTTTATATAATCAATGGATTTAGAATTTCTTCATGAATATTCTATTCATTTTTCACTGTCGTCAAAATTAGGTCGGTTTTACCCTAAGGGTAAAATTGTCCATTCTAATTCGCAAAGGTAAAATTGTCAAAAATATTTTATCAATGTTTTACGATTGGAAAATTATCTCCTTTCTACTTCAATTTGTAAATATAAAAATGTTTAAAGGCTATTTTGTAACATTTCAAAAGTTTGTGTACTGATTTGTAAATTTTGAAAGTTTGATAATAACATATTTAAAAAAACGAGTTATTACCCTATCAATATTGGTGTCATATCGAAGCTCTCTTTAAATCGAGTATAATGGAATTGAGAAAATTTGATTTTGATAATGTATGCTCCTTATATCTCGATAAAATGAATGTTATAGTTTAATATATTATTATATTATAAAATCATATGATTTACCTTTTTTCCTTTCTCTAATTATTGCATGGATGAGATTTACTTGCAATGTATTTACGTGATCGGAAAATTCTTTGGACTCCATTCTTCCATTTTGGGATTTGACATCTCAAGCGGGTTGTGTAGAATGAGGAATTGTGGGAGAGGAATATGAGCAAAATGGAATTTTTCAATGATGTATTTGCGAGAGAGAGTTATTTAGGATTGATGAGAATGAATTAATTCATTAGTAATAATCAGGTTTACGATCTGAGAAGATCATCTATAAAGATCTGTTGTAGAGCATACTTCTTTCATATTACTCGAAAGGGTTAGAGGCTCGTCTTTGATAACGTGTTATAAAAGTATAGAAATAATAGAGAGAATTTAGAGAATGAATTAGGAATTACCAGGAATGAATTTCATTAATAAGCTGAAAGCTACTTTATAGGAAAAGCTTGAATGGCCTTGATCGTAATTACATAATTTCATTAATGGTATAATAGTCATTCACATATAATAATTACATCTTTTACCAAATTATTCCTCCACCAAATTATTCCTCCAAATTCATAATCACCACATTATTCTCAATTATTCATAACACCTAATAATTATTCTTCAATTATTATTCATAACAATATATATATAGATATGTGTGTGGTTTACAAATAATTAGGCCTAATCTTGACAACTCTTATCCAATGCTTAATCAATTATATAAAAGATTCTATTAATGACATCTGTAGCTTCGGTGGGGTCATCTCACTATTATACATTTCGAAAAGTCCATTCACATGATCGTTAATACATCTCAGTCGGTGTAAATCTATAGTATTATCATTCTATCAAAAATAAATAAATAAATAAATAAAAAGAATTAGTACTCGTATATAAGTTGAAATACATTATATTTCGCATTTCAATATTCAGTACTATCTAACTACATCAAAATTACGTTATTTAATATAAGTGATACAAAAGTGATCTGTATTTGAGTAAGTGAGCGGTATTTATTGAAAAAAATATATTGAGTATTCCAAAAATAATAAAAATTTGAACAATAATAATATGATATTAATCATGATCATTTATCCATTAGAACTAAGTTAATTAATTAATTATATTCTATCATATTTCTATAATTAAAACTATCCTTATCTACTAAAGTGGTTGTTCAATTAGAATTATTATGATAATAATACTAGACCTCCATAGTTTTTGCTATAAAAGATAATATAATATAAATAAAAGTCCTATTTTGTCATTAATAGAAATTATTTTTTGAATAAGAATAAGGCACACAATGTTATTTTATTTTATTATGTTATTTTTTATATAGTTGTCAATGACAGTGTAGCATGATCGAATTATCATTATCCAATATATCTATCATTTTGTCAAAAAAATCCAATATTTATTATAGTTATATAATTAGAATTATCCTTATCCGTCATGTACAATTAGAATTATTCTTATCTATTATCGATTATTATAAAAAAAAAATTTATTATGGTGGTGTCACGGTTAATTAATTAGTTTGAATATACTAAAATAACAAATTTATTCATCTAACATTGAGATAATAAATAAATAATCATAATTCATGAATAGGTTGCTTTAAAATTTTCCAATTAGTCACTTTCAAAAAAAAAAAAATTACAATTAGTCGTGCAACACGTTTGAACAATTATTTTCAATCGTGTCACTTAAATTATTTATTGTTATTTTTAAATCTTAAAGCAAAAACTATTTTTTTTTAATATTATATATATTGTAACTTATAAGTTAATCGATACCTACCATATGAAAAAGGGATAACAAGAAACCTAAAGTCCACCATAGAAACGAATACAACAAAAAATTAATAATGGAATTCCTATTCATATATAGGACTCAAATCTAGAGCTCTTTCATCCCAAATTCGTTTTCATTTCATTTCCTTTCCTAACTCTCCACTTGTGTAAAATTCCAAGAATTTGGAAAGAAAAGGAGATAAGACTCCAATTTCTATCCATTTCAATTTCAAGTTTATCCATTTCAACACACTTTTCCCTTCAAATTTCTTGGATATTTTGTGCAATTCAATATTTTCTCCATCTCGAGAGACAGGGGATTGAAATTCGAAAATGATGAGAACACAATCGCAGAGTCAACCGGACCTCCAATCCAACATATTCTACGAGCTATCAGCTCTGATTTTGAGAATTATACGGTCGCCTCCGATGCTCTCCGATTTATCCGACCAATCTCCGGCGGTGCGCCGCCGTAGAAGGTCGCCGTCTATGCAGCAGATTACGCCGGCGGGATTTGCGTCACTGCTGTTAGGGATTTCGTTGGCTCTTATGCTCTGTGGATCGGTGACTTTCTTCATTGGTTTCATTTTGATGCCTTGGGTTATTGGATTGATTATGCTTCTCTACTTTGTTGGCGTCGTCTCTAGCCTCTCGATGATTGGACGAGCAATTTTGTGTCATGGATCTTCTCCTCCTCCTCCTCCAAAAACTGATCCCTGTAAGAATTATTCTCAGAAAATATATTTTCCTTAATTTTCTTTAATTTAATTAGAGTTTACATTATTCCCCTTGTTCTCTGGGAAATTTATGTCGAGACAACCTGTTTATTTTATATGTGGAGTATTACTCAGATAGAAGTACTATTTAATTGCCATAATAATTGAGACCTTTAATTATTCAATTGGAACATCAACATGGATGAATAAGGGTAGTGATCTCCTACCCACGTCACGTGGGGAGGAACCCACCCCTGAAAAAAAATTCGTGCGGGTTTCAATCGGATCCTACTCAGGTGGCAGTTATATATTATTAATATGACCTAAAGTAGATACTATTAAAAAAATTCGTGATGATGTGGCGCCACCACAGTTCCCCACGCGGGCACTTCCCACGTGGGCGTGGGTATGTGCCCATGTGGGGAGCAGATGAGAACGGGATGAATAATACACGTGCCAATTGAATAGTAGCTTATTGAGCTTGGGTACAAACATAGGGACTAGGGAGTTAAAACTATTTGTTGTTTGAGGCTTAAGATTTTCATCTTGGATTGGTATTTTAGAGTCCAACATGACTTGAACTTTGAGGGGTAGTGTCTTGAAAAGAAGTCTACACATTGAATCATCCCTCAAATCAGCCTTTCTCTAAACGCCCTGACTTATTATTTGCAAGATCATCTTCTTTACATGTGACTCTATTCACATTGTTGAGTTTGATAAATTTTGGCTGTGAACACATACATAATGGCTAATAAAATTTTGTTCTAAATTATAATAATATTCTTATGTTAATCGTTACTATTTATCCATCATAAATCACAGGACTGCACAACTTCCTGTGCTGAGTTAGGTAGTGGGGCACATGTTGTGCACTTTGGCAAGTTTGAACCCTATCTACAGACATTTATTTATGTAACAATTAGTTGGTTGTAACTGATTTTTAGCAGTTTATAGTGATATTTGTTTCTTTCTTGTATTGCAGCGTGGAAGATTTTATGAAGAGTTTTAGACGGCGTATTAATGCATTGTGAATATTCTACGAACAAGCAGATATCGCAAACCTATTGAGCAGAGCAGAAGAGCAACACAATTTGAAGCATATATATGATCATTAGCTATTACAAAAAGAACTAGGAAGAACACAATCTCTGTCGGTCACTTTTGTTTATTTGTCTCAGCAAATGAAGTTACTGTTATATCCGTCATGTGTTTTGTTTGCTGAGATTGATGGGAGTGGGTTAAGCTGACTAGGTAGGTTGGTTTTTTTCTTTTTTCTTTTCTTTATATATTGAAAACATATGCGGTGCTAATTTATTTTTGTTGGGAGGATTTATTGTCTTCTCCATATGTAAATATGTTGTTCTGTTAATCATGTCACGCTTTATTTATAAAAACTCAGCATATTCATCTGCTATTTTTCATCTTTCTTCACAAAATTGTTCTCCCGCCCGCCATCGAGTTGTGTAGAACCGACACTCAAGTGGACAGGTCCCTCCATACAAACAATTACAATCGGTGTGTAGCGGATTGGCTCTGTTTCCCACTGTGGGGAACAGAAGCCAAATCCCACGCCGACGTGGCGCCACCAGGTGGCGCCACATTGGCACGTAAAATTTTTTTTTTAAAAAAATTTATTTTTTATTTTTTTTTTGAAATCTACGTTAAGTTAGATGAATAATACATAACTGCCCCCTGATGGTGGGGGATCTCACCCGACCTCCAAATTTTTTTTTTCCCCGACTGTGGGTACCGTAAGGTACCCACAGTGGGTACCAGAGCCTTACTCCGGTGTGTAGTTGCCTAATTGGTCTTTGAGACATGAGTTGCATTGATTCAAAACAGAATCGTTATTCAATATATTTAAAATTAAAAAAATAAAAAATCACGTGATTAGTATTTATTTGAGTTGACACTACGCGCCTTTATTTGAGTTAGGCCTAGCACCTTGTGTAGGTGTTTTTATATATTTTTATTTTATATATATATTTTAATTTTATTAATAATTTTCTCTCCTAATTTACATCCATATATTTCGTGTGATCTACCTGTATTTTACAAATTTTCATCATTTAATTTTACTCATTATCTCTCATATATCACATAAAAATTTATTTTTACATATATACTAACACCCGCTTAACATCGGACATGTTATTTTAATTTCTGTCAAATATTTGTTGGTGAAATATGGTGGAGGAAATTATTTATTGTTAAGTAGAAAACGTCATGCACAAGATTGAAGTGGACAAACCCTTCACGTTATTCTAACACCAACTTTTCGGTTTGGCATATATCCTTCAATACTTGCCTATAAAATTGTTGATTTAACATAACTTTATCATAATTATTTGATCATATATATCTGTATGTCTGTCACATTCTTTTATTCCTTGCTTCACTCTCATCCCATCCAAATTAAAACAGAACTCGCTTACACTTGTATATATAGAGTTATAGGCACAATCATCCACAAGTCACACATTTTACATTCTACATATACAATATAGTTAGTGAGAGAAACATATAGAAAGATAGAGCGGCAGCGATGGCGGATTGGGGGCCGGTGTTGATAGCAGTGGTGCTTTTCATTCTGCTGAGTCCGGGCCTGCTCTTCCAGTTACCAGGGCGGACCAGGGTGGTGGAATTTGGAAGCATGCAGACTAGTGGGCCGTCTATTTTGGTCCACGCTGTTATTTATTTTGGGCTCATCACTATTTTTCTGATAGCTATTGGGGTCCATATCTACACTGGTTAAGTTTGTGCTTATGATCAAAAACTGCTGACTGCTGAGTAAAAGAATTGCTGTCTTTTGTTTTTCTTTTTCGGGGAATTGGTGTTGGCTTTTACTTATTGCCAGGACTTTTGGATTATTGGTTTGTGGGATTTCTAGTCTTCATTCTTCATGCGCGGAGGATTATTCGCATTCTTCTTTTCCAAATAAATAATTATAAATTCTAACTGTTCAATTACTAGAATTTTAATTAGCACCTGAGTTTCAGTTGAAAACAATAATTTTGTTAATTGCCACCCTGCGTGTTGTTATTAAACGTTTGCTTAGAGCATCTCCAATCTCGCCGTGAATTGTTACATCAAAATAAATATTGTCCACTGAAATCACTATTTTCTCAAAACAGTAATTTTATTAAACGTCGACCGACGAATCCAACAATAGGAGCGCTCCTATATCTAGAATTCGGAAATGTTCCGTTGCCCACTATGGGCAACATAAGCCCATACCCACGCGGACATGGCTCCATTTCTTGGCGTCACGTCATCGACCAAATTTTTTTTTTTTTGTATCTACGTTAAATTATATGAATAATACATAACTGCCCCTTGATGATGGAAGACCTCACCCGACCCCTATGAATTTTTTTATCCTCATTGTGGGCAACATATGCTACCCACAGTGGATAGAAGATAGCAACTAATCTAGAATTATCTAAAATTATATGACTCGACAATTAATCAATATTAAACAATAAAATCTATTCAATATAAAACAATATAACAAAACCATTGAGTATATTTGAAATGTTCCTAACATCTGTGGACCCAAGTTGTCTAATGTGTGGGATCAAACTGTGTTGAAACTTGAAGTAACGAATCTCGATTGTCTTCTAAAACATATGAGTCTACATATCTATTTTTGGAGAAAATTTCTAATGCTCTTAGAGCACCTCCAACGCTATCCTAAATTGGAGGAAATTGGAGGAATTCCTCCTCTAAAATGGCCCTACATTGGTGCCAATTTAGTGGAAGTGCACTGTTCATTTGCAACCATGTTTTATTTATTTTAATTTTTTTTCCCTTTTCATTACATTTTGTGCATTTTTTTGTTAAATGTTTCACTATTCAATACTTCTAATTTATCATAAAATAGAATTCAATCTAATTATGTATATTAGTAAAATGATAAATAATAATTTTCGATTTTCAATTATAGATAAATAGTTATCGTCAAATAAATAATTGTGCCTAATTAATTAATTGTTTTATTTAGTAAAATATTAGGTTTTCTTTCAAATAAAGAGTAGACATGTCATTCTAATTGTATTAAGTTGAACGTTTTGCCTTTAAAAAAAACAATAAAAATGGTTCAAAGTGTTGGAGAACAACACAAAATGTGATTTAGGATAGCGTTGGAGGTGCTCTATACGCAACGAGACATCTCATTGAAAAGGTATGGGGTTATTGCTCAACCTGAACTCACTGGCTGGAGACGTTGAACGGACGAAGATGACACCATTGTGTTAGCATCAGATGACATATTCGAGATGTTGAATGTTGACTAAATAAAATGATGTTTGAATTGAGATGAAGATTTCGATTTGGATTCGAACTCCGAGTTGGCGACAAGTTGGCGGCGAGTTGGCAACAAGTTGGCGACGAGTTAGCATTGAAAGGCATAAGTTGTTTAGGAGAAGTTCGACTAGGATTTGAACACCGACAACCAAGCACGAGTTGGCTATGACGGTTTGAGGATCTCTATAAATAGGCCAAGAGGTTGAGAGTCATTGTAAGAAGATGAGAAGATCCAAGCCAAAAGGGATAGAGAGAGGCTTGTGGTTGAGAGAGCACGAGTGAGGAGAAAAATAGAGGTAGGTCCGAGAAAAATTAGAGAGGGAAAAGAAAAGGTGTTGTGTTCTTTTTCTCGTCTAATTTTGTGTGTGGAGAAGTCGAGTAGGTGAGGAAAAATTGTAGAGTGATTTTCTTCATCAATAAAGAAGTTCTTCTCCCGTGGTTGTCGGCGATTAGCTGAGCCACGTTAATTATTGTGTTCTCTATTTAATTTTCTCGTTTGTTTCTGTTTTGTTATTTCCGCTGCGCAAATCTTAAGTGAGGGAAAAAGAGGAGCTTTTCCCAACACGAGACGTTGACTCCACAAAATGTGTGTGATCTTCATATCTTATACGCAACGAGACACCGTCCGAGTGTTCGCTTTCGTCCTCGTTAGTTGACTCTGTTCTTCAAGCTCTGTTCAAAAGAGGCAGCATGGATAACTCATTAGTTATTTTGATCCCACTCAAACCGCCAACTGCCAACTGAGAAAATCACAGGGGCAATTGTGAATTCAAAATTTTTTTTTCCCTTTTTTCCACAAAAAGATATTATTAGCATTTTTTAAACAAATTTTAAATTTATTTATACTTATTTATTTACTTTTTCTTGTTATTTTATTTTAATTTAATTTTTCAAGTTCCAAAACATTAGTTAAAAATCCTAAATTGATTATATCTCAATAAATTATTATTAGCACATAAATAGTAAAGCTAAAATTAGAGTTCAAAAATAAAAAAAGAAATCCAAAAACAGAGTTTCCTGAGCCAAGGAACATGTTAATATGTTATTTTCCTGTCCAATGGTTGTGATTTAATATGTATTTTGCATTTTGATTGGATGGTTTTCGATGGTAATTAGATATTTCATATAATAAAAATTATTATTAAAGATTAATAAATTATAATTAGCACATAAATTGTGTGATAAATTAAATCTCTGAAATATTCCAAACACGGGAACTAACACGATGGCCAATTTCTATCAATTTGACCTCATTTTGAAATCAATTTTATTTATAATAAATATCACTTGCAGAGAAAATGATGTGGGTATTAAAACAATATTCCACAAAATTTTTTAATAATATTTTCAAATTTTAAAATTTTTATTTTAGTTCAATGTACAATATTTATAATTATTCTTTTATTGATTATATTAAATGATTACACACACAAAAAAAAAAAAATTTAACATGGTAATAGTTAAATCTTAATTTATAATTATTCTTTTACTAATAATATTTAGTGGTTGCACAAAAAAATATTTTTTTAACAAAAAATTCATTTATTTGATCTATGACAATTTTCGTGCATTGCATAGGATATGGTATGTACTAGTAGAATTAAAAATATAGAAGCCATTGTCGAAGTGTACAAAATTTGCCTTTAAAGACACCTTTCGTAAACATACCATAGCATATCTTGCACGGAATGGAGATGAAGATAATTATTCCATTCGTCCCACTATATGAGTCATTTATTCATCCATTTCAAAATGTGTGTCAAATTTATTTATTTATTTATTTTTTTGCAGCGTGTATTTCATTTTCCCCCCCTAAAAATATCATTGCTTGATGTGCATTGCTATTATAATAATAAAAATAAACTATCTTAGTACCTAATAGTATCATCAAATATCATTACTTGATGCGTATTGTTAATAAATCAATATTTTATCTTTAACAAAGTCAATTTCAAATATTGTGTAGAATTATTTATTGAAAATATATTGATGAAATTGACTGTAGAGAAGATCCAATCGAGAAATGCTTATGCATTTGATCAAACATACATAACTCATTGCATTGCACCACAAGTAGCAGACGCTGAACTAGACTCCACGAAAAAGGAAAAAAGGAGAGAGCAACTGTTTCAAATTTCTTCCATGAAGCTTTCAATTCGCATTCAACCGAGGTACAAGTGAACGTTAACAGCAAGCAGCAAAACACAAATCAGAGCGAAGTAGAGCAAGGAGTGAATCATAATGGCGGCGCCGCTGGTCTGAAAATTACCGAACTCCACGCACCGCCTGTGGCCGGGAAGCTGGAACAACACTCCCGGCGATAACAGTACGAACAGAATCACTGCAACAAACACCGGTCCCCAGTTCAACATTGTATGTCTCTGTTCTCTCTCTCCCTCTCTCTATGAGTTTGTGTGAGTGTGTGAATTGGAGATTGTGAAACTGGTGAGTTGAGCGCGATTGGCTGGGGCTATTTATATGTGCGATTGAGGGGTTTGATGAAGACGAAGAGACCTTTTGTGGAAGAAAATTTATTCGTGCATCAAAAGATGAGAAGGTAGTGGGGCGGGCTGGTTTGGATCAAGTTAACTCGGATGCCCTCCAGCAGAGACCGTTTTGTGCACTCTACTGCACGTGACACAGGCATGCTGCATCATTTTATAATTTTATTTTTGATATTATAATTTTATATTTTGTTTTATTTTGTGACGTCTGTGAAATATGTACGACATCCGTCCCACAAAAATAGGCTTGTTTTGACTTTCATATAGTTTAATAAATTATAATTAATATTATTGGAAAAGTAAATTTTACTTACTACTTCCGTTCCAAAAATATAGTCCAATATTTCTTTTTCATCCGTCCCCAAAATATAGGTCACATTCCTTTTAAAGATATAGTTAAAATATTACTTATCTTTTATGCCCTCATTCAATATACATTGATATTATCAAAATAGAGTAATTGAAATAAAACATCTAATAAATGAGAAGTATATTAGGAAAATAATCTTGTATTGTACTTTTCCAATACCATTAATTGTATTTTTTTAATCTGTGTGAAGATAAAAAAAGAGCTATAATTTTGGGACGAAGGTAGTATGTTTTTTCAAATATACCATTACATTAAATAATGCAAATTAATAACAACGTATATTAAATAAGGGTACAATTGAAAAATATAAGAAATTAAATGCAAATAAAATCGAAAGTGACATATATTTTGGGATGGACAAAAATGAAATATAAGCCTATCTTTATTGGATGGGGATAGTACTCCCTCCGTCCCACTAAGATAGGCAAGTATTCCTATTTTATTCGTCCCAAATTATAGTCCAATTTTCTTATTGAATGTATAATTTATTTTTCATGTACTAAAATACCCCTATTTAAGATAATTGGAATACTAAACATCAAGATAGATATTTCATCTCCCAAGATATTTAAACATATTCACACTACTTTTTGACCATTCAATATAGGGATAAAATTGGAAGAATATATGAATATCTTATAATTCCAAGAACATTTAAGATGTTTTTTTAATATGTGTGAAAAATGATGGGTGTCTATCTTAGTGGGACGGAGGGAGTATTTCGTAATGCATTGTTGTATTTAATTGATGCGATAAGAGTAAATATAGATGTTATCAAAAATGCTGCTTAGACAAGCGAATTTCATAACTTAGGGTGTGTTTGATTGGAAAACAGAAAAATATTTGGAAGAAAAATAATTTTCTTGTAAATGAATTTCCGGAAAAGGTTTTCCAGGAAAAATGATAGTTGTAAGTGTTTGATTGTATTAATTTGTAGGTTGGAAAATAATGCTACTTTCCTTATTTTTGTATTTTTTTCAATGAAATTTTATTATTTTTCTTATCGTCATGGTTAAAATAAATTGTCTACTTAAAAAAAAAAGACTAGATTTTTTCAGGAAATCAAAAACCTCTTGCCCCAAGGAAAACATTTTCTATCAAAATAAGGAAAAAAGGAATTTCAAGAAAAATTGAAAAATATTTTCCTAGAAAAAAAGATGTAGTCAAATAGACCAAAAGCCGGGAAAAATTGGGAAAAAGTTGGTTTTTCCAATAAAAAAATACCTAATCAAATACACCCTTAATGTTTCTTTTATTCTCTCTTCATATTCTTGTTTTTTGTTACTTAAAATTTAAGGGTGTGTTTGATTGTAAAGTTGGAAAATGGTTGTAAGGCAATTGTTTTCTGAGTAAATGAATTTCGGGAAAATATTTTATAGGGAAAATAGTAGTTGTAGGTGTTTGATTGCATTAATTTACAAGTTGAGAAATAGTATTTTTTCCATGAAATTTGATCATTTTCATTCTCTTTATAGCTAAAGCAAATTATCCATTAAAAAAAAGAGGCAAATTTTTCCCGAAAAATAAAAACCGCATCCTATCAAGGAAAATGTTTGCCTTCAAAATAAGGAAAATGATGGATTTCGCAAAAAATTGGAAAATATTTTCTTGAAAAAAAAATACAATCAAACAGACCAAAAGTCATAAAAATCTGGAAAAAAATTAGTTTTTAACACATCCTAAGTTGTAAATAGAATCAACTGGAAATGAATTTAAACTAAAGTGTCTACTTTTTTTAAATGAACTAAAGTGTCTACTTATTACATACTATAAGAGCCTTTCTTTTTGTTTCACATAGATTATGATCTTTGACATACGTAGAAGATGCGCTAATAACAGAGCCGGTCCTAAGATTTGGAGGCCCCTAAGCGAAATCGTATAGGAGGTCGTCGGGCCTCCCGCCTCAATATTTTTTTTTTTGGTAAATACTATATGCAGTAATTTCAAATATAAAAAAATTTACTAAAATAAAACTCCCAAATTTACAATAATAATAACATAAGATGTCAAGATATTACTTCAAATCTATAACGTTTTTAGATGAAAAATTAGCAATAAACTACTACAATCAATATTTTCTTACAATTTGAAAGTAATTGCAAATTTGGAACAATAAAACTTGATTTATTAGTTCTTGAAAAATTAGACTTCAACTTTGTCTTCACAAATGTGGACGATGAAGAACTTTGAACAATTGACTTCTACCCTGCTTCCGATTTTTGACCAACAACAATGCAAGAAGATTATGGGCCTTCGATACTTCGACTTCAATCGCAGAAAGCCAGACAATATTAAGAAAAAAATTATCAAGAGATATTGATAGAACAATAGAATGGAGATTTCAGAATTGTAGAAGGAAAAAATATTTGGAAACTGTATAAACTAAATGAAGAAGATTGAACGTTGAATTTGCACAGTGATTGATTCACTAGGAAGAGAAACTAGCAGCTGAATTAATTTCGGGAAGAAAGCTTGGCATGGAAAGTGAGAAATCCGAGAAATCTTAGTAACTGTTCTTCATTAAAAAAAAGGTGAAAAAAAAGAACTCGACCCATCCAAAAATTTGGGGCCCTTGTATTTCGGGGGCCCTAAGCGGCTGCTTAACTTGCTTAGCCCCAGGACCAGCCCTGGCTAATAAGGCAACAATGATGATGGAAAATAATATGAGATGAGTAAGACATGTTTGTATTTAAGTTCTGGGTTGAGAGTGACCAAACTTGGTTTTACTAATAAAGCAAAATAAGATGTTCAAAATAAATAAAGAAAGAAAAATTCGTATTAATTATGCAATTAGCTAAGAATTCTTAAAAGTTTTTTAATTATATGATCAAGCCAAAAGTAAAATAACAATATGCATAATATCTAATTAATAGGTATAGATGTCGAAATTGAAACTTTAAAAACATGGCTAAATAATTTAAAATTTTAAAAACTTATTTAAAGATCACATATATATTGAATTGGTTAATAATAGATATTATCTAAATTAGATATTTAAAAACATTATAAAGTAATTATAAAGTAATATATTTAAAAAGTCTAAGGTTCAAAATACAAGTACCAATTGAATTCAAAACTCATTTTTTGATCATTGAACCCCCAAATCCAATGCACATTACCCGTAAAAGTTATTTAATATGGTAAAAATAAATTAAAAAATTTTTCATTTAATATTTTTTAATAAATAAAAATAAAATTTTAAAACAAAAAATCGCTACCAAGGTAATACTGTACCAAGTTAATATTCCAACTTCTATTAATTATATATATAGATATTGAAAACATAATATTAAAAAATTTAAAAAAATATAAAAAAGTTAATTTTTATTTTTTGAAATAATTCAATTACAATTATAATTTATAAATTTGACCTTATAATATCACATTTTCATTAATCCATGTATATAGTTTATTTTAAATTATATTTATAATTCATAAATTAAAATTTATATCAAAAACTAAAAAATATATATAAAATAAAAAAAGAAAAAACTAAATAAAGAAAGTAAAATAAATTAAATAAGGAAAATAAAATAATAAATATATATTTAATATTTGTTTTCAAAATAAAATTTTCTTTTTTTAGTTTTAAATAAATGCATGCCAACTTGGCACTGCTAACGTGGCACAGTGCCTAATTGATACTTTGACACTTCAATTTTTTTAATATCAAAACATGAAAATGTCTTCGCATGTTAACCGAATTTCTAAAATTTATTCTATTATTAAAATATTTACAAATAACGTACCACGCACGTTGAGTTATAACTAGTTTCTACAAGAGGTGATTTAATAATTTTATTATAACTGTTGAGTTTAAAAAACTTGATCTCATGTTATGTTATTGATAAAATTATTTAAAGACTTGTTTGTAAGATTCAAGAATAATTTACGATAAAAAAAATCAAATATATATAAGTAAAACATAACATAGTGAAATTAAAATAGCTTTTCAGAAGACAAGTAAATACTTATCACAAAGTCAAAGTAGTTCTACTCAATTAGAAAATCATTCAGCACATAAACATATGACTAATTTAATCCCATCCCATTTGCTAGCGTTGAAAATTCCGAACTTTCGGAGACGAGGGGAGTATACGACTAGTCTTTCTACGCGAAACACTCAAAGTCTTCCAAAATCTTCTACAAATAATAATTTTTTATAGATATATAAATAAGTGATAGCAAATCGTGTAATATCTAGAGGGTGTTAGCGGATGAGTTTTAATATATTTTTAGGAGTAAGAAGAGAGAGAATGAGTGGAGTTGGATAGTGGAAATTTAATAAATGAGGAGATATATAAATGTAATTTATTTAACCAAATTTAAAATTAAAAAAATATATTACAATATATTTTTTAATGCATGCTAACACACTCTTACTTAATATTTATAAATATAAAATATATTTAAATTGAGCGGCCAGGGAGGGGATTATTATGAAATGCATATAAAAATATCATGACACTTTGAAAAATAAGGTAGTGTTGACACATTATGTCATACACTATTTAAGAGTGGTTATGCCATCATGTACCTGGGATGCTGTGACAAGTCAAATTGATTGTTATGAATTGTTTGTTTGACAAACTTTTTGTTATTATAAGTATAATTATAATTTTTTGTTTGACAATTTTTTACAAATTTGACCAAGCATGCTTTGATATTTATAGGGTGATAGGAATTATTTGTAATGGTTTTTAAATATTTTTAATGTAAAAGAAAAGAGAAAATGAGTGGAGTTGAGTGGTGGAGATTTATGGATGTGATGAGATATATGAATATGATTAATTTAAGGTAAAATAAATAAATTAAAAAAAAGGGTAAAAATTTTGACATGTTCTCAGTATGCTTGGTCAAACAAGCTCCAATTTAAAAACAAGCGGCGTATATTATTATTTTTGCAGATGTTAAAAATGGATACAAGTTTTCCGCCAAAAAAGCAAAAAAAAAAACGTGGATACAATTTTCCCATATTATATTTTACAATTTTTGTCCGTTATTATAAATATCTAGTGGCCCTCTATTTCTGCGTCGTTCTCTTTCGGGTTGCATTTTCGACTTTTCTAATCGAAGTCAAGACTGACTCCGATCTCTTGCCTCTCTGTTTCTGCTGTTCCGATCATTCGACATCGTCTGATCTATCCTCACCGTACTCTCTACCTTCCTTACGAATCGCGAACCAATTTGTTAATGATTTGCTCAAGTATGTAGCCAGATTGTCGAAGTTGAAGTGATTTCTCCACATTTGTTTCGTTTCTGGTTTAATTTTTTCAACTACGATGCAATCAGGTATCTAATTAATCATAATTTTCTGGAAAATGCAATTTAATTACTACTGTATTTGCTTGGTAGAGGAATTGTTAATATTCGCAAATTTACTCTTAATTTCAGGATTTGATATTAATCAGTTGGCTCGAGAAGCTCAAACTCGGTGGCTAAAGCCTGTTGAAGTGCTATTCATATTGCAGAATTACGAAGAACACCAGCTCACGCACCAAATTCCTCAAAAGCCATCCAGTAGGGTCATTTCTTTCTCTTATATTTTAGCAGGCTTTGTGCATTACCTTTGATTTTTTTTTTTATCCTGCAATTATTGCTTGAACAGGCGGATCTTTGTATCTCTTCAACAAGCGAGTCCTGAAATTTTTTCGCAAAGACGGTCATAGCTGGCGCAAAAGGAAGGATCAGAAGACTATTGCTGAAGCACACGAACGGCTTAAGGTTGTTTATGTTGTTCTTGTATTAATGTGCTCTTTTGGAATTAGACAAACAAGATAAGTAATGAATGTGTTTGACATGATTATAAACTGTTTGTAGAAATGTTCACAAATCATCCCCAAAGAGTGAAACAACATATTGAGTTGGGACTCACAAGTCGTACCTGCTTGTCTGATTCTCTAGCATGCAGTCCTTTTTATTTTTCTTTTTTGTCTATATAAATTATTGTTTATTAAGAAAGCTTTAAACACATTCAATTATATATTAGTTCAAGAAAAATGCTGAATATTCTAGTCTATGAAAATTTATAGTAAGCAAGCATAAGACAGCAAAACCTTTTACATTTTTCTGGTCTTCAAAGCATAATCTTTATTAGCTGTTAATCTATAGAATTAGTATCCATAGTCAACATAGCTCTGAAAGCCATCTTGGAAGTGTTGATGTTATGTGCATAAATAATAGATCATCTAACCCACAAGTTCCACAACCACTGACCATCAACTGTCCTTTGAAAGTTTGTAGGCTACTCTCCAGACAACTACTTGAACTGTCACTAGGGGACCAGATATACAGGACGCCTCATTTAAAATTTCTTTGCTGATGACACCAGAGTATGCTAGTTCACTTGGACTCACGATGTTAAATCTTTATTGTGGTTAGGTTGGGAATGCCGAAGCAATAAATTGTTACTATGCACATGGAGAGAAGAATCCAAACTTTCAAAGACGCAGCTATTGGATGTTGGATCCGTGAGTTTTGCATATTTTATTTGATGTCGCTCTTCCGTGGCCATTAGAGCAATTTGGATGGGTGTAACAACAGTAATAAGATTTACAGACAGTTTTCGAATGATAGTATCACTTTTTTTGGTACAAACGATTGAATGGGTTATCTAATGCATGTGATGTATAGCTTCCAACAATTTACGTTCCCTGTTATTTTTAAGATAAAGTTAGCTATGGAATTGGATAGACTATTTTTCTTTTTACTCAAAACATGATTTATTTTATTTTATTTATAATTTTGCTTTTCCTATTTGGTTAACAGGGATCATGAGCACATTGTTCTTGTTCACTACAGAGACATTGAGGAGGTAAGCTTTCTTGAACTTAATTGTGGACAAGGCAGAGCAAGTGTGTACCTTTGCTTTTTATTATAATCTTGAACATCTAAAAGGCACTCAATGTAACTGCTCTTGTGCTTATATTTCATTGTAAACTTGCTATACCTTCTCTTTTATTTGTCAAGTTAGTGGAACTTAATTGCCACAGCAAAGATGTTACATTGAACTCCTTTCCAAAATTAAAAAATTGCTATTCTGATAAGTTCCCTACTGATGCATAAAAAATTGTTATATATTGAATTAAACTCTGTACTCTTATGGATACCCAAACATCTGCCTTGAGTACCGCTGGATAAAAACTTCCACTGCAGTCGGTATTTGAATAGTTGCAGCTATTTAAAGTCTACATTTGTTGCTCATCATGCAAGTGGTGTGTTCTATCCACCTAGTTCGTGTTTAAAATATCTAGACATGTAAAGATGTCTATATTCCACTCTTGATGGGTGTAATAAAATGCATATTAATAGATAACCAAATGCAACTTTAACATGTAATCAGATACATCCAATTTACTTGTAAATTACAGGGAAGGCAGAACGCTAGGTTTACATCGCAGTTCTCACCACTGTCTTCTTCTCCCTCCAGTCCAAGCCCCAGTTCTTTTACAACTCAGCTGCAAGACTCTTCTGTTGTCATCAACGAATCTTATGATCCACATCAAAATACATCAAGTCCCACGGAAATAAGTTCTTATGGAGTCAAGAATCATGGGGTGTATCAGGCAAACATTACAGGGAGGACAGAGGAGGCTAACAGCTTATCAGATCCTGATTTCGGTCAAGCACTGCGAAGGATTGAACAGCAGTTAAGTTTGAATGATGATGTGGTCGAAGAGATCAATACATTCTACATTGAGGATAGGGGTTCAAATTATGCAGGAAATGTTCTAAATGATTATGAATTGTCTGCTCCAAGTTCAGATGCTTCAGACAGTTTTCTTTTGCAGCGGCATTCAGGTGCACATCAGTTACCGCTTATTTATTTAATTAAATAGGAGTTTCTGGGATGATTATCAATATCAATGGTATCAGAAGTGGAAAGAGCTGGTAATGGTTATGACTTTTCAGGTGATAATATTGAGCACCATCCATCTTTCTCTGGTGTTGATGTAAACAATTGGCAAGAGATGTTGGGTAGCTCGTTTAATTTTCCAGATGTCCATTCACAATCGCGCGAGGCCCAGTTGAATGAAAATGTAAGAGCCCAGTTGAATGAAAATGCAAGAGACAATTCCTTAGTGATCATGGGTCTTCTGCTTGATAATATTCCCCCATCATAATTTTAATTCAAGCTGTTTCATCGTTTTCACTCGATTAATTTCATTGCATGAAAATATGTAATGGGGGTAGTTTATGTGTTTCCCTTTTCATGTAGTATTAGAATAACCTCCTTTTCTTTCATGAAATAATTCTGGCACCAGCTATTGTTAGAAAGCTTAACTCCTCTGCTGTGCTAACATGTTCATACTTAACAGGATGTGCTGCTCAATTCATCGCAAAATGGGCAAGCACGGAACCAAGAAATTTATAATTGGCCAAACTTTGGAGGACAAGATGCAGAAGACCGTAAGATTTTCTTGATGACTACTTTAATTAATTAACTTTTGAGTGATATGAGTTGGAAAGACAATCTGACTATCCTCATTAATTGCCAGATCCTGTGATGATTCCCCAAGTTGAGTCTATCAGGTATCCTATATATTCTTCTATGATGAATGCTTCTGGAACCAGTCAGGATTTCTATCAAACAGTATTTCCACAAGGGCAGACCAGAGTGTCTCTTCAAGATAATATGAGTTTGAAGTCGAAGTTCACCATCAGGGATATATCTCCAGAGTGGTGTTATGCGTATGAGTCTTCAAAGGTATATTCTCCTTAAAACTCACAAAATGGAAAAAGCTTAAGCTTTTCTAATCAGGTTTACTTTTGTTAAAACACTTGCTACTGAACTGAACATGCATATTAATATTTTAAATGTCTGTTATAGCATGAGTTTTTTAAACTCAAGATTAAGTCAAGAAATGTTCATACCGGTTGTCATATATTCTTCAATTTCATGAAGGCTGAATCATTCACTTCATTGAAGAATTATTATTATTATTATTATTATTATTATTATTTAACTGAGAGAGTTGAATTGATGACTTCTGCTCACATTTTTTGTTTGACTTGATCAAATTTATGATTTTAGTTTGTTTTTGTTTACTTTCTGGTTCGTGAGTATGAGATGTGGATTGATTTATTATCAGTTAATTGTTAGCCATGTGATTCTTCTAAAACGCTCATGGTCCTTGGGATGAAAAATGATATCCCCCCATGTGATAATTCATTTTATGTTTAATTGGTCATAATGTTCCAACGTTATTTTGTGCCATGCTTGAAATCTGTGAAACAGTTTCTCAGAAGGTGCAAAAGTTTATGATTCACACTAGAGGATGGAGTATGAACTGCAGGAGAATTGACCAGAAAGGGAGTTCCTCTAGTGTAACCAATATGACATCTTGATTTGGAAGCTTGCTGTGTAATTTCATAAAGAAAGAAAAGTGTGTGAACCTCAGCGAATCCGGATTTCAAACTAGCCTTCTGGACTGAACCGACCTTTTTAGTAGGTTCTAACTATCAATAAAGTAGGAATGGTAAAGAAAGAGATGGACTTTCTGGACCTAGGATCCAGAGTTTTTCGATCCACTCTCCCTAGTCCCTGAAAGCTCTTCAAGCCTATATTCTCTTAACTCAAGTTTTAAGCTCACCTGCTGAAAATGGAAAAATTGGAAATTCATTTCGATTTTGATAATTTCTCTTCTTCTTATAAAAATATTAAATTAAATTCTCTCCTGCAGGTCATAATTGTTGGGTCTTTCCACTGTGAACCATCAGAGTCTAGATGGGCCTGCATGTTTGGTGACATTGAAGTGCCTATCCAAATTATTCAAGAAGGAGTGATCTACTGCTATGCTCCTGCCAACTTGCCTGGAAAAGTAACGCTTTGCATTACGTCTGGAAATAAAAATTCCTGCAGTGAATTCCGGGAGTTTGAATACCGTGTTAAACCTAGTGTATGCACACACGGTAACATCCATGAAAAGGAAGCTAGGAGTCCAAAAGAACGCTTTTTGCTTGTCCAATTAGTACGGATGCTTCTATCTGATCCTTCAGATGAAAAAGGACCTTCAGATGAAAAAGGAGATGGCTCTGAATCGAGCAGTCAATTTTTGTGCAAATCCAAAATGTCGGAAGACTCATGGAACCAAATATTTGATACTATTTTGGCTGGCACTTCGACATCACTAAGCACTATGGAGTGGCTTATGCAAGAACTTCTCAAAGACAAGTTGGAACAGTGGCTCTCTTCTAGATTACAAAAGAACAATTGTTCTTTATCTAAGAAAGAACAAGGGGTGATACACATGACTGCTGCATTGGGTTTTGAATGGGCATTGCAACCAATTCTCAATTCTGGAGTGAGTGTAAATTTCCGTGATAACAATGGTTGGACCGCACTTCATTGGGCTGCACATTTTGGGAGGTATGAATTCGTTAATTTATTTTAAATTTTGGACTTCCCATTTTCTTGTATTTTGACTCTTCCCTGCAGAACTCGACATTCCATGTTAACTTGAGTTCAAAATTTTCATCAACGTTTTGTTTTCTTTTTCCTTTCTGGTAAAACATGGATGATGATTCAATATTAGTTGACTGTTAAAATTTATTGCCTATGCTTGTTAAATCTTCAAATCCAACAGCCAATGTGCTCATCAATACTAATTTTACTTATAAATTGGCTCCATTAGAAAATTTATTAGAACAATGCAATTTAAGCACATTTTTGGCAAAATGAAACACTTGCACAAGACAGCAGACTTTCTTCTTTTACTTGTTTCCACATTGCAATTCCATTTTTTTTTTCCCTTAACCTTCAATCTTGCTCTTTCATGAATAAAATGCATGAAAATTAAAGCTGCATGCAAATTTGTGCTGGATATCACATTTTACTTTGATATCTGTTACAGGGAGAAAATGGTTGCCGCCCTCATAGCATCTGGTGCATCAGCTGGAGCAGTTACAGATCCAAATTCACAGGACCCAACTGGTAAAACCCCAGCATCTATTGCTGCTACCAATGGGCACCAGGGACTCGCAGGTTATCTTTCAGAAATGGCACTGACTAGTCATCTTTCATCCCTCACAATGGAAGAAAGTCAGCTATCTAAAGGATCGGCTGCTGTGGAAGCAGAGAGGACATTGAATAGCATACCAAACACAAGTACCTATACAGATGAGGATCGGGATTCTCTTAAGGATACATTAGCTGCAGTTCGGAATGCGGCTCAGGCTGCTGCACGTATACAATCTGCCTTTCGTGCACATTCATTTCGTAGAAGGCAACAAAGAGAAGCTACAGATGCTATTGATGGTGATGAGTATGCTATATTATCAAATGACATTCCCGGGATTTCTGCTGCATCAAAATTGGCATTCCGCAATACACGGGATTACAACTCTGCTGCTTTATCCATTCAGAAAAAATATCGAGGGTGGAAAGGTCGCAAGGACTTCCTTTCCTTCCGCCAGAAAGTAGTTAAAATACAGGTCTGTCACTTCTTTGCAAGTAGAAATATATTTTATCATGAAATATGCATTATTTAGGGCATGATGTCCTTGGTTTTGGCATATTGTTTTCAATATTCAAACTTTCAAATTTTGTGGAACAATCCTGTTCTCTTCTCAAAGTTATTATCCCCATTTGCTAGTGTGGACTGACAAAATCAGTGGTTGGGCCTATTTCACATGTCAAAGATTGGACCCAACTGCTTCTCTAGTAGTCCACATGAACAAATGGTGATAATAGTTCCTCCCTATGTGGGGAGATCAAGATTGTTTTTGTTAGAGTCCCACATCGGGTTATGAAACATATAAAATCCAATTAATAAGATGAGAGTAAACCTCCTATAGCAAGCCCGGCTTGGAAGAGGAGTTAGGTCCAATATCTTAAGATGGTATCAGAGCTAGGCTCAATTGTGATGTTGGGAGCCTCCAATATTGGTTTATCCATAGTTATTTGGCATGATCCACATTGTGAGTGAGGGAGTGTGTTAGTCCAACATCGGATTATGAGATGTATAATATCCAATTAATAAGGTGAGGGTAATCCTCCCCTAGGCTCAGAGCTAGGCTCAATTGTGATGTTGGGAGCCTCCAATATTGGTTTATCCACAGTTATTTGGCATGATCCACATTGTGAGTGAGGGAGTGTGTTAGTCCAACATCGGATTATGAGATGTATAATATCCAATTAATAAGGTGAGGGTAATCCTCCCCTAGGAAGTTGATTTTGTTAGGAGTTAGGCCCAATATCCTAATATGGTATCAGAGCTAGGCCCCCAGTTGTGATGTTGGGACAATATCGGTTTATCCACAGTTGTTTGGCATGGTCCACGTTGTGCGTGAGAAAGTTGAAATAAATTGCTACCTTATTATTCATTGAGGGTCTAAAGCCGTTTAAATAGAGTTTACAAAGATAAGTAGATAATTATTAAAGGAAAACCTAATACTAAAGGAAACAATAATATAGATTTTTCCTAATTTAAAACACTAATTATAAAGAAATAAGAATAATATTCCAACACTCTCTCTCAAGTGGAGGCATCGTACATGCTCAACTTGAACGGTGATAAATGTCTCTCCCTTTCTACCAAGTCCAATCTTCGTCTTTATTAGATTGTCTATCACCAGGGGTAGCTCGAGAAACATTTACTGTAGAAACAACAGCAGCAGCAACAGGAGGTGGAATGGTATGAGTAGCAGCATTCTTAGGAGACTTCTTCTTTTTCCTTTCAACTTGCTTAAGTTTGTACCATTTCGGATAACCATGTAGTTTCCAACAGTCATCAATTGTATGTGAAATGGCTTGATAATGAGTACAAAATCTAGTAGAGGTACTCGTAGGAGCTGTTGGATAGTGATGTTTCTGGACAGCCAAAGCAGATACCTCGAGTGAATTTCTGCTCCCATAGTAGCTTGTCTTTGCACTTCTCGACGAACTATTGAATAAGCCTCTTCTAAAGAGGAAAGAGGTGTAGCAGCCAAAACACAACTACTGACTTGATCCAAACTGTGACCAGCGAGGAACATATAGACCCGATCTTTAGCAGTATGCTTCCTTTGCTTCTCAATATCAGTATTTCATGTCATATCATTGGGTCGTCGATAATCAAGCTCCATAAAGATCGAGTTTAGCTCGTTATAATATTCTGCAAGAGGTCGACTGCTTTGACGTAGTTGAAAAGACTTCTTCATTAGTTCATATACATGTGAAGAATCAGAAACGTCAAGATAACTCCTCCTAACAGCAATCCCGACTTCCTTAGTCGTGCCACATTGAACGAAGTGTGACATCAAATTGTCAGTCATGGAATTAATAAGCCAAGACTTAACCAAAGCGTCTTCAGCTTCCCATTCATCATAAGATGGGTCAGTTTTTGCAGGTGCAGTTTTCCTCCCTGTAATATAGCCCTTCTTCTTCCAACCCGCAATATGCATCTCAAGAATTTTAGACCAAACAATGTAATTCGTCCCATCCAATTTAATATGAGCAGGTGAGGTAGAGTCGTGAATAGTCAAAGAAGATGATACATTTTTATTGTATGAAGAAGTGGGAACACTTTTGTCATCCATATTAAAACTTGAAATTCCCCAAATCACAAACAAGCCGTTGAATAAACGATCACTAAAACACACACTCAACAAACTGAATAGTTGACTGAAACAAAAGTGAGTCGTTGGAGAGGACTTGATAGAGAATTTCAATCCACAAGGAGACAATCGCAAAAATTTCTTACTAATTTGCACAAATCTGAAAACTTTTGGAATCTGATTTTAATGCTCCAAAAACCAGGGACTGAACAGCAAATTTCTCAGGGACCAGTTTGCACAAACCAACAAAACTATAGTGACTATAGCCTAAATCGAGAACAATCTGGGATTGCACCACAAACGAAAAGAGAGATGATCAAACCAACACTAGTCGAAGGTCCTACAGGCAAAAACGAGTCAACCGATGGCCGCCGATGCGTGGCCAATGAGGTCACGCGCGGTCATGCGCTACTGGAGGAAACTAGGTGCAGATCTAAAGGGATGCACGTGTGGGAGTGTGGGACGTCGGCTGCCGGAGAAATTCCGGCGGGTGAGTCACGCTGAGGAAGCGAGACGACCGGTGGTGTTGGTTTTCCGATCAGGTGTGTGGATGTTGCACAGGTCGAGAAAGGGGCTGCGGCTAGGGTTTAGTAATAGGGTTTTTTATTTCCGAAGGTAATCCTTAATATGTGATAGAGAATTGGGAAAATAAATCTAGGGTTTAGAGAATTAGGGAAGAGATTTGAAAACCCTAATTTAGAGAACCCTAAATTCGAGAACCAAAGCTCTGATACCAAATTGAAATAAATTGCTACCTTATTATTCATTGAGGGTCTAAAGCCCTTTAAATAGAGTTACAAAGATAAGTAGATAACCATTAAAGGAAAGATAACTATTAAAGGAAAACTTAATACTAAAGGAAACAATAATATAGACTTTTCCTAATTTAAAACACTAATTATAAAGAAATAAGAATAATATTCCAACAAGGGGCCACGTCGGGTTATGAGACACATAAGATCCAATTAATAAGGTGAGGGTAATTTTCCCATAGAAAACCGGTTTTGTTAAGAGGAGATATGCTCAATATCCTAAGAGTTTTGCAATGTGGAAACCCGTGTTTGGGAAAAGAAAAGATTTTGTAAATAAACCCAAAAAGAATCTTTTTGTTGTTTGGATGTTTTTTTAAAAATATATATCAAAATGACTGAAATGCAGAAAGCATGACATTTTCTTCTCCCGCTCCATAAAACAGAGAGCCAAAAATTAAAAGGCGAAGAAACAATACTTTAGCTATTACATATGTACCTAGGGAACTCAATAAGTTGATGCCGAACTTAAGTTTGTATTCTTTTCCTTCAAAGTATGCCATTTCTCTCGACAACACATGTTACAAGTACACAATCCCCCAGATGGTACCAAACTAGTTCAACAAGGACATAAGAAGTGGTCCTTTTTTGGATCTTGTCACTGCAGGCACATGTGAGAGGCTATCAGGTTAGAAAGAATTATAAAGTTTGCTGGGCGGTTGGTGTGCTGGAGAAAGTAGTACTAAGGTGGCGCAGAAGGGGAGTTGGTTTGCGTGGATTTCGACAAGACTTGGAACCTATTGATGAAAGCGATGATGAAGACATCCTTAAGGTTTTCCGCAAGCAGAAAGTGGATGCAGCTATTGATGAGTCTGTCTCAAGGGTGCTCTCTATGGTTGAATCTCCAGAGGCTCGTCAGCAGTATCATCGCATTCTTCGAAAATATCGTCAAGCTAAGGTAACTCAATCATCATATCTTATCATTTGATTAACTTTGTTACTGGTATGGGAGATTGACTAGGTCAAACTGCAATATTAATTCCACATTTATCTATACATCTCATGGTCCTTGAAACTGTTCAACCTAAAAGATTAATTCTTAGCAAAATAAAAGTTTATCCAAACACACGGAAGTTTCTCTTGTTACAGATTCAAACGAATACATTGCCCATGTTGCTTGACGTCCCATTCTTTGTTCTTCTCATGCTTTAGTTTTACTTTTGTAAAATTTGTGCTTTGTTGGAAAAGCTTGTGATTCTGGTGTTAATTTGCAGGCTGAACTTGAAAATGCAAAGGCTTATGCAACTTCTTCCTCACCTTGAGATTTTCTGGAATGGAGAATGATTACAGTTACTAGACCTATTGTAATTTTTAGCTTAGGTGGCTTCTGTAATATATATATTTTTTATTTTTTTCCTTTTTAATCTTTTCCGAATGAGGTAGATTTGTATATGAGTATATCATAGTTCGCCCTTTAACATGACATGTAAAACTGTAAGTGTAGATACCAGATAGGAGATAATGTCTATTGCCTCGATAAAATTTTGTCGCGGGCTGCCTCTGAAATGGCGGGAGTAAGCACAAAAATGTCATTAAGATAATCAAATTGAATCATATCTATTGTTGAATGACCAAAATGAAACAAAGTCACAAGTTAGGTTTCTTAATGAAGATTTGCCCACAAGGGAATTTTTTTTTTATTTTTTTTATTTTTTATTTTATACAGGTTGGAGATTATGAGGGTGGGGTAGTGTTTCGAACTCGGATCAATCACCCCGGTGAGGGGGTGTATTTTCTACTAGGTCATCCCGGTAAGGGGGTGTATTTTCTTAATGAAGATTTGCCCACAACGGAATTTTTTTTTTTTAATTTTTATATACAAGTTGGGGATTATGAGGGTGGGGTAGTGTTTCGAACTCGGATCAATCACCCCGGTAAGGGGGTGTATTTTCTACTAGGTCAACCCGGACACCAACAATGGATTTTAGTCAATTGTGTTTGTATTGATAGATATCATCTTCTGAGAAATTAAGGTAAAAGATCAAGTCTTCAGAGAATAAGGTAAGGAGCACTCATTTGGCTCAATTTTCAATTTATCATAATATCCTAAAAGGCGGGGACTGGTCCTGCAATTTTCTCAAAAAGTTCCAGTGGAAGGGGCTAAAAATTTTTTTAAAATACGAAAAAAAATTGATTGTAGAAAGTGAGGATGCAGCTGCTCCATTTTTATCGATTGTCAATTTATCATAAAATCCTGAAAGGTGGGGACTGGCCACGCAATTTTATCAAACAGTTCAAAAGGATAAAAAGAAACGTCGACAGCAGGGTTCGAACCTGCGCGGGCGAAGCCCAACAGATTTCAAGTCTGTCTCCTTAACCACTCGGACATATCGACATTGCTGGCCTGTCGTGCATCTAGTTGGTTTCTCAAGTGAGGATTCTTTCTATGGCAAACCATCAATCTTCCCTGCCAAAATAAAGACAATTTACCTTAGTAGCTTACCTATCACTGGTGATATGAATCAATAAAAAATAATTAAGTTATCATCGCAAATGTAAAATTTTAAATACTAATTGACACAAATTGGGCTGAATTGTTGTTTCACAATGAAGTTACAGAAACATATATACACTTCATGGGTTCTAAATTAGGAAAACTCTAAACTAGGTAACTATCTAATCCTAGAAATATTGACCCATAAATAATTCCCTAGAATCAGGGATTACAATGATTAAGAATATTACAAAATCTCCTACCTAATCACAGCTATACACACACTGTTTTTCCTTATTTACATAATTAGATTTTCCCACACTCCCCCTCAAGCTGGTGAATGGATATCATCCATTCCAAGCTTGCTTACGAGTAGCTGAAAGGGCTTCCCAGACAATCCTTTGGTGAGTATATCTGCCAATTGATCACCAGTCGAAACAAATGGAGTGCAAATTAGGCCACTGTCAAGCTTCTCCTTTATAAAATGTCTGTCAACTTCAATGTGCTTCGTACGGTCGTGCTGAACGGGATTATGTGCTATATTAATAGCTGATTTATTGTCACAATAAAGTTTCATTGGACCTTCCCACTTGATTCTCAAATCTTGTAAGACAATTTTAAGCCATAATAACTCGCAAATTCCAAGTGCCATTGCTCTAAATTCAGCCTCCGCACTCGATCTTGCCACAACATTCTGTTTTTTACTCCTCCAAGTCACCAGGTTGCCTCCTAGGAAAGTGCAATAACCCGAGGTCGATTTTCTATCAGTCATAGAACCTGCATAATCAGCGTCAGTGTAGGCTTCAAGAGTTAGCTTTTCCCCTTTCTTAAACAGAATTCCTTTGCCCGGCGTGCCTTTCAAGTACTGTAGAATTCTATACACAGCTCTAAGATGCGATTCTTTAGGGTTGTGCATGAACTGACTTACAACACTAACTGCATAGGCGATGTCTGGTCGTGTGTGCGACAAGTAGATGAGCCTTCCCACAAGTCTCTGATAGGAGCCTTGATCTACTGCCTTGTCTTCTATAGCATCTCCAAGCCTGTGGTTGACCTCTATAGGCGTCTCTACTGGTTTGCAACCTAACTTACCTGTTTCCATCAACAAGTCTGTTATGTACCTTTGCTGAGATATGAAGATCCCTTCTCGAGAATGTGCTACCTCAATGCCGAGAAAATACTTTAGCCTTCCGAGCTCTTTGATTTCAAATTCTTTCACTAAGCGGGTCTTTAAATTCTCCATTCCTCTCAAATCATCACCTGTCATTATAATGTCGTCTACATAGACTAACAATGCAGTCATTCCCCCTGAGGCTGAGTGCTTTACAAATAAAGTGTGATCACCTTGGCTCTGTCTGTATCCTAAATTAAGCATTACCTTGGAAAACCTTCCAAACCAAGCTCTTGGAGACTGTTTTAATCCATATAATGCCTTTTTTAACCTACATACCGCCTGTCCTGTATTTGGACGAAACCCCGGTGGGACATCCATATAAATCTCCTCCTCAAGATCACCATGTAAAAAAGCATTTTTCACATCGAATTGCTGCAATTTCCAGCCTCGATTTGCAGCCAATGACAACAATACTCTTACGGTGTTCATCTTCGCAACAGGAGCGAATGTCTCGAGATAATCTATTCCATAGGTCTGAGTGTAGCCTTTAGCAACTAGTCTTGCCTTGTACCTCTCCAATGACCCGTCTGACTTGTATTTTACTGTGAATACCCATCTACATCCCACCGGTCTCTTCCCTCTTGGCAATTCCACCAAGTCCCACGTATTGTTCTTCTCAAGTGCTTCCATTTCGACCTTCATGGCATTCTTCCAATTCTCATTACCTAATGCCTCATATATGGTTTTGGGAATGGAGATTGTGTTTAGGCTAGTGAGAAAGGCTTTGTGATTATGCGACAGATTCTTGTATGACATGAATAAGTACAGAGGGTGTTTTGTGCATGCTCTAGTTCCTTTTCTAAGAGCAATGGGAATATCATAATCACTTTGATCAAGAACTTCAGTGGTACAATCTTTATCAGAGATAGGTTCAGTAATTACCTCGTTAATTCCAAGAGTAGGGGTTGATTTGGGTGATTGAATTTGCATAGACTGAGTGATTGGTGCCCTTCTTCTTGAATAAACTAGTAGTGGACGTGTAGTGTCTTGAATTTCCTTTTCCATTATCACCTCTTGTGACTTCTGTTTATCAGACTCGGTCTCAGGTTGTATGGATTCAGGTCGAATATCAGACTTGGGCTGTATTGATTTCAACAGGCTGTTTGACTCAAGTTGACCTGGTTGAAGTTCGTCAACAGAAATAGACGGAGTATTTGGATGGACAATAGAGTTAGGAGCAAGGGAAGACGACGGAAAATCAAGAAGAAAAAGATCCTTCTCCTTATCTTCTGTGAATGAAATCTCCCCCTGAACATAAGGACAAGTAAAATAATTTTCTTCTTCTGTAAAAGTGACATCAGCTGACACATAGACTTTTCTTGTGGGAGGATGATAGCATTTGTATCCCTTTTGAGTGGAAGAATAGCCAAGAAAGATGCATTTGATAGCCCGTGGATCAAGTTTTCCCCTATTTTGAGAATGCACATGAACAAAAGCAACACAACCAAATATTTTAGGGACAAGATTACTTGAGGCATTGAAAGTAGGAAAGAATTTCGTTAGAGTTTGCATAGGACTTTGAAAATCAAGAACCTTTGTAGGCAACCTGTTTATCATATGAACAGCAGTTAATACAGCTTCCCCCCAATATTTCTTAGGAACATTTTTTTGAAACAAGAATGCTCTTGTGATAGCTAAAATATGACCATTCTTTCGTTCTGCCACACCATTTTGTTGAGGTGTGCTAACACAAGAAGATTCATGTATTATACCTCTTTCTTGGAAATATGCTGAGAGAAACTGATTAAAATATTCCTTAGCATTGTCAGAACGAAATCTTTTTATTTCAATACCAAATTGTGTTTTGATCATGTTGTAAAAAATGGGAAGGATAGAGCTTATATCAGATTTATTTTTCATAAGAAAGACCCAAGACACACGAGTGCAATCATCAATGAAAGAAACGAACCATCGAGCTCCAGAGATGTTTGAAACAGTGGACGGTCCCCAAATGTCACTATGAATAAGAGTAAATGGAACAGATGTTCTTTTATTGCTTATTGGAAAATAGGCACGTTTGTGCTTTGCAAGTTCACATACATCACAATGAAACTTTTCAACATCTAATGCTTTGAACAATAAAGGAAACATAATTTTAAGGACTCTAAATGACGGGTGACCAAGACGAAGGTGTTGTAGCCAAATCTTGTCTTTATTTGATTTGGAAGACTCTGAAAGAAATGATAATGGTGAGGAATTCGTAACACTAACTTGAACACTAGGTTCTTCAAGATAGTAGAGACCATCCCTTTCTCTAGCATGTCCAATCATCCTCCTCGAACCCTGTTCTTGAAATACACAACGAGAGGGATAAAACACCACACTACAATTAGAATCTTTAGTAAGCTTTTGGATTGACAAAAGGTTGGTAAACAATTTTGGTACATGGAGGACATTTCTGAGTGTGAGGGTTTTGCTTATAAAAACATCTCCCTGGCCAGCCACTGTTGTCACAGAGCCATCTGCTATTGTGATCTTCTTATTGCTAGGAGAAGGTGTATATGAGATAAATTTTTGTGAAGAGTAGGTCATGTGATGTGTGGCTCCCGAGTCAATAACCCAAGAGCTTGTGGTGGATATATATGAGACTTTAGAAGCATGAGAAGAGGAAGAGATACCTGAGAATGCCAAAGTGCAAGTACCTGTTGAAGATGGTTTCTCCAATGATCCAAGAAAATTCTTCAGTTTCACAATTTCCTCTCTATTGAACTCAGTAATTGATTCTTGAGAATTACCTTCTTCAGCCTGTTGCATACTTGCTGTAAATGCTTGCCGTTTTTCCTTGGGCTGACCACCCTTTGCTAACCAATTTTCATTTGTTGTTTGTGGTTTTCCGTGGAGTTTCCAGCATTTTTCCCTAGTGTGGCGGGATTTTTTACAGTATGTGCACCACAAGGAATCTTTATTGACCATCTGCTTGTCTTTACTAGTTGGCTGCTCCGGGCCAAAGCTCCTCACATTCACAGCTTTTGTGACCAAAGCTGAACTGTCAATTGGGTTATTTTCAATCATAACTCCTCTCCTTCCTTCTTCAGCACGAACAATCGCAATTGTCTCATTTAGAGATGGCAGATCCTCTTTTCCAAGTATTTGGACTCTTACAGCATCAAATTCAACGTTTAACCCCGCAAGAAAATCATAAATTCGATCTTTCTCAACAAACCTCTTAAGCAGGGCTGCATCTTCACTGCATTTCATTTGAACACACTGGTAATGATCCATCTCTTGCCATAAAGTCTGCAACAGATTGGAATAATCTGTGATTGATCGACTTCCTTGCTTGGTAGATGAAATCTTGGCCTTAATTTCATAGATCTGTGCAGCATCTCGGACTTTAGAGTAAGTCTGCTTCACAGCTTCCCATATTTCTTTGGTGTGTTAAGAAACATGCATGTATCACTGATTTCTGGCAACATGGAGTTCCATAACCACGACATCACCATAGAGTCTTGTTCATCCCAAGCATCAAAATTAGGATCCCCTTCTTTAGGCCCAGTACCGAGTAAGTGACTCAGTTTGCCTCTTCCCTTCAAGAACGTGCGAACCAATTGAGACCACTTCAGATAATTCTTCCCATTCAACCTGTACGCTGCTTGGATGTTCTGCAATTCTATTGTTGGATTTGAATTGCTGCCTTCTATTGAAGGGACCTCCGAAGAAGCCACGGGGTTGCTGGTTTCAGTAGTTTCTGACATGATTTTTCTTTGGTAAAGAAAAAGTTACAACCTTGAGGGGTGATTGTTTGGAGATTCCCAGAATTGAGCCTAAAGCTCTGATACCATGACACAAATTGGGCTGAATTGTTGTTTCACAATGAAGTTACAGAAACATATATACACTTCATGGGTTCTAAATTAGGAAAACTCTAAACTAGGTAACTATCTAATCCTAGAAATATTGACCCATAAATAATTCCCTAGAATCAGGGATTACAATGATTAAGAATATTACAAAATCTCCTACCTAATCACAGCTATACACACACTGTTTTTCCTTATTTACATAATTAGATTTTCCCACACTAATTATTTAATGTCATATAATCGATGAAATACTAGAGTGAGGTGTCTGGATTGAGAGACGCAAAAGCAATAGTCTTAGCATTTTGTTTATGAACTTTTCTCTTGCAATCAACATTTGGGAGGTGAGCACTTTGGGTTTGTTATGTCAGGTGTTTTGCCACTTGACAGTAAACGGTATGTTTTGATCATACCAATAATTTCGATACACTGATATCAATATGTGATATATATCATGGACGTGTCAAACTATACTATAAAAATTACCTAAATCAGTCACAAACCCTTCTAAGAAGGAAAAAAAAAGTCACGATTCACAAACTAGTAATTGTTGTTCGTGAATTCAAGGCCTTTTTTATTTTTATTTTTTTAAGGGAATTCAAAGCTCCTTGATATGCCAATAAGTTAGGTTTATGTAGTGGCGAAGCTCCATCTTTTATCATGGGTATGCAAAAATTATTTTTACATAGGTCTGCAAGTTAAAATGAGCACTAGGAGAAGTAGCGATAGGCTCACAGTGTTCGTGCAATTTGGAAATGTTTTAGGTAATTATATTTAAACGGCACGATTTTATACTTGCATCAAATTTAAATACCACTTAAGGTCCTAAACTTTAACTTATGCTAGCAAATTTGTCCTATATTATTTTGAGTCACATTTTTATCTCTACCTTGATTACATAGCACATATTATCTCTAATGATGGATTTTTGTTACAATGTTAATTAGAAGGAATCAAAATATTTTATTTGTATTACTTACGTAGAAACAATATTAATGAAGAATTGAAAGAAAATATTTTCTTAGAATTTCAAGTGTGTAAATTTGACAAAAAAAACCATTATCATGGATTATAAGGCTGGATAGGATCGAATTTTTATGTAAATGATGAGAGAAAATGAGTAGAGTTGGATGATTAAGATTTATGTAGTATATATAGATTCTACGGGATATTTGAATGTGATCCGTTTGATCAGAATAAAGAATGGATAAAAATAAATGAAAAAAGTAAAAAAAAAAATTGTAAAATTCATTGGCTATCACGTATATGTATTATATTATTTAATAAAAGGGAAAATATTAGGATTGAAAAAAAAGAGGATGATTTTAGTATTATAATGGACAAAGATACAGAACCTTTAACACAAATAAAATGTGGTGCTAGTATAACAAATTGTAGTGCTAATCTAATATAATTTGTAAAATAATTTTATCATCATATTTTGAAGATGGTGATAGAGAAAATGAATAATAATTTAGAAGTATAAAAAAAAAAAACCAAGGTTAAACAAGGAAAAAAATAAAAAAAGAAAAGAAACGAAAAGGAAAATAATAATAACCAAACATGGGTACTCCTATGCATACACAAACATAGCCTTCCCTCCGCCAATGGCCACTTATATGGAAGACCAATATATTGAGAGTTGATAAGGATCGAGTAGTGAATACTCATCTCATGTGGAAACTGTTGCTCTATCGAGAACGCTACGAGTCCACTCGCATGGTGATTATATCACAAATAAGTTATCAAATAAATTATAGGGGAAATGTTCATTCAATTATGACCTAATTACTTAACAGCGAATTGCGATGATGCCACTTAACTCACAAGTTAGATAATTTAATTGTATGATGTTTTTCGCCTTTTGTGATTTTATATATCTGTGAGTATTTTAGATCTTTAACCGCAATGAAATAACTGACAGCAAACAACTATGCTTGAGAGCCTTAGAAAATTACGATCAGCTAGTTAAGAATAGTATTTGTGCTCATCAATAAACATATAGCTCTGGTTAGGTGTATTTGGTAACTCTATAAAATTTGTGGACTAAATTATATTACAGTTGATACTTCACATGTTATGTAGTGATATGAGGCTATTAGCAAGGGTGTGTTTAATATGAATTATTGAAAAAAAAAATTATTAGTATTATTATTTTGACAAACTTGAAAAATTAAAATTTAGATATATAATTGATAAGTGAAAAAATATTTAAAAAATAAAAAAAATGTCTAATTAATATATGAGTGGTTGGAAATGGCTATATGTAAAGATAAATTAGATTTAATGCGTATCAAACAAGGAAATCAAGCCATTCAAGTCATTAGATTTAATGTCGATCATGCCTTTTAATACATTGACAAATATAGCATACCGTTTGCTACTCTAATTGTCTCTCCTTTTTTTTTTTAACTCTCCTTATTGTCTCTTTTCTAAAGCCAATCATTAATATACATGTGTGCGATTACTTCTGCAATTCACAATCATTATTGATGATGCTTTGTTGTCTTTTATTTTACTAGCAAACAACACTTGACTTGCTCGTGATTTTGAGAGTTATTGTGATTTAAATTAATTTATTAATAACATAATTGAAATTTATGATCTTATTATAATTTATTAAAAATTTATATTTCTTATCAATAAATTGAAGTATTAGGGAACAACTATACTGATATACAATCATAAAAACTTTATAATTTGATCGTTGTAAACTTTAAACTTAATATTTAAACCTTTTTTTAGCTTTCATTTGAAATAAACACGCTCTTCAAAACAACATTATTTTTATTTATTTATTTTTAGTATTTCTAACTTTGGTACCATTTATTACCAAAAAATCACTTTCATTCTTTAAAATGTCTCCCAAACATATTGTTATATAAAACAAAAAATAAACATACAATGCATTTTCTTTATTTCTCAACCACACATCGTAAATTTATTTTTTGAATAATTCATATCAAACATATTCTAAATACAATATGTGAAGGCGTTATATTTCATATTAATGAGAAGATAAAGAGTTTAACTTTTTGTTATTATTGATAAACATCATTATCATTATTGAAAGACAATAAAATAATTCCAAAAACTTAATTGATAATAAATAAGCACAATAATAGATTGTCATAGGCTTGTAACTTTAAGAAAGATGTAAGGGCAATATGGGTATAAAATATTTCTACACCTATTCACACTTTTAACAGTAGTATAGATTTGTCATGTAAATAACAATTCACATTTTATTATTAGAAACTCTGATGCATTTATGGGTCAAATTCTAGTCACGGTTGAAAATCCAACCCGAAATAATAAATAAATTATCTTACATTATTATGTTTAAAACTATGCTTATTACTAAATGGAGATAAATCGTTTTAAATTGATTACCAAGAATTAATTGTCAAATAAACCGATGAAATAATAAATTGTTATTATTAACCAACAATCACATCAGTAATGATGAATAAGTAATATCCATAATGTTATCACTGACTTTTAGGGAGTTATTCTCAACGTGAGGACTGAGGAGAAAAGTGAAATGATTGTTTAATTCATCTGCTTAAAAAACTTATTTTGCTTTTCTGATTCACCCAAAGAACCCTACAATTTTCTTTATTTTGCCAAATTAAAAAAAAATCTACGATCGAATTCAAATATTAAGAAAAGATATGTGCTAATAATATCAATTATTGGGCAATGCCATTTCGTAAACAACTCACACATAATAACTACAGAGATAATAAAATAGTTAATTCCTTCTTTAATGAGTGTATAGTGCGAAAACTAACAGTGGTGCATATAACATTTTCTATCACCGACCAAATGGGGATTTCCTTCATAAGCCAAAGATAATAACACATATGTCTATCCCTAAAAACCACAAACTCTCCAAAAGTTTGCCAAATTTCCTCTAATTTGTCAGCCACTCAACCAAGACTATGTTTGGCAAGCAATGCTGATAAATTAACTGATGCATGATAGTTAAAAAGGTAGTGATAGCTGAAAAGCTAATAATGAGTTGATAGCTGAAAAGTCAGCTAATATAAATAGATATATTTGGTAAAAATAGCTAAAAAGCTAGTTAAGAAATATAAAATTATACAAAATGACATGATTAAAATAAATTTTAAAAAAGAAATAAATAAAAAATGGAACAAAAAATGAAAAGTTTATGAAACTTATTTGAAAAGTTTATAAAAAAGCTTTTGAGAAAAGCTCATAACTTTTTCAAATAAGCACTTCACTCAAATAGAGCTTAGTTGAGTAAAAAGAGCTTCTAAACTCTCTAAATATGTAAGCTATAAGTTAGCTTATTTGACTTACAAAACATACCCTTCTTACCTCTCATCACTATCGACCATAAATTTTCTTCTACATTTAGATTACAACTCCTAAAAATGGTCTTATCTTAATATATATATATATATATATATATATATATAAAAGTTGACTACAAATTTTCTGTTCTTGAATTAAATCCTAGATTTATTAGGAGACTAAAAATTTAAAAAAAATCTTATTTTTGAAATATTTTTTCAGATTCTCAATCGTAGAAAGACTTGATACGCGATATTCTTTTAGTATTTTTGGATTTAGAATCCTTTTTTGCATTACTACGTCTTATTTATTTTCTATTACTACGTGTTTTTTATTTTTAAAATTTTTTACTACACATTTTTTATTGTATTTTGTTTTTTAAAAATAATATCTATATCTATATCTATATATATATATATATATATATATATAAATATATATTAATAAACCAAGAAATTTTTCCCACTCAATTTTGCATTTTTCAGAATTAAAAATATTATTTTAATCGTAATTCATTATTAGTTGTTAATTGTTAGGTGTTAATTAGATTAGCAATATCAAGAATCAAATTTAATCATTGGATATATTTAGGCTGATAATTGATAATGGCGTTAATTGATAATGATTAGGCCGTTAATTGGATATATTTCGGCTATTAATTGGATATTTGGGTTGTTAGTTGGATATATTTATGCTGTTAATTAAACTATTTCACACCTATTATTATCAGCAATATATTTAGGCTATTAATTCACTATTAGTTGTTAATTGTTAAGTGTTAATATATTAGTTGTTAATTGTTAGGTGTTGATTAGATTAGCAATATCACGAATCCAATTAATATAGTTAGGTTGTGTAAACGATAATGATTAGGTTGTTAATTGGATATATTTAGGCTGTTAATTGATAATGGCGTCAAGATCACGAATCCAATTTAATTAACAGCCTAAGTGATATGCACCTAATCTATTCTGATAAGGAAATTAGCGTAAATATATCCAATGATTATCTCCCAATTAAATTGACGCCATTATCAAATCTCTCTACATAATTGATTTTGTCGTCATCATCTTCTCCAGCATTCCCTCACGCAAGCATCAAAATCTTTCAAAGTTGTTTCCATGATTTAATTTGCATAATAATTGTATAATTTGTGCTTTGATTTACAGGTTCCACGCCAAATTCTTGGCAACTCTGTTCTATTGAATCGAATCATCAATCTGTGCTTTGGAGTCACGGTAAATCAAATGGAAGGAGTGAATGTTTCTATGCATCAGTTCTCGAGGCGGCCACCGCCACCATCCAAGTCTTTGGCTACGTCACAAAGGTATATCACCATTCATGAAGAGTAAAAGGGTGATCATATATCATATAATTGTTAATGTAATTTGTAACAAAGGTTGTGATGTGTCAACACATTACATAGTGCAACGCATAGCATCACTCTTTCGCCTATCGTAACACTCTATTGTCTCTTTGGCACTTTTTGTTTATGGGAGGAGGTTTTGAGAAGCAAGGTGTGTATTTGGGTTAAGGTTCTTTATGCAATCAAGAAGGATCTTAACAAGTTTTAAGGTTGCCCAAGGTGTGGTTTTTGAATTTGATTCTATTGATTTTGTTAAAAGTTGAAGTCATTATCATCTGTAGCTATCTTACACAGCCTAAAGTTGTATTTTTGATAGGTTGTGATTGATGGAGATTAGTGATTTTGGAGTGTTTATTTCCATATATTCAATTACACCATCTGATTAATGTTCAAAACTTCAAGTAGAAGAAATTGGCATTAAAAAACCATGATCCTTAGCATAGAATTTAATTGGTTCCTTTATTTTTTAAAGGGGCATTTAAAAATCACCATCCTTAGCATAGAATTCAATTGGTTTCTTTACTATCCTGAATTTTTTTACACAATGATCATATGTATGAGTGATCAAATTAATACAGACAAGAAGTTTTAAGAGAGCATTTTGACATATTGAAATTACTTTTGACAGTTTTCCCTTTTTATTGTATTGATTAGAGGATTGTTGTTGCATTGAGCGTATTCGATATTTAGGTTAATTGGTATTAATTTCTTCATTCATCTAACTCTTTTCTTTCGTTAGTTTCAATTGTGATCAAGAATGTGATAATATTATCATTTAACATATGAGAAACTCTTAGTCTATTCATCATGTAGGCATTATTATTGTGTGTTGAATGATGATGAATGTGCGACTTGTGGATGATCAATTTTTCATGGGAACTATCGTTTTTGTACAATAAATAAATATTAGTCATAAAACAAGGCGGTTTTTAGTTTTTTTTGCTTGAACATTAATTATATCTCATTTTTGTTTTCCTTCTTTTTATATTATTTACAGGAAACTAAATAAAATATTTATTTCATTAGAATAAACATAACAATGGATATATCAAGTTCTAATTTTCAATTAATTTGTTGTTTTCCATGTCTCATTTCATCACTTCACAAGCCACTTAAATAAATAATTATTAAAATTATCAAATAACCATTTTTTTTCATTTTTTTCAAAAAAAAGAAAAATTGAATTTAGAAATAAATATTAAATATGATTTTTATTTTTTAAAATTCAGCCCTCATCAAAAAACGGGGTTTTATACCAATTTAAAAAACAAAAGAGGAAAACTCGAATTTTACAATGCATTTATTTTTTTAAAAATGAAAATTTTGACTCAAAATAAAAGATGATGGATTTGTACAAAATATAGGGAAAATTCTAATAAAAATTAAAAGAGGATGGATTTTTCTCTTATTATCATTGAATTAAATTATTAATGAAAGTTAGTTTCTTCACTTTTTATCCTTATATTAATCTTACAAGTAAAGCGAAAGTATTTAATATCGTTGCACTCACAAATTGGGATTGCTGATGATATTTCTTTGGATTGAGTTCGTCGGATACTAATCTCAAATCTTAATTTATTGAAATTATCTACTTATGATGATTGGCGTTATTCAAGAATTTTCGAAACTCGCGTGAAGAACCATAAAGAATAGAATAGATTTTTATCGGTCGTTAACTACCTCCCATTAAATCTATCGTGCAACTCATGGGTGCAAAATGGAATACATCTCTCCGTACAACGCGTGGGTGAAAACACTAGTAAAAGAATAAACAATTTTGAGACGTACAAGTTTAGGTGATGATATATATTTTTAGACAATTTACTTGCATTTAAAATCATACAAGTTCTTTTCAACTTTTCTTTATATTATCCATATTCTATATTAAAGTAAGATAGTTGGCAGCATTTTTTTCGGTCAAAACCAATTGTGTAATATTTTTTTATATTTTAAATCGAATGTTTTTGGTTTTGTGGTATCCATGATAAACTCATAATGCGTGACGCTGTGATGTTCAATATATGTTGATATTAGAACATGCGTAATATTGTTTATTTGAAAAATTGAGAAAATGATTGGCTTATCAAAAAAAATTTTTTTTTTCTAGTATTCGAGGAACCAAGTATTAATTGGTAGTGTGTTTATCCTAGAATAATTGTAGTTTCATTAATATGTTCTTGGAAATAATATATAGGAGGGATATAATGACTAAAAAATATAAATAATAAATTTTTTTTCAAAAATGTATAATAATAATTTTAAAATATATATTATTAAATAAAATAATAACACATTAATAAATATAGAGAGAGAGATACCTAAATTCTATGTTCTGAATTTTTTATTAAAAGTTAAAATAACATATCGAGTTTCATATTTTTTATTTTATCTAATATTGTTAATTTGTATTTTCTAGAACGTATAAATTTAGTTCATCTGTACATTGTTCATCACTTATGTTTAAAAACAAAGCGTACATATATACACCGCATTAGCCTATGGAGTCGTAAAACTTATGTGAGATAATAAATTAATTTTATAAAGATTAAAATATTTTGTGATACAATATATAAACAATGATTATGTTCCTCTTCTGTATTATCCTTTCGCATATGTATTTTATATCTTTTAATTAAATAATTGTTAAAAATATCTCTTCGTGCAACATATGGTGTGAATATTAGGGCATCCTTATTGCAAATGTCTATTTTCATTGTATATTTTAGAGAGAAATAGAAAGAAGATAATTATTTTAATAGGTAAGGAATTGAAAAATATGCAGACAAAAATGAGATGGCAAAGTGTAAAAGGGGGAAGAAATAGAAAGAAAATTGAAAATTATAATAAAATAGTAGTAGGAGATATGGAGTTGAATGTGGGAAGATAGACATAACGCGGAAATGAGGAAAAAATGGAAAAAAAATTAAGTAAAATGAGAGAAATGTGATTAAAAAATTGAAAATAGAAAAATTGTGGGACCCACTTGAAACTTTTGTAAGTATATCGTTTTAAAATGCACATTTGAGAATAGATATTTGAATTGGAAATGCTCTTAGCACTACTATTAGGGTGTGTTTGATTAGCAAAAGATTTTTACGAAAATGTCAAATCAAGGAATCCGTTTTGCAACTTCATTGTTTGATTCCAAGCTAAAAAAGAAGCAGTTTTCCATAATACAATAATTTTAAGCACGTTTTAAACACTTTTCCAAAAAACCAGATTCTTTGCTAGGTAGGAGATTTTGTTTCCTGAGAAAATAATTTTTAGGTTTTGTTTTCCATCATTACTCACCAAACACACCCTTATTGTTCAATATATAATATATACGGATTTGTTCAAGTAGCCACTGTGGGTACCGTATGGTACCCACAGTGGGCACGTGGCGCCACCAGGTGGCACCACGTCATCACACCGAAAATTTTTTTATTTTATTTTTTTTTGGAATCTACGTTAAGTTAAACGAATAATACATAATCGCGATGGTGGGAGTGCCCTCACCCTATAATTTTTTTTGTAGATCGTAAGGTACCATGTACTCAGATCAGAACTGATAATATATAATGTAGGATATTCTGATGTGGCCGGTGTATTAGATTTTTGCAAGAGAGAAAAAATCAGCAGTGCCTTAAAATATCCAATTTGGGGGGAAAATTAGGGTTAAAACAATGAATCTAATTTATCCCCCGATGAAGTTCTGCGATTCAATTTCATAGAACCCATTCATCGCTGACTGGATACGGTAACCATCTATCTGTTCTACAGTGTATCCTGCTTCTGTTTATACTGATCATCGGCTAGGGTTTTGTCAATCTGCAACAAACAATGTGAACCGCTGACCAATTCAGTTCTGTTATTTTATCTATTTTTATGTGAGAGCTTTGTGGTGGGTCACTGATTTATGAAGTTCGTATGAATTTTCCTAGTTCACATCAGTGTTGAGAGCTCGTAACCAGCTCAGTTTTTTTCGAATCTGCTTCAATTAACCATGATGGATAGGTCTTGTGGGATTCATATATTAATTTTTCTAATTGTTAGAGCCTGGAGATCATTATTATAATTGCCACTCTTGGTGTTATTGAAATTTTCATTTACTATATGCCAGCTGAAATATATATTTTAGATCTTTTATTAATTAGACTTCTGCGAATTGTGTAGGCATGATCGTAAATTCTTTGTTTACATTTTAGAAACGATCAGAGCCTAACTAAATTTAGGGTTTAAGACGGGCAGATCCAGCACCCCTTGAGCATGCGCGGATCCGTCGGAAGTACGTTTACCGTGGCTGCTGGAAGAGTCTGTTTTCGTCTGCACTTGGAGTCTCAGGAAGAAGAAGACGATTACTGTTTGCCGATGGGCTGTGTTTAGGTTTAGGTTTAGGAGAATTAGATTTTAGGATTTTGTTGTAAACTCGGGCTTTTCTTTTACTTTAGGTTGTTGGGCCAAATTCATTAAAATAAAACCAATAAGAATCTTAATAATTATTACGAAGTTAGTTACCCAAATATCCAACACAATTAGGAATTTATCCATTACACAAAAGACCAAATACTTGTGAATAATGAACCACAATTTAGAAATCAGAAATTCGAATACCCAAATTTGATATTCCGATTGCGATTCACGAACTCTTTGCTCTGCCCGTCACTGCCGTGACCTGATTCCGCCGCCGGCCTGCTGCCTCCGCCGACTATCTCTTATGTGCCACCTTCCGTGTTTGTCCTTTGTTCAAGTAAGTAAAGTAAGATGATTAATGAACTAATCTTGTTGTAATGGTGGTTGTGTATTGTGTAATTGTTGTATTTTAGGAATTTAGGGGTTTTCGCCTTTTTTGTGGAAACCGGGCGGTTTTTCTTTTTAGTTTTGCTGTTTTAGTGAGATTTTTGACTTAATGTCTTAATGACTTTAGTTTATTGAGCATTTGAGCTCTGCTTGTTTAATTTAGGTAATAGTCTTATTTAGGATAATAAGTTAGGTTTAATAATTTGAGTAGCTTTTTATTGGTTTGGATTTTAATAAATTTGATTAGTTTACTTTAGTGTAGTATTGAAATTTAGAAATTGAATAGACAATTGTAGTTTTATATTGATGATTGATGAATTAATTTTATTTGGGGTTTAGTACTTTAGTCATTTAATTTTTTTAAACTAGTTTAGTGTTGAAATTGAACAAATTACGATTATTTGTTGATCAATTTTTAATTTAGGCTTGAATATCTTAATATCTTATGCTTCCTCTATATTTTGGTGCGTGTAGATACATATTTATAATTCTTAACATTAATTAATTATAAAATATCGTGACTAATGGTGAATGGTCAACTTTTATCGATGGTCAACAATTGTTGACCATCAACGTCCACCCACAGTGGCTGCTCTAGCTAGACTTAAATGCTTGATCTATCCCTGGTTTAAGATGATATCATTCATTAAATCTTAAAAATTTCTTAGCCTGGCGTGGGAGAGGAAGTGAGTGATGTGCTGTTATGAAATTCCACCGCCACCATTCATTGTGACTTTGATTCAAACATTTATATCAAAGTAGGAGGTAGCAAAAATTAATAATTAGTTTCTGACTTTCCAGTTTGATTCGGGAGTTTCCTACTCTAACTGGGACACTTTATCTTTGTGTCACTTTCGGTTTAACTTGGACCTCTGCGGTGCCTTATTATAAACATCACTTCTTAGGAGATCTTGGGACGTGGATGGAACAAGGAACTAAATATTCACTTGCCTTGGACATTCTTCATTGACATTTTCCCCATGCTTTAGAAGTCTCAATCAATTACCACGATCTTTTGACTCTTCGAAACAAAATGCAAACCTTAAGGTGCCCTGATTTTAATTTTTTATTTTGAATTACAAGAGGGAGTGTGGGGGAGAGGAATTGAACCCTTGATTTAGGGGTTGCGAGACCAACCCGGATGCCACTGGATCACATGGGTCTTGGTGGTGTCCTGGGGTGTTAACCTGAAATAAAACAAATAAATTATTCAACTTAATGCAGAAATAGAGAAAAAAAAAAAGAAAAAGAAAAAATGTTCATTGCCAATCTTAAACCATTTACTAAATTCATAATAAAACAGAGCAAATGTAAAAAGTTTCCCTGTACTGAAATTCAGTGCTGGTCGAGTTTAAGGTTTCAAGTGAAGCGACTTAAGTGCTGTAACTACAAGTATGTAGGAATGATAGATGTGCTATTATTCTGTTCTACATCCACATTTGCTAATAGCTTTATCATCTAGCATGTTCTATGTCATTGAGTACACTATATATTTTAAGAAGTGGTTCAAACCACATCTCTGGAATGTATAATGCTGTTAAATCCATTTATGATCTTAATTCTTGACATTTTCATTCATAATCTAGAATGTTGCAATTTTTATTTGATAGCTGCATGTGATTTGAATCTTTGTGCTTCTTTGGGTGATAATTTTCAAAAAATGTTTTTTGATCGCGTGGCTAAGAAGTTGCAAAAGTTATTGGGACTTGTGAATGTGTGTGGAAAAAAAAAGAAAAAAAGAAAACGTTGTTGCGTCAATGAGATGTGGGTTTGAAAATGATAGAGAGAAAATTATTTATGAAAATTCTAAACCAGACACAAGCTCTTTAGTTGTTAGATCTGTCCAAATTGTTTATAAAATTCCTTTTTAGGAGTAGATTCATTATGTGGAGGTTTTCAGATTTTGGTTGTATTCATTTGTTACTGTCACTCAGGTCTTGGAGTTCCTGGAAATTTTGGTTTGAGAATGTATTGAAATGCGATGCCTAGGAATATTACAATGCTACTAAGACGTGTTGATATTGGATTTGACGACAAAATCTGAAGTGGTGGTAAACAGAAGATCAAGACATAAATGGAGTGCAATAGGGAGGAGGCTGTAAGAGCAAAAGAGATTGCAGAGAGGTATTTTCTGGATAAGGACATCAAAAGAGCTCGAAAATTTGCTCTCAAGGCTCAGAATTTATTTCCCGCACTAGATGGCATTTCTCAATTAGTGAAGACATTCGAAGTTTATATTTCCTCCGAGGAGAAAATAAACGGCGAATATAACTGGTATGCTGTACTTGGTGTGCCCCCTTTAGCCGATGATAAGACAGTTAGAAAGCAGTATAGGAAACTGGCTCTTATACTTCATCCTGACAAGAACAAATCAGTAGGGGCAGAAGGGGCATTTAAACTTGTTTCACAAGCTTGGAGTTTGCTATCTGATAAGGCAAAGAAATTTGAATACGACCAGATGTACAGTAGAGCATGCTATCAGATGAATGGATTTTACAACTTTTCGAAGAATGCAACTTCCGGAACGAAGGGCCCAAAGGGTAATTCTAGTAAGAAAGATGTCTCATCTGGTCCACCTCCGCCTCGTAAGAAGGAACAGCGTACGTTTTGGACACTGTGCCATCGTTGTAAGATGCAATATGAATATCTCAGGATGTATCTTAACCAACATCTCCTCTGCCCGAATTGCCTCGAGGCCTATTTTGCAACAGAAATTGAGCCGCCATCTAAAGGGTTTAATATCAGTAATTCATCCAACAGTGCTCCATTCTTTGACTCAAATGGCTCTGCTCAAGCTGCAAATATGGTTCAACAGGCTTATGAGAAAGTGAGAAAAGAACGTCAGAAAAGACAGGCTGCTTCTAGAAGAGAGGAGGCTAATCGAAGGAAAAATAACTCTTTGAAAAGAACAACTGATGGTGGATCCTTTGGGCACTCTAATGCTATGAAGAGAAGAAAAGGAGTTGAAGATTGTAGTTCAAACGAGAACACAACGAACGAGTTGAGTCTTGAAGTTGACTTTCAACCGATGTTGATAGAGAAGGTTCGAGGGCAAATCCGTCAAAAGTTAAAACACGGGATCTCAACTCCTCCTCCCAAAACATCATCAGCTTTTGAAGCTCATGTATATAATATAGAAAATGAAACAGCATATGATGTCCCAGATTCTGATTTTCATGATTTTGACAGGAACAGAATGGCGAGTTGTTTCAAACAAAACCAGGTGTGGGCCGTGTATGATGTTGACGGTGGTATGCCTCGCTATTACGCCATGATTCATAACGTGATTTCTTTAAGCCCTTTTGAGGTGCGCATCAGTTGGCTTAATCCAAAATTCAGTAAGTGGTTCAATTCTGGCTTTTCAAAAACATGTGGCATTTTTGGAATAACCAAACATGGAATTAGAATCTCCATTGACTCATTTTCCCACAAGGTTAAGTGGACGAAAGGCACTGATGGAACTATCCAGATACTTCCACTGAAGGGGGACGTGTGGGCCCTGTACAGAAACTGGTCAACCCAATGGAATGAACTCACAGAGGACACAATAATACACAAATATGACACGGTGGAAGTACTTGAAAACTATGATGAGGAACTAGGGGTACTTGTTGTTCCTTTAGTTAAAGTTGCTGGCTATAAAGCAATTTTTCACAAGGTTCTCAGCCCAAGGGAGATTAAATTAATCCCAAGGGAAGAGATGGGTCGATTTTCACATCAGGTACCATCACGCTATCTCACTGGTCGAGAAGGGTCGGATGGTCTCAAGGGTTGTCTGGAATTGGACCCTGCAGCTACTCCTTCGGAACTTCTCGAGGTTATCTCAGTAATTAAAGAAACCGATTTGACGAATGATGACGAGATTTCTGAAATATTGGACTTAACTGATACTCAAACCACCAATGTCAACAAGGGGAAAGAAAATTCTTGAAAAATGCAATGGGATGTAATTCGAGAATGGAGGTTACACAATCGATAACAGAATAGGATGCGAAAGAATGTAAGTGCACGTTTGAGAGACACGGTAGCAAGTGAATAAGATTTGTTCTCTCTCTCTCTCTCTTTTTTTCTCCCTATACTTGTCTTTTCGAGGAACAAGACCTACGAGTGTGAGATATTCATCTTTGAGGTGAAACTGAAGTCTTTGTTCGTCTGGCAAATGCCTTGTTGGAATGCAGTTCATTGGAGAACTTCAGAAGGACCATTTAGTTGTTAGCAATGGGGTTTGAATATTTCATATTTGACTTGAGATGTACAATTTTTGGTTCCAAGTAATGTTGGAGCTCTGAGAGAGAGATTGAAGGACCCTTTTTCCTCTACTTTTTAATCCCATAGATGACTGTTACATTTACTCTCATGACTCATATTGCCTTCTAGAGTTGTAGCATTTTCTCTTCTTTCTGTTCACGTAATGTATCAACTCATATGATGTATTTATAGCCAATGGATTGATTTATTTCCTGGTTTGTGTTGGATTCTAGTCTTGGATGGTGTTAACAGTATTTGCTGGTGATGTACTGCTTCTACTTTTCGATTTTTTCCCTTTTTGTTTTCAGGAAATATGTTAATTATTTTCCATACAAGTAATTTGAACGCATTTGATCTGACGCCCATGGCTAGTAGATAGTCCTGGTCCATTGTATGGTAAAATGCCCACTTGGGCCACGCGTCCCCACCGGGGGGGGTGGGTTAGAAATCTGTCCACAAGCGGAGCCGAAATTGGAACAAAATGAGGTTAGTAGGTTACACAATTATTTGAGAGCGTCAATTTGGCAAACTTGTATTTACAACAGTAGAGTCAAAAAATTTATTTAGCAGGGATCAAAAAAATATGACAGATGTATATGGATATTGTATGTGTCATTTTAATAGATAATCAATAATATGTATGTGATGTGAAAAGTGTAACTCGGTAATGTAACAGTCAAATATACATATACGCTTTTTGGTTTCCATTTCCACGGCATTGAATGATACAAATCTGGAGTCTAGTCTTGGTTAATTGTTTTAATCTTTACTCAATTTTGTGTTACGTTTTATTTTTGTCTCACTTTCAAAAAAAAAGTTTTATTTTTGTCCCTCTTATTTTAAAGTACTTTTCGAAGATCTAATTATGCAAAGTTGCGCCCTAACTATTAATACCATTACCGATTTTTGTTAGAATTTACGGTGCTTGTCATGTGATTAACGAATTATCACATGACATAAATTTTAGTTAAAAAACACTGAAAGAAAAGGTGCGGCAAGAGCATTAACTTTGATTTCTAACATACACATCGAACCTCGACAACAAATTATTCAAATATTTCATTTCATTGAAGTTCCATGATCACTGTCAAAATGAAAAACAAAAAGTAAAAACATAAAAAGTAAATCCCTAAAATCCGATTTCTGCCATGAATTGGGGACTAGCAGTGCAATTTTCACGAATTCCATCACGTGTAAATGTGTAATAGCCTTACTTTCGCAACCCCTCCCCCTCCCCCTCCCCCAAACCAAATCTTTCGAGTTTGTGACAATTTCAACCCTTTTTTTTCAACGTGAAACCCTCATAATCTTTAAATTATGTGTCACTGAAGCCCCTAACTGACGGATTCCATCCAATCAGCCATTAAATTAGCATTTTTTGTCCGTTTGTGCACAAAGATTAGGGGTGTTATGTGAAAATAACCATTTTAAATATTTTTAAACTTCACACAAATTTTAAAAATATACAATTTAGTCAAAATCTTTTTAAACCTCAAAATTTTAACTTTAATTTTTTACAATATCGTCCTAAATTTTTTAATTTCACAATTTCAACATTATTTTTGAAAAATAGGCAAAAATGGTCCATAAATTTTACGGCTGCTGTGAAATTGGTATGAAATAACAAAAGGTAGTGTGATATTAATGTCATTGAATTAATTAATTTGATGCTAATTTTATTCAGTCTATAATTAATTTTATGGAATTTATATTACACCGATTAAATAATTTTTATTGAACATTTTCAACAAAGTAGAATTTGAACACATTAATATCATAATTTTTCAAAAAATTATTTAGAATTAAATACATGCACATTTTGATTTCAACCAACAATTAATAATAAATGTAATTTATAAAATTTTAGTAGGAATATATCACTATAAAAAAATATCCAGAATGTAGAAATATAATAAAAACAAAACTTAAAAAAGAATTTAAAAAATAACAAAAATCTAACATTTCACACCAAGCCCCTCCTTTAACCCAAGCTAGCAATACCTACCCACTAGCGACGATCCACGGGGCTTTCCCCCTAGTTTTATCGCTTGCCGACGAAGTTGCCGACAGGTGATAATATGCTAGTTGTATTATTAGCTAGTACAACCAGCTAATTATTGATTATGAAATCAGAGGAAAGCCACCCCCCCAAAATTGTTGGTATAATCAGGAGTCTTAGGCAGATGGGGCTTCCCCTTGGTTGTTGGGCGGCGAAATCATCGTCATGTTTAATTTTTTTTTTTGTATTTTATTTTATTATTTTGTTACATTAGGCATATTTTTTACAATGATATATTTATACTAAAATTTAATGGAGAGAAAAATAATTACGAGTGTATTTGATTGGAAGAAAAAAAATTCAATGGAAAATGTTTTCTCACATATATCATGAGAAAATATTTTTCATCTTTTCGAGGAAAAGTCATGTCTTTTGTCTTACAAGGAAAATTGTTGCAATCAAACACCACTAAAGCAAAATTTAGATGGAAAATATGTTCTGCCCTCATTTTCCACCTTCAATCAAACACACCCTACATTTATTATTGGTTGTTAGTTAAAATCAAAATGTGCGCACTTCTAATGCTAAGGAAAATTTTGAGAAATTATGATATTAATGCAAAAAAATGTTAAAATTATCGATAAAAACTATTCAATTGATGTTAAATAAATTCAATAAAATTAATTATAGACCAAATAAAATTAGAATCAAATTAATTAATTCGATGACATTAATATCACGCTACCTTTTGTTATTTTATACCAATTTCGTAGCAGCCATAAAAATTTATAGACCATTTCCATCAATTTTCCAAAAATGATGTTGAAATTGTGAAATTAAAAAATTTAGGACTAACTTAAAAAAATTAAAGTTAAAATTGTAAAGTTTAGAAAGATTTAGGATTAAGTTGCATTTAAAATGGTTATTTTTATATTACACCCTGAGATCTTTAATACACAACAAGACAAATAAAAGCCAATTTAACGGTGGATTGGGTGGAATCCATCAATGGAGGGCTCTAATGATACATAATTTAAAGATTAAAGGGTTTCACGTTACAAAAAAAAAAAAGAAAAAAAGGGGAATGGCTTTGAATTATTATAAATTCGAAAGATTGGGGGAGGCTTGGGGGAGGTGGGCGGTTGCGAAAATAACCCCTGTAATATTACCTTGCCTACGTGGACTCTCCACACCAATCCTTTCTAACCACGTGTACACTAATACGAGTTTGACCCAATCACAATGACGTGCTCACAACTAACACAAGTCAGGTGGACTCCGCCGATCTTCTATCTTAAGGTGTTTCGTATAAATACCCAAAAAAAAAAAAAACAGTTTCCCAAACATAAATAAAGGGGGGGAAAAGGGAAGAAGGAAAAAAGAAGAAGTAATTAAATAGAGGGATCGGTCTACATTGCTTCGCCGGAGCTAGATCGCCGTGAAAATCTCCGGTTTCTTTTGTTCAGACCGTTACCAGATAACCGATCTCCCCGTAACCATGGTGAAAATCTGATCTTCTTCTCTTTCATATTTAATTGATGTTTTTATTGTTTAAAATATCGATTTTGATTCATGCGTTTCACATTTTGTTTCTGATTTGCAGGATTTGAAAATCTGATTTCTTTGTAACTCTCATTTTTATTAGATTGGTGTTTTTGACATTTTGTTGTTTGAAATCATTGTGATTTTTGTTTTTCATTTTTCATTTTTTTGTTGGGTAGGTAAGGTTGTTGATGAGTGATTGATCTGATTTTATGATCAATTTTGTTTTTATAGCATGTAATTATTGATTTTCTAGCTCAATTTCAATAAATTGAATTTGAAATTGTTGGCAAGAAAATTATAGACAGCCACGATTAGATAAACAGATTTGGAAATACTATTGCATCCAAACTATATTATAAACATTGTAGGACCTTTATCATCGCAATTTGAAAGTTGGGATCTCTACGGTGTTTGGCAAAAATAATTAGCATATTCTTTTTGTCTGGGTAACAACTTTCAGCATTTTCTGCAGAATTATGCTGTGAGTTCATGCATTGATCTGCCGTGATGATTATTAGTTCATTGAAAAATGACAGGAGCTTATCAAGTGAGTAGAAGAAGAACAGAGCAGGTTCTTTCTTTCAATTTTGGGTTGAACTTGGAGTTCCACTCAGGGGAATTATGAACAAATAATATTCAAGTCACTTTGTTAAAATCTGGGTTAACACGGCCGATTTTGCTCTAGCTTTGGTTCTATTGACTCATCACATATTTAAACACCGAAAAAACTTTTGTGAATCCTTTTCAGGTATAGTTGAACTTCTTGTTGAACAACCGATTCTAAATATTAGAAAACAATTTTGAAAACCCTTTATGATTAGGGACTCAAAATTTTCCAGTCATTGTTGTGCATCTATCACTTGTTATACAAAATCAAACTTTGGATTACCTAGTAAAATGCAATGCTGTGGTTAATCGCGTATCATCTCTGTTATTTTCTTTTTCAGACTACTTCAAGGAGGCTTGCCGACAGGAAGATCGAGAAGTTTGAGAAGAATATCACCAAGCGTGGGAGTATCTCTGAGACTAGCACCAAGAAAGGAAAGAACTATCCTGTTGGTCCAGTCTTGCTTGGATTCTTTGTGTTTGTCGTCATTGGATCATGTAAGACATTCTTAAATTTACCCACTAATTCTCCATTGCCCCTTTGTTTAGTAGTTTTTTTTTCAAGCTCACATTATGTAGGCCTAAATCGCATGTTCTCCCATATAACCTATTTTTCCTCGAAAACTTTACCACACGCATAGTTGATTAGATTATGTTGATTTGCATGAATAACAGTTTTATCATATCTTCAAACTACTACCTATTCACATATATTTCCCTAAATCAGTGCTCCGCCACTTATTTACCGAGTTTCTAAATACAAATCAATTAACTCGTTTATGAACTACTTGCCAAACATACTCCTCTTGTCAGATTGTTATCACTTATTATAGGACATGGCGACATGAATTTAATTGCTTGAAATTTTCCCATTCCTTTGCTTGGAAGTTCGCTTATTTTTATTTTGTTTTATTTTCTGCGTATATAGTTTGGTGAAGTTGTAGTCTTGTAAGTCAATAGACGATCAATTGATCTCTTTTTTGTTCATCTACAGCGCTCTTCCAGATAATCAGGACGGCGACCAGTGGAGGCATGGCCTAATGGTCTTTTGGTATATTCTATGTTAGCCTGTTTTCTAATGCGCTCTTCGGAGTAGTAGCGTCAATGTAGAAGAGAACTGATTACCTAAACTAGCTATGTTTTACATTAAACAACTTTGAAAAGCGTATGTAAAATTCTCGTTCCTTGTCTACACCTTTTGTTTTGGATCTCTGTCATTTATAATTCCATGCTTACATCATCATGAGGGAAACCGGTTTAACATATTTGTGTATGTCAATGGTCATTCAATTCAAATGATTTACATATGAAGTAGTTGAGCAATGAGATCCCTCCATCATATGGAACACCGCTAGTGCTCCCCTGCCCACTATGGAGCATGCCCACATGGCGCCGTGGCGTGCTGTGGGGGCGCCACGTCGCCAAAATTTTTTTTTTTTTTTGGAATCTAGGTTAAGTAAGATGAATAATACATAACAGCCCCCCTAATGGCGGGGGCTCATGTAGGCCCCACATTTTTTTTCCTCCAAATTTACCATGTGTGGGCATGTTATATGCCCACTTGATGGGCAGGATCTGTATGAAACACATTCACAATATAAAGAACGAACAAAAAGTAGATCAACTTCCCATCTTCAAAACATTTCCGTAATGCACTCAATGAACGTGGCGAAGAAATAGATATGGTTTAAAAGTCGCTTTCTAATAGATCTCCTTTGTAACTTATTAGTGGTGCATATCAGATAAAATTGATAACAAATTATTGTTGATGAGTCAAAGTCTCATCGACATTATCTATTTGGTGGTTTTGCCACTTACTAATTCCAATCTATTGAAATAAATTTTGACATTTCCAAATTCACGCATATTACCACATACCCAGGGATTGCATTGCAGTACTACCTTCCTATGAATGCTTATTCTTTTAATTTATTAAGTAATCAACGTATCTACCAAGACCCATGTGGTCTAGTGGTATCCAGATCCCTCTCTTCCACCCCTACACATAGGCTACGATTCCCCTCCCCAACACTCCCCTTGGCCTTGCAATTCAAAAAATGAATTAGTCAATGTATTTTACACACAAAATACTATTTAATAAATATTATAGAGTTTCAAAAGTGAAAAATAGTACATTATAACACAAGTATTAGATGGATGGATAATAACCAAGGCATGAAAATTGTATAAACAGTATCTGAGTTGATGAACAGAGCTCCCATCTAGATCGCAAACCAACTGAACCACAGCATTAAAACAGTTCATGAAAATGTACATGCTTATTAAAAGGTCATTGCCAGCGAAATAACAGGCTGCTGCAGGTAGTACCAGCAGCTGACTGACGCCCATCTGGGATCAAATCCATTCCACAATGAATCACCACCACCACCACCACCACCATCATCATCATCATCATCATCTCCACAAAATCAAGCAACAGCGGTCGAGCAAGGGTGAAAAGCAGTGCCACATGCAATCCACTGCCTCTTTAATACACAACTAGGTACCTTAGCCCAATCCCGACTGGACAAATCATAAGTCACCAACCGATTAACCTGTCTTGATCTCAAAGACAGCATTAGTAAACCCTTATTACCTAAGCAAGTCATACGAACCTGCTTACCGTAAAACTCCAAGCACCATATATTTGGCATTCTGTCAACCTCCTTCCACAAAAGCGTCATCTTTTGCAGCTCCCATATGCAGACACATGTGGCAGCATTCTTCGTCAGCAGCCCCACGAGCATGATCTTTCCTCCATTTTCTGCTAACGCGTGATCACTCAAGTGTATGGGTAGTGGGATTATGAACTGTTTCCAAACACCAGTGACCATGTTGTAGGACACTATCCCATCAGGGAGTGAACGCAAGAAGTATAGAGTCTCGTTGATGGATACTGCTTGAGACCTGAAGTTTAGCGCTAGTGGGAGTTTGATACTTGAGGGCATTTTCCCTGGATGGGTCCATGTGTTTTTGGTGGAGTCGTAGACTTCATACTCCCCATCACAACCCACCCAAAGGATCTTATACCCCTCATTTGTAGAATTTTTTTTTAGGGTCATTGTCATTCCAACTGCCACACGAAACCACACCTTAACAGACCTAGCGGGTAACTCTTTGAAGGACCTAGTAAGAGGGTTACACACATAGAAGCTTCTATGTCCAATGTCAAGAAAACATATGAGACCCCCTGCTGACGCCACTGGCAAGAAAATCGATTTTGTTGGCAATGAAGGAACGCTTGGGTGGTACCATTTTCTAAATGAAGGATCATACATGACTCCTGTACTAATAAGTTCATGAGTAATGGTATAAAACCATGTTTGGGTTTGATTAACTTGAGCACACTGGTCAGAGAAACTTTGAGAAGTTGGCAATGAGTTCCACTTCCGGCAAACAGAACGAAAGCGGAAAAAGGTTGCGATTGGGACTCTTGCCATGACAGCTTCAAAAAGGTCTTCGGGAAATTCTTTCCAGATGCACTGTTCCATCACTTCGGTTGAGCTTGTGGCTGTAATTTCCTTCCCCTGATTACGCTCTCTGTGGGCTTTCTTTCTAGGTGGAGGTTTACCGGGTTCCAACATTTTGAGATTTTCAGATTTACCGGCAGTCATTATGAGATTACTATAGCAACCGTCTTCCACGGAGCTATTTTCAAGATCCAGCAAACACCATCTGGCAATCAATAAAGCTTTATAAGATTCTCTGGAATTATAAGACAGACGGAGCTGGGTGGATTTTGACTAAACAGACCATATAAAAATGCTCTAACAAAGTCATTTAATGGTCTGAAATAGTTTTAAACAGTATAATGGCTAATTACAATTGATAACACTGTACCAAGTTTACGCCGTGAAACAATAATTGTTTCACGTGCAAGATGCTACTAACTATGATCTTTGTAGGTGGTTAGAAATGGTAAATTTTTCACAAATTAGCCAACTCGTCCACTCACAAGATGAAGAGAGACCACAAATTCATTGTAAAGAGTTGCTAATTCTGAAAATAATGCTTGGGGTACGTTACTTTCTTGGTTTAAAAAATGTTTGGCTAAGTTTAAAAATGTAGAAGTTTAGATTCTGTTTCCAAACACGTTGAGCACATTACTTAGTATTTCTATGTAAAGAGTTAATAATTCTGAAAATAATGCTTGCCTTATTGTCACAGTAAGTAACCTAATTCAACTCCGATATTATTCCTTTTTTTTTTTTTTAAATAAAATAATGATTTAGAAGATTACATACATGTAGTTGTTATGCTTAAAGAAACACTATAAATATTCTAGAGATACTTTGGCTAGTGTTGCATATCAAGACTTCATATGATTTGAATTTCGGGACAAGCGTGGAAAGGTTGATAAGGAATGCTCCATCTTATACTAATAACGTCATTTTAGTAAATTAATATGTCAAAAAGAACAATTGTTTTGGGGAAAATAGCATTACATGAAAATATTATCAAATGAAAAGAAAAAAATTCAGCTCTGGGAGGAGAGGATGACTCCCTTCTTTACAGGCAAAGATTTCGATTGAACATTTCATTTCCCATACAAATAGTGTGCACTTAGCTTTCTTACAGTTAAGAACAGAGAAGCAGCATGCTAAAATGAATCCATGCTTAATTTAAGGTCGAGAACATTATTATCCCCTCAGAACAAGCATGGAAAGGCTGTTACGGAATGCTCCATCTTATAGTAATGACGTCATTTTAGTAAATTAAGATGTCAAAAAGACCAATTGATTTGAGGAAAACAGCAGTTTATGAAAATATTATCAAATGAAGAGAAAAAAAATTCTGCTCCGGGAGGAGAGGATGACTTCCTTCTTTACGGGCAAAGATTTCGACTGAACATTTCATTTCTAATACAAATAGTGTGCACTTAGCTTTCTCACAGTTAATAACAGAGAAGCAGCATGCTAAAATGAATCCATGCTTAATTTAAGGTCGAGAACATTATTATCCCCTCTCCAGGTACAGTAACAAGTGAGTTTCTCCTAAAAAATTTCTTGCAACTGCATGAGCTTCTTGGGCTTAATAAAAGTCTTATACCATCATGGATCAGGCCTTGCACTGTAGCACAACTGAACGGGTATAATTGTTTACCGCAGGAATGTGAAGAATTAGACATGCCATTTCATAATCTATTGGATACTATAATTAGATGTGAAAGCAAGGTGATGAGCACGGAGAAGTTCCAGGTGCTGCTAAAATGGTTTCGGGAGTACAGCCTTACAGGGGCCCCGCCGGGGGTGTTGGACATAAATTGAAGTAGAAAAAATGATGAAGGCATGCAATTGCAAACCTTTTCAAGACATATATTGTTCCAGTGGAAATTGAATGTCTCCCAAGCTACAGTCACTCAATGTAGTATAGCAATATATTAATATTAATCTTCTTGGTCAAAGGATTCTATTATAAAATTTCATGGTCTTTAATGAATTGCTACAGCCTTCGGCACAAATCAAACTGAACTTTCTAGATTAAAGAATTTATGTCGAGACATAATATGGCTCATCCCCTACTGTGGCCCATGACATGTGGATGCACCAATAAATTGCAAAGTGTGCTTCTAAAGACCTCATGTGTCCTTTGCAACTTAGATTGCATGATTGATATGCCGTTATAATCTCATCGCGGTGAGGATTAGTCACCATCATTAATTAGACATGGAGCCCACCTAAAACTCCCCTTTCAACTTGGCTGGCAAATTAGTTACTAAAAGACTGAAACCATTTTATGACAACATAAGCTACAACATTGAATTTTTCTCAGAAGTTCAGTGCCAGTTCATACTGGTAATCCTGAAATCCGTTAAAAGACTAAAACCATTTTATGATAATATAAGGTACAACGTTGATTTTTCTCATAAGTTCAGTGCCAATGCATACTGGTAATCCTGAAATCCGTTTTCTTACATTTTCTGCCTAATAAAGAGTATAATTACTATAACTACTAGATACCACATTATGCTATTTTCAATCCCATAGAAAGTACTGACCACTGCAAACAAATATAAAAAATTGATCTGCAACCCTGAACCCCCCAGGTGCAGCAACAACACAACCAAATAATTGTCCAATAATGGATCATGCGTTAATGGATCTACCATACCCCTGACTAAATCTCATTGGAGGATCAACATGTGCACAATATGAAGTAGAAAAGAATTAGCTTACTGTTAGGGTTTGTAATTGTCAGCGAGATGAGTTGAAACACGACAAACTAATTAAAAAATATATATATATCCAAAGTGTAGCCGGAGTTTTACTAGTCTTTTGTAGGTAAACAAATTTGTAACTTCCAGAAGAGGTAAATTTCACTTTTTTATGAATAGATGATTATTAAGTTGAATTGGTGGATACGAGAAAAACGAACAAATCAGGTTCTTGCAACTGTGAAGAAGATATTTTAATCCGATTTAGATTACACAGAAATCCTCATTACATTCCCGAACACCATCACAAACAACGAAAAATTTCAATGCAAATCAAAATAATTAATCCAAATCAGACAACACAAATTAATAATAGCTATTCTAGTTTCATCAGAACATAGCATCTCCTAATCCAAATCCATCGCAACCATCTCCCAAAACAATACTCAACAAAATCTCGATGCAAGCATCAAATTAAAAAGATAAAAAGGTAGAGCTGAAATTGCAGACCTGAGATTGTGCTGAGGTTGAAAATGAAGGAAGTAATTAGAAGGAACCGAAGGAAGAGAACCGGAGAGTTCCAAAACCTCTTGTAATTGTCCGATGAATTGCCTTAAAATGGAGACTCCTTCCATCATTCCATAGCCATATTTTCCACCATTCTCCTTCCCTATCCCCACCCCACCTCACATCGCCATACTCTCTCCTCTGTGTATATATATGTATTGTATCTATATGTTGTATCTGTGTAGGTAGGTGAGTCAGTGAGTCTATATTGCCGTGTTCATTTTTAACCCAAAACCCAGTTTTCTTTTTACACGTCACTTAGCCCATACCATCAGGGGAGTAGTATTGACCGGGTACTACATTCTTTTTCCCAAATTACCCCTCTATTTTTACAATTTAAGAAGGTGTTAGCACCACACCCCTTACCAAAATGTATTTTAATGTATTTATTTTAAATTTTAAATTTAATCAAATAAATCATATCTATATATCTCCCCATTCATTAAATCTTCACCATCCAACTCCACTCATTCTCTCTCTTTCTACTCATAAAAATATATTAAAACTCATCCGCTAACACCCTTAGTTCTGGAAATTGAGAAAAATAAATAAATAGGAAAATAGATTTTATATACTCATACGCTGCTTGTGTACAATGGATCTAACTGCAGAAGGCAATTTTTCTTTCAAAATCAAGAAGAGGATTTATGAGTTTTTTTTTTTTTTTTGTTGAAGACGCATATATTTCATATTTCCCTTTCTGAAGAGAGAACTATCTCGTCGTGATACAAAAATTATTTATTGATAGTATAATTGGATTACCAGCTACATGTTACATAGATCCACTGATGGTTTTCCAACGATAGATTTTAATTTTATCATATAATCGAAAACGGTTACCCATTATTATCCATAGATTTGATGGTCTCGAGCTGTACTATCATTAATAAAGGTAAAAATTTTTTTTTTAACAAAAATAAGTTAAATTGTCAAATTGTTAGTTAGTCTTATATTTGATTATCAGCTTAAAGTTAAACTATAAACAACAATGATCTAGAACCATCGGTGGTTTAGTTTTCAAGCTTAAAATGAGTTTGAACGTGATTTTGACACAAAATGATGACGGCATATAAGATTTGGTGCATGCAAATAAATGGAAAAAGGATATTTGTAGTAGGGCATTTTACATGTTTATTTGAGAATAAAAATTAAAAAAAAAGTCAAATTTTGATAAGTAATTAATTAAAATAGAATATCATTGTATTGACTTGCGTCACACATGTGAGTAAGATAAGTTGCCAACATGTTGGCAGCTAATCACTAGCGTGACTTTAGTCATGTTCCGTTGCCAAGAAATTGGCAACGTAACATGCCAACACCCCATTTTTAGAGGAAAAAATATGGGGCCCACACGAACCCCCACCATCAGGGGCAATTATGTATTATTTATCTCACGTGACGTAGATTCTAAAAAAAATATTTTTTAAAAAAAATTTTGGCCGGTGACGTGGCGCCCTCACAGAGCGCCATGTCACACATGTTGACAACATAAGTTGCCAATATATGGGCAATTGATCACTAGCGTGACTTATACTACTATAATTATAGGTAAAATTTGCTGAGAATTAAAGTAAATTGTTATTTATCTAATAATGTGGTACAGATTTAGCAATCTTTTACAGCTATATCTAAATAGCATTACTTAGCTCCTATAGAAGGATTGGTAAATCAGAGGATTCAGGAAGCTATGAATTTTGCAAGGAACTCACTCTCTTTCTTATAGTAATGAAGTTTACAAATTGATATTGTTTACTTCCTTAATTATTACAAATTATTTTTCTTTTGTCTACCTATTCATGTCATAATTTATCTACTCGCATGGTACTACAAGACAGATTAAATATAATTGATTAGATTTTTTTTTTTTTTTGTCAGGCAGAAAATGATGTTTCGTGAATTACACACAAATCTATAACAAAGATTTAATGCAAAGGAGTGGACCATTGTTCACAATTCACATTATATAAATAAATTAATTAATTAATTAATTAATTAATAATAATAATAATAATAATAATAATAATAGAAATAGATTTTCACGAAGTCTTATTTTTTTTATAAAGTTAAATTCATTAGCTGAAAATTAATTAAATAAAAAAATTTATAGGGCGATAGGGAGCTATTTTTTAATATTTTTACCATTTTTTACAACTTTTTTATTCAATCTTTTTTTATCCTAAATCAATCATATCCACATATCACATCACATCCATAAATCTCCACCATTCAACTCCACTCATTCTCTCTCTTCTTTTACATTAAAAACTTTTAAAAATCAACCCCTATCACCCTTTTAATAGACTCAATAAATTTCAAAGTTCGATGGTAAAAAGTGGGTACGAGGAAGGGTATTAGCGTAAATGGAGAACACCATGGTCTCAACTTTCTACTTTAATATACATCAACGGCCAAAATTTGTTAAAAAGAACAAATCTACGGCTTAGATTGCTTCCCCTTGGACTCCTTTTCGCCCCTCCTTTTCACGCAACTGGCATGATTGCCCAACCACTTTCCCATACTACGAAATTTCGATAGAACTACGGAACTAACGGAAGGCGTTAGTCGTGATTTGGTATGAGTGACCTTGTTATAAAATGGGTCGACAGCAGCCCGACCCATGCGAATCAATTTACGGGTTGGCCCAATATATACAATCTTCTTGTTAAAAAAATATTTATTTATTTTCTACGTCGATATACAAACTCTTGCTCATCCAATATTTTTATTTTTCTACCAAAATCAAAGTGATCTAATATCATGTAAGTGGATTTACTCACATTCGTAGTTCCACTACACCCATGTAATGTTAAATATGCAATTTTCATTTTCTCGAGTTAATTATATGACTTGGTTTTGATAGTATGAATTCTTAAAAATAAAAACGACAATTCGATTAATCATAAGTTGAAAGTTGTTATTCTAATTCATATTCTCGATGTCGTCTTATTAAGTCAAAACAATTTATGTATACAATCAAGTGTACTAAATTAATAATGTTGTTCATTTTGAGTGGATGAAAGCGTATAAAAGACAGCAGCTTGTGAATATTTAATAATATTGACAAATTATTTAATAATATTCAATTTAACCAACCTCCAAGCCAATATATTCAAGTTTCCATCAACTTGTGAATATTTAAGTTTTTAACTTCAAAGGTTTTTGGTAATTTTATGTAGATGGACTAAAAAAGTCTACTTCTAATGAGTCTAATGAGTAAAAGGGGCAAACATGTGTGGCCAAATGATGAACCATCCACATTTTGTATAATTACGATAGTTATAATTATTTTATACACAAGACCACATTGGGGTGGGCTCCCATATGGTAAATTAAATGATTATGAATCCACTAGTTTTGCTTTCTCTATTTTTATTCATATCATCATGCAAGTTCTACTTTGCTAGTATAAAATTACAATAGAAATGTATAGTGAAATGTTTTTATTGTATAATTTAATTTAATATGATGATCAAAATCTTAGATAGAAAATTTCAAATACGAAAACAATAAGGGCTCGGTTATAGAGATGTGAGTAAATAAAAACTGTGCCAATTTTTTCATGGTACAAAAATAAAAAACTCTACATAAAAAATAGGAAAAAGGAAATACTACTACTTTTTTCTCTCAGCGTATGCGACCGAAAATAGAAATAAAATCGTCAAACTAACTTTTCAAATAAGTGGCGCTAGCCCTTCGAAGTAAATGGAGTCAAACTAGAACTTACCATAAAGATACATTTCAAGGGTGACTTGGTTATGTATAAAAATTGAGTTGTGAAGTGTAATGATTTCTTCTTGAACGTGGGAATTATGTCTCATGAATCATAATTATTACAACCCTCATAATGATAGAATCCTATTTTACTTGATCCTCTATTTACTGATTCCGATGTTCCAATTTCATTCTACATATATATATATATATATATATATATATACCAATAACCCCTTATTATTTATTATTGATTATTGACGATTGCTAGTGCATCATTTGATCATAAAATAACTGGGTAAATTTAATGAATGGTTAATAAATTTTCAAAATATAATTAATTATTTATTGAATTTTGAAATGCAATTAAATATTTTGAACTTTACTTAAAGTCATTTATCCATCACTCGTTAACTTAATATTTATTCTATTAGCATATTGCATCAATTTGAATGACGATATTATACATGTGACCAACTAGATCAACTGCTAGTATAAAAAAACTCACTCAAATAGGACGAAAAACTATATAAACAATAAGAAATGCGACACAAGTATTGTTTCAAGCAGTGACATTTCTGAATTTATTTTGTTATGATAGATGAATTTATTTTGCCAACAACTAGTCTAACTGTCTCTACGAAGAATGTTATTAGTCATATACACATAATTTTTAAATATATTTAAATATATTGAGTTAAAGAGTGATTATTAGTTGACATTAAGTAAAGTTTAGTAAATATCCAGTTATATTTTAAAGTTCAGAGAGTAATTAAGGGACATCTTGAAAGTTTGGTGATCATCCATTAAATTTATCGTAAAATAATTTTCTATGAGAGACATTTATAAAACATTGAGTTATAGTCTTATATTTTGTAATTTGTGTTATTCATCTCGATGTTGTATTTTTTATTATTATTGTTACAGTATCTTTAATCTTTATTAGTTACACATCATGCATGGTTTACTATCTATTTTTACTGCAGTCGAGATAACTGACACCTATCAACCTGTTGCAACACTCATCATTATACTAGCATTACAACATTACTCTCCGTTTGAGATCAATTTTTGCATCTGCATTGGCACAAAACAATCACCACAAACAAAAATAAAATCAACTATTTATCAACTTTAAGTTCTTCCCCAACTTGGTTATTTTGATACGATTAATGCTAGTTATGACTTTAAGTCAGGGACGGATCTAGGATTTCAGGTTGGACCTAACTGAACTTAGGAAAGACATGCTCCCTTCTCGGGGGCTCGAGGCAGCGCCTCCGATTTTTTTTTTTTGTTATGTGAATAATACTTTGACTTTGTTGCTTTGATATATGAGAATTTAAATGGATTTGATCTACAAAATTAGTTTTTTCCCCTCTAATGTATTAATGTTGGGTTTCAAAAAAATTGGACTAATTATTGAACCAATGTAAATTTAATTTAAAAATGGTAAATAGCAAAAAATAAAAAATCATTAGGTCATTATTATTTATAAAAATTATAATAATCAATTCAGTTTTAAATCATAAAAATTATTTTTTAACGATCTCCCTTTAATACGTAAATCATGCAAAGTATCAATTTAACAAATTATGTATGATATCTGAGACTAACAATCTAATGCACATCATCCATACACGTACCCAAAGTTAGATCAAATTGCAAATCTTTAGTAAATTTTAATGTTCTAAAATAATTGTGTCAATACGAAAAATATCACCTCAGATTTTTTTTAAAATGTGGAATTGTTAATATTATTATTTTCTTGAAATTAGAGAATTCTAAAACTAATTTTTTTTAAAAAAATAAAAAATACCTTTACATTTTTGAAAGTGAACAGTACAAAATAAAAAAAAGAAAGGAGAGAGAGAAAGCATGTGGGACAGAAATAATTAATAAATAGCAAAAGAGAAAGCTTGTGGGAATTGGGATCAAAAAGAGAAAAAGGAAAACCAGGAAATAGCATGTAAGGTTTCGAACTCGTGACCTTACAGCTGCAATACCGAGAGCTCACCACTGCACCTAACTACCAACAATGACATAAAGTGAATAATTCTTTATTAAATCTTTCCTAGGACCTAACTACAGCACAGTCCAGTTCCTAGCTAGATCCGTCCCTGCTTTAAGTTCATGTACTAATATAAGATAAACACTGTAATACCTTTTAATATCAAAATGCCACGGCACCACTGATGAATTAGCGTTATCAATTCCGATATCCGTTTGATATATGAACCAACATATCATAATGGGCTTGAATCTCTTGGTCTAGTTCAAGATCAGCCCGATGAAACCCAAATCTTGCCCAGGCTCTGTCCAGGCTGGAAAGCGTTGGACGCATGGTCCATTCCGACTTTATGGTTAGGACTTGAAGTCATGCTGCCATGCTCAGTCCTTGTTCGTTTTAATTTTCTACCATCTGAAAATTAACTTACAAATAATCAAATATCATGGACCATCAAACATCAATATCAAGCGATACCTTTCACGTTATCACCCATTATTAAATATGTATCCTTGTAATTATTATTATTATTATTATTATTATCTAATTTTAAAAATTAGTTTTTACGTAAATAAAAATTTATCCAAACAAACTATTAATTATATATAAGCCAAAAAAAAAAGGAAATACCTAATATATTTCAGCACTTCAAGAGTAAGATACGACAAAATTTATGTCACAATTGAATCTTGTAGGCAATAAAGAAGTGTAGTTCGAAGACACAATCGTTTATCATTCAACAATTGGAATAGTTGTGGGGAAGACATACTAACTGCACCATGGGAATCATTTATTCAATGCTACGAGTTTTTAGTTGGGATTGCGCCCACACTTTTATGTGTAGTGTGACCACCCACGAGTTACTTCAGTTTACTTTTGCATTAACTTCAACACGATATAATTCTTACTTTTTTTGTACTCGTTTCATTCATAATTATACACCATTCGTCCTACAAAAATAAACCTAGTTTACTTTTCCAAAAAATTAAAAAATTGTAATTAATATTTTTTAGAAAAATAAATTTTAATTGTATTTTTTAAATTATATTCTTACATTAAATAATGACAATATATTTCACTAATAACAATATATATTAAATAAAGATATAATAAGGAAAATGAAAAAATTAAATGAATACAAATAGAAAATTATTTATATTTTGGGAGGGACAAAAAAGAGAAATGACTCTATCTTTATGGGACGGAGGGAGTATCAAAGAATGTTTATCCGATAAATTTTTCCCGACAAGCTTTTACATCCAAAAAGTTGTCCTTTTTGATCTTATTATACAGGAGTGAAAGTGAGATTTACGTCCATTGTTGTGAGGTACATACGTGAAAAATGTCTTGATCACTGAAAAAGTTTTTATTCAATGCAAAATTTCAATCAAGGTGAGTAGGTGACGAGACATGGTCATGGGAGGATGCGACTTACTACTGATGGCCACATTGTTAAAAATGTAAAGAGAATAAAACTTACATAAACAAGTCAATTATATTTATCATACAATCAAATTCAGTCATTTAAAAATCTTTAAACCTATTGAAAAAAGACGTTTAAGACCAAAGTGAACCAATAATAAATAGTGGTTTAATATTTATAATCTATATATTAATAAAATGAGATCAGTTTCCCTCTCATTCTTTGGTTTTTCAGAATTAAATAATTAATATTTTATTTTATTCTTTTAAGTTCCGTTCAAACATACTTCCTTGATTTTCACTCCTGCATTATCTATAATTTTACGTAATCTCACAGCTCTAATTAAAATACATAATTCATAATTTTAGCATATCAATCTCACATGTCTCACTTATGGCTGCAATTAAAGTGCATAATCCATAATTTTAACATATCAATTTCACACGGATTTTTTCTTCAACCAATTCTATTGTAATTAAAATTCTAACCCCTCCTCTAGATTTCGTTGGGTAATTCTTTTCATATGTATTAATCTTAACCCTAATTGATAAGCACCAATCATTGATTAGGATACCCAATTCTCTATGCATATATAGTCTTCTCTATTTCTAAAACTTCGAATGTTTTGTTTTTATTCTTCTATGTTCTATTTTCACAATTTGATTTTTTTTTTTAATTTGAAGCTTGGTCATTAGGCTTATTTTTGTTATTTAATTACTTTGATGCAGCATAATGAGCATTACATTTTTTATATCTCCCCGTGCAATGCACGGAGTGAAAACACTAGTAATAATAATAGATGAACTTAGGCAATAATATCTTGGACTTCTAATTTAAACTTTTTTATTTTAATTACTAGGAAAAGGGCTCAAAATATCTCAAACCAATATGAGAGGGACAAAAACAAAAAAGGTAAATGGAAAAACCTATGACTAGATATTACAAATTAGGGAAGTGGAAAGAGACCGAGTCGACTCGGGGTTGACTCGTGAATTGCTCTCCAGTCTCCACTTCTCGACCTTTCCACTTTCTGGCTCTGCCACAGTTACCAGAAACAGACATCTTTGGAACATCCAAACCCCACGGAAAACAGCTGTCAATTAACAGTCCTTCTGAGCCGTCCATGTGTCCGTCATGCAAATCCATCTATCCCTGGCCGTCAATAATTGAACAACAATCACCAGCTTCCGTGGACCCTCACTCAGCTGATCGCTATCTCACTGAAAAACCAACTCACGATTTTATTGTTCTCAGGTAATTGCACGATTGATCCTCAAGATATTACCCAAACAATTAATTAATCCCAAACTTTACGATCTACCAAGTTAATCTCAATTTTTTTTTATTACCCGTCTCTTTGACACAGGATGGACTTACATTTCACGTATACATTTAAAATCTAGACATTTCCATTATCAAATAAACATTTCTTGTGTCAAACATCCTTCAAAATGTTTTTATTTTCCTCTTGTAAGTTGTAAAACATTAAAAAAAAAGAACAAATTAAGGTCCTGCTCATTAATGTACACATATATATATATACACACACGCAAAAAACGAAAATATCAGAAAATATCAAAGGCAAGAACTATAAAAATAGTGTAATTCTTTGGCACATTGTCTCGTGTCTCCTTTTTTTAGCAATGACTCGACTCTTTGAATTATTCAATATTGATTATTTGCATACAAAGAATTACCATTATATAAATAATAATGGTCTCGTTTGAGTAGGTGACTGTTGGTACATACACACAAGTTGAGATATGTTCGGCAGGGCTATGTAAAAATTGACTTTCATTGCTATATAGGAAATAATTAGAGGGCTAATGGTGCAATGTTTTGTTAGTATTGTCTTTTAGTTTTCGACCTTTGTCTCTCTTTCTTCATTAGGTAAAAGAAATTCCCTGTGGATACTCTTTTCCTTTACTCGGTAAGCGCTTTCTCTCCATTTTCGTCCCCAAGAGGTAAATTCTATTTTTTAATTGATTATCTCAATCTGAGTATTCTGCTGCTATAATGATTAGCTATGGAGGTTAGGGAAAAATGATTCCTTTAGTAAATAAAGCTCAGTAAAAAGTAGTTGTGAGGTACTACTAATTTTCCATTTTTGGAGAAGCAGCTATGGAGTTTCGTCAACAGAGCCATTCATTATCTGCTGAAACTTTCCGAATCTATATAAAATTGAATAATATGAGCTATGGAAATGGTACGGAAAATAATGCTTTTTCTTCATTTATTTATTTCACATCTTCCTTTCTGGCTTCATATTCTCTCTTCTTTTTTTTTTTTCTGATTTTTTGTGCTTCCACGTCGTTGACAACTGTGAAGACGACGTTGTTATCTTGCAAATGTCATTTCGGCAATGGAAACTTTTCCTCGCATTCTGCTTTCGGTCGTTGATCCTACGGAAACCCTAAATGGGGGACCATTGCTTGTTCCATTCAACCACCATCATTTTTAGAACAAAGTAATCTCCAATTTTGCGTATCTCATTTTTTCTCTTTTTCTTTTTCTTTTTTTCTTTTTGGTATCTGAAGCAAAATTTTAACTTATTGGCCCCATAAGTATTCTGTCAGATTATTTTCTTTCTAAACAAGGTAACGGTAAATTTTTACTAAAAGTATGTTGCTGCTATATTTATTGTTTAAACTCGGATGCAGATGGTTTTGTTTAATTATTGATCTTTTTGGCCCTTTCTTCTTGTTAGGTGGAGAAAATGTAGTTGAGAGGGATAGGGGTCTTGTTTCCAATTTTTGTAATTATAACCTTTAAGATCAGGGCGTCAATTTATTTTTTATATTTCCCGAATGGTTCATCATTTGGTGTTCATTACCTGGTTTCTTAATCATTCATAGTCAGATTCTGCAAGTTTGTTAGTTTAAATGAGCAGTTGAAACACAACGAATGATGAAAATTATGGAAAAAGCAAAGAAACAATTACAAAGAGGTAAAAGTGTTCAGTTCAGTTTTGAGTGGCTCTTGGTATTGGAAAATATATGTGTAGAAGAGGGATAAATCTTTTTCTACTTTTGATCCGGATGGGAGGAATGTTGAAAGTCAGAGTTATAGGAGATTAGCAAACAATGTTTCTTCATACCCGTTTGTTAGAAATGCTAGGGCTTTAATGACTTTACTTGTTATAAGGCGTTTACCAAAGTTAAGCTATTATCAATAATTTTATGGTTATTGATGGTATAAATTATGCGTGGTGAGCTGCTAAGAAGTCATGGCTGAAAAACTGCTGCACAGATGAATTATCATCAGGCTCTAATGTTTTCTGTATTCTGAAAATCTTGGGATTAGTTACAGTGAAGTATGAGTCAGTGCTTTCAGATGTCTAAGAGACTTGTACCTTTTTGCTGTTTAATCATGCTAACTTCAAAAATTCTGAGGTTCACAGTGTTCAATTGTGGACTGCACATTCTGAAATCTCTTCTAGGGAAGTCTTTGGATTATTTCAGCGAAGTATGGATTTAGTTATTTTGCTTTCAGAGCGTTTGAGGCCTGTTTTGTTGTGCTTACTTCAAATTTAGGAATTCTGATAAGAGTATTTACTTCGGTTAATTGGAAACTAATTTATTTTCCTCTCTGCAGTTCCATTAAATTTGTTAAACACCGGAATTCAGAGTCAATACATGGGGTGATACTTATTTCTGAGGTAAAGTTTCTTCTTGCTCAAGGTTTAGGACTATGTTGACTCTTAGTGTCATCGAGGCTTCTAGTTTTTTCTTCCCTCTCTTTCAAATGCCTTTTGTGAAGTTACATAAATATATTGCATTTCATTTGAGCATGTTCTGAGCTGTTATAATGTCAGACCTGGTTCCCAGTTTCTTGTGCATTTCAAATAAAAGGAAAACTTTAGCGATTTGTTAACTTTTTTAGATGGATTTCAATACGAAGTGGGACTGGGAAAGCTTTGTTGCATTCAATTCAAAAGCGAGTGAAAGCCCAAGAAAGATGCTATCAGCAGACTGGATGATCATAGACGAAGGAGGAGAAAATGATGCTGGCTCATTTAATTTATCGGCTGACGGCGGGAATAGTGGTACTACTGGCTCTTATGTTGGGCATGGTTCTTCAACTAAAAGCTCTATCTCAGCTTCTACTGACTCTTCCCTGAAGGATGGATTGAAACAGCCAAGTTCTGAGTTTGAGGCATCTGCAAATTTTATCAAGAAAATGGAAATGGCCCAATCTGATGTGTCTGGGAATTCTCCACCTCTAGAGGGCTCTGTTGGCTCTGCTGAGCCATGGATTAGTTTGAAACTCAGAAAGCGGACTTATTTCGAGAACAGTGGTGCTGGGACCAATATTGAGAGTGTGACCACCACTTCTGTAATGCCTACTTCATCTACTACTGCTACTAAAAAAACTAAGTCATCTGGTCAAAATGTTCCTATTGCATATTGTCAAGTTGAAGGCTGCAATGTTGATCTTTCAACTGCTAAAGAATATCACCGAAAGCATAAAGTTTGTGACGAGCATTCTAAATGCCCCAGGGTTATTGTAGCAGGCGTGGAACGTCGATTTTGCCAGCAGTGTAGCAGGTAATGATCAATGAGTGTAACCTTAGTTTCTAATTAGCATCTCTCATTTAATGTCTCATATCTGTATTTTATAGCCAGAGTAAATTCCAGTACAACTTTCTGTCATCATCATTCTTTACTCCCTGTACTAAGTTGTTTCTGCTAATTTGGTTGTTGGACAAAATATCCATCGTTCTATCTTCTACCCATGAAGGTTCCACAGTTTGTCAGAATTCGACGAAAAGAAGCGCAGCTGTAGAAGGAGGCTTTCAGATCACAATGCACGGCGTCGTAAACCACAACAGGAAACTATTGAATCTAACTCGTCAAGGCTTTCATATCCATTCTACGGTAATATGTGCGCATCATGTTTTGACTCCTTTGTACGATTTTCAGTCTGTACTTCACTTGTTTCCATAATTGGAGTATGTCAATTATCACTCTTGCACTGTGCAGTAATCATTATAATGCTTGCACATAAATATATAGTTATTTATTTCTCGTTTTCTGATGTGTCATGTCAATACTCTCTTATATTGGAATTGCATTTGGTAGGTATCGGCTCCGGGTTGTCTGCAAGTTTGTGATATTTGTTTTTCAATTTTCTGTACATTTAGTGTTATGTGTGTCTGTCTTTGCAATAGTGGGAGTGTTCAGCTAGTTTTTATAAATAGGCGGTGAGAAGTGAGTACGTACCATGTTTCCCACAAAATATGTGGATAAAAAAATGGTTTGACTTTTGGCAATTATTTATAAACATAATTAAAATCTTACCAAGCGCACCAGGTAGTTTCTTGTCATTTGACCTAGCTCACAAAATAATGCCACTTGCTAAATTTTAGATTACATCTCTCAGAGCAATTTAGCAAATGCCCACAAAGTCAAGCTTCTTGGCATTTGAAGCCTTTCATGTGTCTTGCTCAGGTCAGAAGATTCAGGAGCCAACAGTATAGATACCCCTAGAAATAACTTTCCCGGAGCACCGAACAAAATTCCATTTTTTATTGGTTGTATGACTAAGAATTATTATTCACGGAAATATCTGCTTCACTCTCGTGTGTTTGTTTTCCAGTTGACGTGCTTTCCTGCCTTTTCCAGTTTCCATCATTCTCATTGGAGATTTTATGCATTTATTACATTTGGTCCTAATGTAAGTTAGATGTATTAGATGGCAGGCGACATGTGAACTTTCTGTTGAACTCTCCACTGATTCACCCAAGAACTGCTGCAAATTCGACTTGGGCTAGCTCAAGCACCTCCAAGTTTACACTCACAAGGGACTTCCCTGCAAAGTCTAGAAGAGCTGGAGGCGCTGAAGGGGACTTGCCAGTCTCTGGAATTAAGCTGCCACATGGCATCAATATGAATGGCAACACATCTAACAGATTTTTCACTTCCAAGGGCCCCACATCTGAGGTTCTGAATCCAGGTTTGTCCCAAAGATCCCTCAATTTTTCACGCAAATAGCAATTTAGCACAAGCTTAGGCCTATGTTCGTATTGACTGTTGTCTATGGAAAATCAACTTCTACTATTAGTCAAAGTCAAACATCAGTATCAATTACACATGTGGCATCATTACTCATTATCATCCACGCGTCTTGTGGTTCCCACCATTATTCACCTAAATAAGGTGCTACTTATTTTCGGATTCGAATATTGGGGTAATATTGTCTTTTTTTCCTCTACAGGATTCAAGGGGCCAACAATATTGTCCAACATGGACGCAGCACCAGAGTACCGTTGTGCTCTCTCTCTTCTGTCAAATAATTCTTGGGCATCCAGCCCAGAATCTCTTCCACCACACCATACTATGCACGAAAATGATCCAGCCATTCAGCATGCAAACCAATCAATCGCAGGAGGCACGCATCTCACTTCATCGGAATTCTGGCTTACCGGACAGCAATCAACTCATCCCCGACCCTATGCCGTGGCTGCAAATGGTAACTTTCAGGAATTCCAGGTTTTCAAAGCGCCTTACGAAGCTGATTTCTATTCAAATGCTTTGAACTGAGCATTTGCGACCAATATATTCTGCTGTTCCTGTCAGTTCATGGTGTGGTTTTGAGGTTGCTCTTGTTTTGTACTTATATGCTCCTCGAGCAAACCTTTCTAATTCAGAAATTAACAAAATAAGTATGAAACTCCCGTGTTTTGTTAATGGCATGCAATTGAGAAACTGATTTTGCCGTTTTGTAAACTTCTGAAAATATTTCTTCTGTTGGTTACCTCGTCAATATGAATTTGAGCAGTGTGTTTTTCAGATCGAATTGTATGCCTTAGTGTTGGAAAGGATGATGTGTATGAACAATGCTATTTCTATTAGTGGTTAACTTGACACATTGCATTAGTTAATGCTTTGGTATTCATGTGCTAGTGTGCTGGGGATATTGCAATCAACATTTACACAACTATTTAGTTACTGTTTTGGACCTTTTGGTATTTGCGTGCTAGTGTGTTGTGGATATTACACTACCATGTAACTGTCAATCAACTAGCACTCAGCACTACTTGGTTAATGTTTCGGTGTTCATTCATGTGCTAGTGTGTTATGGATATTTCAATCCATTTTACACAAACTATGTAATTGTCAACGAATCAGTACTTAACACAACTGATTAATAACATCACTCTTTAGTGCTTTTGTGCTCAATGGCAACGTGCAACGTGAGGGACATGCTCTATTATTCGCAGGCGATATTTTCAAGACTACATGACACAATTTGGGGTTATCACTTATCGGTCAAGTTTAATGTTCATATCAAAAATGATTTATGGGCATCTAATGTCTGTATGGGTCACCGATCAAACATGTGCCACCATCCTCTAATGGGGGCCCGGGGGGTGGGGGGCAGGGTGGTGGAGGGGGGTGGGCGAGTTAATCATCGACTCATATATTAGCATATGTCTATATAATAGCAAATATTTGGAAGTAGGAGATCAAAATTGTTGATCACTATTCAAATTGGAAATATATTTTCACCAAATATTTTTTAAATGGGAAAAGTGAAATTGGGGCAAATGATCCAAAAAAAGTTACTTAAGTCTGAGTTTGGTCGATTTTAAAAAAGGTAGTGCATTTGGTTATATATATAAAAAAAATTTCTTGCGCGTTTGGTCCATTTAAATAGAATCCATCAATTAAATCGTTAGTCAAATTCAGCTTTTTAAAAATTTGGTCACATTTGGTCCATTTGACTTGAAATAAATTGTACAATACAAAAGGTCATAACCTTTAGGTATTATTACAATCAAGTCTCAAAATTTGAAAAATATGTACTTTAATCTCAAATTTAGTTAAATTGTACAAGTTTACATTTTACTTTTTCCTTGTGTGCTTATTTGGTCTATAATTAATTTTATTGAATTCATTTGATATTAATTAAATAGTTTTTATAAAAATTTTCAACACAGTAGCACTTATCCGTATTAATATAATAACACAACTTTCAAAAAATTTAGCATTAGAGACGCAATTTTTTATTTTAACCAACAATTAATAATAAATATAATTATTGCACATACATAAAATTTATTAGGAATATAATACTCCAAAACATTATATCTAATACAAAGAATTAATCAAATAAAAAAATAAGAAAGGGAAAATCAAAAAAACAAAAACTCTGCCCCCACTTGACCTCCAAAAAACCACCACCACGTGGTTGTTGTTGTTGGTGGTGGTTTTGAAGCTGCCACCACCACTGCTGGTAGTTGTTCAAATATTTTCTTTAGCATTAGGTATGTGCACATTTTGATTTTAATTAATAGTTAATAATAAATATAATTATTGTACCTAAATAAAAATTGATTAAGAATATATCATTGTAAAAAATATACTGAATACAAAAAATAGAAATAATTAAAAAATAAAAATAAAAAAGCCTTCCTACCCTACACCGCCCCACCACACCCCCAAAAAACACCACCATCACACTAGTGGTGGTGGTGGTTTCGAAGCCATCGCCTCCATTTCGGGGTTGGCGTCGGTTGGTCGATTCGGTTTTTTCATTCGGATCGAAAGTGTTGGTGGTTTGGGAATTTTTTAAATCAAATCGAACCGAGTCGGTTTTTTGATTGGACCGGAACCGAGTCATTTGTTTGTTGGATCGAAACCGACCGAACCGACTCAGTTTGGTTGGTTTTTGGCCCTTTTTTTTTGAATTTTCCCTTTTTTTAAAATTTTACAACCTAATGGTAAACCGACCCACTATGGTAAAAAAACCGAACCGAGTTGGTGGCTTTTGGTGGTTTGACTGTTTTTCCCACCCTTACTGCTGCTGGTGGCGTTTTCGAAGTCACCACCACCACCACGAGCAGCGTGGTTGTGGTGTTTTTTGGGGGTAGGGTGGGGAAGGATTTTTATTTTTATTTTTTTCATTTTTTGTTTGATTTGATTTTTTAAATAAAATTTATTTGATTTGATTAATTTTTTGGTATTCGATATATTTTTTTATAGTAATATATTCCTAATAAAATTTTTTATAAGTACAATAATTATATTTATTATTAATTATTGATTAAAATAAAAATGTGAGCGTCTCTAATATTAAATAAAATTTTCAAAAGTTGTGTTATTATATTAACAAAAATAAATGTTATTGCATTGAAATTTTTTTATAAAAATTATTTAATCAGTATCAAAAATTAATTTAATAAAATTAATTACTACCAAATAAGCACCTATAGAAAAAACAAAAAATAAAATTATATAATTTAACTAAATTTGAGAATAAAGTATATATTTTTTCAACTTTGGGACTTAGTTATAATAATACCTAAAGATTAGGAGATTTTGTACAATTTATCTCAAGTCAAATGGACCAATTAGCCACCAAGTTTTTTACTAAAGATTTAATGGACGGATCTCATCCAAATTGACCAAAACACGCACCAAATCTTTTTGGACTAAATGTGCCATCTTTTTTAAATCGAACTAAAGTTGCACTCAAATAACTTTTTTTTTTTTTTTTTAGGATTATTTGCGCTAATTTCCTATGCATAAACGTGCTAAAATACGTAAAACCGGGAAAGAAGGAAAATCAAAAAACGTAAGTTGAAATAGGAGAATGAGAAGTCAGCAAATGCAAATGCCTGCACAAGCCAACAATAAAAGCCACCAAAGAAATCTTTCCACACTTCACTACGCTCCAAAGCCTCCGTCGTCCCAGCACCACCAACTTGGAACTTGTAACCTCAATTACGTGTACTCTTCCACAACCATTCCGTATAATACACCCACAAACACATAAAATTGAAGAATAAGGAAGAATCTCCTTGTATTGCTTCTGTTATCTACAGATTATTTTTTACCAGGATAATCAAGGAATTGAATCAGTAATGGAGCCGATTGTGTTGACTCAGTTAGCGACAGGTCTGAGCGTTTTGGCCGGTGCAGCTATAGTGAAGTCCGTGATGGACAATAATCCCATGATGGGTCCGGGTCGACTGCCCAGGTGCCCCAGTTGTAACGGAACGGGTCGGGTCACGTGTATGTGTAACCGCTGGTCCGACGGCGATGTGGGTTGTCGGACGTGTTCCGGGTCGGGTCGGATGGCTTGCAGTAGCTGCGGTGGCACGGGGACGGGTCGGGGCATTCCTGTTCGGATATCGGTTCGTCCTCCTAATCGGACCTTGTGAAGACAATGAAGTAATGTTATTACAATCCCGTGTACTCTCTTTTGTTATATTTTAATTTTAATTTGAATCTCTATAAATTGATATACTTTTTATGTAACATCTGTTTGTATACTTGGTAATTAATGTTTAGGATGTAATTATTAATTATTATAATTCCATAGATTTACTAAATTCATGATGAATTTGAGCATTTTTAGGTTTTCTAATGAATGTCATTCTTATGTTGTATCATTCTGTGTATGTTACTGTGGTCAAAGAATATTTACAAATGAAATTTAATTTGCTCTATTTAGATTTCATGATGCGAAATGTAATTATATAGATTTACATCTGACTTGTATGGATTTCTTGATTGTCTACATACATACTTGACTTTTTCCCTTCAAAAACAGAAACTATGAAAGCCTTTTATTTTCGACTAGCAGCTCAGTATTTGCAGTATCTGATCTTTTTCTATTGATTACTGGATCTTATTTCATAGATAAAGCCAATAGAATGAACTATGTGAACAGATCTAGGAGCTTGGAAACGCTTAAAATTTATAAGTTCGTATTCATCAATTCATCTACTAAATGAAATTGAATTAAAAGAAGGGCAAGATGGCATCAAAACACTGTCAAAAGCTAAATGCAGTGCTCGTCGGCTATCTCTGAATTGCATTAAGGCACCAATGAAATCAAATGGTTGAGCTTGATTTTGATCATGATGAGGGCAAGATATTTGATATATTTTAATTTTGTGAAGCTGATGAGAAAATTTGTTATTCTTCAATAAGAATAATATACCATAATACATAGTTTTAAATTAAAGCTTGCATTTTGGCCGGACGGATTTCAGTCTTGGGATGAAGGAAAAGGTTGGTATTATAATTTGAGTCGAGCTCAAATTATCCATAACTTTTGTATTAGATACTTTGAACTTAATTTTGAGCTCCATTTTTCAGGTTTGCCATCCATTAGGTAAATTAACAACGCTATGAAATTTCAAGAACCTAAAACTCCTTGAAATTTTAGCTGATATATTCATATAAACTTAAAATCGCCTTATTAGACTGTGAGTCATGTGACTTTAGTAATAGGATGAACTTCTGATTGCAAAAATAGCTGGCAAACAAAAAGGCATTGGAACATTGATTAGGTGAATGTTAATCTTAATGTAGAAAATTTAAAAACAAACTAAACAAAGACAAACAATTCAATGTAGAAGCATCAAGAATTAGCCTGCCTTCTGTTGTTAAAGCTAAAAGGTTTGTGCAATATTACACAAAGTGATAGTGTCAATACCTCTAGAAAAGACAAGACAAACCTAACGAAATAAGAAAAGAAAAGTAAACCTTTAGTATTGGAGATGGCATTATCATGTTTGGGGTGGGTTATATAAGGTAAGCAGGAGAGTCCTTCATATATCTTGCTTATAAGCCACCATCAAACATGCCCTTGTCTCGTGGCTGTTGGAAGTACCCTGGGATCAAAACATATGTTCTCGATTCTTTGTATTGGAAGAGCATAATTCATTCATGAATTCAATAGCATTGTGGACAAATGCCTGCCATTCTACTTGAAATTTGACTTACCTGTTTGACACTTTGAATTGGAAAAAATTTGTATACATTTGTCGAGGTTGGATTGCTATACACTAGAACTATATGAGTTTGTTTGGTTAAGATTTTGAAAAATAATCATTTTCAGGCACACCTTTTATTGAATACTTTTGGAATCTTTCTTCTAACTACAGAATCAGAATTCATTTTCCCAAAAATCTCCTCCAAACAAACACTGAATCTCTCAGCTTTCTGCTCGTTTATAAATTGCTTCATGCCACTTTTTAATGATTCAAACTAAGAACTTGTTTGGTATGACTTTTTTCAGAACCCATTTCTTCTAGAACTAATTTTTTACTGCACATTCTATGGGATCCATAACTTTTTCTCGTTTGTCAACCACATGTTTTCCTAGAAAGACCATTCTCTCCTGAAAAACTATATCAAACTAGTCCTAAATGCATTTCCACTCAAAGGATGAGTATCATTATTACTCCAAATATGGGGCGTCTCCCGGTGGAAGAGCCAGGGCCTTGTGGGATTAGTGGGGGTGGGGCCCCCAATACCCTCGGTTATCAAAAAAAAAAATTATTATTATTGCTCCAAATATCAATTACGAAAGGATTTGAATGTTGATTGCTGTTTACATTTGCCAAAGAGGTCTACATAGTGATTGGATCTCCTATTAACATTTTCCCTCCTGAAATTTTGGCTTACTCTTCCTTTAGGTAATACGTTTCTTATGGAGTTATTTTCACCATCGAACCTTAACGTTAATGAGATAATTTCAGTGAAACTAAAGAATAAATTGATTAAATACTGTCCAAGAAAATACAATTGAATATGGTTTTAGATGGTTCCTATACTTTCTTGATCATTTCGTGCAAGATTTAGCTTCTTTTCAACTAAAATTATTATTTTTCCAAGAAGTTCCTTTTTAATTTGAATGGTAGTGAAGACCATGAAATGTGTGGATGATAATTAGTAGTAGCTATTCATATCCAGTCGAAATTGAAATTTCACCTCGACTGTGCTATGAAAGTTAAACTTATTATTTGTTTCCACTTTGCTTATGATACGAGTTTCTGATATATGTTGAAGAAATACGTATAATGTCCCAATACAGAAATAATAGCAGCATCACCGTCAACTTCTGTGTGAAAACTTTCTGGTGTTTTGTTAGGTCTTCTGGTTGGCTAAGTAACCTTTCTTATTCTAAATTTGAATCTTTGTAGCCTTTTTAATATTGCAATCTTATTGTTTGCCCTCTAGATCTGATGTTTCTTTCTATTTTCATCAGGTTCAAAATTCTGTGAGCAACATCGTGTAAGTTTCCAATTTTCTTAATTGTGTGAATGGGCACATATAGAAGCCTAACTGTATAATATTCGCGATTAGAGTTCCTCCGAGGTTTTTGTACACGGCATAAACTTTTTTTCTACATCAGACAGAGGTAGGCATTACATATCTCAATCATAATACATCAATTTTTCCAAACAACATCAACATTTTGTCCCATAATGTTCATCGCTCATGTTCTCCTATGCTTCTCTGTTCATTGCTTCTCTCACTTGGGGGTGAAAGCCTGTAACACACCATTAGCAGATTAAATTATAAGTTCTTATTTGCTGTATATAGATCTCTTTAGTATAAAGTATAGCTAAATTGTGAGTTTTAAGGTTTTACTTACGGCGAAAACGTTGGCATGGCCTGGGTCTGCAAGGTGAGCAAAGAGGTTATCGATGGGCCCCGTTCCAGTATAAATGTGTTGAAACCAAGCTCCCATTACAGCCAACATGGCTAATCTTCCATTCTTAATCTCCTTTGTCCTCAACTCCTTCACCTTTTCAGGGGATCCAGATCCCCATCCAAGTGGGTCGAACCATAGCCCGCCTGGGTAGCCCACATCAGTTCCAGTGAGCTTGTTGTTGGGGAAGATTGGATCAGTGTTGACACAGCCGGGCTCGATGATGTCAGCCCATCTTCTTCCCTCGGCCCAGCCGATCAAGATCAACTCAACAATGAAGAGGGTTGTGGTGTCGGTGAAGTATTCTAGCTCGCCAGCTGTGTACCACGAAGGAGTGTTGAGGATGCCGATCTTTGTTAATAACTCTGGAATGAAGATACCAGCGGCTCCTAACATGGCCCACCTGCAGTGTACGATCTCAGACTGCTGGTTCCATCTCAAGCTCTCCGGATCAGATGCTGTAAGTAATTTGTATCATATTTGTTTGAGAATCTTTACACTGATTTAGCAGGAGCGAGGGTTTGCAATTAACTCTCCTGACCTCGTGCAAGCAGATGTCCATAAATTCTGCAAGTGGTGCGATTTGGACCTACTACATCAGTTCTTCCCGACTTTCAACATAGTCCAAACCGCACGCATCACATCAGCTACTTGCACAGCCAGGAGTAGTTAACTTTTATTTTGCTAAAAACTAGTTGTGGGGACCACATAATAGGTAAACTTACATAGGCCAAGAGGATCAAAACCAAAGTCTCCGGGAAGGCTGCACGATACAAGTTTCACTAAATATCAAGAAACGCGGTATGCAGAAAGATCATGTTTTATGACAATGCATACCAAAGTCAGGATTTTTTTGGGTCGACTAGGTACCTTCCATCGAGCCACGGAGGAGGGGTGCTACCAGGGAACCACAGGGGTCTGTCGGGATCAGCTGCAGCGCAGACAGTAACCGATCGTAGTCTGGTGGATGTACCATTCTTGCCTACTCTCAAGTTTCGACCAGACAAGAACGAGGCTTTGGTCGCCCTTGTCGATGAGAGAGCGGCGGCTGCAATGGTTGATGAAGCACAGGCAGAGGCTGCCATGTCGACTGATTTTTTTCCTTTTGTTTTGTCGAATGATGTGTGTGAGGAAGTGTAGAAATGAGAATTAATGTAATAAAGGGGCTTATCTTCAAGGATAGGAGTGTGGATGTGTGATTGGCTGATTGAGTTACCATCTGGATTACAGAATCTGATATGCTTGCTTGATTTTTCCATGGAATATCTGAATCTTGTGGTGCACATTCTTCACTTCAAATGACCCTTGTTTGTATCACAATTAGCGGCTGTAACTTTAGAGGCCTTTTTTGTGGGGAGGGAGTGGGAGTGGGGCCGGTGGTGTTGGGGTTCTAGTTTTGGGAAACTTTCTAGAAATATATTGATTATTTAGTATTTTAGATTACTAAACGTTGGCTGTCTATACACAAAGTATCAGAATTGATTAAATAATGTGAGTTATCTATGCGTACATAGGTAATCGATATTAATCAGAGAGGAAATAGCTTGGAGAATGGAGTTAAAATTTAGATTACTCATAGTTGGTGATTTGGTCTACTTTTTAACTATAGTGACATCAATTGTAAATTGTAAAAACCAGGAATTTCCGTTGTGAAAAACAATGAGGTGTGTTTGATTGCATTAGTTTTGTATGTAAAATGTCTATTTTTTATGTAAATTTTTAAGTAATGTGTCTAATACAAAAATTTTCCAAGGAAAACATATTACAAGTATAACCTTTTGAAGCACATTTTCATGTAAAACTTTTCCTATGGAGGGCAATGGGAAAGTATTTTCCCACTTACATAGAGTTGGTTTTCCCAATTTTCATTTTTTATGCATTGCAATCAAACACATTTGGTTTTAGGTGTGTAGCAATTGGGCCCTTGAACTATAACATGTTTGGTCTTAGCAATGACGGCCTTGAGGCTAAGCAAATTAGTAGTTCTATAAGGTTATTTTGTGTAACGTCTACATATAGAAGATCTTGAAAATTACAAAAAAGAAAATTTTCAAATATTAGCTTATTCAAATTTACTTTGGATAAGTTAAAACCTATTCTAAATCGAGATACATAGAAAATGATTTTTGAAAGTGAAAAATTGAGAACATCTTTTAAGAATATGAAAATTTGTTATATTAATAAAATGGAGTGGCCACTAAGGTTTGGCCAATTGGTTTAGAGGGGCTAAGTTGAGGCTCTGAACCCTAAAGATTTCAGGTTACCTAAAAGATGAATCTTACTACTTTTAATAGGGTTTATACTATCCCAAATAGGGGTTCATACTATCCCAATAGGTATTCACTTACCTGATTAATGGGTTCATTGCATTGTGTTTCAGTAGGAAAAATATCTACAATCGTATTTGTACTACTCGATCATACATTATACTTGAAAAAACTAAAATGGAGGAGTGAGAAAATGATTTTGAGAAAAGGTGTGGTTGAACAAGCTCCCAATTTTGTGAGATTGGATTTTCCGACTGAGTTTCCGATTGATAAACTTGGTATTCGGGCCCAATAAGAGCATATAAGAGCTCAAACATGAGGCCGTGTCACATCATATCATATTGGAGCTTGTCTACTTGGGCTTCAATTTTGGAGATGTTGGCCCAACATAAATTGCATTTTTAAGGTGAACGCCCAACCATAAGAAGGGTGGGGTGGGGGAAGCCAAATTGAAACTTTGGTAATTGTTAGTACCTCGTCTGGCTATTCCATCTTTGCTCTTCCTTTTTTATTTTATATATTTGATTATAACTTATTCAATTATTTATCTTTTTTCCTTTATTTTTGAGTTTTGGATCAATATTAATTGTTTGTTATAAAATATTTATGAAGATAAACTTCAATTAATCAATTTGATTACACTACAACTAGTCGTGTCAATTTTTGTATATATATATTTTTGTGTTTTTTTGTTCTTGTGGGCAACGACAAAAAAAATTTATATTATTAGTGGAGCATATAATCTATACTTAATGTAATTTCATTACGTGAAAAAGAATATTTGCCATTTCCAAATTCAAATACCTTATATATCCATAAAAAGACATAATATATACGAACAATGGAAAATCGACATGAAGCATTCCATTAGTAAGTTTGTATTATGATATTTTTGTTATATATAATATTAATATTAATACATGCAGTTAATGCGGTCATTTAGGATCCCGATTTTTTTTATTTTAACACAAAACGGGCTATAAAAATCAAACTCGTAGAAAAAAAAAGACATGAATATCAACTTTCACTAAGAAGCCCCAACATCTCAACCATTCCCAATACCGGCCAGGGGTGGACCAAACTAGGCCCTGACACATCCCTTAAAAAAAACAAAGAAAGCTTTGAAAAAATAAAAAGTTTTATAATGTGACCTAATTAAATTAATTATCGGTGCAATAGACTGTAAACTCCTAGTTTCTGCCTGATACCGATTTTGGAAAATTTACCCCCTTGAAAACAAAATTTCTACCTCCGTTGTGACCCAATTCTGGATCTTCTCTTTGAATGAGCAATTGCATCCATGGATATTTGATAATAATAGGGTTATTTTCGCATTCTCAATTTTGATTGATACAATTCCAACTCCATTCTTTGGTCCTCCTCGCTTCAACCTATCATAATTATCGCCATAGACATTAATATTTAATCCATTTCTTCCGCTAAAATACCTATTTTGTCTTTTGTAGCCATGTTTTGTCTTTTAGTGAAAGGTAAATTGTCTCAATTATCACCGAGCATTGGAGGCGTAAGACATCGATACTAAAATGTTGTGAAAATACTAATAATTAACTTTAATTTTAATTAATTAAATTAATTTGAATTCTACTTTTTTTCATCGATAAGGCTAGTCAAAATAATAATAATAAAGTAGTTCAAATGGTCAACAAAAATTAGTATGAGTTTGGTCCCAAATTTTAATTAAATTTTACATTTTATTTTTTATATGAATGCTTATTTCGTCCATAATTAATTTTATTGAATTAGTTTCATATTGGTTAAATAGTTTTTAGAATATAGACCGTACGTAATAAATATATATAAATTAATAAATATAATTATCATACTAAATAAAAATTTATTAAAAATATATCATTGTAAAATATATCAAATCTGAGAATTATCACTAAAGTCAAATAAAAATAAAATAAATAATAAAAATCCTCAGAAAATATTGTGTTCTTCGAAAATTTTCTTTTAACATTAGAGACAATCAGATTTTGATTTTAACTAACATTTAATCATAATGTAATTATTGTCTTAAATAAAATTTTATCAAATGCAAAAATAAAAATAAAAACACCCCACCCACCCTCCAAAAACCACCACCACCACATCTTTGGTGGTGATGGTGGTTTCTCGTAGTTCAAACTACTGATCCGGTGGTTTTAACCAACAAAGAACAGATTGGTGGTGTGAAACCACCAACATCGTGTGTTGGGGGTTTCGAAACGATCTGGTGGTTTCGAATCACCACCACCACCACCACCAATGGTGGTGGTGGTTTTGGAGGCGTGGGGTGGGGTGGGATGGGGGTGTAGGTGGTTGTGGTGTTTTTATTTTTTTAATTTTTGCATTTGATAAATTTTTACTTAGGTACAATAATTACATTTATTATTAAATATTAGTTAAAATCAAAATACATTTGTCTCTAATGTTAAAGAAAATTTTCGAAGGACCACGCAAATGGTGGTGTTTTGGAGGATTTTTATTATTTATTTTATTTTTTATTTGACTTTTTAGTGATTTAATTCTTTGTATTCTGTATATTTTTTTTACAGTGATATATTTTTAATAAATTTTTATTTAGGTATGATAATTATATTTATTAATTTATATATATTTATTACGCATTTGCCTATATTCTAAAAACTATTTAACCAGTATGAAACTAATTCAATAAAATTAATTATGGACGAAATAAGCATTCATATAAAAAATAAAATGTAAAATTTAATTAAAATTTGGGACCAAACTCACACTAAATTTTTTTGACCATTTGAACTACATTATTATTATTATTTTGGACTAGAAGCGCAGTCGACACATTGAAAAAAAGTAGAATTAAAATTAGTTTAACTAATTCCGAATTAAATTAAAGTTAATTATTAGATTTTCACAACAAGCTCTCAATATCGCTGTCGCCAGCCTAATCTTTCAGTGATAATTGAGGACAATTTTACCCTTTCACTAAAAGACAAAACATGGCCACAAAAAGACGAAATAAGGTATTTTAACGGAAGAAATGGATGAAAAACGTTAATGGGGTCCTATGGCGATAATTTATGATAGGTTGGGGGCGTAGGAGGACGAAAAAATAGAATGGGGTTGGAATTGTATCAAATCCGAAAGGTTGGGGGGGTAATGCGAAAATAACCCATAATAATATTAGTATACGTTATATAATCTATCAAATGTATAATTTAATCAAATTTCCCTATTTCGATTTCAAGACCAATTATCACTTTACATAACAAATATTTGAGGATGCATTCTCTTTGTTGTTTTTGGGTCGTTTTCTGTTTTTGAAAATACTGAAAACGCGTTCTGTTTATTATTTTTAAAAATACATTATCGAAAATATTTTCAAGATTTGTATAGAAAACTCGAAAACGTCTTTTTAATGTTTTCGGCGTTTTCTATATTAAATATCGAAAACAAGGAAAACTCGTTTTCGGATTTTAAACTTTATATTTATTACATTTGAATCCCAACTTTTCGTTTTTGTACATTTTAGTCATAATCACCTCCGACAACCACCAACCACTACCAAAAAATTAAACCACCAGATTTGACAGTCAAACCACCATTATGGTGGTTGGACCACCATATAGAGGTGGTCGGACCACCATATAAAGGTCCCCAATAGGTGGTCGCCACCACCTACAGAGGTGGTTCGACTACCACCATTAATGGTGGTTGAACCACCTTTGCAGGTGGTCACGACCACCTGCTGGTGATGCGAACTACCATTTTCATGGTGAGTCAAGACCATTTTTCAGTCGCCAGAACTTCGCCTACATCAGAAAGAGAGAGAGATGGCGTGGGTGGGTGGGTTGGGGTGGGGTGAGTGACGAAGATGGGGACCTTTTTATTAAATTTCAAAGTTTAAGGATTTTTTTGTAATTTTTATTATAGCAATTTATGGTGGTTCTAAATGTATAAACCAAACTCGTTTTATTTTCTCTTTTCAAAAATAATTTTTCAAAACAATAAACTAAATGCATTTTCAATTTTCTCAAAACACTAATTGAAAACAGAAAACACCAAAATATTTTCGAAAATAAAAATATAAAATATAAAACAAATAGAACGCTCTAAATTTTTAGTAATTAAGTTTCATATGATACTTCATATTTTGTGGCCGATATTTATGTAATGTTTATGGATAACACAATTTATTTAATAATATAATATGTCAAAGTCTTACAAATGATGCGTTTTTATTTTTGTTATCTCATTTTATGAGATGTCAACACATTTATGAAAATGATATTCCATATATGTATAATAATGCAATCATCTCTATACGAGGGTGAGATCCACTTTTATACACAAAAGAGGACAACACTTCTTGGAAATATTGAACATTGACACGAGAGAATTAGAGATGAACCTACAAAACAATACGCGAGAAATAGTGAATCAAAACTATAATATAATAATGAAGAAATATCACATTTAAATTGGAAGATTAAGGGAGAAATACAACCCAATAATTCATTAATTAATAACAAAGAATATAAATTGGCACTTTATGCAACAAAGAGACTTGAAAACGAACTGAAATCGCTGTCTGAAAGATACATTTACTCCCTCTCATTTGAGATTGCTTTTGGGACTACAACACAAATGGCTTTACCGGATAATCAAGCCTTCAAACCTAGTATTCATAAAGCACAACAAATAGCCGGGAAGGAACAAAGGAATTTGATAAATAATCTTGAATATTGGTTGGTGATCTAAATTTTCACAATAGGTTTTATAATTTTGCCCTTTATAGATGATGAAACATCACAATTGAATGGACACAACTCTAAGCCCGGAAGAGACACGTCTCTTAACATTGATAGATGTAACTCTTCAAATGGACACAATCCCAAGAAGAGACACAACTCTTGAGACCCGTGTCCATCTATTAGTTATTTGACCATCGCCTAATATAAAATTTCAACAATTTATTGGAATATAATTTGAACAAAACCGTACATATTAAATCGTAATAACTTATTGGACAATGAATAGATGTTCAGGAAACCGTAAAATTTCAAGCGTCGATGCAGACACTCTGTTTGTTGAGAGTGGATAAAGAAAATCTGATTAATCAATAGGCCGCATAGCATTTCATCTTATCCTCATACATAGGTGATGGGACTAGAGTAGAACTATTAATCATTATTGTGGCCTCCCCATGGGTTCAAAAGGCTATTCAACTTGGACACTTGGTCTGGTGACATTTTGAAGTGGTATTTTGCTTGGGTGAGAATCATTATTGTGGCCTCCCCATGGGTTCAAAAGGCTATTCAACTTGGACACTTGGTCTGGTGACCTTTTGAAGTGGTATTTTACTTGGGTGAGACATTGCTTTCGCAATTCATATCATGCAAACAAACCCCTTCACGTCTTTAGGGACCAAAAAAAAAAAACCCTCCAGAAAAGACGACTTTATTAGTTGAAAACGAGTCATCTCTTAAATTTGGAGAATCTCGTTTAAAAGTTAGAAGAAGAAATGATTAAAATGTCGTTAATTCATGTAGTTGCAAAGTATTTGTTTTTATCGGTAGTTTTAAGTTAAGATTATTTAGTGTAATTGCACAAGTGATGAGCTTGTCAGGGATGCTATGAGATATCTAGATTGTTGGATGTTATGTTGTTTATGTATTAATGTCAATTATGTCTTACAAGTATTACACTACAAATCTAAACTAAAATGTCACATAACGTTGATTTACATAAACAACTTATGAATATCAATACTTCTAATTTTGATCATCTACCTATACGTGGATATGTTAACATACTCACAAATTAATGTGGCAATTGACCATTGGTCTAGAGTGTGGCCTGTATACTAATATGAACCACTTGCAAACTGTAACATCAATTTGTGGGTATTTTAACATACCTATATGTGAGTAGGTGATCAAAACTACTAATACTTTATTGAAAATAAGGTAGATCAAACAAATGGTGGGCGATTTTGCAATTTTCCTGCCTGTGAAATGTAGGTATTACTCACTAATATATGTTAACAACATAATTATACTAATCAAATCCTATATCCAAGATTTACCAACAATATCTAAACATGCCTATATCCGTTCAAGAAATCCTCGACCATTACAATATATAGTAACGTTGTAATTACATGTCTGATGTTTCTCATAAATATTCATTCAGACGACAGCACTATTCCATGCTACTCATCCAACATAGCTGTTTTCAAATCCTCATGGAATTATTATTTCATTTAACAGAATTTTAATCTCTCATATGAGCATAAAGATGTGTAAAAATGGACATACAAATAACATTTCTCTCTTCTTCTTTTTTCATCTAATTGGGTCCCACTCAAAGGAAGAAAAAAGAATATTAATTTTCTTTCCTACATATAAAATATAATGACTAAAAACTTCATGACCCTCTTCAACATTTCCGTAGTTGCTGTGTGAACAAGCTGAGGCTCAATTTTTAACATAATTGAGTTGTGTGGAAAATAAAGGCACATCTATTGATTATTTCTTCTGAAAGTTCTAAATAATCCCAAACCACGTCGTTTTAATATCGTCATGCGAATAGTGCATTTTGAAACTCATGCTTACACATCGTAGAGATAGAAACCATCCAAGAGACCAAGAGAAATAGTTGGATCAATTGTGTAATCTTTTACTTGCTATGAACCCTTTTTTTTTTTTTTTTTGTAACTATTGTTTGCTATTAACCAGAAATATTTACAGCTATGAGTACAAACAGAGAGGGGAAATTACAAATTAAGAACCTTTGTGTTGCATTGGTAATCCCTTCCTAACTGATTTATCAGACTGGACTACACAATCTTATTATTGGAAGGATTACCCAGATAAAGGAAACCTTGGAAAATGTCCATCTTTACCAACGCTCTTTTATGCAATGTGAGAGCACGTTTAATGTCATGCAAGAACTTCATCCTATTTTGGAGTCATTAGTTTCACAAGGTACATCAGAATATACTCGAGCAACATTAACCTTGTTGCTTTCATCCAAGAGTTCACGAGAACTAACTTCGACATTCTCATGCGATTCTGATAAATTAACTTCCTCTTTCTCATCGGTCTTTTTTGAATCTATACCACCACTTGTTTCTTGCGGATGCTTTGCCTTAACTTTAACACGTTTACCTTTATAGTATCGATATTCCCACTTCGGTGGTGGATATTTCTTCTTTAATTTTCGCACTTTGTCCACCATTCCCAGCTTCTCAAATACATCTCCAACCATTGTAACGATTTTCATTGTTGGTCGCATGCCAAGCTCCTCCATATCAGCAAATACCTACAAATGATCTCCGTAATCATTACAATCAGCGTAGTTTGACAGTGAACACAAGGAGTCCTAGGATGATACACATTTATGAGGTCATTGATGCTTATTCACTAGTATTATGGTAAATAAATGAGATTATAGCCAAGAGGGATAAAGAATACCTCGAACATCTTTTCATGCATTTCCTTGTGATAGTAAATTGAAATCATTTTTTCAAAGAAAATACGAGGCATGCTCTCCATATTCTGTGAAAATAACTGCATCCAAAGCTCTTCGGCTTCTTCAAGCCTTCCATCCTCTGCCAAGGCATTCAGCAAGCTGAAATAGCTTCCCATTGTTTTTCCTTGACCTTTGCTTAACATCCACTTGGTCACCTGTTCAAAATATTTCTACCTCGAATTAAACTATCTGCAAAACCAAGATGAGTTATATTAGAATGTTACAATACCTGAATTATTCTCCTCCATTCTTTTTCGTTCTCGAGGGTTTTTAAAGCTTTCTTCACCGTAATTAAGGGAAATTCTACTTCCCACGCAATGAAAGAATCAAGCGCCCCATATACTTCCTCTTTGAGATTTGATAATCCTTTAATCTACAAATGATGCCCCAAAAAGATGGTTCTTATTTCTTAATTTACTTATGAGGAAAAGTTTGCAAAACAGAAAGAAAGTGTATGTAAAAACAAACGACGCAATTTTATCACTTGATAGTTAGATGTAATTGTTTCCGCTGGTCAACTAAATGTTTAAAAGGAGGAAATGGACTTACACATTCGACAAGCTTCAAGGACTTTGAAATGGTTCCTATCTTTCTATTTGTTTTCCACACCCGTGGATACCTTGGTCTGGGACCTTTAGCAGCACATACCTGACAAAGCATTTTAATTTGCTATCAGAACACTCAAAAAATGAAATGTTAAGATAAATAACATGGGCTCACAAGGGGTGCGCAGAGGACGAATCACAGAAACCCACGTCATTTACAAACTAAGAAAAGACGGGTGGATAAAAACATCAAAAGTTCACACCAAGTCGGTTAAACTATGGTTCACACCAACCAACATAAGCAAATATTCGGATCTAGATCCAAATATGTAAATGCATGGATCACTGTCCAATAAATTTTTAGCTAATTAATTACCCGGACTTCTTAGAGCATTATTGGTGTTGGGGCAAAAAACTCAAGGGGAAAAAACCTAAAAGGCAAAAACAAGGGAAAAGGGGGAAAAGGAAAGTGGAAAAACCCAAATCGGGGGCCAAATTCTTTGGGTTTTTTCACCCCCAAATCAGTATGATATGGATATTTACCACTAAACGTTATTTGGCTTTGAAGGAGCGGGGGGTAAAAACCCAATTGAAGGAGCGGGGGGTAAAAACCCAAATTTGGGTTTTTACCCCTCAACACTAGAAATGCTCTTAGCCTGGCGATTCTCCACTCTCTTAAGCTCAAAACTCATATCCGAGCTTTCCTTTTTATGGTCCATTTCCTTTCCTAATCAGTCTCATATTTTCTAATTGTCCTTCAATATCCACAATACCTTCCAGATCTAAAGTAATCACTAAACCTTACTGCACTCCCCTGCCCAATTCCACAGTATCATTTGTCTCCATTTTTTTGGTCAAGAATTTCGGGGATGTTGCTGCTGAATTGAATACAGTAAGATGCTTCACTTGCAGAGCTTTTTTCATCTTACCAAAAAAAAAAAAAAAAAAAAAAGAAAGAGGAAACAACAGCTACTTCAGAACCTTTCAAACTTTTATACTTCTTATAATAGGAAGTCCGAAAACTTGGTCCTAGTCACCTCAAACTCTCCACCAATACCAAATTTGTTCCAAAAAGAAATAGATAAGGAAGCTCCGTCACGATTCAGCAGATAAAGAATATTTGCTTTAGCTGTAAATGCCACGAGATAGAATGCAAACCAAGCCATCATCCAATTCTAAAGATGGCCAGTAACTGAAATTGTTTGTTGTTCGATTACCATCCCAACAATTCATAACTCATTCTGAGGAACTGTAGTCAATATATTGGCAAAATTAGTGGCCCTAATTGTGGTTCCTGAACAACTGCTACTCTATATCAAACTATGAATTGAAAAAAAAAAAAACTTTAGTTTCAGGAAAATCTGAAAGAACCCTAAATACAAGTGAATCAACTCCAAACGACACCAAAGTTCCTCCGAAGAAAGTAATCAACGCACCATACAGTTCACACAGAATTTGTGGAGATTAAAAAATTGTCTCAGAAAGCTATTGTCTCAGAAAGCTTACCACAATGTTCTGATTGGTGTTGAAGAAATACCGAGCTGATTTCAACCTTTCAGTGAAAAGTGCCGGTGAGACTCTGAAACTAAGCATCCTGGATGGAGAAATGGAAGAAACGAGACTTGGTTACGCTAAATCGAACAGCCAAAAGCTCACAACGATAACACGTTGGGGCATTTTCAAAATTCAATTACGTAGCAACATAAATTATCAGTCACGAATATCAGAAAAATATCAGATTATCTGCTCCCACGTGATTTGCCGTGCGGGCTGTTGGTCTTTTTTATTCAAAAATCTTATTTTAGCCCATTAACATGTGAAGCCCATGTTACAAGATCCAATTAACAGTCGGGATAATTACCCTCTTAACTTTTGAAATTAAACAAATACACTTTTTAAACTTTTCAATTTTGAAAATACGTCCTATATATAGCTAGCTGTTGTGAACGAGAGAGTTTTTCATTCAATTCTCGTTATTTCCATTACAAGCACCCCATTTATGTAAAAATATCAAAGACATCGTGATTACAAATATCGATCTAAGATAATAATATTCACACAATAAAAAACATAATCATTACATTTTATCATTACTTTTTCTTTTTCTTTTTGCTTTTCCCCTTCGGTGGCTTTTACCTTACGTTTACAACACTCCTCAACGAATTATCACAAGATCTGCCTTTAAACTTGTTTAGAGAAACCCAATGGGAGAAAACTTCCAAACTCGAATGATCATATACATCGCTTCAAGAAAGCTTCGTGATAATAAAACTTGAAGAGAGAAAAAATAAGTTGCTCCCCCGATAACGATCATTCTTATAGGAGTTCATATATCGCCATAAACCTTATCAAGAAACCCAAATTAAAACTTCGATCAAAGGAAAGAAGATACCTACTCCATTGGTTCAGATCTTGAGCTGATATATTCACTTTGGTGAAGGATTTCAATATCATCATTTGATCCTGGCAAGTAATCTCTTCATATCACCGATCCAATAGGTACATTTCACATTAGTAGTTCATTAATACGCTCTAAAACCTTATTAGGAAACCCAAAGGAAAAATCCTAATGAAGGAAAAAGAGTACATTATTCATGTAAATACGCCATGAATGTTACCTCAAGAAAAACTTTACAGAAAAACCCTGCGACAAAACCTTACCAAAGGTAACACATATTTTACACAAGTATACTGTTTATCAAAATCCTTTAGGTAAGTATCATATTTATCATCAGATCATATTCAAGCTTATTTGCACTCGACAACTTTGATCTTACATTCTATCAGACGAGATATATATATCCAAATCTTCTCTTGAAATTTTCTATTAGTTGTGATTAGGTCTTTCATTAAAAACCTTATTTAAAAATCCTTTTCTGGGATAAAAACCTCAAACAAGGAAAAGAGATACAATGTATAACAATATCAATGCTTTGGCGCTATTACAAGCAATGTCATTCATTTAATGGTTCTATATTTATTTTCCCAATCAAGCCCGTGATATATTTGAAGAGTATATATTTCAATATTCTTCGATATATCTCAATATCCTCATTATCGCAATCGTATGTAGCGCCTACATTTTCATACCGTGGTTTGACACATTCCAATTTCATTTCTTTCCCCATAATGATATAACTTATTGAGATATCTCATTATCAATCCTCTTTAGGATTACAATATATTTAAGTCTATGTTCTCTCAAAATGTATGCCTCCTTTATCAAAATTATCTTCTATCATTTGTTTTGATATACATATTTGGGGAATTTTTATAATATCAATACTCGGGCATAATTTGTCAAAACATGTATAATTGATATATGAGATCGTTATTCATATTTGAATTTCAAATTCATGATGCATTTCATATATTATTTCCAACTATTAATACTCCCTCATGTTAGCAACTAAACTCAAGATAATTTATATGATTTTCCTCATATATATTCTCAATTTTAGCTTTAATAGGAATTTATTCAATTGTGTTTTGTTTCTATATTGGCAAATCGATTGGAGGACTTTAAATATTTTGCCAATTATATCCACTCGTATGCATATTCAATCATTTACTACTTTATTCAAATTATTGTATATACATTCACTAGTTTTATCATTAGATTCTGAACTCGTGCTCATATCACGAGCAAATCATTTCAATATACAATACGTGACTACATAAATGAATCCATATTATATTATATAGTAGTCAACATAAAAGGGTGAGGCCCATATATCTCATCCCTTATATATGTTCCGTATATTTGATTTATTCCCAATCATTGGTTAGTAATTATTTATCGGAACAATCATCGAAATTTCTTCCGCTCTTGATTTCAATAAATTATTTACATCAATCGAACCTAATCTATATAGTGCTCAACATGATTTATTACCGCCATCACATGCATAGCCAACCGACATATCACGCCATTCTTTCAAGTGGCATTATTACGATTACTATTGAAACGTGAATCTTATCTCATACGCTTCTCGTTACGCCATCGTTAAAACGCCAAGTCTTACCTCATACGCGCTTATAAATCATCCGAGCACTTACAATATTCACCCTAACAAGGGTCCAGATATTATAATGGATCATGTGCTCTCGAATCTTCAGAATACTATCCTCATCACGATCAAAATTCTAAAGAGAATTTATCTATGTAGACTTGAAAGATTAAGGATACTAATGAATAAGGGCATTCCACAAGATATTCGGATGGTTGATTGAAGCAAAGGTCCTAAGTCATTCGTGAGGTTTCGATTCCTTCTAAATACATGCCTGAATGGGTAAAAGTAGTTTTTCAAGAAACGCAGAGCAAAAAGGTTAGGAGGATGCTATAAATGTGCTCAAGGGACTTGTGACACTCGATGTAAATCAGGGGTACTTGTCCAAAAAACCGAGAGGATAAAATAGCATTCATTAAGGATGGATCGAGTAAGGAGTCTTTGGATGATATTCAATGTGCCTGAGACACATCCTAGTGGACACGCATAAGGTGAGCTTATGGCCTTAATGGGCTAAATTTAAAGATGAACAAGAATTATAGTCTTGAAAATCTTACTTTAAAAGATCCAAGCTTGTAAATTTAGTAGAAAATATAGTATTATGATTTTCTCAAAGCAAATCGGGCGTAGATCGATGTATTTCAAGGTGAATTGTAAATATCGATTTTTATTTGTTTTGTTTTTCTTTCAAATATATATATGTATGTAAATAAATAAATAAATATATATATATAGATTTCAATCGCTAAAGTGTATGTCATTTCACTAATATTTTTCTACTGTTTCTTTTTTTTCATATATTGTCAAAAGGTAAATAGTAAAATCACTTATTGGTTTGAAAATTTAACTTTAAATAGAGGGATTCACGTATTCTCATTCATACATTGAAACTTTAGTGCAAAGAGAGAGATGGAGATGAGATGGCGTATGGGAATTTTAGAATCAATTCATGCAAATCAATCTTCACCTCACCGATTAAAACTGTATGTGTTCTTGGTGGATCTAGACTATAGGTGATATCCAATATAGATATGCGAAACCAACTTATAAAGGAGTTAGGGAAACAAAACATCAATATAATCGTATGGAGGGACCAATACCAAGCTTTTAAAGAGTCTTACAATGGCCGCAGACAATTATGGGGGATAAGAGTGTCAAGCGATTACCTTTTTCATCAAGTTGGAGCTAGCAATCGTGATTGATCCAAGATAATCATGGGTTCAAATTGGCCGATGCTAAAAACATGCTATTCATGACTGCATGATGTACATGATTTAACAATAGTGATGCTTTTATTGTCCTTCCAGCGCTTATAACACACTGGAGGAAATATTCAATATAGCATCATGGGCACAAAGTGGAATTTTTCATACCAAACCCATAGGTTTGTTGAATATTAATTATTTATTTGATGGTTTGCTAGCATTTCTAGATCGTGTAGATTATAAATTTATTTCTCGCTCAATGAGAAATATACTTGTTTTCGCTAATACGGTTGTCGATCTACTCATCAAGATTCAATCATATGTTCAAGAATCATCGAAGCCAACCCATCGACATGACTATCATTGGTGTCAAGCGGAAAAGAGATCCTTTGATCTTTCATTATGAATCAATGTTGGGGATGGCAGAGTTACTGAGTATTTATACTCTCGAGACGCATCCCCTCATTTACGTTCAATACGTATTTCCTTTTGTATTTCTATATTTTTGAGTGTTTATTTCCACCTTGATATTCTCAATATGTTCTGCTTTACAAGCATCTTCTAGAGCAATAATAATATCATATTTTGTTCGAATATAAATGTCTATTGTACCATTAGCATACTATATGCTTCTTCAAGATCGCTTTTCTTCTCATATCAATACGATCTCATATCATCAATAGGATTATTTCAAATGATCCCACCATATGATTCATTTCATTTGATTTGTCAATTGGGATCTATTGAGCATTTCTCTTTATATATTTATTCAACTATGAATTTTTGGTACCTCTTGCTCAATTTTCTCCATCAATATTCAATAGGCATGGAGAATTTGAATATTTCTTTATTAAATACTTCTTTGAGAGCATTTCTGCCTTTGTATCAATGTATCAATATATTAATCTCATAATGAGATTTTTCACCATGGTATATCTTCTTTCTCTTTTATCACTATGGAATTCTTTGAGCAATTTATCAACACATATATCATCATTTGCTCAAATCTCTTTATTAATCTCAATATAATATTCTTATCGAATATATAAATCTACATTATTATTTAAAGTACCAATCGTGAGTTTAATCCAACCACATTGGTAATATATATTCTAACTGTGGTATAACCCACCACATTAAAAATATTTACTCCAATCGCGTGGAATAACCCACCACATTGGAAGTATAAGGCATATAAATTCAAATTGTAAAAGTAAAGCCTCCCAATAGGTGGTAGAATCCCACAAGATTTAATTATCAAGCAATAAATATAAGTTTAAATTCCAATTCATGTATAATCACTATATGCAAATTATAGTAATAAATGTAAACGTGAATTTCAATAGGCTAGATAACCGTCTCATATAAAAATAAATGTAAATTTAGATACCAATAGGTGGTAGAACCTACCATATGAAAAATTGCTCATTCCAAATTCACAGAGGTAAAATTATCCACTCCAAATTAGGTGAAATTGTTTATTTCAATCCACAAGGATATGATCATAAAAATTGAATAATCATTATGTTTCGCTTTTATTTTTCAATAATTTATTGTAATTTTAGGATTAAAATAATATTATTTTAATATAAATTCATGGTTTCTTATTAATTTCTTTCTAACTAACAATTAGGAGTTATTTCATCTATCTATTATTATTTCAAGATTTAGCAATTAAGAAAATTAAATAATTAATTTGGAAAAGAAAATTACCTCACATCCGAGTCATGCAAAGTTCTTCGACTTTATTGTAGACACCATTGATGGAACTTTGAACACACTATACTCACATATGTTTCTGACATATACTGTGTATAAATTATTACTCCTGGTCCCCAAAAGCCTAAATTATTATAGTATGCATAAATTATTACAACCTGGTCCCCTAAAACCCAAATTATTACTTTTGGTGGTTTGATTACTCAAAGTGTGATTTCACAAATTACCAAATTTTCATCACCACTGTGAAGTTTTATTTTATTTTTCAGTAAAGTGGTGTCATCATCACCTTATTCTCAAGAGCATGTGTGAGGAACTTGAAATTCCTTAATTCGACAAGGAAACTAGAGGCTATCTCAACAAGTCATCGGTGATGTCCTCAATATGCCTCGCCCACCACTTTAATGCACAAGCTTACTGTGTTAGAGGTGACTCTTGCTACGATCTTATCAAATCCTCAGCTTCTTGTAGTGTGAGAAGTTAGAAAGAAAGGATAAAGAAAATGGATTTAGTAAAGAGACGGTAATAAAAATGGAATCTGCTGGCTCGCACCTACGATTCGATTGACAAAGAGAGTTTCTTGGGAGCCCGACGTGAGGTGAGATGTTGGAGATGATTTCGCCATTGGTGGAGGTGTCGCTATGTGGATCATCTGGAAATAAAGATTGAAGAAGAACAAGGGTGATGAAAGAACCTCCCTTTTGAGAAAACTTATTTGACAAATCTCGGTGTAATTCAAATAGTGATATGGCTACATTCATGGACGAAGATGAAGTAGAAATCAAGAAAATCTTCACATAAAGAAAAGTCAATGGATGAATTAATGGAATATAATAGAATGCAAATTGATTCACTGAGGATTTTCTCGCGTGAATTTGTGGATTTATTAAGTTAAGAAGAAGTAGAAATACAGCACGATAACGCTGTTGCTAACGAGAGAGTTTTTCATTCAATTCTCGTTATTTGATCATTACAAGCTTGACCTATTTATGTAAAAATATCAAAAGACATCGTGACACAAATATCGATCTAAAGATAATATTCACACAATAAAAACATAATCATTACATTTTATCATTACTTTTTCTTTTTCTTTTGCTTTTCCCCTTTCGGTGGCTTTTACCTTATGTTTTACAACACTAGCATAATTTATTTATTTTTAATGGGAAAAGATAACCTTTAACAACAAATTTTAATTTGTTGTTGGTAGAAAGTCAGAAACTTTGAAGCCGAAGGGCAAAAATTCCCGTCGTGTATGGAGATATTGGCCCAATTGAACATGAGGCGCCATCGTATCATTTTTTTAGCTTGCCTAGTTGGGCTTCACTTGTGGAGATATTGGCCCAACATAATATTGCATTGCTTAAGATAAGCCCCCAAACTCTGGATCTTTTCCTTTGGAGCAGCAATTGCATATTTGCATCCATCACCCCACTTAAACACTTGACAATTATATTACGTTACATTACATCATCTCTCAAATGCATAATGTAATGAAACGTCACATAACAAATATTTATGTTTTCAATAATTAGGTTTCAGATGATACTTCATACTTTGTAGCCAATGTCTGTGTAATGTAATATGGACACAAGTCACACAACGATTTAATAATGTAATGTGTTGAAATCTTACAAATAAAATGTTTCTATTGTTATCTCATTTTACGAGATGTTGATAAACTGATGGAAATATGATTCTATCTGTGTAAGACAGTACAGTCATCTCTATGTGAATGTGAGATCAACTTTTATCTGCGGAAAATGACAGTACCCTCTGTAGACAGGAGACTAAAACTACATATATATTGAAACTGTAATAGCATATTGGCAATGAAAGATGTTAAGCAAAACGTAAAATTTGAAATGTCTGATGCAGGCACTTTGTTTGGTGAGAGTGGATAAAGAATAGCATTTGATCTTATCCTCATACATGGGACTGGAGTTGAACCTATTAATCATTCAACTTGGACACTTGGTCTTCTGACCTTTTGAAATGTTATTTTACTTGGGTGAGACTTTGCTTTCGCAATTCATATCATGCAAACAAATCCTTTCACGTCTCTAAACTAAGTTTACCAGAAAAGAAATGAGTTACGCAAAAGACAATTTTATTAGTTGAAAACGTGTCATGTTTAAAATCTGTAGAACTCGTTTAACAGTTAAAAGAAAGAGTTAATATATTGATTTTTTGAAATGAAGAGTTAATATATTGTTAATTTATGTAGTTGCAGAGTATTTGTTTCCATCGAAAGTTCTAGGGCAAGATTAATGTTATTTAGCAATAGTGCTGATTGTGTCAGTAGTGATATATATATTATATTAGTATATCTATATTGATTGATGTTATGATATCTATGTATTGATATCGTATAAATATTATTATAGTATAACAATGGCGGATCTAGGATTTTTAGTCGGGGGGGCTGTACTGCAGAAAAAATTTAATTCGACGAAAATTATTTATAAATTTTTTTTTTCTATATAAATTTTTTTTTTCTATAGAAACTTTGCGAATTTTTTTTGGGTCGGGGGGCCTAGCGCCCGTGGGAGTCCCCCCCTACATCCGCCTCTGGTATAAAATTGCATTAAGATGTCAGATAACAATTGGTCCACGCAAATAAGTTACAAATAAAAACACTCATTTGTCGACATATAGATAAATTAATCAAACAAATGGTGGGCCATTTTACATTTTCTTGCCTGTGAATTAATGTAATTACTAGTAACTAATATATGTTAAACAACATAATTAAACTAATCAAACCCTGTGATCTTTGATTTACCAACAATATCTAAACATGTCAAGATCCGTTCAAGAAATCCATTTTCATATAACACTATTCGTTGTTAACCTTATCAATTACACCCTTTGACTAATTTGTTTAAGAAATTCTCGACCATTACATTGTTGAGTAACACTATAATTATATGTCTGGTACTTCTCATCCATATATGTCTGGTACTTCTCATCCATATATATAACTAGATACTCTACAAAATAATTTTATAACTAAGATGGTATATTTATATAAAATAATATTATAAAATAAGGCATAAAGTATTATAAATATATATAAAAAAATAACGAAGCATATATAATATTATAGATATGGACAGTAGTTTATAAATTTTGGTGCAAAATATTGTCTTATAAGAAAAATATCATATCAATTATCGTAATTATTAATTTTTAGGTAGAGCATAATATTTATGAACAAAATTTATGTAATATACTTTTTGAATAAAAATATAAATAACATATTTTATGAGTCATATACATGATCGTAAAAAGGTATTTCAAATATGATTAATAATCATCTTTATAGTCGGTATATATATATATATATATATATATATAAATTTTATGAATATTGAATTGATTTTATACCACATTTAGCTTGAATTGAATTCTAAATATTGAATTGATTTTGTACTTTAAGTAAATAAAAATATTTTTTCTTATTTAATTTTTTTAGATAAGTACAAAAAAATTTTAAATAGAAAGAGTTGTCAATCAACCACTGTACATGTTGACCTTGTAATTAAAAACTAAAATGTATATAAAAATTAAAATTTAATATTGAAAGATTAAAAATATATAAAAAAATGTAATTCTCATTTTTAAAAATAATCCAATTGTCATTGTAGTTTATAACTTTGACATCATATCACATTTTCATTAATATTTGCATTTGGTTCATTTCCAATTATATACATAATTCAAAAATTAAAATTTATAGAAAAAATTAAAATGAGGAAAAATATTAAATAAATAAAAAATAAATTAAATAAGGAAAATAAAATAATAAAGTGTGTATTTAATATTTATTTACAAAATGAGATTTTCCTTTTTTTAATTTTAAGTAAATGAGTTCCAACTTGTCTTCAACATAACGCAACGCCTAGTTCACAGTTCTCTTATTAGAATATTAAGATGAAGATTAAGATATAATTAATTTAAAGATTAAAATGTATACAAAAGATGTTAATCTTCATTTTCAGAATTAATTTAATAGGTGTAAGTTTTAATCTTGATCTCTTATCAGTTATCATATTTTCATTAATGCATGTAACACTAAATTATATAAAAGAATTGAAAAATTATATAAATTAATTATAAAATTATAAAATATATATAGAAAATAAAATATTTATAAAAAAGTAAAATAAGAAAAATAAAATCAAATAAGGAAAGAAAATAAATTAAATAAGGAAAGTAATTAATCTTAAAAGCTAACGCCAACATTATTACTCAGATTTGTCTTGCAAGACTTGTTATTATTATATTAAGATATCAGTACCATTTAATACTTTTTTGAGAAATATCTATTTTCTTGTAGTGTAGAATTTTTTTTAAGTGTAATATCAATATTATTATTATCTCATTTTATGTAATTTTGACAACATATAAGTCTAAGTAACGTGATAAGAATGGATGTACAAATAATAAGTTTTTTCACTTTTCGTGTAATTGGGTCTCATTCAAAAGGAAGAAAAAACGAATATTAATTTTCCAGGGCCGTTATCAACTTTTCTATAGTTGCTGGGTCAACAAGCTAAGGCGCAGTCTTTTAACATAATTGATTTGTGTGGAAAATAAAGGCACGTCTATTGATTATTTCGTCTGAAAGTACTAAATAATGCTACAGATTTTGTGTATACTATACGATGATTAATAATAATCATCCAACTACGTAAAATTTTCGGATAAAAAATAAATAAAAAGCAAATTTGAATATTGTGTCTGATGATATATTATTTGGGCCCCTAAGCATATGATATTGCTTATTTGCTTGTGTTTATTTAAGCAGCTTAAAATCAATTATGTGTTTCTCACATGCCAGTGGGGGTGATTACCAGTAGATATTGCTCAAGAAAAAACCAATCATTTTAATCACTAGTCTTTGTGTGCAAGCAATGTTGAGAATCTAGATTATTTTTGTATTAATTAAATAAGAAACAAAATATCAAGACATTTATATAAATTTTTTCGAATACTAAAAATATTAAAATAAATCAGTAACTAAGTAAATGGTAAAGATGGATTGCTAAGACATAGTAAAATAATGAAAATATATCGAGAATTAGATATTTAAAGACAATAAAAATATTTGTTAACTAGGACTGGAGATCGATGGGACACGATCATGTTATCACAAATAGAAAAGGTTCTCCTTTCGTTTTCATTTTTATTTTTGTTAGTACTATTTTCAAAGCAAATGATTGGATTTTTTTTTTGAAAGAACACACACAACACACGCACACAAGGTACAAAGACTCAGCACGTCAGTACTCAAAATCATGGTAAATAGATTGGACATTATAGACCACTGTTTAATAAAAAATTCAAGGACAAAAAAAATTACTCAAGAAAAAAATGCAAATTAAATATTCAAAAAAGACATCATAGAAGTAATTTTTAATTAATGTTAGATACCGACATTGACAACATATTATCATAATTGAGCAAAGGAAAAACATAGGAAATGCATCTTCATTTTGTTTGCCCTAGCCAGAGCAGGTGCATCGAATCGATCACAAATATAACGTGAAGAAAAAGAAAAGAAAAGAAAAAACCTAGATTTATTGGGGAAAAAATGAGAATTTAAAATTTAATGCAAGGCAACCAGAGGAAATACTTGATTACGACTTTGTAGGATATCAATGTACATGAGCAAAGTCACAAGAAATATATATAGTGATAAAGTGGTACATTGAGTCAGAGTAGTTGAAAATAATGCTTGCGAAAATTTATTTCTGTTAAAACTCATGGCAAAGATGCTCTTAAAAGAGACCAAGAAAAATTAGGGTTAAATGAAAAACTTTTCCTAAAATATTGAGTTTATGAAACTTGATATTTTACACTGTTACATTTTATCTATAATTTCCAATTTTAGGGGTTTTTCACGCCTTATTTTCAGCTACTCTGATTTTAGGTGACTTTTTTTGATACGTTTTAAACTTCTTGGATCCATGTCTTGCGCTTTATCATGCATTGGTGCAAGCGCACGCTTAAACTCAATGCTTGAACTCAACGCTTTTTTGCACTTTGCGGTTTTTAAAACTTTATTTACAATATAGAAAGTCATTGGAAATGCTCTTATATCAACAAAAATATTAGAATTTCTCAAATAAAAAGCGAGATTACGAAATTCAAAAGAACGCCATAAACAATTTATTAAAAGGGGTTAGATACCGCCATAGAATCACATTATCATAAGCACAAGAAAAAAATAAAAAATTACTACTTCGTCTTTCCCTTTTTCATTTTTAAAAGCCGATGAATCCAAATCAACCACAAATTTATTAAGTCTACAGAAGAGAAAACTAGAATTAAATAACAAAAAGAGACAATTAATTAAAATCAAGAAGACATCATAGTGTTCATCTTTAATTACGATTCGATACCGACATAACATTAGAGTATTTGTCCCAAACGCCTCAATTGATTGCAACAATTGCTTATCATAACCACCTAATTAGGGCACTTTCCACTTTTTAAAACATATTTGGTCTTAATTTTTGTTTCATCTATGCATGACCTTATCATTTACTTAAAATTATTTATCTTGATCTTCATCAATAATTGCAATTAATTAGTATTGTCAGTTCAAAATCTAATTAATTGTAATATTTCCATGTCAAGACAATTTTTAAGCAAGAAAAAGTCGACCAGAAAGAGTGTTCCAAAAGGACCAACTAACCTATTGTTGTTGATTAGTCAAAGGTTGCATGCTACATTTATTAGAGGAATTTGTTTAAATTAGTTAATGCAATACAAATCAGCTTAATGTAACTTATCTACTAATAAAAAAATATGTGTGAGATCATTGTTAATTTGTTTGTTTGTTTTTCCCCATTTTTTAACGGTAAAGAGCTACTTTTGAATAGAATTACCTTCAGAAAGTATATGTGTGACATCATTGTCTTTGTTTTTGGGGTGGGGGGGGGTATAGTTAAATAGAATTTCTTGATACTACATAAATAAAAAAATAAAAATAATTATGAAGGAGTTAATAGTGCTTACAGATCCTATAAAATATATGAATAAAAAATAATTTAAATTTTGAAAATCGCCTACAAAAGGTTTATAATAATGTCAACAATAAATCGGGAACAAGTTATTACAGTTCTTTAAACATTGAAATTTAACTCATATTCTCAAAGAATGTAATCCACATCAATTCACATATAAGTGTATTTGAGTAAACTTATTTTCACGTAAAAACTAGTTAAAAACTACTAGTAACTTTTTGTATGGATGGTGGTGGAGACCACAAAATATATAGATAATAATGAGTGATGATTTAAAATGTATAGTTGATATTAATATTTAATTTTTATTTTTAATAATCGGTACTTTGTAGGTAGAAATAAGTGGAGGCAACACATGCATAATTTACCAAAAAATTCTGAGAATTCAAAAATGGATGACCTTTTCAAGTGGGCTGGGGCCGAACTAAAACCAGTCTAAGCTAATTATCAGAAAGCCCAAGCTCAACCAGCCCAACCCGGCTTACATTCCAAATCATTTTCCTCATGACGAAGCCGTATATGTGGATTATTATAGATAGGTCATCTCTTTTTCAGATTTAAATTAATCACTATATAATCTCAAAAAAAAAAAAAAAATTGCCCTTGGACTTTGACTAAACCTGGACTTCTACAAAGGTCGCTGTCCACGGGCTCCTTATTTTAATTACTATTATATTATTAATTATTAATAATTTCAAAATTAGGGCAATTAATTAATTAATTAATTAATTAATTAAAATTAAATATTCAAAATACTCAGAAGATTAAGGAACAAAGGAATGTTGAAGTAGCTTAAGAATCACGCAAGCACTGAGTGAGATTGGGCACGAGTATCGATGTGGGATTAGGTCCCTTAATTAAGGGGTCGCTAAATGCGTTAAGCAACGTCATCTCTACAGCAAACCCCATTTACGGTTCGTTACGCTAAATTCTCGCACATCCCAATTAACTCTTCTAGAGTATTAATTATTTAATCCGTTGATTATTGCTAAAATTCGACAATTAGAAGAATTGCGGAAATTCATGTCACCTTATGGAGGCTAGGAGGATCTTAACTGAGATTTCCAATCAAATCTGTCTATCTTTTTATATTAATTAACTTTGATTATGTGTTTGGTAACCTAAATAAGCTACTACTATCTCCGTACAAAAAATATAGTCTATTATTCTTTTTCGTCTGTCCCAAAATATAGGCTATATTCCTTTTAAAGATATAGTTAAAATATTACTTGTTTTTTATACTCTCATTTAATATACATTGATATAATTAAAATAGAGTAGTTAAAATAAAGCATCTAATAAATGAAATGACATATTAGGAAAATAATCTTGAATTGTACTTTTTCAATACCATTAATTATATTTTTCTTAATCTGTGTAAAGATAAGAAAAGAGTTATAATTTTGGGACGGAGGTAGTAGTTTATTTAGACAGTTCAATTCCCATGCTCGATACTCCCCTTTACAAAGAAGCTTCATTTGACTAAAGTTATATAAAGCATGATAGGGAACATGTTTTTAAACTTTTTACCACTTTTTATAATTTTTTAATCCATTTTTTTATCCTAAATCAATCATATTCACATATCACATCATATCCACAAATCTCCACCACTCAATTTCACTAATTCTCTCTCTTCTTTGACATTAAAAACCTTTAAAAATAATAAAAAACTAACCCCTATCACCGTTTATAAACTTATCTCAAAAACTGCTTTTACAAACTTTTCAAATAAACTCAATAAGTTTTTCATATTTATTTTATTTTTAGCCTCTTTCTTTTTGTAAAAGTATACTGCTATATTATTATTTAAAACATGTTCTTTTGTGTTAATTTTTTTTTATAAGTAGTGAATAAGGAAAATGAGTTTTTATAAGTGGAACAGAAAGACGATGATTTTATTATTGTCATATAAAATGACTACGGCAAACTCCATGTTAGTTGTGAAAATTTTTGTCCAGATGGGTGCATTAAGGATCCATTTCAAGAAATTTCTTTTTTTTTTTTTTATAAAAAGTAAATTTTCAAAGATTAATCTTATCTCATTTTTTTCCACAAATGTTAGGGGTTGATAGGAATAATTTTTAATAATTTTTTATATATATTTTAACGTGAAAGAGAAGAGAGAATAAGTGGAATTGAATAATTGAGATTTGTATAGTATATATAGGTCTCATGAAATATATAAATGTATATAATTTAAGGTAAATAAAATGGATAAATCATAGCTAAAACATGTGAGGGGAGGCAACCCCCTTTTCAGAACCATTGGTGGCCAATTTTGAGGACCTGTTTGACCTCTATTTTGAAATTTGGATTGTTATGAAAATTTTGATTGTCTGCTACGATTTGTCACTGTGTCGCCAAAAAATTTTAAAAATTATTGGAGCTCCCCCTTACCATATTAATTCTAAATCTTATTTTAAATTTTAAAATGAAAGTCGAACGTGCCTTCAAAATGTCCCGAACGTTCATTACTTAAAAATCCATCGGTAGATTTTTATTAAGGGTGTGTTTGATTGAACAAAATTTGGATGGAAAATGTCATTTTAAAGAAAAAGTTTTTCCACTTGTGTTTGATGTAAAATTTTTTCCTAGAAAATATTTTTTATATACAAGTTACTAAAACACAAATTTAGCCAATTTTTCTAAAAAAGTGAATCTGATATTGAAATGGAAAAAATTACAAAAAAAACCTTTTTCATGGAAAAAATTTTTCGCCTCCAATTCCAGATTTAATCAAACTCACCCTAAAATCTTTGGAGGCCAAGCGAAAATAGTTAAGTTTGACCGACAGAAAATCAACACTAAAACATGTCAGGTGAAAATGGTTAAGTTTGACAAGACCCATTGTCCATTACTACAAAGTTGATTGTGATCAATTTTATCGTTTTACTAAGAGGGATAAATAATAATATAATTCAGCAGAGCTAATTTCGATTTACATAACCGAAGGGTCCCACAAGCAAAGGAAAAACAAAATAAAATAGAATTGTGGACTAATCAGTGTGTCCTTTTTTTTTTTTTTTTTTTTGACAGGGACTAACCAGTGTTTTAATCGGTTACCGAGGGGCCAATATAAAGGAAAATGGGTTGTTTATATTTTTGGCTTTTGGGCTGTATCAGCGAAATATAATTGAATTAAGAGTATTTAGACGGCGCCAACTCTAATCTACCATGATGTCGAGGCGCACGCTAGAAATTAATATTCATGCACGGAAACAACTGGTTAATCTAGGTCTTGATCCAAAATTAGTCAAATAAATAAATAAAGATATATTTACCTTTAACCATTTCCGATAAATTCTATTTACATCTAATTACATATTCAATTATTACTTTTTCAAAAAACTTTTTCAGAACGTAAATATTTCATGCATTCAATTTTGATATTTCTTCGTCCCCAAAGGTATTCGAATACATTTCTTGCTACATTTACAGCTCCTATACATGCTTACTTTGGTTAATATCATTACGAAATCATAAGTAATACTAATATACTTCTCTTTATGAGTATCCCATATATATTGTTAAAATCAGACTCCCTCAAAAAATATTTTCAATAATAAAACTTAAATAAAGAACATGTTTTGAGTACATAGCAAATATTAGTTATCAATTATCATTAGGGTGTGTTTGATTGCAAACTCGGAAAATAGTTTGAAGGAAAACGTTTTTCGGGTAAATGAATTCCGGGAAAAGGTTTTCCAGGGAAAATAATAATTGTAGGTGTTTGATTGGATTAATTTGAAAGTTGGAAAATGATGTTATTTTCTTTATTTTTGTGTTTTTTCCATAAAATTTGACCATTTTCCTTATCTTTATGGTTAAAGTAAATTGTCCATTAAAAAAAAAAGAAAAAAATGCCAAACTTTTCCCGGAAAATAAAAACCACCTCCCCCAAGGAAAACGTTTTCCTTCAAAATAAAGAAAAGAACGGAAATCGAAAAAAAGTTGGAAAACATTTTCTAGGAAAAAAAGTGCAATCAAACAGCCACAGGTGAAAAAAAAAGCTGGAAAATGAGTTTTCCTAGAAAAAAAGCATGAATCAAACACACCTTAATGTGATATTTATGGATTTATTAGTAAATACGTTACGCCGTATATAACAATTATGATGACAAATTAGTTACAATCAACTAAGTACTGTCATATTACTGGTGAATAATATGCGAAATATGAAATTTTGTGCAATATATATATATATATATAATTTACTACCGTAATTTCTTTGTGTTTAGTAAGAAAATTTCTGACTCTACCATTGATCACTATTGTACTACTTGATCCATATAATGCAGTGAAATTGTTGAGGATTATAGAGATATGTATTCCACCCACTCCTCATCTGCAACCTTATCTCTTTCTCACATTTTGCTCCCAACTACACATTACTTAAAACAAAATTAACAATTAAATAGATTATCTGAAGACACGCAGGCCATGATGATAATTTGAAGCCTCATAAAGTTATGGTCAAATTTGGTCACCACAAGAAAAATGATTGCGATTGAAGTTTAGTTACCTCATGCTGTCACTTGTATTGTAATGACAAAAATAGCCTCGGTGAATATTTATAGCTCACTTATGATGCACGTAAAGGCGAGTTAACATTTGTCCCTTAATGGGCAGGCAAAAAGCAATCTGATTTACTATTGCTTACACGGCCGAGCATAGTATGTATAGTTAGATTCATTACAAATCGGGAACATAAATTGGTAAGGAAATTCCATGTAATCATTACATGCAAGGGTGTGTGTAGACGTGTAGTAAATACACAGGTTTGTGTATCTTTTGCTTAGATTCAAAAGTAATTTTTTTTTTGCTTTTGACATTCATTCAAGTGATTTATCAAAGGGGTGCTAGATACACCCCAAAATCCTCTCTTCACACCCATTCATTTTTAAATTTTAATTAAATTGACCAAAATATTCTCAATAATTAAAAAAAAAAATTGCATCGGCCAAACGAAGCCGAATGCGATGAAGGGAGTTCGGCCAGATATGGCTGAACTCCCTTAAGGGTGTTCGACCAACTATGGCCGAACTCCCTTTCAGACGTTCGGCCACCCCTATGGCCGAACACTGAACCAAAAAAAAAAATTTTTTCAACCTGATTCATCAGAATTTCAATTTGAAGTATCAAAATATGCTGCAATCTCTATAATTATTACTTTTTTTGAAAACCTAAAATAATTCTAACAATACTAGAGTGGAAAAAAATCAAAGTATAGTCTTGTAAAAACAAAGTTTTTCTTTGTCAATTTTGAGCTTCTGTGGAAGAAAAGTTCAACAAAGAGAAGTGATGAAGAAGAGAGAGTCAGATGAGCAAGAGGTAAGAATTCCTCTCTTCTATTTTTTTTGGAAGGATTTTTTTTCCCAAAGAACAACTGGCCGAACACCCCTTTGGCGTGTTCGAAAAAATTGGAATAAAGGGTAGTATTGTCCGGTTAAAAGTGGGTGGGTGTGAAGAGAGGATTTTGGGGTGTGTCTAGCCGCAGCCTTATCAAAGTTATATCGTATGTATAATTTTACTGCTTAAGTCAACAAAAAAGAATGGAATTGCTATTGATTGATTTTATGAATCAAAATTTGCGGTCATATTTTTTGTCTTGTAGATTATTTTGTCCAATTAAAATTGTCTGCATACATATTCAAATGTATTATTTCAATTATTATGTAGGATGCTTTGATAGGATTAAATAACCAACGAAACGAAAATTGGACAGCATTTATAATTTTTATACATTTTTATTCATTCTTTCTAAATTTGAATTTAATCAAACCAATTACATTCACATATTTTGTGAGACTTACATATACTATATAAATTCCCACTATTTAACTCTACTCATTATCTCTCATACTTCACATAAAAATCCATAAAAAATCATAAAAATTTCAATCCTAACAGGGGCTTGATGTGTTAGTATATAGTTTGAGTACCTGATCAGGAGCATATGTTCGTATATAACAAACAATTTTTATACACAATTTTCAGTATTGAATGAATATATTTGACTAGAATTTAAAATCGTTTATCAAATTGTTTATAGATACAAATCCACATATTCTGTAAAATTCAAATACTAATAATAATTCAGTTTTTTTTTAAAATAAAAATCGAGAATTGGTGTGATCACTTAATTACTAGAGAGAGATAGATATATATATATTGTAATTGGGGCTAATTAATTATTATCTAGGTGGATATATTTATATTTACGATTTACAAGACACTTATTACTTCCGTATTGAACGTGATAATGTAATCACTTTAACATGGTCTTATATCTCCCAACCATGTTAAGAAGTTCCTAAGTGGATATTGGATTTCACGTGAATGAAATATGTGGATAGCACTTGTTGGACTTGTGAGAAATCAGTTGAGAGGAGATGATGCCCTTTTTAAGGGCAAGTACGTGCCGTGAGCTGAAATTGCAAATCATGGCATGGATTGGGACTCAGCGTGTCAGTTAAAGGCTTCACGCTTGCCCAAAGTGCAAAACACACCATATGATGATGTCAACATCGTTCGATATTTCAGTCAATCCCCCACTTCAAGAACAACAACAAATTCTTTCCAGACAAATACATATATATATATATATATATATATATCACGGAAGAACAACAAATACTTAAAGGCGAAGATAAACATCTCTCATTTGCTTGATGATCTCACTCCATGAATTTCATCTTCCCCTTTTTTTTTCTTTAAAATTTTTTTCAACTATTATTTTGGGATGTCAAATTGTCAGCCAATGTGAACAGTTCGTGATTTTGTGTATTCGGCTTAGCTCAATCCAACCAAAACTCATGTTCAACTCATGTAAATACCGATTTGAATATGGACTTATTAAAAAATTAGTTTGTCAAAAAGTGCAGTGCCCATGGTATGTAGAGGTGGAAAGCATAATAAATGCGAGATAAATATGTTTTTTCATCGACTATTATTTTAAAGGTGAAGATATTAGCGACATAAAAAGCAAATGATTGGAAGACTAATTTGTTTACATTATAGATACAAAAATATTATGGTAATATTTAATTCGAACGTGAAGTTACATTAAAACTTATATATATATATATATATATATATATATATATATATGTATGTATATGATATTTTCGTTAATTTTCATACATTTTTGTATTTTTATTTTCTACTTGAATCAATACCTTTATTGCTTCAATTGAAACGCCTCGAGTACATCAGAAGACAACTTTGTAAGGGTAAAAATAATTACATTGAAGACGTGTGTGAAGCCTAGACAATTTAATTTAATTTACTTGGGTCCAGCTTTAGATAAGCAAGGAATCCCCGGAGGTCGTGTTTGGTGTGAGAAAGTCATTTATTTCTTATTCTTACACACTAGTATTACACCTGTATAATACACGGGGAGATTACAATCTATTTCAAATAAAATTAAAATATATGAATTAAAGTAGATTGCCAATCAGGTCTTGTCCGATTAGTTAAGAGGATAAAGGCAGATGATCTAAAAAGTCTCAGGTTTGAGTCTCACCAACTGTATGTTGCATTGCGTGGTTTTAGTTGTCACTCATAAGACGGCTACCTTAAAAAAAAAAGAATTAAAGTAAAAAATTACAAAATTTGAAATATTTTTTGAAAACATTCATAATTGATTTTGTTGGCTTTCCATCTCTGTCACATAGAAGAACCTTCAAATCTGCATGACTTTTAACTCTTGATATTGTGTCGTACAACTGATAATGATTGAATATCGACTTCTTTAACAAAATACTGACATATAAAAGCGATTTCTCTTAATTTTTGTTATTATAATATATTGATACTAAATATTGGATCGAATTCATGCCATATCCAATTCATATTTTCCTCTTTTTTATGTCACTATTACTTGAAATTTTTTATTATTATAATATACGAATACCGAACATTAAATTGAATTCAGGCCATATCCAAATCGAGTTTTTCGATTTTATTTATGTCGCTATTAGTCAAAAATTAATAAAATCAAATACCCAACAGTATCAATCAACGAAATATAGTCAATTTGTTATATTCAATTTGACTCAAATTTTTTATTTGTATTTTTTAAATAAACACATGCTAATATTTTAGTTGTCCTCTTTTATTTAGTAACAAACAACATCAATCAATAAATCATATATTTAAATACATTTTTATATAGATCAAATTTTGAAAAATAATAAATAGTTAATATTTATTTCTAAATTCAAAAATATTTTTTGTTTTTTAATTTTTTTTTACTTTGTATAGAGTCGTTGTTTTTTTTCTATAGGCCGAGTTAAAAATAAAATCAGATTTAGGATTTATTTCTAAATTTGATTTTTTTAATAAAAATGCGTACCAACATGATACTGCTGACACCATGTTAGCAAAACATACAATATATGTAATAAATTCAAAAGTTAAAATGTATATAAAAAAAGTCAATTCCCATTTTCGAAATTAATTTAATTGGTATTGTAAGTTGTAACTTTAATTTCTTATCATATTTTTATTAATGCTTGCAACACTGAATGTACAAAAAAAATTTAATTTAATTTTTAATACTTGTAATTTTTTACAAAAAATAAAGAGATGATTAAATGATAATTTTAATAATTATTTTTTAAGTGACTTGCGAATGCGAAAATGGTACATGAAAGTGCTTGTTTTCTATTTTTTTAATTAATTAAATATTCATTATTAATTTAATTATTTAACTTCTCAATATTTGATCTAAAATAATTACTTACTATTTGACCTATTGAATACACATTATTTATGAAAACTATTTAAAACTATCATTTTATTTAATGTGGGAAAAAATAATTTTTATTTAATTTTTTAAATATGTAAAAAAAATTTCTAAAATAGAATATCACTGTCAACATGGCACTATGCCAAGTTAGCGCTTCAACTTTTGTTAATAAAAAGATATATATATACTAGGTTTCACACCCGTGCGTTGCACGGGAGTAAAATTGTGTCAATTGAATGAAAAATAAAATATTTTACATATGATTTGGAATTATTTTTAATTAGTGGACTGTTTATATTGAAAATGCATTATACATATCTTATAAGTGAGTGTAAATTAATTAAAAATATGTCAACTATTTTGCTATATCAAAAATTTATTTTCAATCCAAATTATATTTGAATAAAGTGATTAATTATTTTACAAACACATTTATAAGTAAAAGTAATAAAATTGAAATATAATACTATGTGAAAAATATCAGTCTATGTGCAATTTGAAAATATCTAGAAACAATTAAAAACAAAGAATAGCAAGACCTTGAGACAATAACAACAACAACAACAATAATAATAATAATAGTTCAATGACAATACTTACATAACAAAAATAAAATTACATATTTTCTTTGAAAGAAAAGCATATTTTAATTGATTTTATCTATTTTCGGTAGATATTATCCCATCATGATTTCCACCAATGGCAGAATCTTGTCTTCCTATATAGAATAAATAATACATTAGAGAAAAAGATGCATTAAATGAATTAAATTATTCAAAAATAAAAATGATTACAAATGAGCATAATATACAACTAAAAATTATTATTTTAAAAACGATGTGAAGGCAATGTTGAATTGTCAAATTTAAAAATAAATATAATTCAAAACAACCACATAAAATACACTAACAATAACGATGTTCAAAAAATAAAGAAGAAATGAGTCTTGCTTTTTCATGGATCGAGTAATTAGGGTGCAGTCTACCTTCCATCCTAAGACAAATTATAAAATACATGTAACATTGAAAATATATTAAAATAGAGTTAAAAAAAAAGAAAGTTTATATATTGAAATGCTTACTTAATTTTCTCAAAATATTCACACTTCTAGTATATCAATGTCGATTCTGAGTTTAAGTCGCATTACCATCTACTATTAATTATTACAAAGTCGAAAATAGGTAATAATGTGTATTACATTTTTAAAATTCTCCATAAATGCAAACAAATAATTGAAAAAAATATAATAAATGATTTGTATGCATCATTTAAACTGAATTTGATAAGTAAATAATATAACCGAAAATTGAGGTTCAAAATTGTTTGATAATATTTATTAAATTGAAAGCATGGTATTATGTTAGAAAGGCATTCAATTTTAGTATCATTGAAAACAAATTAAAATTATACAAAATGACATAATATATAGTGAACCTATCTATTAGCAGCTAATTTAAAAAGAATAAAAGATTAGAGGATTAAGGACATATTTTTTCATCTTGAAGACATAGTTTCACGATTCAAAAACTCTATGTTATTATAAATATTTGTTTTTCGAATATATACATTATGAGTATACTCTTATTATAATTATAATTTTTAAGATCTTTAGTTAATATAATAAATTTTATTATTTCAAATATTTTTTTAGCATTTCATAATTCTTGAGGAGAAATCATCGATCGGATTTTGTTGAAGATGATAGTATACCCTAATTAGAGCCCTATTCAAAAGCTATGTTTCCATCACAAATCTACCACTGTTCACGTATATTCAATTATCCTTGTACTAAACGCACCTAACAAGTGTCCATTCATATATGTGAATTTTGTTAACCTTTAACTTTGTATAAATGCATGTTTCTTTATTTTTGTTAATTTCATCTTCTACTGATTTAATAGTTCATCTTTAATCATTTTCACTAATTGTTTTATCCATTACCTGAAGTTACCTTTAACCATTAATCTTTTATTTGCTTATTTGCATAATTCTATATCATGAAATAATTACCTAATTCCATCAAATTATGACAATAGTGTATTTGCGATTTGATCTTTTATGTAGTTATCATTTTCTTTAAGTGATAAGTACTAATATAAATTCTTTTTGGCTTTATAAATAAAATTTAAACATGACCCACGTCATCTAGTAGCATTTGGATTGGTCTCGTGTCCCTTAGGTTAATGGTTCAATTCCCCCTCCCTAAATCTTCTAATTCCAAATAAAATAAAATAAAATAAAAATAACTATCAAATAATATATATACAAACAAATTTTCTCAATTATTTTCAATTGAAATCATTTGCTATCTATCTTTTAACTACTCTCAGTAGAAAAATAATTTTAAATAAGCAGATAATTATAACAATTTCACAATATACCAATTATTACATATATAAATTTCAAAAATTTGCCTTTTGTAAAAATAAATTATAATTCTCCATCAAAAAAAATATTTTAAACGAATTTTTTTCACTATTAATTAAAAAAACTATTTCATTGGCAAAAATCATATTTTCCAATTAAACCACACATAACTTAATAAAGCATACAAAATAATTTTAAATAAATGATTCATACAATAATTATTTTTTAAATTAATACCATAATAGTTTGTACACATCAAAACATGTAAAAGTACTTTAATTAAGTTGATAAATTTATAAATTTTCATTAATAGCAACATTATTAATTGTTTTAAATATCATTAGTGAGGAAATTTATAAATTAAGAGCAACATTTTAAATTTATTTTATATAAATGGCGTTATCGTCCTTAGTATAATTTCTTTTTTAAATAAGTTGTTGGTTAAACTTGTATAATATAAATGATGATATTGCCCTTATTATATTGATGCTTTTAATAAAATTATAAAATGTTAGAAGTGTGTATCTATATATTTAATTGAACTAATATAATTACTATAACAATGTTTAGTAATCTTACAAATTTTCTTTGAAACATTCAATAACCTTATAATTAATTAAATTGTATGAGATATTGTGAAATTACTTTTATTGGTTAATCCACATTTCATTGAAATAATTTAAGCATTATAATAATTTAGATTTATATTAATTTATTAGAACTATTTAAGTAATATAATAATGTTAACCATGTAATGATTAAGATAGATTAGTTGAATATCATAATTATTTTCTAGTATAACTATTTTAAATAAGTTATAGCAAGCAATTTAAAAATAAGTATTACAACAATGTAAAGTATAAATTTTAGCTAATTGCACATAATGACAAATAATTGATAAAACTTAAATAAAAAACAATACACCAAACAAAAATAGTAATGGCGTGACAAACATTTCAATTTTGACCATGTTCTTGAATGTTGATTAGCTAAATTGGAAAAATTACTTAGAAAATAAAATTAAAATGAGACCCTATTAAAAAAAAGAAGTTAAAATAGAAATCGATTTTATTCACTCTCTAAAAGAATGGTGAACATTACCCTCCTTCTGAATGTCAATTTGGAGGGTTAAAAATTTAAATAACTAATTTTTTTGTTTCATATTATTTACTCATTGAGAGCTTTGATATATGAATATAATATTGATATATAATTTTTACTATTTTAAAAATTACTTATTTACCTATAAAATAGTAACTTATCACTACAAATAACTTTTAAAATAGTAAAAAATACATATGAATATTATACTCATATTAAAGCTCTCGATAAATAGAATAATATGGAATGTGAAATTTTCAATTTCAATTCTTTAACATTGAAATTGGCCCTCCAAAAGGAGGGTAATGTTAACCCACATTTTTAGGAAAGTGAATGACATTCTTTTCAATTAAACATGGTTTCACGCGCACAAAAAATTATAACTAATTTGGTGATAAGAAAAACTGCCAACATATGCACACGTGGCACTATTTGAATGGTCTAATAAAGCATGATAGTTTTTTATTCATTAACTTTTTTTCAATTGTAACTGTTTTATTAAAACCTAAAATTATATAATATATATAGATATATATATACATCAAAAAATTAAAATTAAAATATATATAGAAAATATTAATTCTCATTTTCAGAATTAATTAGATAGGTACTCTAAATTGTAACTTTAGCCTCTTATCACATTTTCATTGGTACATGCAACACTAAATATAAAGGAATTAAGAAAATTATATAGATTAATTTGAAAATTTAATTTAATACATGTAAAAAAATAAAATACATATAAAAAACTAAAATAAGAAAACCAACATCAAATAAGGTAAGTAGAAAAATTAAATTAGGAACATAATTAATTCCTTGAAAACAGTGCTAAACATGACATTACCACCTAACCACCTAGCCACCTTTGCCTGGGTGGCCATTTAAGATTTATAATATAAAGAAATCTTCTTTGATTTGTCAAAAAAATTTTTTTTTTTTGAGGAACTTATATTTCCTGTAACACGTCCATATAGATTTTTAAAAATTACGTCTTGCCAAGGCTCATGTGGCCTAGTGGCATCCGGATTTGCTTTGTATACATCAAGTCAAGGGTTCGAATCCACACCCCTACATTCCCCCTTGTACTTGAACTCATAATTATATTCAAAAAAAAAAATTACGTCTTAAACCGATTCAAAAAAAGATTACATCTTAATCTTAAATAAATGAAAAGTAGAATGTGCAAAAGCCTAAAAAGTTTTTCTTTCTTCTTAATGAAAATTAATGTCATTTAACCAATGAATAAGGAAAAAGAGGATGCAATAAACCTACGGACTTCACAGGATTAGCAAGCACATGAAGAGAAATTTGGGAAAAGGACAAAAAGGTTATTTGGCAAAATGTTCAAGGGTAATTATGAAAAATAAAAAATTTACATAGATGTGCACATTTTAATATGGTAAGGATAAGGATTGATTATTCGATTGTTCAATCCAGTGTATGGAACGACCAGTTGACTATAGATGTAACATATTACAGGTGAAAGTTTTATTTTACCCGTAATGATTGAGTAATATTGTATAAAAAAATATAGACAAATTTAGACCAGCGTGTTGGTAGCTCGACTCAACCAGTTAAAGTCTTCGGGCTGTAGCTCAATCCGAGCCTTAAGAAATGTACACGAGTTGGATCAAGCCCGGACCCGGGGGAAATTGGCTTCGACAACACTCAATTGGTTGTACACATCACGTGCACAGGAGCTTTCAAGAAATGGAATATGCGTTAAGCAACATCCTGAGTGCAGCCAGATGGTGTTTTTTGTTTTTAATTTAATTAATTAATTAAAAAGGTTAATTATGGCCACTTTCTTGGAACTAATGCTGTCGAATTGACTCCATACCCGTTTTAGGCATTTTCACTACAAAACATTCTAATTGACTGATAAATAAGAATTCACATCGCAAATTACACTATTCAAATTCAAATATTCCATTTAGAAACTCCGTCACGTTGATATATAGAAATACGACAGTGATTTAGGGCTTGTTCTATATATATTTTTTTCATTAATTTTCATTAATTTTTTATCTCTCATTATTTTCAATTACTCATATAATTATTTTATATTTTTTTAATATATATTCTTCAATTTTCAACCTTACATCTAATACGCCGTTCAAGTAAATTAATATAAATCAATATCCTCTGTAGAATAAAATATCTACAAAATATGTGCTATTTTTTACATTAGATGATGTCGGCACAATATTATCCAAATACCAAATGTGTAATTAATGATATATGTCATATGAACACAATTGCTGTTAGGGCATCTCTAATGCATTAAGTGTGGATTTGGATGATGTGGAGGAGAGAAATAAAAATATAGTAATTATTTTAATTGAAATTGAATAGAAAGAGATATAGGAAAAAAGTGTGGGAAAAGTGAAAAAATGAAGAGATAGAGTAGAGATAAATTTAAAAATAATAATATAATAATAGTAGAAGATGTGTAGATGGATGTTTGTTTTTTGAAGTAACATGGGAAACCAAGAAGAAAAAGTGAAAAACAACTAAGACAAATGAGAGAAAAGTTGTTAAAGAAAATAGAAAATTAAAAAAGTATGGGAAAATTTTGAGTCAATATCTTCCGTGTGTAGACATGGGACGTGGAGATTATGAATTGGAGATGCTCTTATACACTCATAATTAGGGGTGGACAAAAAAGCCATAGCCCATGGTTCAAACCAGTCCAAACCAACCCAAATTAACTTGGATAGGTTTTTGGTTGGTTTAAAACTTTCCTAAAGTTGAATTGATTTAAACTAATTACTAAATTTTATAGAACGGTTTGGATTAATCAAAAACCAATAAAATCCAACTAAAACCCAAATATTATCGAGTTTCCATATATTTGTTTAGATCGACTAGAAATGTTGAACAAAAATATTTGGTCCCAACCCAAATATTACCCCAACCATAAAAATGAGAAAAAAATATGAATATATAATTACATTTTCAATAAGTTAAAAATTATAAATATAAGGGTAATTAAACCAAACTAACACAAACCAAACCAACATAAAATGGGTTGGATTGGGTTGAAATCAAAATCAAAATAGTTATATTGATTTTAAACCAATTGATTAAATTGATGATATTGATTTAGATTGGGTTTACACCAAAAAAGGCAAACCAAACCAATGTCCACTCCTACTCCTAGTATCTTTATTCACTCGTAAACAAATCTATTCACTATTTTAAGAAGAGCAATTAAAATTTTATAAATTCCATTTGCAAGCATGCATACTTAATGGGGAGGATGTTTTTAATTTAAAAAAGATGTAACGTATTACTGTATTAGTAGCATAAATTTAACATGAATCAAAAGAAATTAACGTATATGGGCTAAACCATGTTAAGTGCCGTTAAGAACAATCAAATGTAATTTTAACATTTACTTAATATTCACTTAATCTAAAGTTAAAGTAAGAAAATTGAATTGCATTAAGCATACGTAACCTACGAGAATGAACCAAGGCCAAGAAGCTCGAAATTGGCCGCCCACCCATGCATTTGCGTGTCTTGGTTTCACCACAAACCCACTTACAAGTTACAACCCAACAAATAAAATTTACTTTATTTATTTTAATCTAATTTCATTTCTTAAAATAGTTGCACGTTAAAAATTTGGAGAAAATCAGACAGCATAGTCAAAGTTGGAGGGGTTGAAACTAATTTCCGTTGCTTTCTGCTGACTTTTCGTCAACAACTTACGTACACTCACATTTTCCTCACTTTATACCTTTCAACTCGCGACACGTGGCACATGATGCAGACGCCACCTCAGCGTATGACGAAACAAGAGAGTATCGATCATTTGCCACGTGTAATGTTACGAAAAGAGCCGTGGAGTACGAGGAACCAAACAACCCACCTGTTCCCGAACTTCCCAACAAAATGTGGTCCCAAAAGGACTAAAACTGCACACCCCCTTTAACAAACTGCCTCACAATGAGCTCAAAGAATCGTATTCTAGCTTTAAGAGTCGGGTACGATTTTCCTCTCTCTTTTCTTGTTTATGTTACATGTAATGCTTACGTGGTGTTCGTCCGTAATGGAGCATTACACAATATACTTTTTTGAAGATTTTATGAACTACATACAAAATATCCTTATCTTAAGGACTTCTAAAGATTTAAAATTGCTTTTAGAGGATATGTCATATAACATATTCGTTGTGATCCTTATTTCAATCAATTCTGATTTTAGAGAATCATATTGATTATAACAAATGCCTTTCATATGTAATGATATAATAATTCTCTTGTCAGTATGTATAACAGATAAATACAAGTCTGTATTTTCTTTTAACTTTTCTATCTTGCAGATATTTTATAACTCGCTTTGTTAATAATCTAATTAAAACAATCCATATACACAACCAACTGTATTATTTCACTAATATGAGTTGTTTAATTCGGTGAGAAAGCCAAGGAAACCAAAATTGAGAAATCAGATTTCAAATCGCTGTCTCATTCAATTTGAATAGTAAATATATACACAATGATATAGGTTATTTTTAATGGGTTATAAACTGTAGAGATATGAAACGAGACATCAGATCTTATATGTATTTACTTATTTCGTGCTTGAGTACGATTTGCTAAAAGTTTTAGGGATTCTTTGTAATGACGTTCACTGTATCATCAATTTCAATACATACATATACATATATGGAGTATGCCTTATGGACGTGAAGCAGTAAATTTTGTATTGAGTCGAAAGAATAAGACAAAACCATGCGGTTTCAAAAGTTGCACCTTGAGACGTACTCCAAGGAAAGTAAATAGTTCATGGTACGTATGCACGTACGTAGAGTGAAAACTAATTTACCATGTTAATTAAATTGAGATTCGTGTAGTCATTATCTTCAAAATTACATCATTTAATTTACTGATGAGATTACTTCGTAATTATGTACCATGATCCTAATATTTGTGAGACAAAGGTATAATGTACGTAACAAGGGGGTGTCGACATTGCCTTCATCTCTAGGTTACATTATTATTATTATCATCAAGATTTTTAAGCACATAGTGTGTTTTTATTTTGATTAGTAAGAAAAATATCGACGTGATTTGAATGATGAACGACTTATTTTTGTTCAAAAAAAATCATTAATTAATGATTGAGATCAGAATCTAAAATATTCGTGGATGATAAATAATTCTTCTTTTATTTACAATCATTTTCGACTGCAATTTCGTTGATTTAACAATTATTTTCACTACTACAAAAAACACTTTAGAAAACCCATTTTAGGAGGCGGTTCCAAACTCAAGCACTGCATAAAGTTCGATTGTGGTATTTTGGAAATTAAGAGGGGGTTTGAAAGATACATTAGGCAGCGGTTATCATAACCACCACATAAGACGCATTATATGATTCCCAAATCACCAGTAGACTCCATTTTCGCGATTGAAGAAGCAGCTGCACATGCAATTTCATTCGACGATTTTGGGCGAATTTCATCTCCTCCATTAACGAGTTAGCTCAATTCAAGGCGGAAATGTGGTTTGAATGTCATTGTCGACCTTCAAACAAGGTATAATTTCATTATCTTCACACCTTCATAGTTTTTTCATCTTAGGGTTGTAGTTTGTGGATATTGCAAATTCATGTGTGGATTGTTGATTTATGTATGTAAATATATACTCTTAAGCATGGGCATTGTAATGAATACAATTTTAGTGCTTGATTTTAGTGCAATGTACACTCTCCCGTTTGTATATGGCCTTTCTTCATATTTTCGCGCCTTCATTTTTAACCAATCTTTTGGTTTTGAAATTTTATTTTTCCATTTCTTTCTTTTTTTTAAAAAAAATATTCATCTTCCACTCACATGAAAACATTTAGGAATAAAAAGTTATATTTGTGTTACTATAAATATATAGCCAAAAAAATAATGGAAGTAGTAAACCTAATTTTTTTTAGTATACGATGAATAAAGTTTTTAATTAGTACATGAATATAAAATTATAAGATTTGAAAAAAAAAATTAGTAGAGGCAGGCAAGCATTTCAAAAAAAAAAAAAAAAGAGGAGAAAAAAAAGAGAAGAAGAAACTAAATGGAGAAGGAAAAAAGGGAAAACTAGATGTTATTACATTTTTTTATTCATATAAACTTGAGGCAACCAAGCATAATCTGGGACAAGTAAAGTTATATTTATAGTTACTTTAAAAATATAGGGAAAAAATAATGAAAGTAGTAAACCTAAATTTTTGTAAGTATATGATGAAATTATTTTTTAATTAGTATATCAATATAAAATTATTAGATTTGAAAAAAAAATTAGCAGAGGCAAGCAAGCATAATCATGGATGTAAAGTTATTATATTTTTTTCAATCATATACTAATTGAAGATATTAGTAGAGGCAAGCAATCGCAATAAGAAAAAAAAAGAAGAGAAAAATGATAAATGAGGGAAAAAAAAGAAAGACACACAGATGATAATCAGATTTGAGAAGCTAAATATTTTGAAATGACAGGTTTAGATTTAGATTTACTATTATTATTATTATTATTATTATTATTATTATTATTATTATTATTATTATTATTATTATTATTATTGTTTCCAATTTTTTTTTTCCAATATGCGTAAGTTGGCCTAGATTTTATTGATGCAACGATTTATATAGAAAATCTACATGTTATTGATAGATGTGTGTTTTATAATTTGTGCAAGTGAGAGCGTAAGTATTTATTGAAGTATTTGTTGAAAAAATGCCATCTCGATTTCCGTGTCACTAATTCTCATGTTTGTTGTGCCTAGTTAATAGCGTATTCTTTGTCATTCATGTACTAGGGTGTTTAACATGTACCACCAGCGTGGAGGCACGCGGACCAGAAAACAGTTGACTTGGGTCAAGATAGAGGTATAATTACTACATCCATTACAAGTTACCATTTATGTGCACAAATTTGATTCTTAGAGTGCTCGTTACTGATTGTATTAACTTCATATTAGTGCCCACATCAACCTTGTGGCAACGAGTGTGGTATTACGTCATGAAATTCATGGTTGACATTGTTCGATACGATGCACATGCAAGTTCACTGACAAAGGTATATAGTTCGGTTGGCAATCGTTTTGTTGTGCTTTCTTTGTTTAGCTTGCCAAGATAATCATTAATATACTGTCCGATTGTTCTTGCAAGTCAATTTTGATTGGATGGAGTACTCACAAGATGAGTTAGATGATGTTAGAAACCTATGGACACAATACTTTTGGATCCTTATGCTATGGATTCATAGGCTTTTATAATGTATTTGTTACGTGTAGAGATTTCTTAGTATCGATGTATCGATCCATCGTGTTTATGAGTTAAGTTAACTTCTAAGTTCTAACATATCGTTTCACTACACCAAAATGCGTAATTTGTCACTCAATTGAATTTCAATTTGTCACGGTTTTAAACTGTGACTAAATTTATCGCTGTTTGTCACGGTTTAAAACCGTGACAATAATTTTTTTTTTTTTTTAAGTATTGTCACGGTTTATAACCGTGACAATACGCGAGATATTTGTCACGGTTTATAACCGTGACCATCTCGCTTAGCTGTCACTGATTATAAACTGCGTGACAACTACCTCATGAGTTGTCACGCGGTTTTAAACCGTGACAACTCGCGAAGTTTTTAAAAAAAAAAAAAATAACAAACGAAATCTGAAGAGTAAAAACGTGACGGCGAAGCTTATTGAAGAAAGAGATCCCCAAATTGAAACCCTATTTCCACTCGAAATTCACCATGGAAATTCCCAAAATCAGTCCCAAAACTTGAATTCAAGCTAAAATCAAGGTTTTTAGCTCAAGTGCCCCGACTTAATCACCGTCTGAATTTCAAGGTAATCTCTTGTAGTGAACTTCATGGAGGTAGCTAAAATTGGTCTCAATGATTATTAATGTTTTTATTGACAAATCTAGGCATATAGCTTCGTTGGTTTAGAAATTATGCTATAATTTGTTGATTATGTAGTATTCTTTGTATATATTTTGTGTATATTGAACGTACTTGAAATTTCGTCTGCCTTACTCAAATTTTTATTGGATAATTTGAATGTACTTGAAATTTCTTTAGCCTTACAGAAAAATTGATTTCTTTAATTGGTATTTTCTTTGACTGGTTGCCTTTTTGGTCGACAATTAGAATATTTCTTGTCGAAATGAATACAATATTGAAGTGGCTAGTAATTGAATTTGTAGATTATAAGAGAGACGGTTTTGATTGTGATTTGGGTACGGGTGGAGGACAAAAACGCTTGCATGGTGGACCCTGCCACGAAGATGGTTATGGTCGATCTGACTAAATTGAAGAGTAGGGGAAGCGTGAAGGATGAACCATTTGTTTGTGCTTTTCAAAACATAAAACAAGTGTTTTATTCAAAGTGTATTGACAACAGTCAATGGTCGGTTGTTCTTCATGCACCCCAGCGATTAACAGATCAAGTAGACGCTTTGGAAGCCCCTACTGATTACCAATCTGCTCTGGATGACAATCCAAATTTGTGTGATTTATTAGATTACCTAGATGCGTAGATCTACATGTATAGTTCTTGTTTTTCGATGGACAATATTGTCATTCTTGTAAATGTAGATTTACACAAATTATTTTTATTTTGTATAATTTTTGTTTTGTCTTTTTGCATATTAGATCCTAAACATGTTATTATCATGATTGTTACAATGTATTTAGTCAACCATTTATACTTATATTGACGTGACGGTTAATTTAGATTCATGTTAGTAACCCGCCACCAGCAGTTAATTTGTTGTGCAGGTAATGGCCAGCCCATCGAGGCCTGTTATGCGTAAAAAGGAGATTGAGTTTGACTTGTTGGGAAATCCTGTTGGTAATAAGAAATTGCTAACGGGCCGTATTCGAGCAATCGCTGAGGTGCAACGCGTTGGCCTTCTCTATGACGATTGGAGGCATGTGCCTCCCGAGGTGAAAGATAGTCTATGGAAATCTCTCTAATTGATTTTGATCTTGATCCATTTCGGAAGGAGGCGTATATTTCATCGAGCAATTCTAAAATTGTCAAACTCATTTTTATTGAAGTACATATGGTGTTATTAATGAAGTACTTAAATATTATATGTTTATGCAATAATATTATTGTTTGAGTAGATTTAAATGTTTATGAAGTACTTGTAATCGTAATGAAGTACATGTATTGTTCGGTTTAGGCGGAGAACAATACAAGAGTTGGAAGAATCACCTCAGAGCTCGTACCTTCGGGAGAATGCAACAACTCAGAAGAAATCTTGAAATTCAAAGATAATCCTCCTGAAAATGAGTTGGTTCAGGTTCTTTGAATGGAATCAATTTATTGAGATTGAGTCTCTTGAGAAGAAGCTGAAACAAAGGGCTCAAGGCAAAGCAAATAGGGCTAAGAAGGCGATGTGCATTTCCTTGGCTCTAAGTAAATGCCAAGTATCTGCGAGTGGACGGTATGCCTGTGACTTGACCAATTTGAACTTTATACCAATCTCGACTTGATTCACTCTTAAAGAATATTGTGCATCAATATATTGTAGACATTAAGCCTGTTATGTTATATTTTCGATTTTACAGTTAAATCTTTTACTGATGATTTGTAGGAGCGATTACAAGGTACTGATGATGAGGGTCAACCTCCTACTCGCAGCAATCTCTACTTACATGCTCGAAAAACAAAGGATGGATATCGCCAAGAGTTCAGAAATCTGCCAGTGAGTAAATTTCTAAACTTATAATCCGATAGTAACCCGTTTATTGAAAGTGGAACTTGTATATATGTTGGTTTAGCTATATATGCTCGATAATTACTTATAATCTGATGGATATCTCAACTTGTTAATCTATAGCTTATGGTTTAGCTAGCTAGGTTAACCAAATATGTGTTTCAATTCGTAAATTATAGACGTGTGGCCGGCATTAGAAATTAGGGAGAACACTAGTGGCTAAATCATGATAATCAATTAATTAAATTATTCCCCGACAAAGTTCAAAAACGTATATTGGAAATGACATATGGGAATAATGTTTGATAGATATGATAGAGAAATGATATTTAAATATGTAGTTAAAAAGTAAAATATTTGTTTCAATTAGCGGTAATATCATGATGTTCTAAGTCAAAATGTGTGATTCTACTTGATATTTTGAGAATGTTTCTTTGATGTACCTATGAGTAATATCAAAAGAGCTGTGAAATGGATGTTATATTGGTTGCTAGAGTTTGCTAAATGTTCCAAGTTCACACTAAAATTGTGATTGAAATATGGTCGTTAGATTATAGTGTAGTAGATTTTGAAAAGTTTCATTTGATGTTTGCGGGCAATTCAAAGTTTAGCGATAATTCTATAAAGGATTTGGCAATTTAGTATCTACTTAGACAAAGTATAGTGGCAATCGTGTTCTCAACGTTAGCCTACTTATAAAATACAAACTCCTCGACTGGCTTAAGGATGAAAATCTAATTTAAAAATTAAGGAGCCATTCTCTTTTCAAATCTGTAATTTCAAAGTATGTGTATGTAAATGTTATATTGGAATATTATGACAACATGATCCATTATGTTATTGACTCTTTCGCAGCCAAAATTGTTTGAGTTACAGGATAGTCAAGGAGGAGATTCAAGTTCAACAGATATCGAAAATGATCCCTTGAGTCAAGTTTTCGAGGGACAAAAGTGGGCGTACTCGTGGAGTGGGGTCCAAGGTGCCAATGACTAAGTTTAAAGCCACGCGGCGGTGGTGTATGCGAGATTGGTAGACTTCAGGCGTGAAGTCAAGGACCATGGTTCTCTATTACAAACCATCGTCTCTCAAATGAAGGACCGAGCACCATGTTACAAACCTTAGTTAAGGGTCGTCCCGGTTCAAATCCGGAGGTTCATTCGCACAGTAGTGGCCAGGCGCTTCCAAGAAAGGTACTCGGTTGGAGAAGGTTCATCCACCGATCTATGAATCACGGACTACTCTCCATTGCCGGCACACAAAGGGTATTATTTTCTTAGAGACTTGCGCAATGAAAATAATATTGCAATGGTAAGACTTGAGTCAAATCACGCTGAAATGCTCTTGTTCACGGTCGTAAACTTAAATGCCCTGAAGCAAAGGTAAATATCGAGTATATCTATCCGGGCTTTGAGAATGAACCTGTGTATCTTGGCAAACAAGGAGGTGCGGAGTGTTTGGCAGATATTGGTAATGGTTCGTTTATTGCGTGGCCGACATACTTGTTGAAGGAGATGATGTAGCTCTCTCCTTTTGATCATCAACTATGTTTGTTAACTTATGGAGAAATGGTTTGTGCGTGTGTTTTAATACTTTGTTTGATACTTAGTAATGTTTCTTATGGTTTCTAGTTTGGTCATGGTATTTAATTAGTGAATGTTGTTTTAAATGTGGTTTCAATGCTTATGTTTCTTATGGTTTGTAATAGACGGATTTGGAACACATTCGAATGAATTTGTGAAATGGTGTTTTCATTTTGTTTGATGGTGGTGTGAATAGATATCTTGATTTGGTGATGCGTTGTATGTGATGAATTTGTGATATGGTGTGTATATATATAGATATGGTGGTGATTGATGAAGATGGTAGTGAATTGGTGTGTATATGGATTAGTTTGTGATTGATGAAGATGGTAGTGATTGGTGTGTATATGGATTAGTTTGTGATTGATGAAGATGGTAGTGATTGGTGTGTATATAGATGAATTTGTGATTGATGATTTTGTGATATGGTAGTGATTGATATGGTGGTTTTAGGGAGATTGATGAAGATTGGTTTGGGTGTACCAAGCTACGAGTGAATTCTACAAATTTCAGTCGTTTGTCGAACAAATTTGTCACGGTTTAAACCGTGACAAATTTTGTTATTTCACTATTCGCGGCCACCATTTGTCACGGTTTTAAACCGTGGCAATTTATCACTTTAAAACGTGACAAATTGTCACGCTGATTTAAAACCGCAAATAAATCCACACGTTTAAAAACCGTGACAAACAAGTGGCGACGATGTTTTTTGTCACGGTTTTAAACCGTGACAAATTTTTATTGTCACGGTTTAAAACCGTGACAAATGGCGAGATATGGTGTAGTGTTTCTAACTACTTAAAGTCATTTTTTATGGATGTTGTCGTGATATCAGTGTTTCATTATAGTAGTGTTGTGACTTGGGATTGTATTAATGCTTGTTTAAAGCATTAGTGCTTGTTTGAAGTTTTGTTGTGAGTTTGTTGAATGTATTAGCGCTCATTTCTGACTATTCACTTGGGTTCTGAAGTTTTGTTGAATGTTGTAGTGTTATAACTTATAAGTACTTGTTTGAAGTATTAGTGCTTTTTTGAAATTTTGTTGTGATTTTGTTGTTAATGTATATGGAATTGAGTTGATTTAATTTCTTATGATCAACGTAATTTGTTTTTCAAGTTAGTCGTTACAAATTAGATGTCGTTGAGTGAACAGCGGGTGTATATAGCAAATTAGTGTATGTAGTTGCTGGTGAATAGTGTGGATCAGTTACAAAACTGAAAAAAGAAGAAAAACAAAGCTTTAGGCGGCGGCTAAGGTAACCGCCCCCCAAAGAGGCAAAAATGTTTTTAAAAAACCAAAAATGACTATAGGCGGCGGTTTTTGACAATTACCTAAAGTACTTTTATGCGACGGTTAAAAATCTCCTCCTAAAGCCATCTCACCTTTTGTAGTCCTCTAATACGAGATCCATGAAAATCGCCTCTTAAAGTCATTTTTAAGTGTCGCAACATCCATTTTCTTTACTAGTGTTTCTATTTTCTAAACTTGTCTTCCTAATTTCTAATCATAACTTTTTGGAATAATTATTTTCTTAAAAATCTACCCCAAAAATATACTAAAGTTAATAGTCGTCGCTAGAACTTTTGCTGTGGAACCCACAAGATTTTATATTTTTACGTTTTTAGTGAAATTAAAATTAAGAGCCAAATTTTTTTTTTCAAAAGCAAGAAATATATTCAGTTTACTTTATCTCAGCGTGGATAAGGAATCGCGCTAAAGAAGCCACTTGACACTACCATTCACCATTGCTTCAAAATCTAGATTTTCCAAGCTATATGGCTGCCTAAGCATGAACTCAGTGTTACAACACGTGTCACTCATTCATAAAACCAAATCCTCACTAAGAAAAAATGCAAATTAAATTTTTATTTATTTAATAGTACATGAGAAAGGGTTTCTCAGTATTAAATTCATAAAAAAAATTGTACAATACTAAGTTTTGTTTGGAATTCCAAGTCTCCAAATCTCAAGGCCGATCAAGACCACTGCCATTCCATAGTCGACCATTTCCGAATCTACTAACAACAATTCGACCATTTCCGAGTATGCTGACAACAGACTTAGTTGTCATTGTTCAAAGTATTGAATAATTTTAATCTTGCAATCCCTATTGTATAATTATGTTTATTGTTTAAGTGTAATTTTTTATTGTTCGAAAATAATGTACTGTGTTTTTTTTTTTTTAATATTCACGGAAAAGGTTGTTACATGTTTAGTAAAATTGGGTGTCACCACTTTAATTATTCCAAGGAATTATTAACAAAGCATGTGAAATGTTTGCTTCAATAAAGTTTTAATTTTATTGGCCCACTTAACCGGTGTAAGAATTTCGCTAAAAAAAAAGGAAAAAGGGGAAAAACAGAGAGAGAAAAAAGACAATTATACATACAATATACAAAAACCGCTACTTTCAACGCAAAATACGTGGGCATGCATGCACGTACATATAAAAGTACTCTCGCCTGCACGTTAAGGTGACCTAAATTTCTATTAGTCAACTAATCAAATTATTAATTCTTGCTGATAAAAGGTTTCACCTAAAGATTTTAAAAAGATAAAAACAAAACAAAAACAAAATTTCTTGTATAATAAGTTACCAAAAATAAAAGGGATAATAAAAAATGTCAGTGATAGACAATACACTTACCGAAGACGAGAAAAATATTGCGGAAGGAGCCCTCAATGTATATCTACATATATATATATATATATATATATATATATTAAGGCGAAATTAACATAGAAAATAATATAATTTTTAAAAGACTGCAATTACAGTTTCCACTCAATGACTCCCTAGCTCTGACTTCACTATTGAAATTTTATATTTTTATGTGCTTTGCGCTTTGATGCAAAAAATGGATTCTTTTTATAATTAATCTCACAAAAATGTACGTAAAACGCTTACCCATTCGTGGTTTTCCATTTTTCCCAAAAAAAAAAAAAACAAAGAATTGGTGGCTTTTCTTTGTAGTAGGTATATATACTACTTTAAACTATTTTAAAAGTTTAAATTAATAAGTGCTTATTTAGGAAAAAAAAATTTATTTAACCGTTTATTTTTACACAGGATATTCATTTTGAAAAATACAGAATTCATCATTCCAAAAAAAAAAAAAAAGAATTCAAATATGTTACTTTCAAAATTAATTTCTATAAAATTTTGCACTTTTTAAATGCACATCCTCATAAAAATCACCTCCCTTCCAAGAAATTATATTGATGAAACAAGCTTATAGTGAACATTTTCCCTTATAGTGAAGTAATAATCTACAAATAAGTATTCAATTAAGTTACCTCTACAATATAAAGAACAAAATTATTTAACGATTAATTTGTTTGTGGTAATTTTAAATTTATGAGACAAGTTAAAAAAATAACATATTAGGAAAAATTTTGAAAAAGTGAAAACTACGGAAAAAGACACTTAACGAAAATTCGTGGGGCATGAAATCTGAAGAGGTTTCTTGATAAAAGTTGAGAAATTTATGATAAGGATTAGCCAAAAAACAAAAAAATTTCTACAATTTTGACTTGTTGGGGAGAGTGACATGTTGAAATATATAATGCAACTCCCCTCCCTTCAAGTTAAGGAAAACCCAACTACCTAAACAGGCTGAACTAATTAAGATGCCTATGTTAATTATACGACAATAATCAGCTTATAAACGTAGTCAACATCATTAAATTATTACGTAATTTGCAAATAATAAGAATAACACCATATGTCGAAATCATCTTAATCTGAACAATTATTGTTAATGCCGACCATTTTGGGAAATGATTTCGACATAGTTTTAAGAACTTTAATAAAATTAATTAGTGATCTATTAATTCTTTTTGGGTTAAATATAAAAGTTTTTGGAGAAAGTTACCTTAATTAAATAATTATGTGTATTATTGTTGCTATTATCGTTGTCATATACAATCGTCACAAATTTTATTTTCAGTTTGATTCATTTTTTTTTCTTGTTAGGTATATAATATTGTACATAATGGTGTATATCGATATTTGAAAAGAAACAAATTTGCATCATGCATGGTGATGGTCGATATACAATTAGTATTTCGATCAGTAATGGTAAATGATCGATCAATCAAGAATATGAATTTATGATGGTCAATATTTTTGTAGAAGTAGAGTATTATCAACTAATTATAGCTAAATAACATATCAAGACTGTCAGGTCTAATGTTTTACATGACAAATTCACATAAGGTGTGGATTAAAATGGACATGTTATATATTTATTTTATTCAGTAGTCTTAGGTCTCACGTGGTCTTGCATGTAAAGTAGTCTACTGTGTATTTGGTTCCACTATGGGTAAAAGATCGATTATGCGTATATATAATAATATAAAAAAATATGCAAAATAAGGTATCTTAATTTTATAAAATCATTTGACACTGTATAATCAATCCAAACACACACTTTAGGGTTTGTTTGATAGAGATCATAAAAAAAAAAAAAAAAAGACTTTTTGACTTGTGATTGACAAACAAAGAGAATGTTTAAAAATTTTAAAAATAAATGAAATCTATGAGTAATTAAAAATGATTTTTTAAATAAGTTGAAGTTCAAAATAATTTTTTTTCGAGATTTATGTCCTTGTATTAGTTAAAAAGAAAAAAAAAAGAAAAAAAAAGGGAGAGAAACAAGGACAAAGTCCCCATTTTTTTCCCCTTATTTTCCATGGGATAAGGGTGGGTCTTGCTAAGGAATAAGCTGGATAATTCATAATTGCTTCCCATATGTGCTTATTACAGACATGTAGGTCCCACGTGGGTTTACATGAGTGGTCCAAATCAGACACCTTAAGATTCACGTCATCCCCCAAATTATCCACGCCTTATTTATTATTTTCCACTATTTTTATTTTCTTTTTCCGGGAAACTCATTTTTAAATTAAAATCTATTTGATTACTCTAAAAAAGTCCGGTAAAGAAATAGCATTGTTATTCAACAATCCCACAACTAAAGTTATTTGCAATAAGAGTCGATAGAACCCGAAAATTTATTTGATGGAGGTGAAAAAATTACTGCAATGACAATACGTCCATGTATACTTAATACTTATATACATAATCAAAATTTAAGTAAAATAAAATTTAAAATATTACAGAGTAGTTGCCACTGTTTGTTCGTCTCTGACCTATTTTTTGGTAATAATAAGTAAGAAGATCATAAACAATATTTTTACTTTTACCTTCTCAAAATAGTAACAAAAAATTAAAGATTAATTAAAATAGTATTGATATTCATAAACGACGTGATATATTATTTTCATCTCTTACAATAACAAAATCCAAATTTTAATTTCTACGACAATACTTCCTCTTAATAAAATTTAGAACCACAACTATTGTGTCATTTTTCAAAAAAGGTTACAAATTATTGTGTAGTACGATTCTATTTGGACAAAAATAAAATAAGTAACAGTGGAAATTTTTAAAAACTATTTGTATTGTACTATTTGTACTGCCCGGCACGTCTCTACTTGACGTGCCCAAAAATTGTTTATTTTACCGGGCGGCGGCGAGACATCGGGACGTTGGGTTTACTCAAAACACGCGACTGCTATATCGTGCTTTTAATTAATCAAAGCCCAAACACGTTTTATTTTATGTTTTTACATTCCTCCTTGAAAGTGAGAGCTTTGACCTTAATTTTATCATCATTGACCCGTTGTGGTTATGCCTCTAAATAACACCTCCGCTAGTAACAAGTAACAACGAAGAATTGATTCTTTGCTAGGAGAATTTCGATTCTTCAATTGATGTCCGTATAAAGGGTTGACATTTATTTCATGGTATATTATCATGTTATACGGCAATATTTTATAATTAATTCAAATATTTGTCTCTATTTGTATTTTCTATATAGTAATCCCACTGAATTTGAGGGAATTTTGTGAAATCTAGAATAATATATGTATGTGAAAGATTGAACCTGACATGTTTTTAGTTTTATTTATTTTACAAATTTTGTTATCAAAATTTCCATTTTTTTCTGATTGATTTTTTTTTTCTTTGACTGTAGAAATCTAAAACTTACATAAACGAGCAACCTTACAAAAAAAAAAAAGGGAAAAATCTCCAAAAATGGTATTAAACAAGTAAGAAGAACGAGAAATAGCAACTAAATGTGTCTCATGGAAATACATGAATTAAGACAAACGGAGTTTGAAGAAAATGATTGAATTTTGAACTTTGTGGCACGAATTAATGATAATGAATTTCGTAGAAAACTGTAACGCATCAGATTAGGCCTAAATTCGTTTAGAGATTTACCGAATTCAACCTCTTATCGATCATAAATTATTAGGGAGCATTTTATTGACAAACATGGAAAACAAAACCTGGAAAATATTTGCCTGCAAAATAAAAATAATCCATCCTCCTAAGAAAATGTTTACTTGGAATTGGCAAAAATTATACTTAAAATGATTGTACCTTATATAATGATTTCCTTTTCCAACTTGCAATCAAACAGCAAAAGACGAAAATGAATTTTTAGATTTGATATTTTTCAGAAAAAAAACTTTACCAATCAAACACACCCTTAGATTAATACTCAGTTGTCTTATCACCATGACATGTCAGATTGGTGTAACAATTTTCTTCTTGTTCCTTTTTCCCCCATCATTTCCGTTCTAAAATACGAACAAGAGAATACTCTAAATTGAATTCACATCTGATTAGGTAATGTAGTGACAATTCATTTGTTACCAGAAACTGTTGTTTTGTGCGGGGAATCGGCTGAAAAAACTGCCAAACAAGAAGGGTAAGAACGTAAACACGAAATTACGAATTCCATTATTTATTTATTTATTTATTTTTTGTATTTTTCATAAATTCCGAGTAAAAACAAACAACAGTAACTGAACCTCTGTTAAATGATGAATCAACAGCATTGACCTACGGCAGTTAGTTCATCCATGAGAAGCAAGAATTTGCCACCTACAATTTGTTGCCGTCCCCACATCTCGTCAACCGCACGTGACTCTTACGCTCCACCATTTACCCCCACTAATCGCGCGCGGATTTACTCTAATCCACGTCAAATACCACTGTAATTTTTTCACATTTGACGCGTGGATTGAATAAATTTACGAGTCATTTTATTTTTTTATTTTTTGTTCAAACAAACTTACGGGTCCTGTTATTTTTATACAATGATGATTAATATAATAGTTAATACAATTCACCGTTAAAATTTTGTGGAGTGAGTTAAATCTCTATCGTCTATTCATTTTTTTAATCTAAAAATTAACTTTTGCTATTCTTTAAAATCAAATGTTAATATCATACAACACATTTTATATCATCATTCATTATAAACACAACCCAATAACATATCCGATAGTCCTCATTTCCTGCCCATTAAGCAATTAATTAAAGAGACAGATACAATCCACGTAATATAATGTTGACGTTCAACTTCAAAAATCATCTCAAGGATTCCATTACACTCCACACAATTAATGCATCGATTTTGTTCTTATTTCTTATATAAAAATTAGATATACACTTCTTTCATCTCTTACATTTTTTATTTTTTTTAATGAAAAGTTATTGCTAGTCGAATGTATGAATGGATGTCTAGATGTAAAAGTTTCTACTCACATTATCCATTTTAATTTATATTCAGTCCCTTTCTAGTTCTAGCACCAATGGCCGATCTAGAATTTTTAGTCGGAGGCTGTAATATAGAAAAAAATTTAATTCAACGAAAATTATGTATAAAAATATATTTTTTGCTATATCAACTATGTGAATTTTTTTGGGGTTAGGGGGCTACAACCTGTGTGAGCCCCCCTAGATCCGCCCTTGTTTAGCACTAAAACTATAAAAAAGTTCTTCCATTGGTGTGGCTCGTTCTGACCTTGCCACAAAATAGTAGGCGAATGATAAATGAGATTAGACAACCATGTGGCAGTATGGGCAATGCAATGCCAAGCCCTGGAACTATAAAAAAGTTCTGGAATTGGATCAAATTCGAATTTATGAGTTCTATTCTTCTCAACCATGGGGGGGAGGATAAGATTTGCTACGGGGGAGGATAAGATTTGCAACGTCAACATGAACAATGACGTGACATTATCATGTCATCATTTGTATATTAAAAATGATGATGTGGAATTGTCACGCCATTATTAATGCTGATATGACAGTGCCATATCAAATGGGAAAAATCTTATCCTACGGGTAAGAGAACAAAAGTCTTGAATTTATGTCACCTTAGTTTGACGTTAGCAAGAGTTTTCATATACAATGTCTATTGCGAATGTTTGAGAATCCACATAATCATGAGAGATGCTCTAATATTTATTAAGATGCCTCATTTTAAAAGATTTTGACACATCGCTATTATATCATTCAAGATGCGAACACACTATTATTCACAACAAAATTAACTGCTTTCAAACAAACCCGGCCGTAAATATTAATAGCCTGATGAAGTTGGAAATTCACCTCGGTTTCTCTGTTAAAACAAATTAACTACTCATAAAAACAAACCCATTAAAAATTAGAGAGAGATTAACTGTAAATTTTCCGATCTTTAAAATTAACCGAAATCAGTTTCTCTTTTAGAACAAAATTAACTGCTTTTGAAACAAACAAGAGAAATAGAAGCCTTAATAACCATATTTAAGGATTGGCAATGGCATTGTCTCTGGTTTAGATAAGAATTGAAATTCAAATAACTGTCATATAGATAGGAACGACGTCGTTGTGGAACAGTTAGATGGGGGGACGACGGATATGGGGATCTGGTCAACGCCGTTTGACCCATTTCTCTTGGTAGATAGAGACAAATAGAAACCAGGGAGGGCAATACTGTAAATTCGTTGAAATCTTTTACTAGTATTTAATTTTGTTCGGCTATGTCGCTGTTATTGTTGCCTTCTTTTCACTTCCTTCTCCATTTATATATAAAGCCTTAACTTCTCTTTTATCTTCTCGGGATAGAATTTGTAAAGAAAAAGAAGAGTCACACAAACACGCAGGCTCCAAAATCCAAAACGTTCACAATATCGTCATATATATTAATATAAAATAGAGCGTTAGAGAGAGAGAGAGAGATGAGAACAAGGAGAGGTCACTGTTATCCGAAGGTGAATATGTGTAAGGAAAATGGCGATATAGCGGTGAAGAGAAGAGTTGAGTTTGGCAGAGAGCAAATGACTTGCCGGAAAAGATTAAAAGTCTCGCCGGAGATCGTCGGAAAGTGTGATTTCTTCGATGCCTTGCCGGACGATCTTGTCCTTTCAATTCTAGGCAAACTGAGTTCCACCGCCGGATGCCCCGCCGATTTCATCAACGTCTTGATTACGTATGTCAATTTTTCAGTTTCAACTTTCAAATTCCAAAATTCGAAAAAAATTAGAAGGAAGAAGAATATATTGGATTTTTTCCTTTTGATAATTTGATTTGTGATGTGAGCATTTATCTAAAAGGTCGTAAATTGTAATTTGATTGAACAGATGCAAAAGACTGAATGGATTAGGCCTTCATTCGCTGGTTTTATCAAAAGCTTCTCAGAAGATGTTAGCAGTGAAAGCCAACAACTGGTCCGAGTCGGCTCACCGATTCCTCAAACTCTGTGCGGATGCCGGGAATGTTGAAGCCTCTTATACCCTCGGCATGGTAAATATAAAATTAAAACAAAATATTTAATTTGATTGAATGTAGAATGAAAATTCTTCTGCAAAAATTAACTGTTGATTTGTTGAATTGTGTTGGAAACAGATTCGATTCTACTGTTTGCAAAATCGAGGAAGTGGCGCCTCTTTAATGGCGAAGGCGGCGATTAACTCTCACGCGCCGGCACTCTACTCCCTGGCTGTTATCCAGTTCAACGGCAGCGGAGGGTCAAAGAACGACAAGGACCTCCGCGCCGGAGTGGCGTTGTGTGCACGCGCCGCCTTCCTGGGACACATCGACGCGCTGAGGGAACTTGGCCACTGTCTGCAAGACGGTTACGGCGTCAAACAGAACATAGCCGAAGGACGCAGATTTCTCGTCCAAGCCAACGCCCGTGAATTAGCAGCCGTTATAGCCGCGAATCCAACGGAGGCTCTGTCTTCCGGCTCGTGGCTGACTTGGAACCCCGCTGAACAACAACACCGCCACATGATTGGCGCTGGATGTCCTTTGCTGAGCGATTTCGGCTGCAATATTCCGGCGCCGGAGCCGCATCCGGCGAGCCAGTTTTTATCCGATTGGTTCGCAATACAGGGAGGGAATCCATGTTCGGGGCTCCGATTGTGCTCTCATTCGGGTTGCGGGCGACCCGAGACCCGAAGGCATGAGTTTCGGCGGTGTTCTGCATGCGGAGCAGTGAATTATTGCTCACGTGCTTGCCAGGCGCTTGACTGGAAATTGCGCCATAAAGTGGAGTGCGCACCAGTCGAGAGGTGGGCTGAAGAAGAAGCTGAAAATGAACCTAACGGTAACGGTAACGGAAACGGAAATGGAAACGGGGGTGATGTAATGATGGCGAGTTGAGTTGACGGTTAGAAGTGACGGTAACGACAGAGAGGCGTTATTTGGAATGATACAGTGGGGCGAAATAAGAGAGAGTAGGAAAAGATTGAGGCCAAATTTTGGGGAAAGAGATTAAAATCATCTTTTGATGTGGTCCGTTGAATTCGGAGGCCTCAAGGGGGATCCTTAATGTTTTGTTTTTGTACAATATGGTAATTCAGTTATTGATCGATGCCTACAAATGAGCACCTTGGTGAGATGATGACAAATGTTTCTTGTTAACAGGGATCATGTGTGCATTATCCGATCTCATGTGGGCACCTGACATCCGGATCGTTTGCAATGGTAATTCAACCAAAGTTTAAAGTTAAGACTGAGGCCTTTGATTTCTTTTGTTTGGTGGAGCGGATACAACATTGTACATAATGGAAAAAGAAAAGTAAAAATGGAAAAAATTATAAACTTATTCATTTTACTGTCGGTTAATGTTGTCTATTCGGTTTTTGGGATATTTTGATTATGAACCAGATTTTTTTTTTTCTCCATTAGAAAATCGCGTGAGCTTGAAAATCCAATATGAGAGGGACTTTAAAAGCCTTAAAATCTCTCAATTGATGAAATTCTTAAACTATTCCTAAATAAGTGTCATTTAAAATAGAAAAAATCCTCATAGAACACATTTGATGAATTTAAAGTGTTGTTTTTTCTTGTGGTTCATTAGATAGATAACAAAACAATGGTATGTTTGCGCTGAAAATACGCAAACTTTCTTGTTAATATATTTTTCTTTTTTATGAAAATATAGAAGCAAATAAATATTTATTTGATACCTTAAAAAACCTTCTTGTCAATATATTTTTCTTGTTTATGAAAATATAGAAGTAAATAAATATTTATTTGATACTTCAAAAAACCGAAAAATTCAAAGAGATTTCGATGACTTCTATTGTTGGTGTCCAACTAGCATGTAAAATTATGGTTTAATTTACTTATGTGATACATATGATGATGAGCTTTCCCTTGTATTGTAATCTTGAAATGGTGAATCTTCCTTGTGTTGGCTTTGGACCAAATGATAAGTGTGTGTTCATCTTGCTCTACTTTTTTCCTACCAAAGATTGGCAGTATCACATGAAATGTGGGTCATGCATGAGAATTTAATTATCTTTGAAGAAATTGTACTATTGCTTCCAGGAGTTGTACATACAAGATGGTACTATTAGGTGGAGATATGGGATGTGAAATGTGAATAATCCAACCATATTAATGGGGGGTTTTACTTTGCCTTAGCTTTAGGGTAAAGACTAAATTAGGGATCTAAAGACCATCAACTTGAAACTCATCTTTCAAAATTAACATTCTAAGAGCAACTCCAATAGCCTCTTTATATTTAAAGAGTAGCTTTTAAGAAATAAAGAGTATTTATTAATTTAGAGAGTGGGTTTTTTTATATGTTCCAACACACTCTTTATATTTGTGTAGGTAAAAATATTGAATTTTGCAATTGATCTCGAAATTTGCAAAAAGTCAATAAATAAATATATCTAGAGGTGTGAATGCATTAAATGGGTAAATATAAAACCAAATAAAGAATATATCTAGAGGTGTGAATGCATTAAATGGGTAAATACAAAACCAAATAAAGAGTGAGTTTGGCTCTCCAAATTGGAAGAGCCAAACCCACTCTCTAAACTAAAAAGCTAATTTAAAGAGGCTGTTGGAGTACGATTTTAAGACCATAATCTTTAAATTAAAGAGTATTTTAAGTTTAAAGAGTGTGCTGGAGATGCTCTAACATGCCACTAATCCTCCATAAATGACCATATGAATGAATGTACGGAAATAGGAAACGCATCTAACATTTTTATGTGGTTAGAATAACTCTCGAAATATGTTGACATCAGATTTTGAAAGAAAATGGTTTAAATTATCATATCAGTATTTTGGTCAATAAATTCTTATATTAATAATTTAGAAAATTTGTAACACGTGAGATATGATAAGATAAGATAAATAGAATAACGTGAATAAAATGTTTGTGATATTTTATTGAATTTAAACTGGAAACAATTCGTGAAAAACATGTTTGAAACTATTTATGAACTTAATTGTTGGGTAGGTAAAGGTGTGGTGACATATGGTAACAAAGAAGGGATCCTAGGCTTCTCATATACGATGACCACGCTCTTTAACTATTGTGCTTTTATGTTGGTCAAAAAAATGGGGAGACAATAAAAGATTGGACAATGGGAAACCAAAAAAGAATAGATTGAAAATGGGAATAAAGGCAAAAGAATTGTGGGTGGATGTAAGTGCATTGTCCAACTGGATTTCAAGGACAAATTTCTGGTATAAGTTGGGGGGGGGGACTATGATGCATATACTCCTTCCGTTCAAAATATATGGTCCATTTTTTTCTTTTTTATTATCTCAATATTAATCTATGATTCTCTTTCTATATATAGCATATTTTTTCATACTCGATCACCTACTAATATGCCTCCATATAATCTTGAAAGTGTAAAGCATGCCTTTTTATTTTTAATAATTTAATGTCTGGAAATGATAACAATTAAATATACACACGTTTTTTTCAAAACAGAGTATAATGAGGATGAAAGCAATTCAGCTTAGAAAACTGGAAAGGCACCACCGCATGCCAAATCCTTCTACATAACCATGCAATCTGCTTTGTGGAACATTTGAACCTTCGGGTTCATTGGATGAATTGTTGGCTTCATTTAGCTGTACCTTGAACAAAAATGAAGCTTGAACAAAAGCTACTCACTCCATTGAAGCTTCATAAGTAATGTGCAGAGTGGGAAATAAATCTCTATTTCCAAGTTTTTTGATTTTTTCTTTGAATTTTTTTTTTCCCGCTCATGGTTCATTTTCATGCAATCTGTTCTTCTCCATGGTTCATTTTTCAATCCAGAACTGCACTGCTTCATGTTTAAGCAAAAATGATACATTTTTAGCACTAAAATTTTATTAAAGTTTCAGCGTTTGATGAGGCAGTTGTCCTTTTCTGCCATGTGGCAGTAGAGTCAATTTACCAACCCCCTCTGCTACTATGTGGCAGCGTCACGTTAACGCTAAAACTTATGTATCATTCGTGCATGTTTAAGATTTATTTTCACTTTTTTTTTTCCTTTTTCTTGCGATCTTCATGGTTCACTTTTTTGAAATGTTTATCTTTGTAGTTCATTTTTCGAAGCACCACATCATTTTTTATGGTTTTTTGACTTTTACCTCAAAATTAGAAATGTTAATTATTAAACAAAGTGTATACCCAACACTCATTAAATATTGGCATTGTGGGAAATTTATTTGTAAAATTCACCTTTGCAATACGATTATTAATCTGTGTGAAAAATACAAAGTGGATCATATATTTGGAACGAAGTGAGTATAATAAAGAATTTATTCTCTTTTATAATATAATATGGGAATTCACACTGTTACCACACAATTTTTCTACTGCGTTAATCTCCAAAAAAAGGGAAAAGAAAAAGAAAAAGAAAAAAAAGACACGAAAGTTACATCAAAACCAATTTTAAACACCGGTTGAAGTTAAGAAGAATGGCCCAAGTTGATGAAACTTTGATTAAGAGAGAATTGCTTACTTTTGGATGTTAGATATTAAGAAGGTTAAGAAGTGATAACGCAAATTCTTTTAAATTTTTTTTTTCCAAATCCAAATTTTTATTTACAATGTAGAAGACATAATTCAAACCTAGGAGGAAGAAAAACGGATTATCCAAAATTTAAGCCCAGCCCATTAAAACCTGTTTTATTGGTTGGAAGTTGGAACTTGTCCTTAATTGGTGCAACAATGGGTCAACAGTACATTCCCAAACTCCTATATTTTCTGCAACAAAACAAAATCCAAGTTTTGATTCAAGGACTTAACTAACCACACCAGCACTTAATTTAAGTTTGTCACCTATAAACAAAATGCACCAATGAATTTTTAAAAATAATCTGGTTGCTTAATAATGTTAGGGAAATTGGCGCAAATAGTCCAATAAAAGCTGTCTTAGTGCCCAAATGGTCCAAAATAAAAATAAGTAGCACAAATGGTCCAGAAAACGTTGGTTTGTTGCGCAAATGGTCCAAATTGATGATTTTCATGAGATTTTGCCTATTTTGTCTTCTTGTGTGGGGGTATTTTGGTCATTCGATTTAAAATAAATTGTACAAAAGATCTTAAATTTTAAATATTATTACAATCAAATTCTAAAGTTTGAAACATATATACTTTAGTCCCAATTTTTTATTAAATTGCACAATTTGGTCCATAATTAATTTTATCGAATAGATTTGATACCAATTAAATAGTTTTTATAAAAAAATTTCAACACAGTAGCATTTGTTCGCATTAATATCACAACTTTCGACAAAACTTTAACAATTTGTTGCACATATTTGATTTGAACCAACGGTTAAAAATAAATATAATTAATGTATTCCCATAAAATATTAGTAGAAATATATTACAATAAAAAATATACCAAATACCAAAAAAAAAAGAAAATAAGTAATTAATTAATGTCTGAAAAATAATCTTATTGCATCTCCGTAAAATTTCAAAAATTTATTTTTGTTAAATACGAACTAGCAACTAATAATTAATATTTTATTTTTCTGAAAAAAATTAATGTAATTATCAGATTGGTACCAATATATCCTATAGATATTAATGAAAATGTACTGAATTTATTTTTTCAAAAGTTGTGATATTAATGCGAGCAAATACTACTGTGTTGAAATTTTTTTATAAAAACTATTTAATTGGTATCAAATCTATTCGATAAAATTAATTATGGACCAAATTGTGCAATTTAATAAAAAATTGGGACTAAAGTATATATGTTTCAAACTTTAGAATTTGATTGTAATAATATTTAAAATTTAAGATCTTTTGTACAATTTATTTTAAATCGAATTACCAAAATACCCCCACACAAGAAGACAAAATAGGCAAAATCTCATGAAAAATCATCAATTTGGACCATTTGCGCAAGAAACCAACTTTTTTTGGACCATTTGCGCTACTTATTTTTATTTTGGACCATTTGGGCACTAAGACATCTTTTATTTGACTATTTGCGCCAATTTCCCATAATGTTAACTAAATTAGTAATGATGCAGTCTATTGACATAAATTAGTGTGTCTTGCGAACACAATGCCACTCAATGTCATAACAATTGATCTACTTGTGCGGTTGATAAATAACAATATTGACATGTATGATATTCTTTAAAAGAAAAAAAAAAGGTTGTCAAGTGGAATGCTTCTTGATCATCAATATCTATTGGTTGTTCATTAAAGAATATTGCATTTGCAGTTATGACGAAAAAGACATGGGTAGGTAAGTATCTGGTTTCACAATTTATTTCTCGATTGAGTTTGCATTTTGGCTCTTGGGTAATACTATCTCCGTTCCAAAAATATAGTCCATTATTTATTTTTCGTCCATCTCAAAATATAGATTACATTCCTTTTAAAGATACTAACATTTTTTACCCGTGGGGGTGATATGTTCAAAATATTAGTAAATCATATTGATATTAATATTATAACATTAAAAGATTAATATTTTTCACCCCATACATTACACGGGAATAATTTTCCTACAAATATTTTTCACCGTGTGCGTTGCACGGGGTGATATGTTCAAAACATTAGTAAATCATATTGATATTAATATTATAACATTAAAAGATTAATATTTTTCACCCCGTACATTGCACGGGAATAATTTTCCTACAAATAATAATTTTGATAAATATTAATGGAATAATTAATTTATGATTAATTGTCAATTTGCACCATGCACTTACCTAGTATTTACACCCCGTGCATCATATGGAATGATAATTCGTGATAGAATTATGATAATATATCACATTTTATTTATAGTAACATTAAATATATATAAACATAAAATAAAATCAATAAAATTAAATTAAATGCTATATTTATCAAAATAACCATATTAAAAAACTCCATTAATTTTCTTAAAGCATGTGGTTTTTTTTAATTCTATATTCTATTATTTGCAATTACAGATTTTGAGAAATATTAATTATACACTCATGTGATATACAGTACTAACAATGAATACGTGAATAATACATTTTTTAAATCTAATAATGAAATATAATCAACATATATTTATATTATAGAAATGACAATATAACATGTACAGACCTCAACACCATATTCCTGTCCCCACTAGAAAACATTTACCATTGCCCCCACTCACATCCATTTAATCGAGCCCGAGCGAAGATGTTATAAGAATTGCAATAGGACGGGGATTCTCATTCCCCTTCCCCATCATACTAAAAAATTCTCATCCACGTCCATGCCCCATCATGTTCGTTTTATCAGAGACTTTTATTTATACTTTTTAATATGTATTAATAGCATCTATTTCAATAAACACCTTCTAAGCATAGTAAATGCATATATTGACATATGCGATATAAACTCACCAATTTAATATATTCTGCATGTTAATATTTTTTTTAAACTTATCAATTTAGGTGTTTATTTTAAATAATTTAAATTATATAGGTTTCTTAATGTACTCGATAAAAAATCATAGATATTTAATAATATTTTTTACCATATTTAATGATATAATCAAATTTAAATTAATTTGGATAAGATAAATAAATTGAAATATATAGATTAATAATTAAAAAAGACAACTTAATCGATGATCTTTAAAAATTGAATAAAATCTAAACAAATAAAAATCGATATAAAATAAATAATTCAAAGTAGTTGGAATTCTTAATATTTATTTAAAAAATAGAATCCTAAATAGATATTTAATATAGTCTAGAGACAATTGAGAAATTCTGATTGAGTTGCATAATTTCAATCGTTGATTGAGTCGATAGCCAATTTATGAAACAGGTAATTTAGGTATTTATTTATATGTCGACTTGTTTAATATTTATTCATTAAATATGCAATTGAAATATTTACTTACTTATCACTAAAATTAGACCATTAAATTAATTTTTCTAGAGTGCACTAATTTAGTTAATACAACTCAATTAATATGAGTATAATGTGCATAATTAATTGTAATAATAAAGTCAAGAACAAATAAAAAATATTGCAATTATAATGTCTCACGACATTTGTGAAAATAAATATTTCCCACCAACATGCTTGATGGAATCATTGCACTTAATTGAGTAATTTCATATTAATAAGTATTAATTTTTTTTCCAAATTTTGTTCAACATAACATTTGTTTTGTTAAGACTTAATGAAATGTGATGTATAAAATATAATGTCTTAGGCAAATTGTAAACACACTATAAACACAATGTATATCTAGAGGGTGTTAGCACCCATTTGAAAATGCATTTTAATGCATTTATTTCAAATTTAGTCAAACAAATCACATCCATATATCTTCTCACTCATTAAATCTCCACCATCCAACTCCATTTATTCTCTCTCTTCATACTCATAAAAATATATTAAAACTCATCCGCTAACACCCTCTTAATAAATTTTCGTTAAATAAAAATACTTCTTTGGCTCTTGTTGATTGTCATGATATGAGATACTATTTAGAGAAATTATCTTCTTTATAACTAAAAAAATCCTAGTATTGTAATGATTTGAACCTTCTTATAATTGATATACAATTTTACAATAATTAAGTATGATTAATCAAATCGTATGTAAGTAGCATAATTATGTTATATAATCCAAGATAAAAAAAAATTGTTGAATAACTTGAATAAGATTAATTATATTTACTATAAAATATATTGAGTACGCCACAATTTAACTGTATGAAAAAGTGTTAAACTTTTTTTATGATAACAATTATGTGCTCAAATTTTTGTTACATTTTTATAATTAATAATTTTTAGTAATTAACTTACTTTGTATGTAAATATTGATTTATATTTTAATATTTTTTAGAGATATTTAAATTAAAAGAAATATTCACATTTTATGTCCATTATATTTTACACTATTTAAAAGTATGATGAATAAATAAGTAATTTGACGTCTAAATAAATAAAATTTTTAGACAAAAACGATCTTTATAGTCCAACTTTATAATTAGTTAAAGATTAAAAATAATAATAGATGGGGGAAAAATTTAAGGTTGTAATTAAATTAAGGTGTAAACATTGAAAACCTTTAAAATGAATAGAATGTAGTGTATCAATAAAAAAGTGTTGTAACAATATAATTAACCCCCAGATTAATTAAAAGTTTTCAAATAAACTATTACATAAAATTAAACAATTAAATTTTCATATATTAATATGAAGTTCCAATTGTCAAGTCTTGAATGTTCATTGAAAATTTAACTTTAATAGTCAGTACAAATTAAAATATTTAAACAATTGTAATACTGATATATTATCTAAAGTATAATAGACAAATAGGAAGAATAATTGTATCTCATTGTATTAGAAATGCTAGCTGTGTGGATTAAATGGATAGTATGCTAAGGAGTAAAAAAAATTGTAAAGCAAATGGGTGGAAACTCTAATTAACTAATTAAAAAATAAATGATTTATTAATATACTGAAAAATGGTTCTTATTCTATATATATATAGAGAGAGAGAGAGATAGATAGATAGATAGACAAGCTAATTAATTTTTTAAATAATAAAAATAATTAACTCAAATTTAGAAAAATATGTGAATTCTAAAAAGTGTGTATCCTAAAATGATTTACATAGGAGATTGGAAGAGAAGATTAGGAACACGTGTGAATATATATGGATAGTCTAAGAAAAAAAGGTGTTAAATTTTTAACTATAAAAATGATAATGTGGAATCAATTTAGGATTGAAGCAATAGAGCCGAAATTGAGAACGAAAATTTCAGTGCTTGAAATTTTGGAAACTACAGAGCCGATATGAATTAAATAATCATAATTAAATAATTAAATAAAATCCGATTCAATTAGACATATAAGGAAAGACTGAAATTAAATTAAATAAGATCTTATTCCATTAAATGGATAAGGAAATACGGATAAGGATAATTTTTTGAGTAGGAAAAGTTAATAAGAAAAAAGGATTAGTATATTATATATATATATATATATATATATATAAGGAAAATAATGTGTTCGGACAGGAAAAAAGATTGCCTTTATATATATATATATATATATATATATTCAGATTTTTTTATCTTATTAATCTATATTAATATCAATTTGTATTTATGTTAGACACTAATTTTATATATTTGCGTTAAATTTTAAAAAATAAAAATTTATATATTGATACTATACTTATTTTAATGCTCTCCTCAAGTCAAGTAAAATGAGGTAATGATTTTATTTTTTAATTTTAATTTATTTTTAGAAAATGGAAAGAGAGAGAATATTTAAATAAAATGAGATTGGTAAAGCAAGTGGTAGAAATCTCATTAAATATTAAAACTCTATTAATTTAGGAGATTTAGATGTATAGAATTTTAGAAGATTTAGGTTTTTTTATGTTGGTAATAGTAATATTAAAAAAGAAAAAAGAAAAAGATAGAAAAAGCCTTGGTTTTAGGCGGGAAAACATTAAAAAATGAATTAAAAAATAGGGTGAAATACTCTGGTATTATATATATATATATATATAGTTAAAATATTACTTATTTTTATGCCTTCATTCAATATACATTGTTATCATAAAAATAGAGTAGTTGAAATAAAACATCTAATAGATGAGAGAGCATATTAGGAAAATAATCTTGAATTTTACTTTTCCAATATCATTAATTATAATTTTCTTAATCTTTGTGAAAATATAAATGTGCTATATTTATGGTACGGAGGCAATAACTGATAAGAGGGTAATTAATGAGAGTTTGTTCTAGTCAAGCGGGACATAGTTATGGTCGTAGAGATTTCAGACACATCGATCTCGGTTTTAAAATCAGACCAGGATCTAAGTTCACGAGAGGAGGCGATTGAAAAATTTTCCGATCTGGCTTTGGTGGTTCTTGGGTCAAAGTTTTTGGCCACTTTTTGGCCCAAATAGTGCCAAAAAACTTTGACCGGCCCGGCACTGTGATATCATGGAAAATTTTCAATCTTTGGGACCTTCCTCATCGTGGTGAACTTAGATCCGGTCTCGGATTTCAAAACGAATATTGTATGTGTCCGAAAAATCCCCCGGTCAGACCATAACTATGGACCCAGCGGGGGGACCATAACATTCCTGGTAATTAATGTATGCAATACAAGCAAATATTTGCCTCATCTAAACGGAATTATAATTGTGACTGCTTTGGTTCCAACGCCACAACTTTCACAACAATAATTGGAGTTAAAAATATAATTACCTATCAAAATTCAACCGAATATATATTCCAAAATTTTCAAAATTACCATCAAAATTTGAATAATATGTACTGTATGAAAAATTTAAAAACAATAAAGCACACTATAATTTGGTTACACCATTCCAAAATAAGAGTAGCCGAAGTTTTTTAATGCATAGGGTGTAAAGTTAATGTGGATTTGTTCAAGTACCCACTGTGGTTACCGTATGGTACCCACAGTGGGCACGTGGCGCGACCTCATCACACCGAAAAATTTTTTATTTTATTTTTTTATTTTTGAATTTTTTTTGTATCTACGTTAAGTTAGACGAATAATACATAACTGCCCCCTGATGGTGGGGGGTCTCACCCGACCCCTATGATTTTTTTTCCCCGACTGTGGGTACCGTAAGGTACCCACAGTGGGTACCAGATCAGGACTGAAAGTTAATGCCCAATGACATCTCACCAAAAAATAGCTGGATATTTGTTACTCTTTAATGGTACACATTGCATGGTTGGACACTAGCTTGGTTTGGATGGGGCATTCAACTATCTCATAATGATAATTATGAGAAGTAATTTTAAATGTACAGCCCAAATTAAAATTTATTTTTATTTGGTCTAATTAATTTTTAATTGAAAAAGGTTTTTTTTTTTAAAAAGGTAAATCTATTTGTTATTCAAAATAAATATTCGGCACACTATTAGTATCATTTGTATATGGTACAATTTTTCTAAAGATGACAACTTGACTAACAGTGACAACAAACAACACTGACTGGCAAGACACGAACTCAGTTTAGGCATGGGGCTACGTCTGAGCTTGAACCTCAAAATAAATTATCAGTAAACACAAATAAGCGATCGTTTTAAAAAGAGCCAAATGATTTTGAACTAGGTAGTTTTCCTCACGAATCATACTGGGTTCGACACTTCAACTTGTTGACGTGGCTGAATTCGTCTATCTATGAGGTACGAACTAAGGGTGTGTTTGATATGCCAAAATTTTGATGGAAAATGTCACTTCAAGGAAAAGGCTTTTCCATTTGGGTGTTTGATGCAAAATTTTTTCCTAGAAAATGTTTTCTAGGTACAACTCTCTAAAGCAGACATTTGGGCCATTTTCTTGGAAAATTGAAACTCCACTTGAGGTGGGAAAGCCTTTTCCTAGAAAACATTTTGCATGAAAAAATTTTCCACCCTCCATTTCCATGTTGAATCAAACACACCCTTAAGCAAATGCCACAATTTTGTTGCTTGTCCTTTGATAGTTGATAATGCTCTCATCTTATTGGATATGGATGAACCACTCGTTGATTAGATCTCCTAACAAAGACACACCACAATAAATTATGACCAGTACATTAGTCAATTGAGAATGTATGTCTATCTAGGCCCATACAAGATACGGGACCACAAAATCAAACATTGGATAGGCCAATTGGGATTTTGTGTTCAATATTCAATTTAATTGGGACACCATGGGGCAATTGGGCTTGATCTTTGAGTGCACTGAAATTAAAGTTGGGTTACTTGATGAGGCCTATCTAGAAGAAGGATTACAATGGCGTAACAACCCTTTGCTATTAAATGCCGTTCAGCCCATGCCCATCCCACTGTGACCCAGGCCTGTTTAAATCTTATCTGACATCATTAGGGCTTAAAATAGAAATGGGGAAAAATCAATCTTAGCCAATTTATCGATCAAGTGTTGCAGGGATTTCTAATTGAATTTTCGCCATCGAAGTCTGAACGAAGGTAATGTCAGACTTATTATTCTAAAAATTGGCTTTATTTGTTGGGTTGGATTCCAACTCTATCTAATTGATTTGAATGCCTCAATTTAGAATTAATGCTTTTTTTTGTTGATTTTGAATCTGTAATCGGTAAAATTTCTAGACCAAAATCCAGTGTAGGTGTGTGGGTCCACTTTAACGTTTAAATCTAATATTTACTCTTTTTTCAGCATCGAGAGATGGGTTTCATAATGGAGTTTGCGGAAAATTTGATACTTCGGTTGATGGAGGATCCTAAGGAAAGGGACAGGAAATTCAGGGAGCATTTGTACGATTTGAAGGACAGATGCCAGAAGACAAAGGAAATGTGGAGTCTGCCTCTTCGTCCTTACGGCTTCTGGAATTTTGATCGCCATAACTCGCAGATTTTTTGGGATCCTCAGATCAGTCAAGTTCCAGGTCGTCGAGACCCCTATGATGACCTCCTTCAGGATACCTACATTGATACTGGTTCTTCATCTTCCTCCTCGAAGTAATTGGTGAGTTATGCCTGTTAAGATATATTCTTTGACTTCCCTGTCATTTTTGGCATTCTTTGACTTCCCTGTCATTTTTGGCATTCTTTGAGTGTTATGGCATTGGGTAAGAAAACATGCATATACAGATCCATATGTAGCAAGCGTCTATGTCTTACAAACATGATCTTATGTGTGCTGCAGTCTTCGTCCAATAATGTTTTGAGTTGTAGACACAAATTTATGCCATTACATTGTTGGCAGGGTTTTTATCACTCCCCTTCCCCCCTGATAGAATAAAAGTGAAAATTACCAACTATCACAAGCCATATGATTGACTGTTGGGTGGTTAAAGAGAGACCTTTCAGCATTTCTATGGTGAAAAAAATGGAATATAATTTGAAGCATGTAGATAGGAAACAAGTGGAGGAAGATGTGATTCTTGTTTAAGCTTGTCAAACAAGGTCCCAGTTAAATTGAGGAATGAGGACATTAACATCAATGGATAGCGTAAAGGTCAGTTGAGCCTGAGTGAAGAATGACGTAGATGGTTGCAGTGTCCATCTAGTAGAATGCACAATGGAAGGGCGAAATAGATCAAAATGAACAGTGTTTGATGTGTTTCTAAAGATTTCGTTACTTTTGGCATCTTGGCAAGTTTATTCAAGAATCATTTATATACTTATTGCATTCTGCCATTGTTGTTGACTAGTAATCGCCTAAAAGGTGATTTATGACAAAGTCAACACAAATATTCAGAGTAACAAATATTCAGAGTATGTTTACCAATTTAAGTAATAATCGTTCCCTTTGCACTCAATTCAACCACAGATTCTCTCAGCAAAATACTTTCACAGTTTTCCATAGCCGTTCCATTTTTTTTAACCATATATTGTGAATACAATCATTTCCCTTTTTTTCCTGTCAAAAAAAGTATTGTAGAACAAGGTTCCAGATATGTTACTAGATTTATGCATTTTTATATTTGGCGTAGACTGTCAAATGATCTATGCACTTGGAATTCTTTCAAATTCCATGTGTGATTTATTTTTCCTAGCAGTTTCGAACTTCAATTGCTTCAGGGCCCTGTTTTGTGCTATTAACCGGACAATCTGTTTGAGAACCTTTAGTGTACATGTTAAAACTTCTTTTGGATGCTTGAGATGCTTAACACGGCTATATTCATCATATACTATAAATGACGTCAAAACTCATAACTTGGCGGCTTGTTACTTGTTTAGGGGAAGAATAATTATATACAGCATCCCACGGAAGTTAATGTAATGGGGTGAAGTGCTTTTGTAGTACTTACATTTTTCCGTGAGCTTTATGCTTTACAGTAATTGGGTAGAATAGAATACATTACCACTAGTGGCTTTTATCCCCATCATAACTGCAACCTCGAAGTTTAAGCTTGGAATTCCAGTACGAGTATTTTGAAAAATGCTGTTAATTCTGAGAGATGTAATTATCCATGATCAGTCATGCATTAGGGAGTGTAGCACACTTTTTCCTCTTTTTGCTGTTACGCATGGAGAGGTTGAATGTCTGATCTTACTTGAGAAAAAACCGATGTTACCGCACATTAATCTTTATTTGTTTTGCTGTATGTGCAGGACTGGTGGTAGCAGCTCATCAACGGCTTAAAACTTGCAGCTGTCCAGAAGTTGAATAAGTGGTATCCGTGTTATTATTTCATGTGGAACTCATGTGGAACGACACCTTTCATAAATTGCACTGTACTTAAGACTTCGTTTCTAAGCGCTTTTTAACTTGTCTTGAAACTACTGGTGTAATGGTGTTGAGTCTATCCTTTGCAACAAATTCAACTGAATCTAATAAACTTGCTGAATGCATATTACTCATGGTGACAACTGAATCTTTTCACTCGTTTTCAACCGTAAAAATGGGCCAATTACTCATGACGCCTTCTACCGACATGCTTCCATGGTAACTATGCAAGACAACACGCTTCCATAGCAATTTTGCTAGACAACGCCAATGACCATATTTCCTAGATGGGCGGAGGAAGTGTGCATATAGGTAACTTAGTGCCTATTCAAAATTCGATGAAGTAACAATCTTACTGACAACATTTTGACATGTCGACTTGATGGATTGACAAGTCCACAAATAAAACGAAAACAAAGACTAGCGTCCATCTGGGTAACTAAACAGTAACTAAACAAGATTTCAATCATGTTCGACATTGCATACCAAGCATGAAACATTGTAAAAGTCATTTACTTAACGCTCCTAATCCCTTTCTTTTCTTACAACGAACAAGGAGTCATTAACATTGTAATGATAGACATCTTACAAGATTTTGATACATTGACTCGATGAATTGGAATTGACATATCAACAGACAAAGCAAAAACAAATACCAATAGCTATCTGGTTTACTAAACAGGGCTACCTGGTTTACTAAACAGGACTTTGACCGTGTTCAATATACCAAGCATGAAACATCGTAAAAGTCATTTACACAACGCTCCTAGACACATTTTTTGTTACAACGAACAAGGAGCGCCCACACAGAAAGCTTTCTCACACCCGAACTCACACCAGATCATACACACCGCACTATTCCTTGTCTGATTCACTCTCACTCGAACTACAACCATCTTCTTTCTTACCTTCAGCTGCCTCTACCTGCTTATATGCTTCGGCCATCTCCTCAACTGGAACTAATGGCAGATAGCCAAACACAGTATATCCTCTTGTTGTCATATCCTTAACGAACTGGTTGTACTTCCCTGACAAATAGGCAGCTGTTGGGACGACCATTTGCATGGCTCCATGCAAGACTGGATAATGGTCGGCTTTGAACCACACGATGGCAAATTGCGTCACGGCGAAATGCTTTGACATCATCCCGGCATGGTAAAGAGCAGCACCTGGACCACCCACCTTAGCTTCCTCGGCTAGATCATAGGCCATTTCGGATGCTTTGTTGAAAAGAGATTGGGTTTTGTGAGCTACCTTCTTGGCCAAAGGTGGAGCACACTCTTCAAATTTGTAAGTTCCTTCATCCAACTTGTATATGAGAATAAACAAGGAAAACTACATGAATAGCGAACAGAGAAAGAGAAGAACATATATTTTAAAGTTTTGAAACAATTAATAGTTAGATAATCAACTTGAGGATTGAGGAATATCAACTAATCTCAATAACATTCTCTAATGTGAATTGTGAGAGCAAAAGAAAAACACTTCATAGTTAGAAATCCAACTCGAGAATTGAGGAATATCAATTAGTTAATCTCAATAACATTTTCTTATGTGAACTGTGAGAGCAAAAGAAACACACTTGAAATTTTGAAGTTTCGAATCGCTTCATAGTTAGATATTCAACTCGAGCAAAATCGATGAATCTCAATAACATTCACAGATCATGAATGAACATATTTCAAGTTCAAAATCAACTATAAACATGAATTCAGAAGTTAGTCAGCAAAATTCCAGACCAGTAGAAATAAAATTATAAAAACACGACATAATTACTACCATCCAAAGCAAACATAACAAAAAAATGATCCAAAAACATATAGATTTTACCTTTTTATCAAGGAAAACAAGGAGATCAGCAGGAACACCTTTGAATTTCTCATAAACGGGGCCAATAACGGCTGTGACGGCGTTTTCCACCGTTCCAACAGCAGATTTGAGCGGACCAGAGTTTTGCTTAGCGTAATCATAGATATTTGATACAATCACTGCAGTATTGATCGCGATGACCTTCAAAAACTGTAGGTGCTTCAATTTCATCTCACTTCCCTCCACCTCAACCTAGCGCATGAACAACCCACAAACGAAACAGTATAACAAATCAGTAATCAAACAAAACTGAATTAAATTTCGTAAATTAACATGAGATCATTCTCTAATTACCTGAGTGGAAGCCATGTTTTTCTTTGAGGTTTGATTTTTGATACTTTCCGTGGGCGCTTGCAGGTGGAAAATGAAATGGGAGCTCTACGGTTTACTGGAGAAGGGCGCATTAACGGAGAATAATGCTACGTGATAAACATCGATTAATACAATGGGCCGATGCCACGTGTCGCGTTGTTAGAGGGTTTTTGGACCTTTTCGTTGACTGCGAATCAAACGGAAGTCAATTTAGGAACACACACTATTTGTAATTTGAGGCATTTTCTATACACAATAAATTCCTACTAACTTTCACTAATTTTTCTCTCTCATCATTTTTAATTACTCATACAATTATTTTATACTACCTTCGTCCCATAAATATAACTCATTTCTATTTTCACAAAGGTCTAGAAAAATACAATTAATATTATTGAAAAACTAAAACTTAAACTTATTTTCCTATTATACCATTTTATTTATTAGATGTTTTATTTCCACTAATATATTTTGGTGATAACGAGGTATATTAAATGAGGACATCAAAGATAATTAATATTTTAACAATATCTTTAGGTCTTGTTCTATTGGGGGTTTAGTTGTTCCGCGCGGTATTCCGTGTAAAAATGTGTGGTTAATATTATTTTGGGAAATGTGTGTGTGGTTGAAAATGAGTATGAGGTATACGGAATTGCGTGCGGATTTGGTTAACACCAAATAGAACAAGGCCTTAAAAGGAATACGGTGTATATTTTGGAATGGACAAAAAATGAATAATAGACTATATTTATGGAACGGAGATAAGTATTTTTAATACATTTTCTTCAATTTTCAACCACAAATCTAATACGTCGTTCGAGTAAATATCCTACATTGTCAATAGAACAAGCCCTAAATCGAACCACATATTAGATATGTAATTAAAATTTGAAAAAAATATATTAAAACTATAACGTAATTATATGGGTGGTTGTAAATAATGAGAAAGAAAAAATTAAAATGAAAATTTATTGTATATAGAACAAGCCTTTAATTAATGGCTCTTTTGTTAAAAAGTTCGCCTAGGCAATGTTTAGGCCTAAACTCAGTACTTGAACTCTACGTTTTATCTTGTCTTACGTTTTATCTCGTATTGATCGTTTTTTATCACGTATTAGTACATTTAGGCACGCCTAGGCTCAATACTTGGGATTAATACTTTTTCACGTCTTGCGTTTTTTAAAACCTTGATGAGTAGTATTATTCGGGTGAATAGTAGAGGTTTCTATAAGGAAAGTACATGTTCGGCAGAAAATTTCTTGCAGAAGATTATAGTTGAATTTAATTTTTTTGACGTGGTAAGTTACTTTTTAGAATTCTTACACTAAGTAAGCAAACTTTCAAATTGTGTGTATAAAATCGAACAAAATTTTAAATTGTCTCAGCTTGTTCTCCACATCTCCGTGGTCATTCAAATTGCTGGTGTAAAATGAAAGAAAATTTCTTGATCTCGTAGCACTGGGAACAAAACAAGCTCGATTATGGTGCGGGGCTACAGGCGGTTTAATTATAAATTTAACCATACACGATAATAGTAGCTAGTGTTAAGAATGGGAATATTTATCGCTTAATTACATTCTTGCATTCGTTCTCTTCCTTGTAGTAATACAGCTTAGGCATTTGCGAATGCTTTTAATCAATTGCTTTAGTATTCTCCGTCAAAAAATACCTTTTATGAAGAAGCGAGTAATTTTAGTCATAGAAAGCAAAAAAGGAAAGAAATGTACGCAATGCAGAATGCGGATGGTTACTTCGTTGAACAAGTTTAACTGGAGCTTCATGTCATCCATACGTGGTTACGAAAGCACTCAAAAAAGAAAACTAAAATTTGTCTAGGAAAAGTATCAATTGTTGTTGAAAATCAACCAATTGAATACGTGAGTTCATTTGGAATAAATGCACATTAAAACCTCAAGTATAGATTAGTACTATTCAACCAAAAACTATATAAACTGATTCTTCAAAGTATAACAATGATTGCTTCATATCATAATAACTCGAAGAAATCCAGAGAGTCAATAAACTTCTCCGTACATATTCTAATTATTCTCAGTTCACAATATGCCATAAATGACCATATATCAGTGGAGTATACCTGTTTAGGTCGATTACAATAGTATCATAAGTACTTTTAGTAAGAATCTTTTGATTACAAAATGTCATTTAACGGCAACAGATTGCAAAAAGGTAAAAATAAACAATAAAAATGGCAAACCAAGCAACGGTAAGAGGGGCAATCAAGTGTGAATTTTCAGACAACTTGTGATCTCTGGCGCTTAGTGTACTGGAGAATAGGCTCTTTGACCTGAATACACAAAGACGAGAAATAGTTTTAAAAACTCTGCTTTCACGTAGAAACCTCAAGCTACAATTTAAGTCGAGTTATGACAAAGTGTTTGGAGCATACTGTGCTTGCTTTTCTAGCACGTTTGTCTTGGATGGACCTGCTGCAGTTAGTCATATCCACCTCATCACGACTGGCATGTCCGTTAGCTCTACCATCTTCAACTACGAAGCTCTCCCTAGAAGTCACTGGCTGTATAACCTCATCATAATAAAACTTTATTATAACGTATAATTTATGGAAATTTTTTTACTAAGATACAATAAAACTCACTGAACTCACCTCCGGTCTGCTTGTTGGAGTGTTTCCCAGCTCTCTTTTCTTTGACCTAGTCTGCTCGCTTCTCATAGATTCATTCTGGACTGCATCAGTTCTGCCTCGTGTGCGGGTGAGATCTGATCCAACTGAGTGAAGGGCACCGCATGTGGATAAGTCCTTGTGGTTGTTCCCTGAATATAGTGAATAGTCACAAAGATGAATTGAGTTTCTAACAATCTACTTAAAAGATTGACTGTTTTGTATGCTTGTGGAAAGAGAGAATCGGATTCATCACCAGTAGTCTGAAGTGGTGAATTGTTGAACTTGTTAACTGTTTCATTTGCTTCCATAACCTGATTAGTTTTGAAACAAGAATCCTTCAGACAGTATCTTGAATGTGTAAGTAGTCAATAGAATCAAAATAGAATCATAATGATAATACAGTGTCTTCTTTATCCAGTAGAGCCTTCTTGACTTCAATCAGCTTTTTCTTAGTGAGATCAGAGTGAATAACTTTCTTGCCTGTGACAAAGATAATAAATCATTTGAAAACGCTGCATTTATTTTTCATTTCTGGAGAAATGTGACTTTGTGAGAGAATGTGTGGTTAAAAAGTACAAATTTTTTATAAAGAAATGCAAAACATAATATTTATATATGTATATTTTTACATAATATTTATATATATATATATATATATATATATTTGTCCATGTGTAATGAAAATGAGCGTAAGAAAAAGTAATTTTGAATTCTTATTTATCAAACAAGCACTATATTGCAATTGCTTCTTCAATCTTTGAATATTCATCACTTGTAGTTTGGATAGTTACCCAGTCGGCGGTTGCTCTTGGCCTCAACGAAGCCATCCTGGGTCATTTTATCAATTAGCTTACGCACAGTGGTTGTATTTGCTTCACCATGAAGCTTGTTCTGAAGTTTCCCCACTGAGATATAGTTCAACGGAAGGGCGTGATATAAAGCCTAGTCCAAGAGTTATGTGCTATATGTTAGATGAAATTCTGTAGCATCTTAAGTTCTATAAGATCCCACATAGTGAGTATCCAGTATTCGAATGAACTCAAAACCATAGATAAGGAAAGTAAATGATACACAGTGAAAAGATAAAAGCAAAAAACCATATTGATATTGGGTTACATCTAAATCATTTTGAAAGGATATTTATCTTGGACCTGAATCTTGAAATGGTAAAGATTTACCTTCATGTACATGTGATCTACGCCCGTAACCCCAGCTTTGCCATCACCAGCAACTGTCTGAACTTCCATTTCTTCTTTTACAGCATCAAACTCATAGTTGAACGTCTGAGATATAAAATTTGGCTAGTATGACAACAATAACAGTAACAAAAAGGGAAAAGGGAAATGTCAGCAAACCTTTTTCTTGTTTATGTTATAACTTTCTCCACCAGTTTTAGTAATAACACCTTCATTAACCAGCTTGTCCATAATTTCTGGTATCAGTAGAAACAATTCCAAATTGTTCAGAATGTCTTAAATATAAATCAGTGGGATATTGTTTATCAATTTTAACCCAGAGATATCTGTTTACCTTCAATCAATACCTGCAACCATTGAATTGCAACATTAGTCAGAACTTAGATGCAGTAAGGGTCCAATTGAAATCCTGAAGCATGTTTTATTATCAAGGACAACTGCATCACAAGTCTTTACCACTGAGAGGTCAGGGAAATTAGAGAGCACATCAGCGAGCTCAACAGTATCAAGATGATATGATAAGAGCCATTCCTTTAAACGGATTGACTGTTGTAGATTTTCTTCTGGGTCCTGAGTGTCATCTGCATTGAAAAAGAAATGGACATCACAATTTTCTCAAAGCTCTTCAGTAAAAACCTCTCTCGAATGGTTTTTGCAGCATGACTGATACCTTCATCCATCACAGTGTTATCTTCCCGCGAATGTTTCTTTTCTATGGAAACAAAATAATATAAAATTGTCACTTGAGAAAAGTAGTGGAAATAAATTTATATAAGGAGACAAGACAAGGCCATTTGCATTACCGACTGGAGCAACTATATATTGATCATCATCTGAATTGCTGATCTGAAATATGATTTCAATTTGCACAAGATGTTAATATCTTACAGTAAACTTGATCCTATGAAAAGTCTATGATTAGTATTTAGTGTGCAAAGTGATTAAGATCCATATTTCTATGTGTTAAAGTATTACTTCACTGTCAGATTCACTATTTTCATCTCTTCTGGGAGAATCAACCCCCAAGCTTACATCATCTTGGTAGTCATCATTTTCATCCTCGCAAGGATCTAGCACACTCTTAACCTGCTCAAAGTATAAGTACAAAAATTGATCACAGTTGACTGAAGACATAATTATCTTGCAGTACCTGCAAATTCAACTCTAACCTTTAGAGCCAACACAAAGTGTTTGCTGTTGACATTGCCAACTTCCATTTTCAAGGGACTTCTAGTCCATGTGTTAACAGCTTCCTCTTCTATACAGCCTCTGAAGAAGGGAGGCTCGTAATCCATGGGCTGCAACATTGGTAACATGTGACGTAACATTATTAACTGATTCTTCAGGAGAAAATTAGCATTTGACTAACAGAAGTGTTGGTTGGAAAGGCTATTGTTGTACATTGTAGAGAATGATGAGTGCTCTACTCAATTCACATTTAGAAATCTAGAAACCAAAAGAAAAGGCTATGAGACACCTCTTATGACACTAGAACTTGCAAAAATTACAGAAACTCTTTGACATGACCCAGGAGAGAAGAAATGACAACCAAACATAGCTAAGCATTTCCTATTGCTGTAGATTAAACTTATAGAGACCACATTTCGAATGGGATGGATCTTAAATGATTTTGATTATTACTTTCATATGACACCACTGCAGAAGTCAAGTAAGAGACACTATGTATATATTATTATTGGAAACTGCATTGGCGCATTATAACATGATAATATATTTTGTTTCATAGTATTGCATTACTTTCAACTTGAGATCACTAATAAATTAATGCTTTTCAATGTAAATAAAAATTAAACAGACCAGCTTAAGTGAGGGGCATACCGTGACATCGTCATAGTAGAGTAGCTTCATCAGTATGGTACGCTGGATGTTAGAATAGATCTAGTTTAGCATTGTAAACTAACAAGAGGTGTCAAAAACAAGATTCTATATGCTGGAAGAGTTACCTCCTCTGGCATCTTGTCCAAAGTTCTCATTAGCTGAATCAACGTACGAACCATTTTACAAGCCGAGCTCCTGAAGAATAAATTGTATCAAAGCTCTATTTGATTTTGTTTGGAAAGCAGACAAACATCAGACTGAAGTGACACTAGAATAAATTGTTTATTGAACTACCGCATTTGGCTGGGTGTTATTTCTGCGTTGGAGTTGCAGCCAACAGTCGCTCCCTTCTTTGATCCCTTTCGATTGATGTTCATCGAGACCTCTTGACTATCAGAATTCGAATAACTGAAGGAAACTGCAGTAGAAGTACCATATTGCAGATACCATACCTTTTAATTTTGTATAATGGAGGTCCAAAGGCATACTCTATAAGGTTACATGCAAACTGACTATAACATCCAAACAGAATCTATGTTGGTGGCACAAATAACTTTCTTTCCGCAAACATATAGTCAGATACTTTTCGCAGAAACTAATAGTTTTTGAACTATGAATTCGATATAAATACCAAATATTGATTAGGAACCAGGGTTGTGGAAACACTTGCATACTGCAATTCTCTATTGGAGTTGTTTGTACTTACATGCATATTCCTCAATCATAGGTCCATCCACCGTTTCACAAATACAGAACAGCAGTGTTCTCAAATACTTTTTCTGTAAAGCATCATATACACCTACATATAGAGAAAGACAATAGAAAGTTACACAGGGAGAGGAAAGGTAACTGTGATCGAGAATTTCATCTTATTATTGAATTGATTGCAAACCTTTTTCCATCCAGTCAATTAATCTGCGTGACTCAGCATCCATAGGCATAAGTTTCTTAATCTTCATCTCTGTTCATGACAAAAAGATCAATAGATCCAATAACAAAAGATAATGAAGGTCCCTCCACCAAAAGGAAAAAAATTAAAATGAAAAAAAAAAAAGAGAGACAGAGAAGCAACACCAAAGTATTAATATAATGGCAACTGACCCAAGGCTGGAACAGATTTATCATTGAAATACTTCTCAGGGAATAGGCCTCTGATGTAACTTATGTTGAATATAGCAATGCGTAGCAGATTCCTGGTCTGTATAAAATTATAAATTCATCAATTCAAGAGCACTAGCTTGATAAGGTGTATGAACAGTGGGTCTAAAATACATCCAAGAATTTCTCTGATGATAAGGCAATTTACTGCAGCATGAGAATCAGATAAAATATTGAAGTGACGCTCATTTTCAAATTGCAAAAGGTTGAAACACTGTTTATACCCATGAACATCAACAGAAAAATGCTAAGCTTCAGATTATCATCACTCATCAGTTGATCATAAGAATATGATGCTGCAACAAGTTTATTCAGGAAAGTCGTGCATTATTGAGTTAATTTAAGTGATTTTGATTACATGAAACTTCAGTAATTATCTACCAGTGTCATTACAAAACACCACATGAATGCACATGTGGATGAAAATACTTAGATTGCTCAATTCTAAATTGACTCCATCTAATACTTATATCGCTTAATTAATTCTATCTAATTCACCCAGACATGCAACATATTTTAGATTGCTTAATTCTAAATTCACTCAGACATGAAACATAGTTTAGATCATATACAACTCTGTATTAAGTTGGGAGAAACAGAGACAGAATAAAAAATAAAAAAAACAAGTACAATCAAATAACCAGACAGCACGGTTTGATATTCCATGATACATTAAAATCAGACTCAAAAATCACTGCAACACACTCTTCAAAAAGGTTAATATCACAATATAATGACGTTGAGTGGAAACTCAACTGATACTGAGTACGAAAATGTCAATCAAAAAGCTACAATCCGAAACTGAATAATCATGTAATTTTTATAGAGAGTATTTACGATAGTTAAGCAGAACCTATTATCCGTGTTTGAAATTAATAAGGTGAAAACCACAGAGCAATCACTGCCGATTCATTGATATCGCATCAGTAATTTTGTTTTTAAACACTGAAACATGGAGCAAAGTGCAATGAACAGATTAACGATAACATCAAAGCTCTACGCCAACGATGATTAGTGTGAAGAAAATGTTCGTCTGATTTACCAGCAGAAGCGAGTCCTGCTCTGTGATCTCGGATTCCTTTACCTTCTGTGCTAGCATCTGGGTAATCAGACAGAAAATTAAGCGAAATTCGTTAAAAGCTGGTAGAAAATGAGATATAACATGAGATTTTCAAATCTCTCAGCTCACCTTTCTGAATTTCGGAAGAGAAGAGAATTGAATTGGTGAACTAAGATGAGGATGTTTCTGTTATAGAATTTGAAATGGAAGAGGTAAAATGATCTGGCGGGACGTGTAGAGCATTTTGGGATGCTATTTATAGACGGATTTCACCGTGGTTCAATAGCTTCTCGAGTTACGATTTCCGTTTCCTTTCTGCAGTTAACTGAGCATGGGGGAAGCTGGGGACGGGGGTTAACTCGTGTTTGTTTGATAATTGATCGTTGAGAAAAATAATTTTCTTCCATTAAAATAATAATAATAATTTTCCGGTTGAAAAATAAAAGAAAAAAATTATAAAAAACTTCTGAAAATGTCAATTTAATGAAATGAAATGAGTGAATGCAAACAATGTGAGAAAAATTAAAATTTAAATAAGTCGTAGGGAATAATGTTTTGGGGTGAGGCTAAATACACTCGGGCAATTTCTAAATACACCCAAATTATGCGGCTCTCCCGGTTATGCCCTTACTAACAAACCAAAAAAAAAAAAAAAAAATTATTTAGTATGTTCGCTCCATATGGAGCGAACACGCAAATGTGTGTTCCCTCCATCTGGAGTGAACACGTAAAAGAGCGAACACCTATTTGTGTGTTCGCTCCATGTGGAGCAAACACAGTTAAAAAAAAAAAGGAAAAAAGAAAAAATGACTAATGAAAAATTTTTGCTATTGTTTTTTGTTCAAAAATAATTACATTCAACACTAGTCGGATAAAGCGAATTATCGTATTATCAAAAAATTTTTGATTTTATTTTTAAATAATTATCTTCAACATTAACGGAATAAAGTGAATTACTATATCATAAAATAATTCGCTCCATCCGATTAGTATTAGTATTAAATACAATTATTAAAAAATTTTTTGAGTGATTATCAAAATTTCAACTAAAAATAATACTAAAAATTTTTTCCGTAATTTTTTATTTATTTATTTTTTATTTTATGATGTTCGCCCAAATGGGAGAGAACACCCCTGTGGGGTGTTCTCCCCGACAAAGCGAACACTTTTTTTTAATGATTAAATGATGGAGAGGGTAAATTTGGAATAATGGATAAAATGGGTGTACTAAGTAATTTTATCGGGTGTATTTAGCCGCTCCCTTAAATTTTTACGTGTTAATAAAAAAAGGAAAATCTTTTAAATGTAAAAATACAGACTTGCATATTAATTAAAATTTGAACTTTACTCTTTCTAGGATACCGTTTTTAGATAATCGCTAAGTTAGTTTTAATGTTTCACCCAAAAAGAGATAATTGAGTGATTCGATAAGACATAATTAAGGATGATAATAAGACGAAAAATACTGATACTGACGAGGACTCCATTCAAATGGGTCAAGGAATACCCGATTAAATGGAAATGAGGATGGGGCTAAAAGTTAATATTCGATGCGAGAACGGGGCAGCGACTGGGTCATGGTCCTAGACCCGATACCAGGGTTGAACCCCGCCTCATATAAAATTTATGTATTATTTTTTATGTTTGTATGTTATTTTTCTTTTCTTTTTATAATATTTTTATCGCAATATTAATTATTTTGGACTTATATGTAAGTCAAACTTGTTATAGAAAGAAAATAAAGTTTAATTAAAAAATATTATTATGAATATTAGTATTTTTTTAATCCATGATGAATTGGTTAATTTTTTTTGGTGTCTATTGCAAACAACAAATGTGATTTAGAAATTGGATTTGATCCGGAAAAAATAAAAAACCAAATAAAAAGGAAAAAAGAAGACGTTGAGGACTACGACTTTTTTCTTTTTCTTTCTTTTTTGTATGTATAAATTAAATAAGGACTTACATATTTTCTTTATTAGTTCATTTGCACCAATCAATATATGGCTTTTCATTTGACAGTAATTCGTGATATGCATATTACAAAAAAAAGGGAAAAAAAATCGAAAAGGGACAACATTATTTAGTTCATCGTAACTCTTAAAATTGGTTTACTAACGTTCAGGGTTTGGTTGAGTCACATTAAATTAATTTTTTTTCAACCACTCATACATCAATGTAATATTTTTTAAAAATATTTTTTTAATACTTCTTCTCTAATTTTCAATCACACATTTTAAAGTAAAGTTACTGGTTTTGATCATCTACTCACATGTGGGTTAGTTAAAATACCAACATAATGATTTAACAATTTATCATTAGTCAAGAGTATAGCTTCAATGTTCATTTGAATCAATTACAAACTATCACATCAATGTGTGGGTATTTTAACCTACCAACATATGAGTAGTTGATCGAAATTAGGTCTTATTCTATACAATACATTTTTTTTTTAAATCCCTTCTTCTTTCCAATCACACACAAAATTATTTTATATTTTTTAATATACTACCTCATATTTTTAATAATACAATTTATATGTAATTCGAGTAAATAAAATTTGTACCAAATTTATTGTGAATCAAGTATACCCTCAAGAAATTAATTCATAAGTAAAGAAGATGTACTAAAAATTTTAAAAATTATTAAATCAATGCATGAATAATTAAAAATAATGAGAGGAAAAAGTAAAATAAATTTAATGTGCATCAAACAAGAAAAAATGACTGATAGAAAAATATTTTCACGTTTGGAGACGTGAATTCAAATAAGGCCTTATTTTTTTTGGGAACAAAAGTGATATGCAAGTTATTTTGTGTAAAATATTTAATTAATATTATATCAGAAAATATATATATGATCGAAAAAATGAGGGAAAAATTTTTGTTGTAAAAATTGTGAGAAGCACAAGGCCCAAAATTTGATATAGTACCATACTGCTCTAAATAGTGTAGTTTGGGGACCACTCTGGAACTTTCCACTGAGGAAAAAGTCACGAACTAGCTGCTGTCACCGTCTTCGGACTTCGATCAGATTCTAAATTCCCATTTGTATTCCAATTTCGGTCCGCACGGATTCGGTTTCCACATTATTTGATCTCTCAGGTACCGTTGCTTGAAGAATTTCTGCTGCGTTGGTACGCTTTCCGGGGTTTACCTTTCACAATTTTGCAAGGGTTCCTTGCAGTTTCAGGCTTGAAAGTTTGAACTAGGGTGCTACTGTTAAAGGGCTGCTCGTTTTGGGAACGATTCTAGGTAGGTGTTCCTCATTTTTCTGAGAAATTATTGTTACTTATGATGTTTGGTCTATTTGTATATTAGTTATCTGGACAAGGCATTGAGATACAGACTTCAATTCAACTCTTTTGGTTAACGAATGGTGTTTATTGTTTATTCAATCACGCTTTAGTTTAAATACACGCCTTTTGAATCATTGCCTTCCCTATAGCCTCCCAAGGGTGATGGTACTGCGATCCCATTGCTCTCTCTCTCTCTTTCTGGTAACCAGTAGCAATCAATCCGACAGAAAATTGCCTAGGTTTAGCTTAGTAGTACATTGATCGACAGCCCCATTGGATAATGCATAGAACTAGAAAAAGTATTGAAAGTCTTAATGAGGTCGAAAGCCACACCTGCTTCTTTCTTTTCGACATGGTGCTGCCTTTCCTGCTGTAATGCCAACACATATATGCCATCTTAAGTACATCATTACTTTTTGTACCACTGGCAAATGTATTGAAGTAATATCTGATAAAGCAGATTAAAACTAGTCCTGGAGTAAGAGAATTGCCACATTATATAGTTAATACGGTTGTGAAGTGTGTTCCACAACTCAAAGTTTAACGACTTGAATAAAATGTCATATTGTCACCTATAGTTTAGTGATGGATCGGAATCTTCTTAAAATATTTTAGAAGAAAGAGTGACGAAGAAGGAAAACAATAACAATTAAAACAGAATCTTCTTTCTCAACTCTCTCATAGGCACTTTTCTCCACTGTTGGTTAACCACTGCTGCTCCCTCAAGTCATGTCCAGCTGCCCCATACCATTGTTGGCCTTATATCTCTATTTCTCCTAAAATTTTAGGCAACATATCAGGTAGGTCACTGAAGTATTGACTAAAATATTTTGTGCCAAAAAACATAAAACATTCTTAATTTAAAAAAGAAAGAGAACTGATTTTCAGCTTCTCTATCTACAAAGTCAAATTTCTTTTAGCATTTCAACAGGGGTGGATGTATAATGTATCTAGAATGAAACAACACTTAAATAGTATCATAATAGTCATTTTCGTGAGCTCCCTGTCTACTTTCGTCAGCAGCCATCACAGGTAGCGCACTGTGATGGTAATTAATTCTTGTCAAAAACACTAAAAGATTTTTATTTTCTGTCTGTTTTTATTTTCTGTCTGCAACCTTCTAAAATGCTTATTAAATCATAGATAATTTAAAGTCTCCTAGACATTTCTACTGACTGTACTCTTTTATTTCATGGACATAGCTCGAATGCTCTCTGTAAAATGACTTCTTCTGGCTACAATTCATTGTTTATAGTAAATATTTAACATATTTGTAGTTGCCTGGTTTTATTACTTCTATAAATGTTTAGTTTTCCAATTATCTGAATTTTTTCTAATAAATATATCATTACAAAGATGTCTGCATCAGCAAGACTCTTTGAAGAATCCCATGAAAGCTCCATAATCTGCTATATGTGGGATAAAACCATCACAAGCATCAGTTTTAATCACACTTCTATAACTTCTACTCTTTACTACATACACCTCAAGTGACCTACTACTATTATTCTTGCTAACTCCGAAAGGGAGGTAGGAGGCTTCATGTCAGTGCATTAAATTAAAGGAAAAAATTGTGCATCAAAATGGAAGTTTCACGATCCTAAACACTCTTTCACAGATGTTAGTCGAGTAGTATTCTGTATATATATGGGCAAAATCTAACAATCAGAGTTTGTTCTTGGTCAAGATTGCAGGCAGACTCTAAATCAATCAAATTGCACATCAGTAACAGCAACATGAGGCAATCTATCTTGTTGGTTCTGCTGTTGGCTATTTTATTAGCACTGAGGTTTGCTTGTACAGAGCGCGTAAACAAGTCGGAGGCATCCACTGGACTCTTTTGGTCAACAGCGAAGGAGGAGGGGGACCTCCTTAGGAAGGCACAAGCTGATGATGACTCATCCTCTTCTTTGTTGATTGACCACCAAGAGGAACTCCAGTTGGACGGTGGCTTCTCTTCCCTTGAGGGGATGCTACAGTGGGCAATTGGTACCTTTTTTAATACCTATCTCTTTGTTGTCTATCTCCAATTCACTTGTTTTTGCTTGTTTGGTTGAACTACCTGTATAAGTTTGAAGATTAAAGTTCTTGGTTTTCTAGTCAACTTCCTCTGGAAATAAAAATGGATAGTTTGTTTAGTCTATGATCCTTTTTATGAATGGCTTCTTTGCAATCGATTTAGGCCATTCAGATCCAGCAAAGTTAAAGGAAACGGCAGAAGACGTCCAGCGCTTATCTCCAGAAGAGCTAAAGGCACGCCAGGTGGGAATAAAGGTAAGGTGAATTCTTTGTGGTGCCAAAATCATATCTGAAGTATTCGTATTGAACTATAAGATTTCAGTTGTGTCTTATTTCTCACATCCCTGAAGATTGGTCCTATCCTCGTCACGCAGCTCCTATCCTTTATTTTCCCCAGTGTAATCAAATGAGGAGAAAATAATTTCTTGTTGGTTCATTCCTTGGCTATACACATATTTGTACAAGAGAATGGGTTCTATACTAGGAAACTAGAATATCTCCTAATCTATTAATGCTATAAATAAAACTCTACATATATACAATTCACAACACCCGGACTTCACCATCAAATCATTATTTCAGGTTTTCAACTTCAATTTACCTATGACAAAACTGTATTCCTATTGCCTCTGTTTTAAAACCATATTTATATTTTTCAAAAAATTGGTTTTTCGTATGGCTTTTGAATTTACATTTTCTCTTATCATTCCTTCAGCAAGTTTCTTGAGCTTGTGCAAGTTCAGAATTGATATTTATTACACTTTTAAGCTGTGTCCTTTTTAGGTCAGAATCTTCTGCGCTTGCTCAAATTAAATCAGCATTTCCAATACCACATATTTTATCCGGTTGTCTTTTGTCTGCCTATATAGGAACTAATGGAGAAACTAAAGATGCCTTCAGATGCACAATTGATGAAAACTGCAATAGATGACTTGAATAATTCATCTCTGTCTCTCGAAGACCGCCGTCGTGCACTGGAGGAACTTTTGATACTTGTTGAGCCAATAGATAATGCAAACGGTGCTATTTCTGTTCCCATTTACTTATTGTGAGTTGCACTTCAAATAATTATATGCATATAGGGGAAAAAGAAATAAAAGCAAAAAACCTTTCAGGTAATGTTGGATCCAGGGAAATAATTACTCTCCGTATAAAGATAAGAAGTAATTACCACAGGGCTGATCTCACATTCAAATTGCCACACATTGTTGTTTTTGTTATAATTTTGTTATTTTTCTACCTCCCTATCTTCTGCTGTCCACTCATTGTCCTTGTCTTGCTTGGCTTTGTTGAAACAATGTATTATTTTTAGTTACTTGATGGGTGCATGTACATGTACCGAGTACCAAAACTTCGTGTATAATTTATTGCATCTTCTTGTGCTTGAGAATGAACCGTGGGAGATCTCCAGTTAGTTTCATTTGCTTTTGAGATGTGTGCTCACATCAACAATAGTAGATGAACAAGGGAAATATGACCTAAGTCAACCTTCTTAATTATCTAACATCAATTTATATGCTTAGTATAATGTTTTATTACTTTTGAAATTGGAAAATGAGCTTTGTATTTGAACTGGTCTGTTAAACTGGGTTTATATCATCTCTATTTAGTTAATTGGGCTGCCTATAAACTCTGTATCTTGCTTTTGGTTTTTTCCAGTGCTGTGAAATGATCTAGTTAAGAATCACTACACAGAGAATACCCCTGACAACCTTAGGTTGCTAAGCTCATCATTTTGCTTATTTTGATGTACATCACACTGGACAGTGTATTTGTGAAATTTCGCCTCATGCTAGTGCTAGGTGATGGCTAAAAGGGAGAGTATATATTAGCAATTGGTGGTACATTTGCAAAGATGCTTCAGTGGCAAAGTGTCCACTTGTCTTTTCTCATACTCTGGCCACCATTGTCTAGAGAGGTCAAATCAGATATTCTGACGTTTTACCTTTGCATGGTGGGGCTATTGGATTAGGTGGACGCCTAAAAAAAAAAAAAGAAGAGAGAAGTGTGTCAGTTTTCAGTGTACTTATTGAGCTTAACTGCAATCAGTATCTAGACACACTTTGTGACCTAGTTCGTGCATTTCAGTGCATAATTTGTTTTCTCCTAAAGATGTTCTGATTTTGTTAATAGCGTATTCATTGCTTATTGATATTATGAATCTTTTGATATCTCAGACTCTTTGGAATCTTAAATTTCATTTGTCTTTCTTTTGGGAAGAAAGTGAATAATTGCCAAAGCAATTTTCTTACCATATACAACAGTTAGAGCCCATAGCTTAATGACAGTCATGGTCTCCTTGCATTTTGCATCTTCAAGGATCTAACTGAACTTTGTTGTTAGATTTGCACAAACTTGGAGGCCTCACCGCACTTATTGGAGAACTTGATCATCCTGAACCAGAAATAAGGACTATATCAGCATGGGTTCTCGGTAAAGCCTGTCAAAACAACCCTGTTGTTCAGAAGCAGGTATCTTGCTAGCATTTAACATCATTGTTGCAATTGTTTTCATCTCTGAAATTTTTGTCTTTTCCCATAATTTTAACTGTCCCTCATGTATGTGGAAGATATATTAGTTTTAGGGGCATAATAATTAACAAAATTGAGGATTTCAGATTTTGGAGCTTGGGCCACTGACAAAGCTAATAGAGATGGTAAATTCAAAATTCACTGAAGAAGCCATAAAAGCACTATATGCCCTTTCAGCATTGATTAGTAATAATCCTGATGGACAAGAGTTGTTCTACAGGGAAGCTGGACACTTGATGCTTCAGGTGATCAGCTATAACTGAATAGCGATGTAGCATTTCTCAGGGACATCTCTTTCACTTTGGCAGTTCTAGATTTCTTTTGTTGTTTTGTCTTGCAGAACATTATGAGCAACTCGAGCATAGATATCAGATTACGCCGAAAATCTGTGTTTCTTGTGGCTGATCTGGTTCATTGTCAACTGGGACGCAACCACAAAGCTGAGTTGCCTTCTTTCAGCAACCAGTTCTTGAAGTCTGTGGTTGATCTGATCGCGTCACCTGACCTTGATCTCCAGGAAAAGGTTTCTGCTCATATGCATTAAAAACTTGGTTTTGTACAGTAGATGAACTAATAGTGTGTTCGAGTAAAATTTGTTTGGCCAAAAATTAACTTTTTACGTTGAATAGTGGTGGGGAGATTGTGGATAATAATGAGTGATGACGTGTGACTAGTGGTTGATATTAATGTTTGTCTTTGAATAGTTGTAGAAGCTAATTTTTAGGTAGAAAGTTTAAATGAACAAAGGCCAAGTCCTTGTTTGGAGGAGTTATTTATTGAAGAGAAAATTGTTTCTCTTTTGGTTTGCGTAGTTGGAAAGAGATTGAAAAGGGAGAAAATGTTGTGGTCCCCGGAGCATGCGTGGTCGCTAACCAGTTTTTGGAAAAACTATACCAAACAAGCTGTAACTATGTTGATTACTTTCTTAGGCCTTGTTTGGTTTAGATTTTTCGAGAAATCTGGTTTTCCTGATTCATTCTCGATCACACATACACATTCTAGGTGACTTCTAAACTCTTTCCATTTTTCAACCACGAGTCTCAAAAGACTACTTTCAACTCAAGATCTAGACCAGACAGGCACTAAATGAAATAAGGACGAACACTTTACCATCACTCCTTTGTGATCTGTCTCTTTGGTTTTAATTATATTGCAGGCACTATATGCTGTAAAAAACCTATTGCAGCTGAGGTCTACAGAGGCTCTTGTCTTCAAGCAGGTATGTGAATTGGATGTGGCATTGGAGAGGATGAGACAAAAGTTGCAGCAACTAATGGTCGACGAGGATCTCAAAGAGTATGCACTAGATGTAGAAAGTCTTCGAAGAGAAGTGGAGCTGATTTTCCTAGAAAAACTCATGATGGTAAGGAGAATACTGGATAATTAACTAGCCATTTAATAAACTCTATTTTTAGCTGAACTCAAAACATTTTGCAGGAGGATACGCAAGTTCCAACATAACTAATGACTTGCGAGGCTAATTCTGGTAATTCTTGTTTACACATTTCCTCATCTTCATGGTCACGAATTAACATGCTGATGGTCCTTGTGATTGCTTTGAGTTGAATTTGTGTTATACTTGGGTGAAACTTTGTACCCCTTATTCTGCTAACTTACATATAGGTTAGGGTCGGAGAACTGGCTGAGAGACTCCGAAATTTATAGTTGATACATAATTATTGTTGACATGTTTACGGGGACTTGTGTGAATCTTTTCTAATATTGATAGAGAATTTTGTGTACATTTTAATGAAGGGGAAACTAGGCTGAGCGTTGTGCTTATGTCTTTGATATGAAAAACCAGTCGTTTCATATTTTCTCGTTTTTCCTGTTATTAATTATTTAATTATTAAATGCTCACGATGCAAACCCCAATTTCTTATGTTGAATTGCAAGTGTGGTGTTCATGTTAACATATCATGGACGCATGAAGTCACAATTATTACGTACGGAATAAATGGGCACCTAAACTAGAGTTAAATTGGGAGCATTTTTTTCCATTTTTTCCCACTTTTTTCAATTTTTTTCTCTCACCTAAATCAATCACATCCATACATCTCATCACATTCACAAATCTCAATCACTCAACTGCATTCATTCTCTCTCTTCCTTTACATTAAAAATCATTAAAAACCATTAAAAACTCTCAATCACCCAATAAGAGTCAAGGCTTTCCTGATTGGATTTGACAAGATTAGTAAATAAAGCAGTCAATGATCACTTGTTTTGTTCGCTGTCAAATGATCACGTATTTTGTTCGTTTTGACCTCGATTAAGCGGTTTTAGGCGTGAAACTTGACTTTATTGTTTTGTTATGCTTTGCATCAATATTTAAATTCATAAAAACTTGAGATTTGGTTTGTCACGCTTTATATTTTTTAGAATATTATTAATATGTGCGGTAATGATTTGGTACCCACTTGTGGGTATGTTACGGTACCCACAAGTGGGGAAAAAAATTCGTAGAGAGTTGGGTGAACCCCTCACCATCAGGGGACAGTTATGTATTATTCGTTTAATTTAATGTAGATACAAAAAAAAATTAAAAAAAAATTAAAAAATAAAAAAATTTTGGAGGGGTGACGTGGCACCACGTAGTGGCGCAACGTGGTGTGGGTACATACCCACAGTGGGTATCGAAACAAAACCGTTAATATGTGATAATAAAAAATGAGTCACATATTTCCCTTAATTATTTTGAATATCGTGTTTGTATGATGTAGCTAACCAATAATATAGTTATTCATAACAAGCAATTATTAATTACATTTTTACTTCTGATTTTATGGTGATAATAATAATTAAGTTGATTGATCTGACACTCTTTTACTGGCTGATTGACTTGGGTTTATAATACCACTCCACTTTTACGATCCCACTCCACCTTTACGATCCCACTTTGTATTTAAAAAAGGGGGGTTGATAAGTCAATTGGGTTTATAATACCACTCCACTTTTACGATCCCACTCCACCTTTACGATCCCATTTTGTATTTAAAAAAAGAAGGGGGGTTGATAAGTCAATTGGTGGCAAGAGAGATTCAACTACATAACTTACAATGAAATATAACTTATAACATTCAGGGCTTGTACTTTCCACTATAAATTTAACCGCACCGTAATTCGTATAACATCATACTCATTTTCAACCACACACACATCTCTCAAAATAATATTAACAACACATTTTTACACGGAATACCGCGCACATCAACTTAACACCCAATCAAACATACCCTCAATAATTGTAAAGCTTGTGCCGTAAAAAATGTGACTGAAGGCACGAGGAATTCCATTTTTGACTAATAAAATTTTGCCGCGCAACCGTCGATTGACAAAACTACCCCCACTGGTTCCATTGCGTACATCCATTTCCCGCCAAATTCAAGCCCTAGGAAGAATAATTCCCAAATTCCTTTCATCGAAAACTGAGTCTCAGTAATGGCGGAACAAGAACCAGAAAACACCGCAACTGAGCCCGTCAAACTTGAGATCCCGACTGGGCGAGTCAAGAGGATCATGAAACTCGACGAAGACATCAAAAAGGTTAACTCAGAAGCCCTATTTCTCATCACACACGCCACAGAGCTTTTTCTCCGATCTCTGGCAGAGAAATCGGCCGGTGTCGCATTGGAGAAGAAGAGAAAGACCATAAAGCTGGAGCACTTGCGAGTCGCGGTGAAAAGGCATCAGCCTACGAGTGATTTTCTTCTGGAGTCCCTCCCAATGCCTGCTCAGCCGTTGGATCAACAACTTCAGACAGATCGGGTCAAAACACGGGCCGATAAGAAGCCCGTTCCTGCTGGTACGCGTAGGATCGACGCATTCTTTCAGAAGGTCACTTAGGTTTTGTTATTGCTAATTTATTTCTCCTACTTGTCGTTTGAATATTTGGATGCCTAATGTTACTTGCATTATGCTTTCAACGAGTACAGATTACGAAAGTAAAATGTTGTGATTTGAGGTAATTACTGTATCTATGTGTTGAAATTTGAATTAGCGAAGGCATGTTTTCAATTGGCAAAGGCTCTTTATAGTATCCAAATAGTTTATCTACTATATAGCTAATATAGACTATAACTAAAGAAAAGGAAAAAATTAAGAAACCATATGGACTTGATGCATGATTTATTTTTGAATCCATAGAAGTATTAACAAGTTAAAAAGAAAAAAAAAGGGTCGAGCCTCCTTTGTGAAGTTATATCTTTATTGCATAAGAAACAGAAGTTCGAAAGCCAACATTGTCCATGACCGGGCCACAAAGCCCGTGACCACTGTGTGTCTCAAGAAATCTTGTAATGCTGATTGGAGCTAGTCTTTTATACTCTGCCTTGAATGCAACTGGAATTTGAATGCTTCTGGGCTGATTATGTGCCAAGCTTGCATAATTCTGAAAATTCTTTATGGTTGTTCCTATCTGACCATGACGAGATCCCCCATAGTGTAAATGGACCCAACTGTGATGTTTAGGTGGACATTTTAGTGATAGGAATTTTTGTATTGTGTGGCCTGAAGCTAGGTGAACAAGGTAACCACTTGCTCTAAATATAAAATCTCTCTCAGATGTATTAAGGGCCTAAAAAGAGAACTTATATAAAGAGAAAATGCTCTTAATATCATGTTTTTCCGAAAGGTCCATTTCAAATAATATCAAGTTTTGTCCAGAAGCCTTAACATATCGGGACCGGTTCTATACTTCTTGTTGGGATGAGAGATTACTCTTGCAGTGGGAAGTGAATCTCTCTGTTTCTTTGTTTATGAGAATTCCCTACTGAGTAGCTTTCGAGAATGCTTCTCCAAACTTAAATCGACCATTTCTCAGCAGGTTACCTGCATTATACGGAGGCCCCTATGAACAATATCATAAATCATAATGGTGCATTACACAGGACAGACACAATTGCCAAGTGCCAACAGAGATATGTTTGATAGTTGGTCTTTAAAATAATTTCAAATTTTACTGGTTGGAGGTTTTTATTCCCCTTTTCTTATTCCTTTTTTGGGCTTGAGAGAGTCATCCTGTGACAGCTGAAGGCTAGACATCCTGCCCAAGCCCAGGCATATTCATTTTCCCGCATTATTCTTTAAAATTGAAAAAGTATATGGTATATTTAGAAAATTAATTGCTACTGGTAAATAAATGCAACTGGTTGATAAACAAAAAATAAAATAAAATAATTGAACAGTTCAAGCACCAATCAAACAAGTCAAATGATAAATCAAAGGGAAAAAAGTTGAAAAAGAACAACGAAAGGTGCATCCCAGGAACATCATCCGAACATGTATAAAATAAATGACAGCTTCTATGAATCAAGTTTGGTGAACAGTATATGACAATTTTTTTTAATTAATTAATTTATTTATTTATTTATTTATGACTGGATAATCTTTTAATTTAAGATGAATTTGAATTTTCCAGTTCATGTTTAAAAGGATAGTCAATCAAAGTTAATTCTCAACTCAACCATCACTTTCAAACAAATCATGAGATCAGTACATTATCTCCAGCCAACATATAAACAATCAACATTTCAACATGTCACGACCTAAACTGCCTATTGATAATGACATTGTAAAATAAACATAAGCAGAATATTAGAAAATTTCAAAAGACAGCAAATCAACTCTTCAAAATTTTGAAAATGATTACTTGAATAATATATAGCCAACAACTTGTCCTTTCTATATACATTTACAGCATCAAATAAACAAAGGACCAACAACTTCAGAACAATGAACATTAACCCAAGGAATGAAAATGACCAACAACTTCAGGCATAAACTTCAAATTACATGTGTGTGTTTACAAACATTATCATTGACACACACACAAATACACATATAAAATGCATATGTAATAAACACTCCAACCAGTCATTATTTAATCCTCTTGCAGAGAGTGAGGCCATCTCCAATGGAAAGATGTGCTAACTCAATACGAGAATCAGCTGCTAAGAACGTATTGAGTTTCATTATGGAACCTCTGCATCCCTTTAAGTAGTCTAGCATTTCTTCATCCTCAGACAATGCTACCGTCCCAGCCCATAATGTGTTGTCATAAGCTATAACTCCACCAACTTTCACCAGCTTCAACAGCTGCTCATGGTAGTTTATGTAATTCTCCTTATCGGCATCCACGAACGCAAAGTCAAAACTCCCTTCTTCTCCCTAGTATACATACAGAGAGACATTGTCAACGATATGCAAGAAAGTTAACCTTTTGTTTTCATTTGAGGTTGTTTGATGAAAATAGTAATTTGGAAATTCTATCTCAGACTCGGATTTTCGGGAAAAAAATGGTAATTTGGAAGAGTTGCAAGTATTTGATCTAACACTACATTTGTACATATTTCTAGGTATTATGTAAATGTAGTCTTCAATTTTGAAGGTGTTATAGGTAATTTATTGGATTATAGAGCATATTATTAAAAAAGAAATTATATGTGTTTAGAGAAAAAGGGTGAGAGAACGTACATCAGCTAAGAACTTGTCCATGACTGTGGTGGCATCAGACTGAATATACTGAATTTTATGGGTCATTTTTGCCTTCTGAATATATGGCAACCCAGTCTCAAATGCCTCTCTATCTGGGTCAATTGCAATTATCTGAAAAGAAATAAGAGAAAAGTGTTAAATTGTCATTACTCTTTCATTAAATATATTACTTATAATTAACTATCTAAAATAATATTAAATATATTTGCTCACTTTGCCATCATCTGGGAAGAGCAAGAGCGGTTGAAAGAAGTGAGTAACCAGTGAATACCCCAACTTCTATTGTCTTCTTTGCATTCATCAGTTTCAACAGCATTGAGAGAAACTGGCCTTCATCGGCAGGCACATTCATCAAGCTCCTGAAATCAATACACTAATCAGAAATTTAATTTAAAAATAAAAATAAAAAAAAAAATTCTTCCTCTTATATATGAAACTAATAAATCCTAAGAGTCAGTTTGATTGCAATATTTTGATGCATACTTTCAAGCATGACTTATCTTAAAGACTCTGTCACATAAATATCATTTATTAATTTGTCATCTTAAATCTTACGTTTAATATGCAATTCTAATTGTCATACCAGTACTGATACTTGTCGAGAGTAGCCTGTCTAAGTTCTTTGAGTTGTTCATGCTCTCTGGGATACGCACTTGTTTCTAGAAGATACTGCAAAGCAATATATGTACATTTTCATTATTCAATCCGTAACATCAAAACTTATAAGTGTGTATATGCATAATAAATGGAGATAAACATAGGAAAAGAGAATGAACCTTAGACAGTTGTTCGCTCTGTAGGATGGTGGTCATGAACTTGTCCTTCATTTTCGATGATATTAAGAAAGTTTATGCAAAAAATGGTATTTCGAAGATAAGTAGAAGAACTAAAGAAGATGAGACTCTCTTTGTTTCATGGAAATAGCTCAATAACGTAAGATGGTATTTATAACATGGGATTTCTCAAAAGGACAATTAAATCAACATGCCACGTCATCAGCATGAGCCTACGTGGAATTATTAGTTTGAGCTGTCCTCCGATTTTGACGCGAGATTCGTCGTGTCTTCAATTTCTCCCACTAAGAAATCGGTTTCTTATCACATTTTTTAAATACGCAATTTACCTTTTAATTTATATGGGACAATATGTCGACTGGTTATTTTGACAGCCCACTTTTAAGTTTTAACACATGGACGATTATTCGAATTTCCAATAATTGAGCTTATAAATATTTGAGACGACAGCCCACCGCGTGGTAAGTAAGAAGTTTTGGTTTAATTAATGCATATATATATATATATATATATATATATTTATAATTTCGACATTGTAACAAACACAGTTAAATTTTGTGTTAGGCATTATTGTACTAAGCTAGTTTTAGCAGAGGTATTAAAGTACCAATAATTCTAACACGTCACATAATGACTGATTTATAAATGCTATTTATGCCTTATATCATAATTAAAATGTTACGGTATATATATTATATTTATGTTGTATTGCAAAATTCTAATTCAATACCCATTGAATTTATGATTTATTTAAAATGTCAACTTTTATCGTGCTAACTAAAGGATCAATTTAAAATTTAAAAATATAAATTAATAATAAACGTATTTATATGCAAATACACTGTTGTCTAATGAAAATGAAGAAGAAGAAGGAAAAAGGAAATTAAGAAAGTGGTATTTGATCATATTTTGGCATTTTCAATGGTATGCATAAACATTTTCCATAGATTAATTAGTAGTTATGTGATAATGGAGTGTTTGTTAGTATTATTATAGTGTTTATATGATGCGTTAATACATAGGATTACAGTGTGCTGATCAACATTAAGTTGTCATTACTTTCCTATCATTGACAAATTAAGTTGAAGGATTTTGAACGTTAAACTCGTCCAGTCTTGCTTTAAAGTAATTATATTACATTTTTATATAAAAAGAGGTACATGCACAAGGAGATATAAATTTTAAAATGGGGACGGACAGGATGGAGAGTTTAAATTGAGAATTTGACTCCTCAAACTATTATTATTAATTACTATAAAAAATTATATACCCCATACTTTAAACATATGGAAATGTTCAATTGCTTTTGGAAGTACCGTAATTACGGTATTTTCGGTCACATACGACCTCCATTTTGAAATTCGCGATCAAATTTAAGTCCGGTACGATGAAATTGATTTCCAGCAATTCGAAAAATTTTTCGGTGATATTATGGCGGTCGGTGATGGCCGATCAAATTATGGTAAAAAACTTTGACCGACCGGCACCGACCGTTATAGTATTGCCGGAAAATTTTTCGAATTGCTGGAACTTCGTCTTATCATGCCAGATCTAGATTTGATCACAGATTTCAAAACGAAAATCGTATATGACCAAAAATTATCCCAGCAATACTGTAATTATAATGCCCCAGGGAACACTACTGTTTAAAAATATGTTCTTTATTACCAGTTGCTTGCACGCAATGTTTTGGAAGTTTGGTAGTCGCTAAAGACGTACAATGTCTCAATCGTGGACTCTCATTTTCTTTTTCTTATGCTAATTTTTTAATAGGTCAACTCATCAAACCCTAATCACAACCACCCCTTGATGCCACTATTAATAGATATAAGTCAAATGTATGCACAAGAACGTTAATTATTGTGTCGTCCCACAATGCGAATAATAATTATTTAAATGTTCGTATATTATAATTATAATAATGAGTCAGTTGTTTATGCTACGTACTCTGTCTTTAGACTTAATATAATGCCACCCAAAATGTATGATGGAGAAATAATAACGTGCAATGTTCCTTAATTTGATTGATTCTTATTACATGCATGATGATTCGTTAATCGTTAGGACTACCTAATAGTTAATTGATACATACATACATAATGTGTAATAGGAAAATGTCAGCTTGTTTTCATTGTGGAAATTTTCAAAATTTGTTAGAAATGAGTAATGGTGATAAAATTAATATAAGCTCAATATGTACGTAGTCATTATATATTTATTAGGTTTATTTATTTATGGAAGAAAAAAGAGAGGAAAAAAAAAAGGGCAGAAGAAGAAGATGAAAGATTCTCATTTCATGATGACGATTCCTTCTCTCCAAGAGAAATAATTGTTGCTTAAATAATTAACATATATAAATATATCAAATCGCTATTTGACTTTTGCTATATATACACAATTGCATATGACAAATTTTCGGGTTTGAATTTTCGAATCTAGATAAGTTCCAAAAGAAAAAAAAAATTGCATATGCCAAATTAGTCATTTCATGCATCATGAAGAAAGGAATGCACGTATTTTGATATATGTTATATATCGTAAAGGAAAAATTTTAGCAATTGGAGATGATCCACTAATGAGATTTTGCATGCCATGCACCTCAATACAGCCGTCGCCGCTCTGCATGATCAACCCTGCCTAAATTCATTCGTTTTATAGTAATCAGAGTATCAAATATTGGAATTTTGTAATGTCTGAATACTATATGAATTATAACATGAAGATCGAATCACGTTGTGATAGTGAAAAATCAATAAAAAGAAAATTAAACTATAAGATATTGGGGTTCATCATCTATGTGTGCGTAACGACATTGTATCATTTTTAATTTATACGTATCCATTATATTAATCTATATGCGTCGTAAGTTTACAAGTAATACAGTGATGAATTATAGGTGTCGTTGAGGATCATGAGATTCTTGCAATCCAAATTCAATTAACCTAATTATTGTCCATAAGCAACAAATTTTCAAGTCTTGATTAATTGCATGCATTATGATATAATATAAATTAAATGAACTAGTTTGTTAAAGTAAGCAAAATGATCCAATCTAAAGATGACAGAATTAGAAATCGACTTAATTACTTTTAATACTGGTCAAGGAAGTTTAACCAAAAGTTACAAAACATCTGTTTTTTTTTTTTTTTATTTTTTAATTTTATTTTTCGCTTCAAATCTCAATTTCTTCTGATTCTCTTGCCATTTTCTCACTTTCATCTTCATAAATGGACACTACAATATGTTAGGTTGACCGGATTGAAGACGCATATATAGAACCACCATTTTACACATTAAATTTCATCTAATTAAATTTATTTTTTCTCCTCCATCATTTTCAATTACTTATACATTGATTTGATAATTACATACTTTATACTTTTTAATACATCTTCACTGATTCTCAATCACACATTTAAAATCAAATTTAATTTCAACAAATTTAATGTGTATACTACAGAACAGGCAAAAACAATTTCCACTTATGATTTATTCACATGAATATCAACAATGAAGCACAATCTGATAATCTGAACAAACAACACAAACATTAAACTTACACAAACCAACAATGCACACATGCAGACGACTGCCAGTACCAAACACAGCTAGCCCAGCTTATTTTACAACAATTATCATAAGGATCTGCTTATAGTTACGTTGATTATAACTTCTGCTTAATTATAATCAATAAGCTACTTGAGGCGTCTGCAAAGAGTGAGGCCATCTCCAATAGACAGATGAGCCAATTCAATACGAGAATCAGCTGCTAAGAAAGTGTTTAAGTCTCTGAGATGAACTCTGTTTGCTCCAATATGTTCTAAGGTTTCTTTGTCAACCTTATCCTCGGATAATGCCACTGTCCCGGCCCATAATGTGTTGTCATAAGCTATCACTCCACCAATCTTCACCAGTTTCAACAGCTCCTCGTGGTAGTTTATGTAGTTTTCCTTATCCGCGTCCACAAACGCGAAATCGAAACTCCCTTCTTCACCCTGCTTAGATCCATCAATTAATAATTACAGGCTAGCTACTCTAGTAATTATGGTGTGTCTGGATAAACTTTTATATATTCAGTTAAAAACTAATCTTTTTAAATTGAACCGTGATGGAGCTACAAGATGTGTGGATAGCAATTAATCACTGATAATGTACTGAGTTGTATAATTGATAATTGATATTTGACTTTAATTAATTAATAGTAAAAATCTACTAATATTTAGGTTGAAAAAATTAAAACGAATAAATAAAGGCCCTTAGTTAAGATGCTCAAGGTCCAAGAGAAAGGAACCCTAGTTTGTAATTTGTTGCCTCGTCGACGAGGTGCTGGCCTTGTAGTTTGAGGCAACATATATATTATGTGTAGCCCGCCGCAGGAAAACTTACTCTTTTTTTTTTTATCGAGAGTTAATTACTTTTTAATTAATGTGCAAAAATTTCAATATTTATTTATTTAATTAATGTTTATATAATCCTACTTTCATGTTAATTAAACTCAAGAGAGAAGTCGAGTAATTTAGAATGAGAGAATAAAGTTTTTCGTCAACAAGATGTGTTGAACACAAAAACTGATTGATATATTCCTTGATTGATCACCCAAAGTCTCCCCTTGAATTAGTCTAATTTCTTGCTTCAAAGCCAAGTCGATCATCCACACAATTGATCACGGTCGTTCATTTTATATTGAAGCTAACGTTAATTGTTAGATAGCATTATGTAATACTAGCTAGCTAGTCCATATGCTATAACAGATATATAGATGGATCATATCTTAATAATGATTCAACTGCTTATATTTCTGATGATTCAATCAATTTATGATGATATATACTTAGATGACATTATAATAGTATGTTGCTAGCTTAGACATTGAATTTTCTTTTAACTACGAAAAATTTTAATTTGCCTGTCAAAATTCATTTTGTTTTTCACTATATATGATCTTGTTGAAACACCTTGTTGAGAAAAGTTGCAAGACGAAAATTGTGGGAGTTTATAGAATACTAATTAAGTTCTCTCTCTTTATTTTCTCCGACGGTAAATAAGCACTACTTACCCTAGCGAGAAAGTCCTTAAGAATAGTCATGGCATCTGACTCAATGAAGTTGATTTTATGTGCCACTCCAGCCTTCTCAATGTGTGGTAATCCAGTCTCGTATGCTTCTCTATTTGGATCAATGGCGACGATCTAATTAACAAAATAAATAAATAAATTGTTATTAATTAATTGGTGCTAGCTCTTAAATAATACTGTTTTTATTTGAGATTGTAATTAAATTAACTAACTTTGGCATCATCTGGGAGAGCAAGAGCAGTAGAGAGAAGTGAGTAACCAGTAAATACTCCAACTTCTATTGTCTTCTTTGCATTCATCAGTTTCAATAGCATTGAAATAAACTGCCCTTCATCAGCTGGCACATTCATCACACTCCTGAAAAATCAAAAAAAATAAAAATAAAAATAAATCGTCAAAAATTTTATTTATTTTATTTTTTCACCATAAACGAGAACAATTCTATATATCCATACATTACATAGCTAGTAATAAATCACAAACGTGTTACATATACTGTAATTAACAATGCTTGCTCTCCTGACAATCTAATGCAGGAGGTAGCTGTGGGGTCCACTGCGGACCCCACCCACCTCTGCCTCGAGTTGGCAGTAGAAGAAACACTGACACGTACGTACATGACTCCCATGCATCACAATTAAAAGCCCGTTCCTTTCATACTTTTAAACATTTTTTCAACTTTTTCTACCTTTATTTCTCTCTCCAAATCAATCACATCCACAAATCTCAACCACTCAACTCCACTCAGCTCTCTCCTCCTTTACATTAAAACACTTTAAAACACTTTAAATCTTTTTCCAAACGGACCTTAAAGCCATAAGTAAGATGTTCCTGTTGTCTATAACTCTATATGGAATCTCGTTTAGTTCATTCTTTTTTTTTTTTTAATAAATTTAACTATTACAACGAACAGTTGTTTTAATTTACACTTGAAAATAAAAATAAAAATAAAAAAGAAAAAGAAAAAAAGGGTGGAGTATTTTGCTTACCAGTACTCATACTTGTCAACGGTAGCCATCCTGAGTTCTTTAAGCTGTTCATGTTCTCTCGGATATGCACTTGTTTCTAACAGATACTGCAAATAATTTAAGACAAAAACAGAATATATAAGCAACTTTCATTCAAATAAGTAAATTTTTGCCAAACAAACCCTAACAATTAATGCATGCAAGAATACACGAAGAAATTAAATTTAATTAATTAATTCACAAAGTAATTAAAAAATTGGTATGAAAATGAAGTTATGAAGTGATCAACCTTAGTGAGGGCTTCGCTTTGAAGAATTGTGCTGGAGAACTTTTCCTTCATTGTTGGAAAATAATAAGTGATTAATCAAAAATGGAATCAAATCAATTAATTAAGCAAAAAGTTAGTTTAACAATGAAGAGCTAGAACAGCTTATTTTGCTAAACTTGCTTAACTTATCCCAGCTTCAATTCTTCTCACTTATATATAGAAGATTTCTCATCGCAGGCGTTAGCTAGCTAGCCTGCCTCCGCCAGCTAACCCTCATGGCATGGGTGGTGGTTGGTGGTTGCTTCTGGTGGTCGCCCACTTTTTGCGCCGTGAAAATAGCATCAGATCATATATTCTATAAATAATGGATATAATCATATATTTATTTAATATATATATATATATATATATATTAACATATTTTGAGCATGGTTCATTTTAATTTTTCTGTTTTACAAATGATTTCAATTTTTAAGGGGGGGAAAAAATATTCTGCATCCCCCCCCGGGGGGGCCTTTTTCTTTCTTTCTTTTTATTTTATTTTTTTTATAGCTAGTTTCCATCATTTTTGAGATGAAACAATATGAATTAAATATTTTTTTTCTTTTGAATATTTATAGCTAATTAATTAATTAATGTCGTTTGTATGTTATTTTCACAATTATATCCTCTGACTTTTATTCATTACATTCTTCTTCTCAAATCTTCATTTAATTAGTACATGTCGTTTATAATGCGTGTTTGTTCTTTAGTTTCGTCAATGGATCCGGAGCATAGATATAATTATTTGTCTATATATTGTAATTTTGACTAATTTAGAAAAATATTAAACAGCAAATAAAAATTTGGTAGAATATTATAAACTTAATATTTAAAAAAACATCGTGATCTTAAACAAAATGTGTTGATTAAATTAATAATTAAAAGTTAAGAATAAGATTGTGTCAACAACAAAATAATAATAATAATAACATAAATATAAAATATCCAAAAATATGAGGTCATTGCAATTAAGTGTAATAAATATTAACTGATTTGGTCAGTATATATTTATCTCTTTTTTTTTTTTTTGAAGACACATATATACTTAGCTAATTGAAAAACTAAATTATGCAAATATTTTTTTAAAAAAAGGAAAATAAATTTTTTGTATATTACCTTATTTAATGACTCTATAAAATTGTTCGAAATAGAGATATTTAATTATCTGGATTCTAGTAAAGATTTGGTTCATCTTAAAACGTTAACTAATTAATCCGTTCGAGTTCAATAGGTTTTGATACCATATAATTAAAGTTTGGGTTTCATCTAAAAAAGTTAACTTGTTAACAAGATTAGTCAAAAAAAAAATGAAAAATACCATATATTTTCAAACTCAATTTTGCTATCGTTGTCAAAAAAAAAAAGAAAAATACTACTATTCCCAAATATCACAATATGAATCACTGAGTCGCCACCGTGGTCATCGCTGTGCTGCCGCCAATTGCACTGTTCTTCGGCAATGTGGTGGTAGTGCCGGCGGTGAATGATGTGGGTGAATGAGAAAATATCATAATATAATAATTTATATTTTATAAAGCATCATAAAAATAATAAAGTATTAGATTGTGATACTTTTAAAGTATTGCATTATGAGACTTTGAAAATATAGTATATTTCACATTTTAAAAATTTTGTAGTAAAAGTCATTTTTAATGTGTAATATAGGATATTTGTGCTTTTAACCCTATTATTTTATACTGTTTCAATGTAGGATTTATCTCTTAATAGGTTTGTCAGATCCAAAACAAAAGTGACTTGAGTTAAATCGTTGTCAATTTATAATTTATTCTGAGTATCACTAGAATCTTTCAAACCAACAATTAATTAGTATTAGATCATTATTTTTTTAGCAAGTGTGACGACAGTAAAGTACTTGTAATTTGATTTAAAATTCTTAGAGATTCTCTTCCAATATATTATAAAATAATTTTTCCAATTTTTAATAGTTTTAGCGTCCCACCGCCAGCCTCTCAACTATGACAACGGAACGTACACTTCATCTGCCTCAATTTATAAATGAAACGTAGGGCTTGTTCTATAAAAAAATATTGTCAATTTATTCGAATGATATGTTAGATGTGTAGATGAAAATTAAAAAAATATATTAAAAATATAAAGTAATTGTAGGAACGGTTGAAAATGATGGGAGAAAAAAAATTAAAGAAAATTAGTGGAAAAAAATAATATATAGAACAAGCCTATAGAGTGTACGTAGACTCAAGGACGTCATGCATCTCTTGTGATTAATTTCGTGTGATTTTTGTTTTCTACACTTCGAATGCTTCTTCTCCATACCTTTGGTATTTAGTAACAGAATGACATTGTAATATCGTTGGCGATAGATAGGCAGAAAAATGGTGAGTTTAATTTGAACTTCCGTAATGTATTGTTATGAACATGCAAATCATTAATTAGTTGATTTTGGTTATTAATTGTCACGATGAACATGCAAATCATTATTTGACCCCCTTCTTTAATTGATTATTATGACCTATAATTAAGTAAATTAATTGAGTATTTGCTGTGCCATTTAAATCATTGACCTTCATTAGCTCATATTTGTAATAAAAATTTAATTATTATAAGTTAGGCCATCAATTTGTGGTTTATCAAGAGTTAGAATAACTTAGTTAAAGAAATAATAATTGATGTACTTGTTGCATTTAAATCACTCTTGAAAAGTCAAAGGCAATAATTCATTTTGGAATCTTAATAGTTAAAAGGGGGTATCTGCTGGCTTGACACTATAAACTTATACAAGTGAGTAGCTCAACCAATCGAGTGATTGTTAGTAATATATTAGTTAATTTAATTTAAAAATAAGTAACTGTGGTCTTGCATTTTCACTAGGATCTAAGATCGATGTTACAATATAATAAAAAATTATATTGGCAAGTAAATATTCAGCTTTGTTCTCATATTCCCGGGAGCTCCCGAAGTGTTTTCCGATCACATATAACATCTATTTTAAAATTTGAGACTAGATTTAGGTCCAACACGGCGAGAGAGAGCTCCATCAAATTGGAAAATTTCCCAGCGACATTATAGCAGCCGGTCAAAGTTTTTTGCCATAATTTAGACGGTCTCGAATTTCAAAATGGAGATTATATGCGGTCGAAAAACACTCGGAGAACACCATAACTGGCCCGTCGGGAGCATAAGAACAAAGCCTGGTAAATTTGTTTCTAAAATAATCCCACCTCCATCAAACACCCTATTCCTTCAATTTGTAATCACAAATCTAACCATATATAAATCTAAAAGAGCTACCTAGGCAAAGTGCCTAGGTGGTAGTGTCATAGCATTTTTCTCAGAATTAATTGCTTTTATTATTTAATTTATTTTACTTTCCTTATAGTAGTGTTTTACTTATTTTAGTTTTTAATTTTTTATATGTATATTTGTTCATATGTATTCTATTTTTTAATTAATTTATATTTAGTGTTGCACGCATTAATAAAAATGTGATAACAGATCAAAGTTACAACTTACAATGTCTGTTAAATTAATTCCGAAAATGAGAATTAACAATTTATTACATTTTAATTTACATTTTTGGATATATCTATCCTTATTATTAAAGAAAAAAATTGAAATGCCAATTTGGTACAATGGCACATAAGTTGTGGTTTTCTATTTTACAAAAAATTTTTACATATTTAAAAAATAAGGAAAATTGTTTTTTATTTTACCACTTTAAAAGGATAATTTTAGATAATTTTCATGAGTAATGTGCATTAAGTGGTTCAAATAGTGAATAATTTTTTTAAGATCAAATAATGAGTAATTAAATAATTAAATTTATAATGAATAATTAATTTATTAGAAAAAAAATAGAAAAAGATAGCATTATGTAATACTAGCTAGCAACAAGTATAATGTGAAAAAAAAAATAGTTGGTATTGGTATAAGATAGACGAATGCATTACCAACTATATTAAGACAACACATTGATCTTTAATTTTCTTATTTTTCCATCTCCTTCTTACGTACGAATATTGAACAAATATAAATTCTCACTAAAAATTTAAAATAGACATGCTAAAAGAGTAAAACAATTAACATAGCAATTACATATGGTCACTTTTAGTAGGAGTGATTCTTTGCAAAAGCATGTGTAATAGAATAAATAATGTCATTTAATAAGTATCAATAACTTAATTGGTAGTAGTTAAAAGTATTATTGATAATAAATATAAGGGTAAACTTGACTAATGAAAAAATAGGTGAGGGTATTATTGGAAATCAAAAGATTTCCCACTATCCACACTTTTTAATATAGTATAGATATACAATCCGCATTGCATAAATTCTCCAACACTTAATATTCTAAAATCCATATTCAGAAAGGCGTCATAGCTTAGCTGCTAGAATGGCATTGATGTTAAAATTTTGGCAAAATTTTTAATAGGACAATTTCTTTTTTTTTTAAGTATTGTCTAAATTTTATTCTCAAATATTTTATTATTGCATAAAATCATCAATTATAAAAACTGATAGACAATTTTCTTATAAGATAATAGTTCGGATCAAAATTTGTAAACTATTATTGAAATTTATAATATTATATATTTTGTTATTTTTGTTTTATTTATATAAAATATTTTAATCATCTTATGCATCGCACAGGAAAAATAGTAAGGGTATATTTGGTACGCCAAATAAGCTAGCTTATAGCTTATTCAGGAGCTTATAAGCTTCTACTAATTAAATAAGCCCCGTTTGATTGGAAGAGTTTATTTGAAAAGTTCGAGCTTATTTGAAGAGCTTATTTACTAGCTTTTCAAATAAGTTTATGAGCTTTTCGCTTTTGTTCCATTTTTTATCCCGTATTTTAAATATATCTTTTTGTGTAATTTTTTATTTATGAATCAGCTTATCAGTTATTTTGTCAAAAGTTTTTATTTATATCAGCTAGTAACTATAAGCCATAAACTATCAGCTCTTAAATAACTTATAAGCTATAAACTAACTTATAACTTATAAACTAGATTATCAGCTAATTCTACCAAACATACCTCAATTCGTCTAATTACATACGAGTTCAATTGGCCCGTTTAATACTAACAGCCAAGAATAGACCCGTTTTGATATTCAAAACCAGCCCAAAACTGGCCCGTTCACAAAATAATCTTTTTTCACTGCCTCTTTATGTATTTCTACACTAATTTTCAACCGCATATATTACAAAACATATTACCTTTTCACGTTTCTCGTAAACTTCATTGCCTTTTCAAGTAACAAATTTTCTTACAAGTTCACTTTTCTACAAATGTTACACAACCTAATATTCGAAGCGTAGTTGGTACAAATTCTTTATACATTTTCAACTACAACTATCTTGGCAATTGTTCGGTACAACGCAACAGACAATGCAACAACAAAAAGCTAAAATCTAATCGATTGTACTACTAAATGGTGCAGCCGATACTACTTGTATACCAAAAAGCTATCCGTGTATTTAGTTTCCCTGTAAATGTACAACTCACAAACCCCAATTTTCCCAACAAATATCACCACCAATCAGGTATCTTCAGCCTCCTATTCCTATGTACCGAAAGCTTAACCGCCGGAAGTTTGTGGCTTAACTGTCGCCAAATCATATTAACAGCATCATCCTTCTTCGGCGGGTATTGGAACTCAAAGTGATGAGAAACGCTTTTAAGTCGGGCCCACATTTTCATCCACTCGTGTTTTTTAATCCCCCTGAGTCGACCGAGCATGTAGGATGGAGTTAACGCCTCGTTAACTGAGAAGAAGATGGAGAACTCCTTGTAGTCGAGCTCGTTTTCAAAGGGTAGCTCTATTCTGTCGCTCACAATGACAGGAATGCAGTGGCTCACTATGGCGTCAAAGAGACGACATGATGATGGAGTGTCGCCGGCCGGGTTTAGACAGAACTTAGACGAACGCATTCCTTCCGTGGACTAGTGTGAGAAAGAGAGAAACATGCGATTAGTGAGATGAAGGGGAAGAAGAAGAATGCCTTTAATCTCATCTCGACAATTACAAAAGCCCTCACAACGAGAACCGTTTTGAGTTTTGTTTACAAAAATAAAATTCCAATGTTTCCAAAATCGCGTTTTCAAAGATATGAAAGTAACCGAGTTTCTAATATTACAAAAACAACATGAAAACAATAAAGAGAATAGGCACTTACAGTTTTGAAACCTTCTTCTGATGCATCGCCCTCCTCGTATATGACGTCGGGTATTCCATTCAACATCTTGTGCAGTTTCATACGAACCTTTCCTTCCTGCCACATCAACGTGTCAAAAAAAATAAAAATAAATAAAATAAGAGAATATGATAACTTAAATTCATAAAATTTGGTGTGTTTGATTGGCAATACCTCTTTCCTTTTAGTCCTCCCTCGGAAGTAGAGAAGTGTCTTACGAGTATCATACGGGTCGTTCCCATCATCATTCAAGTATGTCTCAACCATGTGTGCATATGGGGCGACAACATCTTTGGCAAGTTTAGCAATGTTCATTGTACGACCAAAATCAGCAACAATGAATATGGAAGAATTGACCTTATCACGATAATGTCTGAAAGCATTAGGATGATGCAAGGGTATTATGTGGTCTCGTCCACCAGACTTTTGCCAGTGATTGGACGATCTTAAGATCTTGACAATATCATGCTGCGGCAAGAAGCATTGAAGATCATAAATTTTCTCGCTTTTCAACCACACTAACTCCAAATAATCTATTATCACCTCAAAAAATCTACACCAAACAAGTCCTCAAAACAGATGTAGAACTTTCCATTCTGCAGCCCTTTCAACACCCTGATTTAACATTAACCTAACATAATTTCAGATTTTCCTTTCATCAACAGGACAAGTTTCTATCATCCTATGCAAGATTTGAAAATAATAAGGAATCACTACCACTATGTCTTCATAACAGCATCTTTCAAGCAAGTGAAAAACAAGATGAATATTAGCTATGAACAGTCATCGACTTCTGGGAAAGAATTGAACAATGGGACCTTATTATGGGATGTACGATGTAATCCTCATGCTTAAACCAAGTTATTCTGTTCCATCTCTTAGAAATGACACAAACTTCGATCATAATAACCGATAAAAAGATAAATGAATGTCCATAAAAGCATCACCACCAACTGCTAGATCAACACAAAACCGCATAAATCTCAGCAGCATGAGAATCATATTCACTTATAATCACTCAATTCAGAAATTTCGAAGCAATTCAAGAGTTAATTTCAGACAGTGAGATAATTCTTTAATTCTTTAAATCTTGGAAAGAAAATTGCAGCATTTCAAGAACAGCCAAGAACCTAACACAAATATGTCTCTGATATTAAATATATCCAATAACAAAGCATTATATATGGATTAATTCAAGAAATGCACAACAATAATCTTGATTCCAATCATATACAACAATAAATTAAATTATCCAAAAATTAAAAGAATTATGAAATTGAAGGACAAGGGATACCTGCAATTTCTGATCAACACTATTTGGATCGCTCATATTGAGGCCATGAATGTTAAAACTGAGGGAAGAAAAAAAGGGTACAAAGAACAGGTCAGCATCCCTCGGATCCCTCACCCGGATAGCCTCCCGGGTCGACCCATTTTCACCATCTCCCTCATACAACAAGGAAGCCATCATCCAATACTCCACACTGTGTTGCCGCCGGAGTCCACCACTCCCCATCCACGCCAAATTACTCTTCGCCGTCGCCGGCAGCTTCGGATCGAGCATTCCGACATTGAACCGGCGTGGGAGGTCGTACATGTAGATTTTCAGCTGCCTCAATCCGCCGCCACAGAGCGTGGTGTTGCTCAACCGGCGGGGGAAGAACGCAAGGAACCTTGATTTGTAGTCAATAATTTCGAAATAGAACAAACAGACGAAGAAGAAAAGGATGAAGATTACAGAGCATGTAAGACACCTGCTCTTCATTTCCTTCATTGTTCTTGATCAAGAACAAGAGTTTTACAGTTAATTTCTTCTGGATTCAGCTGGTGATTTCATTCCTGTGTGCGCATCTTCGAAGTGGGTCTGTGGGATCTTCAATTTCTTTATGATTTTGACATAAGTTTTTCGATTGTCGGTGGTAGAGGAATGGGGAAGTCTGCGTGCTCAGATTTGGGAGGGAAATGCACGTAATGAATCTAATGATTGCTATGTAAAGAAACTGCAGTTAGAGGAGGAAAGGTCGATAGAAAATTGGAAGTTTATTACCAACAGAATTTAACAGAATTGTAAGAACTAGGGCTATCATATCTCCAACAGAAGGGAAATTTGTTAGAGATAAGAGGTGCTTGACATGTAAGAGGCATGGTTCTAAAATCTCGATGTAGGGGTTTGTGCTTGCTTGAATATTTGATATGATGCTGACGTGGACAAATGGTTAGTATTTTGCATACAAGTGTCACTTGATGTTGAATGATCGTGGATGTTAAATTGCCCGCATTTGGAGAATTTTTTTTTTCCCAGCGCAAGCCCCACCCACACTTAGCACCCCGAATGCGGGTGGCCCAGGGGAGGGAGGCAGCACACTTCCCTAGCACTAGGAGGCTACGCGCCTCCCAACGCTAGGAATGTAAAAAAGCTCGTTAAATGATATTGAAGCGGTTACGTTATATTAATCGAGTTTAGCGATATAATAATAACAATGTATATGCGTGAACATTAGATTAGCATTGCATTTAACAAATTATCTATAATTTTGTTTGGAGGGAATGAGAGATGTTGATTGATTAATAGCATTGAATCATTGAAAATTTTCCATATTAAATTATAACACTAAACGGTTTTATAATTTAACAATTTATGCATGAAATCAATGTCATTGACAAGGACTGTAGAATAGATATGCAACACGCTCTTCTCAATTCTCAAATAGGATGGCAAGATGATCATCATATTTAACTATGGGGCGAGTGTCATCCATCCAATAAGAAATTTCATTCATTATATGTCTCATCGCATCGTAATTAGCCATCACCTTAGACAGTTTATTTCCATCATCGCATCGTAATTAGCCATCACCTTAGACAGTTTATTTCCATCATCTTGCGTGGAGAATGTACCTAAATTTCCACAGGAGATGATCCCTACTTTTTTGTGTCGGTAAAGTAAATTTTGTCATAAGAATGTGCCGAAATTTCTACATGACATGGTCCCTGCTTTTATGTGTCGATAAAATAAATTTTGTCACATTGTTCACTACCGATGAAATATCACTTGGAGATGATTCAAACTCTTGTGCCACCCAAAAACTAGCGTTATTTATGTAAGTTTTCGGAAAATAATCGAGGTTTTATACAGGCCTCTTACGAGTAACAAAATCACATTTCATTTCTGAAAGTGCAGTAAGAAATTTAAAACTTGAAGCACAAGGTTAAACTACTGTAACCTTGTCAATTAGTTTTCCATCATTTCTTCATCTTCAAACTATTTGACAGGTGAAAACTTGATTAGTACAGATGCTCCCATTCCATTGCCAAAAATAGGGGGTGGATGGGGTGTGAACACATGGCAACGATCCGGACAATGTTAACACCTTATGGTGCGCTCACCTTAGTACAAATACTAGATAAAGCCGAAAGGGCTAAATTTTACGAGGATTTACAAGGGACAGTGTCTCACACGAATCCTTCTCATTCCTAAACATGAATATATCATGCAGAATTTTGGCTTATTGATCTTATTCTTTTATAATGGGACCATCTGGAAATATTTCGTCATCATCTTCATCAAGTTCATCCAACTCCTCTAGTATAGATTGGTTCATCTTCTTGCGCGACACTCTTCTGTGCTTCTTACGCTCCAACCTGGGTTCTGCTTGCTTCGCGCCCATCTCCCCCATCTTAATCCTAAAGCAAGCCCCAGATAATAAATCAGAAAGTGTATGCAAGCAATGTAGTGAATCAAGTCATTGGTGTGTGATGAGTTTGTAAAATGTTTTTAGACATGCTTAGTACTCACTTTTCCCCCACTCGTTTCATAGGACCACCATGCATTACTCAATTCTCCAAGAATCAATATATATTCATGGTAGCATTTATAGGCCAATAGATTATACTAAGTCTACACCCACCCATTTTTGTATTGTACACCATCTAATAGAGTAAGAGATGATAAGCTAAAATACCATTTTTACCACCCTATATCAGTGGGGTCCAGTGTCTATGAGAGGGTGTAAACCTACCACGGTCCATAGACCAATATATGGGAACAAGGAACCACATTAGAGGATCATTTCGTTGCTACAAGTTTCAATAAAACATGATCCATCCCAACTGGGTATCTTTCCTCCAAGATTTATTACTTTTAGCATCAGATGAGCAATGTCATGTTCATAAAATTACGATTAAAATAAATCATTTAAATAAGTGGTTAATGTCAGGCTTACAAGAATGTTAAAATACGCGATAAAGGATAATTGTTGCGAACAATTTGAATGTGGACATACCTTACATCACTCTCTCTTTTGGTTCCAATAGTCCGCAGCTGAAACTCTTCTCTGATTCGGATCTCATCAAGCAGTTGCAGATAGTAAGGATATCTTTCCCAATCCCCTTTGACAGGACAACCCGGTTCACCAACATGTAAGCAATCATTGAAGGAACACCCTTCTACACTATTTTCCAGCATTTTTTGGATCTGATGAAAAAGAAAAAGAAAAACGGAACAAAGAATTTATTGTTCAGTTCGAATTCAAGTTGAAAAATATATGTCAATAAAAATTGAGCTTAAAGTCGTGCATAGAACAGATTTAATAAAATGGAGTTGGCAAAAAGAACCTCTGGAAAGTATTGCGCCAGGGAGCGCTTTGTAACTTTGATCAAGCTAGGCTGGCTAAATCCTGGAGTGTCAGCGACATATCCTCCTTCAGACAATGGAAGCAAAGAAACATTTCTAGTAGTATGTTTTCCTTTTCCACTTCTTGTTGAAACTTCTCCAACACGCTGCTCTTCAAACCAATTGCTGCCTAGCATCTGAGAAGTGATTTGGGAGAAAATAGAAATAGAAAACTCATTCAGTAGTTGGCATCTAAGATGCAATAAATCGCATGCAAACAATAAAAAAAGTTAAATAAAATGTGCTTTATCAAATTAAATTTAGTTTTTCCCTCTCATCTTTTTCAACTATTTATATATTGATTTGGAATTTTTTTTAAAATATTTTTTAATATCTCTTCTCCGATTATCAACCACACATCCAAAAACAAATTTAATGTAAATCAAAGAAGCCATGGAATAATGTAGAAATTGAGATGAGTAACCATTAACCTACAGGTTGAAACCAATTATCATCTTCAGCCGCTCCAGGAACGCGCTGGTTGCCTCTTAAAGCATTGATCAAACTCGATTTACCAACACCACTCGGACCAACAATTACAGACATCCTGTCTCTCAGATAGAATTTCACAGTATCAAGACCTTGTTTAGTATCAACACTGCAAAGGACAGGTTCATAGCCCCAACTACGAAGCCGAGATTTCCAGTCTACTAATATCTGTGGGAAACCACATTTTCTCCAAGAAGTTAATAACATATTTACAACTAAACAATTTGGTAGAATGCCATAGACTAAGGAACGCAGGAGAGAACGCAAAACTACATAAAATAAGAATCCAGTTCAACAAAGCATAAGAAAAAAGGTTTTAACTTAAACCATATATGGCTAAACCCCTCGTATAACAACCCAATCCTTAAATAAGTAATGCAAAATTCATCAGCATAGTGTAGATCAAACATTGTTTAATAGTTGAAACAATCAGTATTAGATGTTGAGGAAACAGATGCTAGAAGAACAAGAACAAAATATGATCAACATGACTTGTGTTTAACATCAAGCAAATAATTAGCTATTAAAAACGATATTTCTATGTTCTTCAAAAAATTACATAAACTCTGATCAGTAACTCAACAGTAGGCACCTTTAGTGTTATAGAGAGTAGAGACAGCATTTATATATTCTTAGGGATGGTTAAGTTTAAGATGAAACAAATTGGCACCCACGTAGATACATCTCATTTTTTTTTTTTAAGTTCAGAATTATATGCAGTTAAAATCAAGTCTCAACAAAATCTAATCCAGTTTTGAGACAAAATCAGATTTCTGCATTCGGATTAAACACAGAACACAAAATTAATGAAGAAATTAATAATAACCAAAAAAAAAAAAAAAAGCTCTGGAAAAATGAAAATTTTTGCATACGTGCTCTTCAACAAGCTCTGTTTTGTTCAATGCAAGAGTAAGTGGAAGTTCAGTAGACTCTGCCTCCACAAGGAACCTAGTGAGCATAAACGGCTCGAGCTTTGGCTGCTCAAAAGAGAAAAGGACCAGTAAGTGATCCACATTCGCCACTGGCGGATCCAAAATCGCGCTGTTCCGCTGAAATACATTATCAATCATTCCCCTCCGACTGACCCAATCAATCGATGACACCAAAACCCTATCCCCTACCATAACTCTCCTCTTTATCTTCTTCAGAACCGCCTTCACCACACACAGCAGTTCAACTCCCGATGTTTCCGAATTCTCTATCCTAGCATCTTCTACAGGCATCGAATTGACTATAACACGCATGAAATTCGCCTGCGAGGCAGCAACAGTGCCGATGGCCTGATTCTCCGCTATGTTAGGTTTGTCATCTTCTGTGAGAACCGGCGCTACAGAAGTGTATTGCTTCCTCAATGTCTCCCGTGCCTTGAGAAGTTGGTGTTGCGGCTTTCTAGATGCATATTCAGAGTTTTCCGGGTAGCGCCGAGCCGCGGCGGAAATGAAACGACGGTGGTTGGATAAGGCGGCGGAAGTAAACAGCGGTAATTTGCGGCCGATGACTGAAAAGCTAGAAGCAATTGTCATCCTAAATCAGAGAGAAAATTAGTTAATTCCAGTTCTTTTAGAAAGAGATAATAGGATTTCTTCTGCTTCTTCCAGGAGTGACTAGTGCGTTCTTCGTGCTGTGCTGGAGAGACGAAATTGCCACGCCAGCTATTCCAAGATTGGCCTTTATTTATTACGGTACAGTTTATTCTCTGCAGTGATGTCCAATTATAATTTAACTCGCGTAGCGCCAAGCAAAGATGAACGAGAGTGTGCAGCAGCCAATACACACATACATACATGCTGTATATTTCCCTCTCTTCATCCTTAGCCACGTATACATCAATTTTAACAATTTTATTATATTTTTAATATCTCTTTTTTTAATTTTTCAATCACATATTTAAAAGCAAATTTTATCAAATTTAAAGTTAATCAAACGAATCATATTTATTATAATTTTCTACCTTTTCTAATCTCACCTTTTTTTCCCCTTCAAACTAAATTATAAATTAATTCGAAAGCTAGTTAAGAGACGAGAATGGAAATGTCATCAAGCTAGACAAGTTTGATTGGTTTGAATTTGACTTGGCATTGACTGAGTGCATAATTCGCTAAAAAATTGAGGTGCGACTTGCGAGCAAGAGTTAGACCCCGAAATTGTCACTCTGAGAGCTTGACTTGCTTTTGTAATTTTGAAATGATTTTTCAATTGCTCTCTTTAATATTTGGACATATGTATAAATTGTCACTCTACTACAATTTTAACTCAATTTATTTAAAACTCTCTGACATGTATAATTCCGTCTCAGGCATACTCTAATTTGTGATTTCAATTTGACAAAATTTATTCAAAATATTGTTTTATTGATTTAATAATTATTTATATTTTTACAATTTTCCGTCAGTCACACATTCACCCTTCTAAGTTTTTTTTTTTTTTTTTTTTTTAAATCTCTATCAAAGGCGCAGCAGGGAGTCAAATTTTGAGGATTTTACTTTTGGGGCATAAAACTATACCAAATTGAAAGATTTGGGAAGAAAATTGCCATAAACAAAACCACCAACTTACAATAACACCCCCAGTCGAAAAGAACGGAAATTGGCGGGCAACACCCTAAGAACTTTCTCTGTCTAGGTTTCCGCCCTCCCTCCGCCGTGCAATTCTCACAATGTTCGGAGCTCAGCCTTCATCCGCCGGAGCCTTCGGCACTCCTTCCTCCTCTCCAGCGTTCGGAACCCCGTCATCCACTCCAGCCTTCGGCACTCCCTCCTCCACTCCGTTCGGCACTCCTTCCTCCACCCCAGCCTTCGGAACACCTTCTACTCCATCATTCGGTTCGGGATTTGGTACTTCACTGTTCTCCACTCCATTCTCGCAACAATCTCAACCGCAACAGCAGCTGCTGCTGCAGACTCCTTCACCGTTTCAAACCCCCCAGCCACAATCGACTAGTCCTTTCGGGTTCTCGACGCCATTTGGTGCTACTACACAAGCTCAATCAGCGCCGTTCGGTGCTGCTTCGTCATTTCCTTTTGCGAATTCGCAGTTGACCACTCAGATGGCTCCTGTTGCTCCCCTTCCCTTTTCCCTTGCTGATCGTGATATTCAGGTTGGGAATCTGGTCCTCCAATATATCTCTTTCAATTTTATAAGTTTTACTTTTATTGTAGATCGCATTTGTAATGTTTTTGGACCATGTTTAATCGGTAGGCAATTGTGGAAGCTTATAAGGAGGAGCCTGGAAACTCAAAATATGCATTTAAGGTTTGCTTATTAATATCAAATTTTCTCTCCTTTTCTTTTTTGTCCTCCGAAAATTTGAATGCCATTGTTTTTACTTTTTACACTTGCATTGGATTGCCCTACTTTGAATTTCGAATTGTAATAATTCCAGTAAGTTATATGCTCTCATATTTCATGGAGGTGTATGTTAAGATTTGTTTGTTTATATTTCAGCATCTATTATTCAGTGTGACTGAACCTCAGCACAGAGCAAAACCTGCTGGTGTATCAGATGTGAGTTTAAAATTGTTAATTTAAGTTGTATTGATTGTTTCCTTCTCTCGTTAGTCACATTTTAAAATTTAGTTGTTAAGCTATTTACCAAGTCTGATAAATTAGTTGTTATTGCCAGATTATGTGGGCTGAGGCTATGGGGAAGCTTGAAGGCATGGAAAGTTCTAACCGTGAGCGCCTATGGCCCCAACTTGTGCAGGGTTTTAAAGATCTTTCGAGTCGTCTCAAGGTACATTAAACTGTGGGCGGTTAGTAGATCACATGTTATTTTACCAAAGCAAATGAATACTCATTTCCTTTGTGGCACCTTGATCAAGTTGAAATTGAATTGTTGTGAGGTAGTAACTCGATAATGTTTAGCAAACAACTAAAAATTGCCTGACCATGTTGAACAAGAATGAAACTGCCAAATTAGAGAAACTAGTCTCGGGAGCTTGAATAGAAACGGCTACTGCAATGGAGAAATATGAGTCATTTTAATCCAAGTTGCAAGTTGTACTTGTGATGCTCTCAAGGGATCTCTCAACCTCGTTAACATCAGATACAAGTGCTTGTTTGTCAAAACCATCGAACAATTACTTCTTATTCTCATTTTTCAAACCTACGTTTCAGAGGAAAATATTGCTGTCATTTACCTGTAATCTTCAGTACTTTCTAACCCAATCCGTAATCTTTCTTATTTTCTGAGCCAAAGTTCTCTCAAAGTCTGGCTTTTCATCTCTCCAAAATAGCTTTGTCAAACAAGCTCTAAATAAATAAATCTCAAATTTTAAAAAGATGACTGCCATGTTTATGCTGAAAATTTGGAAATTTAGGTGGATGAAAAATCAGCATAAAAGTGTTCTCAGTCTGGTTCCCATCTACAGCTGTTATGTATTGTTGCCAATTGTCATTACAATTACCAAGATCTTGATCGTTGTTGCATGATATGGGATTATGGGTATTCTAGTCTCTGCTATTACATTTTCTTCTGTCATGTCATGAACAATCATATATGGTTTTATGATTTGCAAGAAATGATGCAATGCTGAATTTGTGCTGATGCAGCTTCAAGATGAAGTCATGCTTTCAGATTCTGAGAGGTTAAAGATGACACGGAGCAATGTGAAGACGGTATTGTTTCTGTTATGTTCATCTGCTCGCTTTTCTCTTCTGTGTGTTTTTGTGGTTTTAACATATTCTTCTATCCCTTTGATTAGTGTAGCTCCAAAGGCACTTTCAAGTTGACACTCTTCCTCGGATTCAAAGGATGCAACAAAAAGAGCAAGTTCTCCAAAGGCGTCTTTTGAGGGTGAGAATTTAGGTTTGCCTTCATATCTGATAGTCGTCATGTTCAAGTCATTTTTCTTTCTAATCATTCAAGTCATTGAAGTCATTACGGTTGCATCAAGGTTTTTCTCGAGATAATCAGGTTCACATAATCAGATTTGAACGAGTAAATGCATGCCAAGTTGCTTTTATACCAGTTCTGCTTATGTGTCTCCTTCTATTGTTAAGCTTTCATGTGATCAATTAAACAGGTAATGAGAATAGTAGAGGCACTGGAGGGTAAAGGTTACCGGTTACCTCTAATGAAAGGAGAAGCTGAATTAGCAGAGAAGTTGGCTGCAATATCTCGGCAGGTTGTAAATAATTTAATCTTCTTGAATGCATTAATACTTTTACAGAATGTTACTCCACACAAGTGACCATATTGACAAGTATGTGGTATATCCAACCTTGCAGTTAAAAGGCCCTGGAGCTGAACTTTCCCGAAGGATTCAAAATCTGCTCACTATATCTCGCGTTCAAGCAAATGGCCTTAATGGTGGCTCGCTTTATCTTCCAGGATCTACAAATATCCATGAGCAAAGTCTCACTGACATGCAAGAGGTATATGGCTATAATTGCGTGAAAAACATTTTTTCACTGCTTCAGAAGTGACTTCAATTTGGATAAAGGTTTTATATTGTTAAAATCTCATTGCAGGTGTTGCAGCAGCAAACAGAGGCTATTGCTAGGCTTGCCAGTGTCATGAAGCGAGATTTACGAGATTTGGAGATCATAATGGCTGAGGATACCGAGATGGGTCAAGATTAGAAACAAGAGTGACTTTTAAGTTACGAGCTGTTTGTCAATGTCTTTTCTTTTCCTTTTCTTCCCCAGTCTCCAGTGGTTAATAGAATTTTTTGACAAATGAATTGGAAAATTATGTTTCGCGTTTGAAAGTAAATGAAGAAGAGTGTATTAATTTGCACTGTGTCAACAGCCAATCTAATATGAAGATTAAGTAACAGTTACCTAATACAGTTTTTGACTTGTGCACTCCATTGAAAACGTTCAGGATGTGTTCTTGTTAAAGCATGTTTATCAACATGATAAATCTGTAGAAGAGTGGTTAAAGAAGTATGCAGATACAGTTAAACCTCAATAAAGTAATACCCTTGGGACCGAAAAAAAAATATTCATTTAGCAAGATTATTCATTTATCGATAAATAAATATTTATTATTTTAAAGAGAGTTTTTCAATATAAAATATGTACATTGTATGTGGTAAGAAAAATCAAAAGACACTAATCAAAGTATTATTTGAATTTAGGGAAGTTCAAAAGTTTTAGTGAAATTTAGTGTCTCTAAAAATTAAGTTCATGTACGTACATAGTAAATGAAAATATTTAGTCTTTACCTACAAAAGCTAGATGTTTGGAAGACATATTCCAAGCGCATACAATATTCTGTTTTCCCTCCAATGTCTTCTCATCATTTGAAAGGAGTAAAAAAATAAACTTTAACTGATAAAACGATAAGTGCAATATGTGAGCATAAGAAAGAGAATCCAACTATTAGCCAAAAAAATATGCAAGCATGGGTGCAACAAAAGTTTGATTTGACTATTAGTCAATCAACAACATCGAACACTCTCAAAAGGGCATTGGAATATTTGTCAAATGAGATTAAAAATAGCGATGTTAAAAGGCACAACTTGGCAAAACACCTTGATTTAGAGAAGTTTTGTATGAGTGGTTTCTTCAAAGGAAAGATAAAGTGAACATGTTAAAAGGTACAAATAGGCACAAATCGTCGCTAATTATTACTTTATATTTTCATTGGGCCCTTAAGAATTCAATTTTTTTATTACTTAATGTATTTAACAAGGTTATTACTTTAGTCCATTGGCCCAAGTCGTGACTGAAAGAAATTATTATATAATCAAGGTTATTATTTTATTGAACATTACTTTATCGAGGTTTAACTGAAATTAGTTCTGATGTCTTGTCTCAATACGAGGAAAAGGTGCGCGCCTCTTTACTGTCTGCTTTGTCTTTGTTAGTGGACATGGGTAGCGAGGTGTGAGGTTCAAATAACATTACTTAAGCACCCGTCAGCCTAAAAGTTTTTATAAGTTTTTACACATTTTTATATATTCTTTTTAACTCCGCTCATTTTCTCTCCTATTTCACATTCAAATATTTCGTGAGACTTGCCTGTACTATACAAATATTCACCATCCAACTCCATTCATTCTCTCCTATATCACATTAAAATATATTTTTACACATACACTAACACGCACTAAATCTCAAATTGCCTTAGAATTACATGCTGAATAAAGGGAAAATGTATAAATAAAATCCTGCAACTCCGTCCCATATGGATCAACATAAATTACAACTGTATGTATCTAGCCTCTTCTATGATCAGATTCATGTATAACATAGATATAGAATACATGTCAAGTCACAACTGGAACTCCTATTTGTATTCGGTCAGATTGTAGAAAGGAATTTGCCCTTGCTAGCAAGTGCTCAACACTCATTATATGCTTCTGCCATGATCAACAGCACAAGTGACGACCAACCAGTAAAGAGCCGCGCACCTTTTCCTTTTCCTTTCTTCTGATCATATTGTTCCCAGAAATAGCCAGTCTGGTTATTGTTTTTCACCACATTTCTGCAACAATTCGAATCAATAACAGGTAACGAACCATATCCCTAAAGGGCATATCTAGTATGCACTTAACCTGAGTTTGTCTTTATATAATAAATTTACCCGAAAATGCACGTAAATGCTGTACACAACTAATGTCTTTTTTCTTAATGATAATTCCAATTAAAGGAGAGATTCAGGTGGCAGTTACCTTATCAAATTGTCCCTCAAATCACTGTGGACGGTCTTTGCTCTATCTTTGTATGGTCCATCAACTGCATAATCGAATATAAGTAAAATATCGAAGAAACAATTGTCACAAGAAAGAAAATATTCATGTTGAGTACCTTTAGAATAGTGGTTAAGTGAAGAAAGAATCAAATAATTCATGTTCATCCAAATTGTCCCTCTCCAATATGGTGGATCGTGCTCAGTGTTGCGTTTCATGTACAACGAGCTGTGACATTAGATAAATAGGATCAAGTTATCAGAAGTTCTTGAAACAGAAGGCCAACAATCAAAAGGGGAACAAGTTTGGCTAAGCTTAAAATTCACAGAAAATAAGTTGAGAAATTTGGTTTAAAGGAAAGCAACTTCTAATGTTTTATGCCTGACCAACAAATAAGTTTGTGAGTAACTTTTAGTTCTTCATCCTCTCATCAATGACTTGAGTGTATCTTGTATTACCTTGTCTTAGAAAGAGATCTGAGTCCAAACTCTGTCCATAAGGTACTTCTGTTTGAGATGAGATCAAGCTGTTTCTCTAATATCCATGAATCCTAAGTGGATGAAAAAAATTTGAACTTACAACACTAAACATTAATGAGAAACTGACAAGCACAATAATGAAACGAGGGTAACCTTGACCAACTCACAGGTGGAATAAGCCTACCCACAAATGGGAAAAGGCTGACATAGCCCACATGAGGAACCAACCTCAGCACAGGCTTCTCAAGAATTTCTCGTACAAGCTCGCGACTGGGGTAATTGTCAGCCCGCTCCACCAATCTCCAACTTAAACGAACCTAAAAAGAAAAGGAAATGTTAATTCAAGAATGAGCTCGAAGAAATAATTCTGGACCTACTGCTTTTCTTTCTCCTCTGATAAGAAAGAAAAACGAAAATCCACTTTCCTTTAGCTTCCATCAGTGTTACCTCATGTTTAAGCAATGTAATGCCTACTTGTAGAGTTAAAGGCACAGAGTCACCTTAATGAGAGTGCCCTTCCCTGATCAAAATAAAAAGGATGTTTTTTTGTGTGTTTGTGCGTGTGTGGGGAATGAAATGGTAGTTGGGAATGTCATATGTGACCCTGTTTTGGAAGATTTTCATCCGTATATTCTTCGATAAATCGTTGGTGAGTTAGAATTGTAAACAGTGAGCAGCAGCGGAGCCAGCTTATGGCCAGTGCCGTCCATGGACCGCACTGAATTTTGGATCTGAAAATTTTTTTGGGGGGGGTGGCGGGCGCTGGGCTAGGGAGAATGGAATTTGAGGCAAATGAACAAATCAAGACACTGTCCATTTTTTTGCCAATGACATGAAATTGTTGGAGAAGCAAATCTAATTTTGTGAAACACACAAGACAAAGTAGCCAGCAGCCGGGTGAAGAAGATGAAGGAATATGGGCCTTTTTACTTTCAATATTTTGGGCCTTTTTGTTTACATTAAGAATTAAGAATTGATCATTTTCTCCCTTTGGACCTAACTAATTTCTCAAACCCATAACCCATTTGTCCATTTGATGGACCAAGTAATTGACCCAATTAAGCACTTATTTTGCCTATTTCTCTACTAACTGGGTGGGAAAGTCGGGATAGGGAGAAATCGAATGCATAAAATTCAGGGTTTGTTCCATTTACATCAAATTTTATCAAATTAAAATTTTTTCTGTTATTCTTTTTAACTACTCATATATTGATTTGATAATTTTTCTTATATTTTTTAATGCATCTTCTCCAATTTCAACCTCATATCTAGAATTTAATTTGAGACTTCGAAAAATAGTATTATCTAAGTTTAGAATTACAAATTAAAATTTTATTAGGCATATTTTCTTGTTATTTTGCTTGTATTAGTCTATTAGGCTATATTTTCATGTCATATGATATTTCTATATTTTTGTGCGTTTATGTATTTACTAATAAATTTTTAATATCACTTAATTAAATGTCTCTATTGATGGTCAATGGCCAATGGTAAATGGACGTTGGTCAATGGTTTGACCATCAACATTCAACTAGTGCCCTAACTCAATGTAAATCGTGGATCTGTTCCTATATAGGGCTCTCTAGTTTGAGATTGGACATGAAATTTTGAACCGCATTGAGTGAAATTTCTAGCTACGCCCCTGACTGTGAGGTCTATAAAATAGTGAGATGTAAGAAATACGAATAGAGTTAATGATCTGAGCAACATCCAATGAGAAACGTGATTACTTTAAAGGCAAAAGCAAATACCTGCTCGGTATGATTTCCATAGTCAAAATAAGCTCCATTGGTATAATCAAAGTGCATCTGTCAAACAAGAGCACATCTCAGATTGCGAACTTTTAGGCCACCACTTCTTAAATAGCTGATTCAAACGATAGAATGACCAAACAATACATTGTTTACACGTAATAGTAATAAAGCAAAAAATGGTTCTATAACAATTCTAGCAATATAAACTAGGTCCGAGGGGGGAAAAGGACAACAAAATCGACGAATAATAAATATTAAAAAAACATGTTGAGTCAATTTGCCAAAAAAAAAAAAAGCTGACGAGTAGAACTACCTTATTTAAAAGCTCAAAATCTGAGAGCATTTTCGCTGTCAAACCATACTCCTGCATCATTCAAACAAAACCTTACAAACTATAAGAACTAAACCAATATCTTGTGAAATGTTTCTATGTTGCTACAGCTATACCTTCCCAAGTTCAGCCTCCTTTCCGAGAAACATTGAAATGGAATGCATGCAATCTGCAGCAAATTGCATCCAACATCTAAGATCCAGGTGATGTTCGTCTTCACTAGGGTGTGAAGCACGAGGATAATCATCCAATCCAGAAGATAGCGTCTGGAGATGGCATGAATTTTAACACATTCATTAAAATCGACGCTGCACTGAAGGTTGAAAAAGAGGACCAAAAAGCTCCAACAGAAAGTAATATAAAATACTATACTAGTTCCATTGCTACAAACTTCACTACAGCTCAATAACTGAGAAATAAGAGTGAAATCTATGTCGATGATAGTGGAGATGGGGAGGAACTATATATAGGGACATTGCAAAAATCATATGAAAATATGCATGAAGCGCGGTTAAAAGTTTGTACTATCAAATTCAAGGATTATATATGTAGCAGGTCTGGACAGAATTGTAATGAAGAGTAGTGGTTCCCATGAAACTTGTGGATAACTATGGAGTCGTAGTGAGTATGATTCAAATTATGTTTGACTAAGTAATGAGAGTATAATTTTATAGAAATAAGGACATAAAATGCACTGTCCGTGTTTAACTTCTCCCAAACTAAATATTAGCTTCTATAAATCAGTCAAACATATATTAGCCACACATCTCTCAGACACTAAACTTGTGCTATTAGTGTAACGGCCAAATGGTATCTTTTCTCAAACGGTTTCTCCAAGTTTTTTAGCTTCTTAAAGAGTATGCAATTATGTTTCAGATGTAGAATATGCAAGCTTCTACTTGACATCCTGAATAAATTTATAGAGGTTTTTGACTATTTTACATTAGATTGGTAGCTTAAGTGTAAGTTCCAGAATTTCCACTAAAGAGATAAGGTATAACATGCTTACTAGAGGAAGTAGCAAAAGAGTTGGATAAAAGGGCATGTCTTATCTTTCAAACATTTTATATAAAACGTGAAATAAATGCTTTTCTTATATGGTCTAAAGCCTTATAGAAATATATCTAGTTTCAATTATTATAGGACTTCCTTTTACTAGACTAATTTCCAATTAGTTTATTATTTTCTCCAGGAATTGATAAAGAAATATGATGAGAAAAAATGGTAATCAAGGGTGTGTCAGAATCCCGTCAAAAGATGCAATGAACCTAAAACACTTCCACTTAATCATGATGAAAAATATATAAATTCAGTGTGGATAATAACCTTTGGATTTAGTTCCCTAATGGTTGTATTGTCTCTTCCATGCCAAAAATAGCTATTTGCGACTTTTCCTGAGTATAAAACATGAAATTTTTAATACACAAAGGCCAACTATCAAACTGCTGGTCATAAAAAACATGTTTTACCAGGTTAATGAGAGCAACGTGCCCATTTACAAACTAGGCTGGAAAGAGAAGTCACTTGCTTATCAGCATCCATATGACAGCCACTAGGCTGAATGTAACCCTAGGCATTACAACTAGTAGAAAAGCTACACGTGTAAAATATACCTGACTGTGTAGTATTGAACCAATTAAACCATGCTTCAAGACGAATAAATGCTCGATCCAGAAAGGTGGAGATCTCATTTCTCTCTGCAGCAGCAAACTGGTTTCTCTTAATGCTGCACATCAAATCTGTGGAAGGCAAATTTTCATTCAAAATATATTAGCCATTTGGTGTGTATCTATACGTATGTGCCTCAACAAATTAATGATAGTTTCCTTGATCAGAATATCTGTTTTAATACATGTAAGTGTCCGTAGCATTGAATCGACACAGCGACACTCATAGCCAATATGGTAACTTAGAACATCTTGGGGTGGCAGGGATGGCAATTCGACCCAAACAACACAAGAATCGTGGTTACCCAACCTAAAATTACCTCATGTTGGTTTCTTTTATGTACTCTACCAAGTTAACATCAACGTCAACAACATGAGAACGGTACACCATGCCATTTGTTAATATTGTAACGGAACTGTACTAAAAAGAATGTATTTCACTTTAACATATAGATTAGATTACGTAAAATCACTAGGAGAGACATTGAATTCAGTCCACTTGAGTAATATATAACCTCGTAAAGCCAAGAATAGTGTTGGAGGGTTTCCATTGCTTGGATACTGAAGAACAAATTCTGATGGGACCTTACTGCACATGAAAAAAAAAAAATTATAATGTGAAAGAGAGAACAAAAATTATTAAGAGCTGAAATATAACAGATAGTAAGCTTTGTCACCTTAAAGCTTCAGCACCTAAAATTTGCTCCCGTGGAATCCATCCATCAATATTCATCAGATCTAACCAATGCCCAATTATATCCAAAGAAATATGAACATCCCAACGCCTATTTTCACGAGGAGAACAAATTTATAGGTATCCAGAAATATTAAGTTTACAAGTGACTAAAGGCAACCTACCCAATTAGTAGTTGATGAAATCCTTCATCCCACAAAAATCCCCTAGGGAAAAAGGGTCGGCTTGGAACTGCTGTATATAGCTCTGCTGGCCAATACGAAATAAAACTATCACCAAGCTTAAGCTGCATGAGATAATAATGCGCTATGAGACTTTAAAACAACATGCAGAATCAAATGGTCAAAATCTTTGGTGCCAAGCATAGACAACGCACAATTTTATCAAGCTTGCTTGAAATATGCTGCCGACACTCTAGGTGAAATTTTAGTGGTTTTCTGCATTAAATGTCATTACATATCACTAGCTAATATCAAATTGTAAATAATAAATTTTGAAAGTTTAATAAAGATGAAAAGATAAATGTATTGTTTCAAGAAAATGGATAATATAATGTTTTAGCAGGCGAAGTAGTCACAATAGGGACAGAGAAGAAGAAGAAGCAAGGTCGTTTGACCAAAATACTTATTAGATAGAGTTTTCTGTGATGATTAGAACCAGGAACAGTTTTCTTTAAAAAAGGAAAAAAAAAAAAAGAACAGTTAAATATTCCAAAATTGGCAGAGAAAATTCGTTTAATTGCAATTAGTGACCAAGTTAGGCTTCCAAAGATGATTACAAGACAAAACTGAAGCCAGAAGACTTACATTGGGGGATGGCGGAGGTGAAATTTTTGATTGGCCATAGAAGTACCCAATTCCACCCAACAAATTCCCCAGAGCAGCCTTACCAACTATAACGTCTTCACGATTAAGCTGGAAAATCATAAGAGTAAATAATCATCACTCACAGAGGTAGTAAGACTACCAGAAGGAACTTGGTTCAGACTAGACTAGACTAGCTTCCGGGTGAAGTTGAAAAGCGATGCTCTCACATTAGAAACCCAACAGGCATTCCAATAATCAATCAAATGCATGTTTAACAACATATTTTGCACCAATAAATTTGATATCTATGTCATGCAATGCAGAGAAATATACAGGTCATCTACATCATATATTGTAGGCAATTCACAAAATGTTATGAGTTGACAAGGTAAGGTTGACGAATATCAGTACAACCATCCAACTCGTCTATCACATGAAAGAAAGGTATTTACTTTTGCATCGTAAAAACATTCAAGTAAATCGTGTAATGGTCTAGAGCATGTAGCTGTTAATTAGTTCTCCTTTGATTCACGACTCTATCAGATTAGATGGGTTGACAAATATGAAGATCATGTCCTGTTGACTCACGGCCATATCTGCAGATCAAATGGTACAATTTGGTAATTGATTCTGAGTGGTCCAGGGTTTCAATCCTAGAATTATACAAGAGCACAATGACGACACGAATGCAAAACAACAAGAAATATCTCTATTTCAAAAGTACCGAAAAGTTTGTCAAAGAAAATGCAGCAGAAGGAAAAGATTCCACAAACCCGTACCTTCTTAGAAAGATTAAAGCACCTTTCAAATTTGTCATCAAACTGGTTTTTCTTTTCATTTAGACGAGTGGTCAGTGAGTCACCTGGAATTATTTCAAAAATTTTCATTAGGATTAGAAGTGCTAAGACCTGGGACCTTATAAATAGTAGTTCTCTACTACGTTATTAAAGGCTTGTTCTATTCACATTGAATTTCATCAAATTAAATTTATTTTTTCTCTCTCATCCTTCTCAACCACTTGGCAATTTTTTTATGTTATTTAATACCTCTTATCCCATTCTCAGCCACACATCCACAAGCAAATTTAATTTGAGCAAATGTAATGTGAATCATACAAGCCCTAACATGATTCATCAGATGTTAATACAATTGGCTTCAGCAGGGATGATCTCCCATCTTTCTCACCAAGGCAGCCTTTTGTTTGACTATATTTCAATGGGTTTAATGCCTACAGAATTTCTATTCCTTTCTCACCAAGTATCAAATTGAGTATCTGATTTTACTCAATGACATAAACAGACACAAAGGTACCTGTGAGGCTTCTGAAACGCTCTTCTACTCTTGAATCATGACCACTAGATCCTGAGAAGAAAATAATATCTGCCTTGAAGGGAATCCTAGCAGAGATCTGAATAATAAACAACAAACTACTGAGCAAGATGGAAGCAAAAAAACAAAATTATTAAGTTAAATGATGCGTCAGATGTACTTCAAAAAACAACCGAACAGTTTCTTTAGACAAACCTGAAAAACTAGAATGTTTGGAGAGTGATCAGATGTATCTGAAAGCTGCAAACGACTAAATTTTCTAGCCTAAACAAATGGAGGAAGAAAATGAACAAATGAATAAAGATGACGAATCAATATTTGAAAAGCCTGAAGCCAAAGACAGCAAGCTAAATTTGATAAAAGAATGGCAAGTAGAACTAGGATTAATAAGGCAGTGCTCATGACATGTACCTGGCTACCAAGATTTGCTAAGACAAGATCAGACAGATTGTGAATGTGAGGTGTCCTAAACCCAGAATAATGGATTTCAGAATCATCCTGCAAATTCATAAATTTTAGTACACTAGTAGGTTATCTGGTGTAGACGCGCATACTGGTTTTTTAACTAAAATGTTCATAGTTTCATGACATGGCATAGTTGGTAAGAATCAAATTTAATTTAATATATACCTATACATTTTTTAATAAATAATACAACAAAAAGAAACAATATCCACAGAGATAATATACACCCCCCACCCCACCCCACCCCACACCACCCCAGCAAGACCACCAAAAAAAAAAAAAGAACACATACAAAGCTAATGGTGGTTCAACTAAAATTATTTATGAAAAGATACCTCTGACCCTAAATGTAACTGCCAGTTACCAACGTCATTCCTTGAACCAAATGCGAGAACGGAGTCATCACGTATGTCCTTGACACCTCGACCCAGATCTATAGCACTTCCATCTTCATCCGCCACGTAAAAGAAGAGGTGCACAAGTTCTGACATTTCTTTACTAACACTGATTCAGTCAACAAAAAGTCTCAATTAATTGCATGTGTAAGAGGCGAAAAATGTATCACATAAACCTTGGATTGTCCAAAGGACGTCAACAAAAAGTTATAGTTCTTTAAACTACAGATCAGAAGTATTCCATGATGAATGCACCAAAAGACAAATATTTAGAGGAATGAATACAATTTTAGTAATAACTGAAGAGCTAGAGAGGCAAACGTGTTATAAAACCCAATTATATATATTATTTGTCAGAATAACATGCCAATGCATTGCATGAGCGGAAGTAAGAACTGGAATCGGCACTCTATATGCAGGAAGCATTACCAAATTCACTAACTTCATTTATTAAAATAATGGGCAACAAAACGTAAATCCCATAGAGCATTCATTTGTCTTCCTATCTCCATAAACCATGTTTGTTCAGCCCTTTGGACACCAAAAACATTTTATTCTTCAGATACGTGTGTTCCTAAATGTTAACAACATCAAGTAGCTCAAGTGCTCAACTCAAGTCCATCGATTATCATGTAGGTTAAATTGCATGATTGAGACCAGGATCTAGAAAATCACCAACATAGAAGGAAAATTCCAATAGTATCCTCCTGAATTAACAACACTCTGATTACCTGATCATCGTTTGTCCTTAAATCTTTGGAAAATACTTGAATGCTAAAGAGATAAATAAGCATTTTTCTTGAAATTTATTCAAATAATTATTTTAATACTTCACAAGACCTCTTTCTAGAAACAGGCATATCCAACCGAACAATTTATTATATATTAAGCATTAAAATTTCTTTAAATACAACGTCTCCCAATATATATTTCTTATGACAGATATTTTGTTAAAAAAGAACAAACGGTCAATGACAAGGACCAACCAATTCAAGAATTATATTTCCTCCAAAAAGGCCTCACTGGGCATATATAATTTGTCAAATTCATCCAGGCATAGCATTGGAAAATAATAATGCATCATGCGCCTATCTCTCCCTAGTCCTCTTCATAATTGTCTACCACAGATTAACAACCTACTAAGAAACCAATGAGTATCATTCCAGGAAACACTTTATTTGGAGCTACAACTTTGTAAACGCAGTAGAGTAATTTAAGACGGCAAGCATGACACATGGTTGGGAGAATTACTTATCTCTGTGTGCTTCAATTCGAACCGCCCAGTCTCCTCCATATCCACTCTCTTTCTCCTTGTATTTCAAAAAGCTAGTTGTAAGTGTGAATTCGTGGTCAACCAATAGTTGGTGACCATAATCCCGTCCATTGTGATGTGTCCAGCCATATTTCTTTAGCTCATCCGAGTTTTGGCAGATATGACGCATGGAATATCTTCCATCCGTCACACCAAGCCACATCAAGCCGGTGAGTAGAGACTGTGGAGTCCTGCCAATTACAAGTGCTTCGTATCATCATATTCCTATCAATTTCTAGGCATGCTAGGTAGGAGGAAAGAGAAAAGGTTCAGCCCTTTAAACGAGTCATGGTTTCACTTATTGGTTTTCATTAGCGGGCTTGCTTAAACTTTTACATACTGCTAGCTATATGTATTACTCAGTACATCCTGAATGTGCAAATGACTATTTTTGTCATTATTTGCCAAAGAACTGAGCTTCTACGTCTAAATGGCTCAATAGAATACGACATAAGAAACTTTAGACAAACGTAAGTCTTGAATGGCTCAATAGAATACCGAAGCTATCAAAACTTCTAAAGATAGTGGATTGAGTTCGACAAATTACAAAGAATACTAGCAGGTTAGCAGCTACGATTAAATGAAAACGCAGCAATGTGGAAAGACAGAATTTTACCGAGCACGCACTCCAAAGTAAACATGAGGCCTGTACGTTCCCCAGTATAAGCTCTCCTTGTGCTCCCCTTGAAACTGCAACAAACATTTCATCAATTCACACATACATTAACAAATGTATATTAAAAAAAAAATACGCGTTTACCATTGGAAGATCCATGAGTTTTGGAGCAGGAAAAGGAGTCACGACTCTAGGTTTCACAGCCTCTTCGGCGGGGTTTATGACGTGATTAACTAAAACCAAAGCGATTAAGAAGCAAACGGCTCCAAAAATCAATAAATACGTAAGGTTCACATTCAAAAGCCGAATGAAATTCTGATCCCTGCCACCGGATTTTCTAGTTCTGATGTTTAGTTTTGCGTTACTGATTGATGGATCATCAGCGTTGCCGCCGGAAGAGTGTGGCGTCTTGCTCCGGGTGCTTCTCCTGGAAGCTCCGGCCATGTTTTCCGATCAGGCTATATGGCTCTGTTTTTCTCAGTCGACAGCTGACACTCAAAACAGTCAGGGACTCATGTCGATTTTCTTCAGTTTGGACGAAATGCGAAATTGGGCCCGCGAAGAGTGGACTTGTCCTGTTGGAGTATTTCGGCCTATTAAGATTATTGGCCTTTTGAGGATCAAGCTTTTGTCGTCCATTGATGCCCACAAATAAAGGGACACACGAAACCAGTTGCTTGACCCTCAAATAAAGGGACAAGCACCCCATCTTTGTTTACACTTTAGAATATTGCCTCGCTCAAATCTGTCTGGATCTACGGCAGAAGAAAGTTAGTTTGGAGGTAGAAGTTCTTGCTATGTCCAGTGATTCCGATCATTTGTGCTGCCTTAATCGGAGATCAATGCTACATATCATTTAAGAAGTGTTAAAAAATTAAATTAAAAAACTGAAAAAAATGATAATAATACATTTAACTCGTTTTCACTACCGTGTAAAATTATATTTAGTACTGTAACCGTGAAACTCCTAAGCTTGAATAGAATTCCAATAGCATATTAGCATCAAAGCTCAACAATTAACAATTATCATTGAACCAAATATCGACAACTGGATAGGATACTAACAATGAAAAATCGAAAATCATGTAAATTACAAAAATTCAAAAAGAAAGTTTAATTTCTTTTGTTCTTCTCAGACTATTTGATGTGCTCTACCAAACATACAATGAGAGCAACTCCGGGTCATATTCAAGATACAAATACAAATACAGTATCAGTGGTACCATGATCTAAAAATTACAAGCCAAGTTTCTTCGGTCTCAAATAAGTAGATGAACCCTTCTTCAATCCAGGCATAGAAACCTGTTGCTGCTCCTTGGCCCTCTTTCTCTTCTCCCTCTCTCTTCTCTCCCTCTCTTTCTCCTCTTGCACCTTCCTCAAGTTCTCCATCTCTTCTTCCATGGACGTTTTCTCTTGCTTCTGCTTCTTCTTGTGCTCCAACATGGAGGTATCAGAGTCCTTTACAGAGAAAAACATGGGACCCAACTCAGCCAGCCATTGGGGCTCGACTGACGTTGCACATTGCATGTACTCTTTGGTCGTCAAAATTAACTCATGATATACTACGTAATCTGGGGTGTACCCCAAACCGTAAAGGGCACTGCTTGGATGTAAGTGACATGGCATTCCATTTCTGCAGTTGACATACTCACCAACTCCCTTCAGTCGAGCTGCATTATGGAAGTATGCAGAACAGATGGCTTTTCTCACAACGTCCCAGTCAGGCCCACAAGATGTTAAGGGTATCTTCAGTGTCTTTAGAATGTCCAGTAATTGTGATCTTACCTCTCTGGCCTTGCGTAAGCCCTTGACGTGAAGATAATGATCGTTACACCAGTCACCCCTATACTCATTAGCCTTCCACTGCTGGTAGACGTTGAGAAGTGTGAGGTGGTCAGATTCTGGGACAAAGAATTTCTCCCTAGCAGCATCACTCTCCTCAGCCCGATCCTTTGGTCGGAAAAAGACAGATGGGACAGAGAGCATGGAGACAACTGTCAAAACCTCGTTAAGACAGCCTAGTTGCTCACCCATCAGAAGCATCTTGGCAAGGGGAGGATCAAGTGGAAACTCTACCATTTTCCAACCAAGATCAGTTAAATTCCCAACGTTGTTCAAAGCACCCAAAACCCACAATTGGTACATGGAATTAAGGATGTTTTCTTGAGGAGGTGGGTCCATGAAGTCAAAATCCAACAAGTTTTCAATCTTTAGAGACTTGAGCAACAAAACCACATTTCCAAGGTTGGTCCTTTGGATCTCGGGGACGGGACTTGGCAGCATCTCGTTGAGGTATGCGCTTTCTGTATACAGTCGATAGCAGGTTCCAGGCCCTGTTCTTCCAGCACGTCCAGCTCTCTGGTCAGCAGCAGCTCGACTAACAGGGAACACTTGGAGAGCATCCATACCCATACGGGGGTTATACACTTTAATTTTACCATAACCCGTGTCAATAACATAGAATATTCCATCTACAGTCAGAGATGTCTCAGCAATGTTTGTGGCAACAATACACTTGCGGGCCCCATCTTCAGCTTTCTGAAATATCTTGGCTTGTAAGTCGGCGGGCAGCTGAGAGTATATGGGTAGAATTAACAGCTTGGGAACTTGCTTGTTCGAGGATTCTAGTGACTCCATGCGTTCGGCAAGAGCATAACAGGTTGCCTCAATCTCATCTTGCCCGGTCATAAAGATGAGTATATCACCTGGATCGCTTGTAATATGGATTGTCATAGCCTGTTTTACAGCAGCTTCCACATAATCCTCACAAGGTGTTTTGCTGTACAGGGTTTTGACGGGAAAAGTTCTTCCCGGAATGTGAAAGATTGGAACACTGCATAGAAATTAGTAGGGAAAATTGTCAGAAGTTGCAAATTGTAGACAATGGAAACAACTAATTAAGGGCATGTTCACTTCAGCTTTTTTCCTAAACTGTTTAGCGATACTTTTCATTGAAGCGACATTTTTTTCCCTATTTCATGGACCCCCCGGGATAAGAAACTGGACTTTTGTTAAGGATAAAAGCATCAAAATGTTACAGCAAAATAAGTGGCTATTTCTTGGACATGCATTCACCATTCTCAATAACCTTGTTACTACACACCTCAAAAATCATTTGCCGAAAACATCCTTACCAAACAACACTTAATATAATAGGACTATTTCGTAAAATCTGCCTCTGGTGAGAACCCGAGACTAGGGGTCAACAAATAAAGATAATTACCTTCCAAAGAAATTTGAAAACTTCTGAGCATTTAGAGTAGCAGATGTTACAATCAGCTTGAAATCACGTCGTCTCGCAACAACTTTCTTCAGGATCCCAAATAGCACATCAGTGTTCAGCGATCTCTCATGTGCTTCATCCATTACAACAACACTGAAAGAAAAAATTACAAAAGGTGAATAGTCGGTAAAGTTGCACTAATGATCATCTATATATTACAATTTCAAACTAATTTTTAAATTCATACCGATATTTGTCGAGATCAGAATCTTTTAGCGTCTCCCTTAGAAGAACACCATCAGTCATGTACTACAAAATAAAGGAAGAACACATTGGAAATTTTAGCTACGCACCTAATTATGATGAAACAAAAATGTCAAGGGCCATGAACCAAATATTATTTGAGAAAGTGGAAAAAGCAGAGATGCTGTTACCTTTATCACAGTGTTATGCCCAGTCATATCCTCAAATCGGATTGCATATCCAACTTTGTCACCAAGTTTAGTTTCCATCTCTTCGCTTACTCTTTTAGCAACACTCATGGCTGCCACACGCCTTGGTTGAGTGCAACCAATAATCCCACTGGTTGTGTAGCCATCTTCATGCAGGAACTGTCAATATAAACACATTAGGGAACTGATGACTGGATAATATTATGACATAGCGTGATATGAAAAATTAAAATGATGGGTACAAGTAATTTGACGTGATGAACCGATATTAGATGCTCAAATGTACGATTCTGATTTTCATAAAACCAAAACTAAAACTAAACCAACCTGGGTTAGTTGCGTCGTCTTTCCAGAACCAGTCTCGCCAACCACAACCACAACCTGATTTTCCCGGACCACCTTCACAGATGAATGAAACCACCAAGTTAGTGGGGAAAATGAACAAAAAAAGTGACAGATCTTAAGGAGCTTTTGAGGAGCTTATGAAAAACCTGCAACAACTCTTCTCGAACAGAAAAAATGGGTAAATACTGCCGTTGTTGTGCTAGCGTGTTTGATTTCGCAAAATCACTCACTGCTTCACCCTTCTTCAAATGCTGTGCAAATTTGGCCTCTCCCTTAAAATCAACTTCACCTTCTTCACCTACTATGGCAGTATCTGCATCGATCTGGCAAGCAATACAGATTACGCTCAGATGCATGTCTTTTCAATAGAATGTTGTCAGCCTTTTCTCAAAAATGGGAAGTTTAAGCATTACCTGTTCTGAAGTCTTCTCAACACCAAGGATGTTACCTAGTTTCGAGCCAGCAAGCTCCCAAAATCGTTGGCGTGACTTATTCATACTCTGTTTCTCGTGAATTTCTCGGACAAGATTTGATCCTTTTCGTGATATTATAGCCATATCGGATGTAGGGTCTTTTAGTGGCATAATTGGCTCAGCTTGTTTCGTAAAAACAATCCTACCATCAAGAAAGGGGGGCTTTGTATCTGTCACGAGAAAAATTGAGAACGTAAAATCAATAAGATGAGCTTTGTCTCTGGGTAATACATAAATTATAACACTTTAAACAAGGTGAAGAAATTATTTCATACCATGGACGAGAAGGATAACCTTCCTTTCATCCTCGTCATCAAATTCTGTTTGCACTTCTGTTCCTCGTACAGCTCCAGACCTTAGAAGTTGGCGATCCTCCCACTGGGCATTATCTGCAGTGAGCTGTGATAATTTTTTGCTCTGCGCAAGAGTCATCTTGCTCCCATCTCGCCGAACCTGTGATAAGGGGAAGTAATCAGTGGAAGAATGAAATAATTATATTTCTTTACCATTGACGCGGAACGGAAGCTGAGGGAATTCCAGTGAATACCCTTTAAATAAAATAAACCTTAGAATCCACCAAGAATATCGGAATCCACCAATAAAAAGAGAATTCTCGAAGAAATTTTATTAATGAATGATTGAAAAGTATGTATAATGCCTCTATTTATAGGCTAAATATTTCCGAATCCTTATAGGAGAATATTAAGGAAAGATTAAAACAAGGAAAATAAGGAGAGAGATAAAAATATGGAAACAAACAAAATATGGAAGGACAAAATAATAAGGAAATAAATAATAATCCTAATACTCTTCTGAAAAGATACGGTCCACCTTAAGCTGATAGTGACCGCCAGACCCCTAAATTATGATGTTACCATTTTCAGTCCAATTTTGTCCTACATCAACTACGGTGAAAAATCTCCCCAAAAAGGAAATAGAAATTATATTAATGGACTAAAAAACCATTTTACTCAAAGCTTCAGCATTTGCCAGTTAGTTCATCACCCAAACCCCATAGAAATTATATTAATGGACTTAAAAAACATTTTTCTCAAAGCATTTTTCTCAAAGCTTCAGCATTTGGCAGTTAGTTCATCACCCAAACTCCATTAAACAATCAACCAGAAGTGAAGAATGGTATTATCAGCCACCGGCGATTGATCATCAAATCCCCAGATTTCTCTTGGCAAATAGAAAAGTTCTAAACAAAAATAGGCACAGGCGTATGAAGCATCATAAAGTGCAGTTCTTTTTATGCCTGTGTTCCTTTAAACCAAATGCAGTCTCTACAAACCAGCTCCTCTTGAATGATCCCGTGCTTATGGCCTGGACAACAGTACCTTCCCAACCAAACTGACCAGTTTGGTTCGGTTCAGTTACCTTAAATTATACATTTGGAAATGGGTATAGGAATCAAAAAACAAAGCACTTCAGTTCTTCGTTCTAGACCAAAAATTGAAGAAATCCAGCATAAACAAATTTTTTATTGATAAAATAAAAGTTTCAAACTTCCAAACCTTGAAAGAAATTTACCGATTCTTAGTGTTAACATCATTTACTATTTCGTCATTTATACGTTGGTTAATGTGTTCAGTAACATTTGCCAGAGGACCATACGCATCATACTGATGAAGTTATCTCATTGTATGCTATTAACAAGGAGACAAGAAAATAAATACGGGCTAGAATTTTCCAATACAAACATCAAGAAACACATTAATATGCCATGGGCTACGAAGGATATTGCTGTCTGATCATTTGCTTGCATTAAGGGTTTTCCCTCTTTGACGTACCAAAATTATCTAAAGATTTTTTAAGTTTCTAGACTAAGAAAAGCTGATCATGGGTAGTTCCTTATTTCAAAAGAAAGGACAATGTTTTTACGACACGTACCAATTTTTTGGCCAGCTCTGCCTCTTTCTTCTGGAATGATGCCTCATCACCAAGGAAAATTGAGGAGCCATCTGCATCAAAGGTGCTACCTTCTTCTCTATCATACCTGTACTATCAGGATTACAGTTTACTGTGTCAATAAGAAGAATATAACCAATGAAATATATTTTTAAATTAGATTATATGGTATAAACATGTTGACACAATCTTTCAACATAAAACAACGTGGCATTAAGATTTAAGCACGATAAATTAGAAGCAGAAAACGAGATTTGGAGTTGAACAACGATCTTCCTGGTATTGAGGAACTTGAACTTATGCATAGCATATCTATCAATATAAAGAACGTACACTACATTCCTTCTTAATATCACACATTACTACCACCGTCCCATAAATATAGCCCACTTTTATTTTCACAAAGATTAAGAAAAATGCAATTAATAGTATTGGAAAAGTAAAAATTGAGCATGTTTTCCTATTATGTCCTTTCATTTATTGGATATTTTATTTTTACTAATATATTTTGGTGATAACAAGATACATTAAATGAGGGTATATAAGACAATTAATATTTTAACAATCTCTTTAAAAGGGATGTGGCCTATATTTTGGGACGGACGAAAAAGGAATAGTGGACTATATTTATGGGACGGAGGTAGTATAAAACAAAGGTAAAAGATAAAATCTAGTATCTAGAACATAAAAATTAAAAATTAAAAGTATATACATTGGAGAAATCAACCATTTAGAAGTATCCACCAATTAAAAAACAGTTTCTATTTTCAGCAATGCATGAGACTAAATTTCTGTTCTCCTTGTGTTTGATGCAATAACAATTGTATCTTGTACCCACTAAACAAACTCATTAAAAACAGTCAGGTTTTGTACATTACCATGCACGGTCGGAATTGTACTCCATCTCTAATCGCATACTTTCAGTGATCTCTAGATTCTGGTCTTTTGATATATAATCTGACCCATCTTCTCCATCCTATAACCAGAAAGAGGGCCACAAGAATGTAAATCAAAGAACACCACTTGTGAGTTTAAATAGAAAATATTGCTGACCATAGTTTTGGGGAAGATTCTTCCATAAAAGATTGAAGCAGAATGTTGGGAGAAGGGGGGCCTAAAAAATAATTTTAAAAAAATTGAGAAACGAATACCTCTGATGATGACAACTTATCACCCGAAAAACTAACTTGGTTTGACTTTCCACCATATCGGGAACTTGAAGATCTAACTGATGCTCCAGATGCCCGAATTGGAGTTGGGGAAGGAGCAATGATATCCCAAGGGGATGCACCACCACCTGTGCATGTTCAGCTTTATTGTTAATTTTTTTCTAAAAGACTTGCCTAGAAAGCCATACAAAAGCATTTCAAATCAAAAATCACACAACTTAAAAGATGTTTTCACGAAGTACATTGCATACCATCAGAATTAGGGGTGTGACCTCCCAACCACGGGGAAACAAGTCGTGCATCTGGGGAGGCACCAACAAACATAGGGGAGGGCGAAGGCTCATGGTGTCTGCTGCTAGAACTGCGGCCATCACGTCTTGGGGTATCTTGCCACTCCCACCGCCCATCATCCCAATTAGATCTACCTGGGTGTGCAGGCAAAGCTTCAATATGGTTACAATATATTGCAAGTACATATCAGCAGAAATATGGAAAGAAAAACCGCTGGTTTCTATGCAAGAACATATAAAGACAAAGCAACAAACTAGAGCAATAGAGTTCCGCCTTTTTTTGAACATATCTCATAATGTTGACTTTCGATAAATTCTTCAACAATCATTTTGAGAGTAAAACTTTTATTTTAAGTGAAATGCCAGTAGAGTAAAACAAGAGTTGCAAAGAAAATACATAACATACCAGGCGTACTCCTGTAACTATCATATCTACTACTTTTTCTTGCATAGTCTCTGCTGTGGTCCTTTTCATAACCACGTGATGCTTCTCTAGGAGTCCGGTCTTCCTTGTAATTTTCACTTCTCATATCTCTACTAGAGCTTCTATAGTCTTCCCTATACTTGGCCCTACTCCTATGACGGTCAGCATCATCAACACTAGGACTCCTTGATCTTGAGCTTCCATTAGATGCACTTGGAAACTGAAATTACATGGAAACAATTTATTACTGAAACTGAGCATCTTCAAAGTTACTCGTGCAGATGATCAAATTATTGCTGACCCTGTGCCATGGGACCATTTTCCATGGATTTTAAAATTTTAATTTAGATTAACTAAATCAAAAGCTAAACATCGAAAAAAGCTCAGGGGAAAATTACAATTGCTTGTCTCGACTCTTGGCCAACTCATAAACAAGAAATCATAATGAGGCTATATAGTTTTTGTTCACAATGTGCCTGACTTCTCACTATAACAAGAAAGAACGTCCTAGAAAGGTCCACTACAACAAGAAGGAAAGTGCTAGAAAAGTCCCCAAGGATAGACTTACCTTCATATACATATCCTTGTGATGCTGTGAAAGTGTGTCTCTCATGTGGTGTCCTTCAGTTATAGCACTCTCTGCCAATGAATCAAACAAGCCATCAGGGAGATGCAAATCAAAATGGTAAAAGAAGTTATTGTGCAGCATATAACTCCACCACGTGGTGACTGGCCCAGACTCGTTCAATTTTGAATTCCATTTATATATTAAGATTTATATGATGGCAGGAAAATGCTATATGCATGACTGCCTGTGGTATTTACGCAAAATATAAAACATAAAAGTTACCTGAATTAGTTTCCACACTTGATGCTGATTCACGATATCGCCTATTAGTATAATTGCGTGCACCATTTGATACATTATTTCCTACTTCATCAAGTCCTGAAGAAGGAGTCTTCTCTTCATCTTCATAAAGAGATGCTGCAACAGATGCAACTCTTTCTTTAGGGACCCTAAATGACCCCTCACCCCTAGATTCTCCGCGTTTTGTATTGGCAAGAACATCAAGCCCTGCTCCAATCATCAAGATCTAAATTAAGTGTAGAAGAGACAAAAAAAAATCATTGTGCCACCACATGGACAGACTGCAGAGGCGGACAATGTAATGCAAGATTCGGTGAGAAGATGGGAATGAGAGTAGATAAAAAAAGATACAATTGCGAGGTAACATCCTTGATATCAAAGCTAAATATTTGATCATGAGAGACTGGGAGAATATCATGGAACTCAGAAAAAATATTATGTTTCTAGATAACAGGTAGATGATAGATACTGCGTGATGAACAAAATGCACAACCAAATATCAAGCTGCTATAGGATTTGATAAGACTACACTAGAATGCAAAACACGTGCCAAAGACCTTCTTAAATATCATGCAAGCATATACTTTATAAATATAATGTGATATGAAAACATACCTAAAAGGGATTTCCTCTCGGGAGGTTTGAATACAACTCTATCCTTCCCAGGTATAAACAAACCGCCACTACTAGTCTCCTCAGATTCTAAAGTTTCTGTTGTTTTGTCAGGGTCAATAAATCCAACATCCTTTTTTCCCTGAACATGACAAAGCGTGAAATTCAGCATTAATTGACTTCAAAAACAGCGGTAAACATAATCAAGAACTCGAGACACGGAAAATTAAACTTTGATAGGAAAGTAACAAATACACAAGAAATTGAATTTCTCTCCGCATACGACATACTGACCTCCATATAGCTCGATCAATGTCCTTTCAGCGACAACCGTAGACTATGACCTGAAACTGAAACAGCAACTCAGCAGGCTTCGATCGAGGTTGTATTAAAATTAAATCGTTGCCCTGTCGGATTGCAGATTAATCTTTGAATTTTTGAAGTTATGTTTTCGAATTTGGGTTTCAATTTCAATTTGAGGGAATCCGCCCGTCCGAGTGATGAACTCGTTCCCGGTTTTTTCCCCTCTTCGCCAGTGCGCCAGAGTGAATCCTCCCCAACCTTTTACTCCCAACGTACATTTAGACGAAAATGGCCGCCTCTGCTCATGTTAGAATGGGCTGCAACGCAATGGGCTCGTACCGTGCCCAATAATAATTGGGGAAATTTGGCGGGTGTTAACGGATGAGTTTTAATGTATTTTTATTTTTATGAGTAGAAAGAGAAAGAATAAGTGGAATTAGATGGTGGAGATTTAATAAGTAGTGGATATATAGATGTGATTTGTTTGACCAAATTTAAATTTGTAAAAAATATATTAAAATGTATTTTCGACTTGATGTTAACACCCTCTAAGGCAAGGTGGTGAATTATTCCTTCCAAAAATCAGGTTTTTAATTTGTTGAGGTTTTTAATAATATTTTAGTGTAAGATTCTGTAATTTTATTTTATTATTGCGAGACCATTTTTTTTTTTTTTTGAATAATTGAGACCTATTAACTTTAATAATTAAATTGTTATTGTTATTATTTTGAATGTAAAGATTAGCTGCGCTAGTTTCATAATTATGGTAAGTTTAACATTAAAATTGATTGTGACCTATTAAATTTGTTGTTATATATTTTGTTTTTAAGTCACTTATAATATATTTCAATTTCAATTATGAAAGGGTGCGGCTAAATGCACCCCATAAATTCCTCTTCGCACCCACATTAAAATTGGGTGAAAAGTACCGTCAATCAAATATCCAATATACCCTTAAATACAACTCAAATTGATGCCGAACACACAAAGAAATGTTTGGCCGAAGTTGGCCGAATACCACACGAGGTGTTCGGCCAACGTATGCCGACCCCATTCATGGGGGTTGGCCAAAGGGTGCCGAACCCCATTGATGGAGGTCGGCTACCATTGGCTGACCTTGATGAATGGGGTCAGCCAATGTTGCATGAATTTATATTGTTTTTATATTTTTACTTTTTTAAAATTTTTAGCAATTTATTATTATATTAATGATTTATTTATGTTCAAAAAAATATGTTAATTATTTATCTATGATAATAATTATTTATATTTAATAGTAATGATTATTTATATTAGTTATTTATTTGATACGACCTCGGAAAGCTCCACGTCGACCGAACCACCCCACGTGCCGCACGGGCCGCTCACGCGAAACCGAGCCAAGCAAATGGGACGAGTTTTGATGACCTGGGTCAAAGCAGTGTGTCAACATGTCTCTACCAAATCATCTCCAGCCTTTGAATGGTCCACAGGAGTTTCTGAACCAAAAGAAATCCTCCAATTACGAGTCGGGGATGTTGGGACTCAAGAATGCCATGCAGATGACATTTACGGCCGTAACCGTATTAATTACGGTCGTAACTCAGCCATTACGGCCGTAACCTAAACACATACGGCCGTAACCTAGGAAGCTGAAGACCAGAGATTTACAGAGAGTTAAATACGGCCGTACCATTTGGGACATACTATCGGCCGTTTGACAGTAGTAACTTTGATCATTACGGTCGTACTCTCAGTTTCCAGCTTTTGGGCCAAAATATGCAGAGAGTTCATTACGGTCGTACATACTCTGCTTACGGCCGTACCTAAAGCTTACGGCCGTAACCATTGTCCATACGGCCGTAACTCAAGAATCAAGTTTTGGCAGTTTTGAAGCAGAGAGTTTATTACGGCCGTACTTTTGAGTCATACGGTCGTACCCGATGAGTTACGCCCGTAAATCCTATAATTACGGCCGTAATTTTAGCCGACCTAGGGTTAAATTTTAGATATTTTCGGATTTTTTCATTATTTTATTATTATTTCAATTTTGGAGCTTGTATATGAACAAAACAAGCCATTTGTAAGAACAACTTTGGTTCATACATGAAAGAGAGCTCTAAGCTTGTTGTTGAGAATTTGATTTCTCTTCTTGTTCTTTTGAACAAATCAAACTTATCAAGAGCGTGATCAACTCTTGTGGCGTTCACCCCTGCCGGTTGTCTACTACGCACAGTTGAAGGTGATAGGTTTCAGCCTATTGTTGTCACTTCGCGAGTAGAAGGTCATCAGATTTTTGATCTCCACCAGTGATTGGCTTTTCTGGGATCTAATCCAATCTGGATTGGGTTGCGTTGGCATCGAGACCAACGAGGTCCGTATCAGTTGGTTATCGAGCACAGATTATAATCATCTGGTATCTATCCTTTGTTTTATGTTTTTACAATATAAGTCCTTTGTTATTAAGTCTTAGATTGTTATGTTAGTGATTGTTATCGGATTAGAATCGTGAGTGTTGAACTTTAAATTTGTAGGATTTTAGTGTGTGTTCTTGGTGCAAATTGCTTTTGTGCTTAGAATTCATCCAATTTCTAGTATTGTATTGGTATTGAGATTATAAGTGTTGTGTTGTGAAAAAAAAAAGACAAAAAAAAAAACAAGAGAGAGTCGAAATTCAAAAAAAAAAAAAAACAATGGCTCCAATGTTGTGTTGAACGAGTGTTAGTCAATCCGTTGCAACACTTAGTATCGTATTGTTGTGACATTGTCTAGGAGTCGATCCACATTGTTTTACGTTATAGGGTTTACGTTGAGTTGTAATTTAGTTTGCAATATTCTAGTAGAGTGTTGTGTCATTGAGTTATGTCGATTGAGCAACTGCTTTGGCATTGTTTTGGTGAACTAACAAGAAGATCTTACCTTGATCAAGTTCGTTGAGTTCGATTGAACAAAAGAGTGTGAGTGCATTATTGAGTGTTGAGTGAGAGAGTGTTGAGTGATATACACGAGTGATATTCACGAGAGGACACTACAGGACTTGCACACACTTGCACACAATGTCTGATACAGGTTCAGTCGAGGGACACGGATCTAAAGCCGCCACCTTGGATGATATCCAATGGTTCTTGAGCTTCTATGACCGCAATGGAGCGTCGGTTGAGTCAACAGTTACGAGAGGATGTTGAGCAATCGGTAGCTAGGTTGAATGTTCGTAAACCGGAGTTTGAAGAAGGTGATGAGGATGATTATGAGGTGATATATAGAGGTGGTAGAGATAGAGGTAGAGGAGGTCGAGGAGGTCGAGATAATGAGAGACCACGAGAGGAGGAAAGTGATGTGAAAAATGTGAAGGTTGAAGTACCTTCATTCCAAGGTAAAGCCGATCCGGATGCTTACTTGGATTGGGAAAGTCGGGTAGAGTTGGTGTTCCAATTTCATAGAATCCCGGAAGAGAAGAAAATTCCGCTTCTAGTGAAAGAATTCACGGGATATGCTCTTAGTTGGTGGAAACAAACAACTACGGCTCGGCGAAGAAATTTGGAAGCTCCGGTGAGTACTTGGAATGAGTTGAGAACGATAATGAGAAAGCGATTCGTTCCTACATATTACTATCGAAGTTTGTACAATAAATTGCAAATATTAAATCAAGAGGGACGAAGCGTTGAAGAGTATTATCAAGAGATGGAGTCTCTTATGACTAGAGCCGATATAGGAGAAGAAGAAGAGGCTACCATGGCACGATTTCTAAGTGGATTGAATCGAGAAATTGTCAATCTTGTTGAGTTACATGATTATGCAGATATTCAAGAATTGGTACATAAAGCCGCCAAGGTTGAGATGCAATTGAAGAAGAAGAGTTTTATTAAACCTCAAGCCGGGGGAAGTAGTAGTTTTGGGAAACCGAAATGGAGTAGTGACAAGACTACAACTCCAAAGCCGGCTTGGAAAGGGCGGAGTGAACCACCTAAGTCTTCTCCGGTGGGGGAAGATAAAGGGAAAAGGCCAATGGGTGCACTACCCCTCCGGAATCGAGAAATCCAGTGTTTCAAATGTCAGGGACGGGGACACATTGCCTCGGAGTGCCCTAATCGCCGAACAATGGTGGTGCGGGAGAATGGTGAGATTGAAACGGAGAATGAGGAAGAAAACCCTCCTATTGTGGAGGAAGAGGAGGAAGATTCGGATGAGCAATATGTGATAACTATCCCAGAAACTCTAGTTACACGGCGAGCTCTTAGCACGAAGGCGAAAGTGGATGGAGTGACCTCTCAACGGGAGAATATCTTTCACACTCGGTGCCTAGTGCAAGGTAAACCATGTAGTTTGATTATTGACGGGGGAAGTTGTTCGAATGTTGCTAGTTATATGTTCGTTGATAAGGTTGGACTTCCACTGATCAAACACCCGAGACCGTATCGATTACAATGGTTTAGTGATACAAAGTAGGTTCAGTTACTAAGCGGTGAAGATCCCTATCTTGATTGGAACATATGAGGACGAAGTGGTATGTGATGTAGTACCCATGCAAGCTACACACATATTGCTATGCCGACCGTGGCAATTTGATAGACAAGTGACACATGATGGATATCGAAATAGATACAGCTTCAAGTTCAATGGGAAACCAATTGTACTTGCTCCTTTGACACCGCAACAAGTGTATGAGGATCAAGTCAAACTCAAAAGGGAAGCTGATGAGAAGGAAAAGGAGAAACGAGAGTCGAGTGGGAAAAAAGAAGAGAGAGTAAAAGGAGAGAAGAGTGAGCATGAAGAGGAAAAGAAAGAGTGATTCTTTGCAAGGCCGAGAGAAATTGTGAGGGCTCTTTCGGCGGACCAACAAGTGCTCTTGTTAGTGTATACCGAGAGTGGTCGAGTGCTCAATTCTAACCTTAAATCCCTCCCCAATTCTATTGTTTCTCTCTTACAGGAATTCAATGATATCCTTCCGAAGACTTGCCAAGCGGGTTGCCACCAATTCGAGGCATTGAGCATCAGATTGACCTAGTTCCCGGAGCCGCGATTCCCAATCGCCCCGCTTACCGTAACAACCCCGAGGAAACAAAGGAGTTGCAACGCCAAGTGGAGGATTTGCTTAGCAAATGATATATCCGGGAAAATCTAAATCCACGTGCCGTACCGGTCTTGCTCGTGCCCAAAAAAGATGGATCATGGAGAATGTGTGTTGACTGTCGAGCTGTCAACAACATCACGGTAAAATATCGCCACCCCATACCTAGACTTGATGACATGCTTGATGAACTTTATGGTGCTAGTATTTTTAGTAAAATTTATTTGAAAAGCGGTTATCACCAAATCCGAATGAAAGAGGGTGACGAATGGAAAACGGCTTTCAAAACTAAACAGGGTTTATATGAATGGTTAGTTATGCCATTTGGTTTGACGAATGCACCAAGTACATTTATGGGACTAATGAATCACGTGTTACGTGCTTTTATTGGTAAATTTGTAGTGGTGTACTTCGATGACACATTGATTTATAGTAGGGGGCTCAATGATCATGTGAAACACCTTAGGCTTGTGTTGGAAGCGTTAAGGAAAGAAAAATTGTTCGCAAACCCTACTAAAAGTCACTTTTGTTTTGAGAAAATTGTGTTTCTTGGTTACGTGGTGAGTGTCAAGGGAGTAGCAGTTGATGAAGAAAAGGTTCGGGCAATTAAAGAATGGCCTACTCCATCTAGCATAGCCAATGTTCGTAGTTTTCATGGTTTAGCTAGTTTCTACCGTCGATTTGTGTCTAATTTTAGTACACTAGCCGCACCATTAACTGACGTAATCAAGAAAACCGTTGGTTTTAAATGGGAGAATGAGCAAGAACGAGCTTGTCAAACAATTAAAGAAAAACTGTGTTCTTCGCCTGTACTTGCTCTTCCCGACTTTAACAAAGTTTTTGAGATTGAATGTGATGCGTCGGGCATAGGTATTGGTGTTGTGTTGATGCAGGAACGAAGGCCAATTGCATACTTTAGCGAGAAATTGAGTGGTGCCACCCTCAATTATCCTACATATGATAAAGGAGCTCTATGCATTGGTTCGAACGCTAGAGAATTGGCAACACTATCTCTGGCCGAAAGAGTTTGTGATCCACACCGACCACCAATCGCTAAGGCATCTCAAAAGTCAAGGCAAGTTGAACAAGCGACATGCTAAGTGGATGGAGTTCATTGAGACATTTCCCTACGTGATCAAGTACAAGCAAGGTAAAGAAAATATTGTTGCAGATGCTTTATCACGCAAGTATACCTTACTCACCACTCTAGATACTAAATTGTTGGGTTTTGAATTAATGAAAAAATTATATGAGAAAGACCCGTACTTTAGTAGTATCTATGTTGCTTGTGAAAAGAGTGGATTTGAGAAGTTCTATAGGCTAGAGAGGTACTTATTTCGAGAGAGCAAACTTTGTGTTCCTTCTAGTTCTATACGAGAGTTGTTAGTGAGAGAGACTCATAGAGGAAGCCTCATGGGACATTTCGGTGTAGAAAAGACATTTGAAGTCTTGCGTGATCATTTCTATTGGCCTAAGATGAAACGAGACGTAGAGAAAATTTGCATGAATTGCATTACCTGTAGAAAGGCCAAATCCAAGGTATTACCTCAAAGACTTTACACTCCCCTTCCCATACCTCAATCGCCATGGGAAGATATATCTATGGATTTCATCTTGGGGTTACCTAGGTCTAGAAATGGGAGAGATTCGATTTTTGTGGTAGTTGATCGGTTTAGTAAAATGGCTCATTTTATACCCTGTCACAAAACCGATGATGCAAGTCATATTGCCGACTTGTTCTTTCGTGAAATAATTCGGCTACATGGAGTGCCGAAGACAATTGTGTCAGATAGAGACGTCAAATTCCTTAGCTACTTCTGGAAGACCTTGTGGGGAAAACTAGGTACCAAACTGTTGTTTTCAACCATGAGTCATCCCCAAACTGACGGTCAAACTAAAGTAGTAAACCGTACGTTGTCACAATTACTTCGGGCTATCATTAGTCGGAATATTATGACGTGAGAGGAATGTTTACCACATGCTGAATTTACTTATAATCATGCTAAACATTCTTCAACTGATTTTTCGTCTTTTGAAGTGGTTTATGGTTTTAATCCGCTAACCCCGTTAGATTTGATTCCTTTACCTGTAAGTGAAAGGGTTAGCTTGGATGGTAAACACAAAACTGAGCTTGTTCGGTCCATACACGAGAAGGTAAAACTGCAAATCGAGAAAAAGAACCAACAAGTATCGACCAGGGTGAACAAATGGCGAAAAGAAGTGATCTTTGAGCCGGGAGATTGGGTTTGGCTACACCTCCAAAAGGAAAGATTCCCTCAACTACGCCGATCGAAATTGTTACCACGAGGCGATGGGCCTTTTCAAGTAGTTGAACGAATCAACAACAACGCCTACAAACTCCATCCTCCAGGTGAGTATAATGTGTCTGCTACATTTAACGTCTCTGATCTTGTTCCGTTTGATGCAGGAACCGATTCGTGGACGAATCAACCTGAAGAGGGAGGGGATGATACGACCCCGGAAAGCTCCACGTCGACCGAACCACCCCACGTGCCGCACGGGCCGCTCACGCGAAGCCAAGCCAAGAAAATGGGACGAGCTTTGATGACCTGGGTCGAAGCAGTGTGTCAACATGTCCCTACCAAATCATCTCCAGCCTTGGAATGGTCCACAGGAGTTCCCGAGCCAAAAGAAATCCTCCAATTACGAGTCCGGGACGTTGGGACTCAAGAATGCCATGCAGATGACATTTACGGTCGTAACCGTATTAATTACGGTCGTAACTCAGCCATTACGGCCGTAACCTAAACACATACGGCCGTAACCTATGAAGCTGAAGACCAGAGATTTACAGAGAGTTAAATACGGCCGTACCATTTGGGACATACTGCCGGTATCGCCGTTTGACGGCCGTAACTTTGATCATTACGGCCGTACCCTCAGTTTCCAGCTTTTGGGCCAAAATATGCAGAGAGTTCATTACGGCCGTATATACTCCGCTTACGGCCGTAACCATTGTCCATACGGCCGTAACTCAAGAATCAAGTTTGGGCAATTTTGAGGCATACGGCCGTATCCGAGGAGTTACCCCCGTAAATCCTATAATTACGGCCGTAATTTTAGCCGACCTAGGGTTAAATTTTAGATATTTTCGGATTTTTTCATTATTTTATTATTATTTCAATTTTGGAGCTTGTATATGAACAAAACAAGCCATTTGTAAGAACAACTTTGGTTCATACATGAAAGAGAGCTCTAAGCTTGTTGTTGAGAATTTGATTTCTCTTCTTGTTCTTTTGAACAAATCGAACTTATCAAGAGCGTGATCAACTCTTGTGGCGTTCACCCCTGCCGGTTGTCTACTACGCACAGTTGAAGGTGATAGGTTTCAGCTTATTGTTGTCACTTCGTGAGTAGAAGGTCGTCAGGTTTTTTATCTCCACCAGTGATTGGCTTTTCTGGGATCTAATCCAATCTGGATTGGGTTGCGTTGGCATCGAGACCAACGAGGTCCGTATCATTATTTATGTTAATAAATTTTATATTTATTCTTATTATAAAAATAATAACTATAACTGTGAATTTCTTTGGTTGGTCCTAATTGCTAATTGTGTGTGTTGCAATATTGCTCGTGTGTATTATAAAATGCAACAGATAGCTTTGCAATGGAAAATAAACATTCATAAATCGGAAACCAATCTTTCATATACAAGTATAAAGAGCAAAACACTTGCAAATATTAAAGACTGACAAATACTATAAATGATGTTCAATGTAATACTCTATCAAATTAATATAATAGGAGAACTCAAATGTCGACTTAGTGTACAAGCAACTCAATTCATCTTCTCTATAGCTGTTTGTGCACCAAATACTCACTTGGTATTGCATTCTTCAATCAGAAACCGATGAAATTCCACTATTGGCAATGAACCTGCAACATGCATCCATATATATCAATACCAATGTTCTAAAAAGCGCTCTTTGGCGCCGCTTAAGCGGCGCCTAAGCGTGAAGCGTGCCTACTACGCTCCGCTTTGTCGGAAAGCGCGGACAAAGCAGTCAAAGGCGAGCGTTGACCCATTAAGCGCGCTTAAGCGAGCTTAAGTGGGGTTTAATCGAGTTTAAGCGTGATTAAGCGATTTTTTTTTTTTTTTGAAAACCCAAAAATTTAAATTGGAAAGACCAAGACCATTAAAGGGAGAAATTGTCTAAGAGCAAATAAAATTTTCAAATCTTGAAAACATGTAAATTAAATGTGATAGTATTTCAAGCATTAAACTACTCATTTATATTCTATGGTAAGTTATTTTCTTTCTTTTTTCTTTTTTTTCTTTTTTCTTTTTTTTTATGGAGCAAAAATTTTTGTTTTCTTCGCCACTTCAATAACGTGAAATTTTAGAAGGTTTTGTAAAATTATTTAGAGGCTATTGTGTTTGTCTAATTTTGGCCTTTTGAAAATTTAAGAATGTTTAGTGGTAGAAATTATTATTAAATATAATATTTAAAATTTTATATGTGTTTGGTAGACATTATTTTATTTATTTCATGATTCTAGATTAATTAGAAATTAAAAATAAATAAATAAATTGAAAAACGCTTTTTAACGCTTAAGCTTCGCTTAAGCGCGCTTAAGCTTACAAAGTTTGAAACTTGAGGTCGACGCTTCACCACGCTTTACGCTTTTTAGAACACTGATCAATACACAACAAAATTTATGTCTTATAGACAATTGGAAATGCATGTACTACATATGAACCATTAAATCTTTATATTTAATCACTCAATTAATACAATCAATTATATTATTAAAAAGAAAAAAATTAATGCTTGGGCACACAAACAATATAGTAAAAAAAAAAAAAAAAAAAAGAGGAAGCACCCAAATAATGGTCGAGCACCCTTTTAGGTGCTCGGCCATGGATGACCGACCCTCCCAAAGGGCCACTCGGCTACCCACGGCCGAGCACCTCCTTGGGTGCTCGGCCCTCCTTGGTCGAACAGCCAAGGAGGCGCTCGACCATCTATGGCCGAGCCCTTACAGCCCATATCTAATTCATACGAAACTCCCAAAAAAATTTGATTTTTGCATCTAAAATTAATCAATTTTTATGCTATAACAATAACTATAATCTTTTATTTCCAGAATAACTCTAAAATATACTTACGAAGAACTCACATTTATCGAAAACTAAGCATGAAAACTGTGAAAAAAATAATGTAGACTCACTATTATCCATGGTTGATAAAATCTCTTCTTCTTTGACTTGTAAATGAGCTTGATTGTTGTAGTTTGCTTTTGATTTGCTTCTAGTCTTGTAGATGAAGATGACGAGTTTTTAGAGAGTCTGGGTTAGGGCGTAGGTTGAAGAAGATTCGATTTAATAAGGGGAAAGAGTTAAATGAATGGGAGGGGTAAAAGTGGAAAGATGCGGGGTGTGTTGAGTGGGTGAAAAGTGAAGATGTGAGTGTGTATAGTATGTGGGTCTGTTGAGAGGAAAGTGGGGTGTATTTAACCGCACCCATTATGAAAACCCTATTTTTATTTGGGCCGGGGGGTGGGCGGCGGGGGCAATAGATTTAAAAAAAAAGGATTTAGTCACATGAAATTTAGTAACAAAAAATTTTGCTTACCGTTTAAATTAATTTTCTCGTACACTTGAGACTAAGTGTGTGTTAGCGGATGAGTTTTAATGTATTTTTATGAGTAGGAAGAGAGAGAATGATTGGAGTTGGATGGTGGAGATTTAATGAGTGAAGAGATATATGAATGTGATTTGTTTGACCAAATTTAAAATTTGAAAAAAATGTATTAAAATGCATTTGTTTTGTCATGCTAACACCCTCTAAATAGGCTCTATCGGGCACCGCTACTAGATTACTACGTAGTTACGTTTCCACTTTTTTTTTTTTTTTGGGAATAACACATTTTTCCTAAGAAGAAAATAATTATTAATTGAACCGATAACTTGTTGGAGGCGTTTTTGAAATATTAATTAATTAAAATTTTTAAAGAAAAAAGATCAAGTTGCTATATTTTTAAAATAGTAAATTTCTATCGAAATTTTGAGCATATGTGGTGCGCCTTTAGTATATGTGTAAAAATAAATTTTTATGGATTTTGATGTGATATGAGAGAGAGAATGAGTTGAGTTAAATGGTGGAAATTTGTGTAGTACAAATAAGTCCTACGAGATATATGAATATGAAATATGAGGGAGAATAAGTAGAGTTAAACAGAATAAATAAAAATTTATTAAAATTTGTTAAAACGGGTAGACTAACACACCCTTTTGTCACTCATTTTAATTATATATTTTATATTTTCCAAGTCATATTTTTCAAAAATTTTTTTATAAACAATATTTATCTGCATTTTCCAAAAATATTACTTTTTTTCTAACTTCATCAAAATAGCACTAAAATAAAATCAAGCATTTCCAATGCAATAATGTAAATGGAAAAATTTTTGCCAAATGGCAAAAAAGTAATTATGTGGCACATTAATTGCTAGACATTGTCTAGAGCAATGTCTAATTCTACACATTGTACTTGACAATGTCTACTATTGATTTAAAATTTGATATCCAATCACTTTATTTCTCTCTCTTCATTTATTTTAAAACTCAAATAATAATTTGCCACATATTGAACATTAACATGTATGCATTTGAGAGATTTTTTGTTCGAATGTCAATGTCCTTTGCCACATAAGCATGTTAGACATTATTGCATTGGAACAAAAATCAACAAAGGAATCAGCAAATCAAAGAAATTATAACAAATTATCAGAGTTGAATGATACAAATAAAATCACAATAATTCAAAATGCCAAATAGTGTAGTTTAAAAATTAGTAAACCTAGAAAGTAAGGAAAAAAGGGAACATTGGTAAACTAGATTCCCTAGAACAAGCGGCCTGTATTTACCTTTCACGAAGTTTTCTTACTTTTTAAATAAAAAAATCAATTTGTTTTCTTACATTTTAATCACACATTTTTTTCCCTTTATAATCAATTTTCAACCTGGAAAAAGGCTTAGCGGATCTTGCAGTAGACCTGTTTTGAGACCAAATGCTGTGTGCATTTTGATCCACAAAACATGTGGATTTGCTATATAACAAGTCATAATTTGTAAATAAAAGTGCTAACGGTAAAATAGTTTTGCCCACTCTCGTACATTTTACACACCAGTATTTAGAAACAAACAGTTAAAATTCTATGAACCGATAAAAACATCAACAATAGGAACGTTTTGAAGAAAATCTCATCATAAACCAGTCACACACTTCTTCAGAACCAACTGATGTCATATATCCTACTTCATGACGTCATTGACGACCCAGACACCTCTGTCATCTCCTGCTCCACCGACTCAGGCTCCATGGGATAGTACGCATAGTGAAGTTCTCCGACATCATCACCTGACAACTTCTTCCATCCATTTGGTCCAACGTGATAAACTGAAAAAAAGACCCCCATGTCATCTCTTAACCACAAGCACAAGCAAATAGGAAAAGGGGGCAAAACTTATCCGTTGTGGGTTCCCTTTGGGGGAGGATAGGTAGGGTTTAGGTATGGTATATTACCACTGGCAACACCACCACTTGCTCCGTCACGGAAGGTTGCATGATAAATTGAACGTCTAGCCAGCTCAGCAGCTTCTTCAACAGACATATCAAAACGGTATCTAAAAGATTTAGAAATTAGCGTACAATATCAGAACGTGCAGTAAAATCAATGCTCTCCCAAGAAAGACGAAGATTCATACTCAGCCTTTGTTCGTATGAACTTTTTTCTATTTAAACGTCAACTTCTGTTACTAGTCAAAGTCAAACATCAACATCAACCACACATCGCAGATCATCACTCATTATTATCCACAATCTCGTGGTTCCCACCACTATCCAATCTAAAAAGTTATTTTTTAGCTAAAGGGTGATTTGGTGGTTGAGCTGGTGGTTTATAGAGGAAATTCAAATGTGTTTTCAGAATTATAGTTCTCAATGGAAATAAAAGGTATAATGCCTTCGCTGCAACAAGCAAGAAAACAAAAATAGGAAGGGAGAAACAAAGAAAGAGGAGCAATATGGAGAACATTGGGAATAAAGAAGGAAGATGAATACGCACCCACTGTCCAAAACACCATAAGCATATGGTGAACCAGATCCAACAGAAAATCTAGTTCCTTTTAGCCTTCCTCCTTCACTGTCCACATAATACAGTCCAGGACCCTACACCAGATAGAAAATACAGAATATGAATTCAAAGAATGTGAGGAGAATGGCGTGCTAAATTTCTCTTTTACCGTTTCGTCCCAGCCTGCTATCATAGTTCCAACTGACAAACCCATTCCTCGGTAAGAATAGAGAATGTTTGCCAGCAACTTAGAAGCTCCAGTAACAGAAATCCTTCTCTTGTTCGCCAATTCATGTAAACGGCACTGAAGCAAGCATGACAGTACATTCATCAGTATTATGATAATTCTACAATCTTGCTTGGAAACCATAAGAGTATTTAAAATAAACAGGTGTTGTAACCCTTAGGGGTAGAAGCAATTTAAAATCTAAATAAAATCAGTTGCTTAACCCTTTCACTGGTCTTTGCTTCCATTCTTCGATTCGACATGTAGTTCCATTAATGGCAACAACAACTTACATTATAGATTTGAAACCATTTTTTTTTTTAGAGAAAGGAAAAAAGAAGTGTTGTTTACAGCCTCCGGAGAATTCTACATCAAAGTCCTCAAAGGGCTTCAATACCAGAAAAATCTTAATCATGAGAGAAAAGTTTTAAAAGTGCCTTAGTCTTTGTTCTATATACATTAAAATTCTGCTTGTCTTTCATCATTTTCAATCACTCATACATTCACTTTATATTTTTTAATATATTTTTCTCAATTTTTAACCACACATCTAACATGTAGTTCGAATAACATAAATTTATTTTGGGAAGAACAGGCCCTTAATGTGCAAATTTGAACTCCATTTGGCAGCATTGGGACAAACCTCCCACATCATGTGCCTCCAGATTGAATGATAATTATGATGAAAAGATGAAATAACACCAGAGAAAAAGAAGCATGTAACTTTGTAAGTACCTTAACTCCCAAATTTCTGTGCCAGAACTGGCAGTCAGCGGCTCCTCCAGCCATTGTGCCAAGCATGTAAGGATTGATTTCAATGATTTTCTTGACAGATTGTGATGCTGCCAATTAATATAAGTAATGTATTATGACTTGGAAAGACGATCTTTTTTTTTTTTTTTAAATAAACTGTATTTAAATGTCACGCTACTCTAATTCTCAAAAGAACAGAAGACACCAAAAATACCAGCTTTGTTGATTGAAAAGTTACAATAAACAAGGCAAATGGAAAATGGAAAATGAAAAGTTCAATACTTCAAACTCTTATTCATAATATAATACAAGAGGAGTACCATTCATAATATAACACATTACAACTCTCCTGATAGTAAATATCAAATTACAATTCAACATATGTGAACATACAAGTCTGTCAAACGATAAATATGCACTACTCAGTTAATATTGTTTATAAGTACTGAAATAGTAAGCATCATAACAGTAGAATTTTTATTTTAAGACTATTTTAGACAGAAAACGAAGTTAAAAATTACTCTTCCTAGTCCAGGAAATAGAATTTCTCCTCTCCAAACTGTTTCATGTGTGAAATTCATTCAATAATCAAATTTAGTTTCTTCAATACAAAATGTCATCTTGCAACAGATTCTGAATTGCATATTCTAAATCTATAATGTTCCATTCGAAGATGTATAGTACAATATACCCTCATGCAATGATCAAAGAAACAATAATTCATTTTAGAGCCTGAAAACTGTGTGGTCATCACAGCACTAGATGAATCAGGCATTGAGAAGCTGTCAGCTAGAATAATACTATATCATCAACAATACGAAATACAGGTAGATGCATGCACAATATACAGAGTGAATAATTAAACAACCAAACAGGCAAACATGCTCGTGAAAATGGGATGCTGGCCAAATAGCTGTTTTCAGGATTACATCCTTTCCGCCTACATGCCTCAAGTTTAATAGAGATGTTAGCTTATATTACAATCCTAGTCCTAGTCAATGCTAAGAAGCTAAATCAATACATAATACTATGTAGACATTATTACTACACATTGAGTTCCTTATACTAATCAACACAAATGCATGTTTCAAGGTGGTTTTCTAGAATAACAAAACAAAATCTTCAGACTTGAGAAGATAACTATAGAAAGCTCACATATATATCCTCCCATGCTGGCACGTGAATCAGCAGCCACCATGACACCTTCCTTAAATATAAAGGCAAGAGTTGTTGTTCCCTTTGCAGGCTTCACCATCTGTACTGCTTCTCTTTGAAACCCATCAAACTAATGCAATCCAAAAACAAAAGCCAAAAAGTTACAACCACAGCATGACACCAAGAGGTACCTACTATATTTTATCAAAATACAAAAAGCAAAAGAAGAAAAATCACATCAGCGGCAATAGGAAGTTCAAACTTCAGTTCAGTCGAGATCTCATTGCTAAGTTCATTCGGGTTTCCACAAAGCGGGGTGGAGGCGCTGAGCCCACTGAAATCAATCTTCATCATTTTCCCTGAAACCAATCCACCAAACCACGAATCAATTCTTCATAAAACTAAACAGAACACCTCGAAAATTATAATTAATTACAAAATTACAAAAATAATGTACTATTAGATCACGACAGATTATGACATAAACCCTAATCCAGTAATTACATTGCGATCTAAATTTGAACTTGTGACATACAAGATGAATGCCGAAAAATGTCTTTACCTTTTCTTCGTCGAGTAATAGCAGATAAATTCACGATTGTGAAGAAATAACAGAAAAATGTGTTTTGAATAGACAAAACTAGACGATTTCTTCCGCTGCAATACACCACTGAAACGGGTTCGATGGAGTTCCAGGCTAAATTTGACCAGAAAGGTTTGAAACTTAAATAGCCCAATCGCCCAAAATGGAGTCAGTTCACAAACTTGCGGTACAACCGGAAAGTGACTGCATTTATTGGGCTTGATGTTGGGCTGTCCAATAAGTCCATGTACTTGCCAAACCAATACAAGGTGCGAGCAGGCCTAGTCTATAGTAATCTCCCAAACAAATTAGCAGATGTTTGCATATAAATTTTAATGTATTTTTATGAGCAGGAAGAGAGAGAATTAATAAAGTTAAATGGTAAAGATTTAATAATATAAGTAGACCCTATGAGATATGTGATGTAATTTGTTTGATCAAATTTAAATTTTAAAAAGTAACAGAATGTATTAATTAATAAGAGTATGAAAACATGCTCGTTATAAATTTTTTTGCTTGCAATAAAAAAAATATACATTTTTGTTTCTTTTAATTGTACCATAATGATATAAGGTTTATCTTAACAAGGCAGGACGTCATCTATTACACATTCAGTCTAAAATTTTCAACACTATCGAGAATAACACCATTTCATGTGAGCCACCATAACGAATACCATAACTAAGCACTTTATAAGCTATTTCAAAAGAGAGCATATTTGATTTTCCATTTTTTTCTTTAACTATTAGATGTAATCGGCCCACATGCTCATTCAAGTAGGGCTTGTTCTCTACACTATCTTTTTTTACTAACTTTCATTAATTTTTTCTCTCTCATTATTTTCAACCACCCATACAATTACTTTATATTTTTTAATGTATGTTTTTTTAATTTTTAACCACACATTTAATACGTCGTTTGACTAAATCAACATAAATCAATAATATTTTCTATCAAACAAAGCTGTAAACTAAGTTCATGATATGTGATTTTTTGATTGAATGACAGAAGAAAGGGAACAAAACCTCAAAGTTCAAACTCATTTTAAGATTTAATTTGATATATGCAACAACAATTAAGTTTCGTTGAAATATTTTTCTGTATAAAAATTAAAATTCATTATTAATCACACATAGAAAGCAACTTTTTAATCAAATAACTCCAACCAAATACATTTATGATCAAGGATATACTTATTATGAATTTGATCCAATCTCAAGCTCTCAGCGCCGGAACTTTGTTATAAGTCCAACGTTTAACGTGGAGCCAACCCCTACTGTCAAGTGGCCGTCCAACCCTACTTATCAATCCACTGATGTTATGTGACTGCTCCATAACACACCACGTCAATACTGGAAAAATTACAGCATTGAGATTAGAAAGGGGTTAATACTTATTACCCTCATTACAAATACTATTGTAACTCATGACAACCGACAATGGGCAAGCACATCATGCAAAGAAGGTGCATGCAACCTACTTTCTTGCAGTATCACATGCATCAAATGAATGTACACTACAATGTTCATAGAAAGCTACATATAGGAATGCAAAAGCGTAACTAAGACCCCACTACTATTTATTATGGACTAATTCTTACATTATCTCATTTATTTCTGTAAGTCCCCCTTAATTTTTTTTTTCCCTGTGTAATAATTAAAGGAGTAGTTAGAAAATCTGTTGACTGTGACCTAACTTAACAATCTCTCTCTGGTGAATAGGCCTTGTTGCATAGCATTTGAGCTATAATCACTTACAAATAGAGTAATGTATTAATGATGGCAATGGCGTTGAAAATGGACTAAACGTATACCGTGGAATGATTTTAAAAACAATTCTAGAATTGAGAATTGAGAATATTGAGAAAATTAGAAAGTACATTTTTGGTTTGTGAGTTAAGTTTCTGTTTAACAAAAAATAAAATAAAATAAAATAAAATAATTAGGAGGGAATGTGATTTCCTATAAGGATCTGTAGTTAAAAGATAAAGAAATTTATTCAAGAATATGGGATTTAACATTTTGTGGCCACAAATTCTGTAAAGAAGGATCCAATTGGAAATGGGTCCATTTCCTTAATTATGTTTGTACTAGGAATGCTTGGTTTTAATGATAGTGTCCGTGAATATGCTCACCTTTTGCAAATTACTCTCTTTTATGGCTAGTAATTTGACACCGCATAACTACGCTAGGATGCGTTTGGCAACATTTCAAGGACAAGGATTACAAATAATGTGTTGAGGTAAAGTATGGAGATTGTTAATCTTTTAAATTAATATCATAAAAACACTGGGTAGAATCGTACTTTTTGACGGTCAAACTCAACACGTTGCATTTTATAGACATAAACATTAATAACAACAAAATAATATCGCAAAGAGCTGTTAGTAAATGTATATATTCATTTATACGTTTTAATTTGAGATTTATATATGAGTTTTGCTTTAGAACAGATTCACTTTATGTGACATCATATAAAATGTAACGCAATTTATTCAAAATTTTATTAAAATAAGTTAGTTATTTTTGTTCATGTTCTTTCTTATTTCACATAAAGGCCCATAAGAATTAAAAATTGAAATGCTAACACACAATCAAACAAGCTCTTAACCTTGCAATCAAGATAAATATGTTACGCTCTTTCAAAAAAAAAAAAAGAAAGATAAATATGTTACGCAAAACTTTGCTGCCTATAAAGCAAAGCTCGTTGTCAAATGAGGGTGGTTCAATTTTTATTTTTATTTTTTCCTGAAGGGGAAATGGGTGTGGTTTCTTGAAGAAAGAGAAAATAAATTTTCAAAATACAAGAAACAGGTGAAAAATTTTAAATTTTTATATTGAAATTTAAAAATTCTAGTGGAAAAAATAAAAGGGAAAATGGGTCAAGACTAAAAGTGCAGAAAATTTATTATTTTCAAATTGAACTTTGTATCTAGCTGTTAACTCTCATGGCCATCTCTACTCAAAAGTAAAAGAATTCACTTATTTCTTAATTGAATATTCCATGTGATGGAACATGCGAATTATTAGGGCACCAATCATCTTTGAAACATCTTCCAAATTGTAATCCCATGTTTCATTCTATTTGTTTAAAAGGAAAACAGAAGGAACTGGTTCAAAAAGTACCTAAATTCTTGCTATTGTTAGGACATATGATATCTTTTAGAGGAGGTCAAATGCTTCTAGCTAAACTAATCTAGACTTGAGTTTGAAGTCCTTTGGAATATGCATCATCAACCACCGGCGAAGCAAAGTGATTAATTCAAATAAACTAATACTATAAATTTTTTCATAATTTTGTGTAATTTTGTCTCTTTATTAAGTTTGTACACGCCCTAAGTGTTGGGATTATGAATTGATTCAATGAGTACAACAAAAGTTAGTCAATAATCAATTCTTTTGAAGGCGTTTTGAAAGAGATTATGTGAAAAATGTGATTTTCAGATGTATAGTTAAAAACATAGATGTAGACTTTGTAATGCCCTGTTCATGTTCGTCCCGAATACGAATATAAGTCCGTATATGATTAAGGTATATGAGTGCGAAATAGGATGATGACCTGTCAATATGACAGATATGTGTACGATAGGTTTATGGTATGTTTGGAAGTATATGAAATGCCTCGGGATCCGAAACGACCTTCAAAGTCATGAAAATGGGAAAATTCGAACTGTAATTACATCAGAATGTCAATATTACGGCCGTAAAAAGTCGTGTTACTACCAGTAATGGTTCAAGGGTTACTACCAGAATGATGGTTACTACCAGAAGGTATAATAGTTACTACCGTAAAGTGTGAACAGTGGAAATGTCCCAAAAGTTTCAGAGAAAGTAAATTACGGTCAGATGAGTCGAGATACGGCCAGTATGGTTGTAGTTACTACCAGTAAGGCCTAAAGATACTGACCATAAGGTCAAAACAGGGAAGAACAGAAGTGCAGAGGTCAGTGTTACTACCAGTAAGGATATTGGGTTACTGGCCGTAAGTCAAGGGTTACTACGCCAGAATGGGAAAGTTACTACTGTAATTATAAGTCGTACAGAACCGGTTTTAAGGTCTTCTCGGTCATTTTTGGGGATTATTCTACCATATTCAATCCCTAGGACCCCAATCCACCCAAGAACATCCTCAAGACTCCCAATCCATGTTAGGTAATGGGGTGATACATGTCTACCATCAAGGTTATGCAAGGAAGAAGAAGAAGGGAAAGGAAGAGAGAAGAGGAAGAGGAAGCTTGGGGTTGGCTCTTTGCTTGGTTGCTTGGTTTCCTTATGAATCAAGGTGAGTAATAGTTGCTTTACACATGGAAAGATGTAAATATATGATTCACATAGAATTATCCAAGAAATATGCATGTTTATGATGTTTATGAATATGTAGAGGATACTAGCATCTATTGGCCTTGTTGTATGTTATGTCATGAAGTGATTATGTGATATATATGTTTATGTGGCTTATGTGATCCTCAATGCTTGCTCTTGTGACTTATGTAGCTACAAGAAGTCATGGAAACTTGAAAGTAGGGAAATCTAGTTATAAATGCATGTTTCTATGAGGTATACGGTTAAATGTGATATGTGATGAGGATATGGTTGTGACGTATATGTTTATGTGAGCCAATAATCATATGTTAGGTCCGTATGTGTTATGTGGATCAATGGGACGTTATGAGACGTTATGTGTGAAACGTCCATGTAGGAATGTGTAATACTATATGTATGTGAAATGTTTATGAAATGCTTGATGCATACGGAAAGGATATAATGCTCTTATGTGATGATAATGACATGATTGTGAAGCCTTGTAGATGTGATATGTATGATAATGACGATGATGTTATGAAAGGCAACCAAGGCTTAAAAAGGTAAACGTTATGTACAATCATGTCATGAGCATATGTATGTGATGTTGACTGCCGGTGCTTACAAATATGTTATGGTCTTCCGGAATAGGCCCCGCGAAGAGGATGGAGACCTTTGGTCGAAGTCTCACGCGGCCCGCAAGAGGATTGAGATTACGACCAACATGTTGGAGATCACGGCCAACATGTCATGTTACGTTATGTTATGTTATGATATGGCGCCTTTGTAAGCATACGGTCAGCAACAGGGCCCAATGACAGGAAGAAAATGGTGACACGAGCATTCCATGCACTGCATTGCATCTCTATTATCCATTGAGTCTTTGTGACTCACTCTATGTATGTTTATGTGTTATGCTTAGGATACGTGCAAAGGAGTTGGCGAAGAGTCTTCCAGATGTGATGACGTTGGTGTGTGATTGGGAAAGGGAATCAGACGATCCTATGCGCTACGAAATGGTAAGCCGAAACCCTAGAACATTTTAAAGTATGCACTTTGGGTTTCGAATACGATATGAATGAGTAGCGTGCCCTAGTTCCAACATATTGACATATAAACAAAATGATCCAAGGAAAAAATGATTAGCCGGAACCATGCCACAGCAGCAGCGGCCACCATCGCCGCTGCGTCCAGGGGCAGCGGCGACCGTCGCCGCTGCCTTACCATCGCAGCGGCCGTCGCCAGATTATTGAGCAATGCGGCGAACTTCGCCACAAATCTGCAAATCCGCGAATCTGCGGCCAGGAACGCCGCGCAATAGCGGCGGCGACCGCTTGTCAGCGCCCTGCTGTCGATGGCTAGGGCATATCATGGTAGCGGCGACTCTCATGGCTACTGCCGGCGGTGGCGCGATTTCCGGTGACACAAAACATCTCCCTCCCTCATTCTTTTTTTTATTTTGGATATTGGTTTTATGCCACTATAAGACGTGTTATTTCGAGGGACAATTGGTCATATCCAAGCTGTCCGGATTTTAGATGTGCCAAGAAGGTTGCTCCGGCTGGAGATGAGTTCTTGTGTGGAAAATGTCATAAGAAAACTAAGGAGCCTGTTCATAAATATAACATGAAGTTTTCGGTCGAAGATGGTGATTCCTTCACTACTGTTCATATGTGGGACGAGCAGTGCACACTTCTCATTGGCAAGACAGCTATTCAGTTGCGTAGGGAAATGGATGAGGTTAGTTTATAGTTACATTTGATTATTTTATAATTCCTGCTTGAATTATAGCTATTATATAGTCCCCTTAATTTTTTGTGTTTTATTCTTATTAATAATACATATATATTTGGTAGGCTGATGAACATGACAATCCTCCTAAGGATATTTTGGCAGTGGTCGGGAAAAGCTGTCTCTTCAAGGTTTATAATTATACTAATGATAGTGGGGGTGCAAGGACTTATACAATCAATGAATTTTGTGTTGACCCAAAAGTGCTTGAGTTGTATGAGCCAAGAGATAAAGAAGTTGTCGAGGTAATACACTTAATAATGTAAGTTGAGGTTTTCTACAATCTTATGGTTTTTCACATATGTAATTTGCTATTCTCTATTGACTATTCCTAGGTGTATGACTCGGATGATGATCTTGACCTCATGTTTCCCAACGATACTCAGAGTGACTCAAATGCGGTACATCTCCTATAAGTTTATCCTCTTTTACCCTTGGGACATTCATTTAATATGACATCCTTAAAAGTCTTTTCTCTCATTATAATGTAGCCTCAGGAATCCATTACTGAAGCTAATGGTGACACTGCCAATACACCATCATCAAAGCGTCATGTGGATGAAGATAGTGATCATGTTGGTGCTACACCCACTACCCAAAATTCGTCAAACAAAAAGCTAAAAGGTGTGAAGATCGAGAAGTGATGGGGGATGAATATTTGGCTTTTTCTAGAGTTATTAGACTGCATTTCTTTGGTTGTTTTATTAGCTTCTTTGAGAGAATTTAGGCACGGGATTTGGGATTTAGCAATTTGTTGCTTACATAGTTGAGATTTGGGATATATTTCAATTTGACATTGCTGCGTTTAAAATATAATTCAGGTTGACCTTGCGTGGTTAAAAATATATTTCAGTAGGGTATTAAAGTGTATATTGAATGGAACCAGTTCCCTTGCCCCTATGTTAAAGATATTTTTATGAATGTCGGCTAAGATTATAGAAAAACGTAAACAAATTATACATCAAATGCCTTGGTCAAAAGTTCTTAGTTGATGCTATGATATGTGGTTTAGCAATATTGCTCCTTTTTATTTACTCATAATGTTTTGAGTTCCTTTGATAGTATCAGTTAAAATTGGAATTTTGATGATTTCGTAGATGTGGTTACACTACGACTGCCATTACATAGTAAAAATGAACAAAAGGAGATGGGAGTGAGCAAGACAAACACTATCCTAAGTAAGCCATGGCGTAAGGTCGGCTAAGGATGCCAGTGCCAACCATGGCTGTGACGGTACGAAACATCGAGTACCACCATTTGCCTTCAGGGGCCGAACCTTTTTGGGTCCATTTTTCGTCGGCAGGAACTACCCACACAATAGCACATACTCATAAACTAATTTGCGTAAAATTTATAGGAATTTATAGGCTTCAAAATGATTGAAAAAGAATTAACTTTAGGCTCTCAAGGAGTTGGACGAGATGAAACCATGTTTGTGCTGAAAGAACTACACCCCAAGAATGTAGGACACAAGTGTCTATCATCATGTATTTGTAGTAGTTGATACTCAAAATTTTGCTACATGGACTTAAGAGCTAACTTTTCTTTCAAGTAGTTGGAGGGCACATTCAAAATTGATATTTTTAAATATTACAATCATGTGTCACATTTTAAAATACACTGGTCTTATACATAAATAGAGTTACCATATTAAAATACATCTTATCATAAAGCTATTTCATGGCCTTTTAATCAGAAAAGCTCAATGGAGATTATATTTTATTGAATAAATTATAGTTCGAGTTGGACAATGATAATGGGTCGGTGGGAATTTTGAACTTAGAGTTACCATATTAAACTACACCTTATTGTAATATGAAATCATATATATGGAAAGAAGGTATACGGCTCTGTAAATTATAGTTCCATAAGGAAAATAAAACTAATGTTTGACAAGGGATGTATTCCAAAATTCATTGGAGTTTATATAATTAAAATCAAGGGAGGTATTCCATAATTCAGTAACCGCAAGCATTGGCTATCAAGATAAATAAATCTATAGAAGCAAACCCAAACATAGACTACATGAAGCCACCTTTTTCCTTACGCGAAGCCACCTAAGAAAAATTGCATCACTAGGAAAAGCTTTGGATAGAATTAACACCTCACGTTTGACTACAAATTTGATTAGGAGTTTGTTCGAGTCCGCGTTATTGTGAATCGATTGGTGGAGATTTTAACCCTCGTGTATATATATAGAGACATCATCACATTAGTGTTCTTTTCCAATTACTATTCTATGTTGGGCATAAATCGGTGATATCTCTGGATTATTTTATCTAGATTTATTCTCATTCCCAAAGTGGAAAAGTGTCTTACTGTCTTCGGGTAAAGAGGTATGGCTCTAACTACAATTTTCGTATTTCCTCATCTCTCTAATTATCTCTGTAATGTGTTGCCAATCCTGCGGTCAATTTTTATTGGTTCTATTCAAGTTCTCTGATTTGACATGTTTCTCTATATCTGTTAATATTTTTGTAATGTGAGATTCAATTCCGGCTTTTCTGCGATTTATTCAACTTCACGGTATGGAAATTGTCATAATCATAATCGTAACTGATAAAGAGAATAGGATAACTCTATATGCTGTGTATATGGATAATTTGAAGGCATGTCGTAATCACGTTTTACACATTCTTACGATATATATTCAATATCTGAGACATGATACGTCTTTGAAAATTAATTAATATAGATAATTGTGAAAGCATCTCTTGCACGTTTTACACTGTTATGTAAACAAGAAGTGGAATGTTGACGAAGTATTCGAATTAAATTGCCAAGTAATCCATTCTTGATTGTGTAGATATGATCAAGCTTCAATTTAACTGCATTTCGGAAAAATAAATAATAATAAAGAAAGAATCAAATTAACACGATATTTGGATCCAATAATTCAACTGATAGTTGGCATATGCCTTTAGTCGATTTCCATTAGAATAGAGCGCAATCCGTCAACCCAGTTTGATTTTCCGTGGATTTGGTTTAATTGCCTAAGATCAATCCTTCTTATTGTTGGTTTTGGTTTTGTTTTGGATTAGTTTATCATCTGATTTTGATGACATTGGCAAATTAGTGATACATATTTAGTAGCTAGCGTCTCTAATTCACTCGGATTCACGTCGAGTTTTGCCCCGTTTTCAAATGTCTATTTTGTTGATGAATCGGATTCACGTCAAGTTTTGCCCCATTTTCAAATATCTATTTTGTTGATGAAATTGATTGTGGAACTTGTGGTATTGCATTTAACTGAATGCCAGTGATAAAAAATGAAATTTTAGCTTTTTCGGAGATCTTATTGATTATTATTTTGGGAATATATAGTGTTAATTTATGTTGCAATGAGGAAATTGACAAAGCCAGCTACTACTTCAAAAGGAAGGGGACGGCCTCTTAATGAAAATGGTATTGCATATTAATACCATCTATTTAGTAGAAACTATGTAATTATTTTTTTAAATCTTACTAATGCAAATATTTTCACAGATACAATTGAATCACAGTCAAAGAAATCGCGTTCATCCGCAATAGAATCGCGTTCATCCGCAATGGACAATTCTCTTAACGTCACTAGCACCATCGGTTTGTTCAATAGTACTTCACCTTCGACTATTCATGCGTCGTTGTCTAATGTCAATAATGGTATGTTTATTTTAAATACATTTAATCATTCTGGATTGTCCTTCTACTTGAAACCCAAACCTTTATCCTTTATCCTTTACTATATATATTCACACGAATTTTTACAAATGAATTGTTGTGCTGATCCGGGTTCTAAGTAATGGTAAATTATTTGTTAAGTTCACATATCTAGCTATAGATTTAGTAATTATTTTGAAATTGTTTTAATAAGCACTATTAATCCATTGCATTCGTATCATAGTGAACACATCATGTGGCAATAGCGTTTTGAACAATCAAGCAATTTGTATCTTAGTTGATCAAGTTCATCCTGGTGGAGTTGATGATGGGGGTCCAGGCCATGTTATTAATACTACTGTGACAACACTTGATGATTTTTTTGATTATTCGACGCGTTCTGGTATAACTAAGGGTAAGTTTTATTAATGAATAGTGCTTATTCATTAAAAAAACATTTTCCGTCTGCTTTATTTCTCATTTTTCATTTACTTAAAACATTATTTTTAGCATTACATTATGTTACCCAGTAACGTTTTTAATATATAAATCAATGTTCGACTTAGTTATACCAACACCCCATGGTCGTTCGAGTTGCGGCACCATTTTACCAACATCAAATCCTGTAATTAAGAGTAAGTAGATATTAAAATACATACGTACTTTAATCCTCTTTATCTACGTATAAGTTGGTGTTTACCAATTTCTTATATTAATCACGATTACTTTGTTTTCAAATTAGTTACACGAACGCACGGACCTGGCCTTACTTTTGGACCACGAGATTCAACCACGTCCAATGAACAGGAGTCCTTAAATAATAATGGCATTCCTACCTCTGCTGATAATAGGAATCGACATGGTGTTCACGGTTTATCTCTACCTACAACACGTTGTGTTAGAATTGACAGAGCTGCTCAAAGGAAAGTGGTTAATCAAAATGCTACAACGTCATCATCAAATATTTGTAAGTTCGTTTAAAGAAATAGTGATTATTAAAAGAATTGATGCTTCAATTAGAATTATTATATATTTTTCCTTTACCTTATTCACTTTTTTGGTAGTGTAATTTTTAGTGAAGTGTTTTCAAAAGGTTTTTTAAAAATATGACTAATTATATTTGTTTCCGTTGTACATGGTTTTACTATTTGGTTAATGAAATAATGTCATGCGCTAAAGGTATAAGAATAATATTTTTAATCGTAACTCAGGCCATAACACCACTCAACATGCAGTTGGTAGTTCATCCTGCTCTATAGTAAGAAGTGGTAGAAATCATGGTGCTGGTCCAGGCGCCATGCAAAATGTGGATGATGGAAATGATTCTTCCGATTTTGGTACGTATTATTATTAAAATATATTTGTTATTAACTTTCTTACATTTTCTTCAAGGACATTGTAGTCGCCAACTTCAATTATTTAATTCGTATCATGTAGCCATGTTTTCTACATATGGAGTGCTTTATTTAATGTATTTTTTCCTATAATTATTTTAGTTAATGATTTTTTTCCTTTAATTATTTTAGGTAATGAGTTTCCTGAATTGACGGAGAATTCTTCTGGAGATGAAGTTGACCATGAGTTATACGATGGTATGTAAAATAAAATGAAGCAAATTTCTATTTTGTATATATATATATATATATATATATATTATGAATTACGGTTGTTAATTATATGTTCTGTTCAATTCAGGTGATAACATCGAGTGTTCCGATTTCTCAATGGCCGGTAATCATTTGTTTTATTTCCCTTGTCATATAAATTGATATTTAAAAGATTTTCGCTAATATTACAGAATTCACTATGTGTCGACATTAGATCATCTGTATTGTTTGATTTTTATTCTCTAATTTGCTTTTACGAATGCGGCACTATGTATGTATGCATTCTTTATTTTGTATGTCTAAAAAATGTTTAAATTTTTTGTAGTATACATTGATATTGGAGACGCCGTATATTCCTGCGAGTACTGCGGGGCTATTTTTTGGTATGCTGAGAGAAGGAAAAATCTATCTACGAAAGATAATCCGAAATTTACCATGTGCTGTAATCAAGGCAACGTAGTGCTTCCATTAGTGAAGGATCCTCCCCGAGTACTCAAAGGTTTGATTTTTGGACATGACCAAAGGAGCAAACATTTTATGGACAACATCCGGTCATATAACTCCATGTTTTCATTCACTTCAATGGGTGGAAAAATAGATAGGGGGGTGAATAGAGGCAAAGGTCCTCGCATATTTAGGTTGAATGGTCAGAACCACCATAATATCGGTTCTTTGCTTCCATCGGAAGGTGAACAATCAAAGTACTTGCAGATGTACATACAGGACCCTCACAATGAAATTGTGAATAGAATAGAAGCTGTCAGGTTAGATTTAATGATACTCTATCATATTTTTCATTTCATGATTTTTTTCCTACGCCAACATCTGCAAAACAACAATGCCTATTGTAACACTACATTGTCTATTTTTTGGGGTCTAATAGGTCCGAAGGAGTAAAGAACTTGTACGTTAATATTGTTTCAGATTTGAAGGATATGCTAGATGAACATAACGTGCTGGCTAAGACTTTTAGAATGGCACGGGATAGATTGAATGACACTGATTTTGTCGACATTAAGATGAAGCTTATTGGAAAGAGAAGTGGGGATGGTAGACAATATAACCTTCCACAGCAAAATGAAGTTGCTACTTTGATTAGGGGCGACATAACTTTTGATCGACTTGAGCGTGACGTGATCGTTCACAGAAAAGGTGGAGGCCTCCAGCGTATGAATCATCTAAATCCTTCGTTTCTTGGTCTCCAATATCCATTGCTGTTTCCTTTTGGAGAGGATGGATATAGGGAGGATGTTTATCTTACGCGTGCGTTGAAAGCATCCTTTAAAGGTAGAAAGCATGTTAGTACGAGACAATATTTTGCATATAGGATACAAGAGAGGTTGAATGAGTCACCGTATATTTTGCGGTGTAGGAGGTTGTTTCAACAATTCTTGGTCGATGCCTATACAATGATTGAGACGTCTCGGATGAAACGGGTCCGTACACATCAGTAGGAGTTGAGATCTGAAAGTTATCGCGGACTTCGATGCACACGGACGTGGTGAAACTAATCCGGCAAGGTTGGGAAAGATGGTGGTGTTGCCTAGCAGTTATATTGGGAGTCCGAGAAATATGATTGGGAATTATCAGGATGCCATGGCGATATGTCGATGGGCTGGATATCCAGAGTTATTCATCACCTTTACATGTAATCCTAAGTGGCCGTAAATCACACGTTTCGTTGAGGCTAGAGGAATTCGGCCTGAGGATCGACCAGACATTGTTTGTAGGGTATTCAAGATCAAGCTAGACCAACTAATCAATGATATAAAGAAAAACCAGATATTTGGGAAGACTAAAGCAGGTAAGTTATCATTATTTTAAAGCATTTTTTATGTTAAAAGTTATATCATTTCCTCAAACTTTTGAATTATTTTTTGTTATACAACCTATGTCTTCTATTTTTAGTATTGACATTTGTTTTCCCTGTGCAGTGATATATACTGTGGAGTTCCAAAAGCGTGGTTTGCCACATGCACATATATTGCTGTTTATGGCCTTGAGATGCCAAGAGCCGACTGCGGCGCAGATTGATAGGATAATATCTGCGAGAGATCACGACAAAGAGTCTCGGCTGAATACTATAATCTGGTCAAAGATCTTATGATTCATGGTCCATGTGGTGTTTTCAATAAGAATTCTCCCTGTATGGTTAAAGAAAATGCACAAAGCATTTTCCCAAAAAATTTGTCCCCTGCACAAGTATTGATAAAGGTGGGTTTCCTATCTATAGGCGTCGAGACAATGGAAGAACGGTTGAGAAAAGTGGAATTATCCTTGACAATAGATATGTAATCCCTCACAACCCTTACTTGCTTTTGAAGTACGGCGCACATATTAATGTCGAGTGGTGTAGCCAGACCAGGTCTATTAAGTACCTGTTCAAATACATAACCAAGGGTAATGATCGGATCACTGTTGCATTTTCAAAAAATGTTGACTCTAATTCTATAGAATCTAACGACGAGATTAAGTCGTATTATGATTGTCGATACATCTCAGCATGTGAGGCAGCCTGGCGGATATTCAGTTTCCCAATAAACTATAGGGATGTCCCGGTCGAGCGTCTGAACTTTCATCTTCCTGGGGAACAAAGTATTGTATATACTGAGGGCGACGAGGTCGAGACAGTGTTGAGGCGGTCCTCTGTGAAACAAAGCAAGTTTATGGCATGGATGAAGGCAAATCAGGAATATCCAGCAGCTAGGGAACTTACCTATGCAGAGTTTCCTAATCACTTCGTATGGAATAAGAAAACTCATGAGTGGGTTCCTAGAAAAAATGGTTTTGCTGTTGGTCGATTGTTTTTTGTTCGGCCTGGCACCGGAGAGAGGTATTGTCTATGTGTTTTGTTTGTTTATGATCCATCTTTTACTTCATTAAAATTCACTATTTTAAAAATATTTTTCCGTTCCTTCTTTTTAGGTACTATCTACGCATGTTATTAAATCATGTACGTGGTCCCAAATGTTATCGTGACATAAGGACAATAGATGGAAAAGTATATAATACTTTCAGAGAAGCATGCTACGCTCGAGGACTTTTAGATGACGACAAAGAATACATCGATGGGATAATCGAGGCGAGTCACTGGGCTTCTGAATTTTCCCTACGAAATTTATTCGTGACTGTATTGGTCACTGATTGCTTGGATAGGCCCGAGGCATTGTGGGAAAAGTGCTGGCAATATCTATCCAATGACATTGAAAACAATCACCGCAGGAGTCTTAACAACCGAGGTACTATTTACAGAGCAGAACTTTCATATCGTTTCTTCATTTCAACAACCAGGGCTAATTGTGCAAGCTTTTGTTGCAGATATTCATTTAACTGATGATCAGAAAAAGAATTATGCCCTGGTTGAGATTGAGAAATTGCTCCGGCAACGAGGGAAAAGCCTTGGCGACTACGACGGAATGCCATTTCCGGATACTTCTTATTTCACTTCTCCAGACAATATTTTGATACACGATGAATTGGACTATGATAAGAGCATGTTGGCTGAAGAACATTCCAGATTGCTATCAGAGCTAACCGACGAACAACGCAGTGTTTATGACACTGTGATCAGCGCCGTTGACAGTGATGATGGTGGTGTCTTCTTTTTGTATGGACATGGAGGTACTGGAAAAACTTTCTTGTGGAGGACCATGTCGGCTGCGATCAGGTCTCGTGGTGAAATAGTTCTTAATGTAGCGTCTAGCGCTATAGCTTCACTCCTTCTACCGGGGGGAAGGACTGCGCATTCAAGGTTTTCCATCCCTTTGAATGTAGACGAAGATTCAGTATGTAACATCAAACAGGGAAGTCATTTGGCTGAGCTTATAGAAAGGACAAAGTTGATAATTTGGGATGAAGCTCCCATGATGAACAAGCATTGTTTCGAAGCCTTGGATCGTACAATGCAGGACATTGCCAAATTTAGCAACCCAAAAGGTAGCCAACAACCATTTGGTGGGAAGACTATTGTGTTTGGAGGGGATTTTAGACAGATACTTCCAGTTATACCAAATGGATCTCGGCAACAGATCGTAAATGCGTCTCTAAATTCATCCATCTTATGGGACCATTGTAAAGTGCTAAAACTCACGAAGAACATGAGATTGCGCAATCTTCCGGGAGATACGAATTCCGATGAACTTCAAAAGTTTTCGGAGTGGATTTTGAGCATTGGCAATGGAGAGATTGGAGGCCCTAACGATGGTGAGGCTGAAATTGAAATACCCGCCGATCTTTTGGCTCCACATACATCGGATCCCGTTAAATCTATTGTAGATAGCACATACCCTAACTTTCTAACTGAGGGACGTTCACCATCTTACTTAAATGGGAGAGCTATACTTGCACCTACCATTGAAGATGTCGGCATGGTCAATGACTATATGGTTGGGAAGAACCTGTCAGAGATGAGGACATATTATAGCTCGGATTCCACGTGTAAGTCTGATGATTGCGATACAGAACTACTTAGAGAAATTCACACACCCGAATTCTTGAACGGGATTAGTTGCTCTGGAGTGCCAAATCATGTTTTGAGGTTGAAGGAGGGCGTTCCAATAATGTTGATGCGTAACATAGATCACTCTGCTGGTTTGTGTAACGGTACTCGCCTGATAGTTACTAGACTCGGAGATCATGTCATTGAGGCAAGGGTTTTGTCCGGCATAAATGCTGGAAAGGATTTTCTGATCCCTAGGTTGAGTCTAACTCCATCAGATATAAGATTGCCTTTCACCTTTCAGAGGAGACAGTTTCCTTTGATGGTCTGCTACGCTATGACCATCAATAAGAGCCAGGGACAGACTCTCACTGATGTTGGGGTCTTTTTGAGGAAACCAGTCTTCACTCATGGCCAACTCTACGTCGCGATATCAAGGGTAACGAATAGAAAAGGTTTGAAGTTTGTGATATGTGACTATGATGGTCGTCCAACTACCGTAACCACAAATGTTGTCTATAAAGAAGTATTTAGTAACTTATAATTTCATACTGGATCTGATTGGATATGTCGTGTTCAATCATTGATTATGTTAATTAAGTTTATTGTTCTCAGCCAATATTTAATTTACTTTACCAAGCTCTTATGTTAATATGACTAAGATCTATCAATTTTCTACAAAGTAAGGCCCCCGTGCAACGCACGGGTGAAATAGCTAGTTTTTATGAGTAGGAAGAGAGAGAATTAATAAAGTTAAATGGTAAAGATTTAATAATATAAGTAGACCCTATGAGATATGTGATGTAATTTGTTTGATCAAATTTAAATTTTAAAAAGTAACAGAATGTATTAATTAATAAGAGTATGAAAACATGCTCGTTATAAATTTTTTTGCTTGCAATAAAAAAAATATACATTTTTGTTTCTTTTAATTGTACCATAATGATATAAGGTTTATCTTAACAAGGCAGGACGTCATCTATTACACATTCAGTCTAAAATTTTCAACACTATCGAGAATAACACCATTTCATGTGAGCCACCATAACGAATACCATAACTAAGCACTTTATAAGCTATTTCAAAAGAGAGCATATTTGATTTTCCATTTTTTTCTTTAACTATTAGATGTAATCGGCCCACATGCTCATTCAAGTAGGGCTTGTTCTCTACACTATCTTTTTTTACTAACTTTCATTAATTTTTTCTCTCTCATTATTTTCAACCACCCATACAATTACTTTATATTTTTTAATGTATGTTTTTTTAATTTTTAACCACACATTTAATACGTCGTTTGACTAAATCAACATAAATCAATAATATTTTCTATCAAACAAAGCTGTAAACTAAGTTCATGATATGTGATTTTTTTGATTGAATGACAGAAGAAAGGGAACAAAACCTCAAAGTTCAAACTCATTTTAAGATTTAATTTGATATATGCAACAACAATTAAGTTTCGTTGAAATATTTTTCTGTATAAAAATTAAAATTCATTATTAATCACACATAGAAAGCAACTTTTTAATCAAATAACTCCAACCAAATACATTTATGATCAAGGATATACTTATTATGAATTTGATCCAATCTCAAGCTCTCAGCGCCGGAACTTTGTTATAAGTCCAACGTTTAACGTGGAGCCAACCCCTACTGTCAAGTGGCCGTCCAACCCTACTTATCAATCCACTGATGTTATGTGACTGCTCCATAACACACCACGTCAATACTGGAAAAATTACAGCATTGAGATTAGAAAGGGGTTAATACTTATTACCCTCATTACAAATACTATTGTAACTCATGACAACCGACAATGGGCAAGCACATCATGCAAAGAAGGTGCATGCAACCTACTTTCTTGCAGTATCACATGCATCAAATGAATGTACACTACAATGTTCATAGAAAGCTACATATAGGAATGCAAAAGCGTAACTAAGACCCCACTACTATTTATTATGGACTAATTCTTACATTATCTCATTTATTTCTGTAAGTCCCCCTTAATTTTTTTTTCCCTGTGTAATAATTAAAGGAGTAGTTAGAAAATCTGTTGACTGTGACCTAACTTAACAATCTCTCTCTGGTGAATAGGCCTTGTTGCATAGCATTTGAGCTATAATCACTTACAAATAGAGTAATGTATTAATGATGGCAATGGCGTTGAAAATGGACTAAACGTATACCGTGGAATGATTTTAAAAACAATTCTAGAATTGAGAATTGAGAATATTGAGAAAATTAGAAAGTACATTTTTGGTTTGTGAGTTAAGTTTCTGTTTAACAAAAAATAAAATAAAATAAAATAAAATAATTAGGAGGGAATGTGATTTCCTATAAGGATCTGTAGTTAAAAGATAAAGAAATTTATTCAAGAATATGGGATTTAACATTTTGTGGCCACAAATTCTGTAAAGAAGGATCCAATTGGAAATGGGTCCATTTCCTTAATTATGTTTGTACTAGGAATGCTTGGTTTTAATGATAGTGTCCGTGAATATGCTCACCTTTTGCAAATTACTCTCTTTTATGGCTAGTAATTTGACACCGCATAACTACGCTAGGATGCGTTTGGCAACATTTCAAGGACAAGGATTACAAATAATGTGTTGAGGTAAAGTATGGAGATTGTTAATCTTTTAAATTAATATCATAAAAACACTGGGTAGAATCGTACTTTTTGACGGTCAAACTCAACACGTTGCATTTTATAGACATAAACATTAATAACAACAAAATAATATCGCAAAAGAGCTGTTAGTAAATGTATATATTCATTTATACGTTTTAATTTGAGATTTATATATGAGTTTTGCTTTAGAACAGATTCACTTTATGTGACATCATATAAAATGTAACGCAATTTATTCAAAATTTTATTAAAATAAGTTAGTTATTTTTGTTCATGTTCTTTCTTATTTCACATAAAGGCCCATAAGAATTAAAAAAAATTGAAATGCTAACACACAATCAAACAAGCTCTTAACCTTGCAATCAAGATAAATATGTTACGCTCTTTCAAAAAAAAAAAGAAAGATAAATATGTTACGCAAAACTTTGCTGCCTATAAAGCAAAGCTCGTTGTCAAATGAGGGTGGTTCAATTTTTATTTTTATTTTTTCCTGAAGGGGGGAAATGGGTGTGGTTTCTTGAAGAAAGAGAAAATAAATTTTCAAAATACAAGAAACAGGTGAAAAAAATTTTAAATTTTTATATTGAAATTTAAAAATTCTAGTGGAAAAAATAAAAAGGGAAAATGGGTCAAGACTAAAAGTGCAGAAAATTTATTATTTTCAAATTGAACTTTGTATCTAGCTGTTAACTCTCATGGCCATCTCTACTCAAAAGTAAAAGAATTCACTTATTTCTTAATTGAATATTCCATGTGATGGAACATGCGAATTATTAGGGCACCAATCATCTTTGAAACATCTTCCAAATTGTAATCCCATGTTTCATTCTATTTGTTTAAAAGGAAAACAGAAGGAACTGGTTCAAAAAGTACCTAAATTCTTGCTATTGTTAGGACATATGATATCTTTTAGAGGGAGGTCAAATGCTTCTAGCTAAACTAATCTAGACTTGAGTTTGAAGTCCTTTGGAATATGCATCATCAACCACCGGCGAAGCAAAGTGATTAATTCAAATAAACTAATACTATAAATTTTTTCATAATTTTGTGTAATTTTGTCTCTTTATTAAGTTTGTACACGCCCTAAGTGTTGGGATTATGAATTGATTCAATGAGTACAACAAAAGTTAGTCAATAATCAATTCTTTTGAAGGCGTTTTGAAAGAGATTATGTGAAAAATGTGATTTTCAGATGTATAGTTAAAAACATAGATGTAGACTTTGTAATGCCCTGTTCATGTTCGTCCCGAATACGAATATAAGTCCGTATATGATTCCGTATATGGTACGAAATAGGATGATGACCTGTCAATATGACAGATATGTGTACGATAGGTTTATGGTATGTTTGGAAGTATATGAAATGCCTCGGGATCCGAAACGGCCTTCAAAGTCATGAAAATGGGAAAATTCTGCAGAACCAGAATTACGGCCGTAAATGTCAATATTACGGCCGTAAAAGTCAGGTTACGGCCGTAATGGTTCAAGGGTTACGGCCGTAAATGATGGTTACGGCCGTAAGGTATAATAGTTACGGCCGTAAAGTGTGAACAGTGGAAATGTCCCAAAAGTTTCAGAGAGTAAATTACGGTCGTATGAGTCAGAGATACGGCCGTATGGTTGTAGTTACGGCCGTAAGGCCTAAAGATACGGCCATAAGGTCAAAACAGGGGAAGAACAGGAAGTGCAGAGGCTGTGTTACGGCCGTAAGGATATTGGGTTACGGCCGTAAGTCAAGGGTTACGGCCGTAAATGGGAAAGTTACGGCCGTAATTTTAAGTCGGCAGAAACTGGTTTTAAGGTCTTCTCGGTCATTTTTGGGGATTATTCTACCATATTCAATCCCTAGGACCCCAATCCACCCAAGAACATCCTCAAGACTCCCAATCCATGTTAGGTAATGGGGTGATACATGTCTACCATCAAGGTTATGCAAGGAAGAAGAAGAAGGGAAAGGAAGAGAGAAGAGGAAGAGGAAGCTTGGGGTTGGCTCTTTGCTTGGTTGCTTGGTTTCCTTATGAATCAAGGTGGGTAATAGTTGCTTTACACATGGAAAGATGTAAATATATGATTCACATAGAATTATCCAAGAAATATGCATGTTTATGATGTTTATGAATATGTAGAGGATACTAGCATCTATTGGCCTTGTTGTATGTTATGTCATGAAGTGATTATGTGATATATATGTTTATGTGGCTTATGTGATCCTCAATGCTTGCTCTTGTGACTTATGTAGCTACAAGAAGTCATGGAAACTTGAAAGTAGGGAAATCTAGTTATAAATGCATGTTTCTATGAGGTATACGGTTAAATGTGATATGTGATGAGGATATGGTTGTGACGTATATGTTTATGTGAGCCAATAATCATATGTTAGGTCCGTATGTGTTATGTGGATCAATGGGACGTTATGAGACGTTATGTGTGAAACGTCCATGTAGGAATGTGTAATACTATATGTATGTGAAATGTTTATGAAATGCTTGATGCATACGGAAAGGATATAATGCTCTTATGTGATGATAATGACATGATTGTGAAGCCTTGTAGATGTGATATGTATGATAATGACGATGATGTTATGAAAGGCAACCAAGGCTTAAAAAGGTAAACGTTATGTACAATCATGTCATGAGCATATGTATGTGATGTTGACTGCCGGTGCTTACAAATATGTTATGGTCTTCCGGGGAATAGGCCCCGCAAGAGGATGGAGACCTTTGGTCGAAGTCTCACGCGAAGCCCGCAAGAGGATTGAGATTACGGCCAACATGTTGGAGATCACGCCAACATGTCATGTTACGTTATGTTATGTTATGATATGGCGCCTTTGTAAGCATACGGTCGGCAACAGGGCCCAATGACAGGAAGAAAATGGTGACACGAGCATTCCATGCACTGCATTGCATCTCTATTATCCATTGAGTCTTTGTGACTCACTCTATGTATGTTTATGTGTTATGCTTAGGATACGTGCAAAGGAGTTGGCGAAGAGTCTTCCAGATGTGATGACGTTGGTGTGTGATTGGGAAAGGGAATCAGACGATCCTATGCGCTACGAAATGGTAAGCCGAAACCCTAGAACATTTTAAAGTATGCACTTTGGGTTTCGAATACGATATGAATGAGTAGCGTGCCCTAGTTCCAACATATGTACGTTATATATATGATAAATGAAAAGAAAACGTGCACGGGGCCAAAAGGGTGCCTTTATGTTAATGTTTACGTGCACTTTATACGGTGAACATGACGTCACGATGAAGTGTATGTATGTGGAACTAGTGGGGCGTTACAGACTTGGCCATACCCCCTTCTTTTTTGGCCCAAGTACAAAGAGTCAAAAATAGAAAAGGAGGAAATTAGGAAAAAATATAATGTTTAATTCTTAGAATTAAAAAATCAAGTATTCTGAAATTATTCAGAAAAATCAGGTATCTAGTCCTGTCGCTTGAGAAGGTGATTAGGTCATCGTCATTGAATTGACACAGCGAACCAAAATTGATACGCAAACCCTAAACCTTAAACCTAATTTTTTGTAATTCTTGTGACCTAATCACCTGATTTTTGTAATTAACTTGCAATCACCTTATTTTTGAAATACGGTCCTTAAATATTTGTATCAAGGTAACACTCCTAGAAAAATCATAATATGCGATAATAAAATCATCTAACGGCCCCAATAAGTAGTAAGTAATGACTAAACCATTGATTGGGAACTAAAGAAAGAGTATTAAAAATTTTAAGAAATGTTAAATTAATGAAATGCGTAATTGAAAACGATGAAAGCAATTTTTTTTTTATTGCATCAAACAAGCTCTTATTAATTCCGAATTGGTTTTTTAATGAAGCATAGCCCAAATGGTTATGGGGGTAAATCTGAGGCCCTAAGAGTTAGAAGTTTTAAGTTCAATTTCGTTGCCTCGCAGTACAGTAGGACATATATGTGTGCGTATTTGTGTTGCTATAATGCAGATTGTACTTTATATCTTAAAAAGATAAAATTACAGATATGGCAAAATCTAAATGTTGACATTCAAATATATCAACAACTTTCCATAATCTCAAATATAACAAGATTCTTAGTTAAACTGCCTAAACTCTAATTTCTCAACTTCCCCAAAAGTGTCCTCAATACCTTTCATTTTTCATTGTTTAAAACTGTACTGTGCTCTACAGGTAGGACTTGCCATCGCCAGCATTGGCGACGATCAAAATCGAAGTTCAGTAATTCCTACGAGATCATGGATCTGGTGATATGCGATTGCCATTTCTAGTGGCAGCGGACCACCAACGGCCAGATGGTGGTTCGAACCTCAATATCTCCAAAAATGGACAGTTTTGATTATTATGGTGGACAATTCTAATGGTCATGGTAGAGACGAAGAAGAAAGGTTTGATTATTAAGGGTGTATTTGATTGTAATGCATGCAAATGGTTTACAAGAAAAGTCAATTGTATTTTTATATGTGATTCATTTTCCCAACTACAAGCCAAGTATTCATTTGTATGTAAAATGGCAAAAAACGTGCTTTAAGGTGTTGTACCTGTAAATGGTTTACATAGTAAACTTGTGCAATCAAACAATCAAAGATGTAATTCGATTTCCTGGATGTGACATTTACATGTAAATTGAGCCCTATCAAACACACCCTAATTTTTTGGGAATGCAATTCGCCCCAAAATTTTCAAATTGATTTAAAAGAAGGGAAAAAATGTGTCATTTAGGAGTAATGATTGTGTAACAGCCCACTAAACCTATAGTTGAAAGCTGACAGGAATATCACGCTATAATATATTAAGCAGTGTCCACGTTACTGTTAGTGGACATCTAGTATTCTAGTTTGAATTATATGGCCCACGAATTTTTTTGAATTTACCTATAAACAACTTTATTGATACTGACCACCCGTATAAAACAACTTTAAATCCGTATCATGTATGGTGTCACTTTGACATGACAGCGCCTCACTTTGGTTTGTACTTTGTAACACGCGATTTATAATCTTCAAGATAGAATTAACTACCTGATAGTATTAACCGCCTATTCTATACACAACAAAACTTCATTAATTTTCATTAATTTTTTTCTCATTATTTTCAATCACTCATAAAATTATTTTACATTTTTTATATATTTTCTACAATTTTCAACCACACATCTAATATATCGTTCGAATAAATACAAATTATCATATATAGAGCAAGCCCTAACAATAATTTATTTAAGTGTTCGTTTAACAAAATTATTTGTGTAGTAATTTTGGCACTTCCTTTGAATTTTTCCGCCCTTAATTTTCACTTTCTCCTTTTCTCTTTCCCCTTTTCCCCATCACCGTTAGAATTTTCCTAATTTTCAATCACATACTAATGTAAATACTATTTGCACGTTTTTGTATCATGTTTATTATATTTTAATTTTAATTGTATATTTTCTTTAAAATAAGCCACTTTCTGTAATAATTCAATCACATGCGATTTTATATTTACTAACGCTGTTAAACCTAAATTGAGATGGCTGAATCGATTTAATTAGAAACTCATGACTCATATTTAAAGTCGGGTACGTTAACTACTCTCTGCTAACTCCGCACTCAGGTGGGTTCATTATGCGCCGATAGACATGAACTCTTGTTTTTTGAACAATCTAGTATCCAACTCTGAGCATGTGTCCAAGTAAATCTTTGTTTTGTTATAAAAAAAACTAACTTTTTAAGTTGAGTAATAGGGAAAATTACAATATATGTATATTAAATTAGTGATTTGAGAGATTTCTAGTTAAAATTATGTTTGACTTTTATTTCTAAATGAAAAAATTAAAGCTATTATAGACTCCTTTGTTTGTTTTATTTTTTTACTTCAAATTTAATTTTTGTTATTAGTCAAAATCAAACATCAATTTCAACAATACATCTCAAATTATTACTTATTATTATTCACACATCATGTAATCCCCATTACTATTGAACCTAGAAAATTAATTTTAGTTAAAATTTAACCCAACATGTGCATAAATATGTAAATTTAATTGAAATAATATATAAATAAATGAGACCTATTTTGTAATAAAAAAAAGTGAGACCTATTTTAGAAAAACTAGTTTCATAACGTGTGTCATACGTAGAACGACGCCTGTGAATACCAGGCTGATGGACCTCAGGCAAGGTAGACTGCGAAGGAAGAGAAGACTGTGAAGGAACTGACGCCTCAGCATTACACTGACAGTCCGGAAGGGGGGAGGCCAGCCGTGGGCCCACAGACGGAACGGGGTCCCCGACACCCTCCAGATCAACCCCAGCGTCAAGCATAGTAGCAGTAAGGGGATCTATTGGCATGGATCGCCCCTGGTTGGTTGGTGGTGACTTTAATGTCATCGATGCAGAGAGTGAGCGCACTGGCTTCAGTACGAGGGATCGGGGTATTTCGGATTTCCGTACTATGATGTTGGACTGTGGCCTCTCGGATGCTGGTTTTGTGGGAGAGCCCTACACGTGGACTAATCATCGGGTGTGGAAGCGTTTGGATAGGATCTTGCTGAATCCCGATGCCGCCAGTTTCTTTCAGCAGCTGTCTGTTCGACATTTGAACAGACATTGTTCGGACCATTCGCCAATTCTTGATGCATGGGAGTTGTTTCGCATGACGGGGCCCCGACCGTTTCGTTTCCTTAATGTTTGGGCTCGTCATCATGATTTCCAGGCGTTTGTCTCTCGCAAGTGGTCGTATCCCTCTCGTCACACGGGAATGGCTGCTCTGTGGGAGAAGTTTTTCCGGTTGCGGCAGGGACTTGGTTAGTGGAATAGGCATGTGTTCGGGAACATCTTTGATCGGGTTCGGGAGGCTGAGTTGTCTGTTGATGAGGCTGAGCGGGTTTATGATAGTGAGCCTTCACCCGGGCATCGTGCGCAGTTACATCGGGTTCAGGCTGACCTGAACCGCGTCCTGTCTATTGAGGAGGGTTTTTGGCGCCGAGTCCAAGGCGTTGGTTCGGGTCGAGGGGGACCGCAATACCGTATACTTTCATTCTGCGGGTACAGGGCGCCGCTTCGATCCGTATTCATTATATCCAGGACTTGAGGTGTCGATTTATCCGATCGGCCCATCCGAGTTCACCGTGGACTTTTTCCGGGGCTTGTTGTCCTCTCCGGAGGCCCCGCGGCAGCCGCTTCAGCCGGGTATTATCCCCTCACTGGTCACCCCGGAGGATAATGCTCGGTTGAACAGGCTCCCTACTATTGACGAGGATCGGGAGGCCGTGTTCGGTATTGATGGGGATAGTGTGGCCGGGCCGGATGGGTTTACGTCTTTGTTTTATCATCAGTGTTGGGATCTTATCTCGGAGGACGTATATCGGCTAGCTTGACTTTTTCGGGGTCGGCTCCTCAGGCTTCTTCGCTACTTCTATTGTCCTTCTGCCCAAGAAGGAGGGGGCTTGTGCTTGGACGGATTTTCGGCCTATCAGCCTTTGCACGGTGTTCAACAAGCTCATCACGAAGTTGTTGAACACCCGCCTTAGCGAGCTCTTGCCGCGTATCATCTCGCCCCAGCAGAGTGGTTTTGTGCCAGGACGTTTGCTTGGGGATAACGTTTTGCTTGCCCAGAAGATGGTTCACAGCCTTGACAGGCCGGTTAGAGGGGGCAACGTTATCCTCAAGCTTGACATGGCTAAGGCCTACGATCGGATAGATTGGGTTTTCTTGCTTTCAGTGATGGAGGAGTTTGGGTTTGACCAGTTGTGGGTTGACAGGATCCGCCGTTGTATCTCTGGGTGTCATTTTTCGGTCCTGGTCAACGGTCAGTCAGCTGGTTTCTTTCTTTCGTCTCGGGGACTACGGCAGGGCGATCCTATCTCCCCCGCGTTGTTTGTTATTGCTGCTGATTACTTCTCGATTGCTCATCGCTAGCTTTCAAAGAAGATTCCTATATGCAGTTCATTCACGGGGGCGCTCTTCTTGTCTCGCACCTCTCTTTTGCCGATGATATCATCATATTCGCCAATGGCCAGAAGCGGAGTCTTGAGCGGTTATTGGCTTGTCTTGAGCATTATGAGGGGCTTCGCCGCTTGGTGAATCGGGCAAGAGTTCTTTTATTGCGCCTCGTCGGGCTTCTATCGCAGCTTCATCGATGGCGGACCTTTACGGGCTTTTCGCACGGCCACTTCCGTCACTTATCTCTGTTCCCTTGTCTAAGGGCGCACGCGTCGGATCTTCTTGTTTGATGACTTGGTGCGTAAGATCCGTGGACGGATTCTGGATGGGCTAGTCGATCGGCCGCCTCCTGGGGCCCGATTACGCTCATCCGGTTTCGGTTCTTCACTCTATGCCGCTTCACTTGTTTGAATCTTGCGCCTCTAAGGTCAGGCTTGGTTATCCAGCTTTATTCGCCGCTTCTTGTGGGACTCTCAGATGGGGCCCACCGTGATGCATTACAAGGCGTTAGGGAGTTGTGTCGCTTCCGAGGAGGGTGGCCTTGGCTTCGTGGAGATCGGGTGATATGGTCGATTCTTTTTCCTGAAGCTTTGGTGGCGCTTTCGTTCTCAGGAGTCTTTGTGGGCCCTCTATATGCGGGACCGATATTGTCGGGGACAGCCACCTATGCAGGTTCAGCCTGCCTATCTTGATTCTGGGGGTTGGCGTCGGTTATTAGCGAGCAGAGCGATTGCTGAGCCCCGCATTTTCTGGCAACTTGGATGTGGCCGAGTTTTCTTCTGGCATGATTGTTGGATGGGTGATCGTCCTTTTGCTGCTTTATTTCCTGCCCACAGTCACTCCTCGGCTCGGGTGCAGGACTTCTTTGACGACACTGGTTGGGCGCTTGAGCGTTTATTACGTAGTTCCTCTCGACCGCCCTTCAGATCTCGCCCATCCCTTTGGACATTGGGTCCCCGATCGGCTGTTGTGGCGTGATACCTCGATGGATTCGCTCACGCCGGCCTGGGAGCCGATTCGGCAAGACGCCGAGGTGCGGCCGGTGTTCGGACCTCTGGTGCCCGGCTATCCCCGTGACCGCCTCGCTTTTCCACCGGGCGCCTATTGCAGGCCTTGTGCCCGCTGACTATGTGGTTCGGCAACAGATTCATGTGCAGATGCCTTCCCGCTGCTGTTGCTCTACCGAGGAGACGCTCAAAGATGTTTTCATTAGCGATGGGCAAGCGTCTCGAGTTTGGCAAAGATTTTGCGGCGATCTTCCATATCCCATCTCCCACCTCGACAGATCTGGCACCGTGTTCGGGCCACCGGGCGCCATTCAGTGCCGGGCTTTTTCAGTGGGCCACATTCTCGCATCATCGTGCCCATTTTCGCCTTCGCACTTGTGGACGGCACGAATCGATGCGGCGATCGGGCATTCCGGCCGATTCTCGACAGATCATTTGGCGTGTCTATCGGGCTCGTCCTCATGCACATCGCCGGGTTTTCCGTCCTTCCCATTGGCGCGGCGATCATGACTTGGCGCCTCTTTTGAGTCACTATTGCCCTCCCACCCCTCCCCTTCCAGGTGTTGGTGTCTTTGGCGTCGGCCATCCGTGGATCTGTTAAGGTCAACACGGACGGCCGCGGTGGTTGATGGTAGAGTCAGGGGTGGGGTGATCCGGACCATCTTGGGTGCCGCGTCGGGCCTTTTCCTCCTCCTACGGCGATCAAGGCTTATTTTGGAGGCAGAGCCCGTGCCATCTTTGATGGCCTGGTTGCTCGCTCTCTTGGAGTAGACACAGGTTTGGGTGGAGGCGATTCGTCCGTCATTTGTACATTGTATTGTTCGTGGAGGCGGTCCGTGGTACTTACAGTGATTATACGGCCAGATTCTGCATCCTCATACAGATAGGGACTTGGTCTCGCATATCTACCGTGAGGGCAACCAGTTGTCGACGCACTTGCTTCCGTGGACTACTCCAAAGAAGACTATACGTGCACGACTCACTTCGTGATGCCTTCTAAGGCCCTGCCTCCTACAGATGGATCGTCAGGGCTTTCCGTCGATCCGCGGTCTTTAGCGAGGGTACCGGTTTATTTTTATTTTTCATTTTTTACTTGTTCATTCTTTTGTACAGGGAGGTAGTACCTCCTTATTTATCATTCCGTTATTCTTTTATTCCTTATTATCAGGGAGATAGTATCTCCTCATTTACTGTTTTTCGCACATTCATTTTCATTGTTTGGAGGTCAGGTTTATGCCCCCCTCCTATTGTTATTATTTTATTTATTAATAAAAAGGTAGGGGGATTCCAAACTCCTACCAGCTAGGCTCGGCGGACGCGTAAAACCGACGTACGAGTCTAGTTGGTGCTTTGCTAAAAAAACGTGTGTCATACGTTGTATGACACAATAAAAGTAAAATTAAAATTATCCACAAAAGTACTTTGGTATACAAAATATTTTTTGTTAGCATTTCATTTCTTTTTTCTTTTTTCTTTTTTTTTCCTCCTAATTTAACCAATGCTTTTGTTGCATTTATTGAAACTCCATGTGAAGTGCAATATATAGCTACCTATTTGAGAACACATGCATGATCAGGAAGATAGGATTGGAAACTTTAAAGCTCCATATAAACTCAACTCTTTTATGACCATAGAACTCTTATATTTTTTGATTGACATATTTAATGATGCAAAAGAAAATATATTTAACTGAATATATGAATAAGAAAATAAAGAGGAGAAATCAGAAAGAAAAAAAAAATTGAGGTGTGGGGGAAACGAAGGGGCATCATATGTGTGATACCTAGCTTTGATTCTTCCAATGGGGCTTGAAGTTGATGCTAATGTTGGCGACTTTGATGTCTTCAGAGCCATCTTATCTTATACTAGTAATATATAATAATAATAATAATATTATTATAATAAGAGAATTGTTATATATATAAGTAAAGTGTTTAGGTGACAATACCATATTTGGTATTAGTTTTTAAGGATTAATTATGTTCCTTATATAATTTATGTTGCTTTTTTTTTTTTTGTTGTTTTCCTTATTTTATTTTTGTATATGTATTTTATCTTTTTTATATGTATTCTAATTTTTGAATTAATTTACAAATTTTTAAATTCGTTTATATTTAGTGTAGCATATATTAATGTAAATGTGACAATTGATAAAAGTTACAACTTATAATATTTAGCTACTTGAATAGCGTTGATGATAAAAATTTTAGCAAAATTTTTAATCGGACTATTTCTTTTTTTTTCAATATATATTTTCTAAATTTGAATCCAAATATTTTGTTATTGCCTAAAATCATTAATTACAACAATTGATACAACATTTTTTCCTATAAGATAATGATTCAGATCAAAATTTGTAAGCTATTATTGAAATCTATAATATCATATATATTTTATTATTTTTGTTGTTTTATGTAAATAAACTATTTTAATCGTCCCGTGCATCGCATAGGGAAAATACTAGTATGGAATAATTATAATACACAATTAAAACATAAATTAATTATTTTGCCTTTATGCATGTAAAGCGGTTCAAATTAATCAATGAATATTCTTGTTGTGGAAACCAGCACACAATGGCTACACAATGAAATCATTTTGCCCGTTGAATCGCAAAATGGTTGCACAAATGAATGCAATATGACGGTTTGATAAACAATTGAATTAGAACATATAATTAAAGAATAAATTAAAAATAGGAAATAATTTTTAAAACATGAAGGTAAAATAGAAATGCGAATATTTTACATACATTTTAACTTTTTAAAAATGGATAAAAAATAGACAATAACTTTTAAAATTTGAGAATAGAATGAGAATGTGAATATTTTACCGATATTTTACCTTTCATCCGGCTTGTTATATTACAGCCGAGTGTACTATAATTATACTGCTCCCAGGGCGTTTTCCGGTCCCATCCAGCTTTCATTTTGAAATTCGGGATCAAATTCTGATTTAGAATGATGAGGCGAAATTTTAGCAATTTGAAAAAAAATTTTCGATACCGTAGTAATCGGTGGTGATTGGTGAAAATATTAGCCATAAATTTAGCGAAAATTATATGTGTCCGCAGTGGAACATTACCGATGGTAGTAATACTGTGATAGTGATGATCTGCCTGGACATTTTCACCTGATTGGTGGACAAACCAAAGGAGCGCCGGGAATTTCGGATCATGGCTCCGGCAGGTGCGATTACTATTATTAAATGGCCAAGATCATACCCACGTGGACCAACCAGCCGTCATTTAATTAATCACTAATCAGACAAATTAGTAGTATTTGTATTTCTCGCATGTAGATAAGCTGTTCAATAATATCTAAGAAATACCCAATGACAAATATACCCTTTAGCCCCATTTCATAATAATTAACTTTTTTTTTTGAATGTAAATAATTAACTTATATATATAGATTTGCTAAATAATGATCTGATGTTTATATATGAGTATCGGATCTTTAATATAGATTTGATATACTATTTTGAATTTGTTTGGCTGTCTCCTACAATTAATAATATATACAATTTTTATTATTTCGATGATATGTATTATTTTAATTGGATGAAATATTTAAGACAATAAGAAATAAAATAATAAATTTGTATTCATTTTTTAAATACAATGCTAATGGTTAGTATGATGAAAATGAGTTAAAATGTTTAATAATATTAACGCTTATCAATATTACTTTGAAAATTATATTTACTAAAAAATTATTTTATAATTACAGCCAAACAAAAACCTGATTGAAGGCCATGAAGTACCCAAGTAGTTTTGGAGGAAATTTGTTTTTTGTTATTGATGTTGGTGGAACCGATGACAGGACTCATGTTTGCCAATGAATTTTCATTCAATTATTATTATTATGCCATATTTGACCAATGAACAACTTATTTATTAAGGTGCAACAAATGACGAAGAAGACGAATACAATGATAGATCGTGCAATCAATATACAAATTATAGTAAAAAAATGTGTTACCATATTAGTCGTGAATAGATTTTTTTTAATAGAGTCGTGAATAGATATGATTGAGTCAGCTTAACCATTTTGGAAGGCCTAGTTGAAACGTTTGAAAACGCCTTCTCGAGAATACTATATTATTAATTATTTTGTTGCAAATATTTATGTGGTCTAGTAATATTTGGATCGATTTCGCATTCCTTAGGTTAAGGATTCAATTCCTCTCCCTTACATTCCCTGTAATTAAAAAATAAAAAAAATAAATTTCTCTTGGAATAAAATAAATTTGACCTCTATATGTGAAAATGCTGCCATACATTATACTTTGAAGTTAAATAATTACAATTGATAATCCTCTGTTCATTTTTTATTTTTTAATTAAGAATTGACCATTATCAATCAAACTCTCAAATTAATATCAATTATATATTTTATATAATTGCTCGTTATTATTAATATGCACCCTTTTCCCATTATTATTTAACTTAAAAAATTAATTTTTAATTAAAATAAGTCACTTGAAGGCACTATAAATATAGTAAAACATCTAAAAGTCACTATAAATTTAGTGAAACATCTAAAAGTTCCGCTTACATTAATTTCACTATGTTAATTTATAGGTTACTAATTGATACTATCATAATTGTCCCTTAAAAAAAATCATGATTGTAATTATTATGAATTATTTATGGTAACTAGTTTTGATCACGTATCGATATATGGATAAGTTAAAATATCCATATAATAATTTAGTAATTTGTCATTGATTTATAATATGACTTATATGCTGATCCAAACTACTTACGAACTACCACTTTAATTTATATATATTCAATCTATCCACATATATTAATAGGTGATCAAAATTATTATGGCAACGTTTCTATGTAGGTCTACAGAACATTCACAGGGTTAAAATCGACATTTGTTTGCATTTATGACAGATCTACTAACCGACAAATTAGGAGTGCGGCAACTGTCGGCCGGTGAATCTGGGAGACAAAATCGGCTTTAAAATTTCGTAGACCCTCCGAAAAAGTTAATTTCATTTAAACCCCTAGAATAAATTAATCATTTAAAATTGACCCCTCAAGTTCCTGTCTAAATTATTATATTTCCATTGCGATAAAATATTATTTCGAAATATTCCATTCATTTTACACCCCCACTTCTCTTCTCCCCAACCTCAAATCCTTTCCCCCTCTCTCTACTAACTCCCCTGTCTAAATTCTGTTGTTTCTGTTCATTCAAAACAACAATATTGGAATCATATGAAAAGAATTGATGAATTAGAACTTTAATGCGATGGTTTTTCTGAATTTCAGTTTTGGATGTTGTTATTCATTGTACCGCCTTGGATTGAGTTGATTAAGGTAGGTTTGAATCCTAAAACGGTGAGCTGAAATATATATTTTGTATATGATTATGTTGTTGTAGCTCCTTTCTGTTCATTTCATTTTATTTTAGATAATTTATCGCGTCACCGAGCTGCCATTTATTTGACGAATTATTCATCTCGGTCGTTTTATTGGCGTTAAAATATCGAGATTTGGAAAATTTCTATTCAGCTTGGAAAATGCGAAATTCATATTTATTTTTCGATTTTTTTTTTTGGGTTTATTTTCATGGCGAAGTTCTACATTTTTTTTTTGGTTAAAGCCTTTTCATATTTAACAAAAAAAAAAAAAATAATCTCACACGAAATATACTCCTGAGGTTTTATTTTGAAAAACTTTAATTGATTGAGTATTAACTTTCTACAGGTAGCTGTGTGCAATAACTACCTTTTGTTTTATAGCATTGGAGTTGATGATTGGTTATTTATTTATTTATTTATTTTTTCTTCGTTAACTGTGTTAACAATAATAATGATCATATTCATTGTAATTTAGATAGTAAAATACATTGTTATTTTTGTTTTTAGTGAAAAATTTACATTTTCCATATCCCAGGTTATATAAAGTAGTGCTGTTGCTTTCCACGGTGATCATAAATCATGGACATTTCTGAGGTTGAGGATCAGTTATTGTCAATTGGCGAGCCGAAGGTGCGGGGACGTAAATGCTCTTGTTTAGTGCATGGATTTTATTGTGTAGACGTATTTCACATTTGAATTTTGTTAATTGGTATAATTGTAGAATATCGAAAATTGTATGAATATCTGAAGTTTATTTGAATTCAAATACAACTGTTTTGGTATTAAATGCCCTTAGTCTTTTTATGCTTCAGTCTTCTAGATGTATGCTATTTGAATTTGGGTAATCATAACATATGTCAATTTGAATGCACATCTTAAGTTTATTCGAAATTGAACATTGAACAAGGTCTCAAGTTGGCTTGTAACTGTTGCATGTTCATAGGCTTTTTTTGTGTGTGTGTGTGTGTGTGGAATGTCTAACTAGGTAAGTTTGGTGAGTTTCTCACAGTTTATTCTAGTCGGGGATTGGCTGACACAGATGCGGTTGTTAGTGCAGTTGCATGGTGAAATGTGTAAGAGCCTATGTAATATATATGCGAAGGTGTTGGCAATATTTCCCGACCTAGAAGCAGCTCGGCCTAGAAGCACATCAGGCATTCAGGCATTATGTGGTTTGCACATAGCACTTGAGAAGACCAAGAATCTTCTTCAGCACTGCTCGGAATGCAGTAAACTGTACTTGGTACGACTGCATTTTTCTATTTTTCAAGTTTCTGTGTGCGTGAGGACGATGACATTCGCTTTAAAGATTGCTGCGTTTCCAAATCCCTTTCATCAATTAAATTTACTCGAGCTATCAGTCTTAAGGCTTGTTTTCTTAAGAGCTACAAATGTGTTTGTTTATGGACGTATAGAAATATAATAATAAGTGAATACTACACGGGTGTCCTGTGAGATATTGATAAAAAGTGGTTTGACCAAAGTTGTTTGAAAGCAAAAATGTCAACAAACACTTCTCAGACAAGGCAACAGTGTACCATGGCTTTACAAGGCTTTTTCATCTTCTGATGTGGTTTTTTTTAAATTTTATTTTTTTATTGTTTTATATTTTTAATTCAAAAAAAAAAAAAAAAGAATTCTCCTGAATGTGGGTTGAACAATTTAAGCAAACTCTTCCAGATGTATGATTCCATGCAGAGTTTATCTCTAACTTACATAGGCACATTATCGTGTATGTACATGAAAAGTTTACTTTGTTCTACATATGTGTGCATGCATGTATTTATGAATTGTGGGCATCTGTATTTGAGATTCAATGCATTTTGGAAGCATATAGTTTATTTTTCCTCCTATTTCCACTTCTCACTTCATAATCTAAAAGTACAAATACATCACTGTTGTCAGGCTATAACCGGAGATTCTATTGTCTTGAAATTTGAGAAAGCGAGATGTGCCCTTGAAGATAGTTTAAGGCTCGTCGAAGATATTGTTCCACAGGTTATTGGTTCTCAGGTATTGCCCACTTTCATTGGTTAGGCGACTACGTCCCCTGTTGGATCCCTTCATTGTATGAAATTTTGATAGTAATTAAGCGTGTGTTCGTTTCCACTTATTTTCACCTAAAAATTACCTACTACTAAAAGTCAAAGTCAAACATCAATATCAACCACACATTTCACATCATCACTCATTATTATCCACACATCTCGTGGTCCCCATCACTACACTCCACTTTTAGCAAAATTTTAGGTAAAAATAAGTACACACGAACACACACATAGTCTTGACGTGAATGGTATTTAAATATCTTTGTCCGTTTTTTGGCAGTTCAACAGAAGTGTAATCGCTAGTTTCCTTTTCTGGTGGTAAAACTACAATAATCTTGAAATGGACTGCAGTATTCTCATATGTTTGAGATGGAAAGCGCATATTTGAGAACAAAAGACAAGGTGTTTGTTTGGGAGAGATTTTTAGAAGAATGATTTTTGAATGTGTATGTGCGGTTAGAAACCAAACAAACGATTTTAAAAAACATGAAACCTTTTTTTATATCAGTAAAAGGTTTCATTGAAAATAATTACGTAGAAAAATGGGTTTTCCTATAATCTAAACCAAGCAAATCCTTAATGAACACGCAGTCGGTGGCAAGTAGACTAATGAACACAGAGTCAGTGGCAAGTAGACAATTTCATCTTTAATGGTTAACTGAAAAGATAAATGTTTATCGTCTACTCTATTAATGCTGTTGTCCTATTTTAGCTGTTATTGTGTAACAATATAGCACCATAAAAAATATTTGTTGATGATGCTTTGTACCATAAGGAAAACTTGTTGATGCCTCATAGTGTAACTTGAGAATTTATTTTAAATTAGTTCTATGTTCCTTCAAAATTATTCCAACACTGATTATGCTTCTTTTGCTTCAGATTGAGGAAATTTTGGGTGAACTTCGCGGGATTGTGTTCTCACTTGATCCTATGGAAAAGCAAATCGGTGATGAGATCATTGCATTGCTCCAACAAGGGAGAAACTTTAATAGCAATGGAAGTGACAACAATGAACTTGATTCTTTTCACCAGGCTGCTTCTAAACTTTGTATTACCTCTTCTAGAGCAGCACTCAGGGAGAGAAGGGCTTTGAAAAAACTCATAGAAAGAGCCCGAGCTGAGGAAGACAAAAGAAAAGAGTCAATCATTGCTTTTCTATTGCATCTTATGAGGAAATACTCGAAGTTGTTCAGAAGTGATTTTTCAGATGACAACGACTCGCAGGGTTCAACACCTTGTTCACCCACAGTCCAAGGATCTTTCAAGGACGGTAGCATCCTTGCACGCAATGGTTTTACTTTTGAAAGGCAACTTTCAAAACTTAGTTCTTTCAATTTCAAACCGAACTTCAGGAGATCAGAGCAGGCGAATGTTCCCCCTGAAGAATTAAGATGTCCAATATCTTTGCAACTTATGTATGATCCGGTGATTATTGCTTCTGGTCAAACATATGAAAGGATCTGTATAGAAAAATGGTTCAGTGATGGGCACAATACTTGTCCAAAAACTCAACAGCAACTCCCTCACCTTTTTTTAACATCCAATTACTGTGTTAAGGGTTTGGTGGCTAGTTGGTGTGAACAAAATGGGGCTCCCATTCCAGATGGCCCACCACAGTCACTGGATCTCAACTATTGGAGGCTAGCGTTGTCTGAAAGTGAATGTGCAAATGCGAAGTCTTTGGAAACTGTGGGGTTGTGCAAATACAGGGGTGTTAAGGTTGTCCCTTTGAATGATACTGCTATTGCTGAGGAGGCTGAAAGAAGTGAAGCAGAAGACGTTTCTACTCAAGAAGATGAATGTGAGGTTAATCCCTTTGAAAAATACGATGATTTTTTGACCGTTTTAGAAAAGGAGGATGACTTGAGAAAGAAATGCAAAGCGGTAGAACAGATAAGGCACTTGCTGAAAGAAGATGAGGAAGCCAGAATTTATATGGGGGCTAATGGCTTTGTTGAAGGATTGTTGCAGTTTTTGGAGTCTGCTGTCTGTGCAAGGAATGAGATGGCTCAGGAAACTGGAGCAATGGCTCTCTTCAATCTTGCTGTCAACAATAATAGGTATGCTCTAGTACATGTTATGACTGAAAAAACTGTCCTGTGGTATATATGGCTCTTGCTAGCTGATAAATTCTAGTGCTATATATCACTTTAGCTTACATTATCATCTCCCCAAAATTCTGATAACTTGTTTTACTTTAAAAGCGAAACTAGTCATACTTATCATTAACATTCAGAAACTACTCTCCTTCATTTTCCGGTGTATGCCAGTCGTAGTATCATATTTTCTGTTGTGTTTTTCATACACATTCCATTTTTCATATTCCACTGGTAACTTTGATGTAGAGGCCACAGGGACCCACACACATGGAATTATATTGACAAGATCATCATGGGAAATAATTGTGACTATAGAGATTTGTAGTTGATGAGAAACTCGAGTCTTTTTCGTCCAAAAAATTTTCTGATCTCCTAGGTTTAAGCGTATATCCGTTAGTGATCATTGGACGAAGATATTTGCAATTGATTTTACATTATTAACTACACAATGCATAAGCCTTCGGGTTTCATATGTCATGAGCATTATGATGATGAAATTTTTTCATTGATCTTATCAGAAACAAGGAAATAATGTTGTCGTCCGGAGTACTACCCGTTCTACAGGATATGATCACAAGTAACGGTTCTATTGGAGCTGCTACAGCTCTTTACCTAAATCTTTCCTGCCTTGAAGAGGCAAAATCCATTATCGGATCATCTGAGGCTATACCTTTCTTAGTCCGTATCCTTGATAGTGAAACTGAGGTACAATGTAAGCTTGACGCTCTCCACGCACTTTATAATCTCTCCAGTCACCCGAGCAATATTCCGATCCTCTTATCAGCTGGCATTATCCACGCCCTCCAAGGTCTCATCACGCACTCAAGCGACCAAGCCTGGACAGAGAAATGCATAGCTGTTCTAATAAATTTAGCTTCGATTAGAACCGCGAGGGACGAAATGGTACTTTCAGCTGGTCTCATCAGTGGACTTGCCACCATATTGGATGTTGGCGAGCCTATCGAACAAGAACAAGCTGCTGCATGTCTTCTGATATTATGCAATGGAAATGAGAGGTGCAGTCAAATAGTTCTTCAAGAAGGGGTAATACCTTCGCTCGTCTCGATTTCAGTAAACGGGACAATGAGAGGCAAACAGAAAGCCCAAAAGCTTCTCATGTTGTTCCGTGAGCAGCGTCAGCGGGACCCATCTCCAGTCACACTGCAACATAAAACTGAAAGCAATGGGATGATACCAATGCCAATGCCAATCCCAACACCAATGGCCGAGCAAGATTCAAAGCCGTTAAGCAAGTCGACCTCGACGAGAAGAGTAGGGAAGGCTTTGAGTTTTTGGTGGAAGAACAAGAGTTTCTCAGTATACCAATGTTAACATGCGGCATTGTAGACGACCATTTCTGCATTTGCTTCGTTCAAACGAGTGAAACGATTCTCGAAAGAGGTCTACAGGCCGCCCTTGGGTGTCTCGCCAGGGTTCCATGTAATGACACTGATATAAGTAATAGTAGCCCTCACATTAGGATGTAAGTTAGGCATAAATGTGTGAATATCTTGTTCATATTGTGGATTTGATGTTATGTGAAATGGTAAAAAGGCAAAAGCTTCATTATGACTTGTGTTACGTGGTATAGTTTATTGGAGTTTTGGGCTCTTTTATGCGAATGTTATATTGAGGCACTCAAAATTGCTTGTTTTCTTGGGGTCTTACACTTTCCTAGAGTGATGTGGCATATCAATTGGAGTGGTAATATATTTATCTAAAAAGGTCTATATTATCAAAAGTTATGCATCTACTTGCAATTTCTGAGAGAGCCCGCATGTGTTTTACTTTTTGTTGGACAAAATTATTATCAAAATAACATTTTCAACCATACATTCTATAGGCATCCTTCTTTACCAAAAACTTTCCCGAAACAAACACCTTAGGGCGTGTTGAAGTGGTTTGATAATTGATTCTATTGTGAAAATTTAATTATTTCAAAGGTTTTCACAAGAAGCCCGTCTAGCTCAGTCGGTAGAGCGCAAGGCTCTTAACCTTGTGGTCGTGGGTTCGAGCCCCACGGTGGGCGTTTACCATTTTAAATTTTTCCAAATGTTGACTTTTAACAATTTTTCCAATCACCATCTCTTCCCCTTTCGTGGGGGGCGTTTACCATGTTTAATTTAATTTTTCCAAATGTTGATTTTTAACATTTTTTCCAATCACTATCTCTTTCCTTTTAAAGTTCACGAAAAATATGAAGTTTGTCCCTTTTGAAGTATGCTGGATAGAGTTTTTTTTTTTTTTTTTTTTTTTAATATTTTTTGAATCTGTAGAAAAGATTAAAAAACTAAAAAGGTTTATGAAAAAATAACACGACAAAAATTATCAAATACCTGATTAAAAATGATATAGTGAAGAAATGACTTTTTGTAGCAAACAGAAACAAGCTCTTAGTACATTTGCCCCCCAAACCTGGGGATTGCTTTTATACACACAAGTATTACATAACAAAATCCACTATTTCTATAATTACATACAATCGGGCTCGACTAAAAATTGTCATATCTAGTACATTATCAATCTTGCATTGCATTACTGTCACTCGGAGAATGCAAATATTCTTTACTGGCAAAATATTTTCAATATAATTGCCTAAAATCTTTCCAAATATCATCAAGTGAATCTCTCATTGAACTTCAACACGTTAGACAGACTTGGGCAAAAGTTGATATTGAAGCTTTTGAGACGAGTTTGGAAGTTTGGAACCCTTTTGTATTAACCCAAAAAAATTGACATTGCAGGCTATAACAGTCGCCGAAATCGTCTAACTTCAAGACCACCACTATTGAGTTCTAGCTCTCGAGAACTTCCTTGTAACTATGCTTCATATTATCAAACTCGAGAATTTCCTTGTAACTACACTTCATATTATCCAATTTACCCTTTTCGCCAATCGCCTTCGCCTCATCTTCTGAGGTAGCCGACAAGGGAGACGAAGGCGCCGACTCAAACGAATAACCACACGGAGAATATTCATCAACAAAACATGTATCCTCTACCGTTTTGCTACGATGTTCTAGAGTGTCCATTGTTCCCGACGATTGCTTAACTTCTTCGGATTGCGCATTCTTTGAAACTTCGTCGGGAAGTGAATAATCTATAAGATGGCAATCTGCTGGATCTGATTTACTACTATTCACATCAATAGTGATCTCCTTAACCCTAGTAGAATCCCTCAACCCCCAATATGATAACGCGTTTGTAAGAAAAGTTACCCACGATACTAGCCGAAGCATAATATAGTCTAGCAAAGGGAACCTATTTGCAAGAGTCGGGAATGAGTTGAAGACCCCATCGAGTTCTTCAGGCAGACATTCTGCGCCATAGACAAGATCATCAATCTTGTTAAACAAAAATTTGGACGGAGGGAAAATGAACTCCACGACATTTTCAATGGCGAGTATGCGATCATCAACGAAGGAGAGGCTTACAAGCCAATGGTATTGTATTGCATAGATCAAGGGCCATGCCACGTTGATCATTGACATTATCCTTTTCGCTGTTGGTCCTATAGGGCTATCGAAATCTTGTACTTTCGTTGATACAATGTGGGCGGCTGCTAACATTGACGCCATGCATGTATGTAGTGGACGACGCCTAGTTGTTTCTCCGTCTGCTGCCTTCGGATCCTAAATAGTTACAAGCAAATTTCAAGTTATTAAAACGTGACATTAATCTCAAAGCACGAAAAACCACTTTGAAATGCATGGATGAAGGGAAATATGATTTTTTGCAGTATTTAATCTCGGGGCTATTATAATAGATTAAAATGTCAATAAGAGAGAAAATTATTTCATAGAAAAAATGATATATTTTCAGCCGAAAAAAATAAAAAATAAAAAATTACAATACCATATTAAAGTGGAAAAACCTAGATTTGAAGATCAATCTAAGAATCCACCACATGAAGATGAATGCATGTGCGACCAGAATATCTGGATGATCAAATTAACAAGAAAAAGAAATTCTATAGGTAGTTTTTTTGGTTGATATTTAAAAGGGAAAAATAGAGATCGAAATTGAAATCCGCAACAACGTATGATTTGGAAAGTAATTACTTTGCTATTTTCGTGTGTGCGCTATACCTATGCACATACCCATTTATATGGTGGGGTGGGGTGGGGTGGGGCGCACAATGAAAAGATTTTCAACTTTCAAGATTCTTGGAGTAAATAGAATATGAAATTTTCTTCCAACTCTTATGTTAAATCATTACAAATTTCTATTTCTATATATATATAAGGGAATAAAAGGAAAACTGATTTGTCGACTAAAAGTTTTAATCGGCAAAAAAAAAAAAAAAAAAAGGAAACAGAGAGAGAGAGAGGATGGAAGGAAGAAACCTTCAACCTTTGTTGCTTCTAAAACCGAACCATAACTGAAATTAGTGCTATGACCGAACCGATAACCAAAACAAACCAAAGGGAGGAATGCCACTCCTAATCAAGCAAAGAGCACATCTAATTAGTGCAGATACTAACCCAACATTTTGGTCAACATATTGCATTTAACTTGGTTATTAGAATCAAAATATTCAGTACCAGAATATTACATATAACAAGAAACTAAAATTTTGTCAAGTATGCTATAGAGCCAAGTCTAATTTCATATCAACAAACAAAACACTGGCTATACATTCCAAGAGGCAAATTGAGTTACCACTTCGACAAAGGAATTCGAGCTTTGTTAGCATTCACTATCTTCCCAACTTTCTCGGAGCAGCTTATACCGGAGAACATTTCTCCCACCCTTCTGTTGTGGCATGGAGCTGAGTTTTGATAAAGCAGACGAACTTTGATAGCTATCGGGAATGATAGAAGTCAAGGGTGAGTCAAGCTCATCGAGTTCATCATCACTTGTGTATGATTTCTTGAGAACAGAGGATCCACTTCTCTGGAGGAATCCAGGACCCACCTCGCCCATGACGGAATTGAGTGATGCCGCTGGAGGTGGGGAGTAGACCGTAGGACTTGCCGTGCACGGAAAGCTGGTGAGTGACTCCAAAGAAGATTCCGGGATTTCCTTCATTGAGGAAAATAATGTACATTTTAAAACACCGACATATTTCAGCAAGTTCCTAGGATGCCACACAATCATACATGTGCTATTCATGAGTGGAATAATGCTAAGTGTACAACTAATTGTTCAATTAAACATACAACCCTTTAAAATAGATAACCACGAAAAATATAATTTTTACCGCTTTGTATTGCTTTAGTTTAGCCTTCTATTAAAGAATTCTACACCTAGCATGACTCTCATGAGTGGTGTTATGTTGACTATGACGAGCATGTATCCGGCAGTCAGGGAGTGGGTCCGCTTGCATGGCGGGGTCCCCTATGTGACTGTCAGTCTGTCACACACCCGGCATGGGCAACATAACATTTTCATGCTATTCATTGTGTGATTTGTACGATTATACTGTAAGTAGCAAAATAGTACCAGTTTGTTTCAAGATACTAATAATATCTATCAAGAGGTTTACTAATTTATCAAGGACAAACCTCTGAATCCAGGGAGTCCAGGATGCTCTGCGGGACGGCATCTGGACAAAATTCGTCCGGGACAAAATTACTACAAACCCTCTTGATCAACATTGGATCAAATGTTGGGCAAACCTTCAAATAGTAAAATCAAGAAATATGAATATGAAACAAAAATTGTAGTATACACTATTGCTATACAGGATAAAGAATAGCATCAAAGAATGACTCACCTCTTTTCGGATAGAAGCATCGGCTAGCATTCCAAATGGAAGCATCATAAGGTCACTCAGACCACGGAGAAGATGAAATGCCTTGAAGGACTTTGGTCTCTTGTCATCAGCAAGAATATTATCCTCAGGCGTGTCATCTTCTATGCCAAAAAGATCTGTAAGCCATCTCGACCAATTTCCGATCTGCCACCAAGGATAAACAACTTTACAACCATTTGGTATAAGCTTTTCTAGAAAATCATTTTTCTCTGAGATCATTTTCAATCGATATTTTTGGAAATTTTCTTTACTTTTCAACCACACATTAAAAAGGCAAATCTCTACTAAACAAACACGTATAAACACGACCGAGTTCAGATGATTTGTGTACTTACAGCATTTTTTAATTGTGCACCAGCTCCAAAGCTAGACTTTCCAGCAGGAATTGGGAGAACCTTAGGATCAGTGATAGGATCAGAAACAGGATCTGTTGGCATTTCTTCTGCAGATTCACGAAGAATGGCATTGAACATTGCTACATCCAGTCTATCAACTAATTGCTCCATTACCTAAAAGTCACAAGACAAAATTATTAAAATGCTATATTTTTAGAGGCCTTTGAGCTTTCTTTTGAAAAACCATATGCTTGAAGAACAAATCATCTGACTCTTCCTTCACATTTTAGTGCATGTTTGGTATGCTATACTGATTTAGTGATTTTAGCAATATGCATTAATAATGTCAAATGCTATCCAATCCTCTTTAGCAAGCATACTTTTAAAGTATAATACATATTTAGAGAATAAACAACATTGCCGTTGAGCATTGTTTTATAGTTGGACATACCAGTCTTGAAAGCACAGTCAAGCAGCCACAGTCATGCCCTACTGCTCGAACTGGACAAAGCCTTTCACAAGCATCTTTAAAAGCCTTTTTCCATAGTTCAGTAGAGAAATTTCCTTGCTCATAATCCCCCAAAGTATGCCTTCTTCCATACGTTTTCTTTGTACTCGAGGTTGTACTTCTACTACTTGCAACAATTGGTTGCATATGTGGAGTAAAAGTCTGTGGACAAGAATGATCATGTGATCAATCTATGAGCATATTCGACAACATAATAACTACAAAATTGAGAACCAACCTGCCACCATACAGACTCAACAATTCGAGAGAAGATCCAAGATTCAACTTTTTCCAGTGCGATAATGAACATCAATATATCTTCCAAGTTGTCAGATTCTTCAATTGATTTATTCTTCTCTTTCTCCACTCGAGAATTATCAAGAAATTTAAAAGTAAATTCAGGTTCAGTTCCATTATTTTTCACGCTCGACCCGTTGGGACGTGGCATTTCTGCAGCAGTCTGGCTAACTATGGCTCTCAGCATTATTGAATTTGACAACCAGAATGTCAACCTAAGAAAAAGACACTGCTTGAGATAAAGTCACTTTTTGGAAGATAATTTCTAACAAAAGGTTAGAAGAACTTTAGCGTGTGTAGTTAACATAGAAGTTTGACTATGAGTAGTTGAAGTTAATTTTCAGTAAAAGAAAGTTAAAATCAAGCTAAATCTAAACAAGGATAAGAAAGCTAAAACCAAGCTAAATTCTAAACAAGTATAAGAAAGTTAAAACCAAGCTAAATTCTAAACAAGTATTGCAACAAACATTTACCTTGGGACATCATTTCCACACGCTTTAGAAACCAAAACCAACCCCGACAAAGCAGCTCTTGCTGCACTTGCTCGTTTAGCTTGGGATCCTGCTCTGCAAGCATGAAGATAAAATCTAGAAAGCCTTCGAGCTGGAGCATGGACTTTATTACTAGAACTTGTGTGTTCAGCAATTACTGAATACAATCCAACCTCAACTGCTGCAGTTTCTCTCAGTTCTTCCTCCAGCATCTCAACTCGAGACTTCCATTCATTTTTACTTTCAGAAGATTTACTTTTCTGTTCTTTTGGTTCTATGTCCGCATTACCTTTCCTGTTCCTTTGAGAGTCGGGAAACCCGTTGCCGTTAACGGAGCTGTGTATCTGGATGGACTTTGCGTGTTTTAACCGAGGATTATTAGTAATAGATCCTAAATTTCCAGGTGCTTTCCTGTTGGGGACAAGAGTATCACTCCTCATTGTTACCTGCCTTCTGCTAGCATCTCCCACTGATTTGTTCTCTGAGAATTGGGCAATCTCTTCAATGATCTTCTCATCCTCTCCATTATTTATTTCATCCCCTTTCTCATTCACCAGTTCAATATGTTCATCATTTATAGCTCTAGCTTCTTGTTCCACTTTCTTCTCCTGAGAGGCGTGAGAAAGATTGACAGAGTTTGAGTTCAAAACTGTCTGTGTAGAGGATTCGTCTTTCAAAGTCTGTTGCGTGATTTCATTAACCATAGCTTTGCTTTTAGCAATCTTGTCACTGGCATTACCAGTAACAAATCCTGCCTGAAGTGTTCCCAAGCCATTGCTGGACTTACCGTTCGTAACTTGGAAACCTATGAATGAGGGTGAAGATTTTATGGAAGGGGTAACAGGGTTCCTCTTGACAGATGTCATACTTCTTTCCTGAAATTTGGATGAAGAAGTAAAATTTTGTACATGATTTCTAGTATCTGACAATACATCCCTTGATGAAGCCCATAGACTTGTGTTTGGCTCTCGAGTAGGGTCGACCCCACCATTTAATAGTCCATTTCCGTCCTGCATGTTAGTGGCAAATAGATATTGCACATTACATTTACTCATAAGGGAATGAGAGATAATGAAAAATCATACCCATTCTAGTGCAAGGAGCTAATGTGGTGCAATCTGTACAAGCCACATCAACTACTTCCCAACTTGCAGCATGTGCAGATCGCTTCACAGCAGCTACTCACACTAGATTGGAAGTGAAAGATACTAAGCAAAAAATCAGGAGTCGAGTGAAAACAATTACCTTCTCATTTCGAGATGGTGAAGCTGTAGAAGCCTCAAAATTCGATGACACAATAGTTCTTGACGAATGAGAAGAAGTATCATCGTCAGTAAACGAGGCAATTTCCGAGTCATTATCATCATTTTCTAGGGACGCTGCTTTTGAGAAGCGACTACTAGGAGATGAATTTGTGCTATTCTTTTCAACCGGCTCTAAACTAGCCAACAAGGCTGATTGAACTGATTTCTTAGAACTCTTCTTCAAGTTTAAAGGAACGCTAACACTTACAATTTCTTCAAGTACTCCATAATCCGCAAGATTCAATGAAGCTGTCCCTAATAACACTCCTTTACTTCCCTTGTCCTTTCGAGGCTCATACAAGCTGAATTCTAAGTAATTCTTGACAAACTTATCACGGGCCTTTTTATCTACACGCAGAGTGAAGGGGACTATGATAGACTCGTTGAGTGAAATATTGGTATTCCCAGCAACAGAGATAAAGGATCCCGAGTTTTGTTCACCATTTTCCCAGTGAATCAGCACTGTTTGAACAGATCTAAGAGATTCGGTTGGAGGCCAAGGCCTAATCTCCTGTAAATGGATTGCATACTCGAGTTTAACAGAAGCACCTTTTCTGTGCTTTGACCTCAGTCCGAGAACCATAGCTTAACAATGAAGCCTTGAAAATGTTGAGTATCAACTACAATCTTATCAAGAGAACAAAGATTTAGTTTATTTCCCCAAAAATAAGATCATAAATCAGCACAAAATACACATGGATAAATAGATGAACCAGAGGAAATACCAAATCTACTCATTCAAGTAGTTTCTTATTCAATAAAATTTAGCAAATCACAATGGATACAAGAACTTGTGTATATCGCTGATTCTTTTTTTTTTTTTTGGGAGGGTTGTGTTATTGTAGAAAATGCACTCAAAATCACACAAAATTTCAACACTTAGCTAAACGAAGATGATAAAGTAGATCGAGCTAATTGTCTAATTGATGATTTTAAAAAAGCAGGAAAAAAATTTATCTTAATTAGAACCAGAGGACAATCTATAAAAAAGTCCACTTCACTGTTATCAAATTAATCTATCATAGCATGAGGCAAAAATGTTGAAAACCTGAAATCGATCAATTATTGAACAAATCAAGTCATCAACACAATACTATCACATTCAAATGAACCGGAAAATAGAATTCACTATCTTAACCTGTAAGGAAGATGAATGCGATTGAATTAGCGAAGCAGAATTCTGCTATGAGCAATGCTTCAAGGGGCTTGTCTTTCCATTGAATTGAGTAGGTGTTGTTATTTGAAAGATTCGTCTGTTTTGTTTCATAACGAAGTTAAGATTGTACAAGAACTGAAAGATAAAGAAGAAACCGAAAGAAAAGTGAACTCAGGTAAGAAGTAAGGGAGATTTTCCTGTGTGAAAAGTTCTTGTCTCGTACGGCAACATCATATCGCTTTGTTTGGCATAACTTCTTTGAAGAAATTATTTTCCGTATTTGTTTGGAATAATTTTAAATAGAATGGGATTTTTGGCATGTGGTTTGAAAAATAAAAAATGCTTGTGTTTCTGTTTTTTTTTTTTTTCTTTCCAACTTAGAAAGAAGATTGATGAATTTTTTGGTGAAATAAAAAATGATGACTATTGTTATAAGAAGGTAAAGAAAGACGTATATTTGATAATTTTTCATTTTATAAAGAAAACTCTTTGTTACCGTGAGCATATGACAAAATAGTCAAATTAATTATAGCAAAAATTAAAATATGGTATGTAGATTATTATGCTCATTCTTTAACTTATTTTATACATAATCTCTCACATCGAATAATAATTGATAAAATATTCTTACTTGTTATGGTAGGCCACTTGATTTTGTTCAAATTTTTAGTTGAAAGGTAGACAAAAATTTTAAGAAATTTTTTTTTAGCAGATAAAATAACTAGTTAAAAATGATATTGAAAGAGAAGAAAAAAAGTTGTTAAAAAAATTTCAAACTCAAGGATTGCGCGCTTATACACACACACACTATATAATGGGTTATTATTTCACCATTAATTCAAAATCAATTTGTTTCTATGTCTATTTGTCAATATCAAATATTTTCACATTTTCTATTTATGTTTATCAACATCGAGTGATATCTTTATGCAACAAGAAACATTTATTTTAAAATGCTAAACTAGCATGTCATATTTCCAAAACGTGTTTCTTTGTAAATAATCCAGCAACAAAATGTATATCCTAGTTTTTTAATTTGAATATTAACATATATGTCAAATACAAAAATCATTGACTTTTTTTTAAGGAGCAAATTATTGACATTTTAATTGAACCATTACAAAATCTTATTTTTCCACAATTTGTGATGCACCTAAGTTATTATTATTATTATTATTATTATTATTATTATTATTATTATTATTATTATTATTGTATTTGTGATGCACCTAATAATAATTAATGAATGCATAACTAACCAAGCAATGGATAAATGTATAGTGAACAATTTGTCGTAGCCACGTTTTTTTTTAGGTCAATCATAGAGAAGATGTGCCTATTGTTTGATCATGGTGTAGGTGGGATTTGATCCATCATAAATATCCACGGCACTGTATAATATGTACATTCCATTACACAACAAATATATAGGGTGTCGCAAAACACACTCCATTTTCTTCTCGACAAATAGGGTGCGGCAAAAAAATTGCAGCTTTTGCTGCCATAGCAACCATGGATGGCTATCATTTCAGGCATTGCTGTCGGAAATGGCAGCCATCCATGGTTGCCATGGCTCATTATTTTTTTTTAAAATTTATATATATACATATATATATATATATATTGTTATAAAAGTATGAAAACAATAGAGTAGTAATTTGTATAGAATTTAATTCTCGTGAATTTAATTTAATAATCAGTCTCTATTTATGTGAAAACTTCAATGTACACAATCGTAATTACATAATTTACCGCAAGGGATAATAGTCATTCACATATAATAATTACATCTTTTACCAAATTATTCCTCCACCAAATTATTCCTCCACCAAATTATTCCTCATAATTCATAACCACCAAATTATTCTCAATTATTCATAACACTCGAATGACTATTAATACAAATGTCTTCCGACTGCTTTAGAAAAACCCATGGGAAAAACTTCCAAACCGATCAGTGTGATAGCTTGGAAAGTGGTTATATAATCGCTTCATCAAAAACATCGCTTCCCCCGATGTCTATCACGCAAGATATGAGTATTCACGTCGCTCGTTAAAACCTTGTCAAGAAAACCCAAAGGTGGGAAAAAACTGATCAAGGAAAAAAGAGCACATGCTCAGCTGATTTCATATCTTGAGAATCGATATCTTTACTTCAGAAATGATTTCAATATCATCATCGCTTGATCTAAAGCATTAGCTCCATTATAACTGATCCAATAGATACATCAGATCAATTTTCCTATCGCTTCAATATACCATTTAATATGCCTTCGTTAAAACCTTATTAGGAAAACCCAAGGGAAAAAACCTAATGAAGGAAAAAGAGTACATTATTCATGTGAATACGCCTTTAAAGTTGCCTCATTAAAAACTCCTTGCTAGGAAAACCCAATGGGATAAAACCTCGCCATGAAAAGAGTCAAGAACGCGATTTTATACAAGTATGCGTAAGCATTTCAAAATCTTTCATACATTTGTATGAGTATCATATACATTGATTTTATACTCTTCTGCTCATTTAGAGTGCATCAATTTTCTTACACAACTACAAAACATTCACCATGAACACATGTCTCCAAATACACAATTTAAAGCATATAAATTCATTGTAAAACATGTAAACATATAAGTAAACCTTCATAACTAACTAACATTTAAAATATATCATTTAACATTTAATACTCACTTAATAAGTTATTTCATTCCTGTGGGCTTAGTTCACCCTTTAGGGTACTCATAAACACGGGTTTAGCTCATCCGATCCTTTAATTTCCTTTTCTACTACACACACGATCGGTAATTTAACTTTCATGAGCATGCAACATATAATGACCACTATGCTTATCTTTAAACTTGAGCATTAGTCATCATCATCTCATCATCTCATAAGTTAAGGATTTCACATTCACCATTTATCATCTTCAATATATCTCAATATTTTCATTATCATTGATCATATGTAGCGCTACATTTTCATATCGTGGTCGACACTTTTCACCCCCATTTCATTTTTTTCCCCATATCGACATAACTTATCGAGATATCTTATTATCAACTCTCTTGTAGATTACACAATATAGTTATGTCTATATACTCTTCAAGAGTATGCCTCAAGTATTAAGACCATCTTTTATAATTTGCTTTTGATATATATGATTGGGGAAATATCAACGCTTCCTGCAAGGCTAACTTATCAAAGCATCGAAATGTATATATGTGATTGTTCATAGCCTTTCATGCATCTTTGAACTTCAAGTTCTGTATTTCAATTAAGATGATATAACATGATGCATTTCACATATTATTTTCAACCTTTAATACTCCCTCATGCGAGAAAATTTAGAACACCAAAACTCATACAATGATATGATTTTAATCATATATGTTCTCATCATTCACCTTAATATGGGAATTTAGACCGCTTGCATTTTATTCTCTATATCTCGGTAATTTATTCAAGTGACTTTAAATAATTTGCCATATAATATCCCACTTGTATGCATACTCAAATCCTTCAGGGATTTATTCAAATCATTGAGATATATATATATTTACTAGCTTTATCATTAAACTCTAAATCAATGCTCATACCATGAGTAAATATTTTGTAAATTTCAAATTTCAATCATATACACACGCTGACTATCTAGTGGATCCATATCATAATATCTAGTAGTCCACATGGAGGATATTGAGCCCATATTCTCATCCTTTATTCCAGATATATTTGGGATTTATTTCAATATCGCTAAGAATGATTTCATCATTTATCGAGAACAATCATTGAAGAATTCTTTTCATTCTTCACTTGAAATATTGATTTAATAATTATTTAAACCGGGATGGTCAATCCGGTTTTGCAAACGTAGTATTATTGAACTTCTAGTTCAAGAAATTTATATCGATTTCACTAGTATTCAGATAGTGCTCAACATGATTTATCATAGAAATAATTCAATCGACATATTCCATCATCTTTTGGGTGACATTATTGTCTACCACTATTCAAACATCTGAGTTACAGCATCACATCCGGCTATTATTTAATTCAAATCGTAGTTCTTACGCTTCATATTATTTATTTAAAATCGGAGTCTTATTTCATACGCTGTATTATTCTATAAATAAATCATCAAAATTATTGCAAAATTCATCCTAACAAGGGTCTATACATTATAATGGATCATATGCTCTCAAATCTTCAAAATACTATCCATCACTACCGATTAAAATCTTAAAAAGGATTTATCGATGTAGGCAGAAAGATTAAGGATGCTAATGAATAATGGGTATCCCACAAGATATCCGATGTTTGATTGAAGCAAAGGTTCGATTATCTCCATGAGGTTTCAATTCCTCTAAATACATGCCTGGTATGGGTAAAAGTAGTTTTTCAAAGAAACTGAGAGCAAAAGATTAGAGGATGCTACAAGTGTGCTCGATGGACATGCGACACTCGACGAAATCAGGGGTACTTGTCCGTAAACCGAGAAGATAAAATAGCATTCATTAAGGATGGATTGAGTAAGGAGCCTTGGATGATATTCAACAGTGCTCTTGAGACACATCCTAGTGGACACGCATAAGGTGAGCTAATGGCCTTATGGGCCAAATTCAAAGATCAACAAACGCTACATACTCTTGAAAACTTACTTTAGAAGATCCCGCTTGTAAATTTAGTAGAAAAATTTAGCATAATGATTTTCCCATATTTATGTAAGAAAGCCTTGTAATAACAAAGATCAATATATTTCTTTTATTTGTAAATATCGCTAATTTTAAGATATATATATTATTTTTCAATCTCTCGATGGTTATATGTCATATCACTAAAAAAATTTTTCTGCTTTTTTCTTTCATATTTGTCAAAAGTAAATAGTGCACTCAATTATTGGTTTGAAAATTTTTCTTAAATAGAGGGATTCATATATCTATCATTCATTCAAGAAAGAGAAAGATAGAGGTGGAGATGGAGATGGAGATATCAAAATCATCTCATGTAAGTCAATCTTACCTCGCCAGGTAAAAACTATATGTGTTCTTGGTGGCTCCAGATTAGTAGGTCATATCCAATATGTGGATATGGGCAGACCAACTTGTAAGGGAGTTAGGGAAACAAAATATCAATATACTATATGGAGGAACCAACAACAAACTTTTAGCTAGACTTATAAATGGCCGCACAATCATGGGGGAATAAGAGTTTCGAGCGTAATACCTTTCCATCTAGTTGATCTAATACTCAATTGAGCCGCCTTACCATGGGTCCAAAGAGGTTTGGGGCTACAAGCGCAATCCATCCACAAATCGCATGATGTATATGATGAATAATAGTGATGCTTTCATTGTCCTTCCAGCGGCTACAACACACCTGGAGGAAATATTCAATATAGCCTCGCTGGGCACAAAGGAACTTTCATGTCAAACCAATAGGTTTGTTGAATATTAATAATTTTGATGGCTTACTAGCGTTTCTAGATCGTGGTGTAAATAATAAGTTTATCTCTCATTCAACAGAAAATACTTATCTCTGCTAGTACTCATTGATGAACTACTCATCAAATTTCATGCATATGTTCAAGAATCAGGAAGTGTCCGTCAACAGCACCACCGGTGTCAAGCTTAAAAAGAAATTTGGATCCTTTAAATATTTCATTATGAATCCTAATATTGATGGTGGCGAGTTACGGAAAGTATTTATACTCGGAGACGCACTCTTCCTTAATGGGTTCAATATATATTTACTTTTCGTATTTCTATATTTTCGAGTATTTATTGCCATCTTTGATATTCTCAATATGTTCCACTTCGATCGCTTTTGTACTCTTTCCGAGTAATAATAATATCATATTGGCTTTATTCAAATACGTAAATCTAGTGATTATGCTTCTTCAAGAGCATTTTATTCTCATATTAATACAATCTCATATCATCGATGAGATTACTTCATATAATCTCTCCATGCGATATATTTTTCTTTGATTTATCAACATGGGATCTATCGAGCATTTTATTTTCATCTATTTATCCAATGGTGACTTCAAGTACCACTTTTGCTCAATTTTCTCCATTAATATTCTAGATATATGGAGAAGTAATTTTATTCTCATCGCTCATCGCTCGAGAGTATGATTAGAATATTTCGATCAACTACTTCTTCCTGAGTAGGATTCGTTATAACCAATCGCAGTATAACCCACCACATTGAAAATATGCACCAATCGTGGTATTACCCACCACATTGAAATATACTCAAACTATAAAGTGCAGATAAATTTAAATTGCAGAAATTAAATTTCCTCCAACAAGTGGTCGAATCTACCTTATGGGAATTATTGCAATAAATATAAATCTTACTAATTTAAATAGTAAGAATTAAATTGCATAATATTTAACTACTTCTTCAGAGTAGGATCTGGCTTTCAAGAGAAGGTATTACCCATCACTTAGCATATAAAGTGCAAAATATATAAAACCTTCCGCTTAGTGACTACGGAACCCATCATCAAGTAGGAGGTATGGCAGAATTAAATTGCAGAAATAAAGTGCGAGAATTAAATATTGAACTGCTTACGGGAGCAGATTTGTTCTTCTGTAACAAATACTCATTACTTACTACAAGAGCAGACACTTTATCCTTCTGTAATAAGACATTATGTAATTGAACTCTTCTGGAGTTACATTAATATTTCGATCTTTTAACTCAAATGGACTTGCTCATTTTATATAATCAATGGATTTAGAATTTCTTCATGAATATTCTATCCATTTTTCAATCGTCAGTCAAATTAGGCTCTGCTTTTACCCTAAGGGTAAAATTGTCCCATTCCAATTCGCAGCGTAAAATTGTCAAAAATATTTTATCAATGTTTTACGATTGGAAAATTATTCCTTTCTACTTAATTTATCAATATCAAAATATTCAATGATTATTTTGTAACTTTTTCAAAAGTTATGTAATCGATTTGTAAATTTTGAAAGCTTTGATAATAACATATTTCAAAACGAGTTATTACCCTATCAATGTTGGTGTCAAATCGTCGTTCTCAAGTTAAATCGAGTATAATGGAGTCGAGAAAATTTGATTTTGATAACGATACCCTTTATATCCTCGATAAAACGAATGTTATAGTTTAATATATTATTATATTATAAAATCATACGATTTACCTTTTCCCTTCTCTAATTATTCCATGGATGAGATTTACTTGCAATCCATTTATCGCGAAAATTCTTTTGACTCCATTCTTCCAATTTTGAATTTTGCATCTCCAGCCAGTACAGTAGAATTTGAGGAATTGTGGGAGAAGAATACGAACAAGTTTAATTTTCAAATGACGACGGATTTGCAGTTAGAAAGCTTATTTGATCGCTTGATGATGATTTAATTAATTCATTGGTAATAATCCAGCTGATACAGTACATCATCTATAAGACGCAACTGTAGAAAGATACTTCTTTCATATTACTCAAAGGTTGTAGACTACACGATAACGCATATAAAAGACAAAAAACAATAGAGAGAATTTGTAGAGAGTAATTTAATTCTAGCGAATTTCATTTAACGAATTTCATTAATAATCAAGCTCTATTATATGAAACTTGAATTCAAGACAATCGTAATTACATAATTTCACAGATAATAGTGCCATTCACATATAATAATTACATCTTTTACCAAATTATTCCTCCACCAAATTATTCCTCATAATTCATAACCACCAAATTATTCTCAATTATTCATAACACTTCAATTATTATTCATAACATATATATATATATATATATATATATAATTTTTACTAGGCAATAAGTGGCCGATAACTCCCGTGGCTGCTTGGCCACTTATTGTCGAGTAGCCTTTGGGGTGTTCAACCAATACTAGACAAACACCCCTTCGCGTGTTTGACGTCCCAATTATAAAAGGGTATTTTTGTAACGAGAAAAAGTGATGGGTGTATTGGGTAGAAAATAGGGTGTGTTTAGGCGCACCCAAATATATAATGTGACTAATTTTTTTTTTTTATTTCTCAATTCTAATCACTTATTTTTATCTGGATTGCAGAGAGTTTTTCCTGCTAGGAAAGCAAATGACAAGTATACATCTATATTCACCATTTACAAAAGATGATCCAATTTTTTCTATTTCACCAAAAAGGTCGTCATTATTTTTGTCCATTGTTTTTTAACTTTTCTAAAAAAAATTATATTATTGTTTAGTCAATCTCATCACAATTTATTATGCTGCTTAACTTTATAGAAATTCTAGACTTTATACTCTAAATTCACCCTTCTCACTTCTCTTATTTTAATCTGTTAAATTCTTCTTGTTACAAATTCTATATTCTTCGAGTTCAACTATTAATTTGTTTGCATTTAATATTCTCATTGTTTCAGTGTAAAAATTAAGCGGTATTATTATCATCGATTATAGCGAGGTTTTCTTCGCTATAACGATTCAAAAAAGAATATACATGTTCGTCTATTGGTCATTCCATCTTTGACTTCTCCTCTTCCTCCTCTCCAATCTCTTGCAAGTTGCATATACTCTTTAAAATTTGCATCAATAATGCCCTCGGAACTATCGTTATAAAAGCAATATACTAGTTAAAAATAGCCTTTTTTTCAAATATAAATTGGGAATCATATGGGTGGGATATGGTATCTCTAATCTGGGACAAATGAATAAAATAGTACTTTACTACTAGGTGAAATCCCTTCCCCACAAAATACTCACTTTTTTTCTCTTCCCGAAAAAAAAAAGTCAAAAAATAAAACTGTAAACTTTCCGTCTTTCCCTCGCCGCCACTCTGTGACTTTGGACTTACAACTCCGCCGACTGCCTCGCTTCATTCAACTGCCCCGGCAGCGCCGCCAACTCCTCCACCCTTCCACTTATTTCCCCTCAACTATGAGTTCCTCAACTCTTCTATCGCTCAAAACTCCGCTCTTTTGCTCCTCCGCCGTCAACCGCTCTATCAGTCTCCGGCCATGTAATTGCACCTTGCCAACGGCATGCCTCAACGTGGATCTGGATTTGAATCAGAAACCATCACTCAAGGAGAACGCCAAAAGAAGTGGAGAAGTAATCGCTGACGATAACAAATTCATTGTGGGAACTTATGCGAGGTCGCCGGTGGTGTTGTCCGGTGGGAAGGGTTGTAAAGTGTACGATGTTGATGGGAACGAGTATCTGGACTTGACCGCGGGTATTGCCGTCAATTCCCTCGGCCACGGGGACCCCGATTGGGTGCGTGCAGTTACAGAGCAAGCTAATGTACTCACGCATGTCAGCAATATATTCTACTCTGTTCCGCAGGTAAATTGCTCTCGTTTTTTCCCCCGATTTTCTGTTTTGAGATGAGAAATCTGAATAGTGAATATCGGTCTTCTTCTTCTTTAGAATTGAAATTATGCAATATTCGGTGGTTTAATTCCGATTATTCAGTGGAATTGAAGCCTGGAAAGTGGTAATTGAGATCAATTCGAAACCTAGATAATATGATATCGCGGGATACGTTATCCAAATTTGTCCCCAAATTTCTACATACTCCATGATAATTTGTTTTGAAATTGTGAAATTACATAGTTGATGAGGTTAAATTAGTGGGTATTAAATGATTGAACTCTATTTCTTCAGGTGGAGCTTGCAAAACGTCTAGTTGCTTCCTCATTTGCTGATCGAGTGTTTTTTTCCAATTCTGGAACTGAAGCAAATGAAGCTGCTATTAAGTTTTCTCGGAAATTTCAGAGATATTCACATCCAGATGAGAAACAACCACCTATGGAGTTCATTGCTTTCACGAATTGCTTTCATGGTAGAACCATGGGTGCTTTAGCATTGACTAGCAAAGAGAATTACAGATCACCTTTCGAGCCAGTGATGCCTGGAGTGACGTTTTTAGAATATGGAAATGCCGAGGCAGCAAGTAAATTGATTCAGAGTGGGAAAATTGCTGCAGTTTTTGTTGAGCCTATTCAAGGAGAAGGTGGTATATACAGTGCAACAAAGAAGTTTTTGCAATCCCTGCGCTGTGCCTGTGATAATGCTGGTTCTCTTCTTGTTTTTGATGAGGTAACTTACTCATTCATAAAACGCTGTTAATCTTTGTGGACATTAAATTTTAAGCTTTGTTTGGTACAGCATAAATGTGAAGAAGACTGATTCGCAAAGTGTGTGGAAATGTGAAATGAATTCTTTTGCAAAGTGTGGTGGAAAATGAAAGTAAGAAAAACTGATTAAATTTTAAGCTTTGCCAACAGGCTCTTAATAACATTCGTACAAAAAGAAATGCATGTAACAATATGCATACAGAACGAAAGAGCCATTTCTACATGAAGAAACTAAAATTGTTGGATAAAATCTTAAGGTACATAGTAGAAACTGAAGAGCAAAGGCTTCTGAAGAAGATGAGCCCAAGATTCCAAGATTCAATCTTTAGTTTAAAACTCGCTTAACAATTGCCTTGTTTAAAGTAGGACAATAGATGTGTATCGACAAATAAAATGATAAAATTAACATCAGGAGGAGAGAGAAGTTCTCTTAATTGTAGATTGTTTCATTGAAGATGACACAAACATCTAAATCGTGCTTTAACCAAGGAAAAATGTCTCTTTGCATGGATTTGTATGATCAATCAGGGGATTACAGATTTCTGTATCTGATGGTGAGACTGCTTCTGGTTTTCATATGAAAGGTTGTTACTTATTTATGCATCTTATCCCTGTCCATACAGGGGGAATCAGATATTTGGAACTCCTAAATATTGAGGAGTTTCGTCCTGAAATCAAAAGGTGAAAGAGATCATAATTCATTAGTGGACTGGTTATGTCCTTCTATTAGCAGTAGCATTTTTGGCTATTATGAATGGTTGTGGTATAGATGAACATTGAACAGAAAACTCTTGTGGAGATCATTAGAATGTGATTGCATGTTTTTCTTTATGGATTGTCAAGTGAGATTATACAATGGACAAACAAACACGATAGATTCAAAAAAGTTTCTTCTTTAATTCTATTTACTTGATGCATTTCTGGTAGTGGAGTGGTTGTATACATGCATATTAAACAATCAGGATTCAGGAGTAATCATTTTTATACCTTGCATTTTTCATTTCAAATTGATACAAGTTGCTGCTTTTTTGTCATTCAATCTATTTTAATTTTCCCTGAACTCATTTTCGGACTCATAATTTTTCACAAATTTCAACTACTTGTTAACCATGTACTCTCTTTATAAAACCAATTCCCACTTCAAAACTAGCTGGACCAAACAACTGCTAAATTATCAGTGAGAGAACCGAAAATGCATGACCTCAAGTCCATCTCATCGCTAAACTACTTCTGTTACAACTATAATGTTGCTAGCCTGTCTTTTGGCTGAAGATTATCCATTTTCCTTTTAGGCTTTAGCAGTGGAGGGTAATTTGTGTACTCACCATTGAGTAACGTCATGCATTTGATTCTATTGCATGAAACTGTTAGAAATTAAAATTATGGGAAAATATAGCAGGACAAAGATTGTGAACATAACTTATCATCATCATTGGTTAAACATCCATTACCATTGTTTCTATGTTCATATTTTCACATATGTTTGATCACAGTTTCCTCAATGGGCTTTTTGCTGCTTCTATCCATAGGTACAATGTGGTTTAGGGCGAAGTGGTTATCTTTGGGCCCATGAGGCCTATGGTGTATACCCAGATATAATGACTCTCGCAAAGCCTCTAGCTGGAGGTCTACCCATTGGTGCTGTTCTAGTAACCGAAAAAGTCGCCCAAGCAATAAATTTTGGAGATCATGGCACCACCTTCGCAGGTAGCCCACTAGTTTGCAGTGCTGCAATCGCCGTATTAGATAAAATATCAAATCCGAGCTTTTTAGCCAGTGTCTCAGAGAAAGGTCAGTATTTGAAGGATCTGTTGGGTAAAAAGTTGGGAGGTAACACGCACATGAGAGAAGTACGAGGGTCAGGACTGATTATTGGCATAGAACTAGATGTACCTGCTTCGCCATTGGTTGATGCTTGTCGTCGATCTGGTCTTCTTGTATTGACTGCTGGAAAAGGAAATGTGGTCAGAATTGTGCCACCGTTGATTATATCGACGCAGGAGATTGATAGGGCTGTTGAGATCTTGATTGATTGCTTTCCTGTTCTTGATCAGGTTGGCACAAATTAGATGTAAAGTTCAAGTGTTGTTGAACCTTAAACCCAGCTTGATTAATGTTATGGATGTTCTTGATCTTGTTAAAATTGAAAAAATTTGTTAAGGTGGGGTTGCAGTTTTTTAGGTTTGATTGGTGAACAGAGAAGATGTGATGCCTGTTATTCGACTTGGGTGCAGATTGGAATTGGATCGACCATAAAATTCATTATAACCAATGTTCTACAAAGCGCGCTTAATACGCGCCTCTTTTTCCGAAAGCATGAAAAAAGTGCCCTTAGGCGAGCTTAAGGGTAGATTGTCTCATTTTTGGGATGTCTCAAATATATAGTCTTATTTTTATATTAAGAAATATTTTTTTGTTCATTTGCCAAAACAATTTTATTTAATTTGCTTAGTTATAACCATTATTTTTTAATATTGTTAATTAAACTAGCTGTTTTACCCGTTAACTGATAACGATATTGATATATGTTAATAATATTAACATAAAATCTAAAAAAATAATTAAAATAAAGAATGAGTTACAACAATAAACTTAAATAATTTAACTTGAAACAATTCTATAAAAATTTCGAAAAAGTTTTTTCTATATTTCGTACTAATCCATCCTACCAGTATGCAAGGAATAACTTACGAAAATCCACACAACTTAATTTACTATACTCCATGTATCAAAGAACTTAATTAAGATTTACACTGCGTCTTTGCACATGATGATAATTTGTAGTAGTGATTGAGAGAATATATAATATTTCAGATATCGCAAAGATTAATCTACTAATATAAATCCAAAATAAAATAACCTTAAATATTATAGTTATCAAAATAACTCTACTAACATTAGTAGAGCTCATTATTTTTCTTAAAATGGTTTTACATTTTATTAAATGCGATTATAAATTTTGAGATATATTAATTATACATCAGTATGATATACATTATTAACAATTAATATGTAAATAATGATTTTGAAGTTTTAATTATGAAATATAATCAGTATAGAGATATATTATAAAAATAACAATGTAGTGAGTGATGTCCGACAGATCCTAACACCCCGTTCTTGTCATGTCGGGAAATACTTATCCTTATTCCAACCCACCCTCATTTCCTCTAGGGCGAGCGAGGATGATATGAGAATTACAAACTTCCATTCCCCGTCCATGCCCCGCTAGAAAATTCTCATCCCCGTCCACGCCCCATCGTGATGGTTTAATTAAAGACTTTTATTTCCATAATTTATTTCTTCAATAAATACCTTCTAAATATACTAAACACATGTATTAACATGTTATGTATAAACTTACTAATTTAACATATTCGGCATATTAAATATTGAATGATTTGATATAACATTTAAATTAATTTGGATAAGACAAATAAATTGAAATATATATGATTAATACTAAAAATATACAATCTATTTGATGATATTTAAATATTAAATAAAATCTCAATTGCCAAAATTTGATATAAAATAAATAATTTAAAGTATGTGGGGTTTTTAATATTTATTTAGGAGATAAAAATTTAGATAAATATTTAACATAGTTGAAAGTCAGTTAAAATATTCTAATTGAGTCATATAATTCCAATAATTGATTGAGTCAATAACCAATTATTTAAAGTTAATTCTTAGACTTATTCTCTAAATGAAATAATACATTGAACCAAAGAATTATTATATAATTGTTGGTTCGATTTGTACCAAAATAAAAAATAATACTATTTGAAAACGTATTTTTGGAACTTGTTATTTTAAAAAAATGAGCAGATCCTTTGAAACATCCGTAACTATGCAAAAAGAAATATTATATTTTGTCATCAACTGTAACTCAAAAGAAATAATAGAAAATACAAAAACACAAGAGAATCAAAAGAAAAGCATGCTTAGAAAAAAGCATGATACTGAAAAAAGTAAATAAAGTTAATTATGGACTAATGATCAGTCGACTTACTTTGCAATAAGATGTAACACCCCAATTCTAAGAATCCAGAATCTTATAGGTGTTAACTTAACTTTATTTTAAAATACGTAAAAAGATAAATTAATTTTGTAAGCATATTTTTCTTCCCCGTAGTAATCTAATTAATTTTAATAATTTTTAATTTTTTGAAATAAATATGTTTCCCCTTTTTAGTAATTTAATTAATTGCGACTAATTTTCGTCTAATAAAACTCTCTTAATTTTTGTCAAATGAAAATATATCCAATTAAATCTAAGAAATATAATTAATTGTAATATAGTTCATTCTAATTAATTATTGTTATTAGCTAATTATTTATAAAAATAATTTATTATTTCTAAATAATTTGTTTTTAACCACAGCTTTAAGAATTGTATGAATCTAATTTTAAAGATATGTTATAATTAAAAATATATCTTGGATGTCAAAAGATGTCTTTCATTTTTTAAGAAAAGTCGAGCTAACCATGCTAATCTTATTAATTTTAATTATTATTTATTTTTTAATTAATGTTATTTTTCTATTTTAACAATACAATTGATTAATTTTCGTCCAACGAAACCGTGCCAATTTTCGCAAATTGAAACCAAGTCCAATTAAATAATAATAGTATTACTAATTTTAATTAATGGTATAAGAATTCGTTTTAATTGATTTTCATTTTAGCTAATTATTTATGAAAATAATTAATTATTTTTGAAATTACCATTTTAATATTTACACTTTTAAGAATTGTATAAATCTAATTTTAAAGAAATCTTATAATTTAAACGATATACTACAATTAAAATTTTTTTCAATTTTTTGGGAAAATCCGCATCAATTTAATAATTTTTTAAAAAATTAATTATATTTTCCCCTTTAAGAATGTAATTAATTTGGATCAATCCTTGTCCATTGAACACATGTATAGCAAAATATTAGCAGCGAAATTTATTATTTTAATTAATTGTTGTTTAAATAATTATAGTTAATTTTTTATTTAATTTAATTTTTTCTAAAAAATTAATTATTTCCAAAATAATTTGCTTCATAGCCATAATTTTAAGAATTATATGAATCTAATTTTAAAAATATCTTATAATTGAAAAGATATCTTGAAATTTAAAAGATATAGATATAGATTCAATTAATTAAAAAATCGATTAATATTACAATTGAATGATTAATTAAACAAAATTGATGTTGCACGTTTCTTTTAATTTTCATATATTAGCTAATTATTATTTTCAAAAATAATAAATTCATTTTAAAATTAATTAAAGGGTCCAACCTATTGAATTTGCCTAATATAAACTTCTATCTATATAAATAATCATTTATATATATAGAAAATGAGGCTTTTTTCTTATTATATTTTTTATCGTCGTAAATCCGTTTTTCCGTTTAAAATAAACTCTCTTTTTATTTTTTATTTCCTAATCCATATCTAACTCTCTTTTATTTTTTCCTAATATATTAATATTAATGTGTAAAGATTTTATTTAATTATTTCTACCCTACTTTACCACATCTCATAATATCTAAATATTCTCTCTATCATTTCCTATCTTTTTTTTCCACGTATAAAACATAATAATTTGTGATCATATTTTACTCGACTTGATGAGAGCTTTAAAACAAGTATACTATCAATATATAAATTTTTATTTTTTAAAAAAATTAAAATTTACCCCAAATATATAAATTAGTACGCAACTTAAATATAAATTGATATTAATATAGATTAATGACTACTGGTGTAATAAGATTAAAAAAATTTGATAATTTGTTACGACACTTAATTGATGTTTGTGGTAAAATTCAAATATAATAAGATATTTCATTATTTTGCACTTTAACATCCAAACTTCAATAACAAATAACAAATTTAATTTGTTACCTCATTAGCTTCTGTTATTATTAGTTGTAATTTAGTTTATTGGGAAAAGTATTATATATTTTTCTTTCAAATATTACAAATTTCAATTTTTTTTTCTATTTTTTCTATCAAATCTTCAATTAATATATGTTTATGTGTCGAACAATATGAGGGTGTTCCGAGAATTGGAATGAATTTTAACTGATTGTTTTTTCATAATTTTGGTATTTAAAAAATAAAATTATTTAAAATTAACAGTTTTTACTAAGATTTAATTTTTATGCCATAAAAAATTACCATTGATTAAATTTTTGCATAAAAATTCAAATAAAGGTTTAACATTAAAATTAAAAAATAAGATAAAAAATAATTAATTATTTTTTTAAATAATTAACTAAGAAATAAAAAATAATTAAAATTAACAATCCTACTAAGATTCAATTTTTTTTACACTACAAAATTACGATTCATTAAAGTTTTACGCAAAAATTAAAATCTAAAAAAATAATTAAAATATAAAAGTTTTAACTCATTTTTGTTTGTTAGCTAGTTATTTATAAATTAATTAATTATTTCTAAAATTAAGTAACGGGTTTGATCTTATTTTTTGACTTTACTGTTAAACCTTTATTTGAATTTTGGTGTAAAAGTTTAATCAATGGGAATTTTCTATGGCATAAAAATTAAATCTTAGTGGAAATTGTTAATTTTAAATAATTTTATTTTTTTAAATACAAAAATTATGAAAAACGATTAGTCAAAAATTCATTCTAATTTCTAGAACACCCGTGTATTGTTCAAGATATAAACTTATAAATTGAAAATTTGAAAGAAAAAATAAGAAAATTTGAAATTTATTGATTCAAAATAAAATTGAAATTTATCACAAATATATAATATTTGTAAATTTTGTGTAATTACACGAGAAATTGTATTTAAGTACTATATCAATATATAAATTATTATTTTGGCAAATTAAATATTTATTAGGAAAAAAATTATCTAGTTTTAAACATAAAATAAAGCTAGTTTTACCATATATTTGCGAGATAAACAAATTGAAGAATTATTTTTCATTTAATTTATTTCCAAGGTAAATCAAACATGGAATAGAATTAAAAGTTAAGACAATTTATACATTTCATTATATTTGAATTTCACACGCAAATATCGATTAAGTGTGGTAATAAATTATTAATTTATATTTAAGTGGGACACTAATTTATATATTTGTGGTAAATTTTAATTTTTCAAAAAATAAAAATTTGTATATTAATAGTATACTCATTTTAAAGCTCTCATCAAGTCGAGTAAAATAGAATCACAATTTTTTTTATATGTAGAAAATTAAAAAAAAGGAGAGAAAATGATAGAGAAAGTATTTAGATGTTATGAGATTGGATAAAGTAGGGTAGAAATAATAAAATAAAAAATATATACATTAATATTAATATATTAGGGAGGCAAAAAATAAAGAAAGTTGGATATGGACTCAAAAATAAAAAATAAAAAATAAAAAGAGATTTTTTTTAATGGGAAGACGGATTTAAGACAATAAAAAATATAATAAGAAAAAATCATCATTTTCTATATATATATAAATTATTCTATATATAGATAGAAGATTATATTAGGAAAATTTAATAAGCGGGAAAAATTGAGGATGCATTTAGGCGGGAAAAAAGGCTGCTTTTATATATATATAGATAGATGATGGTAGATTAAGAAACTACTTATGTACTTTTCTAATAATTTTTCTTAATTTTTGTTAAAAAATCAACAAATTTGTATTTTGTCATTTACAGTTTTGCTCTCCTACCCACAGTCCGCACGTTATAGTGTCCACCTTTCGGGGACAAAAATTTGTAGGGGCTTGTGGGCTCTTCCACCATCAGAAGAAAGTTACGTATTCATTTAATCTAACGTAGATGCAAAAAAAAAAAAAAATAGAACCACGTCGGCGTAGGTTTTGCCTTATGTTGCCCATAGTGGGCAACTGAATACCAACCTTGTCATTTATGTGTGTGTATATATGTGTGTAGCCAATCATGACATCATATATTTTATATGTGATTTTAGATTGATAAAAAATTTAAAGTAATTAATAAGTTGAAAAACCACTTGTTAACACTTGAGCTTTGCCTAAGCGCGTTTAAACTTACAAAACTTGAAGTTTGACAGAAAAGATTCGTCACGCTTTACGTTTTTTAAAACACTGTGAATGATTTGAAAAAACTGTACGAGTATTGTCAACCAACTTGTTTGTCGAAAAAATTATTGAACATATGAAGATAATATCACTTTTGGCAAAGAGATAAAGTCATAAAACATCAGAAATGAATTCAAATTATTGACCAAAGTAGCAAACAAACTGATGACAATGTTCCTTCATGGGATGAACTTAACGTCCTCGTACAGCAACCAAAACAGAAGGGAACTTTTAGACACGTCAACAAATAGTAGAACCTAAATTCAACAGTTATGTCCAGTACAATCATTACACGGAGCACTCTTCTTGGAACATGGCGTTATGAAATGTCGCCACTTCTGATAATCTTATTCAACAGGGTCTAGTTTGCATTTCCCTACAAAAGTAGAAGAAGAACAAAATATTGCATAATCAGTTTACTAACAAAAAAAAAAGGGAAATACACATAGTAGCACTTCTGTTGACAAATTATTGGTAATCTGCTAGTGGATTATATTGTGAAAAGAAGGCTTGCATCCAGAGGCTATGTTTGGATGCAGTGTTCAATCAAGACTGGACATGCTTAAAGGGATTGGCCCCCCGCGGGGGGCGGTGGTTAGGAAGTTCAGAAGCTAATCGTCAAACAAACAGAAGGTTTATAATACCAACCTGTGTATATAAATGGATCAAGAAGCAACAGCCAGTTGTAACTCTCTCTGGGCATGCTCCCTAATCCTCCGCTCAAGCTCAGGTCGGAAATGCCTGATAAGACCTTGAACGGGCCAGGCAGCAGCATCACCCAACGCACAGATCGTATGTCCTTCAATCTGCTTCGTCACTTCCTGTAGCATATCAATCTCCTCCAACTTCGCATTTCCCACCTTCAATCTCTCCATTATCATCCACAGCCATCCTGTTCCTTCTCTGCAGGGTGTACACTGACCACAGCTCTCGTGCTTGTAGAAGTAAGAGAGTCGCGCAATTGCATCTACAACATCTGTCGACTTATCCATCACTATTACAGCTGCAGTTCCCAACCCCGACTGCACAGCTTTGAGCGCATCGAAATCCATGAGGACGTCTTCACAGATGTGTTTGGGAAGTAAAGGGACTGAAGAACCACCTGGTATGACGGCAAGTAAATTGTCCCAACCACCACGAACACCTCCACAATGTCTCTCGATAAGCTCTTTCAGTGGTATACTCATCTCCTCTTCAACGGTACAAGGCTTGTTTACATGGCCTGAGATGCAAAATAGTTTAGTACCTGAATTGTTTTTCCTACCAAAGCTAGCAAACCATTCTGGCCCACGCCGTAAGATGGTGGGTGAAACAGCAACTGTTTCCACATTTGTAACAGTCGTGGGGCAACCATAGAGACCTGCATTGGCTGGAAATGGAGGTTTCAACCTCGGTTTTCCTTGTTTCCCCTCAAGGCTCTCAAGAAGAGCTGTCTCCTCACCACAAATATAAGCACCTGCACCAAAGTGGATGTGTACATCAAAATCATAACCTGATCCACATGCATTCTTCCCCAAGAATCCAGCTGCATAAGCTTCTTTCCTGGCCTTTTCGAGGTTCAACCTTTCATTCACGTATTCGCCGCGAATGTAAATATATGCAGCTCTGGCCCTCATTCCTACTCCCGCAATTAGACAACCCTCAAGTAATTTGTGTGGATCATGACGCATGATTTCTCTATCTTTACAAGTTCCAGGTTCACTTTCATCAGCATTCACAACAAGGTATGAAGGACGACCATCAGAAACTTTTGGCATGAAGGACCATTTGAGACCAGAGGCGAACCCGGCGCCACCACGTCCACGAAGTCCAGATTTCTTGATTTCGTTGACAATCCAATCACTTCCCTTGAGTACTAGGTCTTTTGTTCTATACCAGTCTCCTCGTTTCATGGCGCCTTTGAGAAATGGGTCATGCAACCCATATACATTTGTGAAAATACGATCCTCATCTTTCAAGCCACCAAAGCTAGTTTTCTCTGGAGGCGGAGGAGGAGGTGGAGGCTGTGGGGTAGTTGAAGTGGTTGCAGCCTGCGTGCTGAAATATCTACTTGCTAGGCCCCATTTCTCAGTGGAACGCCAAACAAAAGCAGCCCTTCGCAGAGAAAGTATGTGCTTCATAGGCAACTGTTAAATTAAAAGAAAAAAATATCGACTTTATCAGCTCTTTGTTACATCCATAAAATGCCATAAATTCAAAAGCCCAATTCGTTCCTTCCCAAAGGCACAAACAAGAAGATAAAATTTTTTGGACATATGCAAAGCAGTAGTTTTAATAAAATAATGTAGAGTATAGATATTTTGTTCTTCTTCTCCCCCTCTTTTTTTCTTAATAATTCAAACAACAAAACATGCCGTGATTGGGTCAGAATTGTCGAGTCTCCACCAGCCCAAAGACATCTTCTTAGACTTTCTTACATTCTAACACACTAAATTTTAAACTCTTAGCTCTCTAGAATGACAAATGATTCATACTCTATCTCTAAGTGGACACCCAAGCAAATGAACATTAAACCCATAGATTTCTGAATAATTCATCTTGTGGCATCAAGCATTCACGTACAAGAACCCTTCTTTATCTGTTGTATAAATTCAAAATACTCACTTTTCCAGTATTTAGTTAAGATAGTTCACAAAATAAATTATATGCTAGGGTTTCAAAATGACATTCGCTACCATTATCCTGATACCAAAGTTTCATGATCTGACTTTGCCACTATGAATTCTAGAACTGCACCAGCTCATACAAAATTAGGGATTCGAAAAATCCAAATCCATTAAACAAATAAATGGCAATCACATCACATCCCCCACCCGCTTCCAGTTTCGAGATCCCAAATACAAAAACATCAACTCGGATACAGATACGAAGAGAAGAACAGAACCATACAACTGAATTCGGTTCACACCAGCAAAGGATTGGGTCACCTACCATGATCTTGGAGCTCCGATTCTACCGAATGCTCTGTCTGATTAGCACGGATGGACAGTGAGAAAGAGAAGAAATGGGAATTGGGGAAAATAGGAGCTGTTTACTTCTGGAAATTTGCATCGTATGTGTCTAATCCATCCACGTATATGCAATTTAGTCCTCAGCATTTATTACCATTTGGGCCAGCATAATGTCGAAAACGCCCAACATCTGAAACCCACTACAAGGCCCAAAACATAAGCCCAGTTTTGTACAGAGGGACAAAACGGTCAAAGAGATCTGAACTGGCACAAGCCTGAGGCCCAAAAAGTCAAACCATTTAGGCCCCTTTCTTCTCTCCTTGTTTCCTTTCCCCGTCTTCAAAATCTGCTTGACATTATACATACGCGAGTTTGTATCTACAGGTTGGTGTACCTAACCTTCTTCTGAGTTTACAAAGCAACCTAGAAGCGGAATTTTCACAGCAAAAGCGAGAGGAGAAAAAACTCAAAACCCTCCGAAAGGGAGAAAAGGAATGGGGAGCTCAGGGATGGCAATGGCGTTGGAGGATATACCGTCGGTAGACATCATGACGGAGCTCCTCCGCCGCATGAAGTGCGATTCGAAGCCGGACAAACGCCTTATTCTCGTTGGTATTGTACATAATTCTGCCCCTGTGCTATACACTAGTGTTTGTGGTACATTTAGTTTTTTGCTTATGTGTCGTTTTGGGGATGGGGGTGGGGGGATTATTGATACGTTGCAAGAGTTGATGTTTACGCTGTTTCAACTGGTGGATTGATGTTGGGATCTTGGGAAAGCAGTAGATAAATTTGTTATGAAGTGACTTCCGTTAAAATATCGTGTTGATGCTGAAATTGAAAAATTAATACAAAGATGTGGTTGTGAAGGGTATCATTGGATCTTTTATTAAATTTGGCAAATAGACTACTGAAAAAGGTTTCATATCGCCAACTATAATTGACACAATAGAAATAATTTGTTTAATGTACAAGTGTTATATTTCAGTTGAATTATGAATGCACCTTGAAGGGCTAATTCATAGTCCATTCAAAAATGAATGCACCTTGCTGAAACTTTGTAAATCCAGAAACATTTTCAAATTTGTGAATAGTTGGGGCAATAAGGACTCATAGTTTTTCATCAATGAGCAATTCTAACCAGTACCAATGGGGATTTAGGATTCAATGCCCCCAATTTTGGGGTTTGGTCGAGCATATCTTCATTGGAAAACTTATGGTCATACTTGTCTGTCTTGCACGGTGTTTATAAAGATGTTAAAAGCAAGATGCTTATAAAGAAAGGTTAGGTGAGTGATTGAAGAGGGATCCGGGAAATGTGTGGAGACTGAGCAGAGGTTAGTAAAGGCACATTTCTTAAAAAAAACAATGTTAACCCAATCATATGCTAAGGCTTCGATTTTACCTATTATAAACTGAAACCTGTAATCAAAGACATTGTTGAAATATTCAGTGGAGAAGTCTCACCCTCCAGCTTGGAATTATAAATACTCTCAGTGTTGATGGTATAAACGTGATTCTAGTTCCAAAATTTAAAGCACAACATCCTAAAAGCAAGAAACAGCATCCCAAAAGCAAGAAAGGGAAAAAGGTTCAGAAGCTCAGAATGCTTTCAATCATTCTAAAATTGTATTCGTTCGGGTTAGCAAGTATATTGGTCATGGATACATCTCAGTTTTTCTTTATCTCTATAGAAAATTTACCACATCAGTGGGGCAACTTCTGGCTATATACCTTGCTTCCATCTGCCAGTAGTCATAGTGGATTGATTTGTATTTATTGGTGCAAGGTTTTATCCCATAAATTGCAGAATTGTGAACCCCCCATATTTTTTAGAACAAGGCTTTGTATGTTGCTCTGAATATGGTCTCCTACGTAATTTTATATCTGATTTTTTGTTTACCCAGGTCTCAAGACCCAGAAAATGAAACTTCGACTTTTGTGAATGTGAACAATGGAACAAAATTCTTACTTTGATTTCACGGAAATGACTAGATATCTAAACATGGAAGATGGGTCCGTCACAGTTATCCAGATCTTGATAGAAGTTAGAGATAAATTGGATTTGCATGTTCTTAGGACAGTATAACCATTTCAACAAGTTTTATGAGAACGAAAATTGAATTCATGGCAGGTCCACCAGGTTCTGGAAAAGGTACCCAATCCCCTATCATCAAGGATGAATATTGTCTTTGTCATTTGGCTACTGGTGATATGTTAAGAGCTGCCGTTGCCGCTAAGACTCCCCTAGGAATCAAGGCTAAAGAAGCCATGGACAAGGTAAAAAGTTTACCCTTACAAAGCATTACACAATGAACGAAGAAGAAGAAGAAAAAAATAACCATCTATTATAGCTAAAAATTCTTACCACAGTCACCCTTTGTAACTCTCTGGTTGAATCTTTTGCAAATGATACTTTTAGGGAGAACTTGTTTCAGATGACTTAGTTGTTGGAATAATTGATGAAGCCATGAAGAAGCCTTCGTGTCAGAAGGGATTCATTCTTGATGGTTTCCCACGGACAAAGGTTCAAGCAGAAAAGGTCATATGCCAATATCCTCTCACTTTCTCGCATTTGTCTTGCAGAGATACACAAGCTTTATCAATTATAATCAGCTTTATTCACATGCATCTTTTTTAACAGCTTGATGAGATGCTCCAGAAGCAGGGAGCTAAGATTGATAAGGTTCTAAATTTTGCAATTGATGATGCCATTTTGGAGGAGAGGATCACTGGTCGTTGGATCCATCCTTCTAGTGGTAGGACCTACCACACAAAATTTGCACCCCCCAAAATTCCTGGTGTTGATGATGTAAGTTGATTTTGTTTTCTCAAGGTATTTTTCTGCTATGGCCAAGTTGTCTCATATTTAGCTTCTTGAACTCCCAAAATTGTATGCCACATGTCCAATAAGATTCTTGACCGGTATTAACATGGGACATTGTTAGAAACTCGAGCAGATTAGCTCATATTTTGCGAATAAATATGTTGATAAGAAATCAAATTTGAAGAATTTGTGAACCTTCTAAAGTGATTGTGTATGCATCCTAAATCTTTACATTTTGTTGCAGGTATCAGGAGAGCCGCTAATCCAACGTAAAGATGATACTGCAGAGGTTCTGAAGTCAAGGCTGGAGGCATTTCACCGGCAAACCAAACCGGTGAGTGTTTCTTTGCCAGTATAGGTTTCATTTAATCATGTTGAACGGACATTTTGGATTGTGCCAAGTTTCTTGGCTACATGTATGTTAGTCAACTGTCAGATTGCCTTGTATTCTGCTTACACAGAGTAGTCTCTACCTGAATAAACACTCTTAATTCACAATAACTTTTGGATCTATTTCGCTTTTATTAACAAATAAACATAACTTGCTGAAAGTTGGATACTATTTAGATGCTGTTGTGAACGTGCAATTAATTTTGAAGTTTAACTTTAACAGTTTGACTGAGCAGGAAAGTTAATTTTATGTAGGAAAAAGTTAAAAACACAGGCCCAACCAGAGTTACCGTGGGTGTGAATTGGAAGTGATAGTTTTCAGTGGTTCAAATTTTACAGTAGTAGTCTATAACTATTATCTCAAGGGCCGCATCGTTTGTTCATAATTACTGTTTTAATGAGCTTAAACATTTTTGTTTCTGTAATTGTATGGTTCAATTACTTTATTTTCTCCTGAATCTGCAGGTCATTGACTATTATTCCAAGAAGGGCGTAGTCGCAGATCTCCATGCTGAGAAGCCCCAAACAGAGGTCACGGCCGAGGTTCAGAAAGTCCTGTCCTCTTAAGTTGTCTTCCTTAACTGTATTTTGATGCATCGGCTTTGTCAGTTCTTAGGCTTTCGGCTCATTTGAGTTCCAGAGGACTTATATGAATCTTTACTGAAATAAATATCCAATTGGTGTGAGAAGTTTTGTAAACTAATTCAAGATTTTACTCTGTTTTGACTCCCAACAGTTTACAGATTCTCCTCAGTGTTGTCACTTTTGGCTAATTTGAGTGGAAAGGTTCCCATCTTTGACATGTTGGCCCACTAATGAATATTGTTTTGCTTCGAGGGTGAGGCAAAATACACCTGCATTTTTTTACTGGGGACACCCCATTTTCCCTATATTCCAATTCTACCATTTTTTTTAAGTGTTCGACCATAGTGGGTCGAACACCTCTGGAGATGTTCAACCCACTTTGGTTGAACACCACAAGTGGTGTTCAACCTGTTGAGGTCGAACACCTATGGAGGTGTTCACACTCATTTGGTGTCGTCGAATAACTTTGTTTTTTTAACAATAAATTAGTTTCTCAATGTATCAAATTGATGTGGATTTTGGTCTTTTACTTTTGAGAAGTTCCTCAATTCAAAGAAGTTGTAGCAAACTTGAACAGAGAAGTTCTAGCTTCTTCTCCGTCGGTTCTTCTTCTCTTATTCTCCCCCTTTTTTTTGGATGAGGGTAAAATTGGGAGATTGGGGAAAATGAGGTGTCCTCAGTAAAAGCAGTGGACGCATTTAGCCTCAACCTCGCTTCAATTGCCTATTGGGGACGTCTAAATGCACTCCCCTAATCCACTTTCACACCTCCCTCTTTTAAAACACACCAATAATTACCAATTTACCCTTCTCTTCTTCTTCTCCTCCTTTTTTTTTTTTTTTTTTTTTGGTACTTTTCACACCCCTCCAAACCGGGAGGAAAAAAAAAATAGAAAAGAAACAAACGAACAAAGGAAGAAGAAGCTCAATTGTTCTTCCTCTTCTTCCTCTTGTTGAAGTGATTGGGTATTGTTCTTGATTAATTCACATGGGAGGAATTCTAATCTCAAACACAATTCTCGTTGAGTTGGCTGAGGGTTGTAGGGTTTTTTTTTTTTTTTTTATAAGCTTTGGCTACCAAAAAACTTTTTGTTCTTTCTTCGTTTTCTCCTTTTTTTTTTTTTTTTTTTGAAGAAATGGGTCTTTTTTTTGATTTGGGACTTGTGGGCTTGTGTAATGATTTCGACGAGAAGAAAAAAAAAGAGAAGAAGAAGAAATAAACCAACAATGGTGGCCAACCCACCACAAAAATAGAAGAAGAAGCAGACCAACAATGGTTTCAGCTCAAGAAGAAGAAAAAGAAAAGGAAAAGAAAAAGATGATGGGTGTGTGAAGGACCTACTCTTTTTTTTTTTTTAAAAATGTTGAGGGTAATAATGGAGCTGGGGTTGCGTAAAGCAATTTTGGGTAGAGTCAAACGGATCAAGAGGGTGAATACAGTAAAAGAGGGCATGAAAGTAAGTTGGGGGATGTGTTTAGCTATACCCTTGCCTATTTAGCTTCGATCAAATATTATTATATTGGACTAGGCAAAAAGGTCTAGGTAAAACCCTTTCAAAGCTCATATAGTTTGGATAGCCATTTATAATCTCATTTAAAGAAAGGAAAGTGTACTTAAATTTAAAAATTAATTTTATCATGTAATGACAAAGTATCATAAATATATTAGTAAATAGAAAATTTGAGGAAGAAAATGTGATACAAGAATATTTAAAAGGTATTTGGTAATAAATTTCAATTGATCAGAAGATTATGATCGAAAGTTGTCAAAGTAATATAGTCCATAGTTAAAAAATTTTTAAATAACCTATCGAACAAGCTCTAAATCTATCATGAATCAATAAATTAATAGTGTATGACAGTGTTTGGTTAAATTTTTTTTTGTTAAAATCTAAACTTTTAGGTTGAACTGTACTATGAAACAACATATTAATATGTTCGGTTAAATTTTTATTTTGTTAAAATTTAAACTTTTAGATTGAATGGCGATGGGTTCATAAAATCTGTGGATGATAAGAAGTAATGATGTGAGATGTGCGATTGATGTTAATATTTGATTTTAATAAAATATTAATAAATGATTTTTAGGCGAAAAAAATGTAAAGCTAAGAGCTTGATTGGTATCTGTATACAAAAACATCAATTTCTCCATTGTTATTTTCATTAAAAAAAATCAATTTTCTATATCCACCGTTTATGAGGTTGATCTCTTTTTTCTTCTAAAAACTCTTTAATTTTCTTACATTTGCCACAAATTAGGATTCCAGAATCGGTGGGGCTAAATGTACCCCCAATTTTTCTTGGTTCACCCATCCAATAATGTCCATTCCAATTTGACCTATTCAACCAAAAAATAATAATACAAAAAAGAACGAAGAAAAAACAACGTTGCTGCCATTTTCGGCAGCAAATGTTTCAAGAAATTGTAGCAATTGAGGATGGTGATTAGGTGAAACCCCATCTTTTTTTACTACAAAATTAATTATTCAAATTTAATTAAATGGCTAAAACGGGGAAATGTAATTATTTCAAAAAATAAAAATTAATTAAAATTAATTAAATTACCAAGGGGAAAGAAAAATGTGCTTTCGAAATTAATTTATTTTTTTTTGTATTTTAAAATAAAATTAAGTTAACACCTATAAAATCTTGTATTCCTAAAATTGGAGTGTTATATCGTATCGTCGAGTGAGTTGATTGATCATTATTCTCTAATTAATTTCATTTACTTTTTCACTATCATTCTTCTTTCAGAACATGTTTTTTTATTCTCATATGTTTTTCTTTTTTTTTTAATAATATTTCTTTTGAGTTATAGTTGGTGGCAAAATATTAGTATTTCTTTTTGTATAATTAAGGGTGTTTCAAAGGATCTTCTTTTTTTTTTTAAGTAACAAGCTCCAAAACTGGATCTTCAAATAGTAATAATTTTTTAAAAATTTGACACAACTCGAACTGACAATTATATTATAATTCTTTGGTGCAATATATCACTCTTGCTAGGGAACATGTTCAAGCATTCTTACTAAACAATTGACTCAATCAATTATTAGAATTATATAAATAAATTAGAATATTTTAACTGGCTTTCGACTATGTTAAATATTTATCCAAATTCTATCTCGTAAATAAATATTAAGAGTTATAATTACTTTGAATTATTTATTTTATACCTATTTTACTCAGCAGTTATTTGATTTAATTTTCAAGTATCATCTATAAGGTTGTATATTTTAACTAATAATCATATTCAAATTTATTTATCTTATCCAAATTAATTTAAATTTTATATCTAATCACTCAATATTTAATGTGCCAAATATGTTAAATTAGTGAGTTTATACCTAATATATTAATATACATGTTTAGTATATTTAGAATGTGTTTATTGAAAAATAAAATATCAGTAACACATATATTAAAAGTAGAAATAAAAGTTTTCAATTAAACCTTTATGATGGGGCATGGAAATAGATGAGAATTTTCTAGCGGACCGGAGACGAGGAATGGAAGTTTCCATCTTATTATAATTCTTATATCATCCTCGTTCAGCCTAGATTAAATGAGGATGGGCCGGGAGCGAGGATAAGTTTTCTTAACGGGGCAGGAATGGAGTGTTAGGATCTGTCGAACTGTGCCCACAGCATTGCATTTTTATAATATATCTCTATGTTGATTATATTTTATCATGAAAATTTAAAAATTATTATTTACATATTAATTGTTAATACTGTATATCGCACTGATATATAATTAATATCTCCCAAAATTTATAATTGCATATAATAGAATATAAAATAATTTTAAAGAAAAAATTATGAGCTTTATGAATGTTAATAAAGTTATTTTGGTATGGTTATTTTAAAACTATAATATTTAATATTATTTTATTCTAGGTTTATATTATTAGTAGAATAATCTCGCAATGAGTAAAAGTGTGATACATTATCAAATTTATGCTATGAATTATCATTGGGTATAAAGTATGGGTATAAATGCTAATTAAATTACTATTCTATGGAAAATAGTAAATTAAGTTGTATAAATTTTTGTGAGTCGTTTCTTACATATTTGTACAATAGATTAGCATGAAATATAAGAAAAATTCTATCAAAATTTTTATAAAATTATTTCCCTAGTTATATTAATTAAATTTATTATTATAACTTATTTTTTACTTCAATTATTTTTTAAAATTTTATGCTAATATCATTAGTATCGATCAATATTGTTATTAATTAAAAAATTTGTGCCCAAACAGCTAGCTTTCTTAAATTTGCCCAGGTTCCCGGAATAGTCTTTATCAATCATGCACCAGTCACTGCTTCCACTCTCAGTATCAGCCATCCTATTTGCAATACTCACAGTCACTTCACTAAGTTGACTTTCGATCGATTTTGATTTAAATTGATCGGATTAGCCATCAAACTTGTTTATATTCACCTTTCTCTTTCAGCTATCAATCGCTGTTCATATTCACCTTTCTCTTTCAGCTATCAATCGCTGCAGTTTCTTTATTCAATTCACAGAGACAGAGAGAAGAAAAGAAATAAAAATAAAGATAATAAAAATAATAAATGAAGTTGGCACCAAGAGAAATCGAAAAATTGCTGCTCCATAATGCTGGATACCTTGCGCAGAAGCGTTTAGCTCGTGGCCTAAGGCTCAATTACACTGAAGCTGTTGCTCTTATAGCTAGTCAGGTAATGGGAATTTGATTTCACCTATTTTGGAAAATTAATTTCTATTTAGAGATATCACGTTTATATTAAGTATGCTTATATTGAGTGAATGTGTTTCTGGTATTTATTGTTTTCTGAAAAAGACCACTTTTTCCGCTGGTCATACACTGAAAATAATTGTACGGTAGTAAAATGTTAATTGAAAGTGACTGTTACTTGTTTAGAAGCTAAACATATTGTTACTGAGAACTCCAGGTAGATTTAAGGGTATGTTCTATATAGATATGAAACACTTTTTTCAACTTTCATTTTGGACAACTATTTTGATTGATGTGACAGTTATTTTAATTTTTTATATAATTTTCTTTTACTTTCCACCACACATTTCAACCATTTTAATCTCACTCTGAAATTTATTCTCCATAGAACATACCCTTACTTTGGTTTATGGGTTTGTTTATGAATATTTACGTATGATGAATTGATCACAGACAAGTGTATACTGTTTGCAATTTTTGAGCTGCCTATCTTTCCGGTTTATTGAATAGATTCTGGAGTTTGTTCGTGATGGTAACTATAGTGTGGCTGAGTTGATGGACCTTGGGAGGCAGCTTTTGGGAAGGTAGTATCAAATTCTATTGATTTTTGTCTTCTTTGTTTACGTAGTGCAGATGCTATAAGATATGGTGAGTATGTGGATCTGATTTTTGGTATTGCCACTAACCAATGCAGACAAGTTTTGATTTAAACGCTTTGATGTATGAACGAATAAATTGAAGAAAGTCAGTATCCCTTAATCAGTAGACAAGGCGTTTAACAAAATAAAGCAAATATAAGTTCATTTTAGGGAACCAGATGCCTTGGATGCCTTTGGTCATTCATGTATATTCTTGGATGAATGATTCATTAATAGTAATCTGGACACTGTCTTGGTAGAAACTAATAGTCTTGAGAGATGTCTTCTCTGTTTACAGGAGACAAGTTCTTCCTTCTGTTCCATATCTGTTGCATACAGTTCAGGTATTAAACCTTATTGACCTATATGAAAATTTGGCTCCCTTTGATGGCTAAGGAAATTGAAGTTTGTAAAAATATATAGGTTGAAGGCACCTTTCAAGATGGGACAAAGTTAATTACAGTTCATGATCCAATAGTACGTGAAAATGGAAATCTGGAGCTGGCTTTACATGGCTCTTTCCTCCCAGGTGGTTATCTTGCTTAACTTTGCAGAATCTGCAGGCACTCTGGTTTAAATAATTTGCAGGAAATATCGTTACACAACTTCCAAAGTTTACCACTGTCCTCAAAACGTCCACGACCTCTTCTTGCTTTAGTTTCATTTTCTGCTTCCTGATTTTTACTTCAGTTCTCAACATTCACACGGCCACATTGGATATGTGAAGCAAGCAGTTTATGATTTACGTGAATAGAAAGAATAATCTAATTGTCTTGCTCTCTGCCATTTACTTATGTAACAGAAATTTAGCCTCAAAATAACTACATATGTAACATATAAATATATATTGGTTTTCTATGTAGAGGCAATGCTGGTTCTCTAGAACTACTCCATTTTTTCTGTCCTTTAAATCTTAGGGAATATTAGAGATTATTGGAAAAAAAATGATTTTTTGATGTGGGGGTGGGAAGTAAAAGAAAAGATATTAGAAAATACAAAAAAATTTGTCAAATCAATTTAATGATGTTTTGAATAAGTTGTATAAAAAAAGCTCTTAGTTAAGCCAGGCAGTGAGTTTATAATCAAATGCAAGGCCTATTATTGCTATTATTAAAAGGCATTCTGTTCCATTGCCTAAATCCAACTTAATTTGTTGTCCATTCTGCAAAAATGGCTTAATTATTGCTCTCCATATTTTATATCCTTGACCCTGCATGTGAAAAACTCATTGTACTCCAAGAATTATCGTGATAATTTTCTTTCCAAGCTTAATTACTTCCCCTATTTGTATAAATTAGTTCCTTCTAAAGGGCAGATTGTTTTTGGCTTGCAGTTCCCTCATTAGACAAGTTTCCCACAGTTGAACTCTGTAAAATTCCTGGTGAAGTAATATGTGGAGGTGGACCTATTACATTTAACTGCAGAAGGAAAGCCATAACTTTGAAAGTAGTTAACACAGGTGACAGGCCAATTCAGGTACTCAAAATAATGCTAGATATCTCCATGCATTTATATTTAATGAACTTAGGCAGTCTCTTATTGCGATACTCTTATTTTAAAGGACCAAAGGTTCATTTATGCTTCCTGTGCTTTTTATCTTCCCAGACAGTTTTGTGCATCATTTCAAATTCAGATAGATGATGACGCAGCTATTATCAGCCGAAATTATCTGATCTAAGTGCCGAAAAATGCTAAGAGAGATATTGGTGAATTTTTCATATTCAGGTTGGCAGCCATTATCACTTTATTGAGGCGAACCCATTCTTGGTTTTTGATAGAAGGAAAGCACATGGCATGCGGCTAAATATCCCGCCTGGGACGGCAACGCGCTTTGAGGTTAGCGCTGTAACCCTATTTAGCATGTGTTCGTTTCCATTTATTTTTACCTAAAAATCACCTACTACTATAAGTCAAAGTCAAACATCAATATCAACCACACATCTCACATCATCACTCATTATTATCTACACATTTCGTGGTCCCCACCACTGTCCATCCAAAAACTCAACTTTTAGCAAATTTGTGGACAAAAAAAGGTAGACACTAACACACGCTTGGTTTTCAATGACCCTATTTATTTTATTTATCCAGATTTTAGAGAACTAAGATAAAGCTTAATCTATAGTACTTGCACAACATTTATTCTTCTTTAATGCAATTGTGGCTCAAAATTAATGTGCGCACAATGTCATGCGGAGCTAATATAAAATTCCCTGTAGAGTCATTTACAGTGTCAAGCTACTTGTATAGCAGTTAGCTTCGATATGTAAGATCTGATAATGTGTTGGCAAGTTGATTTGGCCACCTATAGACCAACCTTATGGTAATGAACAATTTATACCACAAGAAATAGGCTATTTGAGCAAGACATGATTAACATGACCGCAACTTGTTCAGAATTCGCTCAATCCTATTATAACCACTAACCTCTATTTGAGCTTGTCACAAGACACTATCAACCTGATTTTACTGCCAGATTTTACTGCCAAAAGAATTTGTAATGGACATGACTCTGAATCCACTTGATTAAGGTGGCATTTGCTTATTCTAGCTGGAACTCATTTGCAATTTGCTGATGACAAATAAAATTTTTCAAAATATTATTTTCTAACGCCCCCTCCTTAACACCCTCAGGGACGTACTTTGTCTTTTGGTTCGTTATGAATTATGATCTAACCTCGGACTGTAGAGATACAATTGGTGTAGAAAAAAGATCATGATTGTATTGATGCTTGTCTTATCTGGTAGCCAGGGGATGCAAAAAGTGTTAGTCTTGTCAGGATTCAAGGCAATCAGATTATCCGGGGAGGAAATGGAATCGTTGATGGTGCAGCTGATGATGCACAAATTGCATCAGTGATGGAAGCTGTACATAAAAGGGGATTTGGTTTTGCAGAGGAAAATGCACAGTTAGGGAGCTTTCGTCTTTCTATTTTAAGTAGAGAGCAAAACACATTGTTCGGTGTTGCATGAATTTGCTGAACATTTTACTCAGAAATTTCAGTTATGAATATAGCTGATGCTAAATTCGGAACTAATTTTGCAGAGAAGGTGTCGTAGAAGAAGGATCTTCTTCATGTTGTGTGCTATCTCGTGAAACTTATGCTAATATGTATGGCCCCACCAAAGGTGACAAAATTCGCCTTGGGGACACTGATTTATTAGCAGAAATTGAGAAGGATTGTGCTGTTTATGGGGATGAGTGTGTATTTGGTGGTGGAAAAGTCATTAGAGATGGATCAGGACAAGCTTGTAAATGTGGATCATCTGACTCTTTGGACACCGTCATCACAAATGCTGTCATCATTGACTATACTGGAATTTTTAAAGCAGATATTGGCATAAAAGGTAATCGTATTGCTTCCCTGGGGAAAGCCGGCAACCGAGATTGCATGGAGGGAGTATCAGATGGCATGACTATTGGAGTTAGTCGATTATCTCAAATAAATTGTTGAGTTACTGGTACACAGATACTCACTGTAACACTCATATATTTGGTTGATCTTTCTTGTCAGGTAAATACTGAGGTTATTGCTGGAGAAGGAATGATTGTTACCGCAGGAGCAATAGATTGTCATGTGCATTTTATATGTCCTCAACTAGCATACGAGGCAATATCAAGTGGTGAGATTTCTTGTTTGATGATGGAATTTGTTGCTCACGCATAGGATAATGTGCTCACGCTAGTTAGCTTTAGATCCAGTTTAAGCAATTACAGCTCCATTTGGGTCTTCTGATTACTCTAATCAGCTATATTAAAGCTTCCATTGAGTTGTCATGCCTAACATTTAGCTTAAAAGACACAACTGCACCATAGGGAAATTCAACTTTCTGCTCTCTCATTTCTGTCTTATTTTTTTTTTTCTTTTATTTATCACAATCTATTTGTAGGCATCACTACAATGGTGGGAGGTGGAACTGGACCTGCTGACGGGACACGTGCAACTACTTGCACTCCGGCGCCAGATCACATGAAACTAATGTTGCAATCAACAGATGAGATCCCCCTCAATTTTGGCTTCACAGGAAAAGTATGCCTTATTCTGTGTGAACTAGCAATTTTCCTCCACCTCTTGGAGACGAAGTTTTATTGACTGCTCATGCTTTTATATGTAGGGAAATACTGCCAAACCAGATGGCCTGCATGAAATAATCAAGGCTGGAGCAATGGGGCTGAAGCTTCATGAAGACTGGGGAACTACTCCATCTGCAATTGATAATTGTTTAACAGTTGCAGATGAATATGACATTCAGGTATTTACCTTCTCTGTTCCAACAAATTAAATGTGTGTTGAGATAAACTTTTATTTTGCAAAAAACTACTTTCCTAGTTGAAAAGTGGGATCCATGAGATATGTGGATAATAATGGGCAGTGATTTGAGATGTTCGAGTTGGTAGAAGAAAAAGGTAGCATTGAACATGTGCTAAGATGCTTAATGCACATTCTAGATGTTATTATCTGATTACACATCACTTTAAACTTTTCAGGTCAATATCCATACTGATACCTTGAATGAATCTGGATTTGTGGAGCATACGATTGCTGCATTTAAAGATAGAACAATTCATACATACCACAGGTATAACCTCCACTATCTGGGTTCTAGCCATCTGGTTCCCCAGTTATGTCTATTAGAAAGAACATCATGTCGAATATGCTTGTGTGGATGTACTAAATTTTTTTGCAGTGAAGGTGCAGGTGGTGGTCATGCTCCAGACATTATAAAAGTTTGCGGTGTAAAGAATGTCCTCCCATCTTCAACTAATCCAACACGTCCTTACACTACAAATACTGTAGATGAGCACCTCGACATGCTTGTAAGAGAGGATCCATAACATTAATGCATTATTCTAAATGTACAGTCCATAGAAAGTGAATGAGAAGATAATAAATCTGTTTTGATACTGATTAAAACGCTTTTAGATGGTCTGCCATCACCTTGACAAGGACATTAGGGAGGATGTAGCTTTTGCTGAGTCACGGATTCGAGCTGAAACAATAGCAGCAGAGGACATTTTGCATGATATGGGGGCTATAAGCATCATATCTTCTGATTCACAGGCTATGGGACGCATTGGGGAGGTATATTTTACTCTCATTTCTCTTCCATCTTCTGATTGTAGTTGCATGCTTTTCACTGATACTTACTTTTGTCAAAACCTCTTTTTTCCACATAATATGATGACTTGTAAATCATACTGATTGTATGTCGGGTAAACTATTATTTCGGTAAAACAACTTTTTAGGTTGAATAGTTATTGGGACCATGAGATTTGTGAATGATAGTCAGTAGTGATGTGATGATGTGTGGTTGATGTTGATGTTTGACTTTGACTAGCTCGACTCTGCAATTCTCTCGATAGGTGATCTCAAGAACTTGGCAGACTGCCCATAAGATGAAGTTATTTAGAGGAACCATTGGAAACAGTGAATCAGAAAATGACAATTTACGGATTAGAAGATACATTGCAAAGTACACAATCAATCCTGCAATAGCTAATGGGTTTTCTCAGCATGTTGGATCAGTTGAGGTACATCAACTATACTTTGATTTTGACTTCATCGATTTTCGAACAAGTAGATTAATTAGAAACACACTTTTATGCAAATTGATTACACCTGAAAGTTGAAGATATGACTTTTCTTTAGGTGGGCAAGTGGGCTGATCTTGTTATGTGGAAACCAGAATTTTTTGGGGCCAAACCAGAAATGGTGATCAAGGGTGGCACAATAGCATGGGCTAATATGGGTGATCCAAATGCTAGTATCCCGACTCCTGAGCCGGTAATGTTGATATTGTTTACCAAGTTCTCAGAAAATTAATAAGCAAGTTCATGTCCTTTCAATTATATAGTTTGACTTTGACCAATTAAAGAATCGCCGCTGCTAATAAACTCCCAACTTAAATTTTTGTCAGTATTCTAAATTTGTTTTACCATTTCTCCATGTCTAATGAGGTACATGGCATATTGTAATAGGTAATGATGAGGCCTATGTTTGGGGCATTTGGCAAGGCTGGGAGTTACAATTCGATTGCTTTTGTTAGCAAGGTACATAGGTATAGCAAGTTGTAATTAAAATTTTATTTATTTATTATTTTTATAATTATCATTTTTTCTGCTACATGTTTTCATTTCACAGGCAGCTCTGGCAGATGGAGTAAAAGAAAGTTACGGACTCAACAAGAGTGTGGAAGCTGTAAGCAATGTGAGGAAGCTTTCAAAGCTTGACATGAAACTCAATGATGCCCTTCCCAACATCACCGTCGATCCAGAGACGTACATGGTGACTGCAGATGGAGAGGTTCTTACCTGCCCAGCAGCATCTACAGTTCCACTTTCGCGCAATTACTTCCTTTTCTAAGCCTCTTCAGATTTAGGCATTGCTCGGGTAGTAAACTATTTGACAAACTGTGAAATAATAGCAGCATCTTTGCATCTCATCGGTGTAAAATGTCTACTTGTACTTCTCTATGACCAACCAACAATTCTTCAATGTCATGGAAATTTGAGAATTTGCCATGTGTGTTTCTGTTATCCGGGCCTTTTCTGCCCGACTCAAACACAGGCCGTAGGTAGGTATGGCCCACTATTGTTGGCTGCCTTGCGCTAGTTACTTCACATACTATTTTATTCAAAAACTTGCGGCTTTCATTGCTAACATAAAACCACTTGGTTTCATGAAATTATACATGGTTTTATCATGACATGCCAGATACGAGTTTCTTATGCACTACTCAAGCGGCTGGTTGATTAAAACCACTTATTTTCATTCATGTCATATTTACTCCCAACAGTAGAATTACCAATTCAGAGCTTGAATTCCAAATTCCGTCACTTGAATTTTCAATCTACAATGTGTGAAGGGCAAACCCTTCAAATTGAAATGCTAAACGGGAATAATATATTTTCAGTGCTAGAGCTTTATTAAAGTTTCAGTGCTGCCATACATCAATAATGGGACTAACACATGGACCCTATTGCCAGCAAGAAATCACACGGAGCACCGGAACTTTAAGCCCCCGTTCACCAACTACTTTTACAACTTTTTACAATTTTTTATAATTTTTTATTCATTCTTTCTCTATCCTAAATCAATCACATCCACATATCTAATCACATCCACAAATGTCAACCACTCAACTTCACTCATTCTCTCTCCTCTTTTACATAATACAACTTTAAAAACCATTCTTGTATAATCTATTCCCTAGCGGGCTATAAAACTTGAGGATTCTATTTTGGCACAGGAAGGGCGTGTTGATTGCAACGTCAGCTTTGCATCGGAAACGTGTGCTAGTAGAAAGTTCTCCCGACCCTCAAAAGCAATTACAATCTGATTCCATGCTACTTTTTGGAGTAGTGATTTCACCCTTTCATTTTCAATAATTATTAGAATATGAATACTACCTACTCATTTTCTTGAACGGACAACTCCTGAAAGAGATTTGGAAGTACACCTTTTCAAGAAGGGGTGGGCTAAATGCACCCACCCCTTTACTAAATACACCCATTAATAAAACCAAAAAAAAAAAAAAAGAAAATATCTAATATACCCCTACCTTTTCCCTCCCTCTCCCCTCTCTCTCTTCCCCTCTCTCTCTTCCCTCTCTCTCCGCTCTCCTCTGTCTCTGCTCTCTCTCTCCTCCTGTCTTCGCCCTCTCTCTTTCTCTCCTCTCTCCTCTCTCTTCTTTTTTTTTTTTTTAATGTTTGTTTGGGAACAAGTTTATTTAAAAAAAAAAATTTTAACTAAAAATGAGTAATTTTTAAAATTTTTTTCATGTTACCCTTAATAATTGCATCGGTCCAATCGTAGATTTTTTGTTCAAATTTTTTACAACCATTTTCATGAATAATTTTGAAATTTATTTTTATATTTTTTACAACTACTTTAACGATCAATTTGGAATTTTTTTGATGATATAGTAATTGATTTTATCCGATTAATGTTAAATATAATCATTAAAAAATTCAAAATTTTAAAACCATTCACGAGTAATTTTGAAATTTCTTAGTTTTTGATGACAATGAATTTTTAAATTTTCTTGATAATTCAGTAATTATCCGCTTAGTGTTGAATATAATTACTAAGAAATTCAATTTTTCTGTAATTACTTTGACAACTAATTTTGAAATTTCTTTTAAATTTTTTCTAGCCACTTTAACAATAAATTTATAAATTTTTTTGATAATACAATAATTAATTTTATCCAATTAGTATTGACGGTAATTATTAAAAAAATAAAAAATAAGAGTAAAAAAAATAAATTTTTTTGAAATTATACGCGTGTCTCATTTTGGCGAACATCCAACGTGTTGATTGCAACGAACACCCATTGGGTGCTAGTGTTCTCTCGTCAAAAGCAATTACAATTTATTTATTTATTTTTTGGATATGTGATTTCACCCTTTCATAAAATTGGAATATTAATTAGAATGGGTGTATTGAGTAGGTAGGCGGGTGCAGCCTCACCCTTCAAGAAACCAAACCTTTTAATTTGACTATCATTTACGTTTCTTCTCTTGATCATCCAGCCGAGTTTCCCATTTTGGCACATCAGTTTCTCTGTTTCTGGATTAAAGAGATTACCCTTAACTTTTCCCAATCCATGGCTGAGTGTCATATACAAATACAAGCAGAAGAATCAACGAGCCCACCAGACGGGACCCTTCTTCTCGAAAATTCAGGCGAAACCCGTTTGGATAAAACCCTTCAACGATTAGATTTCTTTCTTTTATTGTTAGGGTTTAATCAGACCTCAGTGTTGAGTATCGTGCTCTCTTGGGGATTCTTCTTGGTGATTGGAATTTCACTCCCTATTGTGATTCTGGAACTTTCCAATTGCCCCGGCTGTGAGAAGGGGCAAATTAAAGCTTTTGAAATTGATATCGTGATTTCTCAAGCTTGTTTAGCAGCTGCATCTCTGATTTGCATTTCGCACAACTTGAGAAAGTATGGTATTAGGAAATTCTTGTTTGTTGATCGATACAGTGGCCAAGTTGAGAAACACGGCCTCCAGTATATTCAGAAAATTTCAGTGAGTTCCGCTTTTATTAACTATAGATTTTCTATATAGTATGTGTTTGTGTGTGATCATTCTGATTACTCGCGTTCAAAATTTCCATTTCAATCTAAATAATGGCTTATGTGCTTATTCCAATGGCATCTGTGTTCGACCTTGTGAGTTTTGTGTTTGGTTGGATTACATGAGATAGATGGTCGGTTATGAGGAAATTGGATTAGAGTTTGTTTGCAAAGTTTTTGGTTCATTGGTTAATGCTAAGAAGATATACTTATCGATTTACCGTTTGATTGATATCTCAACGCCTTTTGATCTGTATGATCTGTATGAGTTGTATATGTTATGGCCTATTTCCAGCTTAAGAAGCTCAGTTCTTTACTTTTAACTTGTTCATTATATGATCTCATTTCGATTTGTGTGGAAATTGAAAACCAGTGAGAGATCTCACTGACCAAAGTGTCTTTTTTGCAGAATTCTATGAAGTTGCTAATGTTATGGGCACTGCCCTGTTTCATTCTCAAGTCTGCGCGTGAAATAATCCGCCTTTTATACGTTCGTCACGAGTCAGTGTGGCAATCTGTTGCCATTTTATTCGCTCTCGTCTTTTCATGGACTTATTTGATGACTATCTTTCTAACGGCATGCATTTTATTCCACGTGGTCTGCAACTTGCAAATTATACATTTTGAGGAATATGGGAAACTTTTGGAAAGAGAATCTGATTGTTTGTTATTAATACAAGAACACGTTCGTTTGCGCTTCTATCTCTCCAAAATAAGCCACCGGTTTAGAATATATCTTCTTCTGCTGTTTTTGATAGTCACTGTAAGCCAGTTTGTGACTCTATTCCAGACCACAGAGTATAACGGGATGATTACTCTCATAAATGGTGGTGATTTTGCGGTAAGCTCAAATCTTCATGCTAAATTTCTTCTCCATGGTTTTGAAGTTCCAAATTTGATGAGTAATTGTTTGATCATCGCAAAACTCTGTTTGGCTAAGTAAAGATATGCTTAAAAATGAGTAAGTTGTCCAACCAAGAATCACTGAAACAATTTTTATTTGGCAAACACAGTGACCTTGTGTTCAAGTAAACTTTTATTTGATAAAAACTAGTCTTTTAAGTTGGATAGTGATATGGAACACAATTCAGTACCAATGAGCGGTTATTTGCCATGTGTAGTTGATATTGCTGGATTTTGACCGAGTAATAGAAATTAATGTTTAGGTAGAAATGAGTTGGAATGACGGCACGCTAAGTTTCGTTAAGGTCAAAACTTATTTTCAAGAACCGAGACTTTTCTCAGACTCGGCCGAACATAAGTTGCATTTATGTTCTATAACCTGGTAATTTCAAGGCTATATGTTCTTTAATCTCTCTTTTGTGTTTCAATTTTCTCGATTTTAGGTCTCATCGATTGTTCAAGTAGTGGGAGTAATTCTTTGTTTGAATGCTGCTGCAAAAATATCGCACAGAGCCCAAGCGGTTGGTTCACTTGCAAGTAGATGGCATGCTTTAATGAGTAGCAGTAAGAATGATTCCTCTCGACTGAGAACTTCTAATAGCATGGGAAGTCTCGATGCTGCTAATAAATCGGGCTCTATCTACTCAAACTACTCTGAAAGTGATTTGGATTCAATGGATTTCATTTTTGGGCCAACGAATACGCAATTGGCATCCTCTATGTCCTCTTACCACAAGAGACTATCTCTAGGTATGCACTACTCAAATAGAGCTGTTTGTACAGAATAAGATTATGAGCTTATAGTTCTTTTTTACTAGACATGTCTGCCTAGGAGCTTATTTTTGTAGCTATTGGGTAAGGATTTATGCTTTTGAGAAATTTATGGTAAAAAATGATTGAAAAGTGTGAGAAGTTTTGAGTCCTCTAGAATAAGTGGTTAAAAATGAGTTCGAGGAAAACTGAAGTGTGAAAATAGCTGGACCAAATGAGCACTAATAGATAGAATGTGTGGTTAAAAAGTAAGAAAGTTAATGGAGAAACGCGAAAAATTAATATTTTTTAAAGGGGTGTGATTGAAAAGGATTGTATGAATGAATTAATCAGTTTTGCACTGTCTATGCAGTGATGTATTTGCAGTCGAATCCCGGAGGTATTACAATATTCGGGTTGACAGTTGACCGAGGTCTGATCAACACGTTATTCTTCATTGAACTATCGCTTGTCACGTTTGTTCTTGGCAAGACTATAGTTATCCCCTCGGAGTGATGCAGGTTAGAGAGCTGCCATTCTTTCTGATGAGTTAAGGTGGGTTATTCTGGGTTGCTTGTCACATTGCTGCAACTTGGTTCGACCACTTGCTCCTAAACCCCACAACGGCTCGACCCTTCTCCCCTCTTGCTTCATCAAGAGCCATGAGAGTATATGGAAGTACGACTCGTCTAAGATCGGGTACTACTTTGTTACCCCGCGGGGGGCGGGGTGGTGGAGGTGTTTGGAAAGATGTGAGCAAAACATAGTGGCATTATTTAGCACCACTAGTAGACTGGTAGTGTTGTAAAAGCGTGGTGCATTGTGGGATAGAAAAGGCAACCATATCACATCAAACTTGTATGTATATTCATCATTGTACAATAAAGAATGCATAATAAAATTTCTAGCGAAAACAAAGTTGTCCTTTTGTTCCACGAATGATGTTATGTATGCCAGTTCGATATCGATCCTTGTATAAAGCTTTTTTTTTTTTTTGGGAACAAATCATCTATTGTCATCAAAATTGAGTGTTATATTTGAAGATATAAATTAAGGGCATGTTCTATATAAATTAAATCTTATCAAATTAAATTTATTTTTCTCTCTTTCATTTTTTTAATTATTCGTTTACCAATTTAATAATTATTTTATATTTCTTAATACTCTATTTTCATTTTTTAATCATACATTCTATCTAAAATTTTATCCCATAAAATTTAATCTCAAGAGAACGTAATAACATTAATTTTTAAAATTTATGTCTTATTTAAAACAATAAACATGTACAAAGAAAATGAAATCTTGCCTGTCTTCATCAATATCCTGTGAGTCTTTCAGGACTTTAAATTGATTTTGTTTTAAAAATGACATCAACCTAACCAAATTTAATAGACGCCTATGCTGGCCTTTCTCAAAACCCTCCTCCTTGGTTTTATCAAAAACGGCTCATCAATTTTACAGAGCGAACATTCGTCGAACGTTGGCAATTTAAGTTGTTAATATATTAATATTTGATTATGAGTGATGATACGAAAATAAATAAATAATTAAATGCTAATATATTCGTCGATAATTGATACATAATACCATCCCTTAATGATAGAGAACGAAAAATATATATCAATTATTGATCATATATTATCACGAGTGAAGCGAGTTTTTCTCTCCCACTGGCATAAAAAAAAAAGATCGTGATTGTCAGAGTGTCCGTCATTCCGTTTTCATCTCCCTCTCGCGCTATTTGCCTCGCTCTCTTCCTTCTTCTCCTTCCCTTCTCTCTTCCTCCTCCTCCTCCACCGCCGCTCCTCCGCCATCGCCGGTTTCGCTCGATCCACCGACGAAGAACGGTATACTAGTAATAATTTAAATTAAAAATATATAAATATTTGGCCATTAATATATATACAGCGTAATGATAATTGCTCAATAAGTCAATAACATAATAAATTATAGCGACTCCATCAATAATATTTTCATAGCATTTCAAATAAATAAACAAATCCCTTTGTTGTGGAGTCATCTTCACAAAAGTGGAACTCTCTCGGTGTACGCAATGCATCAAACTTTGCCTGCGCAAGCAGACAACTAGAAAATGAAATTCATTAATTATTGGCTTCAACTTTTTAAGGTCGATTTCCCAGGTAAGAGAAACCCGTTTCTAAACCCAACTTTTCATGACTTGCTTTTTAAGAATGTTCTACCATATATCCTTCAAGATTTTTAATTTTTCTAATATTATTTTTAGATCCCTCCTGCAAATTACTGTTTGACGTCATTTCAATGTTTTTTCAGGATCAACGACGTGTGTTTTCAACTGGGTTTGCTTCCCTTTTTTCTCTTTCTTCGCCTAATTAGAAATGGCTGAATTTCATATCCAAATACAAGCAGAGGAATCAAAGAGCCCTCTTCTTGAAAATTCAGGCGAAGCCCAGAATTCGAATCGCCAACAGAATCAAGTAAACGATGATGAAACCCGTTTGGATAAAACCCTTGTACGGTTAAATTTGCTAATCACATTTTTGGGATTTAATAATCAAACCTCGTTGTTGAATTTTGTTCTTTGTTGGGGGTTCTTTTTGCTGATTGGAATTTGTGTTCCCATTGTGATTCTTGAGATTTCTGATGGCCCTGGCCGTGAGAAGGGTCAAGTGAAGACTTTTGAAATCGAAATCGTGATTTCTCAGGCTTGTTTAGCAGCTGCATCTCTGATTTGCCTTTCGCACAATTTGAGAAAGTATGGCATAAGGAAATTTTTGTTTGTTGATCGATACAGTGGCCATGTGGAGAAGCTTTCTGATCAGTATATCCAGAAGATATATGTCAGTACCAAACTTAATCTATTCAATTGAGTACCAAATTTATTCAATTCAAATTCAATGTGTATAGAACAAGTCCTTTAGTTTCTGTGTGTGTGTGTGTGAATTGTGATCATTGTGATGAGTGGCATTCTTGGTGCTAGACATTATATTTTCAACTTTAATATTGTCAAATTCCAGCTTTATATCTGTCCTGTATGTTTAGCTCAAGTAGAATCTTGTTTTGATGTTATGAAATTGTACGAATTGCAGCTGTAGTAACTGTTGAAAATAACGCTTATGGTAAAAGATTCAAACTGAGGCTCTGAATTTCTTGGAAAAGAATGATAAGTTTGATCACAAGAAGCTTAGGGCATGTTTATCTTTTTCCGATAAATGTTATGTGAAACTTAAAATGATCATGGAATGTTATATCTTAGCCCATATTAAGCTTAATGCGGCATATGAAGATCAATTCTTCTATTTCATAATGCGTTATATGCTCCTGAATTGATTTGAAATGTGATTGATCAAGTGTTTGATTGAAATGATGCTCCAATTTTTCCAGTAAAGTATCTAAAACTGTGATTTGAATATTTATTTTATTTGTTTTTTTTTTCAGGATTCTGTGCGCTTGCTGGTGTTATGGGTACTGCCTTGTTTCGTTATGAAGACTGCACGTGAAATCGTCCGCATATTATTCGTTCATCACGTGTCACAGTGGCAATCTTTAGCTATTTTGTTTGCTCTCATCTTTTCATGGACTTATGTTACGGTTATCTTTCTAACGGCATGCATTTTGTTCCACGTGGTCTGCAACTTGCAAATAATTCATTTTGAGGAATATGGGAAATTTTTGGAAAGAGAACATGATTGTTTGGTATTGATGCAAGAGCATACTCGTTTGCGCTTCTATCTCTCTAAAATAAGTCACCGGTTTAGAATATATCTTCTTCTACTGTTTTTTATCGTCACTGTCAGCCAGTTCGTGATGTTGTTCCAAACTACTCAAGATAATGGGATGATAACTTTCATAAATGGCGGTGATTTTGTGGTAAGCTCTAATCTTAATGCTACATTTCTTTTCTTCCGTGGTTTCTAAGTTTCGTATTTGACAAGCCTTTTCGCTAAGCTTAAAGAAGGTGGGTACCTTCCTGAGAAGCAAGTGATCCCATGTCGTGTTAAATAGTTTGTTCTTTTCAGTTTTCCGAAATACTGAAAGCTATTTACTTCCATATTTTTGGAGACACATTTGGAAAAATTATGTGAAAGGGTGATTCAAAATACCCCGTTTTGAATGTTTTCAGTAAAAATGTGTCATTCTCTCTTTTAACTCCAAAAATAGAAAACTAGAAATGAGTCCAAAACTCAAAATTTGGAAGTTGGTGGATACCATATCGAGTGGTTACTTGTTATTCAAGATGTCTGGTTAATAATTCGAGATGTCTGATTAATATTGAAGTTTGGTTTTGATTGAATATTAGAAGTTAATTTATTGAAGAGAAAAGTTGAGACGTGGATTAAATGTGTGCTTAAGAAAAGTAAGGAGTTACCAAAATATTAAATTATAACTTGAATTTATATTCTAATGGTAATATAAGGTAATTTCTCTAGTTTTCTTGATCTATTTCTCAATTTCAGGTCTCCTCAATTGTTCAAGTAGTGGGGGTAATTCTTTGCTTGAATGCTGCTGCCAAAATATCCCACAGAGCCCAGGCGTTGGCGCACCTTGCGAGTAGATGGCATGCTTTAGTGACTTGCAGTGCTAACAATTCATCTCGCTTGAGAACTTCGAATAGCATGAATAGTCTTGATGCTGCCAATAAATCAGGCTTGTTCTATCTGAACTACTCTGAAAGTGATTTAGATTCGCTGGATTTCGTCGTTGGGCCCACAAATACGCAATTGGCGACTTATATGTCCTCTTACCACAATAGACTAGCTCTAGGTACACAACGCAACTTATATTCTGCTAATTTTTATTCTGCTCAAATCTAACTTTTTATGTTGAAAGTTGTGGGACCACGAAGTGTTTGGATAGTGATAACAACATAAAAAATGATGTGAGATGCATGGTTAATTTGAAGTTTGACTTTGACGCAGCGGTAAATTTATTACTATATGCCATATTGTGTAGGGCTTAAGATTATGAATGACACTGAAATGCATTACATTAATCATTTCTATGTTGTCTATGCAGTAATGTATTTGCAGTCGAATCCAGGTGGGATTACGATTTTTGGATGGACCGTGGATCGAGGTCTGATCAACACGATATTCTTCATTGAACTGTCGCTTGTCACTTTTGTTCTAGGCAAGACGATAATCGACCCCTCCTAGAGACCTAGTTACGGTTATTGAACAGTTCTCATTCTTTGGTAGAATTGAAGTGGTTTTTCTACATTGCCACAACTGGGTTCGACCATCTGCACTTAAATAGACAAGTGCTCGACTCAACTTTTGCCTCACTTTATGCATCAAAAGCCATGAGGATGTGCGCTGACTTGCGGTCGAGCTATGTGATTATCATGTCTTCTATTTTTCTCTTTTCTCTTCTTCCTTTAGCGCCAATGTGGAGGAAGAGAGTCGAGGAGGAACGACAATGGATGTGCAAGGAAAACATGGACATGGAAAGCCATTAAGCCAATCGTGGTGGAAGTTTGGAGTTCTTGTAAAGGCCTACAGATAAATGTTGGTTGTGTGCACATTGTTAAAGCGAAGTGAATTGTATACAAGGGAAAAAATAGACTTTGCCTAACGATGTACGTATTTAGTAATCTCGGGATGATAGACTCCCTCCGTCCCCCACAAAGATACGCTTAGTTTCTATTTTCGTTTGTCTCACAAAAATAATCTTCTCTTTTTTTAAACTATTAGTTTTTTATATGTTCTTATCTAATGGGTATTGTTATTAATAAAATAAAATTATTAAAATATAATAATAATTAGTGAATTAAAGGGTATTTTAAAAAAATATCTTTAAGTTTTACTTTTTCAACAAAAATTATTGATATTTTTTAAACCATGTGAAAATGTCAACAAATTTATCTTTGTGGGATGGAAGGGGTACAGGAATGTTCTCATCCGCCCGGGTGTTTCGTAGCTTACGGTCCGCCCGGGCGATTTTCTCCCTCGTCCGGACTCCGTTTTGAAATCCGAAAATTTTGTTGGATTCATCACGACGAGACGGAGTTCCAGCAATTTGGAAAAAAAATTTTGGACACCGTGATGACCCGTGGTGACCGGTCAAAGATCAGTCAAAGTTTTTGGCTAATTTTTGACCAAAAACTTTGATTGAACTTTGACCGGTCACCACGGGTCGTCACGGTATCCAAAATTTTTTTTCCAAATTGCTGGAGCTCCGTCTCGTCGTGATGAATCCAACAAAATTTCCGAATTTCAAAAAGGAGTCCGGACGAGGGAGAAAATCGCCCGGGCGGACCGTAAGCTACGGAACACCCGGGCGGATGAGAACATTTTTGGGAAGGTATTAGTTATAGTGGCCAACTATTTGATTTGTTAGAGCATCTCTAGCAATTTCTTTATTTTTAAAGAGGATCTTTCATATTATAGAGAGTATATTTAAGTTTAAAAAGTAAAAATTTTAATTAACTCCCACAAACTCTCTATTTATACTCTTTATTTTGCATAAATCAATAAACAATTATTGTATTCTTTTATTTTTAATCAATATTTATAATTTTAATTGTATTTGACCAATAAAATTAGTTCTAGTTTAATAAAATCAATAAAAGAGTATTGAAACTTGTGAACATTAAATAATAAATAATGGGTTTGGCTTTTCAAATTTAAAGAGTCAAACCCTCTCTTTATTTTAAAATGTTAAAATAAAGAATTTATTGGAGTTCAATTTTACCCATTCCCTCTTTATGAACATATTTCATTTAAAGAGGGCTTTTAAAGATACCTTAGAACCCACAATAACGGTACTTGTTCCATTTTGCTAAGATAAAATTGTTTTCTGTATTTGTCCGTCTTAAATTATTGGCCAATCGTCTTGTTAGTATCTATTTGACTTCTTTATTTTATTTTTTAATGTACCTTTATTTAGTGTTTAGTGTTTTATTAACAAAAGTGAGATTTCATATTTCAAAGTTCATACAATATTTATATGTGCTAGTGATCAGACACCCACGTGGATTTGGTACCAACGCCACATGGTGCCTTCTGGTGATGTCATGTCATCCATCCAAATTTTTTTTAAAAAAAAATTTAGTATTTACGTTAAATTAGATAAATAATACTTAATTGCTCCCTCATGGTGGGAAGCCTTACTCGACCTCTACAGTTTTTTCCCCCAACAGTGGATACCAAAAAATCACTCTATTTTTATATGATCCCTTAATCAATGCCAAAGTTAACATATTTCTTAATGGAACAGGTGGTAGACATTTTACATCATATAAGATTGTAATACATCATAATTATGTCAATAATCATGTTAATCACTGTGTTTAAATAATATTATAGATATGTTGATTGCACCGAAGCTTGCGGAAACCAATCCTAATCGAACAAATAATTGTAGTTAATGTGTTAAAATTAGATAAAGTAATGATGGAATAATGGTGATATACAATTCTTTATATTGTAATACATTATTTAATTGTACAAATAGTGGTAAATAAAGTCGTACAAGGCATAGAAAATAATACGCAACTGCGGTGCAATTTTCTTTCTGGAAATTGACCAAATTAGGCCTCATCCCATCTACTTCCACGGTTCCACCCCAAGACCCGGAAACTCCCAATCCGTGTTTTCAACCATTATTTGACATTCCAGGTCCAACGCGGCACTCGGATAGGAAACAATCTATAAATAACACCCACAACAATGAACAAATCACTATATCTTTTCAAGTCAAAATTCAAACAACTTCATTCAGCTTCTTCTCCAAACTCCGTTATATAATGAACAAGTGCAAGAACGTATTCAACTATTTCGACGAAAACAAAGACGGAAAACTGTCCCCATTAGAGCTCCACCATTGTGTTAGAACAATTTCCAGCGAGTTATCCCTTGAAGAACTGCAGCTAGTGGTCGCACCGTTGCTGGAGAACAACGACGGGGCATTGGGATTGGACGAATTTGAGTGCCTGACCGAGAGTGTAAGCGAAGAGGAGAAAATAGAGGACTTGAGAAGGGCATTTCGATTGTATGAAATGGAAGGGAGTGAGTGCATTACTCCGAGAAGCCTCAAGAGGTTTCTTAGCCAAATGGGGGAGTCGAGGTCTTTTGATGATTGTATTGGCATGATCAATCAATTTGATGTTAATGGTGATGGGGTTCTTAGCTTCGATGAGTTCAAGATTATGATGCTAAGCTAAGTTCGAGCCCTACACATGCACAAATGTAACACATTGTTTGAAATAGTATCATTCAATTTTCTAACTTCCTACTTTTCAAATGAATATTTGATTCGTTAATGGTCGACTACATTGCTAGAGATATTTCTTCTTCCACGATAATTGACTAACATTCTCATTCTAACGTCCACAGTGGGCCGGCATGATTTATGACACATACTACGAAAGCAAAAACATATGTAACTACGTATATAGATCTTGAAATGTCCTAATTGCACCCATTCACAATGACATGCTACCGCATATTCTGAGCGCCCAAAATTGTTACCAGTCAAGAGAGTTCCAATATAAGAGTAGTGGGAATTTCAGTACGTACCGTGCCACGTCGTGCTAGTGAGATCCTCACCAGTTTGCTATGGTTACTGCATTTACATTTCAAAACAACACCATTCACTAAATGTAAGATGAAAATCAAACATGGCCAAGCAGAAACAAACTTCCATAGTTCCATTTACCATTAGGGAAAGGAAAGGAAAGAAAATAAAATATGTACATAAAACGTGATTCATCACCAGTGACACCAAGCACGTCTAATTTCGCAAGCAAAAACTTCAGGTATCAACTGAGTTCAAAGAATGATAAAGATAACAAGTTGTAAATCTCAACTTAACAACTAAAGATGCACAGAAAATTGGCATAACTGTTCCACACGGAGAGATAGCAACTTCTTGATCCTTCATTACATTCATATACCCAGATTTAATGATTACCTTTGGAGTGTAATCGTTCTGATATCTTCTTCACCACAGAAAAGCTAACAATCTCCCCTGTACTTTAAATCATGGTAGCTTGCAATCACGATATGAAGATTGAAATTGGTAGCAAGAGTACCGCATATGGCATTCAAAAGTAATTTTAATAAAGTTGAAACATTAATCAATGTAAAAATATGTTACATCAGTTTAAAGTGAAAAGAGTTCCATAAAGTGCTATATGCCACACCTTTCCATGCACTCAGTCTCAAAGTCAGATCTAGCAGAGACCCAGAAGAAAAGTCAACCGCCAAAAACATCTTACTCCAGTTGTTTGTCCACCTCATTCATCAAGGATGCCTGCTAAAAACAGCAGAAATGATCATCACACAATGTTTGCAGCTCTTTTTGAACCATAATTTCTCAGATAAGCCACATTTGTCTGAGCTATTGCAAAATCCATAAAACAGAAACTTCAAATTCTTATTGGCCAAATAAACCACCAGTAACTATCTTTTTTTGCAGCGACTCCTTTCTCTGTTGCTCTTTTAAAGGATCAGGGCTCTTCATTACTCTTTGTAAACGCCTGCAAATCCCGTGAGAACAAATTTAGTGCTCAAAACTCAATGAAATTATGGTCATTAAACTCATATATATCAAGTTCCTGTACCTGTCTGGGACATGCTGAGCTGGAAATGTTGGCATGAACTCCTTAGACTTGGGAAGTGGAACTTCTTGGAACCATTCATGCTTCAAAGCCGCTTCAGCAGTTATTCGCTGCATTGTGGCAACATAATATCAAAAATCAGATAGGCAAGAGAATAAATCGTCCAAGGGCACACATACTATAATAAAAGAATACCTTATCAGGGTCATAGGTTAAAAGCTTGTTCAACAGGTCAAGTCCAGCATCCGAAAGTACCGGGCGAGCCAGTAAATGGTGTAGCTGGAAATTTCCCACGCAGTTGGTTGAGCCTGAAATGAGTGCATCACTAAATAGTAAGTAAAAGTATTTCAGTTATAATTATAATTAAAGTTTTCACCAAATAATTACCCACACCTGGATAAGTGCACGCAGGTGCCCCGGGGGGGGGGGGGGGGTGTTGTTTTGTTGGAAAAGAGAAGAAACACAAATAAATCTTGTAGATTAGGATAAGGATTGAATATACAAGATAGAGAAACCTACTGATTCTTGACGAAGTTACTCTTCGCCCCAGGAAGTTTTGAAAACCCAGGCCAGATTGCTTCATTTGGTGTGCCAAGGATTCTGAAAATCTGAAATTCCATCATGACAGAAACTAATGAGACTTAATGCTATTCACACTTAAAATTATTTACTCCCTTTGCCTTACAAAGATAGGCTTAATTCTATTTAAAAAAGGATTAAGAAATTGTAATCAATATTAATATTGTGAGAAAAGTAAAATTGAGTTACATTTTCCCAAATATGTCCCTTCGTGAAATGATGATTGTTTATTTTTGTGAACAACGATGTGCGTTAAGTGTATGTTTGGAAGAGATTCTGGAGAAAATTATTTTTGACTCAATGGTTGAAAAGTAGAGAGAGGTTTAAGAAATATGAGAAAGCTATCATGTCAATGAAATGAGCGATTGAAAATGATGTTTGGGAAAATTGATTTTTCATAAATGCTGCCACAAACAAGCTCTATATAGGGGCACACTGAAAAATGAAGAAATCTAATACACCCCCACACAAAGCAATACAATTTGGGACAGATTAATAAAAGTAAATAGGGCAGCGAGCAAGGCTATCTTTTTGGCAGGGAGGGTGTTAGAACTCGCCAAAAAATGACAAAGTGGCTTACAAATAAACTGCTGACATGTTTTACCTTGTCAAGCTGATCAACCTCTGTTTTTCCACTAAACAATGGTTCTTTAGATAACAGCTCAGCCATAATGCATCCCACAGACCACATATCAATTGCAGTTGAATATTCTCTTGCTCCAAGAAGAAGTTCTGGCGCCCTGCAAATGAACTTTTCATCAATCCAACCTAAACCAGAGAATATAAGACGTGCAGGATAAAATCAAGAGTGAAATGCACCTTCCAGGACTCTGGTATAGGATGTTACATTTATCTTAACTTTAATGTATATGTCTATATGAGAACATATGATATGATAATAAGATGAAGATGGAAATAAATCTTATTAAAGGATAGAAACAATATCTATTCATATTAGGAAAAGAGAGCGTGTGCATTCTCAAGATGCTATATAGGGCTAATAGAGCACATATGAACCATTTGTAAGCATTACAAATTGGTGGCGGCAAGCACACGGTTGTACAAAAGAAACAAACAATCAGGATTCATGATAAAGGAGCCAAAGAAGTGATGTTCACCTGTACCACAAAGTAACCACCAGATGAGTATAAGGTTTCAGGGGGCTCCCATATTGCCGGGCTAGGCCAAAATCGCAGATTTTTAGTTCACCCTGATTATTTAAAAGTAAATTTGATGTTTTCAGATCTCGATGAAGTACCCAATTGTCGTGAAGATATTTGACACCCTCTAGCAACTGGAGCATTAGGCATTTAACTTCACTTTGACTAAAGGGCTGGTTCATTCTCTCCATCAATCCCTTAAGATCGTGTTCCATGTACTCCATTACCATGAAGATGCTGTCAAGATTGCTACCCACAACGACTTCTTTGACATTTACTGTTGATGGATGCTGAAAAGAGAGAAGAATATTTATTTCTCGAAGTGAAGTCAGAGGAAATCCTTCTCTCTCTTTCTCCATCTTAACCTTCTTCAAAGCAACAATTTCTCCAGACTTCTTATCCCTGGCTCTATAGACAATTCCATAAGTGCCTTCATTTATCTTGTTCAGCCTCTCAAACTCATCAACATTTCTGCAACCCTGAAGCATATTCACACTCCGTTCTTGGGTGACTGCAGACTCTGGTGTACAACAAGAATCACGTTCATCCTCAGATTCCACATCTGACTCACTAACGGTAGTACCACCATGATTACAGTTCTCGTCTGTCTCCATGTAGTCATTCTTAACAAATTTGTTGGCGTAACCATCCCCACTGGATGACCTAGCATTCTCATCAGATTCAGTTGATTTCGCCCTAGTTACCTCATACCCTTCTCCTTTAAACGCTCCAAGCTCTGGACGCATTGATCTCGCCGTATGTCCCCTTTTATGTGGAGCTCCATTATCAGAAATTGCGCCTTTGTCAACTGGGGAATCAGCATCATTTGCCCAACGAGAAGAAATGATGGTTCGAGTAGGCTCAAAATCATTGGCTTCCAACACCTCTGCTTCCTCAAGAGACAAGGAAGATGTTTCAACGGTATCTTCAACTGCATCTAGCATTAAGTCAGTCTCCCGAAGTGATGCTTTAAAATTCTGAACCTCGTCCTTGGATGAAGCCTGCATGGTCTCCTCCAAATAAGGGACTGAGGCCTTCTTGATACCTCTACTAAATTCACAGTCATCTTGAGCCCAAACAATTGGAGAGAATTTCCGTTTCTTATTCTGCTGAGGCAATGACTGATATCCATTTTCGAACAGCTTAATCTCACTATCTGTACTAATCCTAGATTCCAACTCAGTAGCCCCATCAGAACCGTCACTAGACAGCTCCCCTGACTCCCTATCCATGGACAGAGTTGCAAATTCTCTATTCCTCTCAGAACCACTACTGCTGGAATCACTTGAAATAGCACAAAACCTACCATTTATCACCTCCCTTTTCTTAATATCCTTCTGTCTAACTCTAACCCCTTCCCTACTTCTACTTCGCCCATAATCCCAGACTCCGTTCCTAGAGCGATCATAATGGCCATGCACATAGCCATCTTCCTTTTTTGGAAGGCTTGAGTAGATCTTGTGACCCTTGGACTCGCTGTCCTTTTGGATCCCTTGTCTTCCAGCCGCCATACTCTAAGTTCTAGTGTGCTTAAGTATGTATTGGACCAAATGCTAGCTGCAAAATGCTCAAATTCGAGTTTTCCTCAAAGAAAAATCCAAAAAAATTTCAACTTTGAGATTGAAAAACCTAGTTCCAGATTAGGACGCGAGTTTCACTTCTAGAAACTCAGCAATATATCTACTAGTGAACAGATTCAAAATACACACTTTGTTCCTTCGAATGAATCAAATAATGAAACCCTAGAAGGTTTTGTGTGTGATATCTTTTCTGTCCCAGTTCGGCCGTAGATTACCTAATTTATGAGCAATTTAGGGGCTTACCGACGAAGGCCGCGAACAGAATCGAATGGCCGTCGCGATGACTGAAGCAGACAAGGCAGTGGTTGTACAACGAGAGAGCGATTAGAGGCGGCGGGGCGAGAGAAAAGCCGCGTCGCAACCAGGAAACGGCTGAAGCGAGTCCAATCGGTAGGCTTCGCTTAGCGAAAAGGGCGTCAAATATCTTTCCATTACCCTTATATATCTTTTTTCCTGATTTCATTATTTTGACCACTAATAATGGAGGGAATACGACCATTGGGCATTGGCTAGAGGTCGTTGACTTCCATCTTTTTAGTCTTTATTTAGATCTCATTTGTTCCAAAACATCCGGTTTAGCATAGTTATAATACTCTCTTATATTTTCCAGTGATATAAAATTTTTGGGAATATCGAGATCAAATTTAAAATCCAAGGCGAAGTTGTAGTAGTTTGAAAAATTTTCCTATAGCACTGTTAGCTCAAAATCGAAGTTTTTTGTCAAAATCACAGTTTTTGCCTTTTTTGGCCAATAACTTTGACTTTGAGAAAATGGTATCAGCGATTTTTTTTTTCGAATTATTGGAATTTCGTCTCACCGTATTAATTCTAGATCTGATTTCGATTTTTCCAACGGAAGTCGAATGTGAATCGAAAAACACTGTCATAACTACAGCACACCTGGGTATTTTTGAACACTACCCATCTTTATACATAATTCTTTGCTATTTAATAAAAAACTATAAGAATAATCCAAAACCACTGGTGGTGCCACAATTATGGTGCCACCGAGTGTTTTCCGGTCATGTGCGATATTTATTAGGAAAATTGAGATCGTGCCACCGAGTGTTTTCCGGTCATCTGCGATATTTATTGGGAAAATTGAGATCAGATCCAAAATCAGCACGATGGACAAAGCTTTAGCAATGTGGAAAATTTTGGCCACGCTGAAGCTTCGCCTTGTCGTGCTGGTTCTGGATCTGATCTCGATTTTCCTAATGAAAATTATATGTGACCGGAAAACACCCGATCCACCGATGGTTTTAGATCATTGCTGACTGAAAAAATTGATATATCAACATGTCACTCAATAATATCAATTAATAATGTCCATCTTGAGTGTTTTAATTATTTTACACTGAAATTATTGTATCTTCAACGTATATATAATACTAGTAATAAATAAATATACATATTTCTGTTCTAAATTGATTTTAATATACATAATATGATCCAAAAGCTGCTCTAGCGTGAATTCATTCGCATAAAGGTGGTTTCTAATTGTAAACATGCTATTTCAAAATTTCTGTAACTGTCGTCATATCACTGTCATATAATTTTTCGCATATTACATTGGAGAAGTGTTTTATATTCAATGTCGAAAATTCTCTAAACTCTCCCTTTGTGAATGTGTGGAATCAATACTTCCAATGATCAAGTTCATAAAAGCTCATCTTTTGTCAGATATTTCACCTATACAAGGTCTAAAAAATTAATTCTTCTTCCTATAGATCTATGCTAAACATGAACTTAATCGAGTTAGTTACAGAAGTTACATTATTGGCTTCTTGTGTTTGGGTATTAACATTTTGATATGCAAGTCAAGTTATTAGCAACAAATGCAAACTTTCTAACTTCTTGATATTTTCTTGATGAAAAATGCAATGAGAATATTGCAGAGTTAATTCACAGTCAGTAACGGAGCTCAAAAGTTTACTTAGCAATGGAGAGAGATAAGGGAACAAATTACATTTTCATTTAAATATATTCAACATTTCAAAATCTATATAAAAAATTAAAGAAATTTTGAAATGTTACAGGGTCGGAAATTTTGAAATGTTACAGGGTCGATGCCACCTCATGCTCTCACTAGCTCCCATCTCTGCTTACCGCGGCTATTCTGAGTCTACTCAACCGCATTATTAACACAGGTTCACATCAATTAGCAAACGAGTCGACTCAATGTTAAATGTGGCTGGAAATTACAAGAAAAGAATTTCCTTTAAGACAATTTGGAAAATATAAATATAACTTAGAACTGGGAATGTTAAATGGAAGAAAAATACACTTCTACCAGCAAAAGGATGGCAATTTAAAGGAAAAAGAAGAGGGAAGACGACCGGTTCTTCTAATATAATCGGCCTTCTCCGATGTCTTCACTGCCTTCTCGTTCAGTTTGGCTTCAGCATTTGCTCGCTTTTCCTCAGCTATTCTCCTCGTTGACGCAAGTTTGTTCGTGTACTTCTCTTGCGCTCGGGATTTCATTCTCTCAGCCTTCACCTGCACAAAATAAATGGCAACAAGTCCTTAGCCACAACTACGGTCCATATTACTGGCTAGTAAATGTTGACCACCATCCCATAGAGCCACTATTAACTAGTCTACGGTATATGCCTTTTGTAGAATAATGAAAAATTACCTCCATTCTTCGCATTTCCATCTCAGCTTTCCTCTTCTCATGATTTTCCCAGGCCTGAATTTTCACCTCTTTGCGCTTGTACCTACACGTCAAACTGCAATTTCAACCACACATTCAAACTTAATGCTTGTTATTATCCACAAGTTTTCAGATCCTATCACTATTCAAATTGTCAGTAATTTTTGTCGAAATATAGAAATTTAGTGAACAAAAGTAAAAGTCAAACTTCAATTTCAACCATATATTCAAACTTACTACTCCTTATTAGACACACGTTTCCAGGTCCCACCACCATTCAAATCAAACTAAAATATAAATTTTTTGCAACACGGAAGTTTAGTAAATCATAGTCAAAGTCAAAGTTAAAGTCTAACTTCAATTTCAACCATATATTCAAACTTACTACTCCTTATTAGACACACGTTTCCAGGTCCCACCACCATTCAAATCAAACTAAAATGTAAATTTTTTGCAACACGGAAGTTTAGTAAATCATAGTCAAAGTCAAAGTTAAAGTCTAACTTCAATTTCAACTACACATTTCGTTATTATTCACATAATTCCGGATCCCAGATCCCACCACCATTCAAACTAAAATGTAACTTTTTAGCAGAATAAAAGTTTACGTCAATATAGACCAAGTGTAACATGGTAGAATGAATTACCTCGCCATGTATTTGGCACGCTCAGCCTCGTCCCAAGCCATTGCACGGGTTTCCAGAGGATTCAACTTCTTCGACTGATCAGGAGTCCTACTCGCAGAGACACTACTACCATTCTGTTCATCTCCATTTCTATTGCATTGTCTGGTGGTATCATTACCCCTACCGGCCTCATCCCTCGTCTCAGTCGGGATTGTGACATTTTGACCACTTCCAAGAGCCAACAACCCGTTTTGACCTCTCACCGGAGTTGACGGACCAGAGCATATCGGGCTTTTCGAGACTGGAGTAGTGGCCCGAATAGGAGTAGCCGTTCTTGATGGTTCTTGACTTGCAATCGGCGTCATTTCCGTCCCCATATCCCTCACACAAACCGAGCGCACGGCAGTACTATTAACCGGCTTATTGATTCTCCATACCGATTCATCACAGTCAACACTTTTAGTCTCCACTTCATATGGATTCTCACTTGTAGAGCGACGGGGCCCACAACCAGCATTTTCTTCATCCTCACCACTTGAGTACTCCTTCTTTGGAACAGGGACGATCAATCTCCGATCATCAGCGTTTGAATTCCGGGGAGAGGCTTTGGCCTGGTTTTTATCTCCGCCTTTCGATAGATTCACTAACCATTTTTGGGCATCATCCCATTTTGATGGAGTTGGTTTTCCTAACGCCATTCGTTGATGAGAAGCTCGACTCATCCCATTCCCTTTATGGAACTCAAAACTCATACAACTTCCACCTTGTGTCTCTTGTGTAGTTCCATAACTCAAGCACCCCTTATCCTCTATAGATCTCATTTTTTACGCTTTTTTCGATCTACTAAACTAACAACGCAGCAAAAATCCCTTCTCTTTTTCGTCGAGAAACGCAAGCTAAGCAAAGATATGTACAAAATCACAAACAAATCCCATTTTCCTCATATAGTTGAACTCATCTATCCTATTCCAGTTTTGTTTAATCACTGCTCCCAATGACTTCTACAAGTGATCCAGATCTCAGGATGAATATCTGCATTAGCATTTTGGGTGAAAAATCATCAACTTTCTTGGGAAATTAACAGAAAAATCATAATGCACAGCTACCCATAAAAGATTTAATTACAACAAGTTGAAATTTCAGGGTCTAACGAAGAAGCAAATCTGAAGAAACATATCATCAAACAGTTTCCATGCTTAAAACTCAACACTCTAAATTTTCGTCACTTCATAACCCCATTCATCAATCATATTGCTATTACAGTAAACGGAATAAACAAATTGCTCTGCAAATCATGCATAGCAAGAACATGAAATGGAATTAGAGTTACTGTACGTTGATTTCAGCACGGCAGGGTTTTCTGAAGGAGAGCAAAACAAATTTGCAGAGAATAGAACCATAGACAAATAGGGAGTGGCAGATTTAGTAGATGAAGTTCAGATCCACCGACCGGTAAAAAAGCAGCAAAATGTGGGCAGTAACAGTAAAAAATTGTTGGGAATAAAATAAAATACTGCTGAAATTTCTTGAATCTGCTGCATTCTGTCACCTAAAAGTACGGTGAGCTGCAACTTGTCTCCATTTCATGGAATCCTGAGATGAGTTTCAACGTCTGTCAGACTGAAATTTAATCTTTATGGCATTTTCTGGGTACAATTAATTCAAGAAATTTTATAGGTTTGATGAATATATCTTTGGAATATTTATTGGTCACAAGTTCTAGTTAAGGAGATTGGTATTGGATATGAGTTCGAAAAATGCAGAGTTGGGGTTTGGATAACAGCACCCATATCAGTTGGCTGCAAGTGACAACCTTCAATAACTAACTAGCATACAATTTTTATTTATCTTTTTATTTTTTTGGGTAGAATTTAGCTATAAAAAACAATTTTCACAAAGAACTGAAAATATAACAAGAGAACAAACTAACAATCGAAATCATGCAACTGTAGACTGTAAAAGTTATAGAATCTGTGACAACAAGAATTCTACGGGTGCAGCTAGGAAAAATGAGAGTTTATAATTTGAAATTTATGCAAACCTAAGAAGAAGATATTCTTTAATGAAATATGGAGAAAAATGGTTTTATACGAAGGATGAAAAGAGACACTATGTTTGTCTTTTGTCTCCAATAGCGAAAATTTCATATGGTTGCGATTTGATATTGTATTATTATTATTATTATTATTATTATTATTATTATTATTATTATTATTATTTTATTTTATTTTATTTTTTGTTGTAAATTTGATAGTGAGATCATGTTTCGAATATTGATTGAGAGAAGAAATTAGATTAGAAAATGTAGAACTCTGAGAGAAACATAAGATGAGTTTGGAAGAATGCAAGCACCGAAAACTTTTTCGAAGGTATGTCTTTGTCTTTTGATTGGAATGTAAACCTGTTGTACTGTTAGCGCGTGTTCTTTTATATGTGTTTTTACACATTTTTACACATTCTTTCAACTTCACTAATTTCTCTCCTATTTTATATCCACATATCTCGTAGGACCTACCTGTATTGCACAAATCTCCACCATTCAATTCCACCCATTCTCTCTCCTATATCACATAAAAACACATAAAAATCCAATTTTACACATATACTAACACCCTCTTTTTGTGACCATACAATACAATATATGAAAATTGCAATGAGCCATGATCAAGAATGGTAATGTGATTCACCAAAATTGTTTAATTAATGGTTGGTATTTATCATCTGGCAAAATGTTGCGGGCCATTTGATTGTGTTATTTAAGATGTGGTGTTGTTATTCTCTCAGAATTTTCACATGGCCAGGATGGGCAACAACAGGCGGTTGTCTGTTATTATGTAATAAGTTGTACAATTTTTGCTAAATGTGGATGACCCCTTTTCTTGACCATATTTGTACTTGTATCAGTTGAGGACCCCTAATTTCACCATCAACAATTAATCGAGAAAAAGACACCCTTGTAAAAGACAAACAAATGCAAAGAAAAAAGAGGGTGTAAACTCACATTCACAATGTGAAGTGAATAGTGGATTGTCAAAATATGGAGGTTGTAAATAAATTATTATCAATTCGACGCTGGAATTGGACAAAAGTTCCAAAATGGTGGTTTAAATTCCATTCAAATGCTAGTGGTCACTCAAGCTACAAAAGATTTTGACAAGGATCATTCGAGTTAACGTACGTTCGTTATTGAGATGCATTGTACTTTTTTATAATTTAACAAAATACAATTCAAATTAACACTATTAGACATTTCCTACCTCCCTCAACCATTAGCACTGTCAAATGTCAATGCAAAATTGATAGAGGAGGGCAATGTAAATTACGACAAGTGTGATGTAATTGCGCAACAACGGAAATAGGGAGAAATTTTCTTCTCCGTATTGCTGAGAAGTTGGAAATGCGGAGGTATACGATGGTATCGGTCTATCGGATGAAGATTGAGGCCTAATTTGCAATTTTAATTTTTGGACCAAAAGTACATGTCTAGGTCCTCAATCTTTGATTTTGAGCAAAACTTAATCCAAGAGACCATTTTTGAAATCATTCGTAACTTAAGTAGCCACTAGAGCAAGGGATAAATTCTTGTAGAACTTGAGCAATCATTAACAAAATGATCCGTTAAATAAAATAAATATAACGAACATATGGACACCAACAATTTTGACAGTTTGACAAAATTCAAATGCATTTCAAACCTAAATAAAATTGGTAGATAATACGAATATACTTGCTAACTTTACTACGAGCATAAAATTTGTATAAAATCAATCGATATATTAATCACCAATCTTATGATTTACAAATACAAGCCATTCATATTGTACATAATAGCTGAATTGAATTGATCAAAATTTTTTATTTCAACGAATGCTGAGCAAAATTTAACAGAAGATATCATTGGATCCATGCCTCTCGTGAGACCATGTGCATGGTCAAATGCATCCAAAAGTCATATTATTATTTTTAGCAAATTTAGCTTTTAATAATACTAGGTTTTATTGTTTATCTAATTATGAAGAGGGTTTGGAGTTAAAATATGGAGTAGTACGAGAACAAAAGAAACTAGGCGTGGTTTTCAAAAAGAACCATGTTATGTCTCTAAGAAGAACAAATTCCCAAACAAGTACTAAGTGCGTTTGAAAAGGATAGATTCCTTCAAAAAGATCCCAATCAATTATGCATTATAAATTATTTTTCTTATATACACAAATATATCGGATCACAACGTAAATATCGCTTTTGCTCCCCTACCCATGCTGTGGTTAGGAAAGCGCCACACATGTAGAAGAGATACCGACGTGACAGCCCGGCTTCGCGTCACTTCGGGCGTATGCAACTGGCAGGGGAGCAATCCTCATGTAAATATATCAGCATTTGTTTACCACAACTTTTTCTTTAACACCTATCCTTGAATCCATTTTTAACAACCACCATTTGGCCTTTTTCTTTTAACTTTACTTTTAATCACATATTTTTCACAAATTCAATATCCTAAAAAAAATCACTTTTTGAAAAAGCACTACCAAACAAGCACAAACTAACCTGATCCATATAAAATCATGTACAGCTATCAATGTCTTAATAGTGACACTGGGAGACAAGGGACTTCTCCCTCCCTTTCAACACTTGGTATTTACAATACCATCAACAAAAATCAATAAATGCACCTAGTTTTTCTTCACAGTCGATATCGAACATACACAAATGTCGAACAATGTGACTCAGAATTCAATCAACACCGTCTTGAATATCTAGAGCTGACAATAAATATATCAATATACATCCTGAAGATGTGCAGTGTAAATGGGATTGTAGAGATTCAAGACGCGATCAAATAGACAATCGTTGATGTAATAAGTCCAAGCAGTGCACCACCAGCTACCTGAAGCACACAACAAAGAAACTTAGGGCGTGTTTATCATGTGAAGGTATAATAAGTGTCTACTGGATTTAAGCTTAGAAAGGTTCTATTCTTATAAAGTAATAAGTTATCTTTTAAGTTTTAACTACTGAAATATAGAAATAAGCAAGTTTTCACAGAGAGGTAAAATTTGAGATGGCTTGCGATGCCATTACATCTCATTTGCTGCAACTTAGGCAAAACTTAGGGTGTGTTTGCTGCAACTTAAAACTGAACTCAATTTTTTCAACTTTGATTTCAACCACTCATTTAATTGATTTGTCATTATTTTATTTCTTTTGTTTTCAACCACACATTTAAAATGGAAAACTAATTTAACAGACGCTCAAAAAAAAAAAAAAAGGTGCCTAGATATGAAAAAATAAAAAATAAATAAAATAAAATGATACAATGAGATCTCATCACCCATGAAAGCGTAAAACTGAACCTGAGTAGGTGTGTGGCCAAGAAGTTCACGCAGTGGTCTGCTCTCAGCTAGAGGATGTTCAGATGGAAGTTCACACACAATTTGATTTAAAATCTGAAAAATCTCCAGTTCGTTAGACATTTCTCAATCCACACAACATAAAACTGTTAAGTCTCACAACATTATAAAATCTCTTCTTCTTCTTCTTTTTTTTTTTTTTTTTTTTTTTTTTGAAGTAAAATATTTTCTAATTAATCAGTTGGTAAACAAGGCGCAAGCAAACATGCTTACGCATTGGAACATGCATCTATATTTGCACCAAAACAAACCAGCGGCAGCAAAAGCCACGAACCTCTGCTTGTCGTCCAGCATGTAATCTTACACCTGATGCATCATACATCACCTGCCAAAGAGTCATTTTTCAAAAATTTTCTCTCCTTTATTAACAGTGAATAAGTGAAAACAAGAAGTTAAAATCAAGATAACTACATTATGAGTGTTTATATTTGAAGGAGACAACAATTTTAACTACCAAAGCAGCAAACTCAAGAATGAAACTACAATATCATACAAGAACTGGACAAGGACACAAGTTTGTGAACATTCGGGCATACTTTTATTTTGCTAAAAACTAATTTTTTTAGGTCGAAATAGTTGCGGGAACCACGAGATCTGCAAGAAATTTCAATAAAGTTTTGAGATGTATGGTTAATATTGAAGTTTAACTTTGGCAGAGTAGTTGAAGTTGATTTTTATGTATAGGATCAATCATATTCTCTCTTTCTTCTCTCTGATTACTAATCAACATATCCATGGAAGCGCATATTTCATCTGGATAACCTTTATGTTTCCAAACATATTTGGACGTGTTACTTAAGCTCACAATCAGCAACCATGTGTTTCCACCTTAGAACAATTAAAAACTAAATTTACTTTTAAGCCCACCTATATAAGTGAACTCATAAGTAATTTTTCAAAGCTAGCCAAGCATGTACTAAATCAAATAATCAATAATGTTCTGAGACTAATGCAGAAAGTCAAGATTATTCCAGAAACAATCAAGAGAGATCATACCACACATGCCAAGATAAATGCCAATGCAAACAGTGATCCTCCAAATCCATCGTGAAAACCAACACCCATTGCAAGGGCAACCACTGTTGCCGAATGGGACGAGGGCATACCACCAGATCCAATAAGTAGCTTCAGATCCCATCGTCTATCCTTATACCTGCAGGGTTTAAACATTTTAATAATGTTACATATCATGAAGAAACATCATAGCCAGGCTATGGTTATGGCTAGTTTTTCTTCTCATTTTTCCCCCTGCTACGCCCTGATATTTTTCATTTTTTCTGTCAGTGAAACTTTTAATAATACAAGAAATAATAATTTTTTAAAAAATTAAAAACACCTCTCAACCCTTTAGAATCTGTTTATGTGCAAGTTATTCACCAAGTTTTTACAAATTTTTACACATTATTATCCATTCTTTTCAATTTTGAATTTAGTCAAACTAATCACATCCAAATATCTCATGAGACATAAATGTACTACACAAATCTCCACCATTCAACTCCATTCATTCTCTCTCCTGTTTCACATCAAAATCCATATAAATTTAAGTCCTACCACATGCTATATATGCAAATTAGCATGTCATATGACATATCCTGACATCCATATAATAGCTAGAAGCCCTTGCATTCTTTTCCTTGTCCTCCACCACGACCGTGCATAATTGTTTGAAATTTAGCTCATTTACAATTCTTAAGTTGTGTAGCACAAACATTCATTAGATTTTCACTTCACTAATGATCACCTAAACCTACTTTAATAATTCAGCAAATCAAATCAAAAACAAAGTATTTGCAGTAGAGTTTCAAAACCTGGCCCAGACAGCTGGATTGAAAATCCATGAACCGTGTACTCAACTGCAAATTGCTCAAAAGATTATTTATTAACTACTAATCAACCTAAAAAGGTACCTCGGAGGCTAATAAATAGCTTAAGGACATTATCATAAAGAAATCCTTATGACCGAGCCTTAAGTTGAAAATTTTGACAGCAATTTCTTGTGTTGGAGAAGAACCAGAAATTTTCGATATGAAAGAAGTTGTACCTAGCCAATTCACTCTCAAGAACTTGTACATAGCCAATTTCAATATGAAAGGATGTATTAATTGCACCATCAAATAAGCATGTTCTTAATAAATTTTAGTCTTCCTTTTCGACTATCTTTCGTCATTCCCCTTTATGAACTTATATGCTCAAATAACTGAATCACAGATCCACAGTTATTATTCGTGATGTACCTATTGATATGCCTTTTTAACTTTTGAGCTGAATTGTTAAATTTGCTTGAATGGGATTAATCTTTTCTCCACTTACCTAAGACATATTATTGGTCTAATTTTTCAGAAAGAATTAATTGAAGATAGAAATCTCCATATAACAAGAAAATGCAAAACCCCAATTTAAGGTATAAGCAATTAAATAGAATTTTCATCAACCTCAGATCCAATTTCCAAGTTTCTCGGGATTCAATAAAAAAGTCAGTTTAAAGAATACGAAAACACACCCAAGTGAGTGTACACGAATCAAAAGTTACCAGAAGAGGAGGAGCTTGAAAAATTGGGCAAGAGCGAAGGAGATAAAGGCCGACATTAACGGATAATTCGAGAAGATCGAGGACGAAACATACGACGTCGTTGCTGCTGCTGCTGTTCGTGTTGTTATCTCTGGCGTTGATCCTTCCATCTCACCCATCGCAATTTTTTTTTATAGAACTTCAATCTCCTCTATCTGTATACTCTTAAAAATATTTGACTTCGAATATAGCAAATAATATACAGTAGTATTCTTGGATCAATATCATTGAGCACAAGTTTTTCAAGTGGATTTTTAAGTTTTAATCCAAAAACTCTGTCTTACGTACGGAGCGTTTCTGTTAATCGGTGATAAAAACAGAGGGAAAATGAGAGCCGAATTGAACTTGAGAAGACAAGCGAAGAGGTCCGCGTCGCGTTATTTCAGGGGCGAAAGAGGGTCATTTTGGGAAAACTGCGCCATTGGACCCCTAAATTATTTCCATTAGTGGCAAATTTGAATATTTGATCCTCATCTTTTCGTACCGAGCAAAAAGACCATCAACTTTTTGGTTTAGTTATCACGCAACCCAGTTTCTCATTCCAAAATAAATATTTAATTAATAATTAGTTAAATAAAAAATTTAGTGGCCACAAAACTCAAGTTTAGAAATTAAACATAATTTTTTTAGTACAAATTAAGGATTATAGTGGTGGAGTGTGGTGTCTCGAATCTAAAACAAACCAGTAAAGGGGTTACCTTAAACCTAATCAATATCATAAGAGTTGGAAATTAAAGTAGTGCAAATTTTGCTTTGATATTACTTCAAACTCAAATCATAATTTACATCATGTAGGTCCAAATAAAACCACAAGATCACAGAGGACTTCAATTAACTCAAATTGACTAGACATACAAGTTAACATCATATAACTTTATGATTGTTGTTTTAGGATATATACCAAAACAACTAGTATAAAGTTATATGAGTTTTGTCATTGTGTTTGGTATATTTGAGTTTTCTATTTTTAGATGACAATTAAATTTACTCAAATACATCTAAATTGCTGAATGAATTTAAATTAATTGGTGTGATGATTTGTCAAATTTCTTTGTTAAAAATGAATCACTACATGTTAAGCTACAGAGTTTCTCCCATAATTCATTTCTCTATCATACTTTCATTAATGGAATTCCATTCACATTGATTTGAATTTTAGATAGTTTTCATCTAATGCAATACTAACCGTCATTCTAAGTGCTTGTTCGTGTAGTCTAAAAACCTTCTAAAATTTTGCTAACTTCAATTTGTGGGACCCATGCTGTGTTAAAGAAATAATTTAATAAACATTATATTCAAATTTTGCCATCATTACACTTCTTCGATTTTGCAATGTGTTGAATAAAGACAAATGGTGAAAATATAAAAATGAGAATATCTACCTTAGCCATCGGCTGACTTTGCTGTAAAAAAGTACAATAATTCATCTTTTTGTGAGACCCATAAAAAAAAGTTAGATAAAAATAAGTTTAGCCTAACACGCGCTAAATATGTTAGGGATTTTATTTATTTGTTTTCCCCTTCTAGATAATTGTCAATGATATGTGATATTGTTCCTTTGTCATCAACTGTAAATGTATAGCATCGTCTAAGGAAGTGACGATCACGGAAAATTTAGTGAAGGTCCAAATGGAATCTCAAGTTATAGCTGATGAGATATCTAGAAGAAAGAAGTTGAAGATTAAGTTTTTGCTGTTAAAAGTAGAGAACCAACTTGCCACCTAAGCAAAAAGTTGAGGACAGATAGTACAATTTTTCCATGCTGCTTTTGTTGAATGTACATCTGATGGAGTTTGAAGTATCAGCTGGAATATGCCACGCATTTCCGCTGGAGATGTCTAGAATATACTCCTAACCCCCTCACGTTAGCTTTTAATGCCTGTAGTTTATACGCAATAATAATACTAATCTCTTAAAGTCTTTCATTTTGGTATACAAACATCATTTTCGGATCAAACGTGTCCACGTAGCGTTGTTGGAACTTGAATTGGAGCCCTTCTAACTTTGTAAAAGGACTTGATTTAATAAAAAGAATTTATCTAATATATTTGTTCCCAGACCGATCAAGCGCATCCACGTAGCGTTGTTGAAAACATCATTTTGGTACTTTTGCATAATCTTCCATGGGAAGAATCAGTATTGGTACGGTAATCATGGACGAGACCGGTCCTTTTATCGCAGCAAAATCAGCAACAATGAACAATTGAAGGAAAATTTGAACCCGTGAAAACTAATCAATAACATTAGTGTATCCAATGAATAGAAGAGAAGAGAAGAGAAAAGAGAAAGAAACAATAGGAAGAATTCATTGACGGCTCAAACAATGAGTAGGGTTTACAACTATATATACATATGTCAACAATAAAATTACCATACTAAACTACAACATAATGAATAATAACAAATAATAATAATAACTAATAACTCTAACATCCCCCCGCAAACTCACGATGACAAACAGACAAAGAATGGTAGTTTGTCAAGCAAGAAACTAAGCGTGGAACGGAATGAGCCTTAGTAAAGAAGTCGGGCCGAAATGAAGTGAGGAGGAGATAAATGGCAAGGCAAGAGTCCCTTCTTTGTAGGTGATGACGAACAAAGTGACAATCAATCTCAACATGTTTGGTGCGCCATGAAACACGAGTTATGGGAGATCCGAATGGCACTTTTATTATCACAAAGACATGTGAGTAGGAGAAGAGAATCAACACCCATATCGCAAGTAGCCAACGCAACCAAACAATCTCGGCGATGGTAGAGGCCATAGCACGCAGATTCGCTTCAGTAGAGGAGCGCGAAACAACAAAGTTGCTTCTTGCTCTTCCACGAAATAAGAGAGTCACCTAAGAAGATGCAAAAGCGGTGGTGGACTTACGATCGGAAGGATTATCTCGCCCAATCGAGATCGGAATACGCCGCGAGCTCAAGAGAAGAGGTCAAGGAAAAAGAAGACTCAAAACAGAACCACGAAGATATCGCAAAATACGCATTAACAACAGACTGAGTCAGAGTAGGAGCAGAGACATACCGACTAACTACATGCACAAAGATACACAATATCGTGGACGTGTAATGGTAAGATAAACAAGAGAACCAACAACGGTGCGATACAACGTGGGATCACCAACGGAACTCCATCTGTAGGAGAATAACGAGCATTAGTCTCAATGGGACTATCAACCGCCTTGGCATCGATGAGGCGGGCACGCCGCAAGAATATCGCAAAGATACTTAGACCGAGAAAGCATATAACCCCCGGGCGAAGAAGCAACCTCAATTCCCAAAAAGTAGGATAGTGGGCCCAAATCCTTCATCTCAAAAAAGACGAGCCAGGTCGGTTTTCAAATCACGATCCCTACAACATCATCACCAAGAAGGATCATGTCATCAACATATAACAAAAGAAGAATACGCCCCATGAGGTGCACCGAGTAAAGAGGGCGAGTCGTGATGACTAGACACAAAACCAAGAGATAAAAGAGTAGTGGAGAATCGCTCAAACCAGGCACGAGGAGCTTGTTTGAGACCGTAGAGTGCCTTTTTGAGCTTACAAACATAGCCAGAGAATGAGGAACACCAGGAGGAGGGGTTATATAAACTTCTTCGTGAAGAATCCCATTCAAGAATGCATTTTTAACATCCAGCTTGAGAAAGATTCCATTGACGAACAGAGGCAACAAGTGGTCATCTTGGCAACCGGGCAAAAGTTTCCTCATAATCTAAGCCGCACTCTGGCAAACCCTTTAGCAACCAAGCGAGCCTTGTAACGCTCAATAGTGCCATCGACTTAGTTTTAATCTTATACACCCAACGAGAACCAATAGCATGTTTACCTGAGGGTAAAGGGACCAATTCCCAAGTATCCGCCTTATGTAAGCAATGAGTTCATCACCATAGCTGCTGCCAAAGAGGATCTCAGAGTCGCTTCTTTATAAGATGAAGGTTCGTAGAGTTTATGAAGAGAAGATAAGAAACAACAAAAAGATTCTGAGTAGCAAGAGTAATCAAAATCGTAATTGAGTGGACTTACGGATACGGGCGGATATCGAGGCGGGGGTGCCGTGATGGAGATAGCGGATCCTCAGCCGAGATGATGATGGAGACGGCATAGGAGAAGGAGATGGAACACCCGGCGATGACGCATGTGTACCGCAGAGGGGAAGAGGAAGACGAGGGAATAGACATGGGTTGACCGGTATCATCATCCGCAAAGGGATCTACACCGACAAGATCTGGACTTTCTCACGGAGGTGTATTATCGCCAGTTTAGAAGAAAGGAATGTGTTCAAGAAACATGACATGACGAGACACATATAATTTTTGTCCGATGGGATCAAAACAGCGATAACCCTTTTGTCCATTACCGTAACCTAAGAAAACACATATAGCAGAGCGAGAATTACAGCCGGACTGTAATTGTATTGCAGTTTCGTTTGGGACTTCTTATTACAGGCGAGTTGTAATTGCATTACAAAATGCTTTGGGGTTACTTTGAGGTTGTGTTGCTTGTGTTTGGGGTTACTTATTGTTGTCGTTAAGTGATCTCTTTCATTATGGCGTCTGATGATTCTCTCCAAGCAGTTAGTGTTCGATTAGATGGAAAGAACTATTCTCATTGGAATCATGTAATGAAGCACTTTCTTAAGGGCAAGAAGCTATGGGGTTATGTTAGTGGCACGGTTGTCAAACCCGAAAGTACCGATGATGATTATGAGACGGAAATAGATAATCGATGCAAATAACTCGAAAATTCTTACGTGGATTAACAACCTGCGTGGATCATAGTATAGGGATTCGCCATTGGCTAAGTATGAGACTGGCTAAGGAAGTTTGGGATCATTTACAAAACTCAGACACTAAAACTAATTTTGGCGAAGCGCTATCAGTTGGAGAATGATATTCGGGCACTGCATCAAAAAGGTATGAGCGTTTTGGAGTTCTATACAGCTATGACGGCAATTTGGGATGAATTGGCTCTTACTGAACCTGTTGGGTTGAAGAACTCTAATGATTACATTACCTATAGAGAGGAGCAACGATTGGTCCAGTTTTTGATGGCCTTGCGCAGTGATTTTGAGGGACTCCGAGGCTCTATTTTACATCGTTCTCCTCTTCCATCTGTGGATTCTGTTGTTAGTGAACTGGTTGCTGAAGAAACTCGATTGAAGTCCCTTTCCACTGAGGTGTCTTTACCTCATTCGGGACTTCAAGATTGGCCGTATCTTCACGCAAAATCCGAGTAAGGGGCATGCTAAGGTTCCATATGATACATGCAGCTTTTGTAAGTAAAAAGGACATTGGAGGGCTCAGTGTCCTAAGTTGTTGAAGCAACAATCCTCCGCCACCGCTGCCGCCGTCGCAGCTAGCTTTTCTCGTCCACATGCCAATATAATGGCAGTTGTACCATCCGCAAGCTCTTCTATACTTGGACCACCACCGTCGCCTGATTCTCAATTGTCTGATCTTAGTGAGCAGTTTCAGAAGTTCTTAGCCACACAGCCACGTGCCATGTCAGCATCGTATGCAGGTTTGTCATCACATAATCAGTCAGGTACCTTTTCACCTTGGATCTTGACTCAGGTAAGCTTCCAAACATATGTCCTCCAATTCCGCTCTCTTTGATTCCTTATGTTCTTCCCCGCACCTACTCATATTATCGCTAATGGCACCCCATTACCTTTAGCTGGTGTTGGTTCTATTCACACTTCTAGCTTGTCTCTTTCCAATGTTTGTTGTGTTCCTGGCCTTACTTTGAATCTAGTATCTGTCGGTCAATTATGTGATTCTGGATATTTGGTTAACTTTTCCTCTACTGCTTGTTATGTACAGGATCCACAGCCTCGGTCGATTGGGATAGGCCATAGGAAGAAAGGAGGGCTTTATGTTTTGGACACTCGAACCCGCGCATGTTGCGACCTGGTGTTGATCTTTCATCTTTTCAATTGAATTCTTCTTCTTCTCAATTCTATTTGTGGCACTCGCGCCTTGGACATGTGTCACCTAGTCGCTTAAAGTTCTTAGTTTCTAAAGGTTGTTTAGGAGACTTAGATACTCATGACATTTCAGACATTGTAGTGGTTGCAAATTTGCCAAGTTTTCTCGCTTTTACCATTTTCTCGTAGTACTTCGCTCACTTGCACCTTTTGATTTGGTTCATTCAGATGTGTGGGGCCCCGCCTCGCTTCCACTAAAGGGGATCTAGATATTATGTCTCGCTCATTGATGATTATAGTCGTTATTGTTGGATATATCTTATGAAAAGACGCTCGATTTTATTGATGTTTACCGCTCTTTTAGTATGCTTGTCAAAACACAACACTCTGCTATAATTAAGTGTTTTAGGTGTGATCTGGTGGTGAATATACCTCTGCTGCCTTTCACGAGTTACTTGTTGAGGACGGCACTACTTTCCAAACTTCATGTACTGACACTCCTCAGCAAAATGGTGTTGCTGAGCGCAAACATAGACATATTCTTGAAACAGCACGTTCTCTTCTTTTATCTTCCAAAGTGCCCAGTGAGTTTTGGGGAGAGGCATCTCTTACTGCTGTCCATTTAATTAATCGAATCCCATCCTCTTATACCTCTGGATTGTCGCCATTTGAAACCTTATTTGGGTATTCTCCTGATTATTCTTCCTTAAGAGTTTTTGGATGCACTTGTTTTGTCCTTCGTCCTACAGTTGAACGTAGTAAATTGACTTCTCGCTCTGATACCATGTGAAAACTAATCAATAACATTAGTGTATCCAATGAATAGAAGAGAAGAGAAGAGAAAAGAGAAAGAAACAATAGGAAGAATTCATTGACGGCTCAAACAATGAGTAGGGTTTACAACTATATATACATATGTCAACAATAAAATTACCATACTAAACTACAACATAATGAATAATAACAAATAATAATAATAACTAATAACTCTAACAGAACCGATAATAGCTGAAGCAATGGGAATCAGAGAGGTCACTGAGGTGCTAAGTTGGATCATATGAAAGCACCTTAGAGATATAATTGTTAAGGTGGATGGATGCTCCTCGTGTTTCAAATGCCTCAAAAACCCAAGGGAGATGATTCCTGTTTCGGCTTGATCATTGATGATTGTAATTTGATTGCCTTAGATACGAAGGTTTAAAATTTTCTTCTGTTCAAAGATCTGGGAACCAAGTTTTCACAAGACTTATTGAAGCTGTTGGTTTTATAACAAACTCTTTTGAATGGAATGTTCATCCACCCATCTTTATTTCTAGTGTAATCCTATCGGGGTAATTCTATTGAATAAACTTTATCTCCTAAAAAAATAATAACAAAATTAGATTATTAATGTGTATTTGATAATCATTTACCTGTAAAAAAGAAGAAGAAAAATAACTCTATAATTGTCTTCCTCCTTTTAATTTTTTTTTTTACATTTCAATCTTTCCTTTTGATTTCTTCGCATAAGGCATGAGTAAGTTGGGTTGATTGTGGACCCCACAGCCACCCCCGCCTTGTGCAATTGCCTTAGTAATATATCTGCCAACAGTTGATAAGAGAGCATTGTTCTTAGTCGTGAACAAACTCTAAGTATGCCGTTACCTAACCTATTTCCGTTTGTTATTCTTCCTCATTGGTGCCCTATTCATCGTTCTTGCTCGGTGCACGTAGGTACTCACAATCGATCGAGGCATGGTAATGTAAGAGACTTGGATCAAATTGTCCCACATGTAGAGCAAGATTTCCTTGTCCGTATGTGGGAGATGTAAAAGCCGATTAGCTCGTCTGACGTAGTGAATTTTGTTAAGGAGGATTTGATGGTTTCTATTTGTCAAACTTCATTAGATGAAGTTATACTTCTTTGCTTTCTCCTAATACAAATTAATCATGAATGAATGAATTACAGAGTCAAGTGCAAGAATAAGGAATGATGTATGAGGGAAGATCCAGCAGTTTGCTGGGCTTGAGCCGAACTTTTAAAAATAAATCCCTTTTATTTATTTTTTCTGTAAAGTTAATATAAACGACACACGAGACTCAACTAGAATCACACTAAAATTTAGTCAAACGCATAGTAATAATCTAAAAGAATATAAAAAACTCAATCAGAGCGCCAATAGCAAGACACGAGTGCCGAGTCGGCAAGTCTCTGCAATCTCCTTTCTCAAACAAAAAATTGGCCTAAAAGTTTGGGTTGAATATTTGAATTATTCTCTTGTTACTCTTAAAATTGGACCTAAAAATTCGGCCTGAATTCAAATTTGGGCCCTTCAATTAAAAAAAAATGCATAATACACAACTCGATCTCAGATATAACGGATTACAATATGCCCCCAAAGGATAGGGCCTGAGGCGACTGCCTCATCCGCCTCTGATGATGTATGAGGTGAGTTGTTCTTTTTCTTTATGGATTCTGTAAAAATGTGTAATTGAAGTTGAATAGAGAATCTCAATTTCTTTATTTATTAAGAGCATGAAACAATCATATATTCCCTAATTATATATATATATCGAATTTTTAATTATATTTCAAAGGTCCAAAGGCAGAGAAATGATACTAGTCACACAAAAGAAGAAAAATACACATATATATATATATATATATATGTGTGTGTGTGTTTTCCTAACTTTTTCTTTTTCTTGAGTTTATTATGTCTTTCAAAATTCTTCTATTCGTGTTTAAAATAAAATTTTGCATTTTCATTTTATCTAGTCCCAATTATTCGATTAACATCGGATAGACTTTAGAGTCTAATTCACTGTGAAGTAACTTGTGTTTGTTTGCATCTCAATAATCAATATTATTTTATTTTGCTTGGTTTCTTGGACACAATATGTATTTTATCCCCACAAGATACCTTTTCTAATTTGATCAGCTTTGGTATCAGAATATTCTATGAGTACAAACTATTTACAATGCAAGAAAAACAAGGGGAAAAAAAAAAATCTCTCTTCACATTTTCTTAGCTGCCAACGTTGGATGCTTCAAGACTTTCTTAGCAACTGTTCCTCCAAGTCCGTCAAAGCCAGTTTCTTTATTTACTTTTTCCTTTCTTCTTTATTTATCAAGTTTCAATCGTTCAGCAAAATATGTCGATCCGCTGAGGTCAACCAAGAACATATCTATTGGGATCAGTTTGGATTGAGCAATAAATCGAACCCGCGAAAAACGATTCATTCACTCGACTCTGAATTTATTGATCCCGGGCTTTCATGGAGATCCCAAAACTTTATGATTCTCATCTTCTTGTATTCACCCTTTTTTTCATTTTCATATACTGCTTAGGATATTTCATCATCTTGAAAAATTGGAGCAAAAAATACAGGGGTTTAGCTTCAAGTTGTGTAATGTCATTAGCTCATGGAACCCCAGCAGTTTTCTTAGCCCTTTTCTCCATACCACAATCCCACGAACTTATAAGCTTAAACCAACTTAATTTTGCTTCTCCAAACACGGCCTTACAAAACATGGTACTAGAATTCAGCACTGCCTATTTCTTGATGGACCTCTTCCACTACATGGTCCTAATACCTTTTGATGTTCTTTTCATAGCACACCACTTTGCCACACTATATGTGCTTTTGACTTGTAGATATGTGTTTGGACATGGGGCAATTGCCATTCTTGGGATGCTTGTTCTTGCTGAGGTTACAGCATTATGTCAAAACACGTGGAGCTTAGCTCGATATCGAAGATTTGACTCGGAAAAGGCGGCTAAAGTGTATGAATTTTTGTCACCTATTTTCTTTGTATACTATACTATGGTTAGAGGGATTCTTGGACCTTTGTTTGGTTACAAGATTGGAGTGTTCTTTGTAAATGGAGAGGGTGGTGATGTTATTCCTTTGTGGGTTTGGATTTCTTGGATGGTTGTGATTGTTTGTATAATTGGGGTCAGTTTGTTGTGGGTAATGAATCTATGGTTGGCATTGTATAGAGAAAGGATCAAGAAAGAGGTGAAGAAAATAAGTTAGTTTAGAAGGAATCATATGTGAAATGGATACATACACATTGTAAAGTTCATCCGTGTAGGAGACAAATAAAGTTTGAAAATGTATTCATAAATTAGTAATTGAATATATATTTGATTTGTTAAGAGTTATCGAGCTATCCTTAATATATTTGTCATTCTACGGTGAACCTACTATTTTTTTATAAATCATTGTTCCACTTTTACAATGTTTACAATGTTGCGAAGAACTTCAAATTCACCTAAGATTTTGTCAAGAAATGGACAAAAAAGATCATAGATAGCACATAGTGTCAAACATATGTAATCACGACAATAGGTAGTTTTCTTTGGAAATAGAAAATAAATAAATAAATAAATGTAAAATATACGTCTGTTTATCTTCACCTTCCTCAAGAAGCCCCCATTCCTTGTTTTAACTTTTACCAAGAAACTTTTCAATTTTTCCCTTAATTCTATAGAAAAAAATTGTCTCCTACAATTAGATTCCACCACAACGCTATACTAGTAGTGCAATAAACGAGCCAAACCGAGGCAAAGTTCGACATAAGTATGTTTGCCTAAGCTAATCGGTATATTCTCGGTTACTTCGGCAGCAGGCACAACCCAAGTGAAAAACAAAACAATGTCAAAGTAACTTCAAGATTATCCACACATGTGCCACTATCTTCTACATAATTTCCTGTAAATTAATACACGTTCCATGTTCCATTAAATACACATCATCATCAGAAGGAAGATAATCAAGCTGGCTAAACCTCTACGTGAACTCATTCCAACTACTTCCATTCCATTTAGAGAACAAAATCATTAAATACAACACAATGAAAGAGTCAGTTATCCAAACATTTCAGCATTAGCACAATGGAGATTACCAGCCTCTACCTCTGTTCAAGAGGATTTCATTTTCTTCATAAAGTCCTCAATCATCTCTGCTTCGTCATACATGTTCTTCTGTCTGATTTCATGCAAAAGCAAAGAACATGTTAGATATCGTGGTTTAATGTTTTGATCAACCATATCCTTGAAAAGTAGATAAGCCTGCTCGCATTTGTTCGTTCTGCATAGCCCATGGATCAAAAGGGTGTAAGCCGACAAGTCAAGGCATAGATGATGCTTCTTGACAATATCATCTAACAATTTTGTAATAAAATTACTGTTCTTCCCACCTCCAAAGTATAGCTTCAACAGTGGATAATATGACTGAACATCAGGTTTACAAGATGGGGAATTTTCTAAATTCTCGAGATACTGTAATGCCCTTTTTTCTTGTCTGTGATGACAAAGCATTGCAATCATTGAATTGTAAGTTGATGTATTCGGGCTCGTTTTATTCTTGGGCATGTCCATAAAAACACAAACAGCCTCTTCCACTCGACCAGCCCGACCCAATGAATGGATCAAGGCGTTGTAAAAAAGTGTATCGGGCTTACAACCAGCCAATCTCATTCTTTCGGATATTTTCAAAGCTTCATCAAACTCTCCTGATTTGGTCAATGAATGCATAATGGTAGTGAAAGTGACAACATTAGGAGGACATCCTTGAGCTTTCATTTCATCAAGTAGCTCATAGACCTTGTTGAAGTTGTATTGGTTGCAATAGAATTGTACAATGGTTGAGTAGCTTATGACACAAGGGTGAAAACCATGTCCTCTCATCTCTTGAATTGTCCAATGTGCCTCTTCGACCCTCTTTATTTTACACCAACCATGTATGAAAATATTGAACGTGTTCGCATTCGGTGGAATATGTGACTTGAGCTCCAAGAATATCGTGCGTGCTTGTTCAACTTTATGCTCTTTACAAAGGGTATCAAGCAACAAGTTCATAGATTCAGTATTCTTCTGCAATCCAAAATTTTCCAACTCATCAAATATCCTTACAGCATCTCTCCAATCTCCAGCACCAGCAAATCTTCTCATGACCTTTGCTATGGTATTACACGAGACGAGATTGCTCTCACGCATTTCCTCTAAAAGAGTATTCATCTTTTCCATTTGCTTCATCTTCCCCAATATATCTACCAATTTATCATACAATTCTGGAGAGGGTTTATAGCAAGGACATGCTTCAGCCCACCTAAAGACACCCAGTGCAGATTTCCAATCATCTTTGAATCTATTGAGTAATCGATCAACAAATCCATGAGTGATCTGTATGGTGTTACACGTGGAATCTTGCACTAGAGAGTTAAATACTTCATCCTCACTGTTAGCCGCATGAGCTTTAGTAATGACAACATCAATATCGAACTTTCTTTTGAAGTCTGAGCATTCTTCTACTAGGTTAGAAGATCTATTGACTGTGAAGAGGTCAGTGTTGACAGATAAGGGAGAAGCTGAAGTTGAAACAGGACGAAAATAATTTGCAGAGACAACATGGGATTTGTCATATATCTTTGACAGGAAAACAGAAAAGTTGCTGATTTTCGCAAGATTTCTGATTGGGAAGACCATATGCCTAGTGGAAACACGTAAAGCTGCAATTTTTTATGTAAAAGAAATTGCGATTCAGACATGGAAATTTCATCCTAATTGTTAAGACAAATTGATGTGAAGGATGAAGCAGCTTCTTAGAAGAGGCAATGAAGATTTGCCAACAACACGTAAAGATTTGCCAACAGCACCTGTCGAGGCTTCGCGGCAGCGCGTGCTGGATCCGCAGGAAGTTCTCTATACTCACCGGCAGATGCGCAGAAAACCAGAGATCGTACTAATCAAGAAGATGAATACGGCAGGGTTTGGGTGTTTTTCATTTTAAATTGGGCCATTTTTGTGGACTTTTATTCTAGGAAAATGGGGGCCTAATATCAACAAACCCAACTCATCCTTCAGGCTTCTCTATGCGTGCGTCTCGGAATTCAATTTATGTAATTGAAATTGAATTGTTAAATGTTATTTTTCACGTGTATTTTATTTTGTGTTCATTATGTCCCCCTTTTTCAACTTTTTTTTTTCATTTTTATCATTTTTTACAAATTTTTTATCCATTCTTTCTTTACCCTAAATCAATCACATCCACAAATCTCAACCACTCAACTCCACTCATTTTCTCTCCTCTTTTACGTTAAAAACCTTTAAAACCTATTATAATATATTCTCTAACACACCCTATTTCTCTTACTTTGTAGTTGATTTGAATTTTACACTAATGAAATTAATTTAGTTTATCTTAGATTTATCTTAAACTTAATTTTGATCTAACTATTTAGTATAAAGGAGAACTAGGGTATGGTTAGTTAATTTTTTATTAGAGTACTTCGTTTAGTTCAGTTAGTTTAATATTGAAACCGAATCAATAGTAGATCTTTGTTGATTATTTTTCTTTTATATTAAGGATTTAGTTAATAATTAGTTTAGTTAATTATTAATTTGAACGGACAATTGTTGTTTAAGTTCTTTTTCCGATTCTTTCGTTCTTTCTTTTTTTTGAGATTTTAATATATTTTTGCAAATTTTATGTGTTATTAAATTGATTTACAAGTTATGAAACGTCTTTTTAACTTAAATGTAATATCTAATCCAGCTATTACTTCTAATTTAATACAAAATTTAACACTTATTGACAACAAAATGAAGTCTCGAGTTCAAACTGAAATAGTATTAAATTCTTTCTTTTATTATTTTGGGATTTAGTAGATTATATTTTAATAATATTATATGATTTCTTTATATTTTGGTGTATTTATGCTATATTAGTAATTATTTATATCATTCGTCAACGATCGTCAACGGCGGTCAACGGTCAATGGCTTGTCACGCCCCAAGGCTTTTTAAAAGGTTATAGAGACAGATTTGTTGGAAATACAATTAGAATTCTCTGGAAAGCTTCCACAAGAGACGTGGAGTATTCTAAATCTTGTATCTAGAATAATCCATTGTAAATATCATGTAAATATTTTAGATTTTTTTAGAGAATTGTAAATGATTCTAGATGGGGAATGTAGGGCGCTAGATCAAATTAATCACCACTGTCCATTCAAATGAGGTGGGAACTATAAATAGGGTTCTTGCCCTTCATTTGTAACTATCCAATAAATTGTAAAGTAATAAAGATTTCATAGATTCTCCCTAACCCTCTTGATAGTATTCTAACTTTTGTGTGTCAAATTTTTCTTACTTGGTTTTCTTCATCAAACAAAGGCTTACTTGGTGTGATTACCGCAAGGGGCGGCGGAATTTGGGAAACACTAAGGCTGCAAGTTATTTGGTGAAAGCTACGAGTACACGTGACAGGCTGATCTAGCTGAACGAATTTCCTGAATCCGTCCCTGTCTGCAACACATGAAATTAACTCCTCTAACAAAATGTAGTACGATAAACAATGCAGCATAATACTCCTAAAAAACAGAGTAATTTCTCAAAAACATATATTCGCACAGACCTACAAGAATTAAGAGATTTAAAATTAAAAAACGGAAATTTAAGAAATTAGAAAGCTATCAACATCCAACGTGCCTACAAAGTCCTCTCCAAACAAAATTTCTTGACATGGTAGGATCTAAATTCCTATTATTAATTCGTCTAACTATTGACATTGTACAAGCATTTAATAAGCTCCAAAATTCGATTCGAGATTGCAAAATTGCAAAGGTGGAAAGAAATCAACTTGCCAAAATCCCTCACTCCAACTTGATACGGGGCTATAATCATCAAGTTTCATGACTAATTAACTCCGTAGATTCCGTAAATCAAGTATAAAATTGAGGAATCAATACATATAAACTCACCACGAGGACGGTTCTGCAACCTAAGTTGGAGGAGAAGTGACCAAAGGGAAGAGGGCGGGAGCGGAAACTGGAGGACTGTCTTTGCTGCTGGTTGTGAGTTGTGGACTTGTGGTGGTGGGGACGAAAGAGAAAAGTTAATTACTCGAATGGTGGCTGAAGTTTAAGAGAAACTTTCAGATTTGTCCTTTAATTCACTACACCATTTTTCGCCAATTGTCACACAACAGATTTCCTGGGAGTCACGCTGGGAAGGCGTGACAAAAATTCTCGGATTGTCACGCCATTAATCGTGGACTCATCCCTTTTTATTTTTTTCTTTTTTAATGATTGTCACGGCCAATGACCGTGACAATTTATAGGTGAATCGGGTCACTGTGAATAACCGTGATGTAATTTAAAATTGTCACGGTTATTTACCGTGACAATTAGCTGGATCTCAGAGTCACGGTCAAAGACCGTGACTTTGACCGTGACTCACCATTTAAAAAAAAAAAAAAGAAAATTGAGGACGAATATACAATTATACACTATATACGTGGTCTCTCTTCGCACAACCCTAAACACACGAAGAAAATGGAGGTTTTGGGCGATCTCATGCTTCATTCTCCACCAAAATCATCTACAATTTTCAATTGTATCTCAATTTGATTTCCATTCGTGTATAGGGCTAGAAAGTAGGCTCAATTTCGTGGAAAATTTGCAACATCTACTCTAAGGAACGAAGAGAACTCTCGTTTGGGAGTGCATCCATATGTTCTCCTCCACCCTAGGTGAGACTTTGGTCATTACATCTCGGCAATTGCAAGTTGATTTGCTTGTTTTGTTTCTCTTTTAATTTTCAGCTTTGTTCTTTCTTTCTTTTTTTTTTTTAATGAGTTATTGCTTTCATGCTTAACTAGTTCTCTTGTCCTTTAGTTCTCTTGAATTGCTTGGGTATATCACTTGACTAAATTGGGTTGAAGTTTAACAAATAATGGCTAGTGTGATTTTGTTTCTTTATGTTATATGCAATATAATGTGTGATTGGTAGGAGTTGATAATGAAGATTTGAATTTGTGTTTATGCTTTAGTTTATTGTGTGAATTATGGTTGCAATGAAGTTGTTCGATGGATTTGGTCAATGAAATTGATGAATTTCAACAAAGTAATGAATCTGTCCAGTTTGGGCAGATTCATTCCTCACTGACTTCAAGCGTCCATAGCTGGTCCTCTAGGCTAGATTTTGGATGATTAAAGCTTTGGAGCAAACCTATTATGAGTCTTCTACCATTTAGAATTAGCTTATGGCATTATTCGAGTCCCCTACTAATTTTATGAATTTTTTTGTAAAGTGTGACAGGGCAAACTGAGAACAGATTAAGGGTCAGGAAACCTTTTGGTGACCCAAACGTGCTTATAATGAGCTACTTTTTAGTATGTTAAACCTAAATGAGTTTCCTATCTCCTCAATTTGAATTTCATAATTTTATGATTTCATTTACTATTTCAAAGCAGTTTTTCTAAAATGTGCTGCAGAAGTTGAAACTAATGGCTAGTTTGATTTTGTTTCTTTGTTTTATATGAAATTTGTAATTGCTTAGAGATAATCTTCCTTTGAACACTTAGCAACTTTCCACTAAGTCATTAAATATATGAAACAACGTGTATGACATTTCAGATCCTCTAGTAACTAGTCTTGCAAATTTGGCTATCCTTCCTTTATAAACATGCACACACATGTCATTGCCTGTGAAACTCTACAAACAAAATATTATGATCTCTCAATGATCTTTATGCGTGATCTCGCTTTTTCTTTTCTAATTTGTTCAAATTTTGAAGATTTTCATTTCATATTTGAATTTGTCCTCTGACCGATTAGTTTGATATTTTCTCCTAAGGTATGCTTCCTCCTTTCGTTATCCCTTTTTTTTGTAGGATTATGTATTATATTGTTTAATATTTATGTTATTTACACACATCGCATTATTATCGAGCTTAGAGTACTTTGCTTGAGGATTAGTTTATAGTTTACAAACTTCCATATATTTGGACAAAGCTTTGAGAATTATAAACCAATCTGAATTGTCCCATTTTTGGACTTTGTCATTCATTTGTGAATTATGTGATATGTGCTATCAAAATATATTATGTAATCAATATAATCTCATGTGTAAAGGTTTCGATAAGTGTTCCTTATTATTCTCCGAAGTGTATACTACAAATCACGAGATTCTGTACACATTGGAGAATATAGGAGATGTCATTAAATTGATGATCTGCGGGCTATGGCGTGTTAAGAAAAGTGGATATGACAATTAAGATGTTTCAAATTAGCTAGAGTTTCAAGTTTAGGATGTTTCACCTTGAGTTTGATATACAAATATACGAATGGTGATTGAAGCATATATGTTGGTAATCCATTCTATGACCTTTAACTAACTATTTCACATTTGAGTAATAATTAGTAATTACCATTGGAAATTCACTTCAAATATGCTAACCGCTATTTTCTACTACAAATTTCCTCAACTTTTCAATCCCACATCTAAAATTTCTGTGTTCATTTCTTAAATTCAAAGTTCCAATGTTCTTGTTCACCCTGTAATTTAGGTGAGCAAAATCGAATAGCACATTGTAAAAACTATAAAAACAGTAGTTTCGTACTGTTTGCCTGTTTGGTGGTCCATCCAAGCTATCATTTTCTCTTATTTCATCTTATTGTTCACTTTTTTCTGCTCTGTCTGGGGATGTGGTGAGTTTGGTAGAAAAGGTTATATTTTGGAAGGTCCATTCTCGACATGACGAATGAATGTTAATCCTTGTAGATAGAAATTCATTTACAGCTAAGCTGGTGTTATATTATAGTGTGGCGGCAATGGCTAAGTTTAATATTTCAAAGACTACTTTGTTTTTCTGTGAATAATAGGTCTTAATATATATGATGGTACTAAAGGACATCAATGAAATTCTTGCTATGTCGATAAAGAATTTTATGGATAATAGGGGAGCTGATACTTGTCTTTCACTTCTTTGTGACAATAGAATAGTGCTGACCAGAAATGATAATATATGGACAGAAATGGGAGTGAGCATAGAGAAAATGATATTCCTGGCCTTTGATATATGTTTGCTGCTTCGCGACGGGGGTCGAGGGGGTATACATAATTTCTATTTGTGGATTGCTTGGTAATTAATTAATTATTATGTCTCTGCTTTCTGATTTATTTATTTTTTATTTTGGGGGTGTTTTAGGTGGATGAATCTACTATCTGCTTGAGGCAAAGACTATTCCGTGAGAATGGTTTCTCTTTCCCAAGATGGTTTATGCTCAGGCAAGTCATTTTTACTTGTGTATGTGGCCATGTTCTATTTATGATTGTTTTATTAACAATGTCTAGAATTTCAACGGGTTCTAATCACAACTTTTTTCTTGTAGTTAAAAGAAAGCTGCTGGGAAGAGAGCTAGTATATTGCAGATAAGCAGAGGTTTTTCTTGTAGAAGTTGATACAACAAAAAACAATTTTTTTCTACTTTTGGGAAGTTACGTATTAGTTTAGCTTGCAGTGATAATGTGCCACTTTCACCATTTTGCATGACAATTGTGGAAGAGTGGGACAAGTTCAGGCTGCACATTTATATGCTTAGGCCAGTTTTGTTTCTGTTTTTGGCTGCTCCAAGCTTGGCTAGCTTAGCATGGGACTCTATCTCAGGGAATTTTGATGTATATGGCAACAACATTGAATAATGTATTTTCTATTGTGTATTTATGAAATATGGATGTACTTTTGCATTAAGCAACTTATCTTGTGTTTAAGGTGTGTTTTTTTTTTTGTTTTTGTCAGATTGTCACGTTATTAACCGTGATAATTGGTAGAATTGTCACGGTTTTAACCGTGACAATTAAAAATATTGTCACGGTTAAAAACCGTGACAATTCACTAGATTGTCACGGTTAATAACCGTGACAATACGCGGATGCACAGCCTCGAAAAGTACCGTGACTCATGTAGATTGTCACGGTTAAAAACTGTGACAACCGAATTTGTCACCCCTTGAATTGTCACGGTAAAAAACCGTGACAATCCACTTTTGTCGCGATGTTTAACCGTGACAATTCGCGAATTATGGTGTATTGATTGTTTTCCTTACACATTTCATCACTAACTCAAAATAACGTTATATAACTGGTCCGTCGATGAAGCCTAACATGAAATAACAGGTTTTAAAAGCACGAAAAAGAGTCCCCACCCTTCCAAAGATAATTTTCTTTCGTTGTCACCATGACGAATTATTCACGTAGATAGCTATACAATGACATTAGATAAAGTTTAATTAAAATTAGTAGTGTATAAATTATGGATCTATCATTTAATGTCATCTAAATCGATATTTACTTAATATGATTTTTTTACAGTTCACATATTTTCAATTTATTAATGAGTTAGAACAATAAGTGTCATAGAACAATATATCATTTACATATTAAAGCTATAACTTTTCCATTTACATATTAAAGCTATAACTTTTCTTTTTCTTTTTCTTTTTCCCTTTATCTCCACCCCTTTGTGTGGATTTTAATGTTACCTTCTTGACATCATTTATTTATGTAATTTATACCTTATAAATGATAAATCCATTATTAACCTTCGAACATGACTCTTGTGAATGATTTCCGACACACAACCATCGCCACCTTTCTTATAGTTCAATATTATGAAAGCTGTTTTATTTAGTCAAGGTCACAAATAGAGCTACATACATAACTCAATTATACAAGACAAGTCTCCAAAAACTTCTAGAAAGAACAGTAAAAATGCAAAAGCAAAAACAACTCTACCGTATAGAGAGAGAGCTGCACAGAATGAAAACATTTTAACAGATCCTCAAAATACACTTAAATCTGCAATACAAAAATAAAAAATTTCCTTGGCATAATCCCCACGAATCCACCATTTCCATCAAATCTTGAGCAAAATTATAGAGATTTCCAAAAGATGTTTCCATCTCAAAACGAGTACTCCTGCAAATCGGCCTTCGAGTCGCCAAGATCCACATCAGCCAGGCATTCTTCAGGAGTGAGAGGAGGGAGCTGCTTCATCTTTCTCCTCAAATTATGCTTGTGCCAATCACTCTTAAAGTGCTCTCTGTACTCCTTCGTGTCACCTACTGAAGCATTGCAAGTGCTGCATTTATTCTGCTTCGTTTCTCCCTGAGAACCCTCAGCCTTGTCAGAAATTCTCTGCTTCTGCAATTTCTCAGTCAGTTGAATAACAGGGCCCACAGAATCCTTGTTACTGGTGGATTGCTCATCTTCATGATCATCATAATGATCCACCTGGGTGTCAGTATCTACGTGGACATTGACTGCGAGAATCTCCAATCTTCCCTGCAGACCCCTTACAAAAGCATCACAATTCCGAAACAAACTTGGGTCGAGTTCGCAGATAATAAAGAGCTGATTTCCAGATTCATCTCTTGAAACAATGCTAGCATTCCATTCATTGATTTTTTCCAAGAGTGATGAAGTGTTCTGTTTGGGTACAATAAGTCGTAGCCTCATAGGGGACCGTTTGATGGGGTAGTGCTTTTGGAGCTCACGAATAACTTCTAATGCCTGTTTCTTTGAACTGCTATGAGGATCAACAGCAAAATGAATTTCGTGCATTAGTCGCTCAATCATGCTTATGGTGTAAGGTCTTTGAGTTTCAGGGTTGATTGTCTTCTGCATGACCATAGTGGCAATATCCCTGAACTGACTGGATAACTGCGACTCCCTTTCCTTTCCTGCAACTTGTAGCTCTCCTTTATCCAAAATCTCCAAACATATTTTCTCGTGATCATCTGTTCCAAATGCAGCCACTAAATCTTTTGACTTGGCAAGAACCCCTTTTGAGACATTTGAATATACAGTATGTGACTGCAATACTTCATCCAAGTCTTTCTCTACGCCAGATCGCCATGAGAGGACTTTGTTCTTGTAGCAAGCAATTTCAAAGCGCATCCCATGTTTTTTGAGGCGAACAACTGCTACGTTTGTCAATCTTTTCTGCCCAATTGGCTGCACTAGAGTCTTCGACATTTCTGTGTATCTCTATAAATTCTGGATTGGGGGAAGAAAAAATGTTGAAAATTGATATTGTATCACTTAGGAACACCAGATGAAAGAGAAAGCAAAGAAGACGAAGAATAATATAATTGGCTACAAGGCTTGATTAAACACATGAAACCTACAGCAGCACGACAAACGAGATGGTCACAACATCTAAGAGACAAATACAAATTCATCATCGAGGGAAATATTATCCAGATTAATTTAAACAAATCTGCGTGGACGAAACCACTGGCAAAATCAAACACATCACAGCTGAACAAAGTTATTATACTTGCAACACACCTTGTCCTTGTCTGACCTTCATTTCGCATCAATTAGTCAACATGAGAAGCTCAAAAACTGATTGTATCTTTTCTTTACTCTTATCTAACATGATTAGTCTACATTCTGGAAATTACGGGGAAAAGCCAATGTTTGCTTATAAAGAAAAAGTGATAGGGTATCACCGTATCAATATTTTCTAATTCAACAGGTTATTTCTTGCCGGCTATAAACAAGAAGAATGTGAAACAGAGAAGAGAGATAGAAAAATACCGAAGCATTTGCAATTCTTAACAATGCTATTACAAGTACCATCCAAAAAGCAACACATTTTTTCTCAATATGTACTGATAATTTATTGAAAAGAAAGATAACGAATTAAAGAAAATCCCATAAGGCTATCTCATAGAATAAGATAATGTCAAACTTGATCAACACAAAACGTGACATTATGTTTCAGAGTCGAATGAATATAACAAAACAAGATTAAAGTGAGACATGTAACAAGATTAAACCTGAAGATCAAAAGTGAAATTGATCAAAACAAATGGTTAGGTTGTATTTCAGCACTAAAAACAATAAGCCTGTATTTTTGGTCAGTTTCAATTTAGAACCATAAACAGAAGTAAGAAGTTTAGCTAAGGCCTAAGGGTCGGTAAAGTGTTTATTACCGCTTCCGATTAACATCAAATGCTTTATCAGAGAAGTGTGATTACCTCTCAGAATACAATAACATAAGAGGTTACTAATTGACCTAAATAAATTTTGTCGAGCGTATTTCATCCATTTCCAGTGCTGATAAAATAGAATCAACGAAATCGGTATATATATATATAGCGTATTTTCACGATGAATCTGATATGACGTTCCAAGTACGGAGATGAAGAACAGAAGAAGATGACTTACCTTGAGGAAGAACGCGAGGTACAAGCGCTCGTTTCCTTTCTTCTGAATTGTTCCCCAATTTTCTGTGCAAGGTGGACAGCACAAATCCAATAGACTCGTATAAGAACCAGCCGTCCATACATGTTGGATGTGCACTTATGGATCACACGGAGAAGATTGGACTTGAATTGGGCTGTTAATGCTTTTTACGCCGACACCGCCAAATGGGCTTCCTTTGCGCTCTAATCAACAAAAATTACGCCCATTAGGCTAATTTTTCCATTATTATTATTATTATTATTATTATTATTATTATTATTATTATTACCACTACTACTAGTAGTTTACTGCTTATTAATATACCGCTTCTATAGTGATGGTTACAAATCGTAAGGTCATGCAAATTTTGAAGAGAGACGTAAGAAATTGGAAAAGAGAACGTGAAGATAGAATAATAGACGGATAGACGTATATATTCTTTTTCCTATCCTGATATATAGGAGAAAACCTCCAACCGTTTAGTGATTATTGTCATGTTCTTTTTCAAAAGAATCAAGTATTAAAATACGATCATAAGATATAATTTTTCCTTGTAAAATTAAGGAAAAGATTTATGAATTTTTTAGTGAGATGGAGGAAAAGGCTTTTCAAGAATGGTAAAGAGAAGGCCTTTCAAGAATGGTAAAGATCGACATTTTTTTCATTGCAAAGAAAACTCCACACCATCATGATAAATATTTGCAGGGATCAAAATTTTTGGCCTCATTTGAAAATCCTCTTTGCAATTTGCAAGAAGCAAGAATTTATTCTTTTTCTTCTTTGCAGCAATCTTTTTTATTAGCAAAGCTTACATATTATATAAATATTAAACAGAAAGTCTTTTCACTAGAATGTTACTATTCATAGTTTTATTATTGTATTATTTTATTTTTAGACAATATAAACACACAATACTTATGGACGTGCATTATAAACATATATGCATTGAAACAACACCGTCCTTCTTCCGCGTTACTTTGTAACGGTAACCAATAATAACTAAGGGTATGTTTGATTGGTACACTTTTCCAGGAAAAAACACAATTTTCCTCCATTTTCCAACTTTATGTACTGTTTGATTGCCCTTTTTTTGCCCGAAAATGCTTTTCCTCTTTTCCTCGTGTGATGCCATTTTCCCATATTTTCAAGGAATTGCCTTTCCAACCTCATGGCTGGATTTGGTTCTCTTGGAAAATATTGGCATCTTTCTTTTTTTTTTTGTTTAATGGACAATTTGCTTTAACTATAAAGATAAAGAAAATGATCAAATTTCATGAAAAAAAATATAAAAATAAGAAAAACAACACTATTTTTCAACTTGCAAATTAATGCAATCAAACACCTACAATTGTCATTTTCCCTGAAAAACCTTTTTTCGAAATTCATTTACCCGGGAAAAATATTTTCCCTCCAATCATTTTTTCGCACTGCAATCAAACACACCCTAACAATATTTGCTTAATTCGCTGATATGTTTATAACTAATGTGACAAGCGTTAAGAGACCGAATGTGCAATAACACGGCAACGCCGGACCAAACTTGCTCCTATATAAAGTTGGGGGACTCAAACAATCCCTATCATAAATGAATGAATCAACAATCGTTTAACAGTTGATTTGCTAATTCATGAAATTGAAATTACAAAACCAATCTAAAGAACAAAATGGAGATCCTGTTCTAAGAAAAAATAAAAATAAAAACAGTAAAAATAAAGCCAAAAAGAGAAACAAATTAACCATTCTTCGATTGAAATAATTACTAAAAAAAATGTTAGGATCATTCCTCTCTAAGAAACCAGAACAGCTTCATTGGTGGCAGCTCCTTGAGAAGCAAGTTCCTCAAGGCGTTTCCATGTGGCTTCATGTCTCCGTTTTACTTCACCTTCCTTCAACTCGTCTTCTTGAAAGTTGAACAAACACTCCTCGAATAGTTCAGGGTCTAGATCATAAAATATCTTGCGCACGTTCAGCGTCAAACTATGGACGGCCTGATTCCAATGGTGTCTTGCATTTCGCTCTAGAGAAGGGAAGATAATAGGAAGTATAACCTTGCGGTTTTGCTTGATTAGATTCTCAAGATGATTGTTGCTCCACAAGAACAATGCCCTCTCTGCAACCTATAACAAAAAATTTACTTCTACCCTTCAGTCAAAGTCGAACATCGATATTAGCAACACATCTTACATCACTACTCATTATTATCCACACACTCGTGGTCCCCGACTAATCAACCGAGAAAAATAGGTTTTAGCAAAATGGCAGTTTACCGAACACACCCCAAGTTTTACAAAAGAGACCTCAAACCGAAAGCAAGGTCTTGTTTGGGAAGTGGTTGTCAAAAAAATTTTTACTTATGAGTATAAAAAAGGTTTAAAAGTGAGTGGTGGTTGTGGGTCCCACGAAATGCCCCGATAAAAAATGGTTTCAAACAAGCACTAAGTGACACTCCTAAAGATCCCACATTCTTGCTAAACATAGTGTAACCATCTTACAAGTTGGTTATTTGATTGTAAGCACAATAAATACAATCCGGGACGAATCACCTAAAGTGAGACTTGTGTCCAAGTAACCTTCTTTTTTCAGGTTGATAACAATGAAATTTGTAGATAATAAAGAATGATCATATGCAGATTGTAAGCCAAACATAAACTATACACAAGAACGAACAATACCTGAAAGTGCAAACTATTCAAGCAATGAGAAATCTGATGAAACAGTGGAACAACGCAAAATTGAAACTCCGACGGTTGAGTCGCTTCTAGAACTTCCTCAAGCTCGTTAAGAAACAACACTTCCTTCAAGCTATTAGTCACCGGCCAGTACTTCAAAATCCCGAATAACCATATCAGCAAGCTTACAATCTTTCTCCAAAAATTGCGTAATGCAATACGACAACTGCTGGTGGTAGACGCACAAATTTTTTGGTTTATGCAAGGGTATTAACGTCCTCACAAGGAAGAGTTTATGTTCTTCCTTCAATGGCACAGCAAATCCATTGATTACACTTCCAAGCACTTCAAGAAACTCGGCTATACCGCAATGCTTTTCATTCTCAAAAATGAAGCAATAAAATATGTTGTTGATGGCTTTTCGGATAAAGGGCCGATGTACCATGAACTTCCCGTAGATTCTATGAAGTATTGTCTTCAAGTATTCTCTCTCTCTAGGATCTTCAGAGTCGAAAAGATCAAGCAATTTGAGGACGAATGTATGATTGATGTACTTTTTAGCTATCTTAGCATCAGTGTCTGGTGAAGCAATGAACCTTAGGAGAAGCTCATAGACGAGTTGCAAATGGGCCCACATGGGGTCCATTGCAGGCTCATCCTCGTCCAAATCTACACCTTCGGGAATGTTGTTCTCCAATGGCTGAGTAAAATCCCTAAATATATTAACAGATACCATTTTGACAACTTCCTGCATCATGGTTTCTGACAGTTTAAGGTTAGCAGATGTTAAATACTCGACTAGCTCTAACAATGTCTGCTGTTTGATCTCTTTTTCTTTGAGATTTTTTGTGGGATCAGTAAAGTCGAATATAACGCAACAAATCTTTAGCTTCTTTATGAACAAATTCTGCCTCTCATAGCTAGAATCTCGGGCCGATTTGGGATTTCTCTTAGGAATCTTACTAAGTATTTGTTTGATCATACTTTGTTCAACTCAAAACAAATTTAATCCTCCAAATCTTACAACAAAAGTAAATCTATCAAAACCCTGCAAATGAAGTAAGAAGCCTCTATTTTTCTTACATCGTCAGGCTATTGCAAACTTCATCAAATTGAGATAATCAAAATTTGCAGAAGATAAATGCTTTGGACTCACCAAGAATCTGAATCTACACCAATCCAATAGCTTTATCCACGAAACCAAACAGAGGGGATCAAGAAGATTTCAAGAAATGAACAACCCAGAAGAAAAGTAAATCTTACCAATAGTCTGTAAGAAAACCTCAAATTTTCTTACATCATCAGCCTGTTGCAAACGTCATCAGAATGAGATAATCAAAAGTTGCAGAAGACGAATGCTTTATCCATGAAACCAAACAGGGGAATCAACTCAATCGAGAAGATTTCGAGAAAGGAATAGCCCACTAACTCAATCAATCCACTTTTCACCAAATTCAAAGCATAAAGTTTGAATCTTTTGACTTGAAACTCAAAACGCCAAAAGCTATAGTTGTGAAACCCAGAAAGGGAAAACAACGAATTATAAAACTCCAATGATAATAATAAACTATAATTGAAGTATCTTCCCACCCTTGTTTGAGCACAAAAGAGAGAAAAATTACAAATGCTAAAATCAAAACCTTTCGGAATTTTCTTTTACTGAAGTCTGAAAGTAGTACCTTTTTCTTGTATGTGTAATGTGTTTGGTTTGGTTGACTCGGAAAATTTTGCTGTTGGATTTTAGCGGCTTGTAAGCTGCAAGTCAAGCCGTCCAATTAACGTTCAGGGTTAATTTCAATTTGCGGTAAAGCATCTCTGTAGTTGGAAAATTTTACTCCTAACGACTTAAGGGCTTGCACAATTCAAATTTAAATTGAATTAAATCTGATTAAATTAAACTTATTTTTACTTTTTAGACGGTCATCCGACAAGGGATAATAATAATAATAATAATAATAATAATAATAATAATAATAATAATAATGAAAGAGAATGAAAATAATTAATAAACACATTAAATTTATGGAACTAGAAGATAGAAATAATTACTTATAGTCTCTCATAACTATTATACCACCTCTCAATTTCTTCAATAGAGTAATAGAAGGAATATCTTGACGAACTATGTAACGGAACATCATTTTAGACGTTTAAGATGGACCTGAAAACAAAAGTAAGCATGACTTAAATATTCTCGTGTTCAAGTATAATTATTTCCATTCTAGTTCCCAGGAGATATTTCTTTTCATTATTTTGTACAACTAGAGTTATGATGGACAATGGATGGTGAATAAGGTCAAATGTCCGATAAATTGACAGTTTTCATTTAAAATTTGATAAGAGCATTCACAGTGAATATGTTAAGTTTAATTAATCATACAAAATTAGATATTAATTAATACATCAACATGTTAAATTTAATTAATGTATAACATTTACAACGGATATTTTAGGTCATCTAAAATCACATTTTACACGAAAATGCGCGAACCCTTCAAAAGAACAAGGCTTAAATCTAATTAAATTAAACTCATTTTTAGACGGTCACTCGATAAGGGATATTAATATATATATATATATATATATAATTATTAAATCAATATTTAAGTACTTAAAAATAATGAAAGAGAATGAAAACAGTTAATGAACACATGCTAAATTTACGAAACTAGAAGATATAAATAATTACTTACAGTCTCTCATGACTATTATACCGCTTCTCAATTTCTTCAGCATAGTAATAAAAGGAATATCTTGATGAACTATATAACAGAAGATTATTTTAGACGTTTAAGATGGACCTGAAAATAAAAATACACATAACTTAACTTAAATATTCTCGTATTCTAGTAGAATTATTTCCATTTTAGTTCCCAAGTGATATTTCTTTTCATTATTTTGTACAACTAGAGTTATGATGGACAATGGAAGGTGAATAAGCTCAGATGTTCGATAAATTGACAGTTTTCATTTAAAATTTGACAAGAGCAATCACAGTTAATATGTTAAGTTTAATTAATCACACAAAAATTAGATATTAATTGATACATCAACGTGTTAAATTTAATTAATATTTAACATTTACAATGGATATGTTAGGTTATCTAAAATCATATGTCAATATTATATTAGACAAAAAATTAGGAATAAAAGTAACAATAAAAAAAGACTTTATTGTGGATACAAATAGCGACATCACATGTTAAAACCCTAAGGGTGTGTTTGATTGAACAAGAAATTGGAGGTGGAAAATTTTCCATGGAAATCCAATTCCTTACAAATTTTCCCATCTCAACACTAGATTGAGTTTTGCAAGCAAATGGACCAAAATTGTGTTTTAGTGATTTGTACATGAAAAATATTTTCTACGAAAAACTTTGCATCAAATACACAAGTGGAAAAATATTTTCCTTAATGTGACATTTTTCATCCAAAATTTGGCATATCAAACACATCTTAACTAAATTTAATCAAGATCTTAACATGTGATTTAAAATGTTCTTTTAACATGTATACTAACATATCCATTGTAGCTGTCATGTTCAAGCACTTCCGGGTGTGCCGTAATTATGGCATTCTCGGGTTATTTTCCAATCACATACGATTTTCTATTTTGAAAATTAAGATCAGATTCGAATCAAACACAGCGAGGTGAAGCTCCAACAATTTGAAAAATTTCCAGCGACACTGGCTATCGGTGGAGCTCCGCCTAGTTGTGCCAAATCTAGTCTCGATTTTTAAAAAGGAGGTCTCGTGTGATCGGAAAATACCTTGGGAGTGTCATAACTACAGCATACCCGGGAGTTCTTGAATATTACCATCCATTCTAGATATAAATTTAATACTTTCTCCATTCAATTTACCTTATCCATATTTGTTTGTTAGTATGTCTCGTTTACCACGTTCTATTTCTATATTTAGTACTTTTTTTTTTTGTTCATTTAACATTCTACCACTTTTTACTCTTGAAAATATAAACTTAATTTTTGGAATATATCAAACATTATTTGACAGATTTTAGAGCGTGAGAAAAATAAACACAAAGACTCATCTACAGGCTACATCTACCATTGCACATGGGAATACTAAAGATCGCACCATTCTATTTTCAAAATTTATACCAGAACCGTCATCTTCAGCCCTGGGTAAGTCCCCATGCAGTTGACCAATGTTAGTAACCATTTCATCTGTGGACCATATGTGTTTTGAGTCTATACAATTCAATATGGTTTGAGTCTATAATGTTTAATGTGTTTGATTCATCAAACATTGGATCTATTGCAGAGAAATATTGGAGCAATCCTCATTTTTATTTTTATTTTTATTTTTGGTAAAAACTTGAAATTTTTCTTCAAGTTGGACTTGTGATTAGATTAGTTAACAGCACATGAATACGAGGGACTTATTAAATCTTTAAGCTAAAACTTTGGAACCATTACAAATACAAACCTCTAATTAAATAAGAGTGTTTTAGGAAGTTAATATGTAAATTTTTTTCCAATGTTTTTCTTAATTTTTGTGTAAAAATCAAACTGGACAAGATAAATGGGATTGAAGGAGTATACTATTAACCCATGACCCTTAATATGTAACTTAACACATCCATTGTGGATGCTCTAGTTATTGTATATTCAACAAGTCTCTCTTAAGAATATTGATGTTTGTCAAGTTTGGGCCGACTTCACTAGATAAACTATGACAATGTGCATCATCATCCAGTAGCCCTGCGCCATGCGGGGCAGGTCCAACCCATATTTAGGTTCTACTCAACTCGGGTGGAATGAGAGTGCAACAAATTACCACACAAAGTTTTAGAAAATTGAATTAGACCTTGTTCTTTTTATGAGTTCGTACATATGTGTGTAACTTATACATATTTTCCAATACAATACTAACCACATATTTTATACGAAAATACATGAACACTTCAAAAGAATAAGGCCTTAATTGGTCCTGTATAGAATTTTCTCCCTTATGGAATAAAAGACAAATTTACATATCTTTTCACTCCTGTAAAGAAACCTTTTTTATCAACATACTGGGTTATAGAGAATAATTTTTACAATTTTTTTATTCATTCTTTTTTATCTTAAATCAATCAGATTTACATATCTCGTGGGATTTATATATACTATACGAATCTCAACCATTCAACTCTACTCATTCTCTCTTTTCTTTCACATTAAAATAAATTAAAAAAATCATAAAAAATTATTCCCTATCATCCACGTAACTTCTTCCCAATTTGGTAGAAGTTCTGATCATATGATTGAATTTCATAATGCAAGTCCATATTATCATATCTTTATCTATTAAATTTTATTGCATCAAATTCTATCACTGTAGCAATTGTACGATCTCTATTATCGATCTATTTCTTATAAAATTTAGGCATGAATGGATCCTCTTTTTCTCACTTTTTATCACTTTTTATCATTTTTTTCAACTTTTTTCTCTCTCCTAAATCAATCACATCAACATATCTCATCACATCCACAAATCTCAACCACTCACCTCCACTCATTCTCTCTCTTCTTTCACATTAAAATCCATTAAAAATCATTAAAAATTACTCCCATTCACCCTTTTTGTATCTTACAATTATATTCTACCGTGAGAAAAATGAAATCCTAAATTTCAGTCGCCCAATTTTTTATTCTTTCTAATCAAAGATACGTAGGGGAGAAGTCACGCTAGCCTCTAATTTCACCAAAGGCGATAAACAGGGTAACCCTACGAGATAGGTTTTCTTCTCCTTCTTTCTTACCTTTTTGCTCCACAACTTTTTACCGCAGACGCAGGAGAAGATACTACCATTTTCCATCCTCACACGTGTGACTCTTCATTCACCTTCTCATAATTACCAGTTCCCACTGTAAATTGGACGGGATTTCGCTTCTCCAATTCCCTCTCCCCATTTCTCTCTCTCTCTTTTTTTTCCCATCTGAGAAGAAATCTATTTTCCTCTGTTTTTTTTCCCTTTCCTCGATGCTTCGAACTTGATCGGCAGAATTTTTTCGATCAATTTCTCGTTTGAATTGAAATGCCCTTTTAAAATCACCTAATTTTCTACGTCTGTCGATTGGGTTGTGTTGTTCACCAGCAAAAATCTCAGTTTGGTGTCTTCAGCGAATCCAGGTCGTTTCTCTCTTTTCCTGATTCTCTTTTGGTGAAAAGACAATAGAATTTTAATATCTTTTCTGCGCAGTACTTGGAAAACTCTATTCTCCTTCAATTTTCTTTTCAAACCCTAGGATAGGCAAACCTTATTGACGTAATTCTCTTTAAACTTATTATCCGAGATATTCTTTTATTGATTTTGTACATACGAATAGTTTGATTTCATTCATTTTTTCAACACGGTAGCTGCTACAAATACATTAATCAGGGATCTTACGAGAAAATTTCTGTGAAATTTTTGGTGCTTTTTATTAGTTTGTCATTGAAAATCGAGGGTTTTCTTGTTTCAATCTTCTATGTAAATGACATAACCCACTTACGAAGAATTGAAGGGGAAAAAAAAAATCATTTTTAGGTTAGAACTAGTTTCTTCTTTTTCCCTCGTCTCTCTTTGGGTTTGTTAGGAGAAGAGAATGATCTGAAATCTAGGGTTTCCACTTGAGAAAATTGGGATGGCCTTGAACTATTCACAACGGCCAATATTTCCAGCACATATGTCTGAGGATAATATGGTGTCGCCCATGAGGATTTTGAATGGGTATCTTGCTGAGGATTTTCCTGAGAAGAATGGGGAAGGTTACTCAAGGCCTTGGCATACATGCCAAGGAGGATCTGAGGAGTGGAATTTCAACCGTGGCAAGGATAGAATTGATCAGTTCAGCTCGGCAGAGTCGAAATCCAAGGACATTGTTGACCTTTTGCCTTCTGATCCATTTGGGATGGATATAGAAACTACCTTTACGGCGATCACAGGATGGCTCGAGGACTTGGAGTTTGATTATCAAGGATACATGAGGAAAAATAATAACGAAGATTATGGATTGTTTGCAGGATGGAATTTAATTTGGGATAATGCTGTGACGTTCAGAACATTTTCAAGCAAGGATCATCAATTTGATGAGAAATTGAATATGGGTACCCAATCTTTTCCAAGCAATCTTTATGTCTACGAGAAACCATGTGAGGGTATCGATTGTTTTCCTGGCAGTGCTCAGTTTCAGGAGAAATTCAGTGTTGGCAAGCAGACAAATCTATATAGGGAGGATAGAGATATGGGGGGTGCCTTAGGTCAACATGAGCTTGGTTTTCTACTGGCCCATAATATGAGGGACATTGTGGGCCTCTGCAATGAGGGTGCTAGTAGCAGTTCTGAATTTCAGTTTGGTGAGAAGCACCCCATGGAAGAAGTTGAGGGTGCAGTGACTTGTGTCAAGGATGAAGGAGCACCTCATGAAGCTTTGTTTTTTGCTCTTGGTCATCTCGGAGTGAAAGACCTTCTATCTGTAGAAAGGGTCTGTAGGTCTTTACGTTCCACAGTTCGAGGTGATCCCTTGTTGTGGATGACTATCCACATTGATCGACCACTTAATGAGAGGGTTACAGATGATGTGCTCGTGCAACTAGCTAGTAGGGCACAGGGAAGCTTGCAATGCTTGAGCCTAGTGGAGTGCCCTAGGATCACTGATGATGGACTGAGGCGGGTACTCGCAGCGAATCCTCGATTGACTAAGGTCAGTAACCCAACCTTCTTGTTTTATCAATCTTCTATTTTGTGATTCGTTTTAGTTGCATTTGGGCCTTCTGTTTTTGTGGAACTTGGTTAATGAGCATTGGTGTTAAGTTCCCTATGTTGGCAAACACATCTAACACTAAGTTATCTTGATTGGTAAAATTATGTGGGTGTTTATTTGCTATCTCTATTAATTAAGGAGGAAAGAATGACACCGGTTGATCTGTTTTCTAGGGATCATTTTTCTCTATCTTGATGAACTGGACATATTTGATTGTGATGTTTTTGCCTGAAATGATCTGTATATCTTCTAGTGGCGCCTTGTTTTGAGTCTTTAGGGCTGAGGTTCTGTCGTTGTCATCAATTTGGGAAGTATGCATTACTAATTCTGAACAAGGAAAGCAAAATATTGTTGAAAATATAAAAACTGTTAAATCTCCAGTGGAGCATGGGAAGTTTCATTACATAAATGCATTATACTATCAGTAGTTTCTTTTTCCCCCTGTAGTCCTTATAGACATAGGTTCATAGAATGGATGCAGTTGCACATGCTTAGATGCTTGTTTGAAAAGGCGTTTTTGAGGCACAGAAAAGTGTCGTGAGGTGTCTATATTTCCCTGCAGAACAAGGTTTGCGCCCCTGGTGATTGAGACATAATGCTCAAGCCATTGCTTTGAAGACATGGAACTCATAAATGCCTTAGGACTACCACTTTTGATGAGAAATAATGTTTAAATATATGTTCAAAAAGCGATGTTAATCGACCATAAATGTATAATTGACTTTCTGTATAATTGTATCTTTTACGCCATAATCATTGTTTTTTTATATGTTGGATCGTCCACTTTTGCCTTACCACTTCTGCCTCATTAAGGTCGTCTCAACCTAAAACTCGGGAATCATGTGATTTCTGCCCTAAAATGATGGAACTTTTGTACTATCTTAAGAAGTCATCTCCAACAAAACTTCAAATTTCACGCCAAATGAAAATGTTCCTTCTTTTCTTTTCATGTTGACTTTCAATAATTAATTTATTCTCATTCAACTTATTCAATCTTCAGAGCCCACGAGATAATATGTAGTAGGGGGTATGTATGCAAAACCACTACCCTGTCCTCTTATTCTTCCTTTAGATAAAACCACTACCCTGTCCTCTTATTCTCTCTTTATATATCAAAATGTTGTATATGAGGACCTCCATTCCTCTCTCTACTCTAACCAAGGGTGGCATTATGTCTCTCTGTCTCCTAATGAGGCTGCAAAAGTGGAGTCATCACTGTGGGCGTTGAGTGATGAGGAGCAAATGTGGAAAAGCTTGGTTGAGCAGCAGTGCACAATTTTTGGCATAGCACTGTTCAACCTTCTAAAATAGGATTGAGTTACAGAGTCTGATTGGAGATGCATCGCATGGAAAACCTTTTTTTCCTAGTGTTATAGATGTCCTAATAATAAAAGACAAATTGAATTCTTCACCATTTGTGAGACAAGAACTTAAGAATTTGTAAAAGCAATCTTTCCAATAAACATAGCCCATATCAGTGGCAATCAATTTTAGAATAGTATGAAAAGGGGGTATAGTGGTATAGCAGTCCAGCGGTCCACGAAATAAACGAAATTGGAAAATCGATTCGTCATGATAGTTTGTAATGACACCTGTTTTTGGCCAATTCAAATTTCAAGTTGCCAACATTTTAAAACCAGATTTTAAGTGCCAATTCTATTGTTTTTGGAACTCTTCATTTTATTAATGTAATATGATTATTCTTATATTTGTGTATTTTGTACTATTTATTTTTGCGCATGAAAGAAAAATCCATCATATCCCTTTTTGCCCTTCTAAACGATGATTAGATGCCAAGAGAATTTGAGAACTCATGTTAACATCAGATTTTCCTTCAATTATCATAAGTTAGTGTTGTGTCTTTTGATAAATGTGATTGCACACAAGAATACTTCAGCATTCACAAAAATAGATTCATATTGGTCGCTTTGCATGATTCCCCATGTTAGTGGCCGCTGTTGAAACGCCTTGTTAATTTACATGGTAAAGGTATATTAAAGGTATACTCTGAGAGGAAAGTGTGATAAAGTTATTTTGCGCAAAGTCTGGAATGACCAAATGACAAGGTTTTTGAGATACCATGTCACGTGGATTCTTTTATTGATGCCAAAGCTTTTATTAAATTATAAGTTGTGTGCCTACATAATGTAAATAGCAAGTGAATAAAAGTAGTAGGTGGTTCAAGATAAAGTTTGACCAACTTATATGTAATTTCAAACTTGTTCAAAGATCCACCAAATGTTGCTTGGAAACTTGACACTCCTGTCTATAATCTAAAGTTTCGCGTGTATTCTAGTAAATATCTCTTTTTCCGAGCTTGAAATTTATTTCTATTGTTCATTTAAAGGTAAACTTTAATATGGACAGTGTAAATAGAACTACTATTCATTAATATTGATCCATTCATGATTTCATGGTCTAAGAGTAACTTTTAGTGACCTTGAAGTTCAGCTAAACGCACACATTATTTGTACAACATTTCATAATTGAAGTATGTTTGATGGAGTTGTGCCCAACTTTTTAACCCGTAGCTCTCCTAGACCTGGTAGGCTTGTGTGAAAATCTAGGTTACATTTTCAAAAAGCGAGACAAGGTGAAGGTAAATTTGAATAATTCATAACAAATAATGTATTTCTTTTTTCTTTTTATTTTTTTATCATTCCACTTTATTAGGCTTTCCTCTTAGGATAAAGCTTTGGACAATATTGTTCTTTGGGATATGTAGAAGTTAAGATTAGTGTCAAAATGTGAATAGCCAAATATTAGTGTTGATACTGAGAACAGCTTTTTTTCTAACTGTACATTAGGTAGGTAATTGAATAAGTTTGTCTCTTTTGTAATTCAATTGCGGCAATTGTTATTTGCTAATCTTTGAGGTTTTGAAGTTTTATATATTATTTCTTCTTAATGCAGCTATCGGTTCCTGGTTGTACAAGGCTCACTGTTGAAGGAATTTTGAATAATCTGAAGGCATATAACTCCAACAGAGTTGTTCCAGGTATAAAGCATCTGAGAATTGGTGGGATATATGGTGTGACGTACGAGCATTTTGAAGAGTTGAAGTTGTTATTGGGTGCTGATAGCCACGAGCTTCAAAATAATCACATGCCGCATTTCTATGGCCGTGGAAGTTTTTATCTTCCACGTGATGATGATCGTACAATTGATATTGAGACATGCCCAAGGTGTGAGAAATTGAGGTTGGTTTATGATTGTCCAGCCACTGGTTGTCAGGTAAAAGAACAAGCCACAACCACTAAAGGTTGTAGGGCGTGCACACTGTGTATAGTGAGGTGTGCTCAGTGTGGTCGGTGTATTAATGACATGGAATATGAAGAAACGTTTTGTCTGGAATTGCTTTGCTCGGATTGTTTTAAGCAATTGAACTAAGTATCAAGATCAGCTAAGATGAGGAAGTTCAGTCCTCGACAAAGCTCTACAGGAATCTAAGTACTGTCTTCATGGATAGGTGACGATATTGATAACTCGTAGATTTATTTTATTCAATATTTGCCTCTTTTTTATTAAACTCGGTAATCTTGGTCAGCAGTTTGAGCTTCCATTTCCACTTTGAAGTGCTGGATACTAGGATAGTTGTCCTGGTTGACAGAGTTGAAGCTGTCAGGTGGACCGCTCTTCTTGTGGATTGAGCCCGAGATTATGTAGGACTTCACACAGAGATCAACTATGAAAGGTGGAAAAAATGAAAAATGTAGAAAAAAGAAACTTGTCTTGAAAAAGAAAAGAAAAAATCTTGAAAATAAAGGAAAAAGAAAATAATATGTGATTGCATGAAGAATAGTCATGGTATTTATTTCTCCAACTGATTGTGCTCTTCAGTGTTGACTTAATGATTTTTGCTCGACCTGTGTTGTGAAACCATCATCTCAAGAGTCCTTGAGATGTAATCCATGTGTTGTCATTGCCAGTAGGATTGGGCTGCATGATCTATCATTAGGATTTTCTTTGCTAATGCACGTGGTAGCATTTTATGATTTAATAATCTTGTAAATTGACGATGCACTGATGCATATCCTAATTTGTTGTGACTTTTTTGTCGTATGTGCTAAGACAACCCATGAACTTTGTTGAATAAAAGTGTGTGCTCGACTCGAAATCTAGACACTTGGCTTCTTTGAGTTTGGTGCTTGTGTGTTTTTTCTCTTTTAAGGAAAAAGTTTCAAAAAGTGGTATGGTCAAGCAGTATTTTAGAAGGTGTTAGCATAAAGCCAAAATACATTTTAATTGGCATTTTTTCAAATTTTAAATTTGGTCAAACAAATCACATCCATATATCTCTTCACTCATTAAATCTCCACCATCCAACTCCACTCATTCTCTCTCTTCATACTCATAAAAATACATTAAAACTCATCCGCTAACACCCTCTTAGTTGACTGCATCTCGATTTCCACTCCATTGTAGTTCATCATGGTAAATAAGAGTTTTGTAGTATGAAAGAACCAAATAAATGAAATGTCGGCATTGGAAGGAAAGAAGGCTTAAAAGAGATTGGGAGAACACAATGCTTAAAAGAGATTGTTTTGATGGATACAAGCGAATGGTAAAGGTCTTGTTCATATCATGTTAAATAGCATTTCCTTAGTACGAAAGATTTTAATAAATGAAATGGTAGTACGAAAGAACTTAATAAATGAAATGATAGTACAAAAGTATTAAATAAATACAACTACATAAATGAAATTGGCAAGGAAAGGAAGAAAGCTTGAAAGAGCTTCCGAGATCAAGACACTTTGAGAGATGGTTTTGATGGATGCAAGTGAATGTAGAAGTCTATTTATACTTTCATTGGCTAAATGGACAATAGTAGTTAACTCAATCCAATTGTCCATATTTCGTATTTAGAGTTCTCTATATGAATATTTTACAAAATATTGAAGATATATATGATGGAGAATTTTAAATAGAGAATTTGTGAAATTCTCTAATATTCCCATATATAAAAGATCTAGTGGAGTTTGGTTCTAAAATATTTCGGAACTTGCAAAGGTTGTAGCATTCGGCAAACTCTAGTAACATCGAACGATAAGACTCGATCCTCGTACGAGCCTTTTTACTCGGGGTTTAATTTCTTAAGAGTGGCGAGTAAGTGTTTTTAAAAGACCCATGAGGGTTTAATTTCTAAAGAGTGGCGAGTAGGTGTTTCTAAAAGACATTAGAGTTTCAGATTAAGAAAGCATTTTATGATACGATATGAAAGGCCAATATATGATGTGAATTCGATGACGCCATTGTTATTCACATGATTCGCAACATAGTTAAAGTAAGAGTGTGACTTGCATTGCACCTGTATCTATTCCCTCTGAGTCTTTATGACTCATTTTGTTTCTGTTTATGATTTTAACGGATGCAGGATATGAAATGTATGAGGAAGTCAGCGAAGAATCCCCAAGACTTGATTTGTGAAGATGTGTGAGGGAAAAGAAAGGATAAGGATCCTACGCCACAATATGTATGAGAAACCAAAATCTCTTGAGTCCTACGATATGTGAATGAAAGTCCGGTAAGTTATGTTAAGGAATCTTTCTTTTGAAATACGGACTCGAGATTTCGGAAATGTATATAAGTTTGACATGTATGTATGACGTTGCTTCTCTAGTTTCGTAAATGTGAAATGAATTTGTATACAATATGAAAAAGCACATTATGTGATGATCTGTTTACGTATAAGAAATGTGATACGGAACTAGGGAAGACGTTACACCCACCACTAAAAAGTCGACCGCCGGCGCTGGCAGTAAGAAAACCAGGGAAAGGCCCCTTAGTCGGTTGATTAGGGGTGAGTGGGGTTGGTTGTGGATGGGGGTGGGTATTTGATTTTTTTTTTATTTTCTGTATTTGTTTTACAAAATTGTATTTTATTTTATTGTTTATTTACATTCAAAATATTTTTATAGTGATGTATTCCTATTAAAATTTTATGTATGTACAATAAATTCATTTATTATTAATTATTGGTTAAAATCAAAATGTTTATGTTTCTAAATTCTAATGCTACAGGAAATTTTGAAAAGTTATAATAATAATGCAAACAAATACTACTATGCTGAAAATTTTGGATAAAAATTATTTAATTAGTATCAAATTAATTTGAAATAAACAAAATTGAAAAAATTGAAGGAATTAACGCAAGATTGGAAGGATTCCATCCATTTGGACTAAATGGACACCAATTTTTTATTTCGAACAAAATTCACTGTACTCATACTTTTTTGGGACCATTTGTGCCAATTTCATAAAGATTAAAGTTAAAATTATAAGCTTTAAAATGATTTAGGAGTAATTTGCACATTGTTAATTTTTTATTTATTTTGATTGTTATTTTTTTTTAAATTTTAGGGAAAGAATTGCTGTTTCCCAATTGGGTTATTTTCACAAAAGATCCTCCAAACTTTCAATGCAAAAAAGGACAAAAAAGCAAAGTTAATGGCTAAATTGGATGGAATTCGTTAAACGGCGGCTCCTGTGAAACAAATTGAAATATTGGGGTCCCAGCAAGATGAAAAAAAGAATGGAGTTGGAATTGTTAAAAAACTGAGAGTTTGGGTTCTTTTGTGAAAAATAACCCAGGAATCTATAACTGCTTTGCCGGTGGAATAATAACTATAGTTGTACTGCTACAACTCAATTCAATTATTGCTACCACTGCTACTAAAGCCACCCAACGGGTGGCACGCTACATGCGAATGGTATGTGATTGGTTGGATTCGAACCTTAGGTCCCAAGGTCTCAACTTTTGTTCTCTTAAATAAGGAGAAAACGCTTCATTGGCTAGTTAACGTTCAATATTGATCACACATTTTAAATTTTGACTTATTATCATTCTCAATTCTTCATGTGTCATAATTTTTATCAATATATAATTTAAATTTGACTTTCAAGTTAAATTTATTGACGAACAAGCTTAAGGGGATCATAGATATTATATATATATATATATAGTTAATGAATCTGCAATTGAGAGGTGAGAAAATATTTAAATATATGGTGAAATGAACAAAAATATAATTCCATGTGAACCGCGTGTTGCATGGCTTAATGTTGTTATTTTATATATCTTACTTATTATCATCTCTAAAATAAATTCTTACCGGGCTGTAAAATGGCTTCACCCAGTTGTGGTAACATTAAAGTTTAGGAAAATCACTGCACCAAACATCAAATGGATCCGTGGCGCAATGGTAGCGCGTCTGACTCCAGATCAGAAGGTTGCGTGTTCGATTCACGTCGGGTTCAATCCCTTTAACAGTTGGATCCTATATTTTTGTTGGCCGAATCTCCCAAATATAATAAAAAAAAAAAAAAAAAAAATCACTTTTTTGACCAATTGTCAAACAAGCGTATGCTTGGGAGAATATTCCAAAACGGGATCGACCTTTCAATTTTCCACTCACTTGTCTGTAATATATGTCGACACTATTTCGTAACATATCCATACGATGATTTCATTGGCCAGATTCATTATCACGTAGAACGTTCAAAGATTCACTGACTAAAGTTTAGATACATCCGTACTCGTCGTAATTGACATTACCTAAATTATTGTTAAAAATTTTTTTTTAAAAAACCTAAAATTAATGCTCTAAAAAACGTAAGGTGCAACTAAGCGATAATGCCAAATTTTAAATTTAAACGGACATTAGTGTTTATTACGTGAGTAAAAGCATAAAGCATATAACGTGACAATATCAAATTTCTAATTTAAGTGTCATTTCTATGAGATCGAAGCGAACTTTTTAAAATAGAACCCAAAATGTATCAAAGGTCATTGTTGCGCGCATTATATACTCATAAAGTCAAGCATCGAATACCTTCAAAATAGTTGAAAATTATTATATGTACATCATGCCGTGTTGGAAATTTTCTCCTCCGACCCAATTTTATTCGGCCAAACTTCGGTCCGACACACAGGCCCCTCTTAAATGCAGGGGAGCCCACGCCCCCTTGGGAGAGAGGCCGAAGGTTAAAAATCTTGGGCCTCTGGAACCATAATTTTGCTGCATGCCGTGTATTACAATAAATATAAGAAGATATAGAATAATTATTTCATCCTCTTTGTGGTTAGAGAGAATAGTACACCTCAGGGTATATACTATATAGAGATCTACCTTCATGGTATTGCTTAGGGGTGTACAAAATAATCGGCATCGAACTGACCGAACCAGAACCAAACCCAATAAACAAATACCTTCGATCATTTTAAACATTTTAAGAACCAAAATCAAACCGAAACCAAAAGATGGAGAACCGAAAATCGAATTGAATGGTTATTTTTCAATACCCAAAAACTGAACTCGAAATCGTATACTGTCTATTTTAAAATTAACTCCATGCATTTTTTTCTATTAAATTAGTTGTTATAGAAACAATTTAATACACTCAATATAAACTTCATCAAAATCTTATAATAAGCGACAATGATGTTTGATTTATGGAAAATGAATTTATATCGTTTGTTACTTTCTTACTATATTATACAAATTCGATGTCATTAAAACCAAACAAGAGTTGAAATATATTCGGAACTGTACCGTAACCGTAATCAAAACCGTTTAGTTCTTGTAAATGAATAGAATCAAATTGAACCGAACCGAAATTTTTAGTTTGATTTCAATCCTTTCAGTATCCAAGCTAAACCGTAATTGTCGACCCCTAGTATTGCCAAAGTTTCTTCTTCTAATCTTCTTAACACTTGGATTTTTTGGTAAGATGAGATTTGAGTGATTAGGTACAAAGCAGATAGAGTTGTGATAAGATCATAAGATGGTTCATGTTGTCCGTTGACTTGTCTTTGTGTGCAAGTCAATTTTGTTTTGCATTGCTCAAAATGAGCACGTGTTCGCTTTGGACCACTCGTCCACATTCCACTGCTAAACAAATTTAATAGCACCAAATAACGTTATTTATGATGTGACATTACACGCAATGGGCTCAAAGACTAAAATGTGTAAGGGCTTGTTCTATCCATCGATCATTTTTTTCACAAACTTTTATTAATTTTTTTTTCTTTTATAATTTTCAATTACTCGTATAATTATTTTATATTTTTTAATATATTTTTCTCAATTTTCAATCACACATTTAATACGTTGTTCAAGTAAATGAACATAAATCAACAACCTAGGTCATACCATATATGGTCATAACTTGAACATCTCATAATATGAAATCCAAATTTGTTGTATTCATTTATGTCTCATTGACTTTCTCATTCAATCAAAACACCCAACGTCATTGAATTAATACCTACTTAATTGTGTGTTTAGAGTGTTTTGAAGTGTCAATCCTTTGATTTTTAGAGTTCAAAGCAATATCTAAATTAAGCGTCTCTAGGCAGTGAGACGCTTGCACATGAGAATCTCTTTTTGAGAAAAAAGAGCTAATTAATCATGCATAATAATTTTACCTTTTGAAATATTTTTGTTGTCTTTGCATTAATTCCATGCCATAATACAAAAGAACAACTCTAATTATATATAAAAAAAAAAATTTGTTTGATCAGATATTTAATTGGCAAATTAAAAATCGCCCATTTCAAATGGACACTTGAGGCAGATGCCTCCGCCTCTCCTGCCTACGAAAAGGACCGGCCATGCATGGTGTTTTGATTTGAATTGTAAGAGGATAAAAGTCATCAAATCTTGACTCCCTAATGTGCATGATTTTCCTATAAATTAGACTACTCAATCTTCTATCCTACTTGTGCAATTACAACGTTTTTGTGACAAACAAGGACTTGGGAAATGGACAACCCCCACCCCCTTACTTTTAAATTAGTGCAATTGTGGTACATAACAACTTTTGTCAGCATACCCCATAAGAAAGGCACAAAGACGACTGACCCTTATTTTACCTGCAACACGCAGTAAATGTGTAATTTCTTGGAACCGCGTGCCATCAGATTTTACGTATAAATTTCGTGTACCGGGAATCACTTGTGCTATATATTTATTTATTTCTTCTACAGATTTTAATATAGCGGACAAGAAATCAACCAATTGTTAATTATGAGCAATTGCTTTACAATTCAATGACATATGTTCTCTGTGATTTTTGTGTTTATTTATCTGGGATAATACTATAAAAGATACAGATTGTCATGAATCAGAGCAATTATAAAAGAGGCTGAAAGTAAGTACTCTTTTCTATGGCAAAAAACTATAGAATTAGTGTCTTTATTTCTTATTTAGGTTCAGTTATGTTCCATTAACTGATCAATCATCTTTACCACTATCATTTAGGTCAAGATGTTGATATGCTTCAAGTTTCGTCAACACGTATATTATTTATTTTTTATTAACTTTTATTTTCATTACTATTTTATACTATAATATATATATATATATATATATATATATTTAATGGATAATCACTAAATTTTAGGCAAATCACTAAATTTTACACATCAATTTTTAAATATTTGCACTATATTTACTGTATTTACTTTACATACCATGGTAAAAATTCATATATATTTTGAATAATAGTAAATTTGAAAAATTAAATGTCTATCTTATTTACCAACAATTTTTTTAAATGTATAACTTCATCATGGTATTGATGTAACTCGTAAACTGGACTATATATATATATATATATATATATATTCTTTCATATTAATTAGTTCTTTAGTATTCAATTTTGCTTACATTCATATATTGTATCCTCTGATAATGGAACAAAGTTGATTGTTACGAGAGACGTCAAATATTAGAAGTTTCAATTTTGTGTTGGAGCAATGTAGGGTAGAAGATTTTTATTCCAAGGATAGTATTGACTCCGTTCAAACTCTGGATTACCTTCTCGATTTTAAAGAAGACAATTTTCCATGATCGTGTCTTATGTCATAACCATTAATAAGAGTCAAGGATAATCACTATCTAAGGTTGGACTTTTCCTTAAAAGATTAGGGGCCGTTCTGTTTGTTTTGTATTTTCTGTTTTCATTTTCGAAAATATTTTGGTGTTTTCTATTTTCAATTTTTGTTTTGAGAAAATTGAAAATGCGTTTGGTTTGTTGTTTTGAAAAATTATTTTTGAGAAGAGAAAATAGAAAACGTGGTTGGTTTATACTTTTAAAAAAATATAAATTGGTATAATAAAAATTACAAAAATCCTCAAACTATTCAAAATATTAAAACAAGCCCTCATCCCCACCCCACCCCATCCCACCCCACCCACGCCACCCTCTCTCTCTCTTCAATCGATCGTGGTGGTGCGAACCACCAATTCTTGGTGGTTTGCACCACCAAGTGTCGGAACCACCCACTGGTGGTCAGGAACCACTAGCAGGTGGTTCGCGACCACCTGCACAGGTGGTTTCGACCACCTGTTGGTGGTCGAACCACCTGCACGGGTGGTTTCGACCACCAACAGGTGGTTGAAACCACCTGTTTATGGTGGTCCAACCACCATTAATGGTGGTCGACCACCATTAATGGTGGTTGGACCACCAGACTGGTGGTTGGACCACCAGATCGGTGGTTGAGCCACCGGATCCGTGGCCGGGCGTTGGCGGCGGCGATTGGCGGCGCCGTTGGTGGTGGTCGGCGGTGGCGGTGGTGGTGAGGTGGTTGGCGGTGATCGAGGATTGAAACGTCTGAAAAATAAAATTTGGGGTGAAATATAATAAATGTAAAGTTTAAAATCAAAGCGCGTTTCGCTTATTTTCGATATTTAACACTGGCAAAGCGTTAAAAAGACGTTTCGTGTTTCCTATACAAATCTTGAAAACGTTTTCGAAAATGGATTTTAAAAAACAATGAATAGAACGCGTTTTCAATATTTTCGAAAACTGAAAACAGAAAACGAGTTGAAAACAGTAAAGAGAACGCACCCTTAGTATTTATGGTATGTTTGGTTAGCATACACTAAGCTAACCCATAGATTATTTGGAGAGCTTATAAACTCCTCCTATTCAAATAAGCTATGTTTGGTTGGAAAAGTTTATTTGAAAAGTTAGAGTTTATTTGAAAAGTTTTTTTTATTATGTTTTCAAATAAGCTCATGAGCTTTTCATTTTTTATTCCATTTTTACCGTTTTATTTTTGTAAAAAAAGAAATGTTATTATCTCAAATATATCATTTTCGATCATTTTGTATTTATAACTTACTTTTAAGCTAATTTTGCTAAATACTAATACTTAAATCAGCTAATTTTTCAACTATCAGCTATAAGTTATAAGTCATAAACTCTCGGTTGGCTTATTAGTTATAAGCTAGCTTATCAGCTATAAGTTAGCTTATTCACTTGTTCTACCAAACATACCGTTAGTTACAGATAATTATATGTTACGATATCCAGAGTTACAAGTCATTCGAGATTGATGATCAATGCTTATTTGTGACGACGAAGGAAAGTCGACCAATGTCACTACGAATTTTGTGATTAAAGAAGTCTTCCAAATTTTGTAATTACATTAATGGTATTTACATAACTAATACTAACTTTTTTTAATACTTTACAAAATTTAACACTTACGCAATACAACATGTCTCTTGATAACAATACACTTTATGAGAATACTGTCGTTGGATCGATCTAATTCAGCATTGTCTATACAAGTTCAAGTCTTGGAAGATTATACAATTGGTGTAATAGATGAACCAGTTTCAAGTTTAGCTATTATCCTACTTAATCTATTTTTCTGACAAGATCCTACTTAATATATTTTTCTTTTCCTATAATTGTAGATATTATTGTTTCATGAACAAGTTTACATATCAATTCTTCATTGTATTTGTATGTACTATGTTTTTTATGTTGTTATAAGCTTACATTTAGTTTGAGCTTTTATACGTTGAGGGTTGCCATTTTGCATCAGGATAAATAGTTAGGATTATTATTATCATTTAGTTATATTAAAAAGAGTTAGTTGATGGCATTTACGACTATATTTTTACATTTTTTCGAAGGTTAATAAAACCTAGGCCTGCTAATGTTCTAATAAAAAAAATATATTGATGGCAATCTATGGCTAATCCTAAACTATTAATACAACTAACATATCATTTGGATTTTTTTATAATTTAAATAATTATAACACATCTTTTAAGTTATTATTAAATATTTATTATGTAGTCCACATCTGACTTAGGTTTTATTAGTAAATAATTAGTAAAAAAAACTAATTTAAGTTTACTTATTGTATGTCTTTTAAATTTGATTAGTCTGTTATATATGTATAACGAGTAAACTCCGCATAGTATACTTATAATTACTAAATAATGTGATATAATTTTGATTATCCATTTTTAGATATTGGTCCAGACAAACACAATTCAAATTTACTTCTATAACTAAACCTAACATTTAAAAAAAAAAAAACAGATTTGAGTGTAGTTGTTACCTTAAAATTGAAATATCTTGCTAACGCTTTTTCTGCTTTTATCTCTACCTTTGCACTGGAAATGTTATGTTTCCCAGTGATGGGATAATTTTATTATTCCAGTGCAGTATGGTTTATTGCATTGAAATAATAAAATTGTCACAGCCACTGGAACATTACATTCTTAGCCTTTGCACATGGGGATCTTCTCAAAAATTACAATTCATCACATATTGTGTTACCGTACATTACATGCATTAACAACTACAAAATGAAAAATGGATTAAACATTAAATACCTTAAACACGGTAATATTTAATATTATATTCATTAAATATTATTGTAATTTAACTACTTTAAACTAGGATGGCAGGCAAGCTGCCTAGATGTAGTTAGGGATATACATGATTATTTCGGGCAATAAAAAATTATGAACTATCTTTTTGTGATATTTATTATTATTATCATTAATTAGAAGTGTTTATGGGGTTGTTTTGAATTACATTTACTTTTAAGTTGAACATTGTGTTTATTTCGTTTTCAATTTATTAAATTTTTAGTTGAACATTGTCTTGATTTCTTCTTTAATCAATATAAATTTTATTGGGTGAGGTTATGATATGGTCACAATTATGAAATGGATTGGAGAAGGCATCATACTTGAACTATCAGTTGTGATAATTTCATTACTCATTTGCCACTCATATTGTCAATAACTAATTTAGTTTAATTTTAAAGCGTAACCTCAACTTTAAATATGATTGTAACAATATATGCTACCAAATCTTTGCATTTTATAAAATGTTATGTTACTATCAAATAAACAAAATTGTGAATCATGTTGTAAATAATTATTTGATTTTCACTAATCTATACCACAAATTTCAACTTACACAGTTTTACTCCCGTGCGATGCAAGGGCGTGAAAACTAGTTTGACGAATTGGATTCAAACGTGTACTGTTTCATCGCGCCAATAAAAGATCCTGAAAATCTTTGTATACCATATTGGATAGTATTTGGATACTAATTTTATGTTTTTGTCCTTATGGGCTTTCATTAAAACATGTCGAAAAGCGAAAGTGTATAAATTTTAATAACTAGAGGACCAATAAGTCGAGACTTCGGACGACTATCTTTCTAACTCGGCATTGTAAGAAAATTTTTATTGTGTCTAACTAAGTACATGTCCAACCGTTTGCATGGATGTGAGCTCCACATTTGATGTTCTTTAACGAAAACTTTTCGAAGGAACAAAAATAATTAGTGATAGGGTGGGTGCACTAATAATGAACTTATAATATCATTAACACTATCGATATTATAAGCTTTTATCATATAAAATAAAATTTGTACGTATCGAAGAATTTTCATCGGTAATTACTAACAAGCATCCATGGAAAACTATCCAACATAAGTACGATAGGTAATTTTTGATGTGGAATTATCGAATATTTTCTACCGACAACCATTATTAGAAAAAAGTTTGACAAAAGGATCATAAAAACGAATAGGTTTTTAGTAGATCTTTACGATCTTTGTTGCCAATGATAAGAACGATTTTATCGTTGGAAAAAGCTACCTTTCTCATAGCCATGAACACAAACGGAAGAATAAAAAACAGAATACAACACAAACATTTGTTACATAGAAATGATCAAAAATCTAAATGCGTGCAAGCCACGACTTTGAAGTATGATGAAATTAGCAGTTCACGTGACACCAAACCACAACTTTGATACGATGCCATATGTGGGCAGATTGATGGCACGTGTCCCCACTAATGGTGTGGGAGCGGGAGGTATGTGGCCCATTCGATAATATGTGAGCACTGTTGCATGCTCACATGTTGGCATTGGATCGGGACCGATATAAAATGATGTCATTCTTACAATATTCTCCGAATGAGGAATATTAGGATGTGTTTGATTGCATTAATTTTGCATGTAAAATGTACATTTTACATGTAAATTTTCCTAGTGTGGTGTTTGATCGAAAAATTTTTAACGCAAATCTTTTTCTAGGTACAACCATTTAAAGTATAATTTCCCTCAAATTACATGTAGGGTGTGTTTGATTGGAAGAAAAATGTTTTCTCATGGAAAATATTTTCTCACATAAACCATGAGAAAACATTTTCCATATTTTCATAGAAAAGGACATGTTTTTTGCCTTGTAAGAAAAATAATTTCCATCGAAAATATTGTAATCAAACTCTCAAAAAATAAGGGAAAATTTAGGTGGAAAATATTTTCCACCCTCAATCAGACACGCCCGTAAAACTTTTCCTATGTGGGTGATAGGAAAATGTTTTCCCACTTACACGTAATTGATTTTCCAAATTTTCTTTTTCCTTGCGTTGTTAATTATTTTCCAAGTACTTTACAAAATCTGGTCCCATAGTTTTTTAGAAGCAGAGAGATTTCCAATGGACATCTCTATTGCATTGTGGATGCTGATTGATGATGTGGATGAGAGAGATAGGCAGAAGATAATTATTTTAATTGAAGAGAAAAAAAATGTAGGGAAAAATGGGAAAAGAGGAGGGATATAAAAGTAAATTTTAAAATAATAATACAATAATTGCGAGAATGTAAAGTTGGATGTGAGAATGTAAAAGTGGCGTAGTTTATGCACAAAAAGTGGAGAAAAAGTGAGAAACAGAGAAGAAAATATAGGATCTATATTTTTTTTTGTCTTTATCTTTCCTCCACATTATCACAAATAGAGAATCCAATCAACATGCAATGGAGATACTCTTGCAAATTACATAAAGACAAGAACAGCTCCTAAGTTTTTTTAGTATCTACTGATCTGACTTATCTACCTTCCTTATTTTTATTTTTATTTTTATTTTCCTCTTTTTTCTGGTTACATATAATAATCATTAATTAAATACGATATATATTACCATTAATAGCACATAGCACTCACCTCCATTTAGTACTGAGACTGCTCATCAACTTCAGAGTCACATGCTTTCTTCATGGTTTAGCAGGTATGTATACAAGAATTTGTATTCATTCACACACACACACACATATATATATATATATATATATATATATATATATATATATATATATATATATATATATATGAAATTTAGCAATGATTGCAAACGAGTCTACTAGAAATTCACTGAAAACAAGGTTTATGTTTGTGGAGTTTTGTTCTCCTAGAGGGAGGATAAAGTGTTCCCTTATTGACATAACACTATCACATTAGCATGAATAATGACACGTTGAAAATTATAAGTTGTCTAAATTACAGTCTACTTAGACGTATTTAGACAGTGTTCTGGAACTATTTATTTAGTTTTTGTTTACTTTATGCGAGGTGTATCTGACTTAAATTAGTGATAGAAATAGTTCAGGTTATGTTATGTGAACCTAGATATATCTAGCATGGAACAGAAATGGAACAACCAGTGAACACACGAAATTTAAAGTGGAAACCCCAATTGGGGAAAAACCACTCACCTGCTCCCTATAGACAAACCGATCCACTAGTATCAAAAGTTTAAACCTATTACAAGAAGTTACGCATAAATCTATCAAACATCGAAGATGTTAGCGAAGTCACTCCCTGATCTTCTTTCTCAGACTGTAGTGTGAGCCAGCGTTTTATTGCTCTTCAATAACTCCTTAAAACTCCGCAATCTCACCAGACCTGCACGGTCCTCCAACAGATCAGGACTCCCGTAATGATCTTCCAACGTTTGAGGCTCCTGTGTAGTGGATCATACTTCTCCCAAAGATTTTACTTGAACGATATCAAGTTGTGGACTTTAAAGAACAGTTGCACTTGATTTAACCATGAATAATTATTAGATATGAAGTAACAAGTGTATGGAGAAGTGAATGGGATGAACGGATCAAACAACAAACACAATAGGTGTGTACTATGTCGTATGAGTGTGTGCGTGCGTTCCATTGTTCTTATCCCCTTCCTCTATTTAATCATGCGTGAATTAATTGTTTTTCCACAAAAGACTTTCATGCACACATGAACTCCTACAAAGAAACAATTCCTTATTAGCATAGGGTATTAATAAAATAAGGTAAGTAATTATAAATAATATAAATAGAGAATTAAACCTACCATAAACTACTTAATTTACTTAACATCCTAATTAATTGAGAATCATATTTATACAAGGTAAGTAATTTGATAATAAATAAATCCATTATCAATAGAATACTAGTATTCCAAAATCCCATGAAATTGTACACGTTGGGCACTCAAGAGTCCTTTTGGGACACAAAGTTAAATACAATGATTATCTCATATGTTTTTTACCCAATAAAACATAATTAAAATCTTCATGGGATAATAAGTTGATAAAAAATAAATTAATCTAATTAAAAATTAGATTAATTATGCATGCATGTTTTCCAATTAAATTCCCATTAAATAATTACATACATGGGAAAATAGAAATGGCAATTATAACTTATTAAAAATAAGTTAACACATGTTATCATTTGTGTATTAAAAATGATGATATAGTAATGCCACGTTATCATTATGCTGACGTGGCAGTGCTAGTCAGCGGCGGAAAACCTTATCCTGCTCCATGGGGGTGGAGAATAGAACACTCTTTTACCTATCTATGTTCGTATGCCACTTCATCATCTATGTTTGTATACCATTGACAAAACATTACTTTTTATTGTTACAGGATGGATTTCACTTTGAAGTTAATCGATATACCATTTTGTATACTCTTGCTGATAAGCCTTTTCTTAGATGTCTTCAAACAAAGAAGGAAGGATCGAGATGTAAAAAGCGACTTCGGCCGAGAATTAACGTTGTTTAGCAAGGTCACTGTTACATTGAACTTCATCATTAGTGTTTGCTACCTGGGATTTTGTTTTTATGAGTTTTGGAATAATGGGGCCCCCAATCTTGACTCTGTTTTATCAGCTATGACATGGATTTTAGCAAGCTTGGTTTCAGTTTATACACTAAGTACAACTCCCACACAACACACACATTGGCCGTTAGTACTCATTCTCTGGTGGTTCTTCTCAAGCCTTTGTAATTTATTCTCAGTCTCCGCTTATATCCTCGACCGTAACTTTCCGGCGAAGGCCGAAATTGTCGACTTCGCATCACTTCCGTTAATGATTCTACTCTGTTTCAATGCTATGCCTAACGCGTTTACACATAAGCACGATGAGACTACTCAACCATTACTTCAGGAGGAGTTTGAAAAGCAAGAAGAGAAGAAAGAAAATTGCAGAGATGAGTTTTCCGATGCTAATATTTGGAGACAAATAACATTCGCGTGGCTAAATCCACTGTTCAAACGAGGGTGTAAAGAAAAGCTTGAATTAGAGCACATACCTTCCGTACCTCTGTCTGAAACTGCCGATGAAGCTTCTTCCTCATTGGAACAGTCCCTGCAGAGACAGAAAACTCAAACTGTAATGTTGCCTATTGCCATTTTCTACTCCATATGGAAGCCACTAGCTATAAACGCCATTTTCGCGGGTAATTTTCAGTTTGCTTTGATCATTTAAACTCGTTTGAGCAATGCTATGTGTACATCCTCTTCTGTATACCCCTCTAATACAGGGCTAGTAACATAGAGAGATAAAATTGGCACTTTTACCTGTCCTCCTATACACGGGAGTATAGGAAAAGGGCGTATACTCAGATTAATTCAACTCGTTTTACATACGAGAAGTTTGAATGATTGATTTATGTACACATGTTTTTACTTTTTAGGAGTGAATACAATTGCATCCTACGTAGGGCCATTGTTGATAACAAGATTCGTCGACTTCTTATCAAGAAAGGACGAGAAAAGTTGGAACGATGGGATGGTTCTTGCTTTCATTTTCTTCATAGCAAAGACGGTCGAATCACTATCTCAAAGGCAGTGGTATTTTGGTGCTCATCGTCTTGGTATAAGAGTTAAGGCAGCTCTAATGGTCTTAATCTACAAGAAATCTTTGTCAATCAAGTATTGTAGTACTAGTAATGGGAAGATCATTAATTGCATCAATGTAGACGTTGAGAGAATAGGCGACTTTTGTTGGTATTTTCATGGCATATGGTTACTCCCGGTGCAAGTCGCCTGCGCCTTGGTTATCTTGTACAAGGATTTAGGAGCCATCCCCTCATTTACCGCTCTTTTAACCACGATTATCGTGATGATAAGCAACACCCCACTTGCCAATATGCAAAAAAGACTCCATACAAAGATAATGGAAGCAAAGGACTTGAGGATCAAAGCCACATCCGAGACACTTAAGAGCATGAGAGTCTTGAAGTTGTATTTGTGGGAATCGAAGTTTTTTACGAAGCTTATGAAACTTCGTGAAGTTGAGAGAACTTGGCTAAGAAAGTACTTGTATACATGTTCGGCTGTGGCGTTTCTCTTTTGGGCCTCACCGACATTAGTGTCGGTTGTTACTTTTGGCGTTTGTATTTTGTTGCAAACACCGTTAACGTCAGGGACGGTTTTATCTACTCTGGCGACTTTTCGGATCCTTCAAGAACCTATCTACAATCTACCCGAGCTTATTTCTATGATTGCTCAAACAAAGGTCTCAGTCGACCGGCTGGAAAGTTTCATCGTTGAAGAAGATCAGAAGAAACTGATAAAACACAACAATTTTGACACATGCGATGTGGCCGTTGAGATCGAGCCTGGAGAATACTCATGGGACGATAAAGACGAGAAAATTCCGACACTGGAGATAATAGAGAAAATCAGAATAATGAATGGTTACAAAGTGGCTATTTGTGGCTCTGTTGGCTCCGGCAAAACAAGTTTCCTATGTAGCATCCTCAGCGAGATACCTAGGATTTCGGGGTCGTGTATTAAAACCTACGGGTCGAAAGCTTTTGTCCCACAAAGCTCATGGATTCAAACGGGGACTATAAGAGAGAACGTGTTGTTTGGAAAGGAAATGAACCAAACATTTTATGAACGTGTCGTCGAAGGATGCGCTTTAAACCATGATTTTAGTATGTGGGCCGACGGAGATTTGACTATGGTGGGAGAGAGAGGCCTTAACTTAAGTGGTGGTCAAAAACAGAGAATCCAAATGGCTCGAGCAATTTATAGCGACTCCGATATATTCTTACTCGACGATCCTTTTAGCGCCGTTGATGCACATACCGGAGCTCATATGTTTAAGGTAAGAAATTTAGTCTACTAAAGCTATTAATTAACTTAACTATGCATGATGTGTTATATCTCAACTAATTAAAGTTGTCTCTGATTCAATATTATGCAGAAATGCCTAATCCAACTCTTGGAGAAGAAGACTGTCATCTATGTTACTCAACAGTTAGAGTTTTTGGAGGCTTCTGATCTTGTTTTGGTAACTATTTTGCTTTTCTTCTGATCTTATATTAACCCATTAAGATTTACTATTAATGGGTTAATTTTTCTAAGCAGGTGATGAAAGGTGGTAGAATGGTTCAATCAGGGAAATATCAAGATTTGATTTCAAATCCTAATGGAGAACTCATCAGACAAATATCAGCTCACAATAAATCTTTAGATCAAGTCAGCATTCCACAAATGTGCATCAACTTGGCTGAGAAGAAAAATCACATTAATCAAATCGAAGTAACCGAAGATAAAACTGAAGATCTTACTGGATTTAACGGCGTCCCAATCAGCCCTCATCAAGAAGAAACGGAAACAGGTCGGGTGAAATGGCACGTCTACTCGACCTTCATCATGTCTGCTTACAAGGGAGCGCTCGTTCCTGTTATCCTTCTATGCCAAGTTCTCTTCCAGGGCCTACAAATGGCGAGCAATTATTGGATGGCTTGGGGAACGGACGAGGACGGGGTTACAAGATATCGTTTGATAGGGATATTTTCTTTGCTTTCAGGCGGAAGCTCATTCTTCATTTTAGGGCGAGCAATTCTTTTGTCGACTATCGCCATTAAAACTTCTCAACGCCTTTTCGTTGAGATGATGAAATCAGTTTTCCGAGCACCGTTGTCGTTCTTTGATTCCACTCCTTCGAGCAGAATTCTCAACAGGGTTGGTGTATATGCTTACAAACGTGATGTAATGCCTACATGAGCACAATTGGATTACAAATGTCACTTTAACTTGACATGCCTCCCTTGTCGTGTCCATGTAGACATTAGATCATTTTTTTTATATATTTCTATATTGAAAGTAGTTTAAGTAGTTTTTTCTATTTACAGTCTTCAACAGATCAAAGTGTAGTGGATACCGACATTCCATACCGTCTAGCTGGATTAGTATTTGCACTTATTCAGCTACTTAGCATCGTTGTGCTCATGTCGAAAGTTGCCTGGCAGATCTTTTACATCTTCGTCCTTGTCTTTGCCATCTCCACTTGGTATCAGGCAAGAACAGTCTGACTAAAATTTATATAATTTATGGCCGATATTTTGACCACTTCGGGGCGGCCGAAGTAATTAACCCCATTGAATCTAAACGCAGACCTACTATATTAAAACAGCGCGACAGTTGGCTAGAATGGTTCCAACTCGACAGGCTCCAATCCTCCATCATTTTTCAGAATCAATCCTCGGATTAGCGACAATACGATGTTTCAATCAGGAAGATCGCTTTTCGAGGAAGATTTTAAACCTCGTCGATGACTATTCTAGGGTGGCCTTCTACAACTCTGGCACAATGGAATGGTTATGTGCTCGGATAAACTTCCTTTTCAACGTCGTCTTCCTTCTTCTTCTGATCGTCTTGGTGAACCTTCCAAGATCAGCCATTGATCCGAGTAAGCACACCTTGTTTCCTTTTGCTTTCATTTCCTTTCACACAGTCGAGCTAATCTAATGTCGACTTATTGGATTTATCGACGCAGGCCTGGCAGGACTAGCGGCTACTTACGGGTTGAACTTAAATGTTCTCCAAGCATGGGTTATATGGAACTTATGCAATGTTGAGAACAAAATGATCTCTGTGGAGAGAATTCTTCAATTCACTAAAATACCAAGCGAAGCTCCACTAGTTATCGACGATTTTCGACCGGAAACAAATTGGCCGTCTAACGGAAAAATTGAGGTCGAAAATCTCCACGTCCAATACAGGCCTACTCTTCCTAGAGTTCTTAAAGGGATCACTTGCACCTTTCCTGGTGAAAAGAAGATCGGCGTAGTGGGACGAACTGGAAGTGGCAAATCTACCCTTATCCAAGCTCTCTTCCGAGTAGTCGAGCCCTCAGAAGGACGAATAGTGATTGATGGCGTAGATATCTCAGTGATTGGCTTACAAGATCTACGGTCTAGATTGAGTATCATCCCCCAAGATCCAATTTTGTTGCAAGGAACTATTAGGATGAATCTTGATCCTCTACACCGACACTCAGATCAAGATATTTGGGAGGTAATGAACAACTCAAAACATCCTTTACTCTCAAGAATTCGATGAGTTTTGTCTCAAACAATGTTGTATACTTGCGTCCCAGGTTTTGCACAAATGTCACATTGCAGAGAATGTAAAACAAGATCAAAGGCTTCTACATGCACCTGGTAAAAAGAACACTTTTCATTAGAACGTAGTGGTACTTGAATCCCATTTTCATTTTTTTTTTTCCTGGGATTTTTATTATTATGTAGTGGCTGAGGATGGTGAGAATTGGAGTGTGGGGCAGAGGCAGTTGGTGTGCTTGGCGAGGGTCTTGCTTCAGAGAAGAAAGATATTGGTCTTAGACGAGGCCACTGCTTCGGTCGACACAGGAACAGATAATCTCATTCAGAAAACGATAAGAGAAGAGACAAGTGGATGTACGGTTATAACGGTAGCTCATCGCATACCCACCGTTATTGACAATGACCTCGTTTTAGTACTCGGGGAAGGTAAATTCAACGTAACATCGACCTCCTAATTTAATTACAAATCAACAGTTCAGTAATGTAACACCTAAACCAATACTAAGATGTTTGATCAATGCAGGGAATGTTCTAGAATATGACTCTCCAGCTCATCTGCTAGAAGATAGTTCTTCTGCATTTTCAAGTTTGGTAACGGAGTTCTTGAGAAGATCAACACAAGGCAACTCCTAATAGGATACTATGCACTTTTAATTTTCTCTGTTTAAGAATTTTTAATGTACATATACGTGGAAATATCAGAAACCAATTGACTAACATTACATACTTTGAAACAAACTCGAGAACGAATATGTTAAAAATAGTCGAAAAATGTTATTTGTACATCACCTTGTATTGTAATCAATAAAAAAATTATATAAAATGACAATTTTATCCTCTTTACTGGGAGGGTAGACCTCATGGTACATGGGGATGTATCTTTATAGTATTGCCAAAGTTTCTTGTTAACACTTGGATTTTTGGTAAGATTTGAGTCATTAGGTACAAGGATTAATCTTAAACTCCACACAAAACTCGCTAAACAAATTTAATAGCAAAGCCAACCAAATACCGTTATTTGTGACAATTACGTGCACTCATAAAGCCAACAAAATGGCAAACTTTAATAGCACCAATATCTATCAAGTCCTGCAATCATAAATCTACTTGCAAAAACGATGCAAATTTTATTCATTATCAAGTAACCAAATCACCGCTTTAGTCCTTTCAATAAATAAATAATAAATAAAATTTTAGAGGAGAATTTAAAGATAAAACATGTAGGGGAGGGGCTTAATATATCCTTTAAATTTCTCCTCGTGATTATTGCCAGTGATCTATCATTAACTCCTTTCCCACTAGCATCGATACATCAAACCATTCAAACAAGAGTAGATGTCATGCTGCAAAGTTGTGTCTTCATTGACAAGATGAGTCCATTTCGTTCCTCCTCTACGACCAAAGCACTTGACTTGCATGACAGCGGGCAATATGGTCTTATCCATCTTATCCTCACCGGTTGGAGCTGAGAAGTCACGCATATAAATGCTATCGGTTTTGGCAGTTGCAGCATGATCATCAGGATCTGTCTGGAAGAAAGAACCCCTATGGTAGTCTTTCTGCAAGAACCTCCTCCGCTTTTGCTTGGGTTGTCTCCTCTCACATTCCATCCTCTCTTTCTCTGTCATTGTGTTTCTCACCGTCTTAATCGCCTCCTCTCTAGCCCTCTTGATTCTCGCAATCTCTCTAACCATCCAAGCAGCATATTCCTCCGCCTCATTCACATCGTCATTGGTATCCACATCATCATTAGTGTTGGCTGTCAATTCCATCTTCTTTCGAATCTCTTGAATTTTTCCAACCAGAATTTGCTTCGTTTCCACCCTTCTCTCTTCCACTTTCTTTTTCACAGCTTCCTTCTGTGCCCTCTCTTTTGCCTCGAGCCTCTCACGCTCAACAATTGTGTGTCTTTCGGATTTATGAACAAAAGCCGGTTTCGACATGGCAATGACTATCACTTCTTCTTCTTCTTCTTCTTCTTCAGAATCAGTCTCGTCCTCGGCCTCCTCTTCTTCTCGCATCAGTGCCACCTCTTCTTGTTCCCTTTGCAACCAACTCTTCTCCCTTGTCTTTGTTCTCCGCTCCTCCACTGCATCCTCATCCTCTTCAAACAAGTCCGGCGATCCTTCTATTTGCCTCCTACTGCTTTCTTCCTCTATGGTCGAAACAATCTCTGCCTGCCTAATGCGCCTACGATCTTCCCTCACCTCATTACGATTATACATTCTACTCTCAGCTAAACGACGCAGTCTAGGATCATCATCCTTCTTTTGCAGCAAATGATCCGCAGACTCTTTCTCAAGCGTAATGTCCCCATCTTCATCAAAATCATGGGCCCACTCAGGTGCTTTTCCTGGCCTGTACCTCTTAACTTTTGTCTGCCCCATCTTACCCCTAAACATATCGTTAATTGCAGCCATTGTCTGTCACACAGCCTACGCTACCTCAAAATCCCTTCCCAATCACCAAAACAGCAAAGGTGCGTGTATAATGTATAATTTATAATCATTAATCAACATAACATTAGAGAAGAAACCAAGAACGGAGGCAATTACGCAAATTGTGGACTAAGCTCTATTCTATTACCTGTTCAACGAACCTGATGACCAACTTCTTGCGCACTTCTTTTGATTTCACAATTCGATTCGCCCCAAAATTTAAAGAAATTAGGGCTCCGAGCCTCCGACTCTGTTCAGAACTTCAAATTCGATTTGGTTTGCTAACAGCCCTCGAAGAAGCTAATTAGGTCGGTCGAAGTAAACTAATTCCGAGTCAAGGTAGAAATAGGTCCTTAAGATTCTTTTGGAAGCCAAAAAATGGGCCCTTAATTTGTACGATGAAACTTTTTGGGCCTTGAAAGTTTGAAAGGGAAGAAAGAGGGCTTTCATTATATGCTCTCACGTATAACGGAAGAAAACGGGCCCCTCTGGGTCATGGGCCTTAGGTTGCCTTGGAAGAAGAAGAAGAGATGAACCGCGCTTTCTTCATCCACAAAATGTGATTTATCTGGGAAAAAATTCCAATACTCGTGGAGTATCAAATACCCGATGCTCTAAGTTAATGAGAATTGTCCATCTATATATAAGGGCCACATTATTTATTAAATTGTGGCCTCCTATGTGCATGTGGATAATTTTTATTGGTTTGGAATATTGAGCTGAGTACTCCATGAGTATTAGAATTTTTTCCGATTTATCTGACCTTCTCTAAGAAAACCAGAGGTGGATTCACAAGTATTGTTAAAACTATTTACTTATTTAACTTTAAAATAAAAATAAAAATTATCACCACTCTAATTTTTAAAGTTTGCAATCCCGACTCACATTCATGTTTGTTGGATATAAGAAAAAGTATGTGCACCAATTTCGCATGACACTAACTAAATTCATGTTAACCGTTGAAATCAATAAAAAATTTAGTCATTTGTCGAACCTCTTTTTTGACATTTCATTTTGATACTTGACAAAGACATACATTTCTTAGGTAGGTCTATGTCGATTGTCACACCTCGTGTTTTATTATTTAATTAGAATATTCCACGTATGAGACAGTAAAAGCCTAAATGGACGTGTTCATCCCCATTTATTTTTATCTAAAAATCACCTACTGCTAAAAATCCAAATTAAATATTAATATCAACAAAATATTTCAAATTACCACTCATTATTATACACACATTTTATAGCTCCCACCACTACTCATGCAAAAAGGTAGATTTTAGGTAAAATAAGTTTACACGAACACACCTGGAATATAAATCATGAAATTATTCTACATTTCCATAAACTTATATATACTAGAGAGAGAAGTTTGTTTATTATTTAAAAAAAGCTATGTGGTGACAATAATCTTCGAATTTTATTTTATTAAATTAGTGGGGAAATGTAAATTATGTGAAGAAGGAAAAAGAATAAAAGTCAAAAGAGGCGTGTGTTAAATACTTAAATTACACCAATGATGCAACAAGCGTGAAATGCAACGGGTACAGTGATGTCAAGAGTCAGGCGTAAGTCGTTAGCACATCGCATAAAGGCGTGGTTTGATTGCAAAATTAGAAGTCAACACTAATTACAAATTTGATAACCACCGTTGAAAAATTAATTATTTGTTTAAATTTTCTATTTTGCATTTGCATTTAAGAACTGCTATAAAGATTATTATTATTAAACTAATTAAAATGAAGCAGGGATGTCAAAATTCTGGCCTTTTGGTCGGAATCCCACTACTATAACTTCACCGACTTTTTTTTTTTCTTTTCTTAATTCGAAAGATTGATTAAAATATTATGATAACAGTCCCGGTCAGAAAATAAAAAATTATGATAATAGAACTATGTTGTTATTCATCAATAGGGCTTGGTCGGTTCAAAGTTAGGAAAGCCATGCACGAATTTCAATAAAAATATGTGGTTAATATTGTATTGGAGAATGTATGTGTGGTTGAAAAAATGAGAGAGAAAATTTTTTTTTTCCTACCATTTCCTTAACAATGAACCGAACAAGCCCTAAATAAATAAGTAAGGTTGTAAAAGGTAGGTCCGTGATCACCTGTCCACGCGTGGGCATGCCCAAGCGTGCACGTGACGCCCTCACAGGGCGTCACATCATCAGGCGAAAATTTTTTTATTTATTTTTTATTTTTAAAATTTTTTTTTGGTATTTACGTTAAATGAGACGAATAATCCATAATTGTCCCCTGATGATGGGAGGTCCGTATAAACCCCACGAATTTTTTTCCGAGCGTGAGCATTAGAACATTTCTCGTAAAAGGTATACACAATTCTAGAAAAACATAAATTAAAAGTTAATAATAATTTGACTAGATAGAACCAAATCAACCAATATTGGATCCTCCGAATTATTCCTCGAATATTCCACCAGTGTTACTAGAATAAATCAAAACTTGAAGTGGGTAAAAATAATTAATTATGGATTGCTTCCCAAGTAGAAGAACTTTTTGCAAAAATAATTGTAAATAACCACGAGCATGTTACTTTAAATTAATAAAATTAAATAAAATCTAGTGAAAAAGAACTTCTTTTTCTATCAAAAGAAGAAGGAAAAAAAAAAAAGAATGTTTGTCTTCCCTCATATAAGTTGATGCATTTTCCTTTATGAATTATTATGCATTTAAAAAAAAGTATTTTTTTTTAGAAATAAAAAAAAGTACTTTACAATGTACTAACCTAGTTCTCACTATTTTATATATAATGTGGAAATCGTAGGGGTGAGATGGTATTTCAAATCCGGATCAATCTCCCAATAAAGGAGTGTTTTTTTTATCAGACCAACCCTTGGACACCTAATTCACCCTTGAAAAGTAAGAATTTTTTTTTTAAGTGAAAAATAATTTTTAATAAGAAATCTTTATTTGTTTGGTAGAGGTTTTAGGGAACTAAATTTTGAACATGTGATCGAAAACAACACAAAACATTAAAAGTCGGTTTTAGGTGCAACGCAAAATTTTCATATCAATAAATGCAATTCAGAATGATTTATAGAAAAGTGGCTTTTGAAAAAATTGCACAGAACAAACTCGTTGAAAATATGAGTAAAAAAAAAAAAGGAAAAAATTACTACTACTTTTGATTATTTTGAAAAACCATTTTAAGAATCACCCCCCTTCATAGTTTTAACCAGATACCCTGAAAATTTATATTTTTCTTAATAATAATTTTATTTTTAACTACATATGCTTTTAAATTTTAAATTTTGCTTTCAACAAAAAGAATACTTGTTCAAAAACCGGAAATTGTCAACCAAGTCCTCAACATTTACCAAACAAGCTATACTTTTCTTGGTGCTCCAGAAAGACAAAATCTGCGGACTCATCCACCATTTTTCCAAAAACAACTGTGGATTGCAAGAATATTTTACTGTCCAAAAATAAATCTTTTCTTTTTCCTCAAGGCAAGAAAAAAAGTATAAAAACCCCTTATTAGGCCTATTGATTTCCATAAACCCTTCTTAAATCTCCCAATAATCACCTACTTTTCTCCACACCTATCTCAGTTTCCACTCTCTTTTCAAGACAAATGGGCAAGATCAAGATTGGAATCAACGGTAATTTTCTTCAGTTCATCATCATGTTCTGTTTTGCTTATATGCAGCTTAAAAGCTTCTTATTCATGGCCAAACATTACATTTTTGGATCAATTTTGAGATGGGTTTTGTCTGCAGTAGTTGAAAAGATCGAATTTTTTTATCAGGATTTGGAAGGATTGGTCGTTTGGTTGCAAGAGTTGCTCTGCAGAGGGATGATGTAGAATTAGTTGCCGTTAATGATCCATTCATCACCACTGATTATATGGTATTAATTTTTAATCAATTTATGCAATTTATATGATTTTTCTGTAATTTTTTTCTGATTTTTAATCTGAATAAAAATAATTTAAAAATTATTATGTGGGCAGACATACATGTTTAAGTATGATAGTGTTCATGGGCACTGGAAGCACAGTGAGGTGAAAGTCAAGGATGAAAAGACCCTTCTTTTTGGTGCTAATCCAGTTAGAGTTTTTGGGTTCAGGTGGGATTCTTGATTTGTCTTTTTGGATTCTTGAAAAATACAAAAGTTTATTATAAATTTTTTCTTCATTCTTTTTTAAAAAATTTATGATTGGTTGGCAATCTTTAGGAACCCTGAAGAGATCCCTTGGGCCGAAACTGGCGCCGAGTTTGTTGTTGAGTCCACCGGAGTTTTCACTGACAAGGACAAGGCTGCTGCTCACTTGAAGGTCTTTTGCTCATCTCTCTTTTATGATATGTTTCTCAGAGACAATTAGATAGTATATTGGTTAGTATTGAAACTGATCGACCCGATGTTGAATAGCTTATACAGCTCAATACAGACAATACAGACTGACGGGATGAGTCTCACTCTTTAGACTAGTCTAAGTTGAATAGCATTGTAGTTAGCATTGAACCAATCCCGTGCTCAATGTTAAAACTAAAAAGCTTTTGCTGCTCGGCTGGTGGAACGGGTCCCACCTCCACTCTTGTCTTGTTTGTGCCGGGCAGCATTGTACTTAGTATTAGTGGATCTAGAATTCTCAATGGGAGTGAGTTGTTGTGTGTGAATTCTGAGGGGTTGTAATTGATCGATCGTTCTTTGTTTTGATGGGACAAAATCAGGGTGGTGCTAAGAAAGTCGTCATTTCGGCTCCAAGCAAAGACGCCCCCATGTTTGTCGTCGGCGTCAACGAGAAGGAATACAAGCCCAGTCTAGACATTGTCTCCAATGCTAGTTGCACCACCAATTGCCTTGCTCCACTAGCCAAGGTTTTCCTACATTACTCTTTATTTCGCCTCGCTTAGCCTTTTTTGGATAACCTTTTCGTGTCTCTCTAAGGTTATTATTTGTTTTGATTTTTTAAATTCAGGTAATTAACGATAGGTTTGGCATTGTTGAGGGCCTCATGACCACCGTTCACGCCATCACTGGTGAGTAGTTGCTCAAATATATTTAGATCAAAATACAAGTTGTAATTGTGAATTTTAATATCGTTTTTTGGTTGTCGTCGTAATTTAGCTACTCAAAAGACGGTCGATGGTCCATCAAGCAAAGACTGGAGAGGGGGAAGAGCTGCCTCGTTCAACATCATCCCTAGCAGCACTGGAGCTGCCAAGGTATCATCTATCTGTACATTTTTTCAAATCAATTTTTATCTGCAGATGACTCTTTTTATACGATAATCAAAAGGAAGATTTGAGATAATTTGCTATGAAAATGTGTAGGCTGTTGGCAAAGTGCTTCCGTCCCTAAACGGGAAATTGACCGGAATGTCCTTCCGAGTTCCCACGGTCGATGTTTCCGTGGTGGACCTCACCGTTAGGCTAGAGAAAGAAGCCACTTACGAAGAGATAAAAGCTGCCATCAAGTAAGCCAGTCGCCTACTCTTTACCCCGTCATATTCACAAAATTACCGTTTTACCCCTAAATTTCGTCCTCGTTTTCTTTTAGGGAGGAGTCAGAGACAAACCTCAAGGGTATCCTAGGTTACACCGAAGAGGATGTTGTGTCCACCGACTTTGTTGGGGATAGCAGGTGAATAAGAATAACACTCAAAGGGTATATCAAACAAGTCCTTAATGTTTATGAGATGATATTAAGGTTTTGTGTGTTATTTATAGGTCGAGTGTTTTTGACGCTAAGGCCGGGATTGCTCTCAGCAAGAAATTTGTGAAGCTGGTCTCGTGGTACGACAATGAATGGGGTTACAGGTGAACTAATTCTCTCTTGTTCTTTTAGTTATTTCAAATGTTCATACCGTTGTTGGATTAAAAATCACCATCTGACGAGATAAATATTCGTTATTGCAGTTCTCGTGTGATCGATTTGATTGTTCACATGGCGTCCGTTAAAGCTTGAGGCTTTCGGGGAGTGACGCGAGGGCAATAGTTCCTTTTCTTTCCTTTTTTATTTCTTTAATGGTTTTTGAATTTTTCTTGTGGCCTTTTTGGTGGTTCACTACTAAAATAAGTGGCATTGCTAGAGCCACTGTTCAAATTTTCCTATGTTGTCTTTGGATCATTGTTGGGAAAATTTCCCATCCATTTTATATGGAGTTATTTTATTAAGATAATAATAATGAACGCTGTTTGCAATTTACAATCTCCTTTTGTTTTTCTGATAATAATAATTTATTTACCAATATTACCACAGACAAAAGACATAAATGTTCTTGATCAAATTTCTCTTTAATTATTTCTCTATATCGTTCAATTTTATCCAATATCTCTCTTAAATTAATTCTTGGTAAAATAAAAGTTTGTTAATTATTTACCACAAAAAATAAAGAACAAAATACACAGATGCTAAGAGAATTTATAGTGTGAAGAAAAATTTTTAATTTGGATTTTTCTCCTTCCCTCTATAGGCAAAGAAACTTTTTGTTCCTATATTACTCTCGCGGTCTTGCCTCTTTTATCAATTCACTAGTAGGTGACAAGTGCGTTGCACGTGACTGTTCAACTTTATTTTGAAATCATTTTATGTTTGATATCATATAAGTTACATAATAATATGTTAAACTGCACTTGAAAATATTGAACTAAGTATGTCAAAGCGTGAATTAAATAGCTATTGAACTAAGCATGTTAAAGCGTGAATTAAATAGCTGATTATGGGATAAAATAAAATTGAGGAGCCAAGCTTTGCGATTATAATTATAAAATAGATTTCATAAATTTGAAATCTTTTTCCACTCAAGTAAAATATAAGAATAATTATAAATGCTAATTAAGTATTCAAATATAGAAATGAATTAGAAATTCTTGAATTACACAATATATCAGTTCTAATATAACAACCACATAAATGCATGAAAATAGGCTTTAGAACCAATCTCTTCATTTTCTTCTCCCAGCGTTAGGGACTTATAAATATCATCATATATGAGGGCCAAAGAAGGTACTGAATCCATATCTTGTAAGCCATGAAACACTATGACAGCATCCAAAGCACCAGATGAATTTAGAAAATTTTCTCAAGTAAAAGTCGCAGCCCATATCGTACAGCCCAGATGAAATGTTTTACGTCAGTTCACGCTTTTTAGGAGGGGGAGGATTATTATTATTATACAAATCAACCAATACCTATTGTTATTCTCATCAATCCGTATAAGTTTTATAATAATTATTTTTATGCACCTCATAAATGATGTTTATCCATGATTACAGAAAATTAAACTCTTTATTTTCTCAATAATTAGAAGTTATAATGTCTTTACACATTTTTTGAGCATCAATTGACAATTTATTTTTTAAAAAATGTGTGGTATATTTTTAGGTAGTCACTACGACATTTTCGTTTTTATTTTACAATAATTACTAAATTTCTTTTCTACAAAGAAAAAAATAATAATAATAATAACAACAACAATGGGGCATTATAGTTTTAGCCTATAAAGGAAACTTAAAATATTTGTTAGCTGTCAAAATGAAAATATGACAATTTTTAACACGGTGAAATACATATGGTAAAGTTGCATTCTATTAATACATTACAATTTTCAATTTTTACTTTGATTAATTTATTTTTTATAATATCCTTTTTTTTAACAAACAATCTCAATCAAAAAATCCAGATTTAAGATATAATTAATAAAATCAAAAGACAGGAAAAAATGGGAGCTTAATACCTTACCTTTACAAAGCAAAACAACCAGGTATAGTCCAAAAAATCTAAAAAAACACATACTCATAGCTCGACACTAACCTTACATTACCTAACTCAATCTTATCAAAGCTAGCAAAACTATTTACTTTGCATAGCTCAACACTAACCTTACATTACCTAACCCAATCTTATCAAAGCTAGCAAAACTATTTACTTTGCTATTGAGAGCACCTGATAAATAGAAAGCAAATTATTTCTTCTAGAACCCTGATTAGCGAGACGGTCAACCACGCTATTCGCTTCTCTCCAAACAAGAGTGAAACTCAGAGACATCTTCTCCTGGAGTTGCCTGATTTTAGAGAGAAAATATTGAAGAGTCCAAGGAGCACACCATTTACTGTTACAAATATTAATCACTTCTTTAGAATTGGATTCACGCAGTTCAATAATTATACTTCCAGCATAGTCCAATCTATATATATATAAAAAGAGTCGTTTTTCCCGCCTAAATACATCACAATTTTTCCCGCCTAATAAATTTGCCTAATATAATCTTCTATCTATATATAGAATAATTTATATATATAGAAAATGGGGCTTTTCTTATTATATTTTTTATTACCATAAATGTGTTTTCCCATTTAAAACACTCTCTTTTTTATTTTTTATTTTTTTCTTTCCTAATCCATATTCAACTCTCTTTTACTTAATTTTTCTTTCTTAATATATTAATATTAATGTATATTGATTTTATTTGATTATTATTATTTCTACCATATTTTACCCATCTCATAATATCTAAATACTCTCTATCATTTTCTCTCATTTTTTTTCATTTTCTACCTATAAATAAAAAAAAAATCTTGATTTTATTTTGTTCGACTTGATGAGAGCTTTATAATAAGTATACTATTAATATATAAAATTTTATTTTTAAAAAATAAAAAATTATAGCTCATATAAAAATTAGTATTCAACTTAAATATAAATTGATATTAATACAAATTAATGACTACTGATGTAATGAGATTTAAAAAATTGATAATTTGTTATGACCCTTAATTATTTTTACAAGTAACTAGATAAGAAAAAAATTAATTAAAATTAAAAATTCCGCAAAGATTTAATTTTTCCATGATAAAAAATTACAATTTATTAAAGTTTTTCACAAAAATAAAAAGAAACTTATCGGCAGTTTCTCGAGTTCGAGATAAAATCCAATCACTATAATTCCCAATTTGTAATAAAAATTAAAAAATTAGGTCGAACCCATTAATTAATTTTAGAAACAATCAATCATTTTTATAAATAATTACTAAGAAACAAAAATTAATTAAAATTAGCACTTTCTCTAAGATTTAATTTTTGTGTAATGAAAAATTACAATTCATTAAATTTTTACATTAAAATCAAAATAAATGTTTAATATGAAAATTTAAAACTTAGTTTGGACGCTTTAATTAATTTTAGAAAGAATTCATTATTTTTAAAAACAATAATTTTCTAATAAATGAAAATTAGTTAAAATTAGTAATTTTGCTATAATTTAATTTTGGTGTAATAAAAAATTACAATTCATTTAATTTTCACATAAATATTAAAACAAACATGTCACATCAATTTTGTTTAATTAATCATTCAATTGTAGCATTAACCGATTTTTCAATTAATTGAATCTATATCTATATCTTTTAAATTCTAAGATATTTTTTCAATTATAAGATATTTTTAAAATTAGATTCATATAATTCATAAAATTATGGCTATCAAGCAAATTATTTTAAAAATAATTAATTTTTATAGAAATAATTAGCTCAAGCACAAGAATTAGCTAAAATTATTTATACTATAATTAATTAAAATAATAAATTCTCATGCTAATATTTTGTTGGACATGAGTTCAATGAACATACTATAATTAATCAAAATTAGTTATTTACATTGTTAAAATGGGAAATATAATTAATTTAAAAATTTTAAAAATCATTAGATTGCTGTAGGTTTTCCCTAAAAAGGACAAAAAATCTTTTAAATTACAAGATTTCTTCAAAATTAGATTCATATAATTCTTAAAAGTGAAGATATCAAAATAATTATTTCAAAAATAATTAATTCTTTTCATAAGTGATTAGCTGAAAATGATAACAAATTAAAAAAATTATATTAAAATTAATAATATTGTTACGATTTATTTGGACTTGGTTTCAATGGACAAAAATTAACATGGATTCATTGGATGAAAATAAATCAAAATTAATTATATTGGTAAAACAGAAAAATAGTATTAATTAAAAAATAAATAATAATTAAAATTAATTAGATTACCATGATTGACTAGATTTTTCCTAAAAAATGATGTATATCTTTTGACATGCAATATATCTTTTTAATTATAAAATACATTTAAAATTAGATTCATACAATTCTTAAAATTATGGCTAAAAAACTAATTATTTTAGAAATAAGAGATTATTTTTATAAATAATTAGATAAAAACAAGAATTAATTAGAATTAATTATATTGCAGTTAATTATATTTCTTAGATTTAAATGGATATATTTTCAATGGAAGAAAATTGAGATAGTTTTATTAGATAAAAATTAATCAAAATTAATAAAAGGGGGGAATATAATTAGTTCAAAAAGTGAAAAATAATTAAAATTAATTAGATTGTTATAGGGAAGAAAAACATGCTTTCAAAATTAATTTATCTTTTTACGTATTTTAAAATAATGTTAAGTTAATACCTATAACATTTTGGATTCTTAGAATTAGAGTGTTACATCTTATATTGTAAAATATGTCAACTCATCATTAGTCCCTAATTAACTTAATTTACTTTTTCATTATCATTCTTTTTTCAAAACATGCTTTTTTTTAATTCTCATATATTTTTCTATTTTTTATAATATTTCTTTTGAGTTATAGTTGGTGGAAAAATATTTATATTTCTTTTTGTATAATTAATTGTGTTTCAAATGATCTGTTCCTTTTTTTTTTTAAGTAACAAGGTCCAAAAATAGGTTTTCAAATAGTAATGATTTTTTTTCGCACTACTCGAGCCAACAATTATATCATAATTATTTGGTTCAATATATCGCTTTCGCTAGGGAATAAGTCCAAGAATTCTTACTAAATAATTGGTTATCAACTCAATCAATTATTGTAATTATACGACTGAAATCGAATATTTTAATTGGCTTTCAACTATGTTATATATTTGTCTAAGTTTATATCTTTTAAATATATATTAAGAATCCTACCAATTATTTATTTTACACTAAATTTTGCCAGTTGAGATTTTATTTAATTTTTAAGTATCATCAATTAGGTTGTATATTTTAAGTATTAATCATATATATTTCAATTTATTTATCTTATCCAAATTGATTTAAATTTTATATCCAATCATTCAATATTTAATATGTCGAATATGTTAAATTATTGAGTTTATACATAATAATATGTTAATATACGTATTCAGTATATTTAGAAAATATTTATCGAAGAAATAAAATATCAATAACACATATATTAAAAAGTAGAAATAAAAGTCTTGAATGAAATCAATACGATGAGGAGTGGATGGGGATAAAAAAATATTAGCGGGGCGGGGACGGGGGATGGAAGTTTACATTTTCATTTTTATAATATATCTCTGTGCTGATTATATTTCATAATTAAAATTTAAAAATTATTATTTACACATTAATTGTCAACAACATACATCACACTGATGTATAATTAATATCTCCCGAAATTTATAATTGCATATAATAGTATGTAAAATAATTTGAAATAAGAAACCATGAGCTCTACAAATGTTAGTAGCTACGAATGTTAGTAGAGTCATTTTAGTTTGGTTATTCTGATAATTATAACATTTAATATTATTTTATTTTCGATTTATATTAGTAGATTAATCTTACAACAAGCAAAATGTGATATATTATCACAATTTCTGCCACGAATTGTCATCCCATGCAAAGGACGTGTGTAAATACTAATTAAGTTACTATTCTATGGAGAATAGTAAATTAAGTTGTGTGGATTTTAGTGAGTTGTTCTTTGTATATTTACAGGCTGTATTAATACGAAATATAAGGAAAACTCTATCAAATTTTTTATAGAATTTTTTCGAGTGAAATTAATTAAGTTTATTGTTGTGACTCATTCTTTATTTTAATTATTTTTTAGGTTTTATGATAATATTATTAACATCTATACCTGTTGTTATTAGTTGAAAAATTTATCCCCCGTGTAACTCACGGGTGAAACAGCTTAATAAGTATTAAAATTAGAACTCTTAATATAGAAAGAATATTGGTAACATAATATAAATTAGAGCTCTTAATATGGAAAGAATACTATATATTTGGGACACTCCTGAAGAAAATGTGAACTATCTATTTGGAATGGATGGAGTCTATCACTATATCTTATGGTAATAATATCTGTTTTTAGTGTAATTCATGCATATATAATATAATAACGTCCAATATATATAATTTAAAAATAATATAATAGTTAAAATGTACCAGTGTTGTAGTTGATTTGATTTATAGCATATCTTTCTATCTCATTTTGTGTAAAGTGTCTTTTTTTTTCAATGGTTACTTCGCGATAGAAAGTGTGGTTAAAAAGTCATAAATGTTATGAAGAAATTTTTTTTTTTTTTTGAATGAGATGAAAAATAATTTTTGAAGAGTATATTATTGCAATGAAATACTTCTGTTAAACAAGTATTAAAATTTTCGTAATTGTGTACAGATATAGTCATTTCCTTCTCTAATACTGTAACTTTATTGATAAGAAATATAACTTAAAATAATAATGACATCATAAACTATAATTATTCATTAATAAATTTGCATTACCTTAATTACGTCAATATTACACAATCACGTGCAATGGGCATAATTTTAACTAGTCCATATCAAACACACCAGAACGTTCTTCCATTTTGTTTTTCTTTTCTTTTCTTTTTTTTTTTCTCTTTTTCGTTCTTTCTTTCTTTTTTATATTTTAAGAATGGCATTCTTCCATTTTCTAATTCTTAATAGTCACAGCAATTAAATGTACCCTTGTATTCGCTCTTCGCAAAAAAGTTCTTTATTCTTCTCCATTTAACACAAGCAAAATCTATCAATTCCTGTCTTTTAAATTTGAAGAAATTTCAAGTCGTTTACCTTTCAAATCTCAATCCAGTATTTAAATATTAAATTCTCATTATTACATATTTTACTACTACGACAGTTACACAATTACAATTGTTAATTTATTCCCGACTTTGTTATTGATTTCTCAAACATTCATTCTTTACAGCTGTAATCCAAAAAAAAAGGTATATTAGTAATAGCATTGGTGAGTAATATTTCTCAATATTATAGAAGATAATAGTTCGTTTTCACTATTAATGTGATAGTATTCAAGTCTTGATCTCCTCCCTCTGTGCGGGGAGAATAACATTTCCATATTGCTGATGTGGACCAATAAAATTTCATATATGGGATCATCTAATTATTTGAAAACAAATAGCATCCCTCCATATCATCATGTGGGGAGAATAATATCTCCTCACATAAGGAGGAGATCAAAAGTGTATTTTAGGTAGAAGTTCATAAATTGGTTAAAAATAATACCACATATCCACTCTTGCTGACGTGTCAATGCCCGTGGAAGGTGTACTACTTCTATCCTCTATGGCATTGGACCGTTGTTGGGAGGCTTGGGACATGCACGGGTGGTAGTCAGGTACTATTAGTTCGTACCAAAAAGGTTCAAGAACGCCCGGGCCTTCCGTAGCTTACTAACGCCTGGTCTTTTTACGCTCGTCTGATTTAAATCAGAAAATTTGTCAGATTCGGACGACGGCGCGAGCTCCCAAAGATTTTGAAAAAAATTTGACACCGTGATGGCCAGGTGGCGGTCAAAGTTTTGGACAACATTTAGCTAAATTTTGGCCAAACATTTTGACCGGCTACCACCAATCGTCACGGTGTTGAAAATTTTTTTTCAAAATTATTGGAATTCCGTCTCATCGTGTTGAATCTATACAAATTTTCGAATTTCAAATCGAATGGCCAACAGACCCATAGCTACGGAACGCCCGGGCGGCGTTCCTGAACTTCTTCGAAGTTCGTACTTTTCATTTCATTTTCGGGTAACCCAAAAAAAAAAAAAAACAAGCACGTTGCGCATCAACCGATCGACGCTACCGCCATAACAGAAACAAAGCCTAATTTCAGCGGATAATAATACTTGTGTACATATTTCCAACTCCGACCCTAAATCCTGTTCCTGTCTCAGTGCTGCTGCTGAATTTGACGCATTTTTTGAAGAATCACTACTATGGGAAACGGTAGTTCACTCACACAGAGTATTAGAAAGATTGTTTTTGGGAATTTTTACGCATATTTGATCTTATAATCATTTGGATTTCAGGTGAAAAAGGTCGACCCAGTAAAAAGATAAAGTTTTCCAAGGTTCTCTTCGAATTCCTGAATATACTTCGCTGCAGAGTTTGCTTTTCCACCAAATAATTAATAATCTCATTTTGTTTTCTCTCGGACCAGGAGGCCTATAAGTCTTCTTCTGCTGAAGACGAGGTGTCTCATTTTCCCGAGGACGATGATGATCTTCGTGATGGTATTTACATTAACTTTTTTCTTTTCTAATAATGCACTGTGGAATTTGACATTTTATTTATTTTAATTTATTTATTTATTTTGCTTATTGTTTATTAGTTTGTGCTATTTTGAATTAATTGAAATGAATTGAATTATTTGTTATGGTTTTCAAGGGGAAGGGAAAAAGAGGGATTTTTCAAAACTGGAACTCAAGCCTGATCACGCCAACCGCCCTCTATGGGCTTGTGCTGATGGTCGAATTTTCCTCGAAACCTTCTCCCCGCTGTATAAGCAAGCATATGATTTTCTCATTGCCATTGCTGAACCCGTTTGCAGGTACCATTTTACCCACTTTATTTCTCATTTATATATGTCCCATGTTTGAACCCATACATGATTACATGCTACTCCCCCTATCCCACAGAGACAGCTTGCTTTTCTGATTTATCTACACCACTTATCTTATGATGTATATTTAATGTTTCCATTTCTTAATATGTTCCTATGAGGTAGCAACGTTACTAATCAAAATGATAATTGTCTTGTCGGGATATGTTTCAAAAAGTGGAAATTAATTTTACTTTTTCCAACGAAAATAATTATGATTTCTTAATCCATGTGATGGAGAGAGTCTGATAGAAAATTTGGCATTGATAGCTCAAGGTAATGTTGTTAGTTGTGGTATGTTGGAACTTGGAAGAGCAGTACAATTCAGACAGAGAAATGCGCTACACATTCTACCCCTTGTTGTATGTAGATGTATTGTTACATTACGTTTTTATAGTTGAATACGTGCACACTAGCTGGTATATGAAACAAATGTGTAACTGAATAGGATTCTGATTTATGGATTTCTATTTTACAGGCCTGAATCAATGCATGAATACAATTTGACGCCACACTCTCTGTATGCTGCTGTGTCTGTCGGACTTGAAACAGAGACGATCATATCTGTTCTGAATAAATTGTCAAAGACGAAGCTTCCTCAAGAGGTGATTGATTTCATACATAGTTCTACTGCCAATTATGGCAAAGTGAAACTTGTGCTGAAGAAGAATCGATACTTAATAGAATCTCCATTTCCTGAGGTACGTAGTTACACCTTGTCCTTACTATGGATAGGTATATTTAGGAAAAATCAATATCTGAGTTTTGTACCATACCAATTGATTCTTACAGGTTTTAAAAAGGTTGCTACAGGATGAAGTCATAGCACGGGCAAGGATATCATCTGAGGTACATTCACAATGTGGTTCTGAATAGTTTTTTGTTTACTCTTCTAGTTGAGTTGAACATTGGAAATTCATCATCCTCAACCAATCCCATTAAATAGAAGCTTTTATGTAATTTACGTTGGATAATTAAAATGCATGGCTTTGAATTTAGTTACATTTGTTCTCACATGTGTGCCCTAGAACGACAACTTCACATAGCTGATAAAGAATTTACTGTCAGTAAATCTTAGTTACACCTCTCTCAACATATTAATGAAACACAATATTGAATCTAATCCAAGCTTGCTTCCTGTTTACGGGGTTAATGGAGGACGATGTATCAATACATAAATCTATGCTTTTTATTCTTTAATATGGGGTTGGTTGAGGGCGATGAATTTTTCAGATTGCGATTTCCATTCTTATTTCGGCTCATTACTCAAATACTCTTGGCCCAGGGGGAACACGGAAGTGATGGTTTTACAGTTGGAAAATCGGCAGGTGAAATAGAAGTTGGACACGATGAATTGCTAAATGAAGCAGAATTGGCCGCTGCAGCTGAAGAGAAAGAAACCCATTCATTTGAAATTGACCCTGCACAGGTAGGTTAATTATTTTGGTTAATATCGTCTTCTATTGGGACCTTAATCCATTTTACTCACTCTTAATGTAGACATTTCCCTATGCTGCAGCAGTCTTTCAGTTTTAGTTTTTTTTGTGTGCTTTTATTCTGATAATTGGGCTTTGTAATGTTCCTGTAATTTTAAGCTTGTTCCTTAGAAGTTTTTTAGAAGTGAATTTTTTGGGAAATGTTTGTTTAAGAGCAAGGAAGGTTATAGAAAAAATGTAGAAGATAATAATTTTTTGAGGAGTGTGTGTTTGTAAATTGATGTAAGAAAAAATGAGAACTATCGGCTGCCTAACTCTCTTAACTTTTTCAATGTTGCCCAACTGATAAACTTATCATACTCTATTTACAATTCATATGCTGACAGGTTGAGAATGTGAAGCAACGGTGTTTGCCTAATGCTCTGAATTATCCCATGATGGAGGAGTATGACTTTAGAAACGACACTGTGAGTTGCTTCTAACCCTTACAACTGTAGCAAGTGTACCTACTATTTCACGTAATTATAACATGTTATAGTTCTTTGAGGACTACTGATTTACATTTGATAACGCAGGTCAATCCTGATCTGGAGGTGGAACTAAAGCCTCATGCACAACCACGTCCTTATCAAGAAAAGAGTCTTAGCAAGATGTTTGGAAATGGTATGTGATTGTGCTTTATTCTATGTTGCTGTCACTTTGCAATGGAGTATAGAACACAAATTTAGGTCTGCATGTAATGTTATCCATGCTTGTCATTTCAGGTAGAGCACGTTCCGGTATCATTGTGCTGCCTTGTGGTGCCGGAAAGTCTTTAGTTGGTGTTTCTGCAGCCTGTAGAATAAGAAAAAGTTGCCTTTGTTTAGCTACAAATGCCGTGTCTGTGGATCAATGGGCTTTCCAGTTTAAACTGTGGTCAACCATTAGAGAAGAGCAAATTTGTCGATTCACATCTGATAGCAAAGAAAGATTCCGGGGCAATGCTGGGGTGGTGGTGACAACGTATAATATGATTGCTTTTGGTGGCAAACGTTCTGAAGAAGCTGAAAAGATCATTGAAGAAATAAGAAACCGGGAGTGGGGGTTGCTTCTCATGGATGAGGTAAATTCATACTTGTGCAAGGATTGCTTTTATTTGTTTGGTTTAAATTTTAAGTTCCACTATGTTCTATGTTTATCTATGGTTACTCATCCTTCAACATTTTAGGTGCATGTTGTCCCTGCTCACATGTTTCGGAAGGTCATCAGTCTGACAAAATCTCACTGCAAACTTGGGCTTACTGGTTTGTGCTATAAAAAGAATAGCTCTAAGCACAATATAACTTAATAGGATTTGTTATTCACGTGTATTTGTTGGAAAGTGAAGGGGAATTTATTTGACTTTTACTGCATTGCAGCAACACTTGTTAGAGAGGATGAGAGGATCACAGATTTGAACTTCCTCATCGGTCCAAAGTTGTATGAAGCAAATTGGTTGGATTTAGTGAAAGGAGGGTTTATTGCAAATGTCCAATGTGCAGAAGTCTGGTGTCCAATGACAAAGGAGTTCTTTGCTGAATATTTGAAGAAAGAAAATTCAAAGAAGAAGCAGGTTTGTTGGGTTGAGGAAATATCTATTTCTGCATATCAAATATATATACTGTGTTTTTGTTTCTTTTCTTTTCTTCTTCCTCACTCTCTCTCTCTCTCTCTCTCTCTCTCTCTCTCTTCGTGAAATAATTGGAACCTCTATAGCTGTGGCTAATTTTTTAATGCCATTGCTAATTTGCATTGCATAAATGATAATTGTCTAACTAGAAGGAGACGATTTATTTCGTGCGTGGGTTTACTTAGAAAAGCAAGTCACCAGAATGTTTTGCCTAAAATAGAATTTTTTTTTACCCATAAATAGTACTAAAATAATATTTCTTGTTCGTTTATTATTATGTAATAGGCCTGCTTCTTCTTACTTCTTTTCTTTTGTTATTTTCCAGGCACTTTATGTGATGAACCCTAATAAATTTAGGGCTTGTGAGTTTCTTATTCAGTTTCACGAACAGCAACGAGGTGATAAGATCATTGTTTTTGCTGACAATCTTTTTGCACTCACTGAGTATGCAATGAAGCTTCGGAAACCAATGATCTATGGTGCCACCAGGTTTGTGTGATGCTACAAGAGATTTGATATACTTTTTCTATTTTTGCAATGCTATGATGGTTGCTTGGTCATTTTCAGCCATCCTGAAAGAACCAAAATCCTTGAAGCATTCAAAACTAGTCGAGATGTTAACACTGTCTTCCTCTCAAAGGTATACTACTGAATATCTTTTTAACCCATTTTTGTCATAGTTGAGAGCGTGTTAATTCTATTGGCTACATTGTCTATTCTGGTGGAATGATCGAGTTTCGTAGTTATGTATGTGCTGTTGAAATTGATGTTTGACTTCGACTAAAATTATAAAGGGCATGTGCTAAAATGTTAATGATGTACTTTCTGACAACATCGGTTTAAACAAGGGACTATAGGAACTATTATCTTAAACGTTATTGATATCATGATATGATAATGATCCTACTTCACACTAACGAGGTCCAGTTTATTACTTGATGGAAGTAAATTTTATTTGGTATTTACAGGTGGGAGATAATTCTATAGATATTCCTGAGGCAAATGTGATTATTCAGATTTCATCACATGCTGGTTCAAGGCGTCAAGAAGCCCAGCGTCTGGGACGTATTCTCAGGGCCAAGGTATGTTCTTTAGTTGGCTGTGCGTCTTTTATTTTGTTTATTAATGTTATGACCAGTCAATTGATGGATAAAGAGAGCTTGTTTGAGGTGAAGTTTTCGTAAAAATCATATTTCTCCAAATCCCTTTTTCAACCATACTTTTTTATTGATGTGACAATTTTTTCATATTGTTAATAACTTTTTTTCACTTTTCAATCACATATTCAAAAATCATTTTTTGAAATCTCTCTCAAACATACTCATTGGTATAGACGTATAGTTATGGTTGGTGTTAATCTGGTCATCATCAATGGCGAGCTAACATATTTCAGAAAGAAAAATTTTAAATTTCATAAATATCTGCCATATGTCAGCCCACTACTGGTGTTGATTGAGCATATTAGTATCTAACCACAGTGGGTAGGTAATCATTTTCTAATGTTTGTATGTGAATTTGGTAAATATAATGCCATATAAGGTGAAATTTCTTGTGCATAATGCTCCCACGGTAGCTCATCGTCAAGTTCGTTTCTTGGATTAACAGGGAAAGCCTCAGGACAGGATGGCAGGGGGCAAGGAGGAGTACAATGCATTTTTCTACTCCCTTGTGTCCACAGACACCCAGGTTTGCAAGTTTCTGCTTTTCACATTCTGTTCTAAAGTTTGCGTATTGCTGGGATTGGTTTTGCTTAGCTGTGCACCATTTGAATGCAGGAAATGTTCTACTCAACTAAAAGGCAGCAGTTTTTGATTGATCAAGGTTATAGCTTTAAGGTACAAAGCCCTCTCGCTTATGTTGAGATTTAGTGTGTAGTTTGGTAAACTTTTATTTTGCTACAATGCAACTTTCTATGTTGAAATGGTGTCGGCCTGGCAGGTATGACAGAATGTTTTGATAATGATAAGTTTGTGCGATGTGAGTAGAGGAGGTTTAGAATATGTCTGGGAGAGATTTTTGACAAGTTGATTTCTGAGTGTGGTTAAGATGTTATTCACTTGTACTCCTCGTCTTGTTTTCAGGTAATCACAGGCTTGCCACCTCCAGATTCAGGCGCCACCTTGAATTACTCCAGTCTGGACGAGCAGCTGGCACTACTTGGAAAGGTTTGTATTCGCTTTCTCACATTTTCTCTTTCGAGAGAAAACTTCCGCAACTATAAAGGCCTCCCCAGAAATTAAGAAACCCTTTTGTTTCATTATATGACAGGTGCTGAGTGCGGGTGACGACCAAGTCGGTTTGGAGCAACTAGAAGAAGACGCAGATGACATTGCCCTCCAAAAAGCACGTCGCTCAGTCGGGTCAATGAGTGCAATGTCAGGTGCAAGTGGAATGGTATACATGGAATACAGGTGTGTATCTTTATTTCGCTAATAATTATGTTTTAAAATGAATAGTGGTGTATATAGATTATAAATGTGTGGTTAATATTAAAGTTAAGACTTTCGTTGAGCAATAGAAGTTAATTTTTGGTTGAAAAGAAGTTAAAATAACTTCTACCACTTGATGATATTTTAAACAACTACTCACTTTTATCCAAAAATTTCATCCTCTCCATTATTGTTCATCTTAATTCAACTTTAAAAGTTAGTTCTTCACTTCTTGAAGAATTCTTTTCGCTGAAAATTTTGAAATTATCGTGTTTAAGCACCGGGCAGAAGAAGCACCATGGACAGACAAAAAGCAAGCCCAAGGACCCGACTAAGCGACACCATCTCTTCAAGAAACGTTTTGCTTCTTAACTCCTCCATTTTCTACACTTCCAGTCTACCTAGTTATATTATAGTTTCTAAAGAGATTTAGGACTAACTTGTTATAGTTTTGACTGTAGTCTGCTGTAACTCTGACGTAAATGTGTATATATGTATGTTGGTTTTTCTAGTGCAAAGAAGTATATAGTAGGTGTCCATCAAGATTCCCTTATGTTTGGTTTTTTTTTATTCCAACGTTTCAATTTTCAGTTTTGAGTTTTAAATTTATTTGCAATTTTCTATTTTTAGATGGAGAGGACAATGGTATGTTTTTGGCATTATTGGCATGAAAAATTTTGCTTCAAGTTTCTTTATAATATCTTGTTTCTTTATGATATCTTTTCTTTATATTTTAACCATGTCTTCATCGTATGGGAAAATCGAGAATTGCCTTCCATGATATGAATACTTTTATATAGACGTTGAAAATTGATATTTTTAAGCGATGTTTTGTTGTGTCATTGATATACTGTAAGATAAGAAGGGGTGTGTATCTACTTTCTCACTTAACCCATATAAGGAAATCAAAATAAATATCAGAATCACGTATAGTAAGGAATGTGAAAACGAATATGCTGATTAATTAATTATTAAAAAAACTTGGTTTTATGTGTGTGTGTGATTGTTTAATTAAAAAAATTAAGTGTGTAAAAAAACGTAATTAGGCTAGAAGAACGTGTGTATACTTTCTCACTTAACCCATATAAGGAAATCAAAATAAATATAAGAATCACGTATAGTGGGGAATGTGAAAACGAATAAGCTGATTAATTAATTATTAAAAAAACTTCGTTATATGCGTGTGTGTGTGTGTGATTGTTAATTAAAAAAAATTAAGTGTGTAAAAAACGTAATTAGGCTAGAAGACGATCACAGAATAGAAGATCATGATAGATTAGGATAATAATACTGAAGAATTGAAAACAGGCAAAAAAGGAAATAAAAAATAAAAATTTGAAAAGAAATAGATTATTGCTTGAGAGACAATAATTGAAGACAAATTCAATCCAAATCAAGTCTCTCACTTGATTTAAACTTATGAATAGATTGTACAATTGTTTAAAGGATAGATTAGGAGATTTCGGTTGTTTAACTATTGTAAATAACTTATTATTAATTATTAAATATTAAATAATATCTATAGAGAATGGTAAAGAGATAAATAAAAAAATTAATGATAAAAGGATAAATATGTAAATGAAATAAATATAATTGCTGTGTCATGAGTGGGAAAAAATATTCCAAAAAATTCAAATAAGCCAATATAACTTAATTTTCATGCGCAGGAAAAAGTGGCTCCAACTAAATTCAAAAATTTTATATCTATTTATTAATATATATATATATTTTGACCCACTTTGTAAACTTTGACATAAAATATTTATGTATTGGTTGAAATGTTGAATGATGTATCGTTTCTATCTATCAATTGTCGTGTGAATCGAATCCTTTCTTTGTTGGAAAGAGCTTATGCTGTTAGAGGGTTCGGTTCGGGTGAAAAAAGATTTCGGTTGCAGGGAATTGACAAAGTGGGCCGGGTCGCGTGAGATCCGTGAGAGGAAACCGGATACCGTGTAACAACCATCCATTATCCATAATAATAATAATAATAATAATAATAATAAATACACTTCATCTCTCTACATCTCTCCCCACTTCCGTAAATCTACATTTCTGTACCCTTGTCAGATGATTCTATCCCTCTTCTTACCCCTTCTCTCTACTTCTCCTCATCCCTTCTCTTTTTCATATTTCCATATGGTGTATTCTGTTCTTTCTGGAATTTGTGGATTTCTAAGAACATCCATGTCCACCTATGTTTTCTTTCATAAAGAACGTGCGATGCATATTGGGCCAAATGTGTGCAAGCTAACATAAATAAAGTTTATAGTGAAATATCGAAGCTTGCGAAAGCTTATAAACCACCAACCTATTATTCGACTTGAGGCTGTGTAAAGACATTGTAGAAACAAATTGAATTCCTAGAGAGTCAACATTAAATGCTAGGGCTGAGAAGTCATTATTTGTGAAATAGTAACCTTTCAAATGCATCATAGAATGATGTAGCAGTAGGCCATTTATGAAAGAATGTCATCATAATGTAATTTGATAGAGGCTAACAGTTAAATATTTCACAATTTTATCAGAGTGAAAGGAAGGAGATATCACTAAACAATGAATTTTCACAAAATCTCCGAATTGACAGTAGATTTAACAACAGATTCTAGAAAGCAAACCAAAACAGCAAATCAAATCAAGCAGGCAATACTTATGGCATTTCAACCTTTCGTCTATGAAATTGAATTCTCAAAAATGAAGCAATCGGGAGTTGAATGGAATAAATAATACCCTGATCTAGGGTATGGAATAAGCCAAGACTACTTTGAAAATCCAATTACATAAATAGGCTTAAAATTGGAATTGGAATAATAATAATATAAACAAAGTAGTTGCATGTAGAGCTATCAATTGGTATTCTTAAAAAGACAGCACAGAATCCAAAAATAGAGAGGCCAAGATGCTTTATATATACTAAACACCGTTTCCTTAACCCGAAGCAGTGGAGGAAGTGGTATCCATTCCGTTCACAAAAGGATTAGGAAAAAAATGTAGTTTCTTCAGTGGCTAGTCCTGCTTCGATATGAGTTTCTTCTTTGCTTTGTTCTTTCACCTTTTTTAGACTCATGATGTTGGAGTTATCATTGCCCTACGGGTGTAATGGCTTTTCATGTTCTCTAGATGCTCCACAAACTTGAACATTGTCAAATACATATTCATACCCAGCAGCATCTGGCAAGAAAAAATTAGCATAAAAAATTACTACTGACATACGGCACTCAGGTTCAAGCAAAGGACGGAGGTATTGTGTAGGGCGACCCAGGGACTATATACATCCATTTAACTCAATTTTAAAATAATCTGTCATCACAACAAAGGCTAATTACCAGGAGCAAGAATACCCCCCTCGGGGGCGGACATAACAACTCTATGGCGTAGTAGTTTGTAACTAAACCAGAAACAAAAATAAACACAGAAATAGTTGATCAGCAACTTCAAGTGTATTTCAATGGGAACGATAATAGTCTTTAAAAAATTATTTGAACAACAAATGACTAATTATTTAAAAGAAAATTAATATTGCATATTCAAGTTTTTTCCCCATAAATTTATTTTAATGACCCTTTCAAGTTCTAGATACATCACCATTGATTACAGCTGGTAAAGCGGCCAAAAGACGCGATTAACAGATTATGGAGTAACCATGGACCTTGCATAACTATTACCATGATGGACACACAAATCGGGATCATAATCATCAATTTGGAGAAAAGGCTCCGTAAGAGCTAATGGGAAATAAATTCAATGGAAAAATGGTTCTTTTGTTGTGAATGAAAACAAAAAATCAATTTCATTTTAAAGGTGGAAAGGATTCGAAAATGTCCTACTTGCCAGTGAATTTCGTTATGGTTAAAATTCTTATACTAGTCACCAGGAAAACTGATATGGACCTGGAAAAATGACCTACTGATGAGTTGATACTGTCCTCAAGACAGGTTGCCACAAAGTACGCATGAAGCCTATTTCTGATTTCAGCAATTACTTCTTTGATTTTTGCCTGTACCTGGAAAATTCGACAAAAATGTAATCATTTATATGGATTCTGGAACAAGGAAAAGCATAGAGGAAGCATTAATAAACTCTGTACAGATCCTTTTTTCACAAAAGTTAAATAATTTATTGGCTAATTGTGATACTTCGTTAAATAATTTATTGGTTAATTGTGATACTTACTCCTTGTCTCATTAAAGAAAAACCGCTCCATCTGTAATAGTTTTTTCAAAGACCTATATAAACATAATCGCCTCCATGAGTATGTACAGATTTTTTGAGATTCCAACTAGAGCGCTCAAATAGGAAGAAGCAAATATAAGAACAAAGGAAAATCAAAGAAGATCAATAGAGATCATTGAATTAGATTCATGAACAAGGAGTGTGCGACTGAATTCAATCGCAGTAATCAGAAAGCGGAAGCACTGATGACTCTAGCAGGCAAATTTTGCATTGTTGATTGCAAGATGTATAATTTTATCAATGGTTTTGTTAGAGTGAAAATATGAAAGAAGTAGCCACTTACTTTGTCTGAGAAATTCCTGTTAGCCGCACGAAAATTCTACTCTAGACCTTCATCCTATGAAGGCATTAAAAACAACACAAATAATGGAGCACGATCTATATAAGTAGATACACAATCTCCCAACAATACCAAAAACATATAAGTATGCAAAATAATAATAATAATAAAAATGTAACTTCAACAGGGGGAAAAAAAAACTATCCCCATAAATATCACGAAGCACGTCATGTTTTCCACCATGGCCACCATTTTCTTGCATATGCAGAAGTCAAAATAAGAGTTATTTTCCATCGCCATAGGTTCAATCTAGGTTAAGAAAGAACGGATGTGCACTGAAACACGACATATTGAGAAGAGTATTGAACTGGACAACGCTATTGTATTAAAACTCGACCAATCTATCCATTTTCATTGAATATATATCCGAATAGTATTTTAAACCTCCAATCCATTTCACAAACACATTTCAGATTTAACCATCAGTAATCAAGACAGACAAATCAAACAATAGTAATATTTTTACAATAAATAGTTCCATAGCAGGTAAAAAAAAATATAATATGATGGAGTTGACTAAAGAAAATACCTTGAATTAGCTTCATATACAATAAACTATTGATATTATCTGGTATTCATATGAGAGATAGATAAATGCAAGTTCAAGAAAAAATGTAAAATTTAGAAATATCAAAGAAGTCCTCTAAGAAAATAAAAAAATGCTACCTGCTTGGGTAAGTTGAATCACAATATTCTTGAATTGACACTAAGATGAAAGAAAATCAACTATTAACAATTCCTAATAGTATAATCGAACTAAAGTAGAAGCATGAAACCAGATGACAAACTGAACATATTTTATATTAACTCACAATTTTTGTTCCCAATCATGCAAAAAGGGGAGAAATTACAGCATACGAAGGAAATCGAATGTCGACATTTTTTAGGAGAGAAGAGGCAGGAGAAAAACCTAAGTAAAAGACATAAAACATTTGTGAGACCATCAATTTACGGGGAAAATTCAACAGAAAAGCGCAAAAACCTTTCGAAGCAACACTTACGAAGATGAAGGTAATTGAGACACCAAGAATAGCAATCAATAAGCAGCAACACCCACTGGCCTTTTCGGAAGTCAACCCACAAACAAATAGCTGACCTTAAGGAGGGTCGCTGGTAACGGAGATGGCGTCGGAAGTGTTAGACGAAGGTAAGTTTAGACAAAAGCAAGTAAAGAACAGCAACTGAGAACCGAACCTGAAATCTATATTGTATCTCTTTACTGTGGATTGTAAAAAGTCTTCTGCCACTTCACCCATAAGTGATGCTAAGATTGTATCTGTGCTGTCGGACAATTCAACTTCGGCCCATCGATCTCTGAAGATAAAACACTATAACATAAAATCATAAGGGGAATGCTTCTCTCTAGTTAACTAAATGACAGAAAAATAATCAAAATAACATGATAAATGATCTGGATTATGAAAATACAAATAGGAAACTTACGAATGGATGAATGAGTAAGAACATCCAAGCAGCAGTGACATTAACATTACAGCTGAAATGAAGCGACCATCAATTCGTCATAGAAACTAAAGTACTTAACGAAAAAAATGAAAATATGACATACCAAATTTGATGTATAAAAATATTCTTCATAAACATGCTTAAACTAAACTCATGTTTCATTTCATTTCTATATTTTGGTTTTGATTTTATTTAAGGGTAAATGTTGGCATGGGAGATTTAATAAATATATGGGCAAATTGAGAACTTGTCGGCGGAAAAAAATCGTCTTACAAAATTTTCACCCATCACTCGCAAGTCTATCCTTCGAATCAGCTTCATGGTAACTTACTTCTTCAAATCATTTACGCCTACAACCAAGAATACGAGTAGAATATAAGCATCTGTGGGGAATAATAATAATAATAATAATAATAATGATGATGATGATGATGATGATGGACGACGACGACAACAGGTGGTCACACAGGCTATATAGATTAAGTTCCAAATTGCGAAACTGAAATTCGGTCATAACCATGCAAGGCCCCTCTTATATTTTCCATTCTTCACGTGGGCCCACATGCCCTGAGAGATTGCATTGGACTTGCTCCTCCAACAAAACAAATAATGAAACGATTGGGGGTTGTAAATCTGCCATAAAGAGTTCAGACAATTCTTAACATTTTGCAAAGCTGAAAATTGAAGGAAGATTTAATATTCAACGAAAATGAAAGACAACAAAATCCAATAGGTTTCTGGGGCATCCATCATTTCTGGTCAAACACTACCCAAAGATATTGTAATCTCTTTTCTTGTGAGTGATATACCCCCTACCCAGGCCACGCAGGGCATCCATGCTTTTTGGTCAAACACTACCCAAAGATATTGTAATCTCCTTTTTTTCTTTTGGTGAGTGATGTACCCTACCCTACCCAAGCCACCTCCACCCCTTACCCCCACCCCATGTGAGTGTTTATTTATCTTTAAGACCAAACCAATCCAATGAAAGGTGAAAACCTTCTCTCTTTGCTTTCTTGGTGCTTGAGTGCCCAGCAAACAATGCTTTAACCCAATCACACAAATCCAACAAAAAAGCATAAAAATTTCTTGCTTTTTGTACCCCTTTTTCCTTCCTCTTAAGTTATTTAGATCATCCAACGTCGATCAGTTCATGATTCTTGGTCTCAGTTTTGTTATTTCTACAGGACGAAAAAAATGGTGGGTTCCTCTTTTTTTTTTTCTTATTTTCCTGTCCATTTGTCTCATGTTTTTATGTAGATTTTCTGAACTGTTCTACACCCTTCCACGAGAGAACAACATCAGAAGTTGAAAAAGGAAAAAAATTAATAAAGAAGAATGAAAAAGGCAAACCTCGCAGCAACGGTAATCGGATTTGGGGAAAGAAAAGGTGGAAATCAGTAATCCCTCTACTAAACTGGTATAGCTAATATTTCAAAACCACCAAAAAAGGGAAAAAGAAGAGGAAGTAAAAATACAGATAACTTCATACCTCAAAGCGATGTTGAAGTTAAGTACTGCAGTTGAACTATAATCAGATTTGGCCAAAGAAAAGGTGGAAATCAGTAATCCTTCTACTAAACAGCTATAGCTAATATTTCAAAACCACCGAACAGGGGAAAAAGAAGAGGAAGTAAAAATACAGATAACTTCATACCTCAAAGCAATGTTGTAGTTAAGTACTGCAGTCGATTGCTTTAATAGCTGCTAGAAGACGCAATTAAGTAAGAACAGGTACTGTAAATGAGATAAACAGTTGCAAAACAACAAAAAAAAAAGGAATTAAAAAGAAAAACCTTGAAGGAACCCTAATTTCACAAGAGAGAGAGAATGAGACCTGCAGTCGGGAAACCCCATGACAGTCCATAAATTCGGCCATCAATCACATCTCTAACGGAGCCACCATGACAGAGATCGGAGATTGAAAGAGAGAGGGCAAGGATACCGCTTCTACTTCTAGGGTAAAAACCACGCTAACTTCATGTCGCTGGAATGTTGCGAAATTCGATTCCAACAAATACATCTTATTCATTAAGACTATAATTAATACGGCAACAGGAGATGCGAAGCACGGTGAATTGTTTATATTTCCAACAAAAGTGGAAATCAATGATAAGAAGATTAGGAGACGTTCGAATTCAAAAACTATTAGGAAGCAGAAGATAGGAAAGGAGATGTCCGAATTCAAAAAGATGGGAAAGGAGATGTTCGAATTAAAAAAGATTGGAAACGAGTAGATGGGAAAGGAAATGTTCGAGAAAAGTCTTTTTCTCAACTTTCTTAGAGAGGATTTTTATTTGGTGTCATACAGTATTGATGGAAAAGAATGGTTCGCGTTTAAAGATACCGTGAAAGAACAAGAAGATTCTATTGGATTGTTATACGATTCAAGTTATCACGAATTAGTCAAAATATGCAAGAGAGGAAAAACCGAGGTGCAAGTCGGAAAACATGCACCAGTGAATGCTATTCAGAACATATTTTTTGCAAGGAAATCTAAAGATACTACTTTCGAAGCAAGATCATTGATGAGTTTCGTTTTTATGATTTCAGAGGCGGTGAAATTTAAATGTCTTATGGATTTCGTAGCCAAGAATTTCGATATCAATAACGAGGAGAAAATCACATCGTAACTTTCAGGGATGGTAAATGTGGGCCATTCTATCATCTGAGTTGTTAGAGGAAATACCACCATCTAAGAACAAAGATGTGGAGAAAGCAAAAAAATATATTCAAGTACTTCTAAGACCAAAAAAATAAGGTATGCTATTCTTACGTTTTGGATCTTGTGCAAAAATTAGAATAACATATCTTATTTTTTTGGTTTTAGAAGTACTTGAACACATTTTTTTGCTTTCTCCACATTTGAATTCTTAAATTGTGGCATTTCCCCAACAGCTCAGATGATGCAGTGACCTACACATTCAACATCCCGAAAAACTTCGATGTGATTTTCTCCTCCTTATCGACATCGAAATTCTTGGCTACGAAATCCATAAGACATTTAGATCTCACCGCCTCTGAAATCATAAAGACGAAACTCATCAATGATCTTTCTTCAAAAGTAATACCTTTAAATTTCCTTACAAAAAATATGTTCTGAACAGAACAGCATTCACTAATGCACGTTTCCGACTTTCACCTCGGTTTTTCCTCACTTGCCCACTCTCACTAATTCGTGATAGCTTGAACCGTATAACAATTCAATAGAACCTTCTTGTTCTTTCACCGTATCTTTAAACGCTAACCACTCGTTTCCATCAACACCATATAACACCAAAGAAAAATTCTAAGAAAGTTGAGAAATAGACTTTCTCGAATACTTCATTTCCCATCTACTCATTTTCAATTTTCTTAAATTCAAACATCTCCATTCCCATCTTCTTGAATGCGAACATCTCTTTTCCCATCTTCTCCTTCCCGATCTTCTTGAATTCGAATATCCCCTTCCTCATCATTAATGTAAAGTACAACACTAAATAACCTCCCAACCTTCTTATCATTGATTTCCACTTTCGTTAGAAATATAAAAAATTCACTGTATTTCGTTCCTCTTGTTGCTGTATTAATTATTATAGTCTTAATGAGTAAGAAGTATAGGTTGGAGTCGAATTTCGCAACATCCCAAATGATATAAAAGTTATCATGGCTTTCACCCTAGAAATATAAGCAATATCCTTGCCCTTCCGCTTTTTATTCTTCCCACCAGGTGATATGAGAGTATGTAAACAGAAATGGGCTTGGTTTTTCTTAAAAATGATATAGGGCTTCTCCCGTATCTGTTGAACATGATAGATAGAAAAGTAAAAAATAGTGATTTTAGTAATAATAGTTATATATTTAAGTTTATTGAGGGTATGCATGATATGACATGTTAGGGTTTAAGGTTATTGAGTTGATTTAAGGATTAAACTAAGCTAAGCATATTAAGCCCTATTTTTGATTTATTTCAAGTCGGGAAATATAGATACAGATGGTGGTTGATCGATATTGAAGTAATTTGAAAGGATATGACTAAACTAATAAACTTTGCATACTATGAAAGGGGATTTGTACGGAAATAGCTTGAATTTCGTATTATAAGTGGTAATAAGAGTTTATTGAGCAAGCTCGAAAGTGAATGAGAAAGGTAAAGTGAATAAATCAAACAATTGGAGTTTGGGGGCATAATAAACTAAACACCACCTTGAGTTCACCACAAATAGATTTTAGCGAAAAATACATCACTAAGAGCATCTCCAACAAGCTCTTTATACATGAGATTCTCTCTATTCTCAAAAGTTCTAAAATTGCACTCCAACAAGCTCTTTAAATTAACAATTTAGTTTAAAAAGTGAATTTGACTCTCCAAATTTGGAGAGCCAAATTCATTCTCAGTATAATTGAATGACAATAATTCTCAAGGTCACATTTCTTGAACAACACGTTCAATAATTTATTCTATTGGTCATTAATATTTAAAGATATTGTTATTAATTAAAATTGAGACAAAATAATTAATTTTTCAAAGGAAGTAAAATAAGCTGTTAAAAATTTTCACTCTTTAAACTTAAATATGCTCTCTCTATTTAATGGAATATACTTTTTAAAAATAGAGAGGCTATTAGAGATGCTCTAAGAACATAATTATGTAAAATTATTTGTAGCTTTCTTACTCAACTAGAATGTAAGCGTAGTTGAACACAGCAAATATAACTTGATACCAAGTTCACAACATCATCTACAAACGAGCAACCCCGTGCACCAGCCAATCTGGAAGTGAACAATTTTTATAATTTTCGAATATATTCAGCACCTGCAAACAGTTGGCCATCTTTATGGAATGCAAGTTGCACACGCAAAAAATGACAATCCTCGATAGCCATTAGTTCATATGATCGTTGCACTCCCAAAGCCTACAATAAAATAAGCACAAGAACTCATATTTATATATAAAGCCATCAGGCACACCATTAAATACTAAAAAATGATTTAGACTTTAACAAAACAAAAATAATTGGCAACATGATGAAAAGTATTAATAAAAAAGAGCGAACAAAGAAATGAATTAGCAAGATGCTAGAGAGGGGAATATATGAAGCTAAAAGTAGCATGTGCTATTAATAATTAAAAAAAGCTTCACCAGGAGAATCGAGAAGAATGATTGGGAGACCCAATCACTAGCATGTAGAAATGAAAGACACAAACAGGAACTTGGAAAGTTTGAGTAAGAACATAGTATTCTGATGAAAATGTAATTGCCAAAATTGCAAGCTGATTACAGTGTATCACTCACACTTTTAAATCGCTTCTTATATGAGACTGAACCAGCTTCATAACTCTTAGCCAACGCCGCACGCAAAGGCTGGTTACATCATCAAAAATAATAATAATAATAATAATAATAATAATAATAATAATAATAATGTATGAGAAGGGGTGGAAACATTTTAAGGCACACGTTTTTTATTTTCAAATCGGCCCTAATATACTTGTGACTCTCCTTAAAAATCGCCAGGATGAGTAGTAAAACGAACAATCACCTCCACTTTGCCACCCCTAGTACAAAAAAAGGGTTCAAGTAACTCCTCATCATCTGTCATGTCACTTTCTTCGTTAGACTCAAGGGAATCCAACTCCTGAATAACATCTTTATCATTCTAGTGCCCAATTAAAGTAACAATAGGAAAAGCATCAAGCATCTTACTAATCCAGTTAGTTTGTTCAATATCATAATGACAGGATAGTATTTAATGGAAATGACCTGATCATTCTACACTCAATGAAAAAGAAAGAAAAGAAGATGTACATACTTCAGAACATTCAGAGGAAACCTCCAGAGGAGTCTTGTCTTCCTCGATTGAGCATTAGAAATCAAAATATAAATAAATCATCAGGAACCACATTAAGTTGTTCATATCATAAAAACAGCAAGAGTACTTAATGACTCGGGAAAGAAAAATGAAAGAAAAGAAGCTGTACATACTATAGTAAGTCCAGTACAGGTTCCTCTTTTCTTGGCATATGGAGCAGCTAATGCATCAGGCCCTGCTTTTCTCTTATATTCTGCAGAGGCCATGGTTGAAGACATTTCACTGTCAAGGACCAGAGGAGTTTTCACTTCCTGAAAATTCACTCATTCATTTAAACCTTTCAATTAAATGCAACTGATAGATAGATAAATAAATAGAACTTATTTATTTAAAAAAAAAAAAAAAAGAAAGAAAACTCAAACAGGGCAACAATCAAATTCTTGAACAACTAATCTAATGGCATAAACAACAGGCAGTACCTAAGGAAGCATCATCGCGGGGGAATTGAGGATCGTCGACATCACTTGAAGACGAAGAAAGAAACAAGGAGCATCAATCAATATACAGCTAAAGCAACAATTTACGAAAAATAGAAGAACTAACAATAATTTCAATTGCAAGAGAAAAATAATGATGAGAGAATTTATACTAGTATACCGCTTCTCTGCGATGGAATCCGACCGGAGGATGTGATTTTGAACACTTATTGGCAGCAAAATTAATTACCTATATCTACTTCCTTCGTCGTATTGCGTGAAGAAATCCACATCCACAGGCCCCTACACTAGAACATAGTGAGAAACCATTATATAAACATTTTGAGATATACAATGGCTCTCTAAGTGAGAACATTGTATTAACGTTATAGAGTACATCTTTAACAAGAGAAGTGAAAAACAAAAATCTTCGACATTTTCCACTTTTTCACTCAATCTTCCAACAGAAACTGCAGAATTTTATCTCTCAACTTAAGGAGAGTCGTGGAGATAATAGATGAACCTATTTTCAACTTTCTTTTGTATACTTCATCAACTACAAAAACCAGATTTCTCACCAAAGTCAATACACTGATAACATTGCTATAACCTCTAATTAGAATCTCCTGAAGGACCCAAAAAAAAAAAAAGAAAAAGAAAAATTGAAAGTATCCAACAAATTCACAGCCAATGCATACAACACCCTGATATCTGTAATTGTCAATATACTGATTCATTGATTCTTTTCTGGAGGGATCTAAGCTTGCTTTGCCCTTCTTCTTCTTAGTATCCAACAAATTCACAGCCAATGCATACAACACCCTGATATCTGTAATTGTCAATATACTGATTCATTCCCCCTCCCCCTCTCCCTCTCCCTCTTCTCCCTCTTCTTCTTCTTCTTCCATTAGAAAAAAATTGCATACATCCGAAACTTGAGCTATGAATTCTAACTTTCACTAAGAAACTATTGCCATAATAGTAAGTAACGCATACAGCTAGTTCGATTAGAAACTATGCGAATAATTAAGCAATTAGTACCTTTTTTGGTGGGTGTTCCTTTGCAAATGTCTTGAATTTCTCAGATTTTCAGTCATTGTATCTTTAATTTAAGAGCCTGCGGTGGGTATATATGAGTTTTTATTCTAAAATTTCTAAATTTTGGGGAAAGAGATAGAGGATTTTCAACCGGGAGTTTGGTTGCTCGCCTTTATTTGTCCGCGGCAGTAGGAGGTTGGCAATGATGTCCGGTGAAGAAACGAACCTATGGTGAATTGTTCATGATGGAAGGCACATTTCGGAATTGAAGAGGAGAATTCCTGCTGATTTTGGTCTGACGTGTGAATCTTGTGATGATTTTGAGCGAGAAAGTGTTTGGAATAGCGTAGGGTTTTGTTCAGTGAGGACAGACGCAAGTGATTTTTTGGGGCACTGGCAGAGGAGCCGACCTCCGGTCGGTGATGAATGCACACCTTCAATTCAATTGGAACGGTGATCCGTGATTCCGGCAGCAGCCGATTGAGAAGGATCTGGAAATAGGGTTTTTGTCTCAGAATCGAAATTTCTTGTGGCGAGTCATGTATCGTTGGGCCTTGGGCAGGTCCATGTGTCGTTGGGCCCGACTGGCAGCCGACTCGAAATTTGCCTTGGTCTACCTTGCTTTGCCTTTTGATGATAGGTGGTTAAGCGCTTAAAAATAAAAGGAAGTCTTAGGGCTTGTTCGGTTCCTCATTAGATTAGGGTAGAAAAATTCGTGTATGGAAATTTAACCATGAACCGAACAAGCCCTTATTATGTTGCTAGCACATCCATCAAATAATTATGTTGCTTTTCAAAAAATAAAAAAATAAAACAAAATCCACATAATTGTTTAAGAAATTTGATAGAGTTTTTCATGTATTTTAAAAAAATCTGCCCTATTAATATTCATAGCATAAATCCCAAACAATTTCATTTCAATATAGAATAACTATATATTATCCATAATTTTATTAATGGTACCAACAACACATAAAATAAATAAACAAAATAATTTTTTGAAATAGTCATTGAATTATTTAAAGAAGCAATCCAACTCGTCTATGTTTTACATCTCTTATTCATCACTTATTCCATCATTCCAAAACTTTCATTTTTTCGCGCACTATCGATTTTCTCTTTCACACGACCGATCTACATAAAAGAAAAAGCATTATTAGAAAATGAAGAGTATAAAATCTTAGTGAGTGCAAATATGAGACAATTACAATCATAAAGTACAAAGACTATTAATATGTTCGGTATAAACTCACCAATTTAGTATATTCAGTATATTGACATATTTTTTAAAACTCATCAATTTAGACGTTTATTTTAAATAATTTAAATTATATAGATTATTAATGCCTTAAATCTCAAGGATGTTATGTTGGCTTTATTAGATATCGAATGATTTGATATAAAATTTAAATTAATTTGGATAAGATAAATAAATTAAAATATATATTATTAGTACTTAAAGTAGATGACTTAATCGCGGATTTAGCAAATTAAATAAAATCTAAAGTGACAAAAATCGAAATAAAATAAATAATTTAAAGTAGCATATTTAATATTTATTTAGGAAACAAATATTTAACATAGTTAAAAGAAAATTAAAAAATTTTGATTGAGTCGTTTAATTCCAATCATTAATTGAACCGAGGACTAATTGTTTATAAATTACATAATTGTTCCACTCCCACCAAACCAATCCACAGTAGGCTGCAAATGGGTTTGTAAAACAAAAATTTATGTCTGATGGGCAAATATAGAGGTATAAAGCTCGATTGGTGGCTAAATGGCATATTCAAAATGATTGATTTAATTATAAAGAGACATTTAGTCCAGTTGCTAAACATACCACAGTCAGAACAGTGTTAGCTCTTGTAGCAATTAACAACTTCTCATTGTCTCAAATGGATGTTGACAATGCTTTCCTTAATGGTGATTTGCCTGAAGATGTCTATAAAGAGATTCCTTGGTTATCAGATTCAGGGAAAGATAGATGGACATGGTAAATCTGTTAACCCCTCTAATAGAAGACTTGTTTGCAAGCTAAAGAAATCCCTTTATGCCTTGAAACAAACCTCAAGGCAATGGAATAGGGTGTTAGGATGTATGTTTTTATGTGATTTGATGTGATATAGGAGAGAGAATAAGTGGAATTGAATGGTGGAGATTTGTGTAGTACAGGTAGGTCCCACGAGATTTGTGTGTAAAAATGTGTTAAAACTTGTAGAAGAACAAGCACTAAGTTCACATAATGTATGAAGAAATGAAGATTTATTCAATCTAGAGTAGACTACTCATTGTTTGTCAGAGGAATTGGAGATGAATTCTTACCTTTATTACTCTATGTAGGTGCTATAATCATAGTTGGAGCTCAATAGGAATAACATATGTCAGAGAAGTTTGCACTAGAGCTACTAGAAGAATACGAATATCTTGGAGCCAAGCCCTATAAAACCCCCATGGAAATGAATCATGAGCTTGTGAATTTTGAGGAAGAAATGCTAGAAGAGCCAACACTTAATAGGCAGTTGGTTGGAAAGTTATTGTATCTTAGCATAACTAGACATGATATCAGTTACTTAGTGGGGATTCTATCTCAGTTTATGGAAAAGCCTACTAGCAGACATCTAGATGCAGTATACAGAGTTCGAGGTACATTAAAAAAGCACCTGGGCAGGGAATCTTCCCATCATCAAACTTAGAACTGAAGGTAAAAGCATATGCAGATAGTGACTGGGCTGGTCACCCAGAAACTAGGAAGTCCATCACTAGATTTTGTGTATTCATTGGAGACTCTCCTGTAAGTTGGAAATCAAAAAAGCAATCTACCACTTCAGAAAGCTCCACTGAGGTAGAGTATGGAACTACGGCGAGCACAGTGCCAGAAGTTACGTGGAATAGCTATCTGTTGAGGGACTTAAAGATCAATTTTGCTTGGCCCATTAAACTGAAATGTGACAACCTTCTCCTATACACATTTCCAAGAACCTAGTCTTTCACGAAAGGACAAAACATATTGAGGTAGATTGTCATAATATAAGAAAAAAGGTCTTGGAAGGAGAGGTAAAACTGGAGCACATTTCCACCAGAGATCAGCCAACTAATATATTCACAAAAGGCTTAGGAACAAACCAGTTTTACAAGCTACTTAGCAAGATTAGCATAAACAACATCGTGCTAATCTTGAGGGGAAGTGTCAATATATGGTCAAAGCCATACTCGTGTGCAAGACAGAAGAAGGCTAGCTAGCATTAGTTAAGCTTTGGTTAGTTAGTTAGAAATGTAGGGCATGTTTGATTCACAGCAAATTTTGAATAAGTTTTGTTTGCTCGAATTGCGTGTAGATTGTGTGGTTGAAAATGGAAGATAATGTATTAAAAAATAAAAAGTAATTTAGGTGTGGTTGAAATGGATAAGAGAAATTTTTTTTCAAGTTTATTGTGAATCAAACATACTTGTAGTTAGACTGTTAACTTTCTGTAATTGGCATATGTAATTATATATACCCTTATACAATGTATCCCCAAAATTCAGTTAATCAATGCCAGAAATTTCTTTACTTCTCTGTTCTTTTTCAAATTAACAGAAAACTCTGTTGTTCTTCATGAGGTAGAACAATCCGAGTTTTATACTTGATTTGAGACAATGGTTTGTATTTTGTAATATACTTGGCTGTGTGGGCCTTTGTCACATTTTACACACATTGTCTTGGCGCAAATATTGTATGCATACTTCTTAAAATTTTAGCTATGTGTAAAGGATAAAGGATTTTTATAAGAAGATAAATATATTTCTTATAAACAAATGAACATCCGAAGGTGGAGACAGGGGTGGGCCAAGATCACCCCAAATCTGGTCCAATTTGAGAAAATGGGGATCTATTTTCCAAAATTTTCATTTGTAGTTGACATTATATATAAACAAATGTTGAACCAATCACCATCTTGTGTCCATGGCTTAGTGGTAAAATTTGGTGTTGGGATTGAAGGACACACGGGTTTGAGTCCTCGTGGCTAGTTTTCCATTTCGTTGTTTTTTCCCATTTTGTTGTTTTGCCTTTTCAAATCTATATTTCTATATATTAATAAAATGAGATCATTTTCCCGCCAAAAGTTTCATTTTTATGAATTAAAAAAATAAAATTTAATTGTAAAAGGATAATCACAAATTTACAACTCAATCTCTCCTTCCTCTTCTAGAATTCGAACTCTTATATATCTCCCATATAATATGAGGTAATTTTTCAGCGAAAAGTTTCATTTTCTGAATTAAAAAAATAAAATTTAATTGTAAAATCACACTTCGGATGATCACAAATCTGCAACTCAATCTTTCATTCCTCTTCTAGAATTCGAACTTTTATATATCTCCCCGTGCAACGCACGGGAGAAAATACTAGTTACTTATAAAAACTATACAATTCCTAACATTATTTTAATTTTTTTACTTTCTTTAATTCCTCAAAGAATTACAGGGTGTTAGTGTATGTGTATTTATGACTATTTATGAGTTTTGATGTGAAATAGAATAGAAAATGAGTGGGATTGAGTGGTGGAGATTTGTGTAGTACAGTGGGTCCTAGAAAATATGTGGATATAATTGGTTTGACTTTAGATAAGAATCAGTTAAAATGTGTAAAAATTTGTTAAAAGTTGTAAAAGAACGAGAGCTTATATAATTCTTAACATTATTATTCCATTTTATATTTTTTTTACTTTCTTTAATTCCTCATATAATTCCTAACATTGTTAAATTTGTCATGCCAAGTTTAATAGAGAAAAAATAGAGAAGAAAAAAATAAAACAAAAAACAAAAAACAAGTGACAAGAAATTTCGTCGACCTTACAAAACACTATATTTTTAATCCAATATTTTGAACCTTTTATTTATTTATTTATTATTATTTTTTATGCTTCTTTTTATTTTCTATTGACGCTATTGCAATAATTTTTCAAATATCATTTTCTCAAAATTTGTCAACGAGCAAGTTGCAACTAAAATTTTCAAAAGTATATATATTCGTGATTGAGAAAATTTCCTTCCAACATTCTTCAAAGATTTTCATATTATCAAATAAAATACATTACGAACAATAGTTTAGGGCATGAATAAACTTCAAATACCAAAATAATTTGATATTTTTGTAGATAGTCTCGTGAATCAAACACACCCTAACTTGTTTGTTGATAGATCACAAGATGTGCCTTAACAACAAGGCTCAACGGACGTGTAGAACCGACGTTTGAGTCTAGTTGGTGCTTCGTTAAACAAAAAAAAAAAGATGTGCCTTAACAATTCTTGCTTAATTATCCCAACAACGAGCACATAAAGCCTTGGGATGATTCACTGAGTTTCATTCTTTTGACATGTATATCGTACGTGTAGTATAATATGAAGCTCTACAAGTGAGCCACTTCTGTTTTTACCTCCTTTTTTTTCCCCCCAGATTATCAAAGTGATGCTTACAATTTAGTGTACAACAATGTGTTGTCGAGACAATTTAGGATATAATTTGTGCATAGTTAATAATCTTGATTCCATGTATCCAGATTAAGGATAATGTTAGGAGTACACACAATTAGCATACTACACAAATGCTACACTCTAATAGAGTGTGGGTCCCCCATATTCAAGGGGATAGAATGGTAATTTTGTACCACACTCTATTAAAGTGTGGTATTTGTGTGATATGCTAGTTGTGTATACAACTAGCATTATCCATTTTTTATTGCTACTATATTTCTCTAAATCAAGTCCGGTGAATTTTGAGAGGGTCCGGGTGTTGTAGTGGTAACAACTCGATCGAACCTCGGGGTAAGCCCGAGTTCAATTCTCGCCCAGCCCCTAAAAATGGCTTTGTACTTGTGGATTTCGTTCCAACCCCTTCCCCCCCCCCAAAATCCGGTGAATTTTATTTTATTTTTATTTTTTTCCCTGTGCGTATTAGCCTGGGCAATAATGCTCATATATAGAAGTGGATGCTACGATATTATGATAAAATATAATAAGCGATGAAATAAATTTTTTTGTCCAAAGAATGTTATTTAAAATAGGCAGTGCTTAATTTTATTTTATAGAAACAATTAATTACGTTAATTATTATGCAATGAACTTTTGATAAAAAAAAAAAAATGGAAATGAATTCTGGTTGATCCAAGAATTGAATTGTTTTTTCTTAAAACAAAATTGCAATATACTATGCAAATCGTCTTCCAAATCACACAACGACTCTAATTTGTAATAAAATCAATCCCTCTAAATTACAAACCAGACAAACCTTCTCACATTTCGAATTGCGTAAAGGAAGAAAGTAACTCGTAGATTTATAAATTTTGAATACTTCACTTAGATGAATTACGTAAATAGTGGAGGACACAATCAATGAAAATCAAAATAAATTAGATGTCAGTGGGGTCTATGAGTACAATGTCTGTTGAAGAATTGTGGGTAAATTATCAAAGAAATAATTCCAAGGCACGTTACGTCGTTATCTTTTAAGAGACGTTTCTCCCCTTTTCCAACGTCACTTCGAGCTCGAGAAAATCTCTGTCGGATACAATGGAGTTCTTTGTTTGATTCAAACAGTGACCCGTTTGATCAAATCGAAGAGAAAACTCGGAAAGAAAACTGATGAAACCAATGCAGATTGTATGAATGCGTGATGTTATGAATTCGGATGATTTCAAATGACCAAAAATGAAGTATATATATAAGCGTAGTTATGTCTGTTGGGAAGGGACACACCTCTTCAAACGGATAGAGGTGTCTTTCAAATGAAGCGGTGTGTTTGGTAATTATATAGACATAACTTTTCGAATGAACAACCCTTCACTCAGCAATCGAAATTTCTATATCCCTGCGAGGGGGTGCTGCCCCTCGACCCCCATCGCGGAGTGGCAAACAAACGCGTCGGCGGCAAGTCATTTGCAACTAAACCGAATTAAAATAATTCAAGAAAATATCTAACAATGTCACTTGCCAATGGAATGGCATACATGGAACACGTGTGTATTTTTATATTTTGCTAATAATTATTTTTTTAAAATGGATAGTGGTGTATATAGATTATAAATGTGTGGTTAATATTGAAGTTAAGCTTTTGTTGAGTAATAGAAATTAATTTTTGGTCGAAAAGAAATTAAAATAACTTCTGCTACTCGCTGATATTTTAAACAACTACTCACTTTTATCCAAAAATTTCATCCCCTCCATTATTGTTCATCTTAATTCAACTTAAAGAGTTAGTTCTTGACTTCTGGAGGAATTCTTTTCGCTGAAAATTTTGAAATTATTATCTTAATTCAACTTAAAGAGTTAGTTCTTGACTTCTGGAGGAATTCTTTTCGCTGAAAATTTTGAAATTATTATGTTTACAGCACCGGGCAGCAGAAGAACCATGGACAGACAAAAAGCAAGCTCAAGGACCCGACTAAGAGACACCATCTCTTCAAGAAACGTTTTGCTTCTTAACTCCTCAATTTTCAACACTTCTAGTCTACCTAGTTATATTATAGTTTCTAAAGTGATTTAGGACTAACTTGTTACAGTTTTAAGTGTAGTTTGTTGTAACTCTGACGTTAATGTGTATCAAGAATGTTCAAGCACCATCGAGCGTTCTGTATCTTACGAACGCTCGTGCCATTTTGATGACCCGTTCGACCTCCATTTTGAAATCCGGGACCAGATCTAGAATCAGCAAGGCGAGAATGAGTTCCAGGAATTTTCTAAATTTTTTCCGGCGACTCCGTAGTGGCCGTGACCGCCGGTCAAAGTTTTGACAATATTTTTGGCCAAAAATATGCCAAAACTTTGACCGATGGTTACGGCGGCTATGGTGTCGCCGGAAAAAATTTAGAAAATTCATGGCACTCCCCCTCGCCATGCTGATTCCAGATCTGATTCCGGATTTCAAAACGGAGGTCGAACGGGTCATTAAAATGACCCGAGCGTTCCATACAAAAATCGCTCGATGGGACCGGAACGTTCCTGTAATGTGTATATATGTATGTTGGTTTTTCTAGTGCAAAGAAGGATATAGTAGCTATCCATCAAGATTCTCCGATGTTTGGTTTTTTTATTCCAAAGTTTCAATTTTTAGTTTTGAGTTTCAAATTTATTTACAATTTTCTATTTTTAGATGGAGAGGACAATGGTATGTTTTTGGCATTATTGGTGTTATAGAAAATATTAGATTGCAAGTGCACCATATAGCCAAACAAGTAGTAAAGTGGATTTTTAGTCCGGATTTTATCTAAAATTGATCTCAACGAGAGTGGATAAAGATATCAAAAAATATAAATTTCAATTATTAGAAAAAATTAAAACAACTAAGAAACAAATCACGAAATTGAAAAGATTGGTTTATTTAATGAATAACGAAGTTGGGAATCCCAAATTATCTATACTTATTCTATTTGATTTTGCCTCTCAAATCTTATTCTATAGTTGTGCTAGATTGAATTCGTAAAATTGAGTTAATTTGCCTCTCTCGGGTTCAAATTAATCCTACATAATCAAGTCAATTACCTTATTTCTATGTACAGTTTGAATCGACCTTAATTATATGCAATAAAGTACGTAGGAATTCATAAGAGATCTCAACAATTATAAAAATATCTCTATCTTTTATGTAGATTGCCAAATTTTACAATGTAGTCTTAATAAATAACTCACCTCTCAATTTGTTATTATTCACAAATCAATGAATTAGCTGCCAAGTAATTCATGCATTAAGAAAAAGATGTAAAATTAACACATGGGAATAAAAAAACCCAAAATTTGAGAATGGAAATCAAATATTCAAACTATATTACATCGTTCATCCCAATAAAAAAAATTAGCCATGCATATTAAAAATAAAGTAAATTACAAGAATAATAGAGTTTATCACCAGATTATAATGATTAATTTGAAAGATGAAGCCTTACACCAAGATCTCCACCCCGAATCTTCAAATCTTGAATCTTCAAATTAATTTCTTAAAATTCCCTTTTGTGATTCTCTGTATTTTTTTCTTGTGAAATGATGTTTCAATTGGGGCTCAACCCTCCTCTAAATAAGTTTCCAAAAAACCCAAAATTTGTGCATAATAACCACCTAAAATAGAGTTCGAATCAAATAAGGAAATCTTGAATCGCGCTACGTGCACCCGCATGTGATAGGCGTGCTCCCGCATGGGACATTTAGATGCCCCCGTGCGCCAGCACGGGTTTTTCAATTTTTTCAGATTTTTTTTTTTTTGCATAATCTTCTGTTTTGGTCGCCGAACTACAAAGGAAGCCCCAAAGTGATCCTAAATGGCACATTTTCATTATTTCTTGAGACCTAATACAAAATTAAATGGAATTAACTTAAATACAACTCTAAACATCAACAAACACGCATTAATATACAATTTTAAGCGAATTAAACATAAGAAATAAATACTTATCAATTGGCATGGAAAAATTTGCTTCAAGTTTCTTTATAATATCTCCTCTTTATATTTTAACCATGTCTTTATCATTTTGGACAAATGGAGAATTGCCTTCATGATATGAATAATTTTATATAGACGTTGAAAATTGATATTTTTAAGTGATGTGTTGTAGTGTCATTGATCTACTGTAAGATAAGGAGGTGTTTATGTACTTTATCACTTAACCCATATTAGGTTTGGTTCGAAATTTGTACGCATTTTTTTGAGGTGATAGGGAATAATTTTAAATGATTTTTTTAAATGTATTTTAATGTGAAAAAAGAGAGAGAATAAGTGGAGTTGAATTGTTGAGATTTGTGTAGTACATGTAGGTTCCACGAGATATGTGGATGTGATTGGTTTGACCAAGAGAAAGAATGAATAAAAAAATAGTAAAAATTGTTCCCTATATTCATTCTTTTTAGGTCTTGTTCTTTCCCCAATATTTCTTCTCTAACTTCCATTAATTTTTTCTCTATCACTATTTTCAACCACTCATACAATTACTTTATATTATATTTAATATATTTTCCTCAATTTTCAACCACATATCTAACACGTTGTTTGAGTAAATCTACACTATCAATCTACAAGGTGCAAAGAACAGGCAATTAAATTCGTGGGATCAATGTATTACATAAATTTCTACCATTCAATCTTATTCATCCTCTCTCCTATTTTATATAAAAATCCATAAAAATTTCAATCCTAAACATTTTTCCTTTCAATAAACATATACTATCTTATTTGTCATATCACTTGGAACAATTAATTTCAAATGTCAATTATTAAATTATATTTATTGGATTAAAGGTTTGTTTGATAGAGATTATAGAAAATTGATTTTTATTTGTGTTGCAAAAGTGAAGAATTTTTTTTTTAAATGTTAAAAAATTATCAACTGAGTGAAGGAATTGATCCGTCGGAAGGAATTACAGTACCTATAGCGATTAATTTCTGAATTTCAGAATTTATGAGGTTGGGGAATTTCTTTTCCGTCACTGTGAATATATTTCAGCTCACACTGCAAAACAATTGTGGATAGGATTAGCCCAGTCGCAAAGCAATCCATCTCCGCTACTCCCAACTGCCATCGCGACACTACCAAATAACTCCACAGAAAACCTGAAAATTCCTCAGATTAACTGTGAAAATGGAGGTGTGCATGTCGTTGAATTCGATGGCGAGAGTGCCGTTATCAAACTCCAAACCGCTCGAAGATATACGTGTAAGAAGCCCGCTTTTCTCTACCAGAACGACGACGTCTCGGAAGATGTACGGGGTGAAGGAGCGGCGATTGTTGGTGGTTGAGGCAAAGGGAAAGAAAGGAATGGCGGCTCGACAGTTCCAGCGTTCGACGCCGTCGCCGACTTTGCCAAAGATTGAAGACGATGGGAATCCTAAATTTGTTGTGTTCATCCGTATGGCCAACGTTAGACCCCTTCTCCCTCTCCGTCTATCTTACGCAGATGCAGACACTGTTGGAGACTAAAATTTGAATAATAAATTTGTTAATTGTATGAAATTGAGGTTTTAGACGAGTTAATTCAATATGTTAGTAGAAATTCATGTTTGATTTCACTTACTTATGGAAATTCTGCTTGCTTGAAGCTTGTGATAGTAGAGAATAGATGCCACTTTGATTGATTCATGCTCTGGTTTTAGTTTTTTGCTCTGTTTTTAGTTTTTTAGCGTAATGATTATGTAAGAATGTTTATTTCTTAGATTGGATTCATCCTAAAAGTTCAACCTGATTTTTTTCTTGATCTTTTGATTTGGATGATCTTTAAACATGGTTTGCTTGAGCACGTCAATCTTGATACCGATGCACGACCCATTTTTGAGTCTTAATCAGATCGAATAGCTTGCTGGAGCTTAATTTGATGCCATAACAAGAGTAGCCCAGTTATTTATTAATTTCTTGATCTTTGGACATGGGATTATCTCTTAATATATCTTACCATTATATGGTCTACACACCATTTGATTCTAACATTAAGAGTATGTTTGTCATGCTGTATATAAGACTGGAAAGATGATAAGATTTTAACTTCTTTTTCTTCCCTAATCCGATAGTTTATAGTTTGCTTAGCCGGACTTTCAATAGCTACACCAATTTGACTCTTGAAAAACTTGTAGAGATTTGTGAATTTTTAAGTCGAAAAGTAATAGATTCTTCTTGTGATTACTGGGGATGTGTCGACTATATGTAGGGTGATGGTGAGTGAATTTTCTCTGACATGAGCTTAAACTTTTGTAAGCTTTCGTTTTTGATGTATGTAAGTGTTGAAGTTCGTCTTTTATTATCGGCAGGTTTATCTTTGGTACCCACTTAATCTTATAACAGGTGGGACAACTGCGAAAATCATGGTTGCCGCAAAAGACAATTTTCTTGGAAAATATATCTACAAGGATACACTAGCTAGGAACATTGCAGCAGTTATTTACCGAGTAAGTCCTATGCAGTCGATGTTTTTGACATCCGTATGTCTTTCCAAAGCTTGGTAACTTTAAGATCTAAACTGAAGATAGTAAGGAATTTGATCTCCTGAATTCTATCAATTCTTTAATGATCATGTTTTTTGGAGTAAAAAAATTTCTTGATGAAGCTGCGCGTGTATTTGTTTTAATCTTTTACTGCCTGGACTTTTACTACTCACTCAAAATTAAACTTTTATATAACCATGTAAATGTGGAGTTCTCGGTTTTGATTTGGTTCTAATGAAACAGGACGAGAAGGAGATGCAGAAGTTGGCAAAGAAACAGTTTCGTCCATTGCGTACAGCTACTGAGTTCAGATATGGCTACAAACTTGTTGTAAAGTTCCTCTTCTTTACTTTTGAACCACACATTCTCTCTAGAAAAAATAAAAAAAAAATAAAAATAAAAATCACTTATTTGGGGCCAGAAGAGGCTTTGTCAAACAAGCCCTTAGTATTGCTATCAACTCAAACTTATTTGTATCTGTTAACGTTTCATGTTTACTTGAGCTGAGAATCCCTAATCTATGTTTCGTAATTAAGCTCGTCTATGAAATTACCTTACAGTCCTGGTATCTTACACCACCTATGCAGAGAGAACCTTAATTGACGAAATCACATTCCTATCATTAGTTTTGATAATTTTATATGTTAATCATGCAGCCAGGCACCAACTTAAGAGCTGCTCTTAACACCAATGATGTTATTGAGGTAACAATCAATTCTTACTCTTTCTCTAATTAATTTTTTCCTTTCAATCAAAACGAGGCTGTAATCTTAATTTTCCCGATTTTGCTTTGGCGATTTTCAGCTCCCAACAAAGGATAAACTCAAAACAGTTCTTGATAAAGTGAAGGACTTCTTTGAAGACACTAAGGAATCTTTCGGGAAGCTGACATCCTTAAACACAGCAACTGAATCGTCAGATGAAGAAGCTAAAGGAAATGCAGAAAAATCCACGTAAGTTTCAACGGCTTAACCTGGAGAAACTGATCAGTCATTTCACTGTTACTTTTCCTCGTTCAAATTTCACTAAATCAAATCCATCATTAGGTGAGAAGTTGAAGATCCATCTGCTGATGAAAAAGATGAATGAGTGAAGAGATTTGTATAGCATATCAAGGCAGGTAGAGGAGTTATTCTCTGCGAGTTCACTGACCAACCATTACACTTGGTTTTGGACCTCAAATGTCTTGCAATTTTTGTTCATAGATGCCATTAGGGAAATGTTGTGTATGTTATCCTCCTTTTGTCATTAATTCTGTTTGATGCATGGAAGATGGAAGCTTGCATAATATATATTCATTTTCTTGAGAAGAAATGCTAGTTCTTGCGTATGGAAAATGCGGTGGAAATTGACGTTTGAATTTAATTGGATAGTAAAAGCGAATTTTTGGTAAAGAAATTTGATGCGATACATAGAAACTAAGTTCTACTAAGCCGTGAAAGTTCAGCATTAATGGTACACGTTTGAAATCATTAGGAATTATTATACATAGATATCGTGATATCGTGGTGCTCAGCACTATTCTACCTAATAACTTAGTTCTTCGGCAAAAATAAAAATGTACAACATATAGTGTCAATATATCGTAACCTCACCACAATTCAACGTAATAATTTAGTTCTTTGGCAAAAATAAAAATGTATTACATAATCATGATAAACTTTAAGTGTTTGTGAGTTTAACTAGGTGAAAGTGTAGATTAGACGAATTGTAAGCATGGCAAAGCGATAAAGTTAAGCATTTCATCTAGGGATTGTTTAACGAAGATCGAAGTGAGATTTTTATACGATAGACTGAAAAATGAAAGTGCAATCCAATCCTCGCAAGTAGAGAGTCACGAGTTGTAATCTACTCAAGCATTCTTTGGGTGGATTTGTCATTGGTCTTATTATGAAGGATGTTTCTTTAATGTCAAGTTTGAAAGGTATAGTGATCAAGAAAAAGGTTTATTATTTCATTTTGACATTAAACTATCTCAACAACCATTAGCACTTTTCTTGGATTCTTAACTAGATCATTAAACAACACTAACAATTCTTGATCTCTACATATGATTAATTCCACAAACCACAATACTATAAATAATCTTACCTTGGCTCACAACCTCACTTAGATAAACAAATTCACAATCATGGGATTAATTAATGATGTAACTAAAATATAATCACGAGATTGTCTACATACGTGGATTTCGAAACTAGCATTCTCTTCCAATTCCATTAGAATATTCATGATAATCATTTAAAGATTTGATACACGAACATTCACACAAAAGAGTTGCAATAATATAACTTTTCCATGACTATAATTACAAATTCAAACATTAAAATACGCTAAAAGAACTTGAGGAATAAAGAGTTGTCTCCCATAAATGCAGCTGTCTTCTCTTTTGCTTTTGCCAAATTTCAACCTACGAGACATTATATGCATATACATGTATATACAATAAAATTTCGTTTACATTGAAAACTCTAGAACATAGAGACAAATTAAATTGATTGGGAGAGATCGGAGAAATTTCACTAATATAAAAGATAATTATAAGACGAGTTATTTTTTAAACCTCACCATGAGCTCACAACCCTACCATACATAATATATATAGACGCGGGTTTGTCCAAGTGTTCACAGGCTCGCAAAAACTAGATGACCTTTTAATTTAGAGTAATGCTGCTTGAACACTGTGATTGATGACGTGTACATAATTGATCAGAGGAATTTCCACCCATCATAGTTTTGTTAATCACTCTGTTAAATTAGAATTATCTTTTAACTTATGGTTTTTACAAATGTCTAAAAAGACATGTAAAGACAAGGAGTCACGTCTGTTTCTCATTTTTTAGATGAAAGTGTTCTCAACAGACAACAGTGGCCATCAATCATTTGCATGCTCAAATTTTGATAAATTTAATACACAAACATTGAACACAATGATTCCAATAATTATGAAAGTTTGATTATTTTTCTCCCTCAATTATGACTTTTGGAACTGAACTGATCTGTAAAATGAGCTGGAAGAATCTTTGTTTCCATATATATAGAACATATTTTTGGCTGCAGCTTTTAATAGCTAGTTTCCATCTCTTTCAGCCGTGTTTAATTTCTTCATCTTCATTTTGGATTGAATAATGGGAAGACAACCTTGTTGTGAAAGGGAAGGACTAAGACGAGGTCCGTGGACGATTGAAGAAGATCATAAGCTCATGAATTTCATCCTCAACAATGGTATACAATGTTGGAGACTTGTTCCAAAACTTGCAGGTACTACTTATCTTCTATCAAGTGACAAATTCTCAAATATGCGCACATGATCAAACGTGTATACGTGTTAATTGCTATTAAATGCTATTTACCTAATTATACGGTGCAGCAACTAACTACTGGAAAAAGTTATGGTCCTTACATATAAGTTATCAGTGCTGGTTGACCTAGAGTACCTATTATAATACACGAAGAATACTAGAAATTACTTTATCTGGGAAATGTCTATAAACGCATTTATAAATTTGGTATTCATAGGCACAGTAATCAAGTGATTTAGAAAGAGGTGTGTATATAAAAGATTGTTTGAGAAAATGTACAAGTGTTATATGTGCAGAACATATGTTTCTTTGAAAAGAGAAGAACATGTGAGACAGTAAAATAAGAATGTTCTTTGAAAAGAGAAGAGCTTGTGCTTGAACATTCTTGGACAACAAGACAATACATTAGCATAGCATCTTCTTAATTGCTTGAAATTTTAACAAGATATATGTTGTATTAAGTAGTCTATATATTTTTGTATGGCGATGAAAGGTCTAAAGAGATGTGGAAAGAGTTGTAGATTGAGGTGGATTAATTACTTGAGGCCCGACCTAAAGCGAGGTGCATTGACAGAAGCGGAGGAAGATATGATAATTGAGCTTCATGCTCGACTAGGAAATAGGTAACATTATTATCATACTAAATAGTTAGCTTGTAACAAGGTTGTACATTGATTGTACTACATAACATTAATAACTTCGATAGTTTTGTAAGGCATTTATTATCATCTTAGCAGGTGGTCTAAAATAGCCTCCCATTTTCTGGGCGAACAGATTAACGAAATCAAGAACCATTGGAATACAAGGATCAAGAAGAAGTTGAGACTGCTAGGGGTGGATCCTGTGACTCACAAGCCTGTTGATGAAAAAGAGACTGATCAACAAATGCAGCAAATAGAAGGAACAACAAGTTGTGTGTTAAATGAGCAAAAAAATGTATCCATTTCATATGAGTTGTCATCGATGATAGAAAGTACAGAAATGGGATCGTTTCTCTCAAAAAACACAGATAAATCATTGATGAATTTTTCAACCGTAATGGATTGTGGAAATCAACTTCATGATCCTTTCCAAAGTTGGATAGGAAGTCCATTTCAATGGGATGTTTTTAGCACTTTAGGAGAAAACTTTCCATGAAATAAAAGCTATAGTATTAGCTTATCATCATCTATATATGTACAATGATGTTACTAACTACCTTAATTTGAATGCCTATTATCTCACCTTATTGGAGTTAGATTTCTGGATTTTTTTTATTGGTGGTGCTTGCTTGGTTCACTTAATTTCACATGTGTTTCTTAGAAGTTCCATTTAGCCTTGGGCGAAAAAAAGAAGTTACATTTAGTCATATATTTTATGAGACTTATTAGTTTTTATATTTTTCAACTACATAAAAATATTTTCTGAATTACTTCAAAAGTAGTATGTGTTATAAAAGTATGAAAACAATAGAGAGAATTTAGAGAGAATGAATTCGAATGAATTCTCAGGAATGAATTTCATTAATAACTGAAGCCCTATTTATAGGAAAACTTCGAATGGCACAATCGTAATTACATAATTTCATCAAGGGTATAATAGTCATTCACATATAATAATTACATCTTTTACCAAATTATTCCTCCACCAAATTATTCCTCCACCAAATTATTCCTCATAATTCATAACCACCACATTATTCTCAATTATTCATAACACCTAATAATTATTCTTCAATTATTATTCATAACACTCCCCTTGAATGACTATTAATACAAATGTCTTCTCGGACTCCTTTGGAGAAAAACCCAGAAAAAACTTCCAAACCGATTGCGTGGATAGCTTGGAGTGGTTATATCGTCATCAAAACATTGCTCCCCGATGTCTATCAATGCAGATATGAGTATTCACGTCTGCCTCGTTAAAACCTTGTCAAGAAAACCCAATGAAAAAACTTGATCAAGGAAAAAGAGTACAATGTCTCCGCTTGATTTCATATCTTGAGAACTGATATCTTTACTTCGTAAATGATTTCAATATCATCATCGTTTGATCTAAAGCATTAGCTCCATTATAACTCTGATCCAATAGATACCTGTATCAATTTCTCCTATCGTTCTCAATATACCGCATGAATATGCCTCGTTAAACCTTATTAGGAAAAACCCAAAGGGGAAAAACCCTAATGAAGGAAAAGAGTACATTATTCATGTGAATACGCCTTTAAAGTTGCTCTTCATTAAAAACCTTGAGGAAAACCCAATGGGATAAACCTCACTAAGGGAAAAAGAGTGCAACGCGTATTTTATACAAGTATCTAAGCATTTCAAAATCTTTCATACATTTGTATGAGTATCATATACATTGATTTTATACTCTTTCTGCTCATTTAGAGTGCATCAATTTTCTTACACAACTACAAAACATTCACCATGAACACGTCTCCAAACACACAATTTAAAGCATATAAATTCATAGTAAAAACATGTAAACATATAAGTAAACCTTCATAACTAACTAACACTTAAAATATATCATTTAACATTTAATACTCACTTAATAGGTTATTTCATTCCCTGTGGGCTTAGCTCACCCTTTAGGGTACTCATAAACACGGTTTAGCTCATCCGATCCTTTAATTTCCTTTTTCAGACTACACACGCATCTAATTTAACTTTCATGAGCATGCAACATATAATGACCACCATGCTTATCTTTAAACTTGAGCACTAGTCATCATCATCATCATCTCATAAGTTAAGGATTTCACATTCACCATTTATCATCTTCAATATATCTCAATATTTTCATTATCATTGATCATATGTAGCGCTACATTTTCATATCGTGGCTCGGCACTTTTCAATTTCATTTCTTTCCCCCATATCGATATAACTTATCGAGATATCTCATTATCAATCCTCTTGTAGGATTACACAATATATTTATGTCTATATACTCTTCAAGAGCATATGCCTCCGTTATTAAGACCATCTTTTATAATTTGCTTTGATATATATGTTTGGGGAAATCTCATAATATCAACGCTTCAAGCGTGCTAACTTATCAAAGCATCGTGAGCGATATATGTGATTGTTCATAGCCTTTCATGCATCTTTGAACTTCAAGTTCAGATTTCAATTTCGAGGATATAACATGATGCATTTCACATATTATTTTCAACCTTTAATACTCCCCTCATGCCGAGAAAATTTAGAACACCAAAACTCATATAGTTGGTATGATTTGAATCATATATGTTCTCATCTATTCAAATTCTTTAATATGGGAATTTAGACCGTTTAGATTCTATTCTCGATATCGACAATTTATTTGAGGACTTTAAATAATTTGCCATATAATATCCCACTTCAGTATCATACTCAAATCCTTCAGAATTTATTCAAGTATTGGGATATACATTTACTAGCTTTATCATTAAATTCAAAAATCATGCTCATACTGGTGAGCAAATATTTCAGAAATTTCAAATTACTAATCATATATACATGTGACTATCTAGTGGATCCATATCATAATATCTAAGTATCATACATGTAGATGAAATGCCCATACTTCTCATCCTTTATTCCGATATATTTGGGATTTATTCCCAATATTGGCTAGAATGATTTCCATCATTTATCGAGAACAATCATTGAAGAATTCTTTAATTCTTCACTTGAAATATTGATTTCAATAATTATTTAAACCGGGATGGTCATCTTTGCAAAACGAGTATTATTGAACTTCTAGTTCAAGAAATTCTTATATCGATTTCACTAAGATCGTATAAGCTTCAATATGATTTATCATGTAAATAATTCACCGACATATTCCATCATCTTTTGGTGACATTATTGTCTACCACTATTCAAACAGAGTTACAACTCATATCACGCATCACATCCGCTATTATTTAATTCCTAAATCGTAGTTTTACGCTTCATATTTATTATTTAAAATCGAGTCTTATTTCATACGCTGTATTATTCTATAAATAAATCATCAAAATTATTGCAAAATTCATCCTAACAAGGGTTTATACATTATAATGGATCATATGCTCTCAAATCTTCGAAAATACTATCCATTACTACCGATTAAAATCCTAAAAGGATTTATCAATGTAAAATGGAAAGATTAAGGATGCTAATGAATAAGGGTATCCCACAAGATATCCGATGCTTGATTGAAGCAAAGGTTCGATTATCCGTGAGGTTTCAATTCCTTCTAAATACATGCCTGGTATGGGTAAAAGTAGTTTTTCAAAGAAACTGAGAGCAAAAAAGATTAGAGGATGCTACAAGTGTGCTCGATGGACATGTGACACTCGATGTAAATCATGGGGTACTTGTCGTAAATCGAGAAGATAAAATAGCGCTCATTAAGGATGGATTGAGTAAGGAGCCTTTGGATGATATTCAATGTGCTCTTGAGACACATCCTAGTGGACACGCAGGTGAGCTAATGGCCTTATGGGCCAAATTCAAAGATCAACAAACGCCATACTTGAAAACTTACTTTAGAAGATCCTGCTTTGTAAATTTAGTAGAAAATTTAGCATAATGATTTTCCCATATTTATGTAAGAAAGTCGTGTAATAACAAAAATCAATATATTTCTTTTATTTGTAAATATCGTTTTTCAATTTTTAAGATATATATTATTTTTCAATCACATCGATACTATATGTCATATCACTAAAGAAAAATTTCACTTTTTCTCTTTCATATTTGTCAAAAAGTAAATAGTGCACTCCAATTATTGGTTTGAAAATTTTTCTTTAAATAGAGGTCATATATCTCTCATGTTCATACATTAAAAGTATAGTGTAAAAAGAGAGATAGGAGTAGAGATGGATATGGAGATTTTAGAATCATCTCATACAAGTCACTTTACCTCACAGATTAAACCGTATGTATTCTTGGTGGATCTAAATCGTAGGCCATATCCAATATGTGGATATGGCAAACCCACTAAAAAGAGTTAGAGACAAGAAATCAATATACTATATGGAGGAACCAACAACAAACTTTTAGCTGGGACTTATAATGGCTGCACCATCATGGGGAATAAGAGTTTCGAGTGTAATACCTTTTCATCTAGTTGGATCTAATACTCGAATTGGGCCAGTTCTACCATGGGTCCAAAGCAGGTCAGTTACAAGCGCAATCCATCCACAAATCGCATGATGTATATGATGAATAATAGTGATGCTTTCATTGTCCTTCCAGCGGCTACAACACTCGGAGGAAATATTCAATATAGCCTCGCTGTGCACGTTGGGAATTTTCATGTCAAACCAATAGGTTTGTTGAATATTAATAATTTCTTTGATGGCTTACTAGCTTTCTAGATCGTGTAAATAATAAGTTTATCTCTCATTCAATGAGAAAATACTTATTTCGCGCTAATCGCTGATGAACTACTCATCAAATTTCATGCATATGTTCAAGAATCTGTGGAAGCCAGTGTGTCAGTCTGCACACATCATCGGGTGTCAAGCGAAAAAGAAATCTCGGATCCTTTAAATATTTCATTATGAATCCTAATGTTGATGGTGGCAGAAGTTACGGAGTATTTATACTCTCGAGACGCATCCCTCATTTATGGATTCAAGATGTATATTCTTTTTGCATTTCTATATTTTCGAGTGTTTAATGCCATCTTTGATATTCTCAATATGTTCCACTTTGACTGCTTTGTACTTCTTGCCGAGTAATAATAATATCATATCGCTTTATTCAAATACGTAAATCTAGTGATTATGCTTCTTCAAGAAGATTTTATTCTCATATTAATACAATCTCATATCATCGATGAGATTACTTCATATAATTTCTCCATGCGATATATTATCTTTGATTTATCAACATGGGATCTATTGAGCATTTGATTTTCATCTATTTATCCAATGGTGACTTCAAGTACCACTTACTCAATTTTCTCCATTAATATTCTGGGTATATATGAGGAAGTAATTTATTCTCATCGCCTACTACTTCGGTATGATTAGAGTATTTGATCAACTACTTCTTCCTGGAGTAGGATTCGTTATAACCAATCGAAGTATAACCCACCACATTGGAAATATGCACACCAATCGTGGTATTATCCACCACATTGGAAATATACTCAAACTATAAAGTGCATAAATTTAAATTGCGTAAATTAAATTTCCTCCAATAGGTGGTCGAACCTACCTTATGGGAATTATTGCAATAAATATAAATCTACGGAATTTAAATAGCAAGAATTAAATTGCATAATATTTAACTACTTCTTCAGAGAGGATCTCCGCTAAGGTGCTACCCATCACTTAGCAGCATATAAAGTGCGTAAATATATAAAACCTTCCGCTAGTGACTGAACCCATCATCAATGTAGGAGGTATTGCGGTAATTAAATTGCAGTAAAGAAATAAAATGCGAGAATTAAATATTGGAACTGCTTTAGGGATTTGTTCTTCAGAACAAATACTCATTACTTATAAGAGTATCACTTATCCTTCTGCAATAAGTACATTATGTAATTGAACTCTTCGGAGTTACATTAATATTTCGATCTTTTAACCTCAAAATGGACTTCAAGCCATTTTATATAATCAATGGATTTAGAATTTCTTCATGAATATTCTATCCATTTTTCACTGCCGCTGTAATTAGGTCGGTTTTTACCTAAGGGGGTAAAATTGTCCATTCCACCTTGCAGGTAAAATAGTCAAAAATATTTTATCAATGTTTTACGATTGGAAAATTATCTCCTTTCTACTTCAATTTATCAATATCAAAATATTCAAGGACTATTTTGTAACTTTTTCAAAAGTTGGTGTACTAATTTGTAAATTTTGAAAGTTTTGATAATAACGTATTTCAAACAACGAGTTATTACCCTATCAATGCTGGTGTCAATCGGTTTCCGTTAAATCGAGTATAATGGAGTAAAATTTGATTTTGATAATGTATGCTCCTTATATCTCGAGAAAACGAATATTATGAATATATTATTATAAGATAAAGTAATATAATATATATACCTTTTCATTTTTCTTATGAAGAATCAACATCGTATTTCTCCATTCTGCCTAATTCCTTGAATTCGCCTACAACTCTTTGTCTCGCATAAATGTTTTCGTGAGTGATCGGTAAGATAGAGAGAGTGAGACGGAGAAAGTGGGGAAAAGATAAGAGAGAAGAAAGATAAGTATTGATTGGAGATTGATTAAAGTATTTATAATAATTCGGTTTACGATACGTAAGATCATCTATAAGATGCAACTGCAGGTTATACTCCCTTTCATATTACTCTCAAATGGCAGAGACTGTCGATAATGCTTTTTATAAAAGTATTTAAAACAATAGAGAGGAATTTGTATAGTAACGACCTTGAACGAATTCTCGTGAATTTAATTTCATTAATAACTGTTCTATTTATGAAAGCTTGAACTAAGCAATCGTAATTACATAATTCATCAAATGAGGGTATAATCGCTATTCACATATAATAATTACATCTTTACCAAATTATTCCTCCACCAAATTATTCCTCCACCAAATTATTCCTCATAATTCATAACCACCACATTATTCTCAATTATTCATAACACCTAATAATTATTCTTCAATTATTATTCATAACAGTATGTTCCTTTTTGACTTGAAAGTGTTATGCCACAATAACGGAGTGAGAAGGTTTACCTAACAAGGTAAAAAAATATTATCAGGATAATTTATACGAATATTTACATATTTGAGATAAAGTTTCGAAAAGTTGTATATGAACCTAAAGAAGTTTTAAAATATTAAAGAGGGATCACCATATTAATTGACATGAAATATGGATCACGTTGATTAGTACATGAGAATTACAAGATGTTATACTTTTAAGTTTTAACAGCTAGAATTTGATCGTAGAATGTTATTCTTCGACTGTTTGCCATGAACTATATATGAAAATCTAGACCAAAGATGATAAAATTTTGGGAAAATTGACATGTTTGTCGAAATGTGTTTAATTAGGGTTGTCTCTACGACAGCGTTTCAGTCCCCCCACATTGTCCCAAATTTCTTATCCATAAAAACAGTTTCTGGACTTCTCCAGACACCAAATCAATAATTCTAACACCTTCGATTCTTTTCCTCCTTCCAGAAGTCTCCAATCTCTTCTTTAAAACCATGATGATTCCTATACTGTTTCTTGAATCAAGAAATTGCACAGTTCTTGTCTTTCCTTTCTTGACATTGCAAATAAAAATATAATCTTGTTTGAGCCCAAAAAAATTCAAGAAAGATGTTGTCAAATTTGACCATCTCCCAACCCATTCCACCTCAAAAGGCCTTCATCAATCCAAATCGTTTGAGTTCAAGATTCTCCCCACTGTTGAACCCAAATTCTGTTAGAAACCACCGCAATCGAATCAAACCCATTGCAGCTGAAGGCAGAGAAAATCTTGATCACCTGCAGAGAGTTGGCAAGCAACAACAGCAACAGCAGCCCAGAAAAAGAACAGCCCCAGTTTCACCCATAGGTATGATTATTAATCACATAATGAAGAACTAGTTGCTTTGTTATGTGATTGTGAGTGACTGGATTGAAGATGAACAGAATGACAGCGGTAGAATAGGAAATTGCGTATTTGGCATTCTGGTCACAATTGCTAATGTCTTTTAACAAATCTGTTGTTCTAATTTATGCTATTTGGTTGTTCGCATTAATTAAAATGGTTCACATCATTGAATTGATGTAGGATTGTATTCACATTTGAAATTGAATGGGGAACATAATGATTAAAAATGAGTAGTGGAGAAGTAGGAAGGACTTGTATATCTCACAAAATATGTGGATAGGATTGATACCAATTTATTCAATTTTGAATGTGAATACATTTCAAATGTGAATGATAACACGCCTAAATGGACAGGAATTGGGGCAGTAGATCTAGACTCTGCTCCGTTATAAGATGGTTTTTGGTAATCCGAGTTAGTTTATCTTTTAATGATTTGGTTAAGTTTGATAATGTGTTGATGTGGTACCTTAGTGGTCTCTATTCTAGTTGGTTGATTTCAAGTGGAGTTTCTTGTTTCTTGTACTGATTCCTAGTATGCATGTCTGTCTATAAACAGGTCTATGGGACAGATTTCCAACAGCAAGAACGGTCCAACAAATGATGGAAACAATGGAGAGAATGGTGGAGGACCCTTTCGCCTACACCAGCGGCTGGTCATCCCCCTCCACCCCGAGCGAGGTGGGGGGAATTGGTAGGGGGAGAACTCCATGGGAGATCAAGGAAGGTGAAGGTGAATACAAAATGAGGTTTGACATGCCGGGAATGACGAAACAGGACGTCAAGGTTTGGGTCGAGGAGAAAATGCTGGTTGTAAAGGCCCAAAAAGAGGGGAAGAAGAAGGGCGAAAATGGAAATGGTGAAGGGAAAGAAGATGAGGAAGAATGGTCTGCTAAGAGCTATGGAAGCTATAGTTGCAGAATTGCGTTGCCTGAGAATGTGGAGTTTGAGAAGATTAAGGCTGAGGTTAAGGATGGTGTTTTGTATATTACTATACCTAAGGCTAGTCCTAGTGCCAAGGTTTTGGACATCAATGTTGAATGAGTTGTGTCACCATAGGAATGTTTGGTTGAGATTGTGAGAGTGACTTATAATTTTGTTTGCCTTGAGTAGCAAATGAAACCAAATTGAGGTATTGTTCTTAGTAGTTTTCTTCCCTTTGTAGCTAATAATTTCTAAGAAAACTGTTTGGAGAAATGAGTCGATCAAATGTGAATGTTTAATTATCTAATTCTATGGAGTTTGTACTATTTCGTTAATTGTAATCCTGACGAAGAGATATAACAGAGTAACAGAGTAAAAATTATATGCTGAACCAAACTTGCTGTAATGAGATTCCAAACTTGCTGTAATAAGATTCATGTTGATGGATGATTTGCAGGAGAATGAGAAATGCTATGTCTTTGATTTGTTAGAATTAATTTAACTGTATATGAGCTTTTAAACCAGAATCATCATAGAGAATGTGTCCAGTTTTCCCCCTACGCTCGCGCTAACTCAGCAATAGAATGGCACGAGGAGCTACACTGATGTCTATTACTGGTTTTCCCGAGCTTGCTAAAAAGTGCACCAACGGATTTGGCTGTACAAAGTGGACACCTATTGCAAAGTCCTCGTTGCTTGATATCAAGCAGGGCAAGAACGAGTAACTGAAGAGCTATAGTAGCATACTGCTACAGCGGGGGTTCCGACTGAAGGGTTGATAGAGATTTTGAAGAGTATCCGTAAGAGAATGGAGAAGATGAGGAGAAGAAGAAGCAGAGTGAAGACGGAGTGATGGACACAGACGGACATAATCTGTTTTTGGTTCAGTGGGGGGAGAAAATCTCCCTTCGGTCGGGGATTAACCGCTTCCATAGCCAACTCATTGAGATTGAGGACATATCCGAAGAAGGCGCATTCATGGCTGTATTATGTGGATTATGGAGCAAGTATAAAACCGGCTTTGCCTGGGAAGTTATAGGAATTGAACCACTCACACCGAGTTCCATCTAAGCATGATGGGAAAAAGGATCCCGAGGCCCATCTAAGCTTATTCAAAGCACATGTGGATCTGCGGGACACTGAGTTCCATCTAAGCATATGTCAGTATGTGGACATGACATGAGCCTCGACCGAGGTCATGTGCTGAACATTTGCCATTACTCTGACTGGATCTGCGGGACGATGGTTTAGAGAGCTGAGTCCAAGGACTATTACTTGTTGGATCGAGCTGGCTCACATGGTTGAAAATTCAGTTTACTCCTACGGTAAGACTAGTGGCATTAGACAGGGCAAGAGGGAGACGTTGAAGAGCTATATTACTCGCTTCCAAGATCAAGTGATCAACATGTGTTATCCTTCCGATGAAGCTAAACTCATGGCTGTGATTTCGGGGTTGGTGGTGGATACCGATGTTTGGTGGAAGGTTATACGAAGATATTGTATGGCGGATTTTGCTAAATCCTAGGATGCTTAAGACTTCAAATTCCAACGTTCTTGAGCTTATCACTAAATGGAGATATACATATGATTGGATATGATATTTCTCTTCTAGATTTTTGTTCATTTTTATGTTTGCCAAATGATACATGGGTTTAAAATGTTGAGTTTGTTGGAAAATGTCTAACTGAATTGATTTCCTAGGTTGCTCCCACTGCAAAAAACCTTGCAGAATCTACCATTAATGTTGCTTCTAGTTCAGGTAAAACCAAAAAATTACTGCAGTAAACGCCTCAACCAGAAAAGAGGTGGTCATTTGCTTCTCTATGATATGACTACACCAGAATACAAGAAAATATCTGCGCCGGAAATTCAAGGATCGGTCCCAAGAATCACAAAATATGCCACAAAAATTTCAAATATTTAGGTTGTCTAGAATCATGTTCCATACATATGCGCTTCTCAGACAGAATAAAAACATGTCGTTTCTGATGCGTTCTCTTTCAATGGAAAAGATGCCAAATTCATCTCGAACCTTTCTCATTCAGGTGAAACCAGATGGCCGCGAAAAAGATTTCATTTGATGAAAATGGAAGGTCTTTCACAAAACAGAATCACCAATTCGACGAAAAGGGTATCCCGTTGGTCATGTTTCAATCTACTCATGAGCCGTTTTTTAAAACAGTAGTTCAGCTATGTGGTGTTTTTAATTGGTTCTGTACTATTTGTTTTTGATTCTGTACAATTTCTCAAATCACTTTTTATTCACACACATTCTTCAAACTGCTTTATGACTCGTTATTATATAGTTCTGACATGACGTCGTAAAAAGCAAATTCCGTAGCAGTTTATGATAGAAACAGTTGTTCAAGAGCATGAAGATATCAAAATTGGGGACTTTTCATGTGGTCCCAGTGAGCCAGAAATATGCAATCCACTGTCTATACGGGCCTAGTTATATAGGTAGGGTGGTGGGGAGGGAAGGGCGCCTGGATGCCCTAGTGGATTTCTACAGGCTTATCAATTTTGTATCATAGTGTCATTAAATTCTGTTAAAAGTTTCCGATTACTAGAAATTTGTCGAAAATGGAAATTTCTTCACCATTGAGTACCGACTCTCAAAGTTCAAACTTATAAAAGAAAAACATCTTTAATATCAAGTTTCCATTATGGCATCTAACATCTCAGGGTCGACTCTGCACTAGATACACAGATACGAGAGACAAGGAATAAGAGGCACTCTTGTAAATGATCTTGAGAAAGCTTGCTTATTATGCTTAATAGGGCGCGGCGCAAGCTTAAACATCCATATCATTATCACCACCTAGTTCCTTTACAAGCAAGGCAAATTCAATATTAGAACCAAATCTCTTATCAAACCTCAGGCAATAAACAGTCCCTGATCTATTACAGGATATTCAATTGTCTCACTCAGATTACCGTAGTCGAAATTCAGTGAATCGAACAAGAGGGGCGGTTTCAGTGAGTCGAACAAGAGGGGCGGTTTCAGTGAGTCGAACAAGAGGGGTGGTAGGTCACCAACGAGCTCTTGATTACCGAAACCAAAAGATTCTATATTCTCAAAGCCAGCATTGTGTGGATGAAAATCAACTTGACAAGAATAACCCTGCAATCCCTCGTCCGAGAATCTGAAACCGGATCCAGTTCCTGGGATTAGATTTCTTTGGGAAGAGTCAATGCCATTAAGTAGAACAGGTTCTATGCTTTGATTCTTTGTGCTCCACATAGGACATGATATGAGCTCAAATGCTTGACAGACTGGCAAATGACTTTCCGGTTTGACATGGAAAACCTCGGCCGTGCTTACGACTGGCATGCAGTGGGGCCCAATGTCTGATCGTTTATCTTTTTCGTTGGCAAGGGGAAGGTGAGTGTAAGTATTCGTGGACCGGAAATGTGGCTTAGGTTCTTGCTTGAACTGAACTGGTTGAACTTCTGACGTCCAAGATTGCAACTGGAAGTGCGGCTTATGTTCGGGCCAAGAAAACGGAGTAGGGATATTTTGGTCATTTTTCACATCTGAACCAATTTGTCCAAATGAGTGGTTCAGCCCAGTGGTTATGTCACCAATTAGACAATCCTTTGGTTCAGCTATTTCGACCGAAGTAGTCTTCGCATTCTCCTGACAAAATTTGGCATCAACGTTCTTAATAGGGATCTTGTTTCCACAAACGGCAGAGCTTCCGTTAGCTCTTGGTGTAACATTATAAGCGGCATCTTTTGAAGGGGTATCGGGCTGCTTTGTCCCAACAAACGAAGCTTTTAGCTCGTTTTCTTTCTGCAATCTACTCAAATAGAGGCGATATTTCTGAAAGTAATTAAAAAGAATACTTGAAAATCCTTTTCACGGCCATTCTGAAGACACTTCAACATCTAATTCCTAAATAAAGCAAAACTCATGGTAAAAGATGAAGACTAATCTATACCTGCAAGTGGCTGGCGACGTTTTCCCTTGTTAACCATGGTACGCCCATCACGTCGAGTATTTTCTTTGGGCCAACTTCTGTCGAACATTAACAAGTACAATGTTTTTCCGAGAAACTGACCGAAATAAACTTGGGTCCAATGTATTATGTCTGCCAACATGTTTCTAAGAAACGGTTTTTAAAAAATGAAACATGAGCAGGGAAAAAGTAGTTTTAAAAAATGTGTATGAATGAGACGTAATTTGAAAAAATTATGTGGAAACAAAAAAAACAGTACACAGATAGTTTTAGAAACTCATGGGATATGAGTATGATTTGTTTCTTGTTTCTTAGATTGTTTCTACACAATTTCTCAAATCACTTTCTATCAGAACACAATTTGAGAACCACTTTTTTACGCACCATTTTTCACTTTTTAGAAACTGTCTCTCACTGACACCTAAAAACACAAGAATTGACTTGGTGGTAAAGATAGATCGATGTGAATGCAAAGAAACGAGTGACTTACTATCAAATCCGAACTGATGTACGGCATTCACAAACTTTTGATGAAGATCGACAGTCCAAACGACCCGAGCTTTCTTAACTGACGAAGGATCACCACAGTGTCTATCGTCCTGCTTGTTATCAACATCTTTTCTTTTCTTTCCCGAACTCATATCGACTCCACAAAAACGAGTAGCCATCATCAGATTGTTCCATACAATTTCTCATAATCTGAATTTCTTCAAGGCTTTCATGACTTTCAATGTCTTTCACCTCATGTATCCTTTTTCTAAACACGTGTTGCCATATGTTTCGAAGCTCTTTCATTCTTATCGGCTTGAGAAGATAGTCACACGCGCCATGTTGAACCCCTTTCATCACCCTACTTGTTTCCCCGTCAACCGACATCACTGTTTAGGTTCATAGATCACGTTTTAACATTTTATAACAATGTTTTATGGCAATATTAGTATTGATAATGAAATGAGAAAATAATTTGATTAAAAGAATACTCACTTATTACAGGAAGATCCATTTCTAGCCCGACGTGCTCTAGAAGCTTGAAACCATCCATATCGGGCATATTGACATCGCTGATTACAATGTCAAATCCTTCTTTTCTTTCTCGGAGAAGATTTAGTGCCTCTCTTGCAAGATTGCATGTTGTTACTAAACACACGAGAATAAAACACATTGAAATAATCAATAGCACACAAACTTTTATTAAGCTAAAAGCTAACTCGCACATTGAATACAACTGTGGAACCTACAAATTGTCTGGAGAACAATGGGCGGTTGTTTTGAATGTAAGGTCAATAAATTTGATTTTGACTGAGCAGCAGAAACTAAGTTTTAGTTAGAAAAAGTTAAAGCAAACACATACTTAAAGACCTCCGACATCGAATGGAATTAACAGAAGAAAGATCGATGTAAATGACACCATAAAACTAGGCAGCTAAACCTTAAGTGTTGATCTGGGATTTGTAAATGTATATTATTGTTCCTATTTCCTCGTATATACCTCGGATCCAACAGAGGACGAAATCTTGTTCCAAACCACCATAAGAGACCATCAAACCATAAGCACTTCCTTTCCAAATTTTCAGCCATCCTAATAAAAAAATTTCACCCATGATCATCTTTTTTTTCATTCTACTTTTTATTTTCACTGAAAGTCAAACTTCAATCTCAACCACACATTCAAAACTACTGTTGATTGCTGATTGTTCTCGCACATTTTATAGTCTCTACCACGATTTCTCTTGAAAAGTTACTAATAATTTTACACCAACAGAAGCTAATGACATCCACCCATGTAGAATCTGATACTCAAATAGTTATAAAAAATCGCTATTATTCTGAAAAAAGCTCCACCAAACAAGACCTAAAGCAGTAAAGCTTATTTTGTTGTATCATACAACCAAACGCAATCACAATCCCAACAGCAATGTTCCAGTGCACCCGGGTGTGCTATAGCTTATGGCACACCCGGGTGATTTTCTCACTCGTTCGGATTCCATTTTGAAATCCGAAAATTTTGTTGGATTCATCACGACGAGACGGAGTTCTAGCAATTTGGAAAAAAAATTTTGGACGCCGTGGCGGCCCGTTGTGACGGGTCAAAGATCGGTCAAAGTTTTTGGTCAATTTTCGGGTGAATCCAACAAAATTTTCGGATTCCAAAATGGAATCCGAACGAGAAATCACCCTGACTGAGTGCACCGTAACATTATCACAATCCCAAATTCTCAGATAAACAACTCAAAACCACATTACATGAATACAACACTAACATAGTAACATAAAATCCCCCAAAATCAAAAGGACAAAAAGTTGATAATTTACTATCAAACAAATGTCATGAAATTACTGTTAAACCATATACTAATAATAAATAAATTTAATTATTTATGCTAAGAGAGAATTAACCTTCATAAGAACACTTCTTGAGCATCTTCTCCAGAATCTTCAACCAGGTGGGATCATCATCAACAACAAGAACCCTAAGTCCGGCCGGGAAAGAATCGGGTCTTGGAGAAGAAAACCCGGTAGTCTCCATCGACAAACAGCCGCAGAAAGTTGGGAATTTAACTTTGGGACAGAAAAGACAAACAAGTAATTTCTTTATTGATGTATAGGTATATGTTAGAAGCAGAAAGAAGGGGGAATAGAGGGAGAGTGAGAGCGAAAGAGGAGAGAGAAATAGTTGAGAAGTGAGAGTTTAAAAAATGGAGGAATTTGGGGTTTTTAAGAGAGAAGGGAACAAAGAATATTTGGCGCCGGCGGGGCCGTATAGCTTTGTTGTTAACGGTCCATGTGGACACCGCATCTTTTCCGACTCCCATACTTGCACCAGTACTCATCATATCCTCCAACACTTTGAAAAAGCCATGTTAAATGAGGGTGGAATAGGAAAATCAATTGTATTTATTTATTTATTTTTTCAATAAGAGCCCGCTTATTATGTGTGAAAAATAAAAATTACTTGTATAATTGGGACGATCAACCATTTGTAATCGCAGGACCGATGATTTGGTACTCATCAATACTCTAGGTGAATTGAAGATATAGCCGAATATTAACTTAGAAATCATTTCTTGTTAATTTTAAAATTTGTTCATGCATTCATCACTAATCGCCTCTTCGTCTGTTCATGTGGCAAATAAATTCTAGCGTGGAGTTGAAAAACATGCCAAGGTAAATTGGCATGGTTGCTATTTCTACTGATTTGGAAGACCTTAAAGATGGGGTGTATTTGATTGTGAAGTTGGAATTTGGTTGAAAAGAAAATAATTTTCAGGTAAATGAATTTCGGGAAAAAGGTTTTTCAGGGAAAATAACAGCTGTAGCTATTTGATTGCATTAATTTGCAAGTTGAAAAATAGTATTGTTTTCCTTACTTTTGTTTTTTTTAAATGAAATTTCTTCATTTTCCTTATCTTTATAGTTAAAGTAAATCGTCAATCCCAAAAAACTTTGGCTATCAAACAGCCATTTTCCTGACAAAACACACACAATTTTCCCTTTTCCAGATAAAACACACCCAATCAAACACATCCTTAAAGCTTAACTTGTACTTCTGCAACGTGAGATTTCAATTACCGTGTACGATTTCTAGGCACACATTGAAGTTTGGTGAGTAAAGTTTTTTGCACAATACACGAAAATCTGGTTCCACTATTTCTTTGCGTGAAGTAGTTAGATTTTGGAAGAATTTGTCTTTATTGAGATATGTTTGTATTGAAGAAGGTCGGTAATATTATGTTAAGAGCTCTGGGAAACGTTGGGAGAAAAAATGTGAGAGAGATGTGGCCACCAAATTTTACCCATTAAGCTGAAATGGGTTGTGAGACGTTGGGAGAAATGCTGGGAGAATAAAGTTGGGACCATAACATTTTCGAAGAAGGTAATGCTCCAATTATAAACTAACAAAATATATGGAAAATGGCTACTATTGGATTTTATTTATAACAATATTTTGCCAACTTATTTTAACCATCTTCACTTTATCCAGTAGTATTTAACTTCCGAAAATAAGATAAGTCAAATAACTAAACATTTTATATGTTCCAGTATAATATTTTATGTTAAATTTTGGAATCTTAGGTTCATTATTTCCTGATATATAATGTATTCCCTAATTTATAATGTGTTTCAAAAATTTGAAAATCACTATTTATACTCCTATGGTATTTATTTACATATATTTATTTTACATTGTGAGTTTTTAACTATATTATTGTCTTTTCCAGATTTATTATTTATTTATAAAAATGTTATCTCTATTTTGCTAAAATTTATTTAAAAGAACTCATTAACTAAAATTAATAATAATATCTTTATAATCTTGTTAAAATTTTAGAATCAAGATACAAAACATAATTAATTAATAGTTTTATAATAAAGAATTGTATTACATCTCAACTATTGAAAAAAGATAAAAATATAATGACATTTGAAGAATTATTATAATTATGATATAAAGATATATTGAGGAGTTATAAAATTATTTTAAAAAATAGTAGACCATTAAAACATGTCCTAAAATGAGAATAAAAACTAATAAAATGAAGTAATGGATTATACAATTGAAGTAATTATGAGGGAATTTCGATGAAAAGTTTAGCTCGGTGATTAAAAAGAAAAGATTTCATGAACGTTATTAGTAATAAAAAAATGTAAGACAATCAACATGGAAAGAATATTTATATCAAACTAATAACAATTAATTAATGTAATTTTTTAACACATAATTATAAGAATACAATTTAATTAAGTAAATCAAAAGAATGTGAATATAGTTGTTAATTTCACCGATGCTCCATTTGATCCTATGATGGACATATAAATCCAATATGATCGTGATTAACAAAAACTGAAAATAGCACAAAAAACACAAACAAAATTGTTAATATTTCAGAAATCAAAAAATCAAAACATATATTATTGAAATACAAAAAAAAATAAAAATAAAAAACAGAAACATGCATAACCACTAGTACGCGCGGCACATTTTTAGTTGTACAATACAATTGTAACTAAATTATTGTCGAAATAATCATTTTCAATTGAAATTCAATTAAAATCTAAAATTATATAATATATAGATTTTCTCCTCTTTCTTTTTCCCCCTTCATTTCTTGCTCTCATATTTTTATTTTAAAAAATTGACATTGTAGTTAGCATTATGAGGGTGTTAGCGGATGAGTTTTAATGTATTTTTATAAGTAGGAAGAGAGAGAATGAGTGGAGTTGGATGGTGGAGATTTAATGAGTGAGGAGATATATGGATGTGATTTGTTTGACCAAATTTAAAATTTGAAAAAAATATATTAAAATGCATTTTATAATGCATGCTAACACCCCCTATGTCAAGGTTGAATATGAGAGATACGTAATCCTTTTCAATTATACATTTCATTAAAAAAATTTAATATTTTTTACATTTTCTATAACTTGAATTCACTTCTTTAAGGAGAACGTTAAATTGTTCCTTAAAATGGGGAAAAATATCTAGAAAAAATTAAATGGGTAAAAATATTTAATTCATATTTGAAAGTCAATCGTTGAACGTTAATCTGGTATAGATTTGATGTAGATTTATAGAAAAAATTGATAATTATTATAGTTAAAAAAGTGTTTTTTAAAAAAAAGTTATGAGTTGCCCAAAATGTAGACTAAAATTCTGTAGTGAATTTTATCAAATTTAATTGGATTTGTTTGTCAATTTTTAGCTCTTCCTAAACCTGCTCTACAGCTCTAGCATCTTGCAATAGAAGAGCTCACAATGCAGTTACATTCCCCAAATCAAGTGGAGAATGCATTAAGTCCTATAAGCTTTGATCATATTGCGTTACAACTAAAACATAAATAATTATTTTTTTCTCAAAACATAAAACGAACCATAAAAATAAATTATCATACGTGTTTCAACACAAAGAAATGACCCTACAACAAAAAATGCACATTTTTTAGGAAAAAAAAAAAGAATTTCTCTGTGCTAAATTGACGCGGAATGTAATATTACGTGTTACAATCATATTGAAATCATCATGAAATTTTACTCTTTCTGATTTATTTTAAGAGCATGCGTGCGTCAATCACACATTTTATTTTCAAAAGAAAAAGTTAGAACAATGGGCCTTAACCTTGGAAAGTGTGTGATTCTTTTAAAGTAGAATAATCATATATTTTTTGTAATAAGTTAAGCAAAGCACTATTTTTTTAACCTCTTCATCACATTCATAATTAGTGATATTTCCTCAAGGAATGCAAAAGCAAATTTAATTAGTGGCCTCAAGCAATTAGGCGAAGTATAATTGGTTGATTAAAAAAACCTTATGTTAATGCCATTTTGCTCGATTCCTCAAACAACACAGTAGTAGTGTAGTTACCATTTAATCTAACTGAGATATATATAAGTGACAAAAATATCTCATCTTATTAGATTTTAATGTCTCAGATGAATGTAACGTTTATATATGTGTGTTAGTAGTATCACTAATAAATAATGGCAGAGTTAGGTGGGGTCCTATGGGGTACTGAACCCCAATTTACTTCTTTAATACATATCTCACTCCTTAATTCTACAGAACCTACTCAAACATATATTATACTCTTCGAAAATCTCAATTTTCGCTCCTTTATTTTGACTTTTGCTTATTTATTCTTATCATTTCCTCATCATCCTTCTCCAAATTCCACTACCTATTTCTTTGTTATCCTTTCCCAATTACCACGAAGTTTGGTGATAGTTTAATATAATTGTATATTGTTTAGTTAGCAAACTTTTTGGTAGTTAATATGTGCCTCTATTGGATTAATATCCTGGCTCCGCCACTGCTAACAAAAGATGTTTTATGCTTTCAAAAGTTAAATAAATAAATAAAAGATGTTTTATTGAATTTATTATATATATATATATATATATATATATATATACACATGTGAGTGCTAACGTGCGATGCACGTAACTTTTAAATTTCTTTTTGAAAAAAATAAAATTAAAAATTACTTCCAATCTTATAAATTATAACAATCAGATGATAAAGTATTATTATTTCAGTTAAGAGTCTTAGCCGTATATTTAATAAAGTATTATATATATATACTTAAAATAAATTATAAATGATTTCTATACCCTTTATGATTAAGTTTCAATTCCTAAAATATTTTATCATTAAAATGCTAAATGATCTTCATGATTAAAAGTTGCAGTCATATTTATTTTGTATATTTTCATTTGTCTTATTTTCCATCTTGAAATAGATCCTTAGTAGTAAATAACCAACGATCTAAACTCTATTTTTCAAAAACTTGAAATTCCTAGTAGATAACAATTCTCTTAGTATAGAAATTTAAATAAAGTGTTAAGCTTGAATGTCGTATCATCATAATATGCAACGACATCTAAATAGTATTTTATGTGCTTCTGACACTTACCCTTTTAAACCAGTTAAAATACACCATCAATTCAATTACGTGAGGTAGTAAATTATAATTATAAGTTTTTATTTTAAAATTGATTTCCAAATACACAGTATAGTTGCTTCTTATAAGTGTTAAATTATTACTCTTGATACGAATTTATATATTGTTACGATTTTAAAAATTGGTAATTTGCTTATTTTTTGTCGCTTTGCATAACACTGTGTGCTTAAAACACATTTATTATTTTCACTTTCTATTTGATATACTAGTTAAATCTTAAAATGGGGTATGCTTAGTTGAAAACTTTGAAGAATTGATTATTGAATGTGTAGTCGAAAATCGATGAGAAATGGTATAAACAACAATTAAAAAAAAAAGAAAAATGTTAAATCAATAGAATAGGTATTAGAAAATAATAACTTTTTAAGGGGGTTTTGTTTCCTTTGAAATTACAATGGGCAGTCTAGGGAGAGGAATTGAACACTTGACCTAGTATATGCTAATCAATTCAAATGCCACTAGACCATATGAATATTGGCTATTAGAGAATGATAATTACCAAAATGATATTTGTTTAAAGTTGTGGAAAATAATCTCAATATACATAATAAGTAAATACCATATTCGAGTGATTGCCACATTGTTTTTATACTACGAGATCTACTAGAATAGCAAATTTCGAAAAAAAGGAAAACAAGCAATGTCTTATGCATAGAGTCAACTAATGAGATTTGTTCTCACGTTAAAGTAAATCGGAGCGCGACATAAGGTTTTAAAGAACGGTATGTCATTTTTTTTTTTTTTTGTTAAGTTGAATGAGTATATGTGTTCAAAATCAAATCTTCTAGAGACATGTACGTGAAGAGACCAAGGAAGAGCATGCATGTCCATAAGTAGGCCTATAACAGTGTTCATGGGGGATGAGTTCTCCAGCAATCATAAATTTTCAATAAAAGAAGTATAAATGCGATATACGTTTGATTGAGATTTGCAAGAATTAAATCATAAAATTAAAAAATGTAGGATCCGATCTTGTGTTGAATTCAACTGGAACACGTACACTATAAAGTTTCAAATAATTGATAAGATGCTTCATCAAATCAATTTATTGAAAATCTCAAATAAATATTTTATATTTTAAATATAATATATTGACAACAAGATTTATTAGAGATGGGTATATAGATAGCAATGTTTATAGTTGAATTAATTACTTAATTAATTATTTTGCAATTAAAAGTTTATTATTGTCAATGGTTAAAAGGTAAATATTAAAAAATTGAAAGGGGTAAAGTTGTCCTAAAATATTTTAACCCCTTTAGTTTTCCCCGAAAATATAAATTTATTTTTCACCACCTGTGATATATTATTGAACCTAATCTACCTCTATAAAGTTACCATAGGCACTCCTTTACAGAATACATAAGCTAAGATAATCCCACAAACCATCAGACTAACAACAGACTCACTACGGCCAATAACAGTCCTTAACATGGGCTTAGCTTAAATATGATATGGCTTTCGGCCTTCCGCAAATTAAGTTATGCTTTCGTAATATATATGGGATGAAATGAAACTTTCTAAAATCAAAATTATAAATTTTTTTTATTAATTTACATAAAGTTTTTATAAGAACAAACTTTACAAAATTTGGGAAAACTAGAAACTTAATAACATATTGAAAAGATTAAGGATAAATGTATACATTGAGAACCATATTATTGAGCTCTTTTGGCCAACCCCATATTTTCAAGAAGTTCCCATAACCTGCAAACAACTAACAATGACGAAACTTAATAAGAAAATTTTCAAATAATTAATAGCACAAATGCCCAATCATCCATTCACCCAATAAAATAATTTATTTTTTTAAAAATTCTTCAAAGCACCATGTACTAGTGTACTTGGTAGGTCGGGGCCCACCTTGTAAATTTTTAGTGCTAATTATATGTAGAAATCCATTATAAGACCCCACATAAGATTAACTTTACAAAATGCTTAAGACAAAAGCTCTAATAAGGAAATTAACATGAGACATTATGTCCCTATCAAGTCAATTTAGAAACTCTTAGCATTAGTCTCTGTCTTCGTGTTGTTGGGACGTGACACTCACACTTCGCTTTGGCTATAGTAATTTTTATTTTCCCTCACTTGAACTCAATTATGAAGAGATTTTTTACTAAAATTTCAACTTTTATCCTTTTACAGAAACTCAATCTTACATATTTCTATATAATACTTTTCTTTAATTATATTCAGCGTATAAAACATACTAATATTATATTATTGTAAGTATTAATTAAAAAAAAAGCTCACAAATTTGAAAACTTAATAAATTCTTTTGTTTTCTTACTTCTTGCTTGGAGTTATATTCAACCGTTTCCAGTAAAATATATTAAATATGTACGATAATACAAATTGTTGTTTTCTTTATTTTTAATCGAGAGACGCGAAGTCGAGATGAGGTTCCAACTTTGGAACAACAAGGTGGGGTAGGTCTTAAAGGCATGGCTTTTGAAGGGTGGGGTAGAAATGGACCTTTCAAAAGAAACTCAATGGCTCAAAAAAGGAAATGCCCACTAAAAACTTCTTTTGGTTAAAGGGAAGAATTTGCTCCGAGAGATAATTGAACATGATTGGCTATTAACATATTGGGAGGATGAACTCCATGCAACTTCTCCCAAGTGGAGCATTCCTTTTTTATTATCTTAAGATTAAGAAAACAAAAGCAAAGAATTTCTCCTTAATCTTCTTATGCTCTCTCCTCTAATGCTTGTTAATTTTTTTGATTACTACTAATAATTGATTATTTTTAAGCTATTGCATGCTTTCTAACTTATAATCAACTAGGTTGAAGATGCTCTGTAATAATTTTTGAGGACTTATTCCAAGTATAATATAAACCAAGGAAAAGGGGTCAGGTAAAGTGTTGTCTTTTCTTTTGTTTTTGGGATAAATTTTATGGGTTAGGAAGTGGTGATGTAAATGAATATTAGTAGGGCTAATTATTATCATAACAAAAGGGAAATTTTTGGAAGAAAAAAAGAATATGTACACTTTTCTTAATTTACAAATTTTTTCTTATACTCATCTTCTAAAACCTTCCGCTTGTCTTCCAGAATGTTATACTTTTCAATATAGTTTTCCATCTCAATCAATACTTGGAGAAGGACCTTACTGGAAACACAACAATAAATCAATGTATGAGTTGTATTTTGTTAAGAATTAGCTACTTTTAAAATTTTCAAAATTATAAAAAGAATCATATCAGTTTTAAATTTATAGAAAATATGACTAAATATGTAGATGTCCAATCATAATTAGTGCTTGTCTGGCAAATATTGTCAGAAAGAAAAGTGAATTTTTTGGTGGGAATGTAAGAGCATCTTCAATGCCATGTTCATTTCTTGTGTGCATTAGAAGAGAGATGTAGACACATTTTTTTACATGAATCCCACATGTTTTTCCTATTTTCCTTTTTTAAAATCACTTTTCACTCAATTATTCTATTTTTTCCTCACTTTTCTTCCATCGTGTGTCCCGTGCCAAGTCCACAAATGGACTCCCATCTCCACTTCCTCTATTATTATTTTTGAATTTTCTCTCTATCTCTCTCTTCTTTTTCACTTTTCCCGCTCTTTTTCCAATACTTCCTTCCATTCTATTTATATTAAAGTAATTATATTCTCTCTATCTCTCCCTTCCACGTCATCATGCACACCACTTTTGCAATGAAGATGCTCATAGTTCTCAAAATAATATATTTTATTGTAGTCTATGTAATTAAAAATAAGTGATAAAATTAATTTTGTCAAAACAGGCCCTTAATATCTCTATTATCCTCTCTATCTTTAAAGATCATATTTCACATTATAGAACGTATATTTCAATTTTGAAAGGCAAAAATTTTAATTAACTTCAATAAGGTCTCTATTTATACTCTTTATTTTGCTTAAATCAATAAACAATTTATTATATTTTTTTAATCTATATTTATAATTTCAATTGTCTATGATCAATAACATTAATTGTGGTTTTGTAAGATCAATAAAAAAAGTGTTGAAACTTGTGAACATTAATAATACATAGTGAATTTGGCTCTCCAAATTTGAAGAGTCAAACTCCCTCTCTATTCTAAAATGTTAGAATAGAGAGTATGTTGGAGCTCAATTTTAATTCTTGACTCTTTATAATAAAAGGTATATTTTATTTAAAGAGTCTGTTGGAGATGCTCTTACTCAGTTAGTCTAATGCTCTTATTCTCGCTAGTTTTTGAACATTACCATTGTTCGCCGTTCAATGATTGAGCCTAACACAGTGGGAGCATTTGTGATGGATCCAAAAGATTTAGTTACCTTGTCCGTCAATGTGCATGTTACAACTTAAGTCACGAGTATAACATCGCAAACAACTTTCTTATTTTTTCCATATAAAATCAAGAAGGACCTCATTTTAAATGTTTTAAAACATAAATATTAATTTAGTGTTATCCCTTTCTTCCTTTTTTTTTTAAATTACAAATTTGGGATCATAAGGGTGGAATGAGGTGTCTCGAACACGAGACAAACTGGTAAATAAGTGTTTTACCACTAGACCAAACCCCTTGGACAATGATATCCCTTTCTATTAAGTGTTTATCTAAACCTCATTTTCATTCAAAATTAATACTCCCTCCGTTCTATGAAAATAGTTCACTACCTATTTTCACACAGAGTAACAAAGTGTTTTCTTAAAAGAGTGGAGCTTAAAAATCTTTTTCTTAATATGCCATTTCATTTAATCTTTATTCCACTTTAATAGTCTTATTTGGTAATAACAATGTATATTAAATATGAGACATATAAGAAAATAAAAAATTAATTAAGAAAAGTGGATTATAATATGAAACAGATGAAGAAAGAATGTTAGACTATCTTCGTGGGACGAATGAGGTATATTTTCATAAATTATACCATAAGAGCGTGGAGACTTTAATTTTGTTCTCTTTTTATTAGGTTTCTTCGTGAGGCAAGAGGGACACATGTCTCAAGCGCTCATTTGAAGGGGAGCGAATCTGGAGTTGTGTTTCGGCATTAATGTTGCCACTAAAGAAAATTTTTATGCAAGCTGCCATTGCATAGAGACACTTAATATATATATATGTTGTCTCGAATTTTAAACGTTATAAGATCGATACTGATTGTACGTAATACAATATCACATTTTAGTTTAGCATCTATATTAAGTTTTATTTAAAAATTCACATTTTATTATTCTTTTCCAATTTTGTGAGAAGGTGGTTTTTTAAATTTGAAATTGACTTCATTTGAGTTTGGAATTGGAAAATGGTATTTTTCGAGAGGAAATTGGCAATTATACATGTAAGGTTACAACTATGCAAGATGTTAAAATTTTATAAAAGTGATATATTTTCATGATAGTTGTGTCGACTCACAAAATTTTGATACATCAAGTATAATTTCACAAATAATACGTACAAACTTTTTCATGCTTTTCAACTGCACATTAAAAAATTCTTTTTTAAAAAAATTTCTAACAATAACTTCACTATTCCATTACATAGAATTGGGCCTCGACAGACTGGGCCCATTACATCACCTCGTTCAGTCTCAATCCAAGACTTTCCACTTTAGGCTCCAATTGGGTTGATTCCATTAGGGCCTCAATTCAGGTACCATGAAGAATTCAATTGACTCCAACTTGCATCTCTATATCTCTATATATATATTATAAAACTTGAAGTCGCAACTAGGTACTTTATTACGTTAACAGTAAAAAAAAAATAAAGATATTAAACAAATCTATAATTAAAATAATTGTACATTCCTTTTTTAACTTAATTCCCATATTAAATAGTTGTTATGATATAAATTTTGCATATTTCATGTTATGATTAGTTAAAAAAAAAGAAACTCTTATATTTTTATGGCACACATTGATTGAAAAGGGAATTTTAAATTGTTTAATAGCAATAATTTTTGTATCAAACAATTGATTTCATTATTTTAATTTAATTCTAAAAATAAAAAACGTTTATATACTATTAACTTTGCAGATCAATTAATAGTAATATACTATCAATTTTTCCAGATTAACTAATAGTAATAACACAAATTTCCGTTACAAATGGAAATTAGAAAGAAATCACGAAATTGCGGCCTTTTATTTTAGGAAAAAAAATTTATTTATTTTTACCATAATTTTTTGAAAAAATATTTTTACCATTTTAAAAGGATAATTTTAGATAATTTTAATAGGTACTGTATATTAGATAGTTCAAAAATGACAAAAATGATCAAGTGCCATCGATGACATCGTAGTTACAGTGCGATCGATGGTATTTTCGGACCCGATTCGATATCCGTTTTGAAATCCGAGACCTATCTCGAATCAGCATGACGAGGGGGAGCTCCAACAATTTTGAAAATTTTCCTTCAACATCGTGACGGCCGGTCAAAGTTTTGGTCATAGTTTGGTCAAATTTTGGGCCAAAATTATGACCAAAACTTTGACCCGCCGTCACGGGCCGCTACGAAGTTGCCGAAAAATTTTCAAAATTGTTGAAACTCCCCCTCGTCGTGCTAATTTCAGATCTAGTCCTAGATTTCAAAACGGATATCGAATCGAACCCGAAAATGCTATCGATGCCACCATAACTATGGTGTCATCGATGGCACTTAAACAAGCCTCGTTCAAATGATGGGTAGTTTTTTCTTTTTTCTTTTAATCAAATAATGAGTAATTATTTGATTTTTAAAAAATAAAGAGCAGTTCCTTTCTTTTTTTTTTTTTTGGACGGGAAGAGCAGTTCTTTTCAAAAAAAAAATAATAATGAGAAGTTATTTTTTTAAAAAAATAATAATAATGATAAATTAGACTTGGAGTTATGATGAATAATTTGTTAGTTAATAGGACAAGAAACAGAAAGTCACAACTTCTATATCCTATCTCATCATTTCGTGTCTCCTTCACACAAATACAGAAATTGAAAATGCAAAATTTAAAAATAAGGTTTTTTTCAAACTATTTATAAAAATCGAGTTTGCATGGTTACACTATGTGACCACATGCGCAATCCTATGGCACAAAAGTGGAAAATTTCAAAGATTTGTCAATTTTTTTTTTGAAAATTGGCTTATAATTTGTTGCGATAAATTTTCACACTGCAAATATATGGGTCGCGCAAGTAATAAAGTGGACGTTTTAGAGTTTGGATATTATATCCACGAGAACTGAATTATTCTCACATTTAATTATAGTGGCCTTAACCGAAATGGATAATTCTAGAATTAATTGCGAATACTAAAATACTAAATTAAAATGCAAAATAAATAAACTAATAATAACGAACAAGTTGGAAAGATGACTTTTTATGTTTAAAATCAAGTATGGAAAAACTAGCATTAAGGTTTCGACTCCACTTTTCAATCAATTTTTGCCCGGATTGTTAACTTGACAACGACATTCGATTAAGACGATCGAAATTCCAATATTATTAAATAATCTCTCTAGTAGAATTGAACCTATCTTCTACAAACGAGATAACTATATCTCCATGATATCAACATCGTAAGAATGCATTAAAGATCAATAATTTCACAAAAATCACATAGAGTATAGGGGTATTCTCATACCTTTACGAACTCTACAGTTTTTAATATAGGTCTGATCTAATTTAGATATATCGATTCAAAAACTAAACATAAACATCATACAATTATGCGCACTAACCATATGAAGAAAAAAAATAATATTAAAAGCTCAAGAATCAAATAATCATCTTAAATGTCAAATTAATAATCCAAACATATAAATTGATGTCCGAACTTCATCTCAACCCTAATGCTATAAGAAATCTAGCCTAACATTTTGTAGCTAAAATAACAAGAATTAGAAGAAGAAGAAATAACCGAATGATAAACGATGATGTTCTTGATTTCAATCTTCAATTTCCGCAAGAAATCTTATAAAAAGCTCCAATCTTTGTTTCTCTTTTTGTGTAGAAGGCTAGATATCTTTTTCGTGGTCTTAATCTCTTTACATAGCTGTAGGAAGATCCCAAAGATACCCCAATTTCGTGTAGGAAAAGTAGCCCAAAAGATAATAAAATTAGAGTTGTAATTAAACTAGGAAATTTGACCTCTCGGGAGAGGGGGGTGGTTACTAGCATAACTATGGGAGTTACGCAAATGGCTTGCAGGAAACCTCTATTTTGGCCGAAATTGTGGGTTATGGCCGTAACTATGATAGTTACTACCGTAATTCCATTTTTTGTGAAAATTTTTAAGTACGCGCATTTTTTTTAGTATTTTAGCCATAACTTTTGTTCTCGATGTCTGATTGAGGTTATTCAAATTGGGTTGGAAACTACACAAAGAGATCTACAACTTTGTGTGAAATAGAAAAATCCAAAATCAAACTTCATCCTTATCAAAATATGTTCTCAACATTCCGTTCTTCTTCATTCTTGCCCCAAAGTTCTTCAAATTTACACCAATTCAATTTCTTCTCTTTCAATAAACAACATCCATGTTGGTTTTTACCTAAAAAGAAACGAAATGAATCATATTTAAGTAAAATCAAACTAATTAAATAAGTTTAAAACTACAAAATAAGTGTAGATTTAATGCTTATCATAATTAATAAACAAAAGATAATTTATATATATATATATATATATATATAATCGATATTAACACCAACGAAGTAAGTAGTTGGAACGGAATCGTTGAGAAATGTCAAAAATATATATTATCCATCTAAAACGGACACCATATACAAATTCTATGCCAATATTGCACAAACTTACAAAAACTAATATTAGAAATCCTTTTTTTTTTTTTTTGGGTAAGATTACACTCTTTTACTCACTATTACACATTGTTACATACACTTTTTAATTTTTTATACATTCTTGTGATTTCTTACACACTCCTTGTAAATTATTACACATTCTTTGTAATTTATTACACACTCCTTGTAATTTGTTACACATTCTTTGTATTTTCTTACACGTTCCTTATAAATTGTTACGCATTTTTTATAATTTCTTGCACACTTTTTATCATTTATTACACACTATTAGTAATTTCATACACAACATCTGTAATTCATTACACTCCGTTGTGATTACTTATACACATTTTTAAATAAAAAAGAAAGATGAAGAAGATTTCAACTGCGCGATCGCATGTGCAATCGTGCATACCTAAAATTCAGGATTTTACGCGCAAGCTTAGCGGATTTTTGTAAAAACTTTCAAAATGGAGGATTTTTGAATAAGTTAAACATAAATGGGCAATCTAGGTAACTTCCTCTCGTTTCGTAGGCTACTTAAAAAATAATTATTAAAATTATCATTTAATCATCGAGAGTAATTATTAAATTTAGCATTTAATCATCTCTTTATTTTTTTTTTCAAAAAAATGCAAGTTTCAATGAACACAAAATGAATTTTAACTTCATTGGTGCTGCCGTTTTGGACCTTAGGCTTCTCCTTTTTGTAGCATTGCGACTTCACGCTTTTCTAAACATATCACTTTCTAATTTTTTCAACACTTTTGATCCTCTATCCATCTATCCATGTATGGGAATGTGAAATACCTACATACTAATGTGATAAGTTTGCAAGTGGTTCACAGTTTGAGTCAAACACTGATATGGAGCACTTTGTCACGCACTTGTTGTTTCAGCACAAGTTACGCGCGGCCTTAGTGCTTTGAATGTCCGCCCCGTGCAAGACTTCACACTAAGTCAGCCTTCCCCGAATAAAGATTGCTAGGTTAAGAGAACTTAGAGGAAAAAGGCAAAGAGAATACTTAAGAACTTGAGAGAACTTTGTATTGCTAGAAAGCTTTACAAGAACTTGGTTGGTTGCAAATGAGCTCCTACATCCCCTATTTATACTAATCCACCTCCTCAATGGACGGTGGTGATCATCTCAATCCAACGGCCTACATTAATGCTCTAGAATTCTCTACAACTTTCTACCTAAATATCCAAGTTATTTACATGCTAGAAGTTTCTAGATAATAACCTAGAATACTCCATGAATTGTGTAGAAGGTTTCTAGAGAGTTCCACCTGTCTTTAAGAAGTTCGCCTCTAGAATCTTCCAAAATGCGGGTCGTGACACTCTCCCCGCCCCTAATTCGGCGACGCCCGACGCTGGTACTTCTTGAGCTCGCTCGAATCGCCACAAGTCGCCTTGTGACTCCCATGTTGCCTCGCACTGTGCCTTTCCACTTGATCAAAAATTGAGTGTTAGGAGGTATGCTCGCCATGCACGATCTGATGCGCGCCAAAACCTCCTCAACCTCTTGTCATAAGACTTGGTCACAATCGGGGTGCCGCAGACTCGCCACACGGATCTCCCTTTATCCAAGTGATGCTTTAACATGCTTACATGGAAGACCGGTGAATCTTCGTGGTACTAGGTAAGTCAAGGCGATATGATACCTTGCCAACCTTAGCAACAACCGAAAAGGTCCCTCGCATTTTCGCGCATCTAAGCCCTTGTGAACACTTCGATACGCCTTGAATCGGCCGGGTCTTATTTTCACAAGGACTTGATCTCCAATGTTATACTCCAAGGGCCTTCTCTTCTCGCCCGCCCATTTCTTCATGCGCGCCTTCGCGCCTTCTCTAAGCACACTCGAAGCTACATCGGGCGGTTTCTTCCCATGACTTCGCCATCTTGAAGGCGCCTCGGCTTCTTCCATCATCGAAGTGGCTAAAGTATGCGGAGGAGGGTTGCTGTCCCAGAGCCAACTCAACGGACTATGCCTGCGCCTCACTCTTGTGTTGTATGAGAATTGGGCCACATCAAGTAGCTTTGCCCAATCTCGCTGGTGGTTGGCACCACAAAGTGCCTTAGGTATCCCTCCAAAGCAGCTATTCACCCGCCTGGCCCTTGCCATCGGTCCGAGGATGAAAGCTAGAAAAGTGTAACTCGTCTCCGAGCATTTTGAACAACTCCACCACATTCGACCAGAACGGTCGCGATCACTAATGATGCTCCTAGGCAATCCAATATTTCACGACATTCTTGAAGAATAGTCGTGCTTCCTCACCGTGCGGTAATCCAAGTGGCCTGATGAATATAGCATACTTGGAGAATCGATCCACCACAACCTAAGATAGACCCGTAACCTTCCGACTTGGGCAATGCCGATATGAAGTCCATGGTGATCGAGTCCCAAGGTTTCTCGGCACGGTAGTGGCTCCAATAATCCTCGCGCCTTCCTCGCTTCCACCTTGTCTTGTTGGCACACGAGACAAGTCTTTACGTATTGTTTCACCCGATCTTGCATCCAGGGGCCAAAAATGCTTTTGCTCCACCAATGCTAAGGTTCTCTTTGGCCCGGATGACTGGCCCACTTAGTATCGTGACACTCCTCACTATGTCACGACAGATTGCTCCACTTTGGGACATAGACTCATGCCCGCCGCGGTAGATTAAGTCATCCTCCTCCCAAAACTTTCTTGTTCGACCTTCTCGTGGCTTTGAGAAGCTCCTAGCCAATGGGTCATGCTCCATCCCTTCCTTGATCAAGTCAAGTAGGGAACCCTTGGCTTGAGTGATGGCGGCAAGTTCGGCCCTTACGACTCGCAGCATCGGGCCACCACATTCACCTTCCCGGTTTGTACTTTCTAAATCATAGTCGACTCCGCCAAGAAGTCTTGCCAACGAGGCTGCTTTGACTAAGCTTCTTTTGAGTTTGGAAGTAACTCGTGGCAACATTATCCGCCTTGATCACAAACTTTGCACCAGCAAATAATGACGCCATACCCGCAAGCAATGGATGATCGCCGCCATTTCTTCTCTCAACCGTAACGCCGTCAAGTGTCATTGAGCTTATGGCTCAAAGGCAACAGATGCCCTTCTTGCATGAGTACTCCTCCAATAGCAAAGTCGGAGGCATCCGTATGAACTTCAAATGTCTTAGCGAAATCGGCAATGCTAAGACTGGCTCTTGGCTTATCGCCGCTTTCAAGTCCTCAAGGCCCGCTGACATTTCTGACCATTCTCCCATGTCTTGTTCTTTCAAGAGGTCCGCCAAAGGAGCCGCCGAGTAGAGTACCCACAAATGAACCGCTCTATAATAGTTCACCAAACCGAGGAAGGATCAAGCTCCGCTACCTTGGTTGGTGGCTCCCATTCCAAGATTGCCTTGATCTTTGTTTCATCCATCCTTAGCTTTCCATGCCCAATGATGTGACCAAGGAATGGCACCCTTCCTTAGCGTAAGGTGCACTTTGATTTTTGACATAAAGCTCATTCTCCTCACAACACCAAAGATAGTTCGTAAGTGCCAGATGCTCCTCCAAAGTGTTACTATAGATGACAATGTCATCAAGATAGACCACCACTAAACGATCCAAGTATGGTTAAAGATCTTGTTCATAAGAGTGCAAAATGTGGCTTAGGCGCTGGTTAAGCCAAAAGGCATCACCAACCACTCAAAGGAACCATACCGAAGTTATACATGCGGTCTTGGCCTCGCCACCTTCGGCAATCCTTACTTGATAGTAGCCTTTGAAGATCCATTCTTTGTATAATACTTGGCACTACCAAGTCTATCGAATAGATCGGCAATCAAAGGAATAGGATAACCGGTTCTTGATAGTTACCTTATTGCCACCGATAGTCCACGCATCCTTAATGATCCATCATGCTTCTTGGAATAATACCAGCGCCATAAGGTGCTTTCGGTGGTCGAATCCTCCCCGTGTCAAGCAACTCGTTAGTTGCTTCCTTAATTCCTCCAGCCCGGCGTGCCATCCTAGGGTGCCATGGCCGGCGGTTTCGCCTCCCAGCTCTAACTCGATCTTATGATCCACCTCCTCCTAGGCGGTAGCTTTCTGGTAACTCCGGTGGCATGACATCTTCATTCTCCTTGAGAACATCCTTGATGAGTTTGGGTAACTCATCATCATGCGACTCCATCTTAGTCTCGCCTTCCGTCGCCCACCTTGATCGCCGCTAGGTATGTTTGCTCACCCTTCTTCAAGCCTTTGGCAACTTGCATGGCCGAAAGTTGCTTGACCTCCTCGCGCCCGACGACACCAGGGACCATGCACGAGCGTTACCTTTCTCTAGGATGCAACCGACCCAAAGGAAGGCATAGGGACGACATTAGCCTTCCTGAAGAAATCCAACCCCAGACCAACCGAAATCGCCCATCGGCAAGAACCGAGAATTCCGCTTGTCCTCGCCATGAGCCGAGGCGAAGTTCCACGCTACCTAACTACCCCACTAAGGGGTTTTGCGGTGGTATTTACCGCCTTAAGAAGTCCATCGCCTGCTCAATACGGAGGCCCAATCTCCTAGCCTCGTCCGGTGATGAAGTTATTGGTTGTCTCCGGCAGCACTATCGCCCGACCTCGGCCGACTACTGATGGAGACATCCACATACATAAGCCCTTTGTCATTACTAGCAAACTGGCTTAACATTGAGAGCATTGAGGAGCGTTGCAACGAGCCCATGTGCTCCTCCTAATTGTCATGGCTAGAGGATGAAACCGCTCCTCCGCCATAGCCGCCAACGACCTAACTTGGGACAATCCGCATCGCAGGGTCCTTTGCATACAAAGCATCCGCTATGGGTGACGATCCTTTCTTCTTATCATCGTAGGGTTTGTTTCCACCCTTCAGGGCCCCTTTATCTTTCTTCTCTCCCCGCCCTTGACCGAGCTACCCTAGAGTTTTTATTGTTCTTTGATGAATCACCACTCTTTTGGTACTCTGGTCAAGGACTCCTAAGAATCGCAATCGCCTATCGACCGACTTTACTCCACGACGCTTAGCTTCTTGTTTAGCCCAATTTTGCAACCCGGCCGATGAAGTAGAAGAGAAGATCCTCATCCGACATACTTGGGATTTGAAGCATAAGAGTAGTGAATTCCTTCAACGCATCACTAATGTTGTTCTTATGCTTTAATTCCTGCTTTCCCCTTGCCTCATAGACCACATTATCCGGGTAGAATTGCTCTTCAACTCTTTTCTAAAATCATCCCACGATCTATTCTACAAGTTCCTTCTATATGTCGCCATGCTTGCATGGCGCCACCAATAGAGAAGCCGATGTCTACTAGATACATAGTGGCCGTGACGCATCTTTAGTCCCATCGCCATGATATTCAACCCTCAAGTAGACTTCCATCCGCCATAGGAAGTCTTCAATAGCCTTGGCATCCCGCTTGCCATCGCACTTTCGCTTTAGGCAATCAACCTTAGGAGCAACCATCTGACTAGTCCCCGAACTAGTCGCCGCTAATTCGCTACAAGCCGCAACCTCTTTTGGCGCATCTCCTCAAGAAACCGATCAAGTTGTGCTTTGCATTGCGACACCGTGATCCATAACCTTGCTTTCTAGGATACTTGCTCACCGACGACCTTATCTCCAACACTCTTGGTCTCTCAAGACCTTATCAAGGTCTTGCTTGAACACCAAGAATTGTTCCCCACAATCCTTCTCAATGATTTGTGAGGACTTCTCAATAGAGTTGACATGAGCCCACACCGAGTTAACAAACGCCTCCGCCGCCCCAGCCTCCTCCTCCTCGTGGGCTTGGCTAGACTAAGACTTTGGGGTTTCTCCTCGAGGGTGGTGTGGGATTCAAGGATTTACTCTTTGTTGCCTTTTCTCCCCATCCCGACGCCCCGACCTTAGCTCGATACCACGTGTCACGCACTTGTTGTTTCAAAGACAAGTTACGCTACCTTAGTGCTTTGAATGTCCGCCTGCAAGACTTCACACTAAGTCGGCCTTCCCGAATAAAGATTGCTAGGTTAAGAGAACTTAGAGGAAAAAGGCAAAGAGAATACTTAAGAACTTGAGAGAACTTTGTATTGCTAGAAAGCTTTACAAGAACTTGGTTGGTTGCAAATGAGCTCCTACATCCCCTATTTATACTAATCCACCTCCTCAATGGACGGTGGTGATCATCTCAATCCAACGGCCTACATTAATGCTCTAGAATTCTCTACAACTTTCTACCTAAATATCCAAGTTATTTACATGCTAGAAGTTTCTAGATAATAACCTAGAATACTCCATGAATTGTGTAGAAGGTTTCTAGAGAGTTCCACCGGTGTCTTTAAGAAGTTCGTCTCTAGAATCTTCCAAAATGCGCGGGTCGTGACAACTTGCAAACTATCACATATGTGTGTGCGTATTTTAACATGTCCACACGTGGGTAGGAGATCGAAAGTGACAATATCCAATCCTAGATAGCATTTATTATTACTCATTAGCAAATTCAATATACATATGGTTTCTAAAGAAGTTTTGCAAAGTTTAAATTTGCTATATGTATTTTTAAAATTTCAATTTCGATATCCATGCTTATTTAATGTAATGTATATATTATGGTTTCATTTTCAACTTGATTATATGATTAATTTTTTTTTAAACATTCTTATTAAAATCGTTTTTACAGATAAAATTTCCGTACATCGCACGGAAGTAGTACTACTTCAAATAATTGATGGATATCTATGCAGTACGCTAGCATTTATTGACTAAGAATACTGAATTGCAACCCTATAGAAGGATTGTGCTACGAAGGACTCTTTGAAAATTAAAATGGACGGCTATATAATAAACGTATACTATTTAATACAGTCTAGATAATTTTATACCCCTAAATATAATCAAACCCAATATAAAATTTTCTAGCGTCTTTCGACAATCCTTACAGTTACAGATTCACGAGGGGGAGGTGCTAATAGCAGCTTGCTTTTTAAGCTTTAATAAAAAGTGAAAGACATATTGGTCCAACGTGAAAAGAAAAGAGATTTTGTGTTTGTCAAAAGCAAAGAACATTAATAAAGGCAAAAGAGAATATTATTATTATTAATTTATTATATTCTTCTCAAAGATGCTTTTGCATGGCTTAAATTGTCTTCCTTTGGTACCAATTATTAATTTTTTGCCATGGTCCCGTGATACTCGAACGTGGCATACTTGACACGTGCAAGAATACCTTCACATGCTTGCAAAATGCCTTAAAAATCTAAATCTAAATCTAAATCTAAATCTATATAAAAATAAAAGAGCCCCTTCCACTGTACCAATATGGTACATATGTTAAAGAAAAAAAGAAAAGAAAACACATGATTTATAATTTTATGTTTTAGAGTATATAATTTAGATAAATCATAATAATTAATACATTTAATGAGAATAATTAGGTATTAATCGCGTATATGAAAAAGGAAAATCGAATTGTGATTATTCATGCTAATAATCACAGTATCATATAACTCTGGAAAATTTTTTTGAATAAATGTAATTTTTACAAATTGGGCAAGCGTTCATGCGATTACACTACTTGGAATTCAACATTTTTCTGAAAAAATAAAAAATTCCTTAATGTTAGTTTCCACAATTACTCAAAGATAAAAATACATTGACAAGAGTCAATTACTCAAATATTTATAAAATATATACGCGTATATGTAATTAAAGAAAAATTGGACAAGAGCAAATTTCACAATTATTCTGCATAAATTTTTTTTACCAAAAAATGAATCTGCAAAGTTTCACGTATAATTACTTTGTATAGAGATCTTATTATTTTATCAATACACAATCTACATCACATAAATTCTTCAAAACTTAATATTCAAAAAATCCATGTTAAAAATATTTTCGTAGCCTAGCAATTTAAACGACGCTAATGATAAAATTTTGGAAAAAATTTTAATAATAGCATTTTTTTTCGTTCAAATAAATATTATCTAAATTTTGATGCCAAATACGTTGTTATTGCCTAAAATCATCAATTACGATAACTGATATGATTTTTTTTTACAAGGTAATGGTTCAGATTAAAATTTATAAACCATTATTGAAATCTATAGTACTATATATGCTTCATTATTTTTTATATTAATATTATTTTATGTAAATAAATTATCTTAATTGTTATGTGCATCATACGGGAATAATACTAATATTTTATATAAATAAATAGATTTTTACTATTTGCAATAGCTATAACTGAAGTAGTTTTACATTTTCTTGTATTTTAAATTCAAATCTTACCTCTACCCAATTATTTAATATAAATTTTATATGCAAAAGAACATTTAAGAATATGCTTAATTGTATTTTAAAAATATCCTTTATGGTACAAATAATATAACATATTATTTCCTCGAAGTGAATTCAACAGTATATTATTTCTCTAATATTGATTGGGATGAAAAATAGACGTTAATTAAAAACAGGAAGTTCTTGAAAAAAATTATAAACTTTAAAACAATGAATGCGGAAGTTCTATGAAAATAAACGTACAAATGTTTTTCCATTCACGGGGTGAAAGACTACTGGAGAGAGAGAGAGACAGAGTGTGTGTGTGAGAGAGAGAGAGAGATGCACATTTCACATTTGTGAGAAAAACGTTGTCAATACGGGAAGATGTGAATAATGGAAACTGGAGAGAGAGAGAGACAGAGTGTGTGTGTGAGAGAGAGAGAGAGATGCACATTTCACATTTGTGAGAAAAACGTTGTCAATACGGGAAGATGTGAATAATGGAAATTTTTATATTGTAAACATTGGCACGTGCCGTCATTCAGCTCCCCCACCCCTCGATTGCGGGGGGAGGGGTTGATTCACGCTTGCACGTGCCAGCTCTTACAAGAGAAAGGAGCTATGTGAATAATAGAGTCTACTTTGATATCTATTTAATTACGTCTATATATACTTGGCCTTATTGTGTGAGGATTATCACATTTGCGCTTCTTATTAGAAAAAAAAAGAAAAAAAAAGGAAAGAAAAAAGAAATTAGCCCAGAAGCAAGATTGCGAAAGACGTAAGCTCGTAAATACAATTAACGTTAAAAGTGAAAAGAAGATAAGATGCATTTTTTACTTCCTTCAAGCTTAAACATGCTTAGACGAAATTTAAGCAAGCTTTTAATAACAGAGTCTAATTAAATAATTGGCTTAAAAGGGGGCGGAAGAAAAATTAAAATAAAACAAAGGGTAGATGGGAAGCAGAAAAAGTCACACATCTCATCTCATCTCATTAGCAATAAATCAAACACCCCTTAATCATTCTTGACCACCGGCATTCAAATTATTTTCTCTATTTTGCCCTTAAATCAGAGATTCAAGAAAGGTGTTACATTGTTTCAAAAAAGGAAAAAAAAAAAAAAAAAGAGGCGTTTCAAGCATTTGATGATTCAATTTATAGTTAACATAAGTTATTTTTGACAATTCTCTAAAATAACATATTACTATTCAAGGGTGGATCTAGTGGGGGTTCACAAGGGTGGTAGCCCCCGACCCCAAAAAAATTCCGAAAGTTTATATAGGAAAAAAAAATTATACATAATTTTAGTTAAATTAAATTTTTTTCTGTATTACAGCCCCCGACTAAAAATCCTAGATCTGCCATTGTTACTACTAGTATTATTCTATAAATTTGTGACGCATAACTTCGATGTCAATTATAAAATAAACAAATGTAGTGTATGTAACATTATTCCAAAGCAAACAAACAAATGATGTTAATCTCTTCCTTTTACAGTTTGCAATGTTGTCATATGCCAATATTCTTTTCCAAAGCAAGAAAAAGATGAGCCTGAAAATGAAACTGAATTCACTTTTTTTCTGCAATGATAAAGTAGGCTTCAATCAAAAATCAAAGAAAACAATGGGACCCATCAATTATGAATATTACACACAGTTCTGTAAGGTGTCAAAATTTTGTAACGTGAGATGTTTTCATTATTCTAAGGGTGTGTTTGATTGCACAAAAGTTTTTCTGAAAAACGAGTTTTCCAGCCATTTTTTCCAACTTTGGGTGTTTGATTGGTTTTTTTTTCCAGGAAAATATTTTCTAGATACAAGCGTTTAAAGCACAAAAATCATAGTTTTCCTGGAAAACTCAATCCAAGGAAAAGGTAGGAATCCGTTTTCCAGGAAAACGTTTTCCCGAAATTCCCTTTCCCGGAATCCTATCAAACACACCCTAATTTCATTTTACAGTATTTTGATAAATCTGTGTGTACAAGTAGTATATATATTTGATTCCAAAATTTATCAATCAGCAAAAAAGTGATAGTGAAGTGAAAGAAAATTGACATGACATGGGAAGCTCAATTATAGTCCTATCTCACCGTTCTCACATTAGTAATTATATACAAGAAAAGCAGAAATAAGAAAAGCAAATTCTCTGCTCAAATCTTTCATGGGTTCTGTTTTGCAAATTCTTGTTTCATTTCTCTGCCTAGCTTCATTAGTTCTCTGCCAAGTTTCAGGTATGTTATAGCCTCGATCTCAGTGTTTCAATCATCTATAATATTTATATTTACTTTTGAGTACTATCTAATCTAACTTCATCTGATAACATGGTTTTTGTAAGATTAAGGAAATTTGATTTTAACTATGCAGAGTTCATAAGTCTAGACTGTGGAGGGACAGCCAATTACACAGATCAAAACACAGGCTTGTCTTGGATTTCAGACAATGGAATCACAACCCAAGGCAAATCAGTCAGAGTCGAAAACACAAACGTAAACTCGCCTCAATATCAAACTAGACGAGATTTTCCGACGGACAGTAAGAAATATTGTTACACTCTGACGACCGAGGAAAGAAGGCGATACATCGTCCGAGCAACTTTTCTATATGGAAGTTCTATCACGGGAGGTGTCTATCCGAAATTTCAGCTCTACCTCGATGCAACAAAGTGGTCCACCGTGACAATTAATGAAGATTCGAGGGTGTATGTGAAAGAAATGATCATTCGAGCACCGTCGAAATCTATCGACGTGTGCTTGTGTTGTGCGACGACTGGTTCTCCGTTTATTTCCACTCTTGAGATGCGGCCTTTAAATTTGTCGATGTATGCGACCGATTATGAAGATGATTTCTACTTAAAAGTCGCTGAACGAGTAAATTTTGGGGCTCCAAGCACAAACGCTATAAGGTAATTAATCTTTCACGGATGAAACAAAACAGATATAGTACGATAAAACAAGAAAATTGTTACTGGCTCCAAGCGGAGTAACAGACCAAGCAGACATGTTTAATATACAATATTAGATGGTGAAAAAATTTTTTTACTAAGAGAAACATGTTTTTAGGTACCCGGACGATCCCTATGATCGCATATGGAATTCCGATCTCGACCGAAGGCCTAATTATCTAGTTGGGGTGGCCTCGGGGACGGAGAGAATCACCACGACGAGAAACATAAATATAAACACGAGAGAATATCCTCCGGTTAAGGTGATGCAAACTGCAGTTGTAGGCACTAAAGGAAGTCTCAGCTACCGTTTAAATCTAGAAGATTTTCCGGCCAATGCTCGAGCTTATGCGTACTTTGCCGAGATTGAAGAATTGGGGCCAAACGAAACCCGAAAATTCAAAATGGAGCAACCTGATGCGCTTGATTATAGCAACGCCGTGGTTAATATAGCTGAAAATGCGAATGGAAGCTATACATTGTACGAACCGAGTTACATGAATGTTACGTTGGATTTTGTACTATCTTTTGCATTTGTCAAAACCCGGGATTCTACTAGAGGACCACTACTCAATGCGATTGAAATTAGTCGATATGTGGAGATTGGCCCCAAGACAGATGAACGCGATGGTAAGCATACTATTAAAGATAAATCTCGTATCAAAAGAGTATAAAATAATAAACTTGACATATAAGTGCTTGGGTTTAAGATGGAACTTAAGTTTTAGGACCTATGACTTACTACATTGGATCGTCATCATACCTAAATATTACCTTAATCTCATCAAACTCGTAATGAGTACTAACTACATTTTCGTATGTAAGTGAGCATTCTTGGTACTCTGCATTCTATGTCGACTGGAAGTGACTGGACCGAGGAAGGGGGTGACCCCTGTATGCCAACGAATTGGGAATGGGTGACTTGTAGCACTACTACACCACCAAGAATTACAAAAATGTGAGTTAGTTTAGTTTTAAAAAAAACCTTGTCTCCTCCTTAGTCTTATCCAGTCGAGTTTTTACTTACTCAATTCACAACTTAACTTGTTCGATCAGAGCTCTATCAGCAAAGAATGTGAAAGGTGAAATGCCATCAGAGCTGGAGAACATGGATGAATTGACAGAGTTGTAAGTTTGACAATAACAATATTAAAACTATAGTATGATCTGCTATCTCAATTCCTGTTCTATTTTTGGTTGTGTACATGGGCTGTTTTGATTGGTCGAGACAGCCGAGGGCACATGAATTGAGACAGCAGATTAGACTCATACATGCAACTAATGAAATATTTGGCTCTCTTATGATTTGCTCGTTTTCGAGTTTTTAGGTGGTTGGATGGAAACTCGCTTGAGGGTCCAATCCCTGACTTGAGTAATCTTGTCAATTTGAAAATACTGTAAGTTCTCCGTTCTATATGCCTTTAATTTTTACACTTATAAATTAAAAGATTACATTTTTGTGACTAAAATTTATTTGCAGGCATCTAGAGAACAACAAGCTTACTGGTTCATTGCCCTCATACCTTGGTAGCTTGCCAGATTTACAAGAATTGTATGTGGTAATCTGGATAAACTATTTTTCTTAGCAATTTATCCAAATCACGTCGATAACCCATTACAAAGAGGATTATTGCTTTTTCACGGTGAATCTGACTAGTGTCTGAGATGAAAAATTATTGCACTTTTTGATATCACATTTTTGACAGGTATATACAAAACAACTCTCTAACCGGGGAAATACCTCCATCACTATTGACAGGAAAGCTAATTTTCAAGTGGGTATGCTTATAATTCACAATTCATTTCATAAATGCTTGTTATTCAACTTCAATCGTTACGATCGCAGGTACGAAGGTAATCCTCGTCTTAGGCAAGGAAACAACAAAAGGACTCGTAACAAATTAATACTGTGGTCATCCATGGGAGCGTTAGCTATGCTTATTTTACTATCCCTTGCAAGCATTGTACTAATACGTCGTCTTAGGAGAAAACCAAAGTTAAAGGGCGACCGAGCAGGTGTGTGATTTTACATTTTTGACCCTATACATCATGCTATATGGTGATGGCCTCGTGGCTAAGCAAAAATATTTAATATCAAATTAATTTTTTTTCTGAAAGTCCTGACATCTCAGGATTGACTCTTGTGTTTTATATAATTCATACCTCAAATCTACCTCTCATCTCTTTTGCACCTCAGGTAGTTCTCTAAGAAGCAGTACAAATCCTTTGGCGGCTTATGCAATTGCACGAGGTGGGTCGACGTTAATGGACGAAGGTGTAGCATACTACATTCCTGTATCGGAGATCCAAGAAGCTACAAATAATTTTTCCAAGAAAATCGGTAAAGGGAGCTTTGGACCGGTTTATCATGGAAAAATGAAGGATGGAAAGGAAGTAGCAGTTAAAATCATGGCTGATTCATCTAGTCATGGGACCAAACAATTTGTCACCGAGGTAGTTTATTGTATATATTAAAACAAGTGTACAAACAGATTTACTGGCAACATACTAAAAAACGGTATGAGAGAGCGAATGTAATGTAATGTAATGTATTAACAGGTTGCTCTATTATCAAGAATCCATCATAGGAATTTGGTTCCTCTGATTGGATATTGCGAAGAAGAGCATCAACGAATGCTCGTCTATGAGTATATGCATAACGGAACCTTACGTGATCATATACTAGGTTTGTACTCGTACAACGTCCATTTCCGTTACACCTTTAGTGAATAATAAGGAAATAAAAGACATAAATTGTTGACAGATTCTGGTAACCAGAAGCACCTCGACTGGCTAGCACGCCTTCAGGTTGCCGCCGATGCTGCTAAAGGTCGAATTTCAACTTCTTTTTTTTGTGCGTGGTCATTTTCTTCAATACTGTAATGAACGAGATTTAGGCTTGTTTGAATGATTTACACTGTTTGATATTGTCTAATCCTCCTTACCAAACATGTCAGGTTTGGAATACTTGCACACCGGATGCAACCCAAGCATAATCCACAGAGATGTGAAAACAAGTAATATTCTCCTAGATATCAATATGAGGGCAAAAGTATCAGATTTTGGACTATCGAGGCAAGCCGAAGAAGACTTGACGCATATATCAAGTGTGGCGCGAGGAACAGTTGGCTACCTCGACCCAGAGTAAGTAGATAGATTTATCATATCGTCTTTGTACACAAGTCCCTTGTTGAAACTAACTCTCTCCTATCCAACAAGGTACTATGCAAATCAACAGCTAACAGAAAAGAGTGACGTTTATAGTTTTGGAGTTGTTCTATTGGAATTGATATCCGGAAGAAAGCCAGTCTCAATGGAGGAAGATGCTGCTGATTGGAGCATTGTTCATTGGGTACATTTAATTTTGCCCCTATTCTATTATTGTTTTGTATTTCACTATTCCCATACATTTTGACAAGTTTGACCATAGAACCTACATTGATTGATGCTATTCGAATAGAATAATACTATTTATCAGTACCGACGATTATCATCAAGCAACACATATAGACTGGTCATCATTGATAGTTAGTGACAAATAACGTCGCTCAAATCAAAGCAATAAATGTTTGACATTTTTTTGTAGGCGAGGTCATTGATTCGTAAAGGGGACGTGATTAGCATTATCGACCCTAGACTAGTCGGAAAGGTCAAAATTGAATCGGTATGGAGAATGGCGGAGGTTGCCATCCAATGTGTCGAACAATATGGCTCATCCAGACCAAGAATGAACGAGATTATATTGGCGATACAAGATGCAATCAAGATTGAGAAAGGAATGGATAAATTAAGTTCCTCAGGGAGTGCAAAAGCGCAATCTTCAAGGAAAACGCTATTAACGAGCTTCCTTGACATCGAAAAGCCCCGACCTTTCAAATGGATCCTTAGTCCCATCCGCTAGGTGAAATGTACTTAAACCAGTTAGTGTCTACTAAATGTGTTTATATTTTACAACTAATATGCCTAAGCATAGATGTAGAACTCGAGATGATGTTAACTTCTAATTTTGAAAGGTATGTAATGAATCTCTTGTGGTAAACGTATATCATGGATATGCATTTTCATCGGTAACACGATTGGAAAATTTATTTAGCAAGGTCAAAAATAATATTGTAGTGATAAATTTAGTATAAATTTATATATAAAATGAAAGAAACTTCAAAATATTGCAAGTAACAGGGATGGTCAGGATTGCATATAACAAGGATGGTCAGGACTCTATTTTCTGTCTAGCTCCACCTCGTGCATTTCTAGTCATAAGATTGAAAAACCCAAGGGGAAAGGGGAAATGTTAAATCATGGGTGTAAAAACCGGAAGGAGATGCCAAATTTGGCACCTCCTTTGGGTTTTCACACCCCAAATAAATCAAATTTTGGGTTTTTTCCCCATTTACATTAGATTGATTTGTAGGAAAGGTGTGGAAGAGCCCAATTGAGTTTTTCCATTTTACAATTGGAAATGTTTTAATATAATGTTCATTGTAGACATTACATGATCTTTATAGTTTTTCTATCGACAAGATGTGAGATTCCTAACTTCAATCATAATCAAATGGAAATATCTTCATCCACCAACCCATTTAATTATTTTAAATTGATTTGATGCGCAATGAAGTTGGATGGCATCGAATCATTTTAATACGTAATTAGTTAGTTTATGAAAAGAATTATTCAGTGCTCTAAAATGTATTATATGGTTAAAGATCGAAAATAACATGAAATTTTAAAAGTGAAAAAATTACTTGAATGCTAATTATTCATACACACGATCCATTATCTGTAGATAATTATATTGAGTTATTTGTCTCTAACATTATTTTATTCATTCAATATATTGTTATCACAGCTTAAACGTTTTATGTTTAAAATTTACAATGGCTCGACTGTGGGAATTGTTGACTCCTCATTTCATATGCTTTCATCACACGATGAAAGAAAAACCATTTTTTACACCAAAATTGGTCACATCCTAATCCAAAGAATGAAAAGTAAAAGGAGATCCATAACTTGTAACTTGTAAGAGCATGTTTCGGAAATATTGTAGAAAAATAAATCATTAATATGTATTCAAAAAATGAGAAGAACGAATTGTCATGTTAATATGTAATGAATAATTAATAATGTTTGAAAATAAATAATTTCTATGAAGCTCTAACAGAGATACCATTTAATATACTAAACAATTTTGGTTTCAACAAGAAAATACTAAACAATTTTGAGGTCTTCGTTGGAAGGCAACAGATTAGGCAACCTAATGTTCGATGGATAACAATAATTGCAAATAATATACCAAGCCATTTTTCACAGGAAGGAAATAGATTCTTTGCCAACATAATTTCTTGTCTGTCCAACAAAACACCAATGTTGTCATCCCCAAAACCGCCCCATTGAGCAAAAGATCGCACATTTTGATTTGAAGTTAGCGGCTGCAATCGAAAGAACCCAAGAGAAACAACAACTAGCAAAGAAATTCTTTCCTTTTCTTTTGTGCTTCTTTTGTAGGCATTTCTTGTCTTCTACTGAAAAAAGCATTGAGATTTTAAAGATAAAAAATTATTTCTTTTTGTGACTTTTAGCTTTTCTGTTCAGGCAAAAAGGGCTTTTTTAACCCCAAAGAAACATAACAGAATCAAATATACTGAGTAGAAGAAGGAAAAGAAGAAATGGGGGAGGGAATTGGGGTGGAGATGATGTATTACCAGCAGATGGGGAATAGTTCTTATATGGATTCTTTGAAAGTTCTTGAGGCTGATATACAGTATGCAAATGCTCTGTAAGCTATAATTCCCCTTTATTTCATCTGGGATTTTTGTAATTTTACATATCAGTTAATTATTAATCTTTGGTTTAGTAGTTTTTTCTTTGTAGTTAATCTGTGTGTTCAGTGATGGAGTCAGAAAATTTATATAGCAGAGTAAAAAGAAATTTTAAAATTCCTTTGGAGATGATAGGCTAATCTTGAAATTCGAACCTTTTGGATGTTGGCCTTTATTCTTGATGTTCATGTGTATTTGTACATGAGTATACTACTTGTACACACAGCTTTATATGCATAGGAAGTGATGTGTCAAAATCCTGTAGCATTACTCCTTTGACATAGTAACTACATTAATTTGTACTTAGAGTGATTTGATGACGCAATTAATGCTCGGTTAAGAGGAAATTACAGTACTTCATTCGTTTGAGTAGCATGCTATGCCTTGTTTATTAATTGGTTTAAGAAGATTACTGAGATAAGGATTTAATTAAGCATAAATTTGATCATATAATCATTCGGGATGAGGTGTAAATTTAATCAATCTTAGTTTTTATCGTCCGTGTGATTTCTCAAAGACTTGCATCAACTTGACAAAATGCATTTTGGGACTTTCATGTGTTGGGAACTAGGCGCTGCTAATTCCGCCCAAGATCAGTGGGACACAAAAATATATGCGACTGAGAAAATAATGGACACTAAAATAAGCACAAATATGAAACACCGAGATTTAACGTGGTTCGGCCAAACTGCCTACGTCCACGGATCCACACCAATATATTTCACTATCACAAAAATGAGGAGTACAAAAAATACCACACTGTATTTTTCTCTACCTACGCAAAGGTTTTAACACTTCACTCACTTTTATCTCTCGTGTATAGCTTCTACACTGAAGCTCTCTCTCTACACAAGATCTCTCTTTTTTTTCTCTCTACACAAGATGTTTTGTGTTTTTGGTGGTGATTGTGGTGTATTTTTCCAATGCAGAAGGTGAGCTATTTATAGGAAGAAATTTGGAGACGTATGCACAACCTTCAAGCCTCCATCTTTGACAAGCCTCCATGTTTGATTTTTGTGAGTTTTCTTTGTTGAACAAGCATGCTTTCTTTATTTTTGAGTCTTCTTTGTTGAATAAGCATGCCCCCCTTTTTTGACAATTGAGGATATTTGTCTTCACAAACTTCAACAATCTCCCACTTGGAGACAAATGGATCTCCGCTTCTATGAAATGTGGTGTGGATCATCTTCATTTTCTTCATTGCGTAAGACCAATCAAGCCGAGCACGCCCAGCTTTTCTTTGGTTACTGTCTTCGTCATCATGTCGGCTGGATTCTTGCTGCCTTGAATCTTTTCAAGCGTCAACACTCCATCTTCCAAAAGTGATATGATGAAGTGATAACGGAGTCCAATATGCTTGGTTCTAGAATGAAATGCTGAATTCTTTGCCGATGTATCGCACTGACTATCACTTGTGCAAGACATTACGCCTCTGCTCAAACCCACTCGCCAACAAACCTTGTAACCATATCATCTCTTTGCTAGCCTCGATTCTTGCACACGTGATTTCATACGTAGTTGATAACGCAACAATCTTCAGATCTGCGAAATCCAACTAATCGCGATGGCACCAAGCTGTGAAGACATAACCTCGTAGTGCTTCTCCTGCGATCTACCTCGCCAGAAAATCTGCATCTACGAAACCTCGTAGTTTCACTTCGCCTCGTCTAAAGCATAAGAATTTCTCAGTAGTTCCCCGTAGATATCTCAATATCCACTTTACTGCATCCCAATGCTGCTTTCCAGGATTTGCCATATATCTCAAGCCACAACTCCCCTTTGCATGAGCAATATCCAGTGCAGTACAAACCATGGCATACATCAAACTTCCAATGGCTGAGGCATATGGAATTTTAGCCATGAAGTTTCTCTCCTCTTCTGTCTTAGGAGACTGGTCGTTGGATAGACGGAAATGATTCGCTAATGGCGTCTTGGCCCGGCTTTGCCTTTGCTCATGTTGAACCTTTGCGAGGATTTGATCAACATACTTGGCTGTGACAACCGCAAAACACCCTTTGCTTGTCTCTACAAATTCTCATCCCTAGAATTTGCTTTGCTTCTCCCAAGTCCTTCATTTCAAATTCCACCGATAGTTGCTTCTTCAACTTCTTGATCTCGCCCATAACCGAGCCGGCTACTAACATGTCATCGACATAAAGTAGCAAAATGATATAATCGACTCAACCGCCTCAAGTAGCAACAATGGTCAAGATTACACTTCATGTAGCCATTTTTACGCATAAATCCGTCAAACTTCTTGTACCAATTGTCTAGGCGCTGCTTTAAGCCGTATAGGCTCTTCTTCAATTTGCACACCAACTTCTCTTTTCCTTTCACCGAGGAAGCCTTACGGTTCTTTGCATATAGATTTCCTCCTCTAAGTCACCATGGAGGAAGCGGTTTTCACATCTAATCGCTTCCAAGTGCAAGCCCTCACGCAACAATGCTCAATCTTGATCGAATTGTTGTCGGCTTCACAATCAAGCGAAAATATCTACGTGTAGTCAATTCCTTCTTTCTGTTGAAACCTTTGACTACCAATCTCGCTTTATACCTTTTCGAACCATCATGTTCTTCTTTGATTACGTACACCCATTTATTGTTGAGAGCTTTCTTCCCTCTGGGCAACTCGGCTAGTTCCCACGTGCGGTTGGAGATGAGAGACTTTATCTCATCTTTCATTGCAAGCTCCCACTTAGAATCTCCCACCGACATGCCTCGTCATAGCATTCGGGTTCACCGTCGATGAGCAACATGTAGTTCATGTACTTCGATTGAACATGAGGTCGACTTGACCTCCCTCACAATGGGGGTCGGAGCCGGAGGCGTGGTGAATCGGCCTCGAGACGGGCTCCTCTGTCGCAAACTTTCATCTTTACGCCGACGTACTTCCTTACGGAGTGTCGTCAGGAACAACATATGTTGGATCATCGTGGATTGTGTCATTGACCGCATCGCATTTACGTCTTGTACATCACCTTTTCATTGAATATGACATCCCGGCTTCGATGAGCTTTTGTTCGTCATCCCAAAGCGGTGCGAACTCGTCTCCACCATATCCAACGAAAGTACACTTTAGTGATTTTGAGTCTAACTTACTCCTGGCATTATCACTAATGTGCACATATGTGACACAACCGAATACTTTCAAATGAGAAAGTTTCACTTCTTTCCCACTCCAAACTTCTTAGGTATCCTATACTCCAATGGTACCGACGGTCCACGATTAATTAGGTATGCCGCCGTGTTGTGACTTCCGCCCAAAGCTGTTTTGGCAGCCTGCATGTATTCTCATGCTTCGGCTCTTTCACAAAGTCCGATTCATGCGTTACGCAACTCCATTACATTGCGGTGTTCCTGGCAACGTTCTCTCCAACTTGATGCCATTTTGGTAACAAAATTTCTTGAACGCCAAATCTTCGTACTCTCCACCATTGTCAGATCTCAACTTCTTTACTCGCAAACCAGTTTCATTCTCCACCATGGCCTTCCACTTCTTGAGCATACCGAACACATCGGATTTGTGTCTCAAGAAGTAAACCCACACCTTTCTCGAGTGGTCATCAATGAAAGTCACGAAGTATGACTTTCCGCCAATCGATGAAACTGTTGTTGGACCCCACACATCTGTGTGGACAAGTTCAAGCTTCTCTTTCTTTAGAGTTCTGCCACTTGTATTGAAACTCACCCGTTTCTGCTTCCCGAAAATACAACTTTCACAAAAGTCTAAATCAATAGATCAAGCCCTGGTAGTTTCCCTTTGCATGCATGTACTTGAGCCCTTTAAGCTCATATGCCCAAGTCTTTGGTGCCACAAGTTCGCATCCTTGCTATCGCCAGCGCAATTGTCATACACGCATTCGCCGTCAGGTATAGGGTGCCACTATCCTTGCCACGCATGATTATCATGGCCCCTTGGTGATTTTCCAATTATCACCAGAGAAGCTTGTGTCACATCCTTCTCTCGACAATTGTTTGACGGAGATCAAATTTTTCCTCAACTCGAATATGTCTCACGTCCTTCAATTTCCATACACAGATCCATTGACATTGATCTGCATTCTCCTATGCCCACCACGCCGCAAGGATGATCGTCTCCGAGATATACTTCTCCGAAGTTTCCCGACACATAATTTGCAAAAAGTGTCGATTTATGCGGTGGCATGGAGCGATGCTCCAGTCTATTACCCAATAGTCGACTTCTTCTCCATGGAGCATATCAACGCATCACGCGCGTTTCTTCGGTCCACGACATTGACCTCGGTCTTGTTCTCCGTTTCCTTTGGAGCCGCCCTACACCGATTTTTGTAGTGCTCAACTCGACCGCAATTCCAACATTCAACGGACTTGTTGGAATTTACGTGATTTTTGGATCTCGATGCGCCATTCCTCGACTTGCTCCGTCACGCCCGTTGCCCTCTGTTTGAACTTACGCCTCGCTATCTACATTGAAAGCGGCCCTGGTTGAAGTTTGATCTGACCGCCTCCGGATCTCCTCGCCAAGATCATGCTCAACGTCATCGAACTTTAATTTCGACTTCTGCCGAGCCATCGATGGTCAGTGTGCGTTCCGGCTATTCACTCTCTCGCCAAGAATTAATAGAGCTCGAACTTCATCACTAAAAGTGATTTCCACCGTTGTCAATTGGTCTACTACCTCATTGAATTCGTTGAGGTGTTCTCCAAATCTCCGCTTCTGTCATTTTCATATTGAACAATTTCTTGATCAAATGAACTTTATTTCTTCGCAGACAGACGTTCATACATCTTTGGATAGAGTCGCCATGAGAAACGCCGTTGTCTTCTCATTTTTAATGTTGAAAGCGACCGACTTTGATAGGGTCAATCTAATTGTGCCGAAGCTTTTCGATCAAGCACCTCCCACTCGTCGCCTTTCTCGCTTACGGCTTTTCAACCAACGGCTTATATAGGTCCTTCGATACAAATAGTCCTCCATTTGCATTTTCCAAAATCCAAAATTTTGCCATCAAATTTATCAATTTTGGAAATTCTCTCGTCTGTCGCCATTACTCCCACTCGAACAAAATGTGATTTTTCGAGAAATCGTTCGATGTGGAAGATCACTATACTGCAACCACAGAGCATACTAAGAATTTCAAGAGATATCACAAACAAAGCTCGATACTACTTGTTAGGAAGCTAGCTAATTGCTAATTCCGAATCGATGGGACACAAAAATATATGCGACTGAAAAAATAATGGACACTAAAATAAGCACAAATATGAAACACCGAGATTTAACGTGGTTCGGCCAAACTGCCTACGTCCACGGACCCACACCAATATATTTCACTATCACAAAAATGAGGAGTACAAAAAAATCTGCATCAGATTTTTTTCTACCTACGCAAAGCTTTAACACTTCACTCACTTTTATCTCTCTCGTGTATAACTGTTTGAAGCTCTCTCTCTACACAAGATCTCTCTTTTTTCTCTCTCTACAAGAGATGTTTTGTGTTTTTGGTGGTGATTGTGGTGTATTTTTCCAATGCAGAAGGTGAGCTATTTATAGGAAGAAATTTGGAGACGTATGCACAACCTTCAAGCCTCCATCTTTGACAAGCCTCCATGTTTGATTTTTGTGAGTTTTCTTTGTTGAACAAGCATGCTTTCTTTATTTTTGAGTCTTCTTTGTTGAATAAGCATGCCCCCCTTTTTTGACAATTGAGGATATTTGTCTTCACAAACTTCAACATCATGAATTGGTCAGTTGAGTTGTAATATGATTTGAACAATAGTGGAGAACGTAAATTGTGTAAATAATAATGAGTAGCCGTTCTGAATGTGTGGCTAAAATTGAAGTTTGACTTTCATTGAGTAGCAGGAGTTAAGATTTAGCTTTGTTTCACTCTGGTTTTGTAGGGCTGCTGAAATTCCTAATACTAAAGGTGGTGTACGCCTTCAAATGAAACTGGTTTACAACCATTTGACGTCTCTCTTTCTGTTTTTACTCCCGTGGGTGAATTCTTCGTGCATGCATATTTTTCCAAGATACCTGAATCTTTTCGACATACTTGTTTACAAGGTATGGAATACGTATTCCTTATTACACTCTATATGCAGTACTAGAGACACTCGTTCATACATTTCTTACCCGAATGTTTTGTTTTATATCTTCCTTTGATAGGTTTATGCAGATGGGCGCCCAAAAATATCGACCCATGGAAGAAAAGCAACAGTCAGGGATTTTTATGGTTCGTTTGTTCATCTCTTTTCAAATTTACGAAATTAGACATCTGTTATGTCTTGAACTTGCAATTATACTTACTTGGGTTCTCAAAAAACGAAATTGCAGCTGTTATATTGCCATCACTTCAAAGGATCCATAACGACTTTACCGAACTCAACAGTATTAACAATGATAATCATGGACTTAGAAGGAATACCAAGACGAGACTAGAAAGGGATATTAGAGACGAGGAGTGCGGGATATGCTTAGAGTCTTGCACAAAAATGGTTTTGCCTAATTGCTGTCATGAAATGTGCATAAACTGCTACCATGATTGGTAACTAGAGCTCTCTCATTTTCCTTCATTTCTCGGCCCTTCAGAATAATGGCTTGTTTGCCGCAATGTTTTCCAAAAATCATTCTACTCGAACATCATTTTCAACCACACATTCAGAAGTCATTTTCCCCAAAATTTCTCCCAACCATACACAAGCTTTCTTCTACCTGTGCCTTTTGCCTAAAAATTCATTTTGACTTTCAGGAATGCAAGATCTGAGTCGTGCCCTTTTTGCCGTGGTACCATAAGGAGAGTCGAGTCAAGGGACTTGTGGGTTCTTACATGCAAGGACGATATAGTCGACCCTCAAACTGTATATAGAGAGGATTTGCTGCGTTTCTACCATTACATCAGAAACCTACCAAAAGATTCTCCTGATGCCTTGTTCTTAATGTACTATGAGTACTTAATATGATATATAAAGTACTAAAGTAGTTAAGCAGAGGATAAAAATGGCGTGCACGTACAAGAAACCGACCTTGAAATGTAAATAGAGTCTGGTAAATTGTACGACGAAAATAAAGAATTCTCGACATTTGTGTTTCCATTTACTTTTTATTGGAAAATTATACAACCTTCTTTGAAGAAGGTATTCTAGTTGTATCAATAACTGAAATTACCTATTTATTTCCTACCCCAAAAGAGAAAAGTGAAAAATTTTTCTAGCTCGCGTGATGTATTCATCTGGAGCGCAATAAGTACTAGGATGTCTTGTCTTGTGTACTACGAAGTTTTACATGCTTTTCTTGTTTTTGATCACCTCATCAAACGGCGGTTGTCTTGTGCCACTATCCTTGCCACGTGCGATTATCATGGCCCCCTTGGTGATTTTCCAATTATCACCAGAGAAGCTTGTATCACATCCTTCTCTCGACAACTGTTTGACGGAGATCAAATTTTTCCTCAATTCTGGAATATGTCTCACGTCTTTCAATTTCCATACAGATCCATTGACATTGATCTGTACTTCTCCTATGCCCACCACGCCGCAAGGATGATGCGTCTCGAGATATACTTCTCCGAAGTTTCCCGACACATAATTTGCAAAAAAGTGTCGATTTGCGGTGGCATGGAACGATGCTCCAGAGTCTATTACCCAATAGTCGGCCTTCCTCTCCATGGAGCATATCAAAGCATCACGTGTTTCTTCGGTCACGACATTGACCTCGGTCTTGTTCTCCGTTTCCTTTGGAGCTGCTCTACACTGATTTTTGTAGTGCCCAACCTGACCGCAATTCCAACATTCAACAAACTTTGACTTGTTGGAATTTATGTGATTTTTGGATCTCGGTCTGCCATTCCTCGACTTGCTCCGTCCACGCCCGTGCCCTCTGTTTGAACTTCTGCCTCTGCTATCTACATTGAAAGCGGCCCCGGAAGTTGAAGCTGCATCTGACTGTCTCCGGATCTCCTCAGTCAAGATCATGCTCACAACGTCATCGAACTTCAATTTCGACTTACCGGCCGAAGCCATCGATGGTCAGATCGTGTGCCATTCGACTCTTCTGCAACTGCCCAAGAATTAATAGAGCTCGAACCTCATCACTAAAAGTGATTTCCACCGTGGTCAATTGGTCTACTACCTCATTGAATTCGTTGAGGTGTTCTCCAAATCTCCCGCTTTCTGTCATTTTCATATTGAACAATTTCTTGATCAAATGAACTTTATTTCTTTGCGGCAATTTGTTCATACATGCTTTGGATAGATTTGTCATGAGACGCCGTTGTCTTCTCATTTTTAATGTTGAAAGCGACCGACTTTGATAGGGTCAATCTAATTGCGCCGAGTGCTTTTCGATCAAGCACCTCCCATTCGTCGTCTTTCTCGCCTTCTGGCTTTTCTTTCAACGGCTTATATAGGTCCTTCTGATACAAATAGTCCTCCATTTGCATTTTCCAATATCCAAAATTTTTGCCATCAAATTTATCAATTTTGGAAATTCTCTCGTCTGTCGCCATTACTCCCACTCGAACAAGATGTGATTTTTCGAGAAATCGTTTCTGATGTGGAAGATCAGTCTACGCTGCAACCACAGAGCATACTAAGAATTTCAAGAGATATCACAAACGTGGCTCGATACCAGCTTGTTGGGAACTAGCGCCGCTAATTCCGCCCAAGATCAGTGGGACACAAAAATAATATGCAACTGAGAAAATAATGGACGCTAAAATAAGCACAAAAATGGAACACCGAGATTTAACGTGGTTCGGCCAAACTGCCTACGTCCACGGACCCACACCAATATATTTCACTATCACAAAAATGAGGAGTACAAAAAATACCACACTGTATTTTTCTCTGCCTACGCAAAGGCTTTAACACTCCACTCACTTTTATCTCTCGTGTATAGCTTCTACACTGAAGCTCTCTCTTTCTCTCTACACAAGAAGGTATTCTTGGCTTTCAAGTGGTGTGTTTGAGGGTGCAAAATGTGCCTCAATTTATAGGCAAACTTGAGGGGTAAAAATGGAAGAAAATTGGGACAACATCCACCTAATCCGCCTAAATTTGTGGCTTCATCTTCCATGCATTGACTAAGAAATCCTACAAAATCTCCAACCATTTTTGACTTTGAAAAATTGGACAATTTGTCTCCACACTTTCTTTGACAATTGTGGGCATGTCTCCACAAGCTAACAATCTCCCACTTGGAGACAAATGGATCTCTACCTCAAGGCGTCTCATGTGCTTATAGTTACTGTGAAATGTGGTGTGGGTCATCACCTCTATCTTCAATGCAGAAGACCAACTGAAGCTGAGCACAGCTCCAATTTCTCTTTGGTTACTGTTTTCGTCATCATGTCGGCTGGGTTTTTGGTACCTTGAATCTTTTCAAGCTTTAATACTCCATCTTCCAAAAGTGATCTGATGAAGTGATAACGGAGCCCAATGTGTTTGGTTCTTGAATGAAATGCTGAATTCTTTGCCAGATGTATCGCACTCTGACTATCACTGTGCAAGACATTCTGCTCCTGTTCGAAACCCAATTCTGCCAACAAACCTTGTAACCATATCATCTCTTTGCTAGCCTCGGTTACTGCCACGTACTCTGCTTCTGTAGTTGATAACGCAACAATCTTCTGTATCTGCGAAATCCAACTAACTGCAGTACCACCAACTGTAAAGACATAACCGGTAGTGCTTCTTCTGCGATCTACCTCGCCAGCAAAATCTGCATCTACGAAACCTCGTGAGTGTCACTTCGCCTCGTCTAAAGCATAAGCATTTATCGGTAGTTCCCGTGAGATATCTCAATATCCACTTTATCGCTTCCCAATGCCGCTTTCGAGGATTTGCCATATATCTGCCGCAACTCCCTTTGCATGAGCAATATCTGGTCGGTACAAACCATGGCATACATCAAACTTCCAATGGCCGAGGCATATGGAATTTTAGCCATGAAGTTTCTCCTCTTCTGTCTTAGGAGACCGGGTCGTTGGATAGACGAAATGATTCGCTAATGGCGTCTTGGCCAGCTTTGCATCGCTCATGTTGAACCTTTGCAGATTTGATCAACATACTTGGCTGTGTCAACCGCAAAACACCCTTTTGCTTGTCTCTACAAATTCTCATCCCTAGAATTTGCTTTGCTTCACCCAAGTCCTTCATTTCGAATTCGCCGATAGTTGCTTCTTCAACTTCTTGATCTCGCCCATGTCCGAAACTGCTACTAACATGTCATCGACATAAAGTAGCAAAATGATATAGCCGACTCGAACCTTTGAAGTAGCAACAATGGTCGACATTACACTTCATGTAGCCATTTTTCGCATAAATCCATCAAATTTCTTGTACCACCGTTTGTCTGGCGCTTGCTTTAAGCCGTATAGGCTTTTCTTCAATTTGCATACCAGCTTCTCCTTTCCTTTCACCGAGAAGCCTTCCGGTTGCTGCATATAGATTTCCTCCTCTAAGTCACCATGGAGGAAAGCAGTTTTCACGTCTAACTGCTCCAAGTGCAAGCCCTCCGCTGCAACAATGCTCAACACTGATCGAATTGTTGTCAGCTTCTACAATCAAGCGAAAATATCTCTGTGTAATCAATTCCTTCTTTTCGTTGGAAACCTTTGACTACCAATCTTGCCTTGTACCTCTTTGAACCATCATGTTCTTTCTTTGATTCAGACACCCATTTGTTATTAAGAGCTTTCTTCCCTCTGGGCAACTCAGCTAGTTCCCACGTCTGATTGGAGATGAGAGACTTTATCTCATCTTTCATTGCAAGCTCCCACTTAACAGAATCTCCCACCTGACATGCCTCGTCATAGCATTCAGGTTCACCGGCGTCAGTGAGCAACATGTAGTTCATGTACTTCCGATTCGGAACATGAGGTCGACTTGACCTCCTCACAATGGGGGTCGGAGCTGGAGACTGTGGTGAATCAGCCTCCGAGATGGGCTCCTGCCTGGCACCCTCATCTGCTTGCTTTGACGTACTTCCTTCTGGAGTGTCGTCCGGAACAACATATGTTGGATCATCGTTTGTTGTGTCATTGGACTGAACTGCATTTCTGTCCTTGTACATCACCTTTTCATTGAATATGACATCCCGGCTTCTTATGAGCTTTTTGTTCTGGTCATCCCAAAAGCGGTACCCGAACTCGTCTCCACCATATCCAACGAAAGTTGTTAGTGGGTTGGTGGCACACAAAGAAGGAAAAAATTGAGGTCAAAAAGAGGGGCTCAAGAAACAACTTGTGCATGCATTGTTTGACAATTGTGAGGATTAGGTGCAACAACTCTCCAATCTTTCCCTATAAATACGGGAGAGTTTTTGTAGCTTCATACACCACAATCAATACCAAAACACAAACTATATTGTGTGGCGAGAAAAAAAGAGAGATCTTGTGTAGAGAGAGAGCTTCAGTGTAGAAGTTATACACGAGAGATAAAAGTGAGTGGAGTGATAAAGCCTTTGTGTAGGCAGAGAAAATACAGTGTAGTATTTTTGTACTCCTCCTTTTGAGATAGTGAAATATTTTGGTGTGGGTCCGTGGACGTAGGCAGTTTGGCCGAACCACGTTAAATCTCGGTGTTTTATATTTGTGCTTATTTTAGCGTCCATTATTTTCTCAGTTGCATATTATTTTTGTGTCCCACTGATCTTGGGCGGAATTAGCAGCGCCTAGTTCCCCAACAACTGGTATCAGAGCTTGGTTTGTGATATCTCTTGAAATTCTTAGTATGCTCTGTGGTTGCAGCATAGACTGATCTTCCACATCAGAAACGATTTCTCGAAAAATCACATTTTGTTCGAGTGGGAGTAATGGCGACAGACGAGAGAATTTCCAAAATTGATAAGTTTGATGGCAAAAATTTTGGATATTGGAAAATGCAAATGGAGGACTATTTGTATCAGAAGGACCTATATAAGCCGTTGAAAGAAAAGCCAGAAGGCGAGAAAGACGACGAGTGGGAGGTGCTTGATCGAAAAGCACTCGGCGCAATTAGATTGACCCTATCAAAGTCGGTCGCTTTCAACATTAAAAATGAGAAGACAACGGCGTCTCTCATGGCAGCTCTATCCAGCATGTATGAACAGCCGTCTGCAGCAAATAAAGTTCATTTGATCAAGAAATTGTTCAATATGAAAATGACAGAAAGCGGGAGATTTGGAGAACACCTCAACGAATTCAATGAGGTAGTAGACCAATTGACCACGGTGGAAATCACTTTTAGTGATGAGGTTCGAGCTCTATTAATTCTTGGGCAGTTGCCTGAGAGCTGGAATGGCACAGTCACAGCCATCAGCAGCTCGGCCGGTAAGTCGAAATTGAAGTTCGATGACGTTGTGAGCATGATCTTGGACTGAGGAGATCCGAGACAAGATGCGCTTCAACTTCCGGCCGCTTTCAATGTAGATAGTAGAGGCAGAAGTTCAAACAGAGGGCACAGGCGTGGACGGAGCAAGTCGAGGAATGGCAGACCGAGATCCAAAAATCACATAAATTCCAACAAGTCAAAGTCTGTTGAATGTTGGAATTGCGGTCAGGTTGGGCACTACAAAAATCAGTGTAGGGCAGCTCCAAAGGAAACGGAGAACAAGACCGAGGTCAATGTCGTGACCGAAGAAACGCGTGATGCGTTGATATGCTCCATGGAGAAGAAGTCTGACTATTGGGTAATAGACTGAGCATCGTTCCATGCCACCGCAAATCGACACTTTTTGCAAATTATGTGTCGAAACTTTGAGAAGTATATCTCTGAGACGATCATCCTTGCAAATGGTGGGCATAGGAGAAATGCAGATCAATGTCAATGGATGCGTATGGAAATTGAAGGACGTGAGACATATTCCAGAGTTGAGGAAAAATTTGATCTCCGTCAAACAGTTGTCGAGAGAAGGATGTGACACAAGCTTCTCTGGTGATAATTGGAAAATCACCAAGGGGGCCATGATAATCGCACGTGGCAAGGATAGTGGCACCCTATACACGACGGCGAATCGCGTGTATGACAATCGCGATTCTTGATAGCAAGGATGCGACCTTGTGGCACCAAAGACTTGGGCATATGAGCCAGAAAGGGCTCAAGTACATGCATGCAAAAGGGAAACTACCAGGGCTTCAGTCTATTGATTTAGACTTTTGCGAAAGTTGTATTTTCGGGAAGCAGAAACGGGTGAGTTTCAATACAAGTGGCAGAACTCTAAAGAAAGAGAAGCTTGAACTTGTCCACACAGATGTGTGGGGTCCAATGAGCTTATCGATTGGCGGAAAGTCATACTGTGACTTTCATTGATGACCACTCGAGAAAGGTGTGGGTTTACTTCTTGAGACACAAATCCGATGTGTTCGGCGTTCAAGAAGTGGAAGGCCATGGTGGAGAATGAAACCGGTTTAAGTAGCAAAGAAGTTGAGATCGACAATGGTGGAGAGTCACGAAGATTTGGCGTTCAAGAAATTTTGTTACCAAAATGGCATCAAGTCGAGCGAACATTGCCAGGAACACCGCAACGAATGGAGTTGCGTACGCATGAATCGGACGTTGATGAAAGAGCCGAAGCATGAGGATACATCTTTGGCTGCCAAAACAGCTTTAGGCGGAAGTCGTCAATACGGCATACCTAGTTAATCGTGGACCGTCGGTACCATTGGAGATCTGATATCTAAGAAGTTTGGAGCGGGAAAGAAGTGAAACTTTCTCATTTGAAAGTATTTGGTTGTGTCAGCGTATGTGCACATTAGTGACAATGCCAGAGTAAGTTAGACTCCAAATCACTAAAGTGTACTTTTGTTGGATATGGTGGAGACGAGTTCGGGTACCGCTTTTGGGATGACCAGAACAAAAAACTCATCAGAAGCCGGGATGTCATATTCAATGAAAAGGCAATGTACAAGGACAGAAATGCAATGCAGTCCAATGACACAACAAATGACGATCCAACATATGTTCCAGGACGACACTCCGGAAGGAAATGCGTCAAAGCGCATGATGAGAGTTTGCAGGCAGGAGCCCGTCTCGGAGGTTGATTCACCACAGCCTCCAGCTCCAATTCCCATTGTGAGGAGGTCAAGTCGACCTCATGTTCCGAATCGAAAGTACATGAACTACATGTTGCTCACTGATGCCGGTGAACCTGAATGCTATGACGAGGCATGTCGTGGGAGATTCTGAAGTGGGAGCTTGCAATGAAAGATGAGATAAAGTCTCTCATCTCCAACCAGGCGTGGGAACTAGCCGAGTTGCCCAGAGGGAAGAAAGCTCTTAATAACAAATGGGTGTCTGAATCAAAGAAGAACATGATGGTTCAAAGAGGTACAAGGCGAGATTGGTAGTCAAAGGTTTCAGTGAAAAGAAGGAATTGACTACACAGAGATTTTTCGCCGATTGTGAAGCCGACAACAATTGATCGATGTTGAGCATTGTTGCAATGAGGGCTTGCACTTGGAGCGATTAGATCGTGAAAACGCTTTCCTCCATGGTAACTTAGAGGAGGAAATCTATATGCAAAGAACCTGGAAGGCTTCTCGGTGAAAGGAAAGGAGAAGGCGGTATGCAAATTGAAGAAAAGCCTATACGGCTTAAAGCAAGCGCCTAGACAAGGGTACAAGAAATTTGATGGATTTATGCGTAAAAATGGCTACATGAAGTGTAATGCTGACCATTGTTGCTACTTTCAAAGTGCTCGAGTCCAAATTTATATCATTTTGCTACTTTATGTCGATGACATGTTAGTAGCGTGCTCGGACATGGGACGAGATCAAGAAGTTGAAGAAGCAACTATCGGTGGAATTTGAAATGAAGGACTTGGGAGAAGCAAAGCAAATTCTAGGGATGAGAATTTGTAGAGACAAGCAAAAGGGTGTTTTGCGGTTGTCACGGCCAAGTATGTTGATCAAATCCTGCAAGGTTCAACATGAAGCGAAGGCAAAGCCGATCGACGCCATTAGCGAATCATTTCCGTCTATCCAACGACCGATCTCTAAGACGTAAGAGGAGAGAAACTTCATGGCTAAAATTCCATATGCCTCACCATTGGAAGTTTGATGTATGCCATGGTTTGTACTGCACCGGATATTGCTCATGCAAAGGAGTTGTGAGTGCAGATATATGGCAAATCCTGAAAGCGACATTGGGATGCGATAAAGTGGATATTGAGATATCTACGGGAACTGCGATAAATGCTTATGCTTTAGGCGTGGCGAAGTGAAACTACGAGGTTTCGTAGATGCGATTTTCTTTGGCGAGGTAGATCGTAGGAGAAGTACTACAGGTTATGTTTTCACGATTGGTGCTACTTTGCGATTAGTTGGATTTCGCGGATACTGAAGATTGTTGCATTATCAACTACTGTAGCGAGTACGCATTAGCGATCGAGGCTAGCAAAGAGATGATATGGTTACAAGGTTTGTTGGCGAGTGGGTTTCGAGCAGAGCGGAATGTCTTGCACAAAGTGATAGTCGAGTGCGATACATCCGCAAAGAATTCAAACATTTCATTCAAGAACCAAACACATTGGGCTCCGTTATCACTTCATCGATCACTTTTGGAAGATGGAGTATTAAAGCTTGAAAAAGATTCAAGGTACCAAAAACCCAAATTTACATGATGACGAAAAACAAGAACTAAGGAGAAATTGAGCGTGCTCACTTGATTGGTTTTCTACAATGAAGACGAGAGGTGGTGACCCACATCATATTTTTCACGGCTACAAAATAAGATGTCCTAAGGTGAAGAAGATTGTGAAGACAGATTGAAATCACCTTCAAGTGGGAAGATTGTTAGTGGGTTGGTGGCACAAAGAAGGAAAAATTGAGGTCAAAAAGAGGGCTCAAGAAACAACTTGTGCATGCATTGTTTGACAATTGTGAGGATTAGGTGCAACAACTCTCCAATCTTTCCCTATAAATACTGGGGAGAGTTTTTGTAGCTTCATACACCACAATCAATACCAAAACACAAACTATATTGTGTGGCGAGAAAAAGAGAGATCTTGTGTAGAGAGAGAGCTTGATGTAGAAGTATCTGCGAGAGATAAAAGTGAGTGGAGTGATAAAGCGCTTTGTGTAGCGAGAGAAAATCTGAGTAGTATTTTTGTACTCCTCCTTTTGAGATAGTGAAATATTTTGGTGTGGGTCCGTGGACGTAGGCAGTTTGGCCGAACCACGTTAAATCTCGGTGTTTTATATTTGTGCTTATTTTAGCGTCCATTATTTTCTCAGTTGCATATTATTTTTGTGTCCCACTGATCTTGGGCGGAATTAGCAGCGCCTAGTTCCCCAACAGGAAAAGATCAGTGACGTGTTTATACATCGCTTCGGTAAGATGAAGCCCGTCCCAGCTGATGTACTTGCTCGGGTCCTTACAGACGGTTGCTCCAGGGGACCCACATAAGGTAAGTTTGCTGAAATTCATGTTCATCCCTGCAGCTCCACAGCACGCCTTGAATGGTTCTTCAATCCCATACTTCTTAGGATTTGTTAAGATTGTCAGGTACGCATTCCAATAATCCGCATACACGATAGTGCAATCGGGGTTCATTTTCCTAAATCTTTCTAAACTGTTTTGAAGGATTTGGTTGTAGATCATTACACCGGAGTTTATGGCGGAGGAGCAGCCCATTTTGTCGAGGTTTTTTTGTGGACATAAGGAGATGTCGACTGGGAGGCAACCCACTGGTGGTAATCCTTGAACCACTATATACTTCGCTCCCGCATTCAACAATGTCTATTGCAAAATGAAACAATTGGTTAACAATGTGTAACGTTGTGTATGTTCAAATAAACTTTTATTTTGTTAAAAACTTTATTACATGTTCTCTTTGTAGTTTTCAGACTGCTTTGAATTTGCTAAGATAAACTTTCATATTTTTGAAAACACATGTTCAAAAATAAGAAAAAAAATTGTATAGAAAACGTCTTTTCCACGAAAACATGCTGAAATCTTCAAAATGAGAAAAATACATCCTCGTTTTCTGTGTCTGCCCCAAGAACAAACAACTAAAAGTGAGTTCAGAGTTCTAAACTGAAAATTGTAACACAAAGAGAACATGGTGATGACAAGAAAATGTTTTTAACTTTTTACTTGATGATGGTGTCATGTGCGGTTAATATTAAAGGTTTATTCTGATTGAGTAACAGAAGTAAGTTTTTTCTGAAGTTTTAGGTTGCATACCTTGATAAGTTTGCTCACGGATCGGACGGAGATTTCTGAGAGCCACTGGAGCGAAACAGACGACCTGAGGGCACGAGTATAGTCGCTAACGCCCATTTGGCCAATCCAAAAAAGTGAGTCTTGCATCTTAGCTTTGCAAGAATCTACATTCTTCCCATCACATCCCATCTGCATGGCAAAATCATTAAACCAATCTATTTGAGTTTGGAAATTCCCGGGCAACGCTTGCCAAATCAGGGAGCTCAAATTGTTCCCAAAAAACAAATCTTTCGGGATAGACGTGGACCCCGCTATGGCAAAGTTGATGCCAACTGAGAAATTCGCTGAAGGGTCTTTGTAAGGGTCGGGGTTCCTAGCGAAAGTGCATCGCAAAGAAAATCCAACACAAGTTTACTGTTAGTCAGCGGATCTCCTCCAGTGGCTGCAACATACCCCAGTTGTATCAATTTCTCTAATGGGATGTTTTTGGCATCGACTGATGCGTTCATACCACCAAGAAACTTGGCATTGCCGGTGTCTGTGTACGAGTCGCCAAAGGCGAAGACTTGGGAGAAACTTCCCTTGTAATCAACAGGCAGACTCCTGTCATGTGCTGATGAAGGAGAGAAGAAGAGGAAGGACAAGCATGTTAGTGCTAATGATTGGTAGGTTGATTTAGTCATTTTGTGTTTGTGTTTTGAAGATTATTTGCAGGGAGTTCTTTATATATATGTATGTGTTTTCTTGTTTAGGCTAAGAGGTCATCCAAATTTCTAGGAAGAGTCATAGGTGGTTATTGTTTTAGAGTATTTGGAACCAAGAATTGAACTATCTATATGCTGACTGCACGAGGCCAACACTTTTGTAAAATTTTTATACATGTTTAATTTGTTGGGACAATATCACTCATAATAACTCACCAAAGATAGATTGTGAATATTTTTCTTAGGATGTAAGTAATTTTGAGTCTAAATTGCTACCCCTTCTCTTGTTCTCTTAATTATTTCATTTAATCAAAACAGTTGATATAATGTTTCATTTTTGTCCTCTTAGTTGCCTTATTCAAACTGTTTTCATTGGATGACAAGACAAAAAAAAGGGTGCATCATACGTGAGCTCTATACTTTTATGTTTCAAAATTTTTTCAATTATTGAAATCAGCGATACATTGTAAAGCTTATAGCCGATCATATAAGACCCTGTTTGTTAGTGTCTTTATTGTCGGTCTATGTACTTTTACAAAATTATAACTTGTGATTGGTATTTTCCAAAAAACTAAGAAAACAATACCATCGTTTATATTTCAAATTATAAAAGATGTTACAAATACACAATATATACACTAATGGGAGTGTGGACCTTTAATGCATAGATAGACAGAATGGTAATTTCATTCGATCATGTATTAATATATAGATACTTGTATAGACTTATATATCCGTGAATATCCGCGACATTTTCCTCAAATTATTGCTCATGTTATCAAATTCATTCACATTCAAAATTAAATTTCATCAAAGAAATCATATTTATATATCTTATAAGACTCAATTATATTACACAAATCTCGACCACTTATTTTGACAACTATTTCAAAAGTTCCCAACTAGCAAGCAAAATTGATTACTCTGGCCCAAACTAAAGTCGACTCAAGCCCATATAAGAAATGACCATTAGTCTTATATGCCTTGGGCTTGAGGTCCACTTTACTGTCTACTCTAATTTACTCACGTGCTGAGAATGTTGGACCAGAGTCTTGCATCTATTTTAGTCCTTAGACTTTTTGTTTCTTCAATTCGAGTTCTCTACTTCACGTCTTCCCCTTTTCACGCTTCGACTCTTTCACTATGGCTCACTTTTCTTTTCGAGATCTTCTAAGTTGGTTTGCGATGTATTACTTATTACAATTTTGATCGTGTGTGTTAGGGTAGAAATTTTTATAGATTTTTACGTAAAATAGAAGAGAGAATGAATAAAATTGAATGGTAGAAATTTGTGTAGTAAATGTAGGTCCTACAAAATATATGAATGTAATTAGTTTGATCAAATTGATAATAAATTAAATTGTATAAAAATTTGTTAAAAATTATAAAATAACACGTGCATAATTGTAAATGAGTATACAAAAGTAATGATTTTGTAAGTATTGTCAAATAAGCTCTTAATGATCATTTTGGAAATTTTGCACATACTTGAATGATCATCAGGGAAATTACTCTACAGTGTGCTCTGTTTGGCTCTGTATTCGGCTTCGTTAAAACGGCGTCGTAAGGGTGTCAATGTAAAGCACCGTTATACCGCAAATTTCAGTGTTTTGGCGACTTGCAGAATCCAAGATCCACCTTCTCGTCTCAAGGAAAAACTCAAATTTCAAGTGGAAAGTTTTGCCGTCAAAATTATTGGTTTGCTTCAATATCATTTTATTGAGTTTTCATTTCTTTATTTCATATATTAACACGCAGATGTTTATAGAATCTAGTTCATGATCGATAATTTGTTGATTTTAATATGTTACACACAGAGATTCAATCTGCTTATTGTTTTCAGATCTCGGGAGCTGTGAAAACGGTGAAAAAGGCACCTTCTCTTGTGTGATTCAGTGTTATGGTTGATCGAAATGTCAGATAATCATGCTGGAGAAGGCCTTTCAGCTGTGGAAGATGGAGATTCAAAGGGGGTTTCCCCTACTGGATTCGATAATGGCACCACCGAGATTGCTGATAATTCTGTTAATCAGGTGCTCAATGATTAAATGTTTTCATGTCAATACTGTATTTTTCATTGGAGATATCTAAACATTCCTTATATGCATTCTGATGGTCTAGTTGACATGGGTAGAATGTTTTAATGAATAAATATCTTGAAACCAGAACTGTTTCTTGTAGTTCTCCGGTGACGAGGGTCAATAAAAATATGCAGCTTCCTTGCTGTTTACTACGAAAAATACCATTATATATGTCGTGAACAGAAGTATTGTCTTGCAATCATGTGAATTTGGCTGTAGAATTTGTTGAAGATTTATTTTAATGATGTGCCTTTGGCTTCATTAGACAGTATAACCTTTTGAATCGAGTAGTTGAATGTGGTGTTCAAGTCTTGCCACTATTTAGATAACGTCAACCACGAGTTAGTGCTTGTGTGACAAAACTATTTTAGAGAAGTGACTTTTTGGGAGAATTTATGGTTGTAAAGGGAGTTCATGGAGAGCTGTGAAAAATAAGTATCCTGTAGTGTGTAGTGTGAGTGGTTGAAAATGAGTGTGAGAAGAAACAATTCTGAAAGTAGTTTTATCAAGCAAGCGTGTCTTTGATTGGGTGAAAAGAATCTTGATTACATGTGACGGGGTGGAATAATGCTATTATCTATAGGCGGTCATGATGTATAGGCAGTGATGCGGTAGTTACTTTGGCCGAACTTGATTTTCCATGTTAAATATTGTCTTAAATGTAGGATTTAAAATATCAATCAATTAATGTGATATTATTGCTTATAAATAACATTACTTTGAAGGAGTTGGTTGAATTGACATCTTAGGGTATGTTTGATTCACAACAAATTTGGTGTAAATTTTGTTTACTCGAATTGCGTGTAGATTGTGTGGTTAAAAATGGGAGATAGTGTATTAAAAAATATAAAGTAATTGTGTGTGTGGTTGAAAAGGAGGAGAGAGAAATTTTTTTTTTTGAAATTGTGTTGTGTAGAACAAGGCCTTAATCTTTTGGTTGAAGTGATTCAATGGAATGGTAGGGATGGTTTGATATGTCTCAGTTGATTTTGTGAACAGCTCATCTGGCTGTTTAGAACTAGAAAGATTTACTGGGACTATTAACATATATATCATGTAATACTGGAACGAGGGAGTGATGGTTATGTTTGACAGAGACGAATATCAAATCATGTCTCATTACATGGTTATTGTCCCTTGTAAGAATTCTTGTTTTCTTCCACTTTGCAGGACATTCTTCCTAAGTGCATATTATTGTATACTTTTGATGAATAACTTCAATCTGTTGTGTTAGTTGGGAAGCACTCTTGATCTGCTAGTGGATCCTGTGGACCAAACTAATGGCGTCATGCCAGATTCTGCCCAACAATATCCAAATGACACACGGGTAGCAGAAGACGGAGGAAGAGAGGACATGTTTGTTGATTGTCCAGACGACATGGAAACTTCTGAGACTCAACAGAATTCTGAGGAAAAGGATGATACACAGACTTCAGAGGAGAAGGGCGAAACACTGGGCATCCAACTCAAAGAATCTGATAATGGGATCAAAATCCAGAATATGATGACTGAGATGGAACAGTTCCGTGATTTGTATGAAAAAAGTGTTTTGGAGAAGGATAGAATTGTGCAAGGATATGAGGTTCAGTTTTTGACATATTAGTTCTGATTTACTGTTTTCTTACACATATATTGGTCCAAAATTAAACTCCACTTTTGGTGCAGGAAGAAAGAGCTGCAATTTTCAGAGAGCTTGCTCATCTCTGTCAGCAAGTCAAGGGTTTGAATGATCAACAGCCATTGCCTAGCGAAAATGGAGAAAGCTCGTTACTTCAGATGATAATTGAGTGCTCTAAGTTCCTAGACAATGCTCTCCAAGATCGTTTGGAGACTGAGGGCAAAATTAGGGAATTGCAGTCTATACTAAATACGAAAGATCAAGAAATTGATCTTCTTAATGCAAAGGTTGCTGAGTTATCTGAATCTAGCAATGTTGTTCAGTCTGATTTAACTTCAAAGCACGAACTTCTTTCTCAATCATACGAAGCTCAGCTTGAGAAGGATCAACGAGTTGACGAAATTACAAACAGGATTACAGATTCCCTTTCCAAGACACTGCATGTGCAAGAGTCACAAGATGAGTCTCTTGAAGGAAAAATCTCTCATGTTGAGAAGAACGTGGCTCATCTTATTGAAAAGAATAACATTTTTATTTCTGAAATTAACAATCTTCGACTGTGTCTTGCTGAGGTGGTACCAGATCTCAATGTGCCTGATGACATTGGAGTTTTTGCTACTGCACGTGATAAATTGCTCAATTTCAGAAAGAAAGAAGAGAATTTGAACCAAAATCTAAGCCATTTAGAAGATGAAAATAGAAAATTGGTCGAACAACTTGGTGAACACAAAGTAATGATTGAGAATGCAAATGGAGAAATCGGAAGACTAGCTGCAGAAGTTGAACAAGAGAAGACGAAGTACTCTAACACCAAGGAGAAACTAAGTATGGCCGTGACAAAGGGGAAGGCATTAGTTCAGCAACGAGACTCGCTGAAGCAGTCATTGGCTGAGAAAACAAGTGAGATCGAAAAATGCTTGATTGAGCTGCAAGAAAAATCTAGTGCTCTCGAGGCTGCTGAAAGAACTAAAGAGCTGCTGGCAGAAAGGGAAAATTTTGCTGCTTCTCTACAGGAATCTCTCATGCATAAGGACGCGATTCTTCAGAAATGTGGAGAAATATTGGCAGACTCTGCTGTGATCAAGGAGCCACAGTCGATGGATATTGTTGATAAGCTCAGCTGGCTTGTAGATGAAATGAAATCCATGAAGGCTATGTCTGTGGAATACTATAAACTGACTGATGCCTTGTCATCCTTTGATTACCCAGAAACAATGCTATCTAGTTTGCTCGACGAGCGTGCACGCTGGCTTGCGGAATCATTTTCTCAATCCAGAGAAGAAGCTGTAAAGCTAAAACGTGAGATAGAAGAAGCAAAAGAAGCTGCGAGTAATGAGATTGATCGCCTAATTGCTTCTCTTTTGGCAGAAACGCAGGAGAAAGGCTATCTTCAAGCCGAACTGGAGCATTTAACAAATGAATCTAAAAGAAATGAGATGTTACAACATGAGGTGGCTGAAGCAAAGGAAGCTGCAAATAACGAGATTGATCGCCTAAACTCGTTACTTTTGGCAGATACACAGGCGAAGACATGTCTTCAAGCGGAGTTGGAGGATTTCAGGCAAAATTATGAAGTGATCAGGCAAAGGAATATCCAAACGTTGTTGGAGAAGGATAAACTGGTGAATATGTTGTTGGAAGCATCTGGAATTGCAAATCCTTGTCAGGAAGAGGTCTATGAGGAGCAACCTGACATTACCATGATCATCGAGAAATGCCTTACCAAGATAAAAGAAAATGCCAGCCATCTTGAATCTCCTCAAGTCAAAGTGGAAACTTTTGAAAGCTTCCAAAGTCTTCTGTACATAAGAGATCAAGAATTGAGGCTATATGAACTATTAATGGCAGAAGATTTATTGAATGCAGTGGAGGCAAGACGTCTATCAAATGAGTTGGAAATTGTTACTCAAGAAATCGCAGTTCTAAAAGATGATAAGTCTGCTCTGCAAAAAAATCTCGAACAGTTTGAGGAGAAGAATGCTGTTTTGAGAGAAAAGTTGTCTATGGCAGTCAAAAAAGGGAAGGGACTGGTCCAAGAACGTGAAAATCTGAAAGGAGCTCTGACTGAAAAGAACTCTGAAATTGATAAACTGAAGACTGAACTGCAGCAGCAAGTATCCAAATTGGATGAATGCCAAGATCGAATAAGTAAATTGCTACTTGAAGTTGAGCACATCCCCCAGTTGGAGGCTCATATTGTTGCTGTGAAGGAACATGAAACTCAACTCGAGAAGTTCTTAGTAGAGAGCAACGGCATGTTACAAAGAGTTCTGGAGTCAATTGATGGCATTAAACCATCAGTCGATTTGGATTTTGAAGAGCCTGTAGAAAAGATAAAGTGGCTTGCTGGATATATTGGTGAATGTGAAACTGCAAAGATGGAGGTCGAACTAGAATTGAGGAAAGTAAAGGATGAAATAAGTTCTTTGGCTAGCGAATTGTCTGAAGCAAAGACAAAGACAACGTCACTAGAAGATTCCATATCTGAGGCAGAAAGCAAAATATCTCTGCTCGTCGCAGAGAAGAAAGAACTAGAAGTTGTTAAGTCACATGTGGAGCATGAATTGCGGAAGGCAGCAGAGGAAGCTTTGTCTCAAACAAGCAGATTTGAAGAAGTTCATTCGAGTAGAAGATCACTTGAAGATTCTTTCTCGTTAGCAGAGAACAAGATTTCCAAGCTCATGAGTGAGAGAGATTTGGCTCTGGAAAGTACAGCTCTTGCAGAAGGGCAGTTACAGAAATTGGAGGAGGAGTTTTCTATAAATAATACGAAACTCTCTGAAGCTGACAACACTATACAAGCGCTACAAGATGCTTTATACCAGGCACAGAAGAATGTTTTGCTTCTAACTGAAGAGAACAATAAGTCACAAACTGGCAGAGTTGATTTGGACAATGAGATTAAGAAACTCAAAGAGGAAGCTGACTTATGGGCTAGCAAGCTTGCCGATGCTTCCTCAACTATCGAATCGTTAGAGAATGCATTGTTCGATGCAGAGAATAACTTAGCTGATCTTGTTAATGCAAAGGAAAATGCTGAACAAGAGACCTTAGCGCTTAATACCAAGTTGAATGCTTGCATGCAAGAGTTGGCTGGAAAAGATGGTACCTTAAAGAATCGATCTCTGGAGCTCTCTGGACATCTTAGCCGTCTTCACACGCTTGTTAAAGACAAGAGTTTGTTGTTAACACTACAAGAATGTTTCCAGAAGAAAGTTGAGAGCCTAAAGGACATGGATCATTTGCTTAAAGAAATCAAAGACTCTTTTCAGGAAATGGATTCTGATGTTCTTCCAGACAGCTCTGTCCTGGAGGTATATATTTATACATTTCGTTGACTGGACATGATCTGTTTCTTTCTTACGGAGCTCTTAAACTTTCACTTCCTGAGAAACACGTCCCATTTTTATGTTGGATACTTGCATGCCTATACATCAATCTACATGCTATGTATGTCTGTGCATCTAGATAATATCAGTTCTTTTCATTGTTCATCCTGTCGTTTATATGTCGAATGGTTTCTCGAATGTGTTTCTTGAAGATTTTGAATCTATTTTACCTGATGATCTCAGCATTTCCTATTTTTCTAGGATGATCTGCCTGTTACATCCATGTTTCCATCTGGCCTTCATCATGGTTTGAATGTGGAAATGGTTGATGGTGAATTCATTGCAACAGATGATGACAGTGTGCTGGTACATGTTGGGAAGTTGGCTGAAGGATTTTATCTGAAAGACAACATTCTAGCAGATAAATTTGCCGAATTCTCGAGATGCATGGATGAGTCAAATATAGCATTGTTGAGAAAATTACACATAACGAAGGATAGAATGAGAAGTGTGCTCGAGCTTATCAAAACTCTGAAAAATAAAGTGAAGGATGTGGACACAGATAAGCAAAGACAACAGGGCACTTCAGCCTTGTTGGAAAGCAATATTGGAATTCTATTCTCTGCTTGTGCAGAAGCCACTCGAGAACTGGAGTTGGATGTTCATAACAATATATTGGAATTGAGATCTGTCGGCAGGTTGGTTGATTTGGATGAAAACCAGTCCATGCAAATAGCTGGTGGAGATGAAGCAGCAGTGGTTGGTAGTCACAACTATGAAAAGATAGCCGAGAAGCTGTTGTTTGCCACTAGACACAGTCGAGATATAAATGAACAGTTTCAGGATGCTATAAGTAAGTTGGTAAATTCAATTGAAGATATGCAGAAGAAATTGAAAAAGGCCGAGATAACTCGTGAAGAAGCCTTGAAAGAAAGGGATACATATAAAGACAGAATTTTTAAGTTGGAGACTGATCTGGAAGCCCAGCAAAACTTGTGCAATGAGATGTCACTTGAACTAGAGAATTATCGGTCGAAAGGGGCTAAAGTGAGAGACACAGAAGGAGAAATTTCATCACGAGTTCAAGGTATTTCCGATTCTTATGACATGTTTGCTTAATCCCTTGCTGCTTTTTGCAGTCTTTCACAGGCCTTTTTTTTTCTTTCTTTTTTTTTTTTTTTTCGGTTTTAGGATCAGCATCTTCTCTGCTATCATCATCCCAAATGAAGTCACTCTTTGACAAGATAAATCAGATTGAAGTCCCTGATTCTGTGTTTACTGTTAAAGAGGTAGAGTCCCATGATTCGGTTGAAGCCAAGAAGCTGTTCTATGTATTAGATAGTTTTAATAAGTTACATTGGAAGCTAAGCTCACTGTCTCAAGAAAAAGAAGAGCTGCAGGCGATCCTTGATGAACAGGTTCTTGAGATTGAACATCTGAAAACGGAAGTTGAATCTCACGTGAGAAATGAGAACGACTCTGAAAATATAAAAAATGAACTGGGAGAGATTGAAACTGGCTTGAAGAATATTGTAAGGAAGCTCGGGGGCAATGAATTCGTTGATGATTATAAAGCTGGTGGTGCGATATGGCTATTGCCTGTACTTGAAAAGCTTGTTATGGGCACAATTATTGAATCTGAGAATTTGAAATCTAAATCCGATGAACTTAAAGCCCAGTTGCTTGGGACACAAAAGGTCGTGGATGATTTATCGAGCAAAGTTAAAGCACTAGAGGATTCTAATCAAGATAGAAATTCTCTGTCAGAGACGGGCCAAGAAAGAGGAATCTCCAAAGCTCCATTGGCTTCTTCGTCAGAGATAAGTGAAATACAAGACATGGTAATTTTGCTTTCTCACTCTTTCCATCGATTATGTATAAAACTGATGCTGAGTACTAGTATTGTTGGGCACCATGAGATGTGCTGATAATAATGCTGAGTGATTTGAGATGTATGATTAATATTAAAGCTTCACTTTGATAGAAAAGTAGAGGTAAATTTTTAAGTAGGAAAAAGTTATGTCGCCTTTACCAGTTAAATAAGTGAGATGCGTTCTTTAACAATTTTACGGTTCAGTATTTGTTCACCACTTACTTCTTTTTGCATGAATTGCACCTCAAAAGAAAACGAAAAGGGTCTAAAGAAGCTTGTTAAAAACTCATGCAGGGGGCACTCGGTAAAAGTAACATTTTACCTCCTGTTCAATCTGCTGCTCATGTGCGGTCTCTGAGGAAGGGTTCGAGTGATCAACTTGCTATCGATATTGATTCTGAATCTGAAAGGTTGGTCGACAAGAAGAATGAAGATGATGATGACAAAGGTAATTGGTTTGAAAATATATACTCAACACATTTGCGATACAGTGTTATATTTTGTAGTACAATAAACTGTATGTGTCCAAGTAAACTTTTATTTTACTAAAGACTAATTGGTTTAGGTTGAATACTAGTGGCACCAAGAGATGTGTAACTATTAGTAGTATCGTATGTGTGGTCGACATCCAATTTGATTTTGACCGAGTTGTAAAAGTTAATTTTTAAGTAGAAGAAAGGTAAAACAATCACATGCATATTTTAGCATGTGTGTGAGTAAACACATATTTTGGTAAAAACTATAGCTTTGACTAAAACAGTTGTACATCAAATGTGTAGATAATGACGAGTAGTTGTTTACTGAGCTCCTGTTGTGCAGGTCATATATTTAAGTCTCTCAACACGTTGGGTCTCGTCCCAAGACAAGGAAGAACAGTTGCAGATCGAATTGACGGAATCTGGTAAAGTTCTTACTTATGTTGTTGATCTCTAACATGTTTTTTAATACTTCCATTTTCAGCCATGCATTTTTCTAGAAAGTTATGGCTTACTTTTTGACTGGACACACTCTCAAAAATTTACTTCTCTCTCGTTAAAGCTTTACTGAATAAGCCCTTATGTTTTTCTTTCCATTTTGGAATGCTTATTTCCAATGTATTTTCAGGGTGTCTGGTAGTAGAGCTCTAATGAGTCGTCCGAGGGCGAGGCTAGGTTTCATTGCGTATTGGCTCGTCTTGCATGTTTGGTTACTGGGTGTCATTTTGTAATGAATTAAAAATCCTCATGGCCAAACAACCTAGAATAGATTGACTACGGAAATATTTGATTCAATTTGTAAAGTAGATAAAGGTTCCATTCTTTGCAGTTTACACCTTTGCTTGTCTGCAACGTTAATTTTTTTCCCCCCAATTTGATTCTCTGCAATCAAATATTAGGGATTCAGAGAATTAGTATTGTCAGCCTGTTACGTCATACGGATGCTGCTGCTGTTATGTGTATTACATGATGTAAGGCATTTGTTATTTTGTCAATAAAAGTATGGTTTTGCTGCCTCTTTTTAACCTGTTTAGAGTTTAGCTGTAAAGGTTATTGACTGCTCTAACTTGTAAATCTGTCCTGAAAAAGTGATTTTCAAATGTGTGGTCGAATATTTGAAAATAGTGTTAAATAATATAAAAAAATGTAATCAAATTAATGAAATAGTGTGGTTAATAAGAGTCGTATGTAAACCCCAATTTTTCATGTACTTTTATTTATTGTCGTTTAAATTTAAATTTGGTCAAATCAATAACATCTATATATCTTGTAGGATTTATATGTATTATACAAATTTCTACCATTCAACCCTACTCATTCTATTACTTATTTCATATAAAAATCTATAAAAATACATAAAAAATAATCCCTAACAAAATATGAATCGTTATATTATAACCATGAAGAAAATCTCAACCTCCTCTACACTTTTTTGTTGGAAGAAACTGAATTTAAACAATGAATTCACGTACCATTGGAAGTTAAATAAACATATATTAATATGTCTCGCATCTTTTGGATTCATGAATTTTCATGCCTAAAAAAGCTTATAATATTTCTCCTTTTTTTTTTTTTTTTTTTTTAAGCAAGACAAGTACAAAGTTTGTCCTATAAGAGAACAAGTAATGCCGTTTTCCCCTCGTTCAACCAAAGGAAAAATAATATTAGGAGAAAAATATAAAAAAATCCCACTTTCTTGGGTGGAAAATATAAAGAGATTGCCAACTCTTCTTCATATAAAAGATGTAAACAATGTATAGACTCTGTATAGAATTTAATTCTAATGAATTCTCAGAACGACTTCATTAATAACGCCCTATTTATGTGAAACTTCGAATTCAAGACAATCGTGAATTATATAATTTCATCAAGCAGATAATAACCATTCACATATAATAATTACATCTTTACCAAATTATTCTCTCCACCAAATTATTCTCATAATTCATAACCACCAAATTATTCTCAATTATTCATAACACCTAATAATTATTCTTCAATTATTATTCATAACACTCTCAACAATGACTATTAATACAAATGTCTTCCTGACTGCTTGAGAAAAACCCAAATTTAAAAACTTCCAAACCGACAAGTGATAGCTTGGAGTGGTTATATACTCGCTTCATCAAAACATTGCTTCCCATGTCTATCATCAAATGCAGATATATTCACGCTACGCCTCGCTAAAACCTTGTCAAAAACCCAAATGGGAAAAACTTGATCAAGGAAAAGAGTACACCAAGCCTGCTTGATTTCATATCTGAGAACTGACTATATTCTTTACTCTGCAAACGATTTCAATATCATCATCGCTTGGATCTAAAGCATTAGTCGCATTATAATCCTCGATCCAATAGATACATTGTATCAATTTCTCCTATCGATTCAATATACCATGAATATGCTCTCAAGTTAAAACCTTATTAGAAAAACCCAAAGGGGAAAACCCTAATGAAGGAAAAAGAAGACATTATTCATGTGAATACGCCTTTAAAGTCAGCCATTAAAACTCATAGAAACCCAATGGGATAAAACCTCTACCAAGGAAAAGAGGCAACGCAGATTTTATACAAGTATTGCAAAGATTTCAAAATCTTTCATACATTTGTATGGAGTATCATATACATTTGCTTTATACTCTTCGCTCATTTAGAGTGCATCAATTTTCGACACAACTACAAAACATTCACCATGAACACATGTCTCCAAACATACAATTTAAAGCATATAAATTCATTGTAAAAACATGTAAACATATAAGTAAACCTTCATAACTAACTAACATTTAAAATATATCATTTAACATTTAATACTCACTTAATAGGTTATTTCATTCCCAGTGGGCTTAGTTCACCCTTTAGGTACTCATAAACACCGCTTAGTTTCACCCGATCCTTTAATTTCCTTTCTAAGATTACACACACGATCTGGTAATTTAACTTTCATGAAGCATGTAACATATAATGACCACCATGCTTATCTTTAAACTTGAGCATTAGTCATCATCATCTCATAAGTTAAGGATTTCACATTCACCATTTATCATCTTCAATATATCTCAATATTTTCATTATCATTGATCATATGTAGCGCACATTTTCATATACCGTGGTTTCGATTACTTTTCAATTTCATTTCTTTCCCCATATCGACATAACTTATAGAGATATTTCATTATCAATCCTCTTGTAGGATTACACAATATAGTTATGTCTATATACTTTTCAAGAGTATATGCCTCCAAGTATTAAAATCATCTTTTATAATTTGCTTTGATATAGATGATTGGGAAAATATCAACGCTTTCGCATGCTAACTTATCAAAGCATCGTGAAATTTGATATATGTGATTGTTCATAGCCTTCATGCATCTTTGAACTTCAAGTTCAGATTTCAATTTCGAGGATATAACATGATGATTTCACATATTATTTTCAACCTTTAATACTCCCCTCATGCCTGGTAAAATTTAGAACACCAAAACTCATATAGTTTGTATGATTTTAATCATATATGTTCTCATCATTCAAATTTAATATGGGAATTTAGACCGCTTTGCATTCTATTCTCGATATCGGGTAATTTATTTGAGGACTTTAAATACTTGCCATATAATATCCCACTTCAGATGCATACTCAAATCCTTCGCGATTTATTCAAGATTGATATATATTTACTAACTTTATCATTAATCTCTAAATCATGTCATACCGTGAGCAAATATTTCGTGAAATTTCAAATTTCAATCATATACACATGTGACTATCTAGTGATCCATATCATAATATCTAAGATCTACATGAGGATGAAATGACCTCATACTTCTCATCATTTATTCTAGATATTTGGGATTTATTCCCAATATCAAGCAAGAACGCATTTCATCATTTATCGAGAACAATCATCAAGAATTCCTTTAATTCTTTCACTTGAAATATTGATTTCAATAATTATTTAAACCGGGATGGTCATCCGCTTTGGTAAACGAGTATTATTGAACTTCTAGTTCAATAAATTCTTATATCGATTTCACTAAGATCTCAGATAAATAGTGCTCAACATGATTTATCATAGAAACAATTCATAGACATATTCCATCATCTTTGGTGACATTATTGCCTACCATCGCTCAAACACGGAGTTACAAACCATACGCGATCACATCCTGGCTATTATTTAATTCCTCAAATCGTAGTTTTACGCTTTCATATTATTTATTTAAAATCTGAGTCTTATTTCATACGCTGCCGTACATTCTATAAATAAATCATCAAAATTATTGCAAAATTCATCCTAACAAGGGTCTATACATTATAATGGATCATATGCTCTCAAATTCGAAAATACTATCCATCACTACCGATCAAAAATCCTAAAAAGGATTTATCGATGTAGGCTCCGAAAGATTAAGGATGCTAATGAATATGGTATCCCACAAGATATCCGATACTTGATTGAAGCAAAGGTTCGATTATCCGTAGGTTTCATTCCTTCTAAATACATGCTCCTGGTAAGTGGGTAAAAGTAGTTTTTCAAAGAAACTGAGAGCAAAAAGATTAGGAGGATGCTATGTAAAGCTCTGTGATTGTGGACACTGATAAATCGTAAGGTACTTGTCCGTAAATCGAGAAGATAAAATAGCATTCATTATGATGGATTGAGTAAGGAGCCTTTGGATGATATTCAATGTGCTCGAGACATACATCCTGCGGACACGCATAAGGCGAAGCTAATGGCCTTATGGGCCAAATTCAAAGATCAACAAACGCTACATGCTTGAAAACTTACTTTAGAAGATCCTCGTTTGTAAATTTAGTAGAAAATTTAGCATAATGATTTTCTCATATTTATGTAAGAAAGCTCTGTAATAACAAAGATCAATATATTTCTTTTTATTTGTAAATATCGCTTTTTCAATTTTAAGATATATATTATTTTTCAATCAATGACGATAAATTATATTGTTTATATCACTAAAGAAAATTTCTCGTGATTTTTCTCTTTCATATTTGTCAAAAAGAAATAGTGCACTCCAATTATTGGTTTGAAATTTTTCTTTAAATAGAGGGATTCATATATCTATCATTCATTCTGAAAGAGAAAGATAGAGGTGGAGATAGAGATGGAGATATCAAAATCATCTCATGTAAGTCAATCTTACCTCGCCAGAAAAACTATATGTGTTCTTGGTGGCTCCAGACTAGTAGGTCATATCCACTACGTGGATACAGACTAACTTGTAAGGGAGTTCTGAAACAAAATATCAATATACTATATGGAGGGACTAATAACAAACTATTAAGGAGTCTTACGATGGTCGACAATTATGGGGATAAGAGTGTCAAGTATAATACTTTTTCATCGAATTGGAGGCGTGAATCTAATTGGAGTTAGAAATGTCATTAGTCCAACCGATTGATGCTACAAACACAATCCATCCATGATCGCCGATGTATATGATGAGCAATGATGCTTTTATTGTTCTTCCAAAGGTGGCTATAACACGGAGGAAATATTCACATATAGCGTCATTTGCACAGTTGAATTTTCTATACCAAACCCATAGGTTTGTTAAATATTAATTATTTCTTCGATGGTTTGCTAGCATTTCTAGATCGTAGTGTAGAATATAAATTTATTTCATTCAACAGAAATATACTTGTTTCTCGCTAATACGCTTGCCGATCTACTCATCAAGATTCAATTATATGTTCAAAATCAGGAAGTCCTAAACCCATCCACATGATCATCTGTGTCAAGCTTAAAAAGAGATCCTTTGGATCTTTCATTATGAACCCTAATGTTCTTGGTATGAAAGTTACTTTGAGTATTTATACTCGAGACGATCCCTCATTTGGCTCAATATATATTTTCTTTTCGATTTCTATATTTTCGAAAGTGTTTATTGTCATCTTTGATATTCTCAATATGTTCCACTTCTACTGCTTTGTACTTCTTCCTGAGTAATAATATCATATCGCTTTATTCAAATACAGTAAATCTAATGATTATGCTTCTTCAAGAAGATTTTATTCTCATATTAATACAATCTCATATTATCGATGAGATTACTTCATATAATCACTTCATATGATATGTTCCTTTTATCAATATGGGATCTATCAAGCATTTTACTTTCATATATTTATCCAATGGTAACTTCAAGTACCACTGCTCAATTTTCTCCATTAATATTCTGTGAAATATGAAGAATAAATTTTATTCTTATTATCTACTTCTTCAAGAGTAGGATTAGAATGTTTGATCAACTATTTCTTCCGAGTAGATTCATTATAACCAATCGTAGAAGATAACCCACCACATCGAAATATACGCTAAATCTAAAATGCTGAATTTAAATTGCAGTAAATTAAATTTCTCCAATAGGTGGTCGAACCTACCTTATGGGAATTATTGTAATAAATATAAATTTACTGAATTTAAATAGCAAGAATTAAATCGTGATAATGTTTAACTACTTTTCGTGAGTAGATCTGCTAGGAGAAGGCGTATTACCCATCACTTAGCATAAAGTGCAAAAATATATAAACCTTCCGCTTAGTGACGCTGAACCCATCATCAAGTAGAGGTATTGCAAGAATTAAATTGCAAGAAATAAAGTGCGAGAATTAAATATTGAATCTGCTTTACGAGCAGTATTTGTTCTTCAGAACAAATACTCATTACTTACAAGAGCAAAGACACTTATCCTTCTGTATAAAGTACATTATGTAATCAACTCTTCTAGTTACATTAATATTTCGATCTTTTAACTCAAATGGACTTCAAGCCATTTTATATAATCAATGGATTTAGAATTTCTTCATAAATATTCTATCCATTTTTCAATCAAGCTCAGTCAAATTAGCTCGCTTTACCCTAAGGGTAAAATTGTCCATTCCACTCGCAAAGCGTAAAATTGTCAAAAATATTTTATCAATGTTTTACTTATTGGAAAATTATCTCCTTTCTACTAATTTATCAATATCAAAATATTCAAGGACTATTTTGTAACTTTTTCAAAAGTTAGTGTACTGATTTGTAATTTTGAAAGTTTGATAATAACATATTTCAAAACGAGTTATTACTCCTATCAATGCTTTACACAAATCGAAACTCTCGTTAAACCTAGTATAATGAGTTGAGAAAATTTGATTTTGAGTAACGATGTCTTATATCTCTGAAAACGAATATTATATAATATTATTATATTATTATATTATGTTAAATATAACATATATACCTTTTCCTTTTTCTTTCTAAGTAGGAATCAACACGCACGATTTCCTCCATTCGCTAATTTTGAATCACCCATAACGAATAATTATCATTAAGCCAAAATATAATATTATTAAACTATAATTAAACACCGTAGAAAAGTTTATGAATGTCACACAAGAAAGAGAACTATAGAGGAGAGAAGAGTAGAAGAAGAATAATGGAGATCTCTAATGAAGATGATTTGAGAGGAGAGAATCTTGATCCGTGAGAATTGTTCATGAAGCATAGTTTTAGAGACAATTAATTTGACTAATATTAAGGCTTCATATGTATGCTCATCAATAGATGAATCATAGAAAGATACTCCCTTCATATTACTCAAACTATTGCCAGAGACTACACGATAACGCATATAAAGATAGAAACAATAGAGAGAATTTAGAGAGAATTGAATTCTAAGCTGAATTTCGTGAATAATTTCATTAATAACTCAAAACCCTATTTATGTGAAACTTCGAATTCAAGACAATCGTAATTACATAATCATCTACTGGTATAATAGTCATTCACATATAATAATTACATCTTTACCAAATTATTCCTCCACCAAATTATTCCTCCACCAAATTATTCCTCATAATTCATAACCACCAAATTATTCTCAATTATTCATAACACCTAATAATTATTCTTCAATTATTATTCATAACACTCTTATATTTCCCACCCTTGGTTTCTATATTTTTCGCCCTCTATTAATTTGCACCCCCTCCAAAAATTATTATTCTCTAACCCGATTTATAATTTTGACCTTGCTCTAAAATATTATTGTTCAGTGATTGCCCAGGTTATTGCGGTGATAACTCTTGGCCGAACCTCGGGCAACGCCCAAGTTCGATTCTCACCCCTGGCCCGTGACAATAAAAAAAAAATTATTATTGTTCACGTGCGCATCTTTTTTAAAATAATTAAAAGGAAGATAAAGACGTAATTATAATTGATAAATTAATTAAAAAAAGAAAAAAAAATGATAACGGTTCACTTGCACTTTTACACAAAATTCCTGTATGAGTGTTGATATCCACACCCATAATTTTAATTCCATACACTCACCTTTTTTCCAATTTCCATTTTACCCTTATTTATTTAATAGTGCGTGGGTGGGTGCAGGGATAAATTTTGGATACTCGGCCACCTTCGCCCGAGCATCCAAAATGGCATTTTTTTAATTTTTTTAAAAATTGATAATGTAATTAATATATTTTTGATATTGTTTTTTTATTTGAGGAAGGAACATGTGATGTATAAGTTTGATCGAAATGGATGAAATCGCACTTTGTAGATTTAGTGTCCGAACTCCGTTTTGGACAAATAATATACCGAATTGGGGTAGCTCGACGCCACGAATCGAACTCCAAAAATGGTGATAAAATAAAATTAAAAACAAATAAATGAAAAAAATAAAATAACTCAAAAAATAGAAAGCACTGATTTCGCTGTCTAAACGTGCTCAGATGCCCAAAATCCATTGTAGGTCACGCGCTCAGATGCCCAATTCCATTATCACCATATAGAAAATATTTGCAGACCTAATTTGCAACGTTGTTTGCTGATCACAAGTAAACCAGAAAGGAAAAGAACCATCTCCATCTCCAGCTTGTATAAATGGATTCTTTGATATGGCTAAATTTTTCAGCATGTCATCATCTTCACGATGATTTGGATTATCTTAGTAGAGAGCAATGGCACGTTACAAAGAGTCGTGGAGCCAATTGATGGCATTAAACCTTCAGAACCTGTGGAAAAGATGAAGTGGATTGCTGGATATGTTGGTGAATGTGAAACTGCAAAGATGGAGGTTGAACAAGAATTGAGGAAAGTAAGGATGAAACAAGTCATTTGGCTAGCAGATCGAATTGATGGAATCTGGTAAAGTGCTTGCTTACGCTGCTGATCATTAACATGTTTTTTGATGTTCTTCTCATTTTCAACCATGCGTTCTTAAATAAGTTATCTATCACGTCTCTCTGTGACCACCTTATTTTTAGCTACCCATGCTTTCGAAAAATTACCTCTCTCTCGTTCAAGCATACTTTCAAAAAATTACCTCTCTCTCGTTCAAGCTTTATTGAACAACCTGTTGTGCTTTTCGTCGTATTTTGGAATGCTTATTTCCTATGTATTTTCAGGGTGTCTGGTAGTCGAGCTGTGATGAGTCGTCCGAGGGCAAGGCTAGGTTTCATCGCATATTGGCTCATCTTGCATGTTTGGTTACTGGGTGCCATTTTGTAAGGAATTAGAAATCTTCATGGGCGAACAAGCTAGAATAGGTTGACTTGTCCAGATATATTTGATTCAATTTCTAAAGTAGATAAAATGTTTGAATAAAGCTTGTGGTACACACTTTTGTGTGTACACACAATCTGTATGCACTAATAGAGGGTGTGCGCGCTTATGTAAATAGTATAATGCTTGCAGCAGTGCCCTATTGTCATGTGGCGTTTGTGTGAGTGTATCTTGTGAAGGGTCAAATGTTTAGGTGCTGCAGTTTACCCTTTGTCTATAACATTATTTTTGTGGGGAATGATCACCTATCAACTTGTTGGCAACATAATGCCCAATTTTTTTTATTTTTTATTTTTGGAATCTATGTTAAATAAGATGAATAATACATCGCTTCTTTTTGATGGTGGGGCTCACCCTCACCCCAAAAAGACTAAACAAGTTGGCAATAGAACAGAGTATATTTTTTGGTCCCTAATTTGATTCTCTGCAATCAATATTATGTATAACGTGGTCGAAGGCATTCCTTTTTGTCGATAAATGTATGGTTTTACTGCCTCTTTTAAACCTGTGTTGCTGTAAATGGTTTGTCTTTGGAGCTGGCAAGCCTGTAAACCCATCGCTTTGTTGTTTGAGAATAATAATTTTTGAATATGTGGTAAAAATTTAAAGAAAAAAAACTCTAAATAATATAAAAACGTTATCTAATAGCTCATGGTTAGAAAACGATATGGGAAATGAATAATGTACACCCGATCATTTCCCATTCGGAAAAATCGAGAATATAAAATTATTGTCAAATTAATAAAAAAAAAAAATAACAATAGTAGGTGAATGGGTTTACATATTTGTCTGAACATCTCCCTCAAATGGGAAAATAAATAGTTGAAAATAGTCAGAATTTATTAATCACTAAAATCGGCAAACTTTTAGCAATTTCATTGTTTACCAATAAAAATCTAAATAACTTCTGTCTTAAATTATTATACTTTAAATCAATCAAAAAAAAAATTATCATACTTTAAAAATGAAGAAAGAAAAGAGAGAAGAAAAATAAAAAATCTTTCTTGAATTCGTCATTCAAATCTCATTCTGTTCGGACTACTTCGGAGTGAATTGGTTTCTAAGAAAATAATTGTCTTAAGCGGCAATGGATTTGCAGACCGCACAAAGCTGGTCAAGGATAAGACACTGCTATCTTCATTTTCGAGCAGCGTTTCGATTCTCCAGAGATTACCCCAATTATTCTTGTTAGTTCTCTCATATTTTTATTTTTAATATTTTCTTTACTGTTTCCCATCAATTTTCATTTCTATTATAGCTTTTAATTTGTTAATTTAATCAGGCAAAAGAAGGGATATTAACAGCCATCTTAATTTACCAAAACCCTCCATCAGATTATTCAGTGTGAGTCTCAAATTCAATGCATATTTGGTATGCAGTATTAGATAAAACTCCAAGGTAAATTTTCACTTATGTTCTGGGACAGGGATATAGACCTAATGTAAAAGCTTTTGCCAGTCAGAAACAGGGAAAATCGAAAGGATCTGTTAAAATACAAAAGGGTAAAAATTTACTGCCCAATGAAAAACTTCAAAGGGAAAATGATGTTCGGTTGAACTCAGAAGATGTTTGTGTTCATGACGACGTTTCAACGTCGCGTTTTGATAATGCCAAGGTTGAGAACTCCGTTATTGTCCCATCGAGGGGTGATGTGCTTCGAGCATGCGTCATTACTTCTTGTTCGATTGGCGCTTTGGGGGTCTTAATCCGTCAGGTATAGGCTTAACACTGTTTTATCAGCAGTGACGCGACACTTCGATATGTTTTGCTTAATACAATTTATGAGTATTAGTAGTGCTACTGCTGGTTGAATGAGCACTGACATGACACTTCACTCTTGGCTTCTGTGGTGATGTTAACGTGTTAGTGTCATATCAACACTACAGCAACAACCAATGTTACCAATCAGCACTAAGCAATTTCTCTTACTCTTTCCGATTGAGTTAATTGATTACATTGACCATCGGGTGTTATTTGTATAATGTGTAGGTTTCTCATGTTTTGTCGATAGAAGGATTGTCGATCGTTGATTGTTCGACTAATATAACATGTAAGAAGCTTATGACCATTGGCATCTACGAGAGTTGAAGGGTTGAAATTAGTTATCTTGTTATGTACTAGAACTATCTTGATTGTATTTTTCTTGTGCAGTTAGCTTTGAGTTTTCGCATCTAATGTTGATCACGGAACTTGTCGTGTTGGTGTCGTCATGCCGTTACTTGCTACTCAAGACATGGCCGGATTTCGCGAAGTGTAGCGAAGCTGCCAATCGGCAGGTTTCTCTATCCATCATACTCTCTTTCGTATGAATAATTTTCTTTATTTTTATTTTTCAACACTTAGACTGGATTGGTTTGTGTCTAAACCTGCTTAGGCTTGAAATGGTTTGAAACTTGACCTTGACATCTAGTCATGTCTTACCCTTTCTTTCTCTTCTTCTCCTGTGGAGATTCTGTGAGTATTATATGTCTTATGTAGTTATGTCTCTACTGATATTCTTGACCAATTGCAGGTTCTTACTTCACTAGAACCTTTGGATTACATAGTTGTGGCATTTCTTCCTGGATTTAGTGAGGTGAAGTCTTGTTATCCTATGTGTGAATTCATTCTAGGACATGGTTTCATGTTGGAACTTGTCTACTTAGGATTCTCGGATTTTGTAGGAACTTCTTTTCCGCGGGGCTTTGTTGCCACTTTTTGGTGGCAATTGGACGAGTATCCTCGCAGTTGGTGCTTTGTTCGGGATATTGCACTTGGGAAGTGGTCGAAAATACTCTTTCGCTATCTGGTACCTTCCTTGTTTTCTTATACCCTTCTGTGGCACACTCGTGGCAACAGAGGGTCCCACATAAGCCAAGCCTAAGCACGTGTTCCGATGAACTGTTATTTTGCTAAAAAGTGAGGTTTTGGGATGAATGGTAGTGAAATCACTGGTAATTAATAGTGAAGTTTGACACTGATCGAGTAATCTGAATTACTATATTTTTAGGTAGAAAAAAGTTAAAACGAACCAAGACTTAGTTGATGAAAGCTGATAAAGCGAGAACTAATCAAGATAATGTAAATTTGTTTTCAGGGCAACATTTGTTGGAGTTGTGTATGGCTATGCTACAACTTTATCTTCAAGTGTGGTGGTGCCAATGGCGTCTCATGCACTTAACAACTTAGTCGGAGGCATCCTATGGCGCTATACATTGAAATCGCCTAAACAAGTGGGGTAATAGCTTGTTGATGCAGTGTATAATGGGCGTATATAAGCGATTCTCTATAGTTGTTCGTTTTTGTGTATGCATATATTTTATTTTTCATCTTTTGATGGATGCAACAAAGAGAGGAACACATGCTAAATTTGTGGATACATCTAAATTAGGTCCGCTATAAATGCAATTTAAAATTTAATATACTTGTTTATCAATAGTTAATGTATTGAGTCACTTTGATGCTGATCGGTGAAAAACTGATTAATATTCTACAAAGCGTTGAACTTTGGTGCTGGTTGGTGAAAAACTAACTAATATTATATAAAGCGTTGAACGTGATTAAGTGGTAAGTTTTTGGGGATGGACTATTTGCACCAAAAAAAATATTGAGTACACCCCAAAATTTTCCAATTTTCCTAAAATACCCTCGCAAAATGCTTTAAAAAAAAATCGTTCGGCAAGAATTGGCTGAACAGCTTCAGTGCTGTTCGGCCAACTAGGGCCGAACAACTTCAAAGCTGTTCGGCCATGGTTGGCCGAACGAACCAAAAAAAAAAAGAGTAGGCGAGAACGGTGACAATGGTGGCAGATTCCCCCCCCCCCCACCCCCACCCTCGCCCAGTTGGACTTGAGGTGACTGCGGTGAGTCCGTCTCCTCAGGTCCAAAATTTTCGAAATTTTTGGGGGCCTAAAATTGTGATAACTTATTTTATATATAAGTGCGTGGCAATTTTTGTTATTGGTTGTGTGAGTTGGTGTGGTGGCATCATTTTGACCTTATGTTTGCATTAAGGAGGCATGGACCGGGGTTCAATTCTGCTGCAATGCGTTTCTTGAGGTTTTTGGTTATTTGTTTTTGAAGTCAAGTTTAGTTTGTTCTGGGTTTTTTTTTTAATCCCTCTTTGAATTAAATTTGTTCTAATTTCTATTTCAATATTTCTCAATTAAACAAATTTGAAATATGCATGATTTAGTGTGTCAACTTGCATTACATCTTAACAAATATTAGGGTTGATTTTTTTTTTTTTTTTTTGGGGGCGATTTTATTTTTGTTTCTTATTTCAATGATTTTCAGTCTTTGTGATTAAATTGTTTTTATCTATTATATTTCACAATATTTTTTAATTTAATTAAAAGTTTTCCTGTTTCCTTTTTTCTTTTTAAAAAAATAAAAATTGGTGTTTCAAAAAATATCTAATATTATAATAAAAAAAGTATCTAATTTTATTTCAATAAAAAATTTATAAAATTAAAAAAGAATAAGTTTTATTCCAAAGATATCTTTTTTTACGTGATTATATTAAACTAATTATTTGGCGTATTTCTTATTTTATTATTCCATATAGATATAAATATTTTAGAGTATTCTTTATTGTTTTATTGGGAAAAAAAGAGAGTAATTCTATGTACCACTAATGCTATAAAGAAGTATTCAAAATAAATTTTAACTACATACAACAACTTAGGGACAACCTAGGGGTTTTTTTTTTTAATTTTTTTGACTATATACTACAACTTAGGGGCCTTTTTTTTGGACTCAGGTCCTCCAAACCAAAGGTAAGGCACTGTCCCGTCGCTGTAGTTTTTGGCGTCCCTACTGCCAAAAATGGCAGCAACTGAAGCTGCCACAGTTGGCAGCTTCAGTTGTTGCTGTCGGAAATGGCAGCGGCTCCTTCTCCATCTTCTTTTCTTTTTTTTTTTTAATTAGAAGAGTATTTTGGGATTTAGGAGATTTTTGGGTGTGTTTAGTTCCTTCCAAGTTTTTAATGAGTAAACCAGGTGCAGGCATAAATTGCGCAAATCAAAAGAGAAAAAAAGTAAAGCGGCAAAATTCATGTATTAACACTTTGGGGCTGGTTGGTAAAAGCTGACTAATATTCCAACTCCTAATAAGAAGAGTATAAACCGCAATATTTGATTATTTTTGAACTTGGGACAAAAGCTAATTTGTTCTAGAACATAAATTATTTCATTAATGGACCAAATCTTGGGAATTGCTTATTAGAAAACTCTAACTTGAAGGTCAAAGACAGAGCACACGTTATTTGACGCAAGTTTATCCTTTTACTGATAGTCTAGTTGGCATTTCCACAAACAGTCGATGATCACGCAAGCAAGCTTCTCACATCGAGAATGGGGAGCTGTGCGGTGGAAGGAGGCTGCCCGAGCGATTACGTCGCTGTCTCTATCTCGATTCTCTCCATTATCCTGTAAATCAAATTTTCTTTTCTCTTACTTAAAACCATTTAAATTCGTGGATTTCTATATAAATATTTGCATTTTGCGAACCTTTTTTTTTTCTCTTCCACTTTTGTGGCGTAAACTGTATTGGGTTTCTGGGGGCTGTTGATGTTTAGTTGATTAGGCGTTGGAAATGCTATCTATTGGATATAATTCAAGGGTTACAGTCCCGAAATGAATTGAAAATTGACATATTTCTGGTAAAGATGATGTGATGGATCTTAGATGTAGTGATGTATGTGTAAAGGAATTTATCTCTTAATTATTAGTAAGACCATGTTTGGGAAGTTGAATCGTAAGTTGCAAAAAGTGGGACGAAAATTTAAAGATTGATTGTTCTTACTTGTTTGACATTATAAGGTAGATCAGAGGTGAAGTTTAACCAGGAAATGCATGACACAAACATACATTAGTCTTTTGAAGAAACACATATAGTTATTATTTCCATATGCATATATGAAGGGTCGTCTCATTTTTCATTACAGGCTTCTTGTCAAGGCAGTTGCTCCCTATCTAATTTACAAAATTCCACGGCCTAAAGGCAGTAGCTTTTGGCTTGTAGCAATTCAAGTTCTTGCTAGCTTCAACCTTTTACTATCATTTGTGGTAAAACTTTTTCTTGATTAACATAAGCAAATTATTTCCAAGAATCCCAATTTCCCCAATGGCCTTATTGGATTTCCCATTTTTCCTTGCGAACTGGGCTGGCCATTACAGATGGCCCTCAATTTCTTGAAGATCAAAAGGAAGCATTGGTGGACTTCTTGCTATATTTGGGCTGGTGATTCTTTAAATCATTTATTACTTCCTCAGTTTCTTGTCTTCTAGAATTGATTGGCAACACTTTTTTCGGAATTATTTGGCATGGATTTCAGTCTGGTTGGAAGGTCCATTTGGATTTGGATTGTTGCTGGGCTGTCGCATCGTACAAGGTTTCCAACTATATAATATCTTCGTTAAGTAAGTGAAACTCTGTTTAGGAAATTAAGAAATTTGTAATTCATTAAAATCCCAAAGGACTTGATAAATGAGCATCTATTTCAGGCGGCGTTTGCCACCCATTCGATCATATATTTTTCTTCCATTGGTTCTCTTGCCTTGGATTGCTGGTTCTGCATGTAAGTATCGCACTATCTTTCATTAGTGAACATATTTGCTTATGTTACTGAATTCCATGTTAGGATGTTTTAATATCAAATGTTTCATTGTGTAGTTATTCACATGAAAAAACCCCTAAACCACCATTGCCACATGGGGACTCAGTGGATCGTCCCGGTTATTGGCCTCCATGCATTATACATTGCTGCTTTGGTCGGTTTTACAGCAGCCGTTCAACATGTAGAGTTCAGATTCCACGAACTTAAAGATCTCTGGCGGGGAATTCTAGTGTCTACTTCTTGTATTGGTACCAACTTTAGTGTCTACCTTATAACGAGTTCAAATCTGTTATTATTTTATGTCTTCTTCACTGTCCTTCTAATTAAAATGGAGTAATGCTGGGAGACAATCAATTTGTACAACTAGGTGTACAATCCTCTAATAGAGAGTTGGACCCTACCAAGGGGGGTAAAAATGGTATTTTTCATTTTCCCTTTATTAGAAAATTGTACACCTAGTACAAATCGGTTGTACACCTAGCATTATTCTTAAAATAGTGACATCATCGGCAGTTGTTCTGAACTGTTTTACTTGGAGGGACATACTCAAGGAGAGAATTGGTGCAGCAGATCTCAACTTTGTTATGACACAGATTTGTGATGAACATGAGATACTATAAACTGTTTACTTACAGGTTTTCAAATTATTGTTTCTTTCAAGGGGTATGGGTGGTTGCTTACGTTCTGAATGAGGTACATGAAGATATTTCCCGGGTTCAAATTGTCTCGAGGTTCTTGTTACTAGTCACGGTATGCTGATTCAGATTATTGTTACTTCGTCATTCGTTGGCTTCGAATTTTATTTTTTTTTATTTTTTATTTTATAGTAATTATTCATAAGGATTGACTATCAAATACGGAAAAATTTCAAGTACTCCTCATATATTGTAGTGTATTTGTCATAACTCATGCTTGAATTTCTTTAAACCGATGTTAGGATTGAAATTTTTAAGAATTTTTATGTATTTTTATGTGAAAGAGGAGTGAGGATGAGTGGATTTGAATGGTGGAGGTTTGTGTAATACATGTAGGTCTCACGAGATATGTGGATGTGATTAATTTGACTAAATTCAAATTCGGAAAGAATGAGTAAAAATGGATAAAAAATTGCTTCCTATCACGGCCTAAGTTGCTTAAATTATCATTGTTTTCTCAGTCGAGTATCCTTGTGCTGGCGTTCTTCTCTATTTCGTTATCTCAACCCCTCGTCTCACTTATGAGCTTGAGAAAAAAGGATCGCCCAGAATTAGGGACAATGGGCCACGCATTGGGTATACCTGATAGTGGGATTCTGTCACAAGGGGAACAAACTCAGTTTGCAGATCGCAATGAACCTCTTGATAAGCTTCTCTTGAACAAAAAATTTCGCCAGTCATTCATGGTGTTTGCTGATAGGTATGTATGATAGAGATTTATTTCTTTTTTATTTTATTTTTTTATTTACTTTTTTTTTTTTCCTCCTTGCTATGTAGCTGCTTGGCTGGTGAGAGCGTCCATTTCTACGACGAAGTGCAACAACTTGAAAGAGTACCCAATAATGATCACGTAAGAAGAATTTACATGGCACGACATATTATTGACAAATATATAGCTCCAGGTATAATATTCATCTTGCATTTTGACTCGACTTTTAGGGTCTTACAAACTTTATAGAACTCTCCATTTTGCCCATCCATGAATGTAAGGCCATGTCTGTTCTCCTTTTGGACTTTGATAGTTCTTATGGTATCCATTTTCAATTTCTTTCTTTCTTTTTCTTCCCTCACAGGGGCAACAATGGAAGTGAATATTTCTCACCGGTGCCGACAAGCAATTTTATCGACTCCTGATTTAGCCGACCCCAATCTGTTCAAAAGTGCAGTAAACGAGTTGATGCATCTGATGAAAATGGTTTGTATATTTCCAAATTCTAACGTGCTTGGCTTCTTTATACTCCTCGTAAAACTCATGAAATGTGGAAAATCATTTCATTTCTTGGCTATCATTCTTGTTTAATGTGAAGAACTTGGTGAACGATTTTTGGTCGTCGACATTCTTCATGAGGCTAAAAGAAGAGGCCAGTATGAGAACACTCGACCATGAGGTAGACGAGGTTGGAGGCTGGAATTTCTCGCATAGGTTGAGTTCTGCTCATTGTTCTGATGACCCTTTTTACCAAGAACATAGCCCGAGCAATCCGGATTCTAATAGCCGTGATACCGAACTACAATGAGGGATCAACTTAGGTAAATTTTTATTTTGCTAAAAACTAGATAGAATAATGATGAGAACCACGAGATGAGTGAATAATAGTGAGTAATAATTTGATATGTGTAGTTGATATTGAAGTTTGATGACTCAGTTTCAGAAGAGTCTTAGTGCTTGTAATCATATCCAAGAAGGAAACAAGAGTGCTTCGCTCGGTAAATACTTACAGAGAAAACGGTGCAAAGTACATATAATTGCGTCTTCACCGAAGTTAATGATGTTCGACAATAATCCACCCTACCAAACGAGCCACGAGACTTGTTGAAGTGAGGCAGCACGTCGTGAGGAGCAAAGAGTCAGAATTTAAATAGTGCATTAAGAATTAGAGATGGTAATCAATGAACAGTTGTTGGAATTTTATGTAGTTTAAAGGTTCAGCAGTTGGCATAAAGATTGTGGGGAGAGACAAGATGTAAATTTGTTGTAAATGTATGAAAGAATATTTGCTACCCTTCTTAAAAGGTAATGAAATGTTGAATTGAAGCCACCATGTACAGAAGTTTTCTAGCTCGAGGAATTTTTTTATTATCATATGTTCTCCTTTAACCACAATGTGTAGCATATTTTATCCAAAAGGAATTTATAATGCTCGCACTTTGGGTCATTTAGTATTTAGTCATCCGCATATGGATAACCATATTATTTAGTTAACTTTGGTCTCATATGTTCGTGCGGCCAATAGGGAAAATGCTAGATGGATATTTGCAGGGTCTATCACTCCTTCACGGTTAGAAGGACAAAATGGTAATTTTATTATCGTTGTGTGATTTGTGTCTAGTACAATACACATATGATAAACGTGACTGTTTATATATCATATCATTTTTCAGTGGGAGAATTTTAGAAAGAGTTGGGCTAAACACACCCCCTTTTTTGGCTCCACACCCTCCCTTTTTAAAAACTCAGACAAATGGACCATGTTACCCTTTAATTTTAAATTAAAAAAAAAAAAAAAAGGGTTCGGCTAGTAGTAGCCGAACACCCCTTGTGGTGTTCAGTGCCAAACAGCTCCTAGGGTGTTCGTCCACTGTTGACCGAACACAACAAAATAAATAAATAAAATAAAAATTTTACCGGTAAAAAAGTTGTCATTTTTTGCAGCAGAAATGGCAGCCAAAGAAGCTACCAATTCCGATTGTCGGAAATGGCAGCCAAAGGAGCTGCTTACTTACTATGTAGTTTCTTATCCAGTAGCAAAGCTTCTTCGTCACTTTAAGAAAAAAAAAATTACTATTTGCCTGTATTTTTAAAAAGAAGAGATGTGAGGAGTAAAAAATAGGGTGTGTTTAGCTCAATTATTTTAGAAAATGGAGGTATTCAAGTAAGATGCTAATAAAATGTACGTAAATTTTCTTTTCGTTCTATACGAATAAAAATCTCTATAAAATCGGCAATTAATGGGAAAAATAACAAAATACATAATATAAAATTACCTAACTAGCCTCAAAGTTTTTTTTCTAAGCTATGAGAAGTTTTGGTTCTCCAAAGAGAGACGCAACAGACTTTCCAACTGAAATCTATATATTAATAAAACGAGCACATTTTTCCGTCACTTTCACCTTTTTTTCTAAATTAAAAAATCAATTTTTAACTATGGCAACGAGTTTTACCGCTTCTACATGTCTTTTCCAACTTGACTTCTTCTTCAGCGTGTATACATATATACACGCATCGCGCTCACCTATTTTTCTAAATTAAAAAAATCACACCATTAAAATAAGTTAATCCATGTGCAAGTCAACTCTATTCTAATACATGCACCTGGTATTTATATTAGAAAAAATGACCAGTAACAGTTTATATATGTCTCCCCGTGCAACGTACGGGTAAAAACACTAGTTAATTAATAAAGAAGAAAATACCTACCACTCAAGTTACCTTCGTGAAGGTAATTAAATTTAAAAAAATAAAATAAAATAAAATTACTTCGTTTTTCTGAAAACCACTTCAGTATCCAGCCCGAACCCGTCAACGGTCCGAACATAAACCAGCTCGGATCTCTTGAACAGCTTCTTAAGCGGCTCAACACTGAACAAGTCATTAGCCGAGTACTTATCCGACCGTCTAGATAACGCCACGTGTAAAACACAGATCCCTCCTTTCTTCAACGTCCGTTGGATCTCATCCACGAATTTCTCCGGATATAACGCGTGATCAAAAACATTCGAGAATTCGAAATCGAATGTCTCGTCATCGAACGGTTGCTGATGAAAGTCACCTTTCACAACCAACGGAGGAGATGGAACCAGATCAATCCCTATCGAATCAGATACTCCGACCCGTTTCAATGCCTCCACTTCTTGCCCCATTCGGGCCCCGATACACAGAGCTTTCGACGAGTTTGACAACAAATTCTTCTTCTTCAGATCGTTGAAAAATCCGGTGAAGACATGGATTTTCCGGGTCCAATCTCGGGTGGTCCATATTTTCCGGAGCTTCGGGTTGAGAGTCTTGTTGAGCTGGCGTCGGATGTAATTATCATAAGAGGTGTATCCGGGTCGGATTTTCAGACCCGGGTCAGTGGTGGAGGACGGCGGTGGTTCTACTGCAGAGGTGGCGGCGGAATCTATGGAGGTCCGGTAGGAGAGAAAGAGGAGGAAAGGTATACAGAGAAGAAGAGAGACAGAGAAATATTTGGATACGAATGGTTTTATGCAAGTCTCTTTCATCTCTCATAATTTTGCATGGCCATATTATATACACACATATATATATATATATATATATATACACACACTAGTATACCGCTTTATCGCTGTGAAATCCGACCGTATGAGATTATGAAACACGAAATCCGGTTGGTGAATTTGAATGGAGTTTTAGAAGAAATTTACAGAGGAAGATGGGGTGTGATATTTAGTGAAGACAGAAGTAAATGAATTTGATTACATGTATTATGTATTCACACACAAAATTGGATATACAATAAAAGAGAGAGACACACACACACATATATATATAGATATAGAGACACACACAATAAAAGAGAGTGATATAGAGAGAGAGAAAGAGGGTTGATGAAGAAGGGAGGTTAGAGAGAGAAACAGGTGGTGCGTTACATGCATGCATGAGGGCGAAAGGGCGGTTAAGTATATGCGACTTTTTCTTTACGGAGAGGTCTGTGACTTGACAATTTTAGAGAAGAGTGGTTGATAAGTAGCGTTTTTAGTGTGTATTAATTATTGGTGATTAATTGAGATTGATTGTAACACCACTTAATTAATTATTATAATAATATGAAAGACTTAACCTTAAGGAAGACCCACTCATAGAAAATGGGAGTGCATAGTGCACCAACCAAATAATTTTATATTTGAATAAGAAAAAGAGGAGAACAAAAAAGAAAAAAAAAATGAAAGAAAGAAAAGCCATACAACGATAATTAATTTTTTTTTTTGAAAGTCATACAACGATAATTATTATTGTCTTTTTAACACGACTTTTCAAACTATTCATCTCGTTACCTTACTCGTTGCTCTATCACTGTCTTCCTTAAAGTAAATAGACAAAGGAAAATATTGATAGTTGGCTAATATGATTGGGGGAACCATGGGATATAGACTATAAATAATCTGAATTTCGGCATGGTGGTTGGAGTGGAGTCTTGTTTTGTTCTTCACGTGGGTATGTACCCATGTGGGGAAAAAAATTTGTGGCTTTCACTGATCTCCCTATCAAGGGATATGTATGATTTATCAAATCCAGTATGAATATAATTTTTGACCCCACGTGGGTCCATACCACGTGGAGAACATAACAAAAAGGGGTTGGAGTGTTTAAAATTAGCTATACTCAAAAGGGGGAAAATTGTTCCTTGATTAGCACAATTTTTTACCCCAATGAAGTATGGAATATATCCCATTCACTTTGTTGTTAAACATAATTTGCAAATAAAAGGTCATAATAGATCCTTGTTGGGACACAATTATTAAAGTTTGAAGTTTACTCTTCCCCTTTATTTAATCTCTTGTAGGGCCAAACATGATGCATTGCAAATAGCAGGCTTGTTCTAGTATATATCCGGGTGAGCCGTAATTACAATGCACCCGACTAATTTACGGTCTCATACGATTTTCGTTTTGAAATTCTAGATCAGATCTAGATTTAAGGCGACGATGCAAAATTTCAGTAATTCGAAAAATTTTCCGGCAATACCATAATGGCCGATCAAAGTTTTGGCCCAAATTATGCTCCAAAATGTTGATCGATAGCCAAAGTATTGCTGAAAAATTTTTTAAATTGCTGAAGCTCTCCCTTATTGTGCTGAATCTGAGTCTGGTGTCACATTTCAAGATAGAGATCATATGAGACCGTAAATCACCAAACTGTGCCGTAAATTACGGTACACCTGGGTCTACTCTTGCAAATAATTTGATATATTAAAGGGGAAAAAAGGAAAGGGCATTTCTCTTTTCGCTGGTTTGATAGGGTTAGTTTTGCGAGAAAAAGTAAGTTTTTAAGGGTGTGTTTGATTGGAACAATTTACATGAAAAATGTCAAATCATAGAAAACATTTTCTTGCTTTTGTTGTTTGATTGCAACATGTAAAATACATTTGCTTTACAAGATACAACAACTTCATGCACCATTTTGGCCAAATGCATATAAAATGTTTTCCTGTTTTCCAATGTTTTAGCCAAGTTGTAATTATTGGTGTAAACTGTCAAAATCACATCATCTTGATCGATAATCTTTTTGCACAAACGAAAATTTCTCATTTTTACACGCTGAACAAACTAGCTCCATCAAACAAAAACTCACGTCTTATTCTGTTACATGTTATTGATTTACTCAAATTACGTATTTAATATGTGAATGAAAATAGGAAAAAATATATTAAAAAATATAAAATAATTATATGAGTAATAAAAATGATAAGAGAGAAAAAAATTAATAAAAATTGAAAGAAGTTACTGAAAACTTATTGTAAGAAAAACAAGGCCCCAACAATACTGGAAATAATATACTAGTTTAACATGTCCAAATCCCCGAACAAAAACAACACCCAGGGCATGTATACCTCTCGTTAAAATATAAAAAATAATGAGAAACGTTGAAAATAATAGAGTTTGAGCTATTAAGCTACAGGAACTCAACACGAAAATATAAATTCAAGGATCAAATGGTAACAAAATGAACTCAACATACTCAGCTGAAATCGACATTACAAAGCTTAGTAACCTCAGAGAATTTTCAACCCTGAAAGCATAGTTGGAGGCATCTTAGAACAAAGTGAGGCGGCATCCAGTCTGTTACTGGCTTCTCTACCATAAGGAAATGCATAGTAAAATTGAATAACTAAACTTATACCCATTAAATCGTAACTCAAACACACTTTTCAGTCGAGCGAGTAAATAAAAACGTATTACTTGATTCTTTGATTAATATATATCTGGTTCTTGCATTTGCTCGCCGTGTTGGAAGTTGGGAAGTTCAACGCTGCTCCCAGTCCTTCAACTTCTTGCTTCCTTTCGGTTTTGCAATGGGTGCACTCATTCCAGCCATTTTTGCATTGTACTTGGCCCGAAGAGCATCATTGTAGGTCCATCTGCATAGCAGAAAATCAGCAATTTTCTAATTTGACTAGTGTGATGATAACAACCTACAGTCTCTGTGATAAGAATCACATTTAGCTTGAGCTTGCGCTCATTTCTACTGCTATTTAAGTTAGAAAGTAACTCTATCCCAAAAGGTTAAACAAAAAAAAACAATTTATACCAACACAAGACGAGTTTGTTAACCTTTTTCTCCCCAAAAGATTAATTTTTACTACTTAGTCAGTCAAGGAAAAACTTCAACAAATACACAACTACTAATTGTTATGCACGATTTTCATGGTTCCCAGCATTATCCAAACCGAAATTTAACTTTCTAACAAGATAAAAGTTTACCACTGTACTAACTAAGAGCATTTCTACTGTGGGGGACAAAAAACCAACCCCCCCCCCCCCCCCAAAAAAAAAACCACAAAAGAAAAAAGGAAAATAGCATGAGGAGGTAAACCCTTATTTTTGGTGGACTTGAAGGGGGAAAGAGAAAAAGAGCCCTCTTTTACCTTTTTCCACCCTCCCTTTTCCCCAATATTTTTCCTCCCCGCCTTAGAATTGCTCTTAGATTGACAAAGGAATTCATATAAGTAATGTTTTTGAGCAATTTGCTTGAGGGTGCACGATCAACTGATTAAACAACACTAGGAACTGAAACCGTCAAACTGATTGATGCTTCAAAGCATGCATCAATCATGTATTGTTCCATTCCTAACTTACAAAGGACCAAATGTCCCTTTAACAAACATTCCAAATCACGAATGTGGTCATTGGCAAAGACATAACATTTGAAGTGCGTGCTTCAACTAATTAACAGCAGCAGAAAGTATATTTGCACTGCACCCTCTTGATCTCTCACTGAATATCCATTAAGGTTAACCAACAAATATTCCAATCTAAGCATTACATTCCAGCAGCATCAGGTTATTCCAATGTGCCATTTTATTGTGTAAAATTTCCAAAACATGGATTATCCTTTTCCTAAAATGGCGTAACTGGACTAAAGCAAAGAAGAAACTATTACACATGCCAATATTACCATTATATTATTTCCTGAGGAGGAGTTGAAGAATAGCCCCCTTTTACTTTGTTCATTTTAAAAACTTAACCAATAAATTGCCCACTATTATCTTTATTTTTTTTCCTTTTATGTGAGTTGCTTAATTAAATGAGAGAGGGCACCTTCCAGATTTCATGTAGGGCCCCAACCCAAAATCCTGGGGTCAGCGCTGGTGTGATATTATATTCCATACTATGAAAATTACAAAAAAAAAATCAGAAACCGGCAACCATGCTTATGCAAGAAGTACTTACGGGTTATTCCAGTCAGTGGTGTCCTCGTTGACAAGATGAGTCCATTTTGTCCTTCCACTGCGACCAAAATGCTTAACCTGCATGACCTTAGGCAATATCGTCTTATCCATCTTATCCTCCCCAGTTGGAGAAGAGAAATCACGAGTATATATATTATCAGCTTTTGCAGTTCCAGCATGATCATCAGGATTTGTCTGGAAGAAAGCACCCTTATGATAATATTTCTGCATGAATCTCCACTTCTGCTTAGGTTGTCCACTAGGCTTCGGATTCTTCCTCTCCCACTCCCTCCTCTCTTCCTCTGTCATGTTTCTCACCCTCTCAATCTCCTCCTTCTCCTTCAACAATGCATCTCTGTCCTCTCTATCCCTCTTAATCCTCGCTATCTCTCTAGCCTTCCAAGCCTCATATTCCTCCGCCTCATTCACATCATCGTCGGTATCCACATCAGCAATATTAGCCTCCATCTCCATATTTCTTTGAATCTCCTGATCTTCACGAATTTTTTCAACGACAATATGCTTAGTCTCTACCCTCCTCTCTTCCATCCTCTTTTTCACGGCTTCCTCGAGTGCCCTCTCTTCAGCCTCGAGCCTCTCACGCTCAGCAATTGTATCCCTTTCAGATTTCGGCACAAAAACTGGTTTCACCATGGGTATACCAGTCATTTCCTCTTCAGAGTCAGTCTCATACTCAGACTCCTCCTCTTCCTCTTCCTCAACTTCATCCTCTTCTTCTTCCGGCATTAGTGCCGCCTCCTCTTGTTGCCTTTGCAACAACTTCTCCCTAATTCTCCTCCTCCTTTCCTCCAATGCATCTTCATCCTCATCCTCCAAATCCAATCCTTCTTGCCTTCTGTTCTCCTCCTCTATGGTTGAAATAATCTCTGCTTGCCTAATGCGTCTGTGATCTTCCCTCACCTCCTCACGATTATCAATTTTATTCTCAGCCAAACGACGCAATCTAGGATCATCCTTTCGCATGATATCAGTGTCCTCATGCATGGGAAATGCTTTCTCAAGAGCATCAACCCTAGCCATCCTAATGTCTCCATCTTCATCAATATCATCAGCCCACTCCGGTGCTTTTCCTGGCCAGTATCTCTTCACTTTTGTCTGCCCAATTTTCCCCTTAAGCTTATCTCTAATGGCAATTATGGTATGACTAACCCCAGCTGTGACAGACATGGCTACAAGAATAACAACAGCCTCTAATTAAAACAAAAAGGGGGAAAATCCCTTCTGAAACACCGCAACTCGATGTTCAATACTCGTCCTGCATCAACAGCAAAGTCGGCGTGAAATTTAGAACAACAAAAACTAAAAACTAAAAATTATAGCTTTAGAGTAATATCAAAGCTCGAAATCAATAACTATGACAATTCAATTTTTGTCATAGTGGCGGATCCACTACCTGTCGAGGCTTCGCGGCAGCGCGTGCTGGATCCGCAGGAAATTCTCTATACTCACCCGCAGATGCGCAAAAAATCAGAGATCGTGCTAAGCAAGAAGATGAATACTGCAGGGTTTGGGTGTTTTTAAATTGGGCCATTTTTGTGGACTTTTAGGCTAGAAAAATGGGGGCCTAATATCAACAAACCCAACTCATCCTTCAGGCTTCTCTATGCGTGCGTCTCGGAATTCAATTTATGTACTTGAAATTGGATTGTGAAAGGTTATTTTTCGCGTGTATTTTATTTTGTGTTCATTATGCCCCCATTTTTCAACTTTTTTTTCACTTTTTTATCACTTTTTACAAATTTTTTATTTATTTTTCTTTATCCTAAATCAATCACATCCACATATCTCATCTCATCCACAAATCTCAACCATTCAACTCCACTCATTCTATCTCTTCTTTATATTAAAAATATTTAAAAACCATTATAATATATTCCCTCACACACCCTATTTCTCTTACTTTGTAGTTGATTTGAATTTTACACTAATGAAATTAATTTAGTTTATCTTAAGTTTAGCTTAAACTTAATTTTGATTTAACTATTTAGTATAAAGGAGAAGTAGGGTATGGTTAGCTAATTTTTTATCTAGAGTACTTCGTTTAGTTTAGTTAGTTTAGTATTGAAATTGAATTAATAGTGGATCTTTGTTGATTATTTTTCTTTTATATTAAGGATTTAGTTAATAATTAGTTTAGTTAATTATTGATTTGAACGGACAATTGTTGTTTAAGTTCTTTTTCCAATTCTTTCTTTCTTTTTTTGAGATTTTAATATATTTTTGCAAATTTTATGTGTTATTAAATTGATATACAAGTTATGAAACGTCTTTTTCAACCTAAATATAATATCTAATCCAACTATTACTTCTAGTTTAATACAAAATTTAACACTTATTGACAACAAAATGAAGTCTCGAGTTCAAACTGAAATAGCATTAAATTCTTTCTTTTATTATTTTGGGGTTTAATAGACTATATATTTTAATAATATTATATGATTTCTTTATATTTTGGTGCATTTATATTTATATTAGTAATTATTTATATCATTAGTCAACGGTCGTCAACGACGGTCAACGGTCGATGGCTTGTCACGCCCCGAAACTTTTTAAAAGGTTCTAGAGACATATTTGTTGGAAATACAATTAGAATTCTCTAGAAAGCTTCTACGCAAGACGTGGAGTATTCTAAATCTTGTATCTAGAATAATTCCTTGTAAATATTTTAGATATTTTTTAGAGAATTGTAAAGGATTCTAGATGAGAAATGTAGCGCTGCTAGATCAAATTCATTACCACTGTCTATTCAAATGAGGTGGGAACTATAAATAGGGTTCTACCCTTCGTTTGTAACTATCCAAGAAGTTGTAAATCAATAAAGATCTCATAGATTCTCCCTAACTCTCTTGATAGTGTTTTAGCTTTTTGTGTGTCAATTTTTTTTTACTTGGCTTTCTTCATCCAACAAAGGCTTAGTTGATGTGATTACCGCAAGAGGCGGCGGAATTTGGGAAACGCTAAGGCCGCAAGTTATTTGGTGAAAGCTACAAGTACGTGACAGGCCGATCTAGCTGAACAAATTTTCTTAATTCATCCCTGGACATGGCCACAAGAATAACAACGGCCTCCAATTAAAACAAAAAGGGGGAAATCCCTTCTGAAACACCGTAACTCGATGTTCAATACTCATCCTGCATCAACACCAAAGTTGGTGTGAAGTTTAGAACAACAAAAACTAAAAACTAAAAATTACAGCTTTAGCGTAATGTCAAAGCTCGAAATCAATAACTGTGACAATTCAATTTTTACAAGCCCTATCAAAAGCTTCCTAGAGCTACACAGTGAAGGGGCCACCTGGGGTTTTTGAGTAGTTTATTCTAAATCTGACGAGAAATCCATAAACAACCAAATAAAAAGTTTTCACGGTATCGAAAAATCTTTCTTATTATGCCGTCGAGAAACAGCGATAATCGTAACTCGGCAGGATTAGGTCGAAGTTTTGTCAAAATCAAATCATTAACAACAATCAAACCAAATTACCTTCAACGCTGAAGATCGAGATGATTTATCCTTGTAAAAAGCTGCAACGCGAAACAAAATTAGCACAGATGTTATCAAGTCCCCATTTTTCCTTTATTTCACACCGTCGTTCCCGATTTTTCAACGAGAGATCGAGCGGAAGAAAGAAAAAGACCAACCAGCAAAAAGAAAAATGAAATAAAGGTCCACGGCTGCTTGTCCTCTTCTATTGGGCTTTTAACCGTCTTACGCAGATGGGCTTAATCCGGCATTTTGAATAAACGACTTAAAACACAAAAATAACACACGTTTTTATAATGAAAATTACATTTTTATAATTTTTTAACTAACTAAAAATTACTCAAATATCCTGACACATTTAAAAAAAAAATTGTATTTCAATTTAGTTATTTAAAATTTTAGCTTATGGCACAATCACGACCCAATATTTTAATTCACTGATCAAATAATGACCTATCTTCTTTTTTCTTAGCATTTTCGTGTCCAACCTAACCTTTTATTACGAAATAAATACTTTTTAGACAAAAAAGACAATATGACTCTTTTATTTATATTATTTTCATTAAATTAAATAAAAATATTTAAAATCGAGTCTATAACCATTCAATAAGTATAAACTAATCTTCATTTTCAACACATTTTCCACCACCACTAACAACAACGGCAAAAACTCCGACAAAGCCCAAAAGTAAATTCGGTGGTCGAAAACCACCAGATTCAACATATTCTCCACCACCCAAAAGTAGATCCTGTGGTATAAAACTGCAGGATCTACTTTCGGGCCTCGCCGACGCTTCCACCGTAGTTGGTGGTGGTGGTGGTGGAGAATATGTTGAAAATGAGGATTAGTTTGTACTTATTGAAATATTATAGACTCAATTGTAAATATTTTTATTTAATTTAATGAAAATAATGTAAATAAAAGGGTCATATTATCTTTTTTGTCTAAAAAATTTTTATCTCATAATAAAATGCTAGGTTGATGACAAAAAAAAAGATAGGTCTTTAGTGCTCAACAATTTAAAACGTTGAGCCCTGATTGTGTCAATAAGTCATTTAAATTTTTTTTAAATATTTGAGATACTTTTCACATGGTAAAATGCTGATTTTGAGAAATAAAATAAAAAGTTAATGGAGTCATTCCTTCCATAGACGCACAAGTATTCAAATTTTGGTATTAAGTTACATAGCATGTGTTGGCACCCTGATGACGTGGCACGAGTCAGCCTGGGTCCCCCATAGTGTGGGCCGTCATTGCTGACGTGTCCAGGATCCCAGGTCGGATTGACACTGGCAGTCACCTTGCTGGAGGATAAGGGCTGAGCCCAGGTCAGCTCGGAAATACTTACCTAGCTTGGTCGAAGTGCCCAGGTCGGCAAAACAATGGGAGTTGTCCCAACGTCATAGTTTACCCAGGTTGGTCTGAGGTCAGCTTGGCCAGAGTGTACGGCTAGCCCCGACCGTTGCAGTGACCGACCGCTACAGTGACCGACAAGAAGGACAATCCACCTATCATCTGACACCACATGCAACTGACAGAACATCCTCCCCATAAGTGCAAAGGCGGCTGCACACAAGTTCCGAGGTCATCGCCATAAATGCAGACGGTTTGCAGGTATAGCAGAAGCAATCATCACACTTATTCTGAAGCCGGTATAGCTGCTTCAATGATGACCTACCACCGCCTACTACATTCTTGCACTGTAAATAGAAGACTTAGTGGCCATTTGTAGACACACAGAAAAATCCTCTGTAATTAACGACTAGCTTGAGCTCAGACATTAATACCTATTTACCTTCGTACTGCACCAGTTATTATAGAATAGCCCCTAACATTCCCTAAAGTTGATACTTAGGTAGTTTTTACCATTTTTGGCATCAACAACATGAATTTTATTTTGATGGTTGTCGGTGGGTAAATTTGCATGTGTTTCAAGTGCTTTGACATATTGTTAAATAGTAAAAACAAAAAGAAAGAAAACAATTACTTACAACCTCACATTGATAGTAGTGTTAGACGATAAAATATATCAATTGCGAGTAATTTGAATTTGTATGGGAAGTGTGAGAGTTTGATCCTTTTTCACAATTATTTTTTATCAATTGAATTTAATTACTTAAAAATTTCATAAATTGGCACAAATAATGATCATGACGGTATTCACTATAACAGAGAAAATATTAAGAGTGCATGTGTTTTCACACATATATATATATACTAGGGATGAACTCAACATGCGATGCACGTTGGGGCAAATGTGTTTGAGCTAGCATGTGGAAAAGTTATATTGAAATAACAAATGCTAGGGAGTTGTGTAATATGTTGATATTCAATATTAGACCATATAAAGACCTTGTACAAGCATAATGGAGTTCCATGACAGCTGATTATTTGAGTGGAAAGCTAAAAGAGGTGACTTAGAAATACTATTGTATTAATATGAAACATTGTTAGTATGAAAGTACCAAGATAGTAGTGTGCCTTCAACTTTTAGATGATATAATGGAATATAGGTATTTCACAACATTTCCTTAAACAAAACACGAGTTGGAGGAATAAGTCCATCTCGGACAGCACCTTTTTCTTGGTTACGAGTGAGGTGTCATCTTAAAACAAGTTCCTTTTTGCAAGTGGAGACGGTTCAACAAGGTTGGTGCCTTGGTGGTGGCAAGTGAGCTGCTTGATGCAGGTGGTATGTGTTGTCTGTCAGCAATGATTTTCACAGGGATGTTGGTGTGCTTTTGTGGTCACTCATATAAACTGCTCAGAAGAAAACAATAAACTACCTTCAATTTTTTGGATTTGAATATCTGTTAATGGTGGTTTACTTGAGCTAGCTTCAACATGCCACCATAGGTGGAGCTGAGATCCTTCTGTGCCTACAACATTTCAGGGCTTTAGACACACCACAAATGGACGTTACATGTGAATCAGTACAATAAATCCCTTCCATAGAGCCACCTAACGATCTGACCTTTTCCAGTTTAGTGGCAAGTTAATCTAGGTACATCGGATGACATTAGTCTCCACAACACTATGGAAGAAAAAGAACTCAAACTCTTGGAAGAAAAAGAGCTTAAACTCTTATTCTTTAAATTGTGAACGGATTTTTTTTTTAAAGGAGAACACGACTAGTAATAACCTTTGAAAGAATTGTAAGAGCAATTTACCTAGCAAATAGAGTACTTTCATTGTTGGACTTTAATGAAATCTTTCAGACGGTTGTGCATGTCAGAACGAGCTGAAAAGTTGACAACAGCCCGTCGTTCTATCTTGTTGATTGAACTTTGTTATTAAGGTTCCATTGCCCGTTGTAAACATACAAGTTGTCACTATTTCCAGCTTTGAACTGCCGAAAAGTTAATAGCCGATAGGTCTATCTTGTTCGGATTAAAAAATTTATGTGCAAAGACATCATTTTTTAAGAATAGTAATTAAAGAAATAGTAGAAATTGCCATGTGAGAGTTATATGAGGATAGAATCAATATCAGCCGAACCTTATTAGTGAAGTTTCATTGCCCGTTCGGAGCATAGATATCGTGATTATTTCCAGCTTTCAACTACAGTTATTTAGATTATAAATAACACAGAAAGGTCTTAACAAAATCAAATCATACGCTCATCTGGCTGCATCACAATGGAAGGGAACTTCAAGAAAATCAAAATTCAAAGCAAACTCACTAGATGAAAAACCTCACTTAGAGTTATTGATAGATCTTGCTCATCATTCTTTAAATATACTAAATCGTCAACACAAAAAAATCAAATAATCAAGGATTAGTGCAAGAAAAATTGAAGGGAGGAAAAAATAACAACCAGCAAAGAAAGACACAGAGGATAGAAGGCTCGGCTAGAGAAAAGTGTCTTTAAAATATAAGTAAAATATATTGTCATAACATGCCTTTGGGGTCGTAAAAATACGACCATCAACCTGAGTGAAGTTGGTGCCGATGGATATCCCGCAAGCACGAACCAAAGGCTCACAGTTATAGTTGTTACTTTTGAAAGCCTGAGATAATCACATACCGGTTAACCTAAGACATATGTCAAGAAAAGTAAACTTGGTATAGAAACAAATACCTACACCACTTACACTATTCATGTGGACCTGGGGCTTCTGACGGGGCTTATCAACCAGCGATGCACTCTGAAAGGTAGAGAAACTTTGGTGGAACATTGCAAAGACACGACAGAACATAGCTGATATGAAGACATAAAACCAATTAGTACTCCCCAAGATTCATTTTTGGAAGATAAGAAACTAATACCGATATTCAAAGACAACCCTCATTGAGAGGTACGGAAACTTGAATGGAACCCGCGACAACCAAGAACTCCACCTCCCACATCTAATAAATTATTCAAATACATCTTCACAACGTAGAAGTATGAAGTTACTTTTTTGTAGCATGCCGCCTTAGAATAATGTCCAAAACCTCAAGGCCTCCTGCGAGTTCTCAGATTCTTGGGCACGAAGAGCATTTGCAAGTGCCTACATTGCGATTTTGGCCGCCAAACTGATCTCAACTTTGTAAGTCTTCGATCTATATGGGCACCTCATTCTCTTCTTGTCGCTCTCATTGGGACCTAGCATTCCCATTGTTCCTGTATCCAAAAAATGCAATTTCTTATAGACATATTATATTATTAAATCAACCACCTAAGGATATGAAAGAACAGATGTCCAAACAAACCTATTTGAGGTAACGTCGTCGAGCAGAACAGTGAACTTCAACTTGCCACTTTGATTGGAGTAACATTTGCCCGGATTGGCAGGGGAGGTAGCAATGGATCTGCAGCTCCATTGTGCACTTGTTCATCATTTTTAGCTTGTTTAGGATCTATAGCTCTTCTTCGTAATTTTTCACAAGGTATTCTGTAGACCAAGCCAAAATTTGTTAAGTATAAGATTCCTAATTATTTGTACTTGTAAAAAAAGAACAATGAAGCTAAGTTACAAGACCAAAAGCTAGAGAAGCATTGGAAAACATATACAATAAGACATAACATAATGAATGATATGGACAACCCCACAAAAATGGAGCATGCAGGAAGAATGGTAAACAGGAAAACACATATTAGATAGACATCGCACATGTATGAAGGTAAATTGAAAAACGAAAACCAGAAATAAGAGGAAAAAAAGGGATAAACAGCTAAAATAGTTTATTATAGGTAGATCCGAGAGTCAAACCCACCAAACCGACTGGAAAGTAAATTGCACGTATCTGAACTCAGAATCAAATTGATAATATGGGTGGTAGGAAAATAAAATGGATGAATATAAGTTAACTTGACGACAGTGATTGAACGCACATGTATGTATTGCATATTCACTTTCGTTAAACAGACCTATTTCCAAGTCGGATTGTACCACGAAAAACTCGTTTTGATGTGGAAAATCTAAAATGAAGAAACAAAAAGGAAGATGAGAGTCATATTTAAGTAGAATCACAACAGAAATCGAAAGTACAACATTTGACAGACAAATGTATGTTTACATTCACAAGCAGAAGCTGCTATGAAATCCATAACAACGAACTGCCAACAGTTGCCGTGAAAGATCAGGTAAAGAAAGAATTTGAAAACAAGGTGAGACCGCAAAGATTTAAAAACCAAAGAGATGAGAGACCACATGGTTAAAAAAATTAGTTCAAAATCTAGAAAATATATTATGAGTAACACATACCTTCCCGTGTCACCGGATCCTAGTGGTTTTATTGGCTGAAAATGTTTCAAGTCTATTTGCTCCCTGTTGGCACCCTGGTGACGTGGCACGAGTGCGCCCAGGCCTGCGCCCCACGTGGTCCCCTCGTCTACGTACAGGAGAGCCAGGTCGGCCATGACCTGTAGCGTGTCCCAGGTCGGATTAATCGCAGAATTCACCCCAATAGTGATTTGGCGGAGAGGCCCAGTTCAGCTCGGCTAAGCCCACCGCCGTCGCCCTAGGGCCCAGGTCGGAAAACCCACGGAGAACTCCTCCCATCACGAATGTCCACCCGATGGGCCGAGGTCAGCTCGGCCACGTTCGTGCCCAGTCCCACTCGCTACTGTAGCCGACAACAAGGACAATCCACGTGTCATCTGACACCCTGACACCACCCGCAACCGACGAGAATCTCGTCTCCATTAATGCATTGGCGGTGTACCCGGTTGAGGTCAACGCCTTAAATGCTTGACGGCTTGCGGTCTTTGCGAGACATCATTACACCTACCCAGGGCCTAGGTCTTCAGACGCAATGATGATCTACAGTCCCCTACCCGATTTCACACTATAAATAGAACACTTAGCATGTATTTAGAGAGGAGAAAAAAAGCTCTCTGTAAACACAGCCCAGTTCGGACAATATACACATACATTTTACTTCTTCAATACTACTATCCAGGTCCTGACACCTACCCCAGTTGATAAGTAATCAGTCCTTACTAATTTCGACGTCAACAATTGGCGCTAGAAGGAGGGCCTCCCCCTTTGTATTTCAGCAACACATCCCAGCTCTACCGGCACGTTTATGAGTCACAAATGACCGTCGCACTTGGGTGAGTGACAAAGACTTCCGACCCCAAAGACGAATACGCCCTCATTCGAGTAGGCGACCCCGATCGGAGGCCGGGCATCGCGCAACCGGTGAGGTCACTCCGGCCCAGGTCCTGAGGTAGCTGGACGACCTCACCCAGGTTGTGGCCGACCTACAGCGAAGGTCGGACAGGCCCCAAGCCGAGGCGAGCGTCATATCACCCACCAGGGAGCGCCACTCGGCCGCCAGCGCCGCCTCAGTTCAGCCGATCTCCAAGATCGACCCGACCACCGCCCATCGAACACCCCGGGGCACTCGGGAACCAGATCATCGGAAAGACCCCGGCGTCTTGATCGCCTCGGCCCCCACCACAAGCGGAAGAGAAGCGGGCGAGGGCGAGCGGCGTGCAAGGCCCCCACCTCGCGCGGCACCCACCTCCACGGTCAGAGCTCGAGCTCCTGCGAAGAGGGTCGGCCGAGCTAGAGGCCGAGAAGGCCCCCGATCCCTGGCCGGTAGGCAAGGCCTCCCCGGCCGAGCCTTAAGATCCAGGCCGAGCTCATGCCGGCCAGTAAGTTGCCTCGGCTAGGGAACTCTGACGAACGGCGACGACGAGTCACGTCGGCAGTACACGCCTTCATGGAGCTACGAGGAGTGGCGATGGGCTCATGTGCAAGGCCTTCCCTCGACGCTAGGGATAAGGCCATGAAGTGGTTCAAGCTCCCCGCATTCCATAAAGGCGTGGGAGACCTCGCGACCAGGTTCCAAGCGGCTTTTATGGGGTCCCGCCCGAGGTCGACCCCTAGCAGACTAGTGGGCGTTAAGCGAGGAAGGGCGAGGCCCTCAAGAATTATGTGGAGCGGTTCAACAACCGATACATTGGAATCGAGGCGTGTCGGATGAAAGCGACCCTGGTGGCGGCGATTAGCGGCCTCAGTGCAGTCCAGACTGGTGGTCACCCACGAGCACGATCCAGAGACATATCATGAGTTCCTCGGTAGAGCCGAGTGCCATATCGGGCCGAGAGGCGTCAGAGACCTCGAGGCAGCCCAGACCCCGGCCGGAGAAAGGCAAGGAGAAGGACACCAGCTCGGCCCAGCGCGCGTACTCGGCCTCGGCCCAGCGGCGAGGCTGCTCGACCCGGCTCCCAGAGGTTCCGATCCTTCCACGTCCTCAACACCCGGCCTGGAAGGCGTGCGATGCATGTGAAGGATCGGGGTCCTACCACCCCCGACCGCGATGAGGACCCCCTCCTCGAGCCAGAACCAGGAGAGATACTGCCGTTATCACAGATCGGCTAGGCACGACACCGATGATTGTAGGGACCTGAGGAATGAGGTTGAGGGCTTGATTCGGCGAGGCGGCTGCGAGTTCGTAGCCCGCGTTCGATCACGGCCGGCCTCGGCCAGGGGACCCCGGCCTCCGCCGCTGCGGGCCCGCAGGCGAGTCCATACGTTGGTCATGGGTAACCAACACTTCGTCGGGTCAAGGAACGGCGCAAGAGATTGGCGAAGAGGCCTCGCAACGACTACCGATTACTCGCGCGAGAGGATAAGGACTAGCTCGACCCGTCCGAGCACCAGGAGATCGGCTTTCTGCGAGGCCGCGGCTCACGTCCGCCACCCCCACCAGGACGCCCTTGTCATCAGTATGGTCCTCAATGGTACCCACGTACACCGGACACTGATCGACGACGGGAGCGGGGTCAACTTGCTATACCTCAGGACCTTACTCCACATGGGCCTCAATGAACGGCACCTGAGCCCGTGCCCCCTTGGCCCTGTGGTTGGAGTCACTGGTCACGCTACTGAGCCAGTCGGGCAGATATCGATGCTGGTAGAGCTCGGGGAAAAGCCATGTCTATGGGCCGTCATGGCAACCTTCATCGTGGTAGACCTCCCAGGCAATTACAATGCCCTCCTAGGTCGGCCCCTCCTGTACGAGCTCAGGGCCCTGACCTCCATCTACCATTATGCCATGAAGTTCCCCACCCCAGCGGGGATAGCGACGGTCCGGGGAGATCAGGCCGCAGCCCGCCGATGCGACGTCGCCACGGCCGAGCTCGACAACCCACGCGGCCGACCTGAGGACCAGAGCGCACAGCCTATGGAAGAGCTAGAAACCATCGAGGTCGAGCCAGGGCAACCGGACAGGATTCTGAAGATCGGAAAGGGACTGGCTGAGCCCACGCGCTCTGCCCTTGTTGAATTCCTCCGCGGTAGTGTCGACGTCTTCGCGTGGGAGCCCTCGCACATGGCAGGCATACCTGCGTCAGTGGCTTGTCACCGGTGAACATCGACCCGGTAAGACCTCGGCGAATGACGGCGTCCGCTTGAACCAGGAGCGCTATGAGGCCTTGACAAAGGAAGTGGATAAGTTACTTGAAATCGGTTTTATCAGGGAAGCCAAGTATCCGACCTGGGTCGCGAACCCGGTCCTTGTCAAGAAGAACAACGGCAGCTGGAGGGTCTGCATAGATTTCACCGACCTTAATAAGGCCAGCCCCAAGGACTCGTTCCCCCTACCTCGGATAGACTAGATGGTCGACGCCACGGCGGGCCACGAGCTCCTCAGTATGATGGATGCGTACTCGGGCTATAACCAGATCCCCATGTATCCCCGGATCGAGCACCACGGCCTTCGTAAGCAGGCCGAGGTCTTTATGTTACAGTCATGCCGTTCGGACCGAAGAACGCCGGGCGCGTACGCCTGGTCAATAAGATGTTCGTCGTCCCAGATCGAACTACTATGGAGGTATCGTCGATGACATGTTGGTGAAGAGTGTCGAGCGGTGACCACGTCCACACTGGGTAACATGTTCCAGTCCCGAGGAATGTAGGATGAAGCTGAACCCGGCAAAGTGTGCATTTGGGGTTGAGTCCGGAAAATTCCTCGGCTATGTAGTGAGCTCAAGAGGCATTGAGGCCAACCCGGAGAAGATTAGTGCCGTGCTGAACCTGAGACCTCCCACCAAGGTTAAAGAGGCCCAGAGTCTCACCGTACGGATAAGCGACCTGAACCGATTCGTGTCCAAGGCCAGCGACAGTGCCGCCTTTCCTCGAGGCCCTGAAGAAAGGGAAGGACTTGGATGGACTCCCGAGTGCCAGGAAGCTTTTGAGGAGCTCAAGAAACACTTGGCCCGGCCTCCTCTGCCGAAGCCAGGCGGAGGGCGTCCTCTCGCTCTACCTCGCCGTCTCCGAGCATGCGTAGCTCGATCCTTACTGCGCATTGAGGGGATGTCCGACACCGGATACTACACGAGCCGATCCTTCATCGACCGCGAAGCGCTACATCCGATGGAGAAACTAGCCCTCGCGCCGTCACCGCCTTCGAAAGCCGGCCTTACTTCCTCGATCACTCCATCGAGGTGGTGACGAACTACCCCTTGCGGCAGGTGCTCCAGAAGCCGGACTCTTCAGGTCGGCTCGCCAAATGGGCGGTAGAACTCGGACAGTTCGACATCTCATACCGACCTAGGCTCGCGGTCAAGGGCCAGGCCCTGGCCGATTTCGTCGCCGAGTTCACGCCACCACCGAGTCCCCGTCGAGGTCGAGCCCTGGGCGCTCTTTGTGGACGGCTCGTCGACGGACATACACTCTGGAGCTGGGCTCGTGCTCCTGAGCCCCTCATTGGAGTCTTTCTGCCAGTCCTTGCGATTTTCATTTCCGGCGTCCAATAATGAGGCTGAGTACGAGGCCTTGATTGCAGGCCTTAGATACGCCCAGGCGATGGGTGTCTCTCACCTCCAGGTCCGAAGTGACTCCCAGCTCGTCGTCAACCAGCTCAACGGCACCTACCTTGCTAAGGACAAGCGGATGACCGGTTATTCGACCTAGCTGCGGTAAAATGAAAAATTTCGATGAGTAGATCGCCGGCGAATCCCGAACTCAGAACAACTTGGCTGACGCCCTGGCTCGGCTCGCCACCAGTGAGGGGATAGAGGAACTGGAGTTTGTACCAATCAACCGATTGACGAGGTCGGCCATAGCTCAGCCCTCCCTTGTCACGACAGTGGACCTGGGCCCCACTTCATGGACGGACGAAATCTTGTCCTTTTTGAAGGATGGTAGGGCCCCGAAGGACCCCAGTGGCCGGCGATTCACGCGCCAGTGCTTTCGCTACACCATCATCGACAACATTCTCTACAAGCGCAGCCTTCAGGCCCTCTCGTTACGGTGCTTGGCCGAGAAGGAGGCGACCTTTGTACTCGACGAGGTCCACTCCGGGACGTGTGGTAACCATTCCGGTGGTCAGGCCCTGGCACATAAGGTCCTGAGGCAAGGATATTTCTGGCCCACCCTCAAGAAGGATGCCATTGCCCACGTCAGGCGCTGCGACAAGTGCCAGCGTCACGCCCAGGTTGGCGGGGTTCCTCCCGCTGAACTCACTCATGTGCTCAGTCCCTGGCCCTTTTGCAAGTGGGGAATCGACCTCATAGGACCCATGCCAACTGGTCGGGGGGGAGTGAAGTACGCGATAGTGGCCGTGGACTACTTCACCAAGTGGGCTGAGGCTGAGGCCCTAGCTCGGATCACAGAGCAGAAGACGACCGACTTCATCTGGAGGTCAATTATATGCCGATTCGGCATACCCGAGTCCATCGTAACGGACAATGGCCGGCAATTCGACAACCGTCGATTGAGGTCCTTCTGCGAGGATCTGGGGATCAAGAAGCACTACTCTACGCCGAACCACCCCCAGTCCAACGGTCAGGTGGAGGCCGTGAACAAGATCATCAAGCACACACTCAAGACCCGACTGGAGGACTTGAAAGGAGGGTGGGCAGACGAGCTCCGGCGTCTGTGGTCCTACCGAACTACATGTAGGACCAACGACAGGAGAGACCCCTTCGGCCGGCCTATGGGGTGGATACTATAGTACCGCCGAGGTCGAGCTCCCTCATACCGAACTCGGCACTTCTGCGAGCAAACAAATAGCCAGGACTTATGCTCGAGGTCGACTTGCCGAGGAGAAGCGAATGGAAGCCGACTGCGTCTTGAGCTATACAAACGCCGCGGTGCTAGGTACTTCAACCATAGAGTAAAGAAGCGGCTTCCGTGCCTGAGACCTGGTACTCGAGAAGGTCTTCCTCGCTACGAGACCAGGTCGCGAGAGCCCTGGCCGAGAAATGGGAAGGACCTTCGTAGTCCTCGAGCCCTGCAGCGGATCTTCAGCCTCGGGACGGCGGAAGGGTTGAGCTCCCCACCCTGGAACATCGAGCACCGAGAAATACTTCCAATAGCTAGAGTCGTAAAATATCTCAAAATTGTAAATGATGGCAAGTCAGTTGTAATATTTTCACTAGTAATGAATGGAAGTTTTTGAATTGTTTGAATCCGGAGTTCAAAGACATAGCAATCGTGTTCTGGCCATGGCGATCCTCCCCGAGGCCGCCGACCTCGTGTAGTCCCACAGGCGCACCCACCAAGGCTAAAAAAAAAAAAAAAAAAAGAGAAATGACCCAGGTCTGCTGACCCACTCCCCGAAAGAGCCGACCTAAGTGGTCCGGTCTGGGGACAGACCCACCAAGGTGGCGTCCAACCAAAAAACAAAATAGGTCCGCTACGGCGACCCACCAGGTCCGCTACGGCGACCCACTCCCTGAAAGGACCGACCTCGCTGGTCCGGTCTGGGGACAGACCCACCAAGGTGGCGTCCAACCAAAAACAGACTAGGTCCGCTACGGCGACCCACTCCTTGACACCGACCCGACCATATGAGGTCGACCGATCTGATTACTTAGTTGAAGGAAAGGGGGTACACCGAACTGAACTCAACCTTTACATGAACGAAACAAGTCACCAGATCGGTCACCAGGGCTCACGCCGGAGGGCTCGTAACTAGCTAATGCCGCCCTACGAGGCGCAGACTGGATACGAACCCACCCCGGAGGAACCAACACTTGTTTAAAATCATTGGATTATTAAGTTATTCCTATGACCCCAGCGCGGGGCCGACCTAGTTAGATGAGTCGACGTCGAGACAGTTATGTATGATTGCGCAGAACTTGAACAAGAAATTGAAAAGGCCGAACAAGAACAAAAAGAGCTGAACTCAAAACTTCATTATAATTAATTCAAAAAAGGTTACAAAATCCAGATCGGTATGGCCGACCTGGTGAAGTACATTACAGAAGTAAATAAAAAAGGGGAGACGACAACAGAGTACAAGGCCCTATCACTGGCCGCCCTCAGCCTCGGGCATCCCGTACTGCGCCCTGAGCTTCTTCACCTCCTCGGCCAGGAACCCGATATCCCAGTCCGGCCGCTTCTCGGAGATGTCGGCCATGACGTCCTCCGCCGCGAAAACAAAAGTTGAGTTCAGCTCGTAGGCATACTCCTCCGAGGCCTTGAACTCCTCGATCATCTGTTCCAGCGGCCAGGGCTCCTTTGGACCTGGCGCCTTGAGCCTCGGCTCGGTCCGGGAGTCCACCTCGCCTTGTGGGCCTTCTTCCGATCCTCCGGCTCTGGGCCTTGTCCTTAGCCCTCTTACGGGCCTCTTTCATCTTGGCACTGGGCCTCCGCAAGACCGGACTTGGAAGCGGCAAGGGCGGAGTCGGACTCGGCCAAGCTGGACTTCAGCTCCAGAGCAGCCGCCCTGGACTGCTCGCCACTCCGGATCATGTGCACCATGGCCCGACTGCAGTGCGCCATGGCGGTGAGCATGTTGTCTTCCGGGCTGAGCATGCCCAGGTAGCGTTCCTGGGCTGGGGTCCACGACCTCGACAGGGCCACGGCAGCGCAGTCCACCGAGGCCGGCAGTCCGGACTGGCCGATCTCCTCCACCGGTGGGGACTTAGCCCGGAAGAAGTCCCTGAGCACCTTGGGGGCTGACCCCTTAGACGAGGCGTACGCCTCCTCCTTCCTTGGCGTGGTGCCCAAGTAGGGTAGCTCCGTCGAGGCGGCGCGCCGGCGTCGAGGGCGACCTCAGGCGCCACGAAGCGCGATCATGAGGCCCTTGCCGGCCCCGTGCTTCGGCGGAAGCCCCGGCCCGCTGGCGGACCCCGCTGGCCTTTGGCCGGTTGATTTCGAGGTCGGCGAAGCCTCAGTTCGTGCCTTCTTCGCTGGGGGCTGGGAGGGCTGACGTCCCCTCATGGTCGGTTGGGAGGATGATTGGGCTGCGAGGTCGGAAACAGTTAGTAAGGCAGAAAAGGCACCCAGGTCGGAAATAAATGGAATAAGACGGACCAAATCATTACCCTGAGGAAGAAGATCTTTGAGGACGAGCTCGTGAAAGTCGGCCGAATAGGTTCTCTCGGTCGACAATGTACGCCAATCCCGATCCGAGATCGATCTCGCGATCGCGAAGACGCCACCCTTTTCTAACGGTCTCGCCTCGCTTGAAGTCCGCAAAGAAAGAGAGTTGGCTCGATTCGAAATAAGATAAGGTCGAGATCGGAAGAATAGTTATCGAGCTCGTGGTAGTTCACAGAATGGCGACCTCCCCTCCCGATCGTCCGGCCGACCAGGCACCCCTCGCCCGAACGGCTCGGCTTCCAGGCCTTTACCGAGTCCGGCGATCCGGTGACGAAAGCTCTCCCGAGTTCGGCGGATCGAGCAATAGTACCGGCTGAGTCTTTGTCCGTCCGACTTGAAGGTGTACCGGTGGTTAAACTCCCACACCGCCGATTCGCTAAGCGGCTCGGTGCCACAAAACCATCATTCCGAGGACGGTCCTCCACGTGTTAGGGGTTAGCCGAGTAGGCGCCACCCCCAAGCACCGGAAAGTGCTTCACCGCCTCGAACGGTAGCCTCACCTCGGCCGGCGGGGCCTGGCTCACCGCCACGCGCCTGCGGAGGGGTAATCACCGCTTCGTCCGCCTGGCACCACGAACCGCACCGAGGTGAGACCAGATCGGCGTCGCGGCCGAGCTCGGACCTCCCTGGTCGCCGCCGACGGGAACTGGGAACATCCCCACGGCCTCGACCGGTCGCGCTTGGCTGGCTTCTTCTTCCTCCTCTTGAGAAAGGTCGGTTGGGGGGAGACCGGCTCGGACGGGAACGACGTGCCCATGTCGGAGGCAAGCTCGGCGGACTCAACCGTAGCTCGGACGGTTTGCAGTGGCACAGCCTCCAGGACTTCCTCCACGCTCGGGGAGTTGTCTCTGTGCGGAGAGGGGGAGGGCCCAGGAGATCGGTTTCCCTCGTCGTAGTCGTATACCTCTTCCGAACCCGACGACATTTTGTAAAATTTGCTAAGTAATGAGTTCGGAAATCTACCTTAAAGCTAGGTCGGAAGGAGCTCAGGGTCAGTACGGTTCCTAACTTGGCTTGAGATCGAGAGAGAATATTTGACAAGTGTTGAGAACGGAGAAGTGTAAACTGAAGAAATGAAGGGGTATATATAGGCGATGGCGGTGGAAGATGAAAAGACGTGACCTCATCCAATCGTCGACGGACACGTGGTCCAGCCTCGCGCCCACGTGCCACGCGCGTGCCAGCCCAGGCCGGTTAAGCGTCAACCCCGACCGAGGTCGGCATTAACGCTGGGGACAATTGTTGGCACCCTGGTGACGTGGCACGAGTGCGCCCAGGCCTGCGCCCCACGTGGTCCCCTCGTCTACGTACAGGAGAGCCAGGTCGGCCATGACCTGTAGCGTGTCCCAGGTCGGATTAATCGCAGAATTCACCCCAATAGTGATTTGGCGGAGAGGCCCAGTTCAGCTCGGCTAAGCCCACTGCCGTCGCCCTAGGGCCCAGGTCGGAAAACCCACGGAGAACTCCTCCCATCACGAATGTCCACCCGATGGGCCGAGGTCAGCTCGGCCACGTTCGTGCCCAGTCCCACTCGCTACTGTAGCCGACAACAAGGACAATCCACGTGTCATCTGACACCCTGACACCACCCGCAACCGACAGAGAATCTCGTCTCCATTAATGCATTGGCGGCTGTACCCAGATTCTGAGGTCAACGCCTTAAATGCTTGACGGCTTGCAGGTGCTGCAGAGACATCATTACACCTACCCAGGGCCTAGGTCTTCAGACGCAATGATGATCTACAGCCCCCTACCCGATTTCACACTATAAATAGAACACTTAGCATGTATTTAGAGAGGAGAAAAAAAGCTCTCTGTAAACACAGCCCAGTTCGGACAATATACACATACATTTTACTTCTTCAATACTACTATCCAGGTCCTGACACCTACCCCAGTTGATAAGTAATCAGTCCTTACTTATTTCGACGTCAACACTCCCCATTGTCTAGAATCTATCCAGTAATGACAACACAGTCAAACAGCATATTTGCACCAGCACAAATGTACTTTGAAAGTCCTAAAGATCATAAAATTGATAGTTCCTCGTTTACTCTTCAAAATTAAGGTGCAAGTCATTAAAACTTTTTGGTTTTCAAAGTATGTGGCTCATATACAATAAATTGAAAATCTTTGCGTAAGACATCACCATGGAATATGGAAACACAGCACATGTTTTAAAAATCCAGAGGCCTAAAAAGTTATGAAAGATGTTGAAAAAGTGGCATATAGTATAAAAAAGGCGGAAAACAATTTAAAGACCATGAGACTACCGAAAAAAAAGTTACATCGAGCAGCAACAATTGAGAAAGATTATATATGTGGTTTTTTGCGAAACACAGTAGGAGCATCTGTGTTTCAAAAATCAGAAGCTCACCATTTTATTTTTCTTTCATTTTTCCCAATCACATCATAGGGCGAAATGAAAGCTTCAAAGTGATGAACGAGATTGAAAAAGTGGTATACAATATCAAAAAGTGAGAAAAAAATTGAGAGTATGACATTACCCAAAAAAAGTTACATGAGGGAGCAAAAACCGACAAACATTTTATTTGTGGTATTTTTCAAACACATTAGGAGTATATCTATTTCATCATAGTTCTTTTGAAATACTGAACTTGAAAAGAAAGGCTAAAGAACAAAGCATTGCTTCTAATATGACATCAACACAGCAATAGAAATATGTATACCTTATGTTCACTATTGAATTAAATAACTGAGTTTTCTTTACTGCACCTTTTGTCTTGGTTGAAATTTCTGCAACAAAGGGAAAAAATAATGAGCATAAAGTAGTATTTAATAACATATGGAAGTACACAATTTGCATTTGTCCACAAGTCAATGATGCTCTGAACATCCAATTAAAATAGAATGGCAATTAATCGTATGAGTAAAGACATTACAGGGCAGCATGTATAACAATATTCTAGACAGTTAAACTGTCATCAACTTATCAACAAAGGAAGCAAAAAAATTCAGAAATAACGCTGTATTCAATAACTTTGAAATTTATAAATTAAAAGCGTCTACAAATAATTACCTATGATTAAAGGTATACGTTTGTAGTTGTCAAATTCTTGTGTCTGGTTTTACAAGCCTAAAAATTTCATCTTGCTTCTCGGATACAAGATTATAGAGATGTTCCTGAAATATGCAAAAAATGTACAAGTTAATTCCCATTGTACGACACATAAATGCTTCTACTTTGAAGCCTCATTAGAGAAATAGGATAAAAAATGAAAAAGCAAACAAACCGAACAAATAGAGGCACATACCATTCATAAAATCTTAAAATACTTAAATGCAAATATGAATACATTTCCATTGGAAAAGAAATAATAATACTCGAGAAGCTATAGTACTATTTACTTATTATTTGAAGATAAGCAAAATAATTTGCATGAACTGTGAAGTCTTCAACGATATTGATTAGAATCTTATGCATTTGATCTAATTGACATTTAGCCATCACTTGTGCATAGTGACGACACTCAAATAACACCAATTTAAGAGACGTCCACACAAGAACTCATATCTAGACAAATGATATTATTGACATCGCATGAAAATACCTTCTGTGATGTCAGCTTAGCTCTTTGATTAACAGCCTTGAATTTCTCTTGCTGTGTAAAATCAAAAATATTTGTTGATAAATAGGATAAAAAATGAAAAGCAAAAACGATGTCGTTTTGATGCGACGAGACGAAACGGCATCGTTTTAACGACGGTAAAATGAATAATTCTTTTGTGATTCCCTCTTATAATATAGGACTGATATATATATACATTCAAAAAGATTCCTCATTTGGGGGTTTGAAGAAGGCCAAAAAAAAAAAAAAAAATGGAAAGAGGAGGAGGAGGAAGAGGAAGAAGAAGCCAGGAGGACGGAGAAGAAGCAGCAGCCAATTTTCTCTTTTTTTTTTTCTCTTTTTTTTTGTGTAAAGATGTGTGCTAAAATTGGATTTTACTACCAAAGAAGCTACATACTAGTATTTATTATTTATTTACAAAAATCTTTTTTTTTTTTTAATGTAAAAAATTTAGTTTAGTTTTATTTTATTGACATCATCCACGAACAAACCCCAGAAATAGTAACCAAAACCTTCCACTCCCAATCTCCCATCATTTCGGGTATAAACAAGCATATCTCCACAGCTCCCTTGTCTTCCCCATTACCTAGGGTTTTTTTTTTTTCAATATCTCCTACCCTAGAAGGTGAAAATTCCAACAAAGAAAATGTCTACTTTTATGCATTCATTTTCAATTTTATCTCCATTTCCAGAGAGAACCAGAACTCTGCACTCACCAGTTTTTCACCGAACCCAATTAAGTAATTTCCCAATTCATAGGCACTTTCTGAGAGGGAGTCTTGGGGTGACGCGATTTGGACTTGGCCAGTCTCAGTTTCCTGACCCAGATGCTGCTGGAGAAGTAATTACGGGCCTGTTTGGAAGAGTTGAGGGGTTCCTTTATACTGTTGCTGATGCTGCAGTGTCGGCTTCTCCAGATGCAGTGGATACAGCTACTACTACGAAGAGTAGTGATTGGCTTTCTGGGATTACGGATGCCATGGAGGGTGTTTTGAAGGTTTGTATAAGTTTTAATTATCGTTAGGTGATGATAAAGGCGAAGGAGAAACTGAAAGTGATCTGTTTGGCGTTATTACTAGATACAGTGAAAAAAATTGATGGTTTTATGGGGGAAAAGAAGTGATTAAATTATAGAGAGTGTAAGGGATTTATGTATATGTTCACATGTATTGCTCTGACTTATAGAATGGGTGATCGAATGATTTAGATGAGATTGAGTGTTAGAGGCTATGTAGACAATAAAAGTAATTATTCTTGTTAGGTAAATGTACAATTTTATCTATTTATGAAAATTCAGTAGTTAATATTTTGAATTCGACGAGAAAAAAATTTAGACATCCTAGGTGCTCTCTTAATTAGCAGCCTGACGTTCTAATCTGTGGTTACATCAGGATTATATCTATATGCAAATTCGTGGTTAGAAAATACCTATACAAAGAGTTGATATTATAGCTCAATAATGTGGCAATACGTATTACTTGTATCTGAGGATTTATTGAAATGTATGCTGTTTCCCAGGTTTTGAAGGGTGGACTCTCTGCTGTACATGTCCCATATGCTTATGGGTTTGCTATTATTTTGCTGACAGTTCTAGTGAAGGCTGTCACATTTCCTTTGACAAAGAAACAGGTTATTTGCTACCACTACTATGGGTCTTCAGTAATCTAATATGCTTATTTTCTACTCTTTTATGTTATTTAATAATCACCGCTTATATCATTGAAAGTAATGGATCTGAAACCTTGCACAGCTCTGTATTTCAAGCTTATAGGCAATTGTAAGGTCTAATTAACGCCCCTCCTAATTTGTCATTTTTAGGTGGAATCAGCGATGGCAATGCAATCTTTGACACCTCAGATAAAGGCTATTCAGGAACGGTATGCTGGAGATCAGGTTATGCTTTGTCCCCTTTTGCTTATGTCTTTATCACTTCAATAAGTCTGGGTGATTTTAGCATTCACATTTTTTATGAAATAGGAGAGAGAATGAGTGGGATTGAATGGTGGAAATTTGTGTAATACATATAGGTCCCTTGAGATATGTGGATGTTACTGGTTTGACTAAATTCAAATTTGAAAGAGAATGAATTAAAGTGAGAAGAATAACATGGCTTAAGACTCGTAAGTCAATGAGAAGGATGACTAGTGGACCTGAGCTGTTCTACTTGGAACAAGTGACACTCGGTCTGGGAGTTTGTAATGCTGTGACATTTTTATTATAACAATTCTATCTGCCGATAAATAACTAGTTGGGTGATTTCATTATGGTGGTTCTACCGTAAACTTTAAATTCAATCGTATGGCACATGTCCTTTGTGCAATGCAGCGTGAAAGTTCATGAAAGTCTAGAGAATGTCCATGGAATAATGTATTAATTCACATACTTGGGTTCTTATGCTAGCATGTCTTTGCAGGAGAGACAACAACTTGAAACAGCTCGATTGTATAAGCTAGCTGGTGTAAACCCACTAGCAGGTACTGGTTTCTACGCCAATCCTCACCACCACTGTAAAAAATAATTAATAAACAATATAAAAGAAGAGCAATTTGTATGATTTACTTTATGGAGCTACCTGTATTCACTCACACTTCAATGGAAGTTACTAATTGTTATTCGTTAATATAGAGTCCTTGAGGTTTCGATCATCTATGATTAAGCGTGTTTATGTTCGGACTAGGATGTCTTCCGACACTTGTCACGATTCCCATATGGATTGGGCTGTACAGAGCGCTTTCAAATGTGGCAAATGAGGTAATTTAAGTCTTTTTTTTTTCATGAATAATTTTTTTTCTCTTATCTTAATGGGTCTCTTCCTTTATTACTATCAAGGGACTGTTGACAGAAGGTTTCTTCTGGATACCATCTCTATCTGGCCCAACAACAGTTGCAGCTCGTCAAACTGGCAGTGGTACCTCGTGGCTTTTCCCATTTGTTGTATGCCCCTTGCTATCCTTCCTTTTGTACTGATTTTTACCTTCACTGTTGTCAAAATTGCAAAATCTTTTTGTCCAATATGGCAACAGTATGTCATCACAAAAGCAACTATTTGATGTGTTCTCTCTCTCTCTCTCTCCCCCCTCTTTTTTATTTTTATTGTTTTTATTTTTATTTATCTTACTTTATAGATACATATTACTTGAACAATTTTTATTAGATACCGAGTAAAATGGATAATTGCAACTTCTTGGTTTTAACCGTAGTTTTCATATTGAAATGTTTTTTTTCCTTTCGTTTTGATAGGATGGGCATCCTCCCCTTGGATGGTCAGATACCCTGGCATATCTTGTCTTACCTATCCTACTGATTGTCACTCAATACATTTCGGTTGAGATCATGCAACCACCACAGGTTTGTGTAGTTAAAAACCATATGTTTTGTTCAGTATTTATTAGTTAAGAAACGAAAGACTGCATATGACCTTTTGGATGTCCTTTGCATTTCGTAATGTGTATCTGGACGAAGATATCACCTTTTGCTTGACAGTTTCTTCAACAACTATTGCTACAAAGTTGTATTTTGTTAGTATATATAGGTTCTAATACGGTATAACCATATGACTTAATGATGTTTAGACCAGATGAAATAAAAAAGTTATTATTGTATTGATAAAGTTGTTAGTTTAGTAATTTATCAACAGATGAATAATTTATTAATTTGTGGATTCATATATATATATATATATAGAGAGAGAGAGAGAGAGAGAGAGACATATTTAACCAAGTCTATATGTTTAGTAGAGATTTCTGGGAAAATATCTTTGCTTGTGTGTTTGAAAAGTATGAAAAGTGTTAAGAAGCATTAAAAGCTTGTCAAATCAATAAAATAAGTGGTTGAAATGAATCAAATGGAGGAGACTCATGAAGTCATTTCAGAAAAGCTTTAAATATTACTTGTACTATAGTAATCTAAACCTAATTTCATAAATTATTGAAAGCACTTATATATCAAATTTGAACTACCAATCTAACTAATTTAATAAATGATTCAATTGGCATATGTGAAATCCATTAAGATTATGCTTGCAAAGTGTTTATAGACACTTTTTGTCGAACCATTTTTAATCCATTCTCTTCATAGCATCCACAAGTACTGCCAACCTTTCAATCCTTCATTTTTAACTATTTTCTTTCGGAACATGCTCTAAATGCTAATCTCATTATCATTACATCTATGGTCTTTAGCAAATGATTACTTTATAGTATGGATTGGACCAAAGATTTACAGATATGGTTCTAGAAAAAGTATTGTTTTATCCATCCCATTAACATTGTCGGGACCGTAGAAATTTGTTATGTAGTAGAGGTTACTTATATGAGATCTATAATTATAATTGATGATTTCTCTCTCTCCTCTACTTTGTTATCTTCCAGAGCAATGACCCAAACGTAAAGAATTCTCAAGTAATAACCAAATTGCTACCCTTGGTGATTGGCTATTTTGCTTTATCAGTTCCTTCTGGTCTCAGCCTTTACTGGTAAGCAGCTCCAGAGATTTTTCATTCAGTTACTTTTATGATATCTTTAATCGTTTTGTTTTCCTAATCAATTCGAATCATTAGTTCCATTGTTCTTCTTTTCACCTCCTATTTATTTCATCTACAGTTTTCTCCCATTCCCTTTTCTTTTCTACTATTTTCCTTCTCTGGTTGGGTGATGAATTATTGTAGCTTTCTAATAGTAGAGGATTGCTTGCAACTGTCCATGCAGGCTCACAAACAACATACTAAGTACAGGTCAACAAGTATGGCTGCGGAAAATGGGGGGTGCAAAGAATCCGGTCAGGCAAAATATTATAAAGGAAGAGCAACCACGAGTTATGAAGTCTATCTCTCAAGCAACTGCACCCAAAAAGGTCTCTAAAGAAGAAGTAAAACTGACTTCAGATGGACCTCGTCCCGGTGAAAGGTTGAAGAAATAGAAATTTATCTAATTATCAAAATTTGTATCTGGTGCGATGATGTATTCTCCAAGTCTTACTGGTAGAGCTTTACAGATTTAAACAACTAAAGGAGGAAGAAGCTCGAAGAAGACGACAAAGAGAGGAAGAGAACAGAAAAAAAGAAGAGATGGCTGCTAAAGGAATTCAGAGAACAACTGGGGAAGTTAAGAAAGAAGACAATGGCGGCAGTTCACCGAGTGTTGATGGGTTTGGTGTGAACGGAAACGCTACTAATTTAGAACTGAAGGATGACCAAAACACATCTGCTGAAGGAGAAAATGCTGAAGTTTTAGATGAGCGGGAGAATAGAAGCAATCGCCATCTCTATGAAAAGCTAGAGAAGGTACGCCCTTTTTCTTCAATTGTAACTCTACATCTTTTCTATTATTTTACTCTCTATATCATGGATTGTATGGCATTGTTGAATACAGATGTCTATTGTGTTCGGGTAAATTTTTTACACCTAAAAACTAACTTCTTAGATGAATAGTGGTAGGGACGTGTGGATAATACTGGTTAATGATGTGAGATGTATGGTTGACATTGACATTTAACCTTGAGCAGTAGTAAAAGTTGATTTTTAGGCAGGAAAAAATTAAAAGAAATGATGCTAATTAAGTTCTGTTTTCTCTTCTGCAGGAGTAAGTAGCTCATTACTATGAGGAGGAAGGATAAGTTGTGAGGATGTATGGGCGGACGGGATTGATTGAGTTGTCAAAAAATATGAACTCAGCTAATAAGTTTTCGAGCTTTTTTGAAATGCATTTTAAGCTCGTTTCCACTAGTCCGCTAAAAGCTTGAAAATTGCTGGTATTAACCGATATACAGAATACCCGACCAGATTTACCGAGTTGTAGATTATTGTTGTCAACATCAAATGCGCGGTTTTGTAAGATCTAAATCTCTATTTGTAATACAAGTAATGTAACACAAGAAAGTAGCGCTCTCAACATTTTGTTGACAGGGTTGTATGGTTTACTTCCAAAGGATTGCCAGTTGTGTACAGGTTTTATATTATTGGTGAAATTTTGATACCGAAGGAGATTTTTTTAGTTATTCTTATTAGTTTTAATTAATTTTATTATTGTTATTTGTTGGATTACGTTAACCGTTCTTGAATAAGGAGGATTACTTGTAATGAGGGACTAGATTGACTTATATTTTATAAAAATATTATAAAAATACTATTTGGGCATCAAGCAATATATATGTCGAATTTGCAAAAATAAACAAATCACTCTTCAAATTAAGTAATGTATTGTTTGATTATTTTGTAGGCTATCTAATTTAATCTGCAATGATTGGTGTATGTGTATATCGCAGCTCGATCAAGCCCTCCGTTCTTCTACAACTTTTAACAAATTTTTACACATTTTAATTCATTCTTATCTAAAGTCAAACCAATTATATCCATATATTTTCTGGGACCCACTGTACTACACAAATCTCCACCACTCAATCCCACTTATTCTCTCTCCTATTTCATATCAAAACTCATAAATACTCATAAATACACATACACTAACACCCACCAAATTAATATGCTTTTCTTGAACGTGAAGCTACTGAAAAAATTTAATGTTATTTCGTATTCACCCTTATGTTTAGGTGTTCAGACTACTTTTCAAAATAGCCATGTAAACTTATTAAAAAAAAAAAAAGCCATGTAAGCAAGCCAAGTCGAGTAGAACCGACTCAGGTCAAATTGCAATGTGTATTTTTTTCCCCATACCATGGGAGCCCGTATCTAGCTTGACAAGCCAACGAGCGAGCTCAGATGACATCTACAAATTACAAGGCTCAACTCGACTTTTAGATCAGTTGATTGAGTCGAACGCTAAGTTTTCACGGGCCAAACTCGAGCATTGTGAGCAGGCTCAGAATTGTTTATCTTTCTAACATTTTTATATGCATGAGACACCAAAGTGTATGACATATGAGTGGGACAACATACATGATGTTTATTGTTTACATTCATTTCTTGCGATGTAGGCACTTTATTTAGGACTTTTCTATGGATCAACACATTTTTTGTGTAGATACCATCCACGCCCTAACAAGGGTGTGGACCCCCTACTTTCAAGGGGGGCAATATGGTCATTTACAACACTCCTCTATTAGGGTGTGGAGGTCTCTACACAAAAAAGTGTGTGGAGATTTAGTATTTTTCCTTTAAAATTTTGTATGAACCTTATCAACCCCATAGTTATATATATATATATATATATATATATATATATTTAAAACCTTCATTGAGGAAAAAGAAAAATGAAAAACCCCTTCATTAAGGAATTAACATAAAAAGAAAAACCCCTCCATTAAGGAATTAACATGTATGTCGATTGATTGTGTGTGTATATATATATATATATAAGGCAACAATCATGCGTTAGTTGCGAGCAAATGAAACAAATTTGTGACTCAATTATCATGCACCCAAAGTTTTTATTGTGCTGATGACACAATCATGTTTTTCATTGTTATAATAAATAATAAACATTTAGACCAAAAACATGATATAAAATCATGTTTAATTAAAGAAAATGATGGCAAGAAAGTGAAAATGAAGTGCTCTAATATTGGATCCTAGGTACCACAACATTGTTAGTGGAATAATCAAAGATATCTAGCATCTATTAATCTTGAATGGAGTGACAATACTCTTGTTCTATTAATCTAGATTTGTGATATGTATTAATGTATATATGAGTTCTACAAAATATATTAATAAAATATAGGTCGGCTTTTAATGCTTATTCATAATATATTTTAAAACGTCTTTATAAATTGTTCAAACACATTAATTAAATTAACAAATAATAATCCCAATTTGATATGTTCTCAAAAGTTTATTTCAATTTCGCTTAAGTGACTTTAATTTCGAAGCTGGATTTCACCATTTGTACGTATTACGCTTTTACTTCGTATAGTATATCCTTACCCGTTTAAACTCAAAGTTCAATAGCGTCGCTTGATCACACTTTACGCATTTTAAAATATTTACTAGTGGTCTCCTCCTTATGTGGAGAGAAATTATTCTCCCCATATGTTATGTGACAGCAGATGAATATATTTGAAAAATTAAAAATTGGGTTCCACTACTAATATATTAAACTCATCTTTTGATACGTGGTATGTGGGAAAAATAATTTCTCCACATGGGAAGGAGACCACTAGTTGTTAAAACATTAGCATTTCATACATTACAATTGATGCAAATCGATGAATAGCGTGAGCCGTATAACTAGAATCTCACAAAAGAGACGACGCATCTTTTGATGTACCCTTTAGAAAACGTAGAGAAGAAAACATCCCAAGGAGAGAAAATAAAGGCTTATATAGAAACACATACATACATGCTATCCCATCATTGTAAAGCGCTCTCGTTCTTTCTCTCACATCACTCATTAGCACACCATATACAGAATTCTTTTACAATCATCATCAGAAGCAGATTAATCGGACCAAAAATTGTTTCTTTTAACAGATACCCAATTGAAGCCTCAATCGGATTGAACTCTTTCTTCGGATTGTTTTTTGAGGAATTTTGGGCCCATTTAACATGTAACTTTAATTTTCTGTAATTTTTTTGCTCGATCTGTTGATGATCGTAATGTACAGTCGAATTGTTGTGTTTTTTCACGGTTTTGAAGTTTCGAGTTGATTTGATTTTTCTATTCTAGATGATGAATTATTCAGCTTTTTTTTTTTCTTCTCTTTGGGTTTTTGTTAATCATCTGATGTTTCTATTGTTGATGATGAATTATACTCTTTTTTGTTTATTGATCGATTTTTGTGGGCATTTGGTGTGTAAATAAACTGTTTGATTGTAGTAAACTCTGTTCTGGAGATATAAAGATATTTGACTCTGCTTAAAAGCAAAGGAACAAAAAAAAAAAAAAGGCTGCTTTTAAGGAGAAAACTTTTCAGTAGGTTTCTTGTTGATGAAATTTTACCTTTTGATTGTGAGAATTCCTTGTCTTTTGTGGAAAGTTATTTTAGTATTCTTCTTGGAGCAGTATGTTTGGTTTTTGGGTTGATGAATATTCTATGAGTTTTACTTCTTGTTTACCTATGGCTGTTGAGTACTATTGAGTGTTAGAGGTTAATTGATTATGTTGCTTGCATATGGGGAATGCTCTTGTTTGTGATGTTTTGCTTGTTTCAATGCTATATGGAGTCATCTCTATTCCTTTCATCTTTCTCTACATTGTTTTGTTCTTGCAATTCGGTCGAGGGGGTGCAATAATTTGGCCATTGGATTTGTTTATGTTCGGCCGAAAAGAATTTCGACGTTGAAGATCTTGTTCAATTTCTAGAGTTCTTTTATATGATTATACATTAGTTAAATTCTTGACATTGTTATCAAGACTCATTTTTGATGCTCGTAATGTTTATGCTCGCAGGCTTGATGCTTAGAGTTGTATGATCAACCAAGAATTTAAGGTACGAATCTTTTCTTGTTTTCGAAATGCATTTCTAAATGAAAGTAATGAGCTTTTCTGTGTTTTGTAAAATTGAAAACAGTCTGAAAACAACAAAGAGAGCAAGACATAACAGATGTGGTCTTTCGTGAAACACGGTGTGATAATGTATGCTAGTTTTAATGATTTTACAGTGGATTGGCTCCTCACTTCTACTCGGTTAGGGCACTACAAGCTTAATCGGTGCCCATGGACGCCACTACTGGTGAAACATCAAGCATTCAATACCTTAACATTCCCGAGCAAACAATTGCTTCAATCGTCACCTCTCCTGTGGCAACATATCCTAGGCAACAACGTCATTGCTTTGGTAATGAAACCCCCGGGGAGTTCCCATTATCTGCTCGTCCTTCCATCGTCCTTCATGTTCTTACGGGATGTAATTTAGATCCTCAAGATCTTGCAACATTAGAGGCAAGTTTATTTTATCTTCACCAGTTTTTACAACCTAATTTTTAATCAAAAATTGAAAAGATGCTGCCGTTGATTGAATTGTGATGATGTTTTGCAGTTAACATGCTCGTTTTTCCGGCAACCCGCGCACTTTTCCCCTGATTATACGCTGTCATTGTCTGAACTCGCGGCTCTTGATATGTGTCAAAAGAGAGCTGTTTTCAAGCCAATGACAGGCGAGCAACGGCTTGTCTTGAAACAAAGATGTGGGGGCTCGTGGAAGCTCGTCTTAAGATTCTTGCTGGCCGGAGAAGCATGTACGAGGATTGAAAAGTCGCAGGCAATAGCGGGCCCGGGTCACAGTATTGTTGTGACTTCAAAAGGAGCTGTGTACTCGTTTGGGTCGAACACCTCGGGACAGCTCGGCCACGGGACAACAGATGAAGAACCACGACCTCGTCTCATTAGGTTGTTGACTGATCGACTTCTATGGAAGCCTTAAACCTGGAGATGATTTATGTGCACTCCCAATCTGGTGTAAGCTTGTTCAAGCAGTTGATGTGGCGTTATCTAAACCTGCCACGTCAGCTATTTTCCAACTTCACGTCACATTAGCTGCTTCTACAAAATCTCGTGCAAGCAGCTTACACCAGATCAAGAGTAACTTATTTGATATATAATTTACCGAATTTTTTAATTCTGTAGATCTCTGCTCGGGATTCGAATTATCCAAGCGGCAGCTGGGGCAAATCGGACGATGCTGATAAGTGATACCGGACGGGTTTACTCCTTTGGAAAAGAGTCATTTGGGGAAGCTGAGTATATAGCTGAGGGAAATAAATTAGCAACTACACCTCAACTAGTTGATTCTTTGAAAGACATCTTTGTCGTACAAGCTGCTATTGGAAATTTCTTCACAGCCGTGTTGTCAAGAGAAGGCGTGGTTTACACGTTTTCTTGGGGAAATGAGAGTAAACTTGGCCATCAAACGGAGCCAGGTGATCTCGAGCCTCGTCCATTGTTAGGCAGTCTTGAAAATATACCGGTGGTTCAAATTGCTGCGGGATATTGTTATCTTCTAGCTTTGGCTTGTCAACCCAGTGACATGTGAGCTTCCTATCCTCTTCTTATTTAGATTTTAACTTCTAGTACTCGACTAGTCAAACTTCAATCTTGACCATACATTTATTCTCTTTGTACGTTTCCAAACGTTTCGTGGTGTCCACCACTATTAAGACTAAAAAGCAACCACCATTTCTATTTTGTGGTCCCCATCACTAGTCAGTCTGAAAATAGTGACAATTTTGGTGACATATCAGGTCGGTGTACTCTGTTGGTTGTGGGTTGGGCGGAAAGCTCGGGCATGGTACAAGAACTGATGAGAAGCAGCCGAGACTAATCGAACAGTTCCAAAATTTGAATCTTCAACCGGTCGAGGTTGCAGCTGGTGCTTGGCATGCGGCAGTTGTCGGAAAAGATGGAAGGGTTTGCACGTGGGGATGGGGTCGTTATGGTTGCTTAGGCCATGGGAATGAAGATTGTGAGTCAGTTCCTAAGGTGGTTGAAGCGCTGAGCAATGTTAAAGCTGTGCACGTTGCTACAGGGGATTATACCACCTTTGTTGTTTCCGAGGATGGCGATGTTTACTCGTTTGGATGTGGAGAATCGTCTAGTCTCGGCCATAATATCCCGGCTGCTGAAGGACAGGTTTGTCTCTCAATAATTCCCTAGTTCTGATGATAATGTGATCATTTTTTTATATGTTCTACTATTACAACTGTTGTAATGTCTACAGAGATCACAATTTATAAGTATCCACTGTCTGTGTGACAGCATGTCATTATAGATGTGGAGCAATGAGGACTTGAAGGGCCCACATGTGCAATGATATACTGCCATAGAGATGGTGTCAACTCGAGGCAATGAGCACTTGAGGGGCCCACATATGTAATGATATGCTGCCACCTAGATAGTGTCCACCATAAGCACTAGAACGAGCTTGATGACATATCTGCTAATATATATGAAATTTATCACCTTATGTTGAGATTTTATTTGCCATGTGTCAAAGCACGAGCTTAAAATGTTCATCATACAATCCGAAAACAAAGGACTTCTTTTCCAAAAACTCCCAACTTTTTTCTTGTGAGCTCACCCAAACGTGGTCTACGTCTAGTTAGCTTATTTTTACTGCAGTCAGTTTTTTTTCCTTCCGATTTTCAGGAAAATAGGCAAGCTAACGTCTTGAGCCCCGAGCTTGTAACATCGCTAAAGCAAGTGAATGAAAGGATTGTGCAGATAAGCCTCACTAATTCAATATACTGGAATGCACACACTTTTGCTCTCACAGAATCCGGTAAGCTATATGCATTTGGTGCTGGTGATCAAGGACAGCTAGGGGTCGAGCTCGTGGACAACCAAACCGAGAGGGCTAAGCCTGAGCGGGTCGAGATTGATCTCTGTTAAGATGCTTTGTATCTTCTATGAGCATATGCTCTTATTTATGATTCATGTGACCATTATGCAGTGACATTTGTGTTTATATTTATCTGTTTATTCTGTAAATAGAAAAAAAATGATTGTGAATAAGGTAGGAATGTAGAACATGAACAATTGACATCTTAGGAGTCTGTTGGTCTTCTGTCTTAGTATAAGTGAATTGTTGATACATTTGTTCTTGTTCAGTTTATTGTGAAGGACTATACCGAGTGTATATCTTTATTGTATATTCATTCTATCGTACATCCTTCTAATTGGGGATCATGTGAGATACTATTTTTATCTTCTGTATTTAGGGGATCCAACCCCATCTGAGATGGGTTGTACATCTACCATGGTCCTATTGTGTGTCTATCGTACCACCACGTCATAGCTTCCTCCACCACCGTCGCACTGCTCATAGCAACATCGCGGTCGCTTTCACCTCCACCACCACTTCTACAACCGGCAGAGTGACAATGGTCCAGAGTCATAGTTGCCAACACTAACATGCTCCCACCATCGTGATCTGTATCATGCATCACCATGAGTGCCGGTACTGCCATCCTCACCACGGCCACCATCGGTCCACCAACACCACCATGCTACTCCATCTAACACCGAATACATCTCCGTCCACAACTTGAAGATTGGCTTTCAAATCCGCATTGCTACACGTACTTTTGTCGTCAATATTCATTATTAGTGGAGTTATACCGGTTGTATAATTTGGTTTATAGCTGGTTATATCACAATTCTGTGAAATCACATATAACTATCATTATACTATTATTTTATACAATTAGGACACGTTACCTAGGTATACAACTAGTTGAAAATCAAATTGTGAACCTAGACTACCATTTGTTTGCATGGTCATATGATCATTGCATCAAGTAATAATATCTCACTCGGGTTAGGCAGAATTCAACACTCACTAGGGATGGATCTGAGTTCCCAATTGGGAACTTGTATATTATACTAAACTCGATCCAACTCTCAATAGCATTGGAAATTGATTGAATGTCAATTAAACCTATTCATATCAGACAACACGATATTCAGTCTGTCAATAATATTAGAGACGAAAAAACGAAGTTTTTAAAAGTGTAAGGTGAACATGTTATCCGCAGTACGACCGACAAATGAGACCTCATAGTAAGCCAAGCATAGCCAAGGAAATTGGCACTACTAACATAAAAAAATATTGTGCACCAATAATTGTAACCAAGAATCTGGCTCACCCACATGCACTACATAAAGAATGGGGTGCACTGTGGTTTCTTATCATTAACATGGCATCATATATTCGTATGGACACAAATTATTGAACATGTGGCTAATGTATATCCAAAGACTTGTGCAAAAAGATTGAGGATGCTAGCTCATAGTTATCATGAATCAATAACTATAATAATTTGTTCACAGTGCTGAAAGCCTAAAAAAACATCTTTAGATGTTACTAAAGTTGTTTATGTAACCTCTTGTGTTCTGATCAGGTCTGTACGATGATAATTTGTCAACTATTTAATATAACACACTTCTATTAGAATTTGTCATGACATTATTGGAACTAAGTAACAAGAAATTCTACTTGACTGTAAGTGTGTGACAAATAGTTTTCAAGAACTATTATGTGTCCTAGAATCTTGGAGATTTGTATTTTTAAGTCATGGTCATTTTTGGCTTCAAAACTCATATTTGTTCGACTTGCTGAAAATACTATTCATTCAAAGTCTATAAGCACACATTTAAGCTAACCGTACACCAACAATGTTCACATGCACCTGGGAGTTTTGTAACTACGGAACTCCCTGGGTATTTTACGGGTATATGCGACCTCCGTTTTGAAATTCGAGGCCTAAATAATGGCTAAAAACTTTGATCGGCCATTATGATATCGCCGAAATTTTTTTCGAATTGTTGAAACTCCCCCTCACCGTGCTAATTCTAGATATAGTGTCGGATTTCAAAACGGAGATCGTATGGACCCGTAAAATACTCCGGGAGTTCCGTAGTTACAAAACTCTCTGGTGCACCTGATCATCTTTGAACCGTACACTATCATTATTTTTATATATAATATATCAATTACTAGCTTTAATCAAAATTATAATATCAAAGAAAATAAGAAGGGGAAAAATCAAGTCCCCTAATATTTGTTATTGAACACCACCTTACTAGTGTAGTCAAGAAGAAGAAGCTTGAGAGTCGGAGTGGGCATAATACCTGTGAAATCGAGAAACCGACTCAGCCTGACCGACTCGGGTCGTTTTTTCTTCAATCGGTTTGGATTTTGGTTCCATAATCAAATTAACTGCAATTGGTCGTCAGTGGTAAGTTTTTGAAAAAATTCTAGTACTCTGGAGTACAAGACTGATATTTAGGCCATGAAATGCCACTACACATAGGGGATCACTTTATTTATTAAATTGTGTCCCCCTATGTGTATGTGGGCAGTTCCCATTGGCCTAGAGTATCGAGTTGGGTGTTCCAAGAGTACTAGAATTTTTTCCCAGTTTTACATTAATTTTAGGTCGGGTAACTGACCATACCCGCATAATTAAAAAAAAAAAAAGTCGACAAACAAAATCAAGCTTAACCGATTACCCCCATCCGTTTCACTTTCTCAATTCCAAGAGATCACAACCCTAAATCCCTAATCTTTCACTCAGCCTGTCAGTCGCCAAGCCTTCGTTGATTCACTAGATCTGCCTCTAATCGCCGCCTTCCACCCCACCACCATCAATTGGTGTCCATGTTTAACCTCCGACGAGCTTTGTCCATCAATCCCCGTCACTGAATTTGCATCCACCATCTCAAGTTCGGGCTTCGAAGCCACTCATCGCAGCCAGGTCGTGCTAGCCACCATGTTCTTCTCCTTCGAGGTTGGTGAAATTTGAAAAGGGTTCAAAGTAGTGTTTCAATTTTTAGTTTGAAAGCTTTTTTCCCCCCAAAATTTAGGACATGTTCTAGTTCTGAGCCTCATGTGTAGCGTATGCTTGCAAGTTGTTTATGGTAAATTGATAATATATAAATGTAGTAGTTTGGACAAAATATGCGAGAATGATGTGTCTCAATTCTTAAATCTGCCTTGTGGAAAAAAAAAAAACTCAACCTGACTCGGGCTGATTTGGTTCGGTTCTGAAGACCAAACCGATTCGGTTTTGGCTCATATTTTTCAAACCGATTAAACCCGGTTCGGTTTCAGGTTGGATCCAAAACCGACCCAACCCGAATTGTGCCCACTCCTAATCAAAAGTAGGGGTGGTGGATTGGGAGAAATTTAATGGCTGAGATTGACAAAATGTGGGCCCCACCGGGGAAAAAAAATGAGAAGAGGGACAGCTCACATGGAACAACTTGAATAAGGCCTTGTTCTATTTGGTGTTAACCAAATCCGCACGCAATTCCGTATACCTCATACTCATTTTCAACCACACACACATTTCCCAAAATAATATTAACCACACATTTTTATACGGAATGCCGCGCGGAACAACTAAACCCCCAATCAAACAAGGCCTAAGACCAATCTTCAATTTTCATTTACGACGATCACTGAAATTTTGGCAAAGTTACAAAATTATCACTGAAGTTCAAAAGTTTCAGCACTAGTCACTAAAATTTATTTATGCTTTCACCAATATTTAGTCTTTTATATTTTTTAAATATTTGAATGATGTTTTACCGTAAATGTACATGTAGATATCATGTGTGCATATATTATGATGAAATTTTGTCATATGGACTTCAAAATTATTTTAAATCAAAATAAGCTGTGATTTTTACTTAAAAATAGGAAAGTAAAGTTGTAAGAATTAATGTTTGATTTTATTTAAAATAACTTTTTACGTCCATGTTATATAATTTCATTAAAATATGACACTTATAATGTAGATTATGCAACTTGCATTGAAAAATCATCAAAATATTTTAAAAATATACTAAAGTGATAATCACCGGGAGTATAACAAACTTTAGTGACCATCACTGACACTTTTGAATTTTAGTGACCGTTTTGTAATTTGGCTAAAACTTGAGCGGCCACTACAGAAATTAAGCCATTCATCAACAATACGGAACCCTACGGTTGTCCCTTTAAATGGTGGTGAAATTTTCGAAATTCTTGTTTATATTAAAATTAATAAGATATTATGTGGTTTAAATAATAATTAATAAGATATTACAGTTTTAATAAATAAATAATAAAATAAAATAAAATATTATAAAAGTAAGGTACTTCTCATTTTAATTCATAAGATAATATTTTTATCAAATATTTATTTGCAACAAATTCTAACAACACCTACTCACAAATACTGTCATCGCTGATCGTCAACATTGCCTCCGTCTTCAATCACCATAACCATCAGTACCAATTATATTGGACACTTGAAAGATCTACAAATTGAAACCCGAAAATCGGAATTCCAAATGTTTGATTGTGAGATGTTGAAGTAAAAGAAAAGAAAAATTATCATTTGTTAGATCAAATTCTTTTCGTAATCACCCTTTTTTTCCCTCCACTTCTTTGAATCTATATCTATGTTCTTAAAAGTGTATTTCAAACTTCACTTAAATTATGCTTAAGCTAGCGCAACATTTTGTACGTTTTACGCTTTTTAACGCTTTTATTTCACACAATTTGCACTTACACTCACTTAATTCTATGTAATAAAGAAATAATATTTTTTTCCTTGTCAACAAAGAAACATCATATTATTTCTGCCAATGAACTCACGTGAAGAATATTCATAATTTAATTAGTTATTAGCGGAGACAAAACTTAGTATATTTAAATAAAGAAACAATTTCTAAATTTACCAATCAACCATAATTAATTAAGGTGCTGTCTGGTCAGATCTCATTCATTGTTAATTTTAATAATTATTATTTCCAAATAATAATTCCAAATAATGGATTGACACATCCTTAGACCGAGATTAAAGTACAGGTAGTAACATTTGATTGTTTTATTTTCTGTATAATTCACTGTTTTATCTAATTAAAATCAATCTATATTATTAAATAAAATAAAATAATTAATTATTTCTATATACTATAGATTAGACACGACAAACATAAGAAAAAGGAAATGAATTAAGAGATCTGAAATTATACTCAATCACTTTAAATTTCCATGATTTTTTCTCAAAATATAGAAATTCAATTTACTCGTACAAAATTCAATCCTTGAACTTGATAATCAATTTTTTATTATTACACTAAATTTTAATATATGCCACGAAAGAATATTAATTTTCTTACGATTTTTTTAATCTTCTTTTGTTTTAAATATCGGTACATCGCACTTCTCTCAGAAAAAGGAAAACATTTTTTTCCCCAAAATGTGTCAAAGACTCAGAGAACCTTACGTTCCAAAGGGCAAAAAAAAAAAAAAAGTATGAAGTTTAGTGGTCAACATGACATTAATTACAAAGTACAGTGGTCAACAGTATAAAAATTTATTGCAATAGAGTGCTAGGAATTCTCTTCCGTCCTTGTAGTTGTCAGTTTTCACATACAAACTATAAACCGACACAAACTGTCGGTACACTATTATTGTACCTTCTAAATAGTCAAGATTTGTTGTTGTGTATATAATCATCTTTAAGTATATATTAATTTAATAATTTAAGACAATTTTAATTGAATACAATAGTCAATAAAATAGCAAATGAATTCATTGTTTAATGGCATTGTAATATTTGTTACTTAGTCATTAAAATCAAAATTTACCTAAAGTATTTTTCCTATCTTTGTAAGTTATACCTCGCTCAAAATATTTAATACTTGTTTGTTGCAACTTAAAATTAAAATCACTTTTTATCTATTATTGTGAACCATTTATTTGACTTGTTTTCACATTTTTTCATTCTTTATAGTTTTCTCTTACTTTTTAACCACACACTTAAAGGGCATTTTCCCCCCAAAATCTCAATCAAACAAAACCTTAAAAACATTCGCAAATTATACACTTACTACAATTGTAAATGAGTGTTGCCCAAGAAAATTTTCCTTCTAGTATATTGAATTCGATAATTTAAGTCAATAGTCATGTTGTCATTATAGTTGCCTCTATATATATATATATATATATATATATATATATAAGCAATTGTCATTTAACGATGAATATCAGCAATTGACATTTAACAATAGAGAGTACCAAATGCTCAATGTAAATCAAGTATTAGAGATTTTTACATATTGACAACTTGGTTGTTCCAACCATGGACGTACGAAAATTTAGGAGAAATATGTCTCAAAATTCAAATACGTTCGAATGGTTAAGAACGTATATTAGATGTCATTGAATTTTAAAACATATCTAAAATTACCACTGAAATATTAAAAAATAAAAATTGTAGCTATCTTGCCACGAAGTCTAGAATATGCCTTAGATGCCATTAAACTTTCAAAATCTACACCAATAGCCTAAAAAAAATAAATAAATAATGTCGGCCAGTCACCCTTCAGTAGTAACTGAATTACTCCAGTGACAACCTAGGGACACTTATAGTTAGACAACGTCAATTCAAAGTTCAAGCGGTTTAAACTTTATCACCATAATAAATAACATAATATTTACTTAAAAAAAATAAAAATAACATAATAATTTATATAATATTAAGTAAAATGTTTAATAACTATTGATCCAAAAGTGACGTGATGAGTAAAATAATAAAATCATTCCAAATATCCATCGTATAAATAATTATGACATCCACTATTTTATTGTAGCATCATGCAGCTACATACGCTTTGAAATTTAGAATATAGTATTTGGGATACATTTCTCCCTGAAAAGATAAAGTTTTAATCTTTTTCGAAGACAAAAGTAATCATTAAAAATGAAACCAAACTACTCCTAATGGGTAATCACTACGAAATGGAACCCAAACTACTCCTAATGTTTAAGTCTTAGATCACAATTCATATTGTTCTTCTACGTATTTTTACATATTTTTATATATTCTTTTTAATCCCATTAATTCTCTCTCATATTTCACATCCACATATCTAGTGAGACTTACCTGTACTACACAAATCTCCACCATTCAACTCCACTCATTCTCTCTCCTATATCACATAAAAACTCATTTTTACATGTAGACTAACACCTATCCAATAAATACTCAAAACTAACTTTAAAAAAAAAAAAAAGAGTCCATATTTAATATCAATTTTGTTGCCCCTTTGAGCAGCTCTCAATGCTCTACTATCCACATATAGAAAGAAGCTTTAAATCATAAAGAAAATGGGCCCAAATGCTTCATCAGTAAATCCTTCTTCTCTCCTCTATATATAAATCTCAAATCCCTCCAACACAACATATTCTTCTCTCCATTTCCCTCTCTGCATTTTTCTACTTTCTCTCCACCATGAAAATCCCATTTTACCTTTTAGTATTTCTTCCTCTTTTAGCTCCAAGATGCACTTTTTCTTCACCACTTCAAGACCCTGAAGCAATAGTCCAAGAAGTCAATGAGTAAGAATTCGATTCTTAGACAGTACAATGGACGAGATTCTAACTTCTTTTTCTTGTTTGATACTGCCCCGTACTTTACAGTTCAGTCTTCCATGTCAAACACAGGATAAAGTTCATACATTACTCTAACAAAGCGTCAAATATTTGTTTTTGTTGTGTTTTTTGTCAGAAAAATCAATGCCTCAAGAAGGAATCTAGCATTTCTATCTTGTGCCACCGGCAATCCCATTGATGATTGTTGGAGGTGTGACCCCAATTGGGAGAAAAACCGCCAACGTTTAGCTGATTGTGCAATCGGGTTTGGAAAACACGCCATTGGGGGCAGAGACGGAAAAATATATGTAGTGACAGCCTCTGGAGACGATGCTGTGAACCCAAAACCGGGCACACTAAGATACGGGGTGATCCAAAACGAACCCTTGTGGATTATCTTCGCCAGCGATATGGTGATCAAGCTTAAGCAAGAGTTGATGATGAATTCATTTAAAACCATTGATGGTAGAGGTGCAAGTGTACATATTGCAGGAGGGGGATGTATTACTATCCAATATGTGACAAATATTATCATCCATGGCTTAAATATACATGATTGTAAGCAAAAAGGGAATGCATATGTTAGGGACTCGCCGGAGCATTATGGGTGGAGAACTCCGTCGGACGGCGATGGGGTATCGATATTTGGAGGTAGTCATATTTGGGTCGACCATTGCTCTCTGTCTAATTGTCAAGATGGATTGATTGACGCAATTCGTGGCTCAACAGCAATTACAATATCGAATAATTACTTGACTCACCATGATAAAGTCATACTGTTGGGACACAGTGATAGTTATACTCGTGACAAGAACATGCAAGTTACTATTGCATTCAACCATTTTGGCGAAGGGCTCGTCCAGAGAATGCCGAGGTATGTAAATCTTTAACTTTTAAACGTTTTGCATTTACTCATACTGTCTAATATTGCATACACAATGTCACGTATTATTGCAGGTGTAGACATGGGTATTTTCATGTGGTGAACAATGACTATACTCATTGGGAAATGTATGCAATTGGGGGTAGTGCAGATCCTACCATCAACAGCCAAGGCAACAGATTTATTGCTCCTAATGATAGATTTAACAAAGAGGTAAGAATTATCATACAATAGACAAAATTTCTAGAAACGTTAGTTCGTAATACTAAGCAAGACTAAACGGTATAATAACTAAAGTTGGAAGTTTGTTTTCTCAGTTAATATACTGTAGTCTAGATTTTTCACCCATCCATGACCAGCATGCTTATGTCGATCGCATATAACGAGGTGGGTCCCAATCAATGAGAAGATATGATGGATTGAATAATTTACCTTAGCTAACATTTATGGTTTCAAAAATAAATGAGAGGACAAGATGGATACGGTAAAAGATTGCATTAAATTTTGTTTCATTCTAGCCTATTAATGTCCATCAATCTATCAAGGAGCACATACGGGTTGATTGATTGAATTTAATGAGTTAGCAGAGTGCCCTTGATGGCACGATTTACAAAAATTCAATATTTTATTGTTTTGATTCGTAATAGTGAAAACAATGTACTTTTTGTACATATTAAGGTCACAAAACATGAGGACGCACCAGAGAGCGAGTGGAAGAAATGGAATTGGAGATCTGAAGGCGACCTTATGCTTAATGGTGCCTTCTTCACCCTATCGGGCGCTGGTGCGTCTTCAAATTATGCCAAGGCATCGAGCTTAAGTGCAAGACCTTCTTCTCTCATCGACTCGATCACAATGGGAGCTGGCGCGCTTGGTTGCAAGAAGGGTAAACGTTGTTGATTGATTAGCCTCTTTTTATTATATTGATTCGAAGATTTGAGCAAAAAAAGAAGTTCATTACAAGGCCAAGTTTGTCTATACAACTTGTTACATACAACCTCAGCCTGTTTCTCTACCCACCAAAAAGGGGAAATTAAGATGGAAACAAGGGCTGGTGAGTTGATTATTATTCCATTTTGTAATGTTCCACCATAAAATTAGCGTGGATTTATAATGTTCCATTTCGTAATGCTGAACTGTATTTTTCCTTTAAACATTTAGTATGAATTCAGATTTGCTGTCCTTAATATTAACTATTTCATTCAATCAGAATATTTCATATAAATATAGATCTGGAGTATTCTGATTGAATTGAACGGCTAATGAGAAATTGAAAGGGCAACGGATTTGGATTCCATTTCGTTTATATTGAAGCAACTATATACTATCTTAATAACAGCGTGTTTTGTAGGGTTTGTTTATGTTGAAGCTGCTGCCAACTTAATAACAACATATTCTGTATGATTCACAACTTTTAAAAGAAATTTTACATGTATAAATTTATCTTCATAGAATATACCAGAGAATATTAATCAAAACGAAATACATAAAATGAGAAAAAGATAGTAAAATTTATTATAGAGACAAATCAATGACCAAGAGGACGGTGGGGCTGCTTCTCACATGGAATGGTAGACAAGGCATGAATTAAACATTTAGGAAAGTCAGAAAGGTTTGGATTTTTGGGCAAAAATCACAGAAAATCATAAGTGGAAGTAAAGTTGTATATGAATTTCATAGAAGTGATGTGATGCTCATGTAGTATACAGTTAGACTCTTATTATTTCGATATTAAATGATGTCGATAAAACTGATTATATGAGTTTTAATTTGATGGTTGACTATCCAAGCGAACTCCTAAAATATAAAATTCCAATGCCTCCTTTTTTTTTTTTTTTAATTTGGATTTGGATATTATTTCTTTCTCTTTTTTTTCTGTAATGTAATTTGACTTAATTAAATATTTAAACTTTCTGTCACATTTCTCCTATTTTGAAAATTATTTTCGAGTGCTTGAGATACTTAAACTCTTCACTTTAAAAGAGGACCAACTCTCGATGTCAGGTGCTTATAATATATTAGTGACTACATTTAATACTAAACTGACATGTATCTAGTGACAAAAATAATTGTATGTTCACAACTTCAATGCATGTGAGATCTATTTGCAGAGGCTTATCTTCTGCCATCTAACTGCTCAACCATAAAAACTAACGTGCTCTTGTTTATAGCTCCTCCACCAAATAATTCTTCAATTCATAAATCCTACACCAACTCTCCTCCTCAGTCCTCATTAATATCTCTCTGCCATGTTCGTTACAAGAAGACAAAGGCATGATCTAATAAATCTCTGATTCTGCCGAAAGTATTGTCGGCGTCGCCTCCATAACACTAAGGCAGCGTTTGATAAAGCTTTTCCGAGAAGAAAAATTGATTTCATATATGTACACCAGTGGTAAAAGAAAATAATGAGAAGCTTGAAAAATAATTGAACATGTCATGCCATATGACATGGATGACTCAATCCCAGCGTTGGAACTTTATTATAGAGTTTGTGTTGATATGATGCGTCTTGGCGCTGCCCCGCAATAGTAGATGGGCTGATAAATGGGGCTGGACAACCATATGGTAACAGGAGATAGGGTCACATCAAATGATGGGATTATAACAAAGTTCTAGAGCTGAGACTAGATAAAATTTAACATACATGATCTAAAGCAGTCAAGATATACTGTTTCAATTTTTTTTCCTTAGATTGTTTAATTAGATGAGACAATTTAATATACAAGAATTGAAACATCAAATCTGCATTCAGTAAAGGAAGTCCGAGTTCCACCAAGATGCTTGGAGTTTTAAACCTTTATTATTATTATTATTATTATTATTATTATTATTATTATTATACACATTTCATTCTATTCTTTTTGTGTATATATTAAAGAGTTTTGTGGGGAAAAAAAGTAGAAACCTAACATCTTTATATTTCTTATTTTCTTTATGGTAAACTGTAGAAACTGGTAAAGTTCGAAATATTTTTTCGACCATACGTACTTGTGAAGTGTTGATTAGTGAAACTCGATATGTATTTTTCATCTTTCTTTTTTCTTTTTTTTTTTTGAGCGAAACTACTCAATATAACTAATTATTTTGAAAGATTCATCCATGTGAATAAAACCAACTAAGAATTTCATCTTTTGACCAAAAACAAAGCAAGAGGTGGAAACCATGAACTTGATAATTAGTTTAGAAGCTTTTTTTTTAATAAATAAATTTTTTACATGTATAAATTATAATAATAATTAAAGAGACTTACTTTTGAGGGGCATTTAAACGCTCATTTCCAAACTATTGGTTGGAACTTCTTGTTATCTGGGTTATTTAGGAGGAAATCTTGCCCAATTAGTTAATTTTTTATTTTTTGTTTATTAATTAAAGATTTTACAAAAAAATATTTAAAAAATCTAAAAATAAAAAATAATAATAACACTAAAGAAAAGGGAAAAAATACAACCAATTGATTGAGCATTTAATTGGCCCAATCCAATTTATTACAAATTAAGAGCATAATGATATCCCTAAAACGCCAAGCATGGCCACTGATCAATGAATTCAGAAGAAAGAACCGGCGACGGCAACGCCAATGGCAGCGGCGACAGCCCCGGCGATGGTGGAAACTTCAATTCTGGGGGCAGCTGATGGTCCAGGAGCAAGGCCGTGGAGACCTGCAGCTCCGGCGGCAGCCGGTCCTCCTGCCGCAGTCGGTGAGGCAGCATTTCCGCTGGCTGCGGCGGCGGCCTTTGGCGCCTCTGCGGCGGCCTTTGGTTTTGCCTCAGTGGCACCAGCAGTGCCGTGTGCTGCTTCCTCGGCAGCTGAAGCTACTGCAACAACGGCGAAGACGACGACAGCAAAGATGATTACTTGGCGTGCCATTTTTTTTTTGTGAATTTTTGTTATTAGATATTTACAAAATATTTGTATGTGATTTAGAGAAGATAGATTAACAATGGAGAATGACGGAGATGATGGGAATGGAGGGGTGTTTATATGGGGTCGACGGTGGTGGAAAGAATGAAACGGCGTAGTTTTCGGACCTAACAGCTCGAACGTACTATTAGGGTGGCCATGCAAATTTTGAGGTTTCCCCGTTCTATCACCACACAAATATTTGTGGCCTATTTTGTGGGATCGACTATGTGAATTTTTTGTTGAATAATTTGTAAATTTTATTTCATATTAAGTTTTTCTATTATTTCATGTAAAAATTTAATTTAATTTATCAAATTATAAGTTCTCAATAAAATATTATTCGAGAATAAGATGAAATTTTGTAATTGGTATTTAATGATTATTAATTAATGATATATTATTAGAGATTTGGTAAAATTATTCTTAACTACTATTTGAGAAAAATATTGTTATGATTATACTTCAAGCCCGTACTTACACCATTTTGAATTCTATTCATAGTTCTTTTAGTTGTTCATAATTATAATTATCTATCCCCAAATTTTTACCACGTTCTAAAAAAAAAAACTAATATTAGAGTATCGTAAGAAGTAAAAATTAATAATAAGTAAATTTCTAAATAAAAATTAACGAGGCCGATTCTGTGATATTGGGGCTATATATAAATATGCGAAATTTGATGACGGAGTCTTTTTCTTTTTATGAATTTGATGTTTAGAGATTGTTTTTGTATTGAAGGAAAAAGTTAAAATTGGCCGGAATACTTAAATTGTTGCCTGAATCAGCCTAGCTTTAGAGTCGCCTCCGAAAATTAAGAATTATTGGCACAATTAAAAAATAGTTTATTTACAGAAATTAAAATTTTAGCAAATGTATCATATGTAATTGTTTGTGAAAAGAAACAAGTGAGAAAAATAAATAGTTTTATAAAAATGTTCTAGTACTCGCGTACGTACTACTCAAAAAACCCATAGTTTATGTGACATCCGTGAAATCAGGTGAGGTTTCACGTAAAATGAAAATGCCAACAGATTTAGGGCTAAATAGTTTTATAGGTAGCCTAAGAGGAAAGTGAAGTGAAAAAGTTAAGCAAACATTTTAGTTACATTTTAGTATAAATAGTCAAGGGACACGAAATTGGTAAAAAATTAAGACGAAATGATTCTAAATGTGTAGTATTAGTATTAAAATTCAACTTCAATTAGATAAAAATGTAAACGTATATAAGAAAGTAATCTAATCTAATCCACAAGATGCAAACCCACCAACGCAGTTTCTTTCTACTCTTTATTTTGCAGTAATGTACATTAACATATTAGGGTTGAAATTTTTATGTATTTTAACTCATTTTTATACATTCTTTTTCAAATTTAAATTTGGTCAAATCATTTACATCCACATATTTCGTGGGGCATACATATACTATACAAATCTCTATCATTCTATTCCACTTATTTTCTCTCATATTTCACATAAAAAGCCATAAAGGGAATAGCACATTAACTATTATAAATCAGAACATCAAATTTCAAATTGTACAATTACTAATTACTCAGATAAGACAAGTGCACGTTACATCATTTCTCTACAACAAAGTTCCAAAAGACGCAAAGCATAATAAAGCGTAAAGGTCATGTATACTGCAAAGTATTTTCTACTTGCAATTCGCCTAACTTTTAACAGAGTCTATCAGCCAAATTTTTATACGATGTACACAGAAGTAGCAAAGTTCCAAAAGACGTGAAGCATTATAAAGCGTAAATGTCATGTATACCATAAAATATTTTCTACTTTCAATTCGCCTTAACTTTTATAACATTCCATTAACCTTACAACGAACAGCCTAGAAGGCTAGAACTTTCCAACGATGTACAGGACAGCAGCTCTCCAACAAACATCATACACATCCACGACAACATGGAACAAACAGGCATGATACCCCAAATAACAACAATAGAATTAGGAAAAAATATTTCTTCTCATGGAGTACCCAACATCAGTACTCCTCATCACCTATATATAGAAAGTTACAATTTAATAAATAATGTGATTCTCTATATGTAAATCGACATTGCTTATTGACCTAGTCTTTCATGAGCACGAGAAGTTCTTTGGATAAGGTAGATAGATATCCTTCAACACAACATAGGTAATCACAAGCAAATTGAAGTAACATGTAAAGAATAATTGTTGAGAGTGGCGGCACATGCAGTTTTATCACCATTTGTACATCTCAGAACAGACAAGAAATCAAGATTTTGCTCAAAGAATCAGATCATTAACTCCTAAGAACTCAAACTGTAGTGTTTAGTATTTACATCATGTGCACAAGACATGTTGATAAAACAGTACATGTCCTCAATTATCCAGAATACTATACAGTAGTATACACTACAATGAGTCGGCAAACAATTTACAGTTTTCGAACCTGCCTATGTTACAAATTATCGACTCCTACTAACAACATCGTTGATAGACCATGGCCAAGAAAGAATACATCTCAGTGCAATTTTGTAGCACATGAGCCCCTATGGCATTAACCATCATAAACTAATGAATACAAGTAGCAGCAGATATTTGGCTACTCAGCGACAGTCATACACCAAATTACACCACCTTCATACATGACTTGACTCTTGAGAGTCGTACAAGATTCTTACATCGGGAAAGATGAGACGAACTTGTTGAAGCAAAACAATTACACATGTAATACCTACTACATGGGAATTAGTTTACACAGCTAAAGAATTGCTCTTTCTACATCAAAAGGCTTAAATATCTCCTATAATTCACAACTAACAAGTACCAATGTTGAAGACTTTTCAAGCAAATCCTTGCAAGGTCATAATTCAAAATCTAATTGCGTGCTTGAGGAATACAAAGCAATGACCTATTTACATATATACTAGTTACTTCAAGTTCAAGGAACGTCCAAGAAATCACCGATAAAAATATCTCCCTTCAGGTTACCAAACTCCAGCGATCTTAATAAAAATAACACTGGGTTGCCTCTTCACTCCTGAGGACCATAATTAAGGAAAAATCACATGTCAATATTTGCCAAATCTCTTCCCTAGTTCAAATATGAGTCTAATCTTAAATTGTTTTCATTAAATTACTTGTAGTACAGCTACTAATAAGCAGGCCTGTAAATATACTACCTACATGCCCAACCGACAAGGCGACAAATAATGAAATAAAACAACACAAAAGTAGACACAGTAGCAGTAGCATTAAAAAGAAAATGGAAGAGACCAAGAGACACAAAAGAGTCAAGAGAGGCTTTATCCTCAACAAAGACAACATACTATTTGCACAATACACACTCCAGTAGGAAAAAATAAAAGTTCTATCTTTGATAGACCTTAAATAAGAAAACCACTTCCAAGTAATCATTTTTTTCAATTTTCCCCCTCATTGGACCATGTATCATTTCGATCAAGTATTTTTCAGCAACACAAAATCAAATGCTGTGTTTCCATGAACTATATGTAGTTTGCAAAAAAATGCCACTATGGCACATGAGAAAGAGAAAGCAATAAAGAATTAGGGACGGTATACCTAACAGTTCAAATTATCTATATACAAACATAAACAGAAAATATACTTATGCAGATGACTGGAAAAGCGTATCAGTTGATTCAATTCCACCATCATGTTTCTCATGGTGGTTGGGTTGGGGTTTTGGGGGGGTGAGGGGTGGGGTGGTGTTGTACTGGATTAATGAGCTTAAGGTTGCAAAGACTAGAGCTTGCTAAAAGTAAGAAACAAGCGTATCTGACATGAATAAAAAGCATACATAATTGTCACAAAAATATAGGCAAGTTCAAGCATCTCAAGATCCTTTGTGCAGGTAATACCATAATACTGAATCCAGATATAGAACCTATATGAGGGTTTCTGGTGAGAGTAGTCTCACCACTCCCAGTAAATCCACAACATTTATACGACTTAAGGTTGCGACTGTTTTAGCACAAATAGGTAGTGGTATATCGACTTATGTTCGGTTAGGTGCAAAAAGAGAGCATAATAAATAAGTTCTTCCCAGCACCTCTAGTAAAAGGCACTTACTTTCCAAGTCAGATGACACAGCATATGAAGCAATCATAAGCCAGAGACTGATGATGATTCACTCGAGCTGGCAATATGCTTACAGTTACCAAGGCTTTCATCTCTAGAAGACTTGTTTCACGTTATTCAGATGGTATCCGTCTCCGTTTCCCATAATCTGCATCCCTTGATTGAGACCTGTGGTCCACTTCTGGCACTGCTCGTGATCTGCTACGTGATCGTGAAGACTGTCCTCTATCCCTATCGTCCTCATAACCCGATTCACGTTCTTTATAGCGATAGTCTCGGTGCCCTTCTTTCTCTTCCTTGTACTTGTGATCTCTATCATACCTGTCCTGGTCGTGCTCCTTCTTGCCACGATGCCTCTTCTCAGAGTTAGTTGGCCAGTCACGCTCAGAGTTTCGCTCCTTTTCAAGTGGAACAGCAGTAGACCTTACTCCTTTGTCGAGACGTGCTTCTCCATGCCCATATTCAGAAGCATTATCTTCACCACCATTACTAGATTCTCTTGTCCTTCTCCCTTGTTCTTCTCCACCCTGTCCACCCATGGTTGGGTCATTCCACATCCCTGAATGAGGTCCATCCATTCCAGCAGTCCCCATCATGCCCATCCCATTTGGAACCATTCCTCGACCAAAGAAGGCAGGGTTGACATGAGAAGCCACTGCAGGTACACCCATTGGGTTAACAGCTGGAAATTGGGGAAGCATTCCAGGGAAGGCAGGGCCTGAGAAGCCTCCATAAGAAGCTCCTCGACCCATAAATGTTGGATCAAATCCAGGCCCCATCATGCCATGCGGATGCATCATACCAGGATGTCCACCAAAAGCAGGCCCACCCGTGAGGCCTTGTCCATAAGCTCCTCCACTAGCAGCACCACCAGAACCAGGTCCAGGTGAATTACCAATCATATTCTTTGTTCCCATACCTCCTCGGCCTCTCACAGGTCCAGCCACAGGGCCCCTGTTAGGAAATTGCTGCCCTCCTCGCCCCCACCCACCCCGTCCAAAATTTCTGCCTCCATCTCCACTGGGATAATTTGCTCCACTACCCCTTCCCACTCCATCGTTCATGGGTCTCCTTGCCAGTGGTTGAGCTGGAGCTTGGGCCTGAGTCTTGTTTGTGTAAGAAGCACCCATCTGTTTTATCGTCTGTGGAGTGGCAAATGCCACCACACAAGCACGCCCATTAAAATGGTGACCATTCATTCCATCCTTGCATGCAGAAGCAGCAGCCGGATCATAGAATTCAACTTGACAATAGCCTTTAGATTTACCACTAGCTCTCTCATCAAAAAACTTAATTTCCTTTACCATCCCATATTGGGAGAGCTCACTCTCAAGCTCGGCATCTGTTGTCCACCAATGCAACTCTCCCACAAAGAGCATTGTATTTCCATTTTCCACAGTTGGCCTTATCACGTTCTCATTATTAACCATGTGATTCAAGTTTGCATTTCCACTTGCATTTATTCGACTGTTTGGAACATCTGGAACAACACTTGAGCTCCCCGGAGTAGGATTTGGTAAAGGAGAAGGCTCAGCAGCAACTCTCTGGGGCATAGGAACTGATCCTTGAAGTCCAAAATGTTCTGCTTGAGATTTATGAGTCATCTCGGATATCCTTCCCCTCAGTGAGGCATCAACAATCTCTCCAGGACCCCTATCAGTGGGCAAGCCACTCTTCTGCTGAGGAAATTGGTTTCCAGGAGAAGCATAATTCTGTTGATTACCAGTTCCGGGGATGTTTACCTCTTTTAAGACTCTTGATTCATTTCTAGCATCAGAAACATTAGCGTTTGGAGCTTGGGGTCCACCATTGCCAACACCAAGAGAAGGAATTTGTGCCTCAGACCGCTGCAACTGCAGGAAACCCTCTCCAACATTAACATCATTGTAGAGATCATCGTATTCATCATTCTCTCCAATCACCTCCTCCTCAGCAAGTGCATGAATAGCTCCACCTTGGTGATATTGCATTTTTTGACCATATTCGGCATCTCCATAATTTATTTGTTCATCCATCACTGGATTGGTTACGAATCATTAATCATTTACCTTCTCCTGATTAACAAACAAAACGGCTATTACAACCACGCTCTTAACACGTAATATACAAATGAAAAGAGTAGGAAGTATTATCTACTCCTAGTAGCAGGACATATGAAGCTAGATGTATTCACAAAGAGAAACTACTCCAGATATTGTGCCAAGTGATTGAACTCATCAACTCAAACTAGAATGATCATTTTCCACAATAGCTTCAGAGTAGAGAAAATACAGCTATTAAACACAGAAAATAGTTAGGACGGGGGGTTGCAAATTCAGATCTTTCCAAAAACCCCACTGAAACATGCTTTCAACTTATCCATGTGATGATCAATGTTGAATACCAAAACATCTAACTGAAATATAAAAAAAGCAGAGAAAAATCATGTCTCGACGGAAAATATTACACCAACAACGAACAAATCTCCAGAAATCACATCATAATTTCATTAAAAAAATGCACAAAATCGCCAAATGTTCATATAAAAATCCACAGCCGCAGCTCATATAAAGCAAACGAGTATGCGGTGAAGAGTCGAATACATTGATTGAACATCAGAATCGATAAGGAATCATAATCTAAAAGAATTAATAAAATACTGTAATTACCAAAATCAGATTACAAGCACATCACATGTGAGATATCTGACGGAAATCATAATTGAGCAATTAAGATTGCTTTTTGTACGGATTAAGGACTAATTCAGGCCAGAAACTGTTTTTGACTTTTCTCTTACTCTGTCGTCTTTGTATTTGCTGCCAATGTTGAGAGGACCTCTCTCTCTGCCCTCTTTTCTTTTTGTCTTCTACAAGGATTTTCTGTAGTTTTTCACCCAAATTACTTGTGTTTGATTTACCTTCTGCTTCAAAATTACTGGTTAACAAATTATTAGAGCCTTTTGTTTTGATTTTTAATCCACAGAGCCGCAAACTATGTAAAGGAGGATTTCAGGTATGTTTGGTTACACGATAAAAACAACAATAGAGCGTTCCCTCTTTTAATTTTTTTTTTTATTATTATTTTTTTCCTGAATCGAACGACAGTAGAGCTTTATTTATTTATTTATTTTTGAATCTGTCACAATAGAGCCCCCATTAGGCTTCTTTTTAAAAGTATTTTAAACATTTTTTCAATTTTTTTCTCTCTCCTAAATCAATCACATCCACATATTTCATCCGCATGTGTGTAAAAATATATTAAAACTTGTAGGAGAACACGGACTGTACAAATCCACATATTTTACATATTTTGGATTATTCTCATCTGAAGTCAAACCAATTACGCATTAAAATCTATAAAAAGTTACAAAAACTTACAACCTAACACCTGCTAATCGTAAGGTTTGGACTAATTGAATAACACAAATGATATAGAAGATCAATCGTGATCAAGATGGACCTAAAGACAAACAACTGTGTGTATATATATATATATATACACATTTGTGACCGTAGAGGAGAAAATCTTCTTACAAAAATAGTATCAATAGTTTTCATTCAAAGAATGTATAATTAAGAAGTAAAAATATTATGAGTGATATAAAATGCGTAGGTAAAAACATTAACTTAAAAGAAAGTAAAAAACGACTTATTTTTTGGAATGCAAAAACGATTTATTTTTTGGAATGCAAATGATAACAACAACGGATATGGAATAGATATCACTTGATAATCAATATCAATCTCATATTTCACATCGTCACTCATTATTTTCGGCACAATTCAAACAAAAATTCAGCCAAAAAAGTTTACTTTTAACCAAATAGAGATTTACTTTTAACCAAATAGAAATTTACCTGAACACACGCCATCTAAGCATAACTAACTAGCCATCACTAAGGTGAAAATAAAGTATACAACTGTAGCTACAACATAGAATTTTGTCTAAACCAATCAACTTTCTAACACAATATTTATACCATAACACCCATCAACCAACAGAAGTAAAGCTTTATCAACCTAGATTCCTATCTCCTTGGAAGAAAAATTTTCATACTTCTACTAAGTTAAGTCACAAGCAACTGCGTCAAAGATCCTCGTCGTGATAAACGAAGGCACAGTTTCCTGGTTATCTACTCGAACGGACTTCATGTCAGTACATTCCTTTGAAAATGGGGTTTGTGCGGCATATGGTAGCTCCATGTTCCTCATACTCGGCCTTCGTATGGCAAGCCTGTTCAGAGCAAACAGAAAATGAGTTCGACTACTTAAAACTTACAAAAACATGATAAATTAAGATACCATTAGTCTCAGGGATGAGGATGGAAACCGATGAAAATGATGATTAAAAGGATAAACTTCATTGACAAGCTCACGTCTAATATATGGGGCGTTTTGGGTAACTTTTAGTAAGTGGTACATCTGACAATAAGTGCGGATAAAAATGAGCAGTAATACTTGTTTGGTAAAAATATTTTGACAATCATTTGTTTCCAACAACACATCACTTGAAATGTTATTTTTCACGTTTTCACAAACTTATTCACTTTTTAACCACATCTTCTCTCAAGAAATTACTTTTCTTCCCGAAAAAGTTTTGTCAAACAAGCTCGTAGTTTTGGAAGTGTGATTGCAATTAAATTTTGAGGTTGACAAGAAAGAAAAATGAGAATACAATGAAGACAAACAGAGAAACTCTTTGTGTCCCCAGTCTGGGGCTTAGGGAAAAATCTACCTAACTTGGCTCGCTATTAAAGGTATGATGTGTTCATTCCTTTTTCTGAAAGTTGACTTGTCGCTTTGAAAATTTAAGCCAAAGCAAATCTTAATACCAACATGCTAACGTCACATTTCTGTGAATACCACATGGAGTCCCCTCCCAAAATTAAGCTTTTTGTTAAAAAAAAAAAAAAAAAGAAAGAAAAACTTTTTTCTATCTAAATGTTAGCTTTTATTGCCCAGTTAAATTTCAATATTACCCACATATTTCAAATCAGTACTCATGATGATCCACACAACTTGTAATTTCCACAACTAATAACACCTAAAAGATGATTTTTTAGCCAAATAAAAGGTACCCAAACACATCAAATTTAGTAATTGAATCTACCGTAAAAAATTCGGGAGTTGATGCAAGAACAGAGCCTCCAAACCAAACTGCATGTCGCTGGATTGGGTGGCTAACAACATTAACTTCCACTGGTTGTGCCTGGAGAAATCCCCTTACAGTAAATATGCATAGCTCGACTCAAAGAAGTATGATAATAATGTAGACTCACTTTTATTTCTCCATCAAGCTGAGAGTGATTTGCAAGAATACGAGCATCAACAATCTTTTTCAACTCCCTTTGTAACCTCTTGTGGAAGTCTTTGAATGCAGTTGATCCTCCAGATAAAACAATATTCTGTATTGCTCATAGATTGGCATGGCTTTAAATGTCTGAATAATAAGAAATAAAAAAGTATATGAAGGCATTTCCATCTAATTATCTGTGTCAAAGGTGTACCTTATACAAGGCCCGTCTTGTATCTATTGGTGCTGATTGGATACATTTATCTATCACTTCCGGTAAGGGGGTCGAAAAGTCAGTCTTGTAAATCTCGGGGTTGAAAAAGACCTGCACAACAAGCTAAGTTACTTACCGTATGCATTTCCACCAACCTATACAAGTTAACCCTATGAAAAGTAAATTGCCACAAACTCTTTACTATAATTCGTTTCTCTGACATGATGGTTCTTAACTAAGAAAATGGATCTTGTGACAAACAAATTCTGGAATTATTTTTGTCACCAAAACTCTGACATGAACCTTAGACAAACAAATTTTGGTAAATTCCCTTCTGTGACAACCGAACAAGTGAAGTTAAGAGCATGTTTGGGGAGTCCTTATAAACAAAGATAAAAATGAGTGGTGAAAAAGTCGATAGTCCTGAAGAATATTGCAAAATGTGCAGATAAAAAGTGATTTGACCAGAAATTATTATTTTTATTTATTTTTTACTGAATTACTTTGAAAACATTCTCTAAAATAAAGTTTCAGTTGCATGACAACCAGATACTCACACTATAAAAATCAAGTATTTGCGAGTTTAGAAGTGTAAAGTAACAAGCCATCTTTTTCAGCAATTCTATAATGTAATGCATTATAAATACATATAATGTTTCATATAATCAAGCTTAAAGCAAAAGACAGGGCAAACCTCGGGTCCAAGAAACCGTTCATAGCCAACATCACAAGTATATGGGGCTCCAGTCCTCGGTTTAGTACCTTTCCATTGCTTAATATATTTTGCTGGCTCTTTGTCATGCTTATTGAACTCCTGACATTTTAAACGAGACTCAATACGCACCATTTATCTAGGTTATCTTGGAGTGGAGATCAAAGTACAGCCGCTTTTCTAAAGGCAACACACTCAACAGTTATACCTTGACAATATCTGAACAAGTGTAGCAATATGTTTCCTTGACTTTCCGTGCAACTTCAAAGGACTCCTCGGGTGGAACATGCTCTCCTCTTTCCTACACAAAAGAGAATAAGAAACCCAAGAATACAAATACTTACTAAGTCCAGTGATTCAAAATAGGCCATAAGAGCAATACTAATGTAGGGGGAAAAACTAAAGCGGAAAAAACGCAAAGTGAAAAACCGAAAGGAAAAAACCTGTTTTAAAAGAGAAAGAAATGTCAAGGGGGGAAAAATCCTAAGTCAAGGGTGGATTCTATAACACTTGGACTAAATTTGGCCCCTCATTTACCATTTTCCCCTTAAAAATAACATTATTAACCCCCCATTTTCGCTTACATTATTTGGTGGAACTTGAACAAGGATGAAAAAACCTATATTTGGGTTTTTCCCCCTACATTAGTATTGCTCTAAGACTGCTATTAAGAACCCAAATACATGTGACCAAACAAAAGATAACATTGAACAAAACATACTTGCATGAGCTGCTGGACGAACAGAGTGACATCTTTTCCAGCAATTGGAATCGACTTAATGCTGCTTCCAAGGACATATCCCTCGGCCACAGGCACAATGTGAGTAGCTCCATCACCAACATCGACAACAACCCCTGTCATCTCACACTAAGAAAGAGCAATCAATTATAAGAAAATGAATAATCAACTACTATCATTACGCAAAGCTAATTATGATATAACAAAAATTACATGTCTTTCCTTGCACACAACCATATTTAGCGAACTGGTGCTGAAACAGAAAACTGAAAATAAATTCAAAACTCAAAACTGAGAATTGAGACGTCTTGTAACCTAATAAGGTTACCAACCTTGGATGCCGTATAACCAGCAGCCAAAGCAAGAACAGGTTGAACAGCCATATATAATCCTGCGACATTAAACGTCTCAAACATAATCTCGCCTGTATACTCCCTGCTCTCTGGTGCCGTCATTGGGCTCTCCGTCAACAAAAAGTAATGATCCTCTGGATCGCAGCGCAGGTAATTAAATATACACTGCTGCCAGAACTTCTCCATCGCATCCCAATCATCTACCTGTCCATGTTTAATTGGATATTTCAAATTGTAATTGCTATTTGATTTAGATCTAGATAATGCCTCTTCCCCAATATAGAAATCGAGATCAGCCATCACACCAGCATTGTATTGTGCTAACCAGCTGCTGCTCTTTGTAGAACCGGCTCGAGGCTGGTTGATAAACGTCTCGTTTACACTAACCGCTGTTGGAACTACGAAACATGGCTCCACATTTCCGGCAAAACCCATTTTAGTATACCTAATAATAAACAAGCAAGCAATGATAGTTTATCTTATTTGAGGAATTTTATCAAACAGTTTAACCACTACTATAAAAGAACAATCTTTGCACATACCCTGTGCCATTATCGATAACTACAGCTGGACGAGACGTTGCAGGATCCATGAACGAGCAGATTGGTGATCAAAACGTGAGAAAATTTTCAGGGTTTTAAGAAAATCAGCGATCATGATCATTCTGATACAGATGACATCATCTGGTTGGATTGAACAACTAATCCATCCATTTCATTACTGGGTCATCGAATTCATCATATTGACGGTGGCGATGATTTCTGGGACTCTTTCTTTGGCATCAAACAGAGCGCACAAGAAACGACAAAGTGGGATTCTCGTAGTTTTCGAGTATGAATAAGTTGAGTTTTGTCAGCTTTATGCAGATTTGGTGTAGGGGTTGGGGCTGAGCAAGGAGCGGCCGGCTTAATTTGGAAATTAGAATGGATTTGATTTGGAAATTGGGGTGGCGTAAAGTGATCGATTTTCAGGGCCATCTTTCGCTGCTACTCGGTCATAGTTTTCGCTCCTCATCAATCGAATTCCATTTATATAGGTTTTTGTAAATTATAGCATTGGTCCTCAATCTATCGTCTTTTAAGCAATTTGGTGCCCATTAGTTTGCATGGCTTACCGTTCCTACACGGGGAATCCTATTGCATGAGACAATTTTTGTAAGAAATTGTTAAGAGTTTTACCTAAATCAGATTAATAGTCAAAATTGTGCTTCTAATGTGGTGGTAGAATCTATAGAAAATATTACAGAACTCGAAATTTTTATAAAAATTAAAATAAATAACAAGTTGTAATGAGATTGAAGAATGAGAATTGATAAGATTTGTGAGAAATTGAGACAGAATTGATGAGTTTTTTTTATGAAATATAAAATAATGATTTTTGTAAGGTAAAAATACACGTACATTTTCTCTTTTGGTCCTAAAAAAAACCTGCCCAACAGTGATTAACTTTGATAAAAATTGCATTTGTGTAGGAATTGTTTTTTTTTTTCACGACCCCCCCCCCCCCCCCAAAATTTATAGTTTATACGTCTACAAAATTACAAATAGAATGTCCAAGAAAGTTGGTTTAATGGAAAAAACACCTCCTCATTGAATCACCTCTCCCCTAGAAAGGAATAAAGGACTATCTGTAGAAAGTCTTGCTACCTAAACTGTATCGACAGCAACGGAAACCAGATTGAACCAGTGCAGGGAACTCGACGGAAGACAAGCAGCCCGCTCCACTTCCTTCGTGACCTCGGTCGGTTCTAATGGTGAGGAAGATCCCCGCTTTGTATTAAAAGCAAGATGATGGCCCATAGTATATGGGCCTTCCAGTACAAGAATTCTTTTGAAGGGCCTGTTTTAGAAGGCCCATTCAAGTATCCAAAAGTAAGCCTGTCCACAGATCCTTAATCGGAGCCCACTACACTTTACCTTAAAATAGAAAATGGCACAATTAGCGCTAAACAGAATAAAGGAGTGAATTAGCACTCCCTTATCCAAAATGGAATTAAAACTACATAAAATCAATGAAGCTGCGGATTCCCATAAATACCCCCGGAAAAACTTTCACGGAAACAAACCCTGTACCCCTACTGCAGCCCCAGTTGTGTCATTTACCCATTCCAATTCATAGTTACCCCCTAACTGACATTACCTTCCCCACACCCCCACACCCCTCACAAATTTCCAATCACTACGTTCAGTTTGCACCCCACTGCGCACGTTAGCTGTCTCCACAATCATTATGTGTAAACCATGCATTTAAATCCCACTCACTGCGCCCTCTGCTTAACCTACGCCCTCCTCCTCCTTCCACTCTATACTGCTATTATCACTGACCACGTCATTTAATGGATCTGCTGCAAATTGAAGTTTTGACTCTATACATACGCCATTCTGTATCTATAGCTGATAGTTGCTATCAATGCGATTTCACTCAATGCGCCTATAAGATTTGAAGTGGAGGTGGCGCCGACCGAGCATAAATTGGAGAGAATGGAATGAAGATTTATTGAGATTAGGGTTTAGTTGTGTGTATTAATTGTAGTGTACTGAGAATCTTTATGTCATTTTCACCGTCCAACCGATCTGTGATCGGCGGAAGAAACCTTGCTCGAATCCATTATTTAGTCTCTATAGAACGATGTCGTTTCAGAGATCGGAGATTTTGTGTGAAATGAACTGATCTCTTGTTGCTGCATTTGATTGGTAGTGAGGATGAATCCGCTGTGCTGCATTGCTCCGGTGTCGATCGAAAAAGATCGGGCTGTAGTGAAGCCGCAAACCCTCAGTCAAGAGCTAGGGTTTGATAACAAGAACGTGAATGACGCAAATGATAATGCGATTTTGCGGCCTGTTTGTTTTAACTCTAGGAGGAGTTTCTCAGCTGGAAATGATGTTCCCTCAACCAAAGTGGCGGATTTGCGCTCGTTGGAGAAGGAAAAATCTGAGGAAAGTAATGAAGTGAGGGATTCAAAGAGTGTGGTTGGGGTTTTGTACAAGTGGGTGAATTATGGGAAGGGGTGGAGGGCAAGGTGGTTTGTTTTGGAAGATGGGGTGCTATCTTACTATAAGGTACATGGTCCCGACAAGATCATGATTGGCCCCAGTAGAGACAAGGGAGAGAGAGTGATTGGGGAGGAGAGTTGGAGGTATATGAGGAAGGCTAGTCGTGGTAGTGGTAGTGGTAGCGGCAATGGTTATCGCAGTAATGGATTGGGGTCGGAGAGGCGGTGGAAGCCATTCGGGGAAATACACTTGAAGGTTAGGTACTTTCTTTGAGTTTGATTAATCTGTGAATTTGTGCAGTTGTCAGGCTTGTTGTTATTTAGGATATGTAACTTGTGTTCTGATTGATTTTCCTTATCTTATGACTAAATGGTGAAGTGAAGGGATGATATTGGTATTTTTGATAAGCATTAGTTATTGCAATGGAAGTGTTTATGATGAGGCTAAAAGATGTAGGCTTATTTAGAAAACTTATGATGGAAAGATAATATGCATCTAAGTACAAATTAGAAAATTTACTTTTTTCCATGTATGTTATGAAGTAGGTAAAACTGAAAAAAAGTTTAATATTTTTGTGGTTCAAGGAGAATAGCTTCTGCGGAAGTGAAACATCAGTCTTCCACTTTGCAGTCTGTCATTTGAAGCAGGGGTGTAGCACAAAAATTTTACAACATAATGTGAGCTATGTTTTATACTTATAAGCAACTGCAGCTGATGAGCATAACTGTTGTTTGTAGGTGTGGCTTCCAAAAGTGTACTTTTTAATTCCTGTTGATGCTTAAACATAGAATGCTTGCAATACCTTCTATGAAATTTGTGCATTGAGATCTTCATTACCTGTAGTGCAAGGGACATTGTCATTTGACACTGGTCTTAGCGTAACCAGATAAGTATTCAAGTTGTGCAATCATGATATTACCTCATCTTGTACCCGCTAAATGCAGGTTTCTTCAGTTCGAGCCAGCAAGTCAGATGACAAAAGGCTTTCAATATTCACAGGAACAAAAACTCTCCATTTGCGGTGTCAATCCAAAGAGGACAGAGCTGCATGGATTGAAGCTCTTATGGTTGCAAAGGACAAATTCCCTCGAGTATTGACAAGCAATGACTTTGAACCCTCTGAAGAATTTGTTGTTTCTACAGAGAAGCTACGATCACGATTAATACAGGAAGGCATGAGTGAGACTGTAATAAGAGATTGTGAATCAATAATGCTTTCTGAACTTGGTGAGATGCAGAATCAATTGAAGGATCTTCAGTTGAAACATATTTTGCTGCTGGATACCTTAAGGCAATTGGAGGTGTTACTTCATAGTTGTTTCTTCATGATTTTGTCTTGGATTAATTCATTTCGGATTTGACTTATTTTCATGTGCACTGTGATCCTCATAGTGTAAGCTGAAATACACCCTTAAATTTTATGTTCTATCCTCTGTAGGGAAAATGTCATTATGTTTCCGTATAAACACAAATCTTGTTATCAGAGTACATAGTTTCCGTGTTATAGGCACAAGCGCTATCTTAACTTTGATGGATTGTTCAAGCTGTCAGAACATTGTACCATGTCTGGATTACATTTGCTGTGCTTTATACCCTTCTTGTCAAACATTGTCCTCTTATACCTCTTCTCAAGCCTTGAAATGTAAATAATATGATACCAATTTCTTTTTTGTGCAGACTGATAAAATTGAGTTGGAAACAACTGTAGTTGATGAAACTAAGGGACGGGATTCATGCTGTGGACAAGGGAACAGAAGATTCAGCGGTCAGTGGTTGATTTTGTTGAGTTTCAAATGCTATGCAATTTATTTATGTGATATGCTTAGTTTGGCAAGTAAAGTTGGATGACTAATTTGTCTTTGTGTAACCACATCAGATTTCTATTCGGTCATGTCAGAGGGCACTGCTAGCGAATCAGATGCTGATAATGAAAGCCGATATGGAGTTGATGTTGAAACAGATGAAGAGGATGGAACCTATTTTGACACAAATGACTTTTTGTCGGCAGATTCTCTTAGAAGTGCTTCCTATAAAAGTAGAGATAATGGCTATTCTTCTAGGCCTTGGACTTCTGATAATGAATTCTTCTTTTCTGATCGTGCAAGAGAAGTTGGGATAGAAATAAAAGACATTCAATATCCATACATAAAAAGAAGGGATAGTTTACCTGAACCGAAGGAGAAAGACAAGCCAGTAGGCCTATGGTCCATAATTAAGGATAATATTGGCAAGGATTTGTCTGGCGTTTGCCTTCCTGTTTATTTCAATGAGCCTCTATCCTCGTTGCAGAAATGCTTTGAAGATTTAGAATATTCCCATCTAGTTGACCGGGCGTTGGAATGGGGAAAGCAGGTCAGCACCTTCGCTGTGCTTTCTTTTGTGGCTACAAAGTTTCTTAAATAACCATAATCTGCACTATGATTCCAGGTAGTTGGTTAATGGAGGTATTGAAGCATTGGTTGATTATCATAGTGCAATTTTCACGCCCCCTCGGGATAATGAAATAATTCGAGAAAGGGAAGGAGAAATTTAATAGTCTTAAAATGTTTGTATAGAGTTCAGTATCATGCATAACAAATTATGAACATTAAACACATAATGCAACGTAGTTCAATCCTGCTGTACAATGTACAACGTTCTCTCCTCTCATGGCCTGCTTCCTTTGTCACTCATCAAAATCTATATGTAATCTTTGGTAATCGTACGTTGAATCACAATTAAAAAGGGACTTTTCAGCTTTTAGTCTGTTTACACACACACATATATTAATTTTAATTAATACGGGGTCTGCCTTCCGCAGGGGAATGATTTGATGAGAATTCTAAACGTAGCAGCTTTCGCTGCATCTGGTTATGCATCAACGGAAGGTCGGCAATGCAAACCCTTTAATCCTCTACTTGGGGAAACCTATGAGGCCGACTATCCAGATAAAGGTTTACGTTTCTTCTCCGAAAAGGTTAGTTTTCTTATGTATTATTGTTATTTTTTAATATTTTATTTTTTTTCTGCTGAGACCTGTAGAGGACTTTTTGCCTTCATTTTGCTCTGTTCTGAAATACATAAAATCCTAGAGATGGGAACACAATGACTAGCATTGTTTTCATCTTTTAGCTAATGGATAACAAGATAACAAGATTTTACTCTCTTTCACACACACACAGGTAAGTCATCACCCAATGACTGTTGCTTGTCATTGTGAGGGAAGTGGTTGGAAGTTTTGGGCAGATTCTAATCTCAAGGGAAAGTTCTGGGGCCGTTCCATTCAGCTTGATCCTGTGGGGGTTCTTATGCTGCAATTTGAAGATGGTGAGACGTTTGAATGGAGCAAGGTCACTACTTCTATTTACAACATCATAATTGGTAAAATTTATTGCGACCATTATGGTACCATGCGCATCAAAGGCAGTGGTAACTATTCCTGTAAGCTCAAATTCAAGGAGCAGTCTATCATAGACAGAAACCCACATCAGGTACGTTTGCTTTTTAACAACAATTTGAAGTTGATTTTGAAGCAAATCCCTCTGGTTTTATGCTGTTTTTTGGCTTTATTATATTTCCCAAAACTTAAAGGGAGAAATTATTTTATCATTCATCATGCTTGGTGACCTATGATGGAATTTCTAGATGAAATATCCTTCCTTTTCATGCTTGTTACATCCCCAAACATACTAGGAATGGCCTTAGCATGTTGTATACTGGTTACAAAAACCTCAAAGGCATTACCTCGGAATAAAATTTTGATCTTTGTCTTTGTTCTTTTGAGCTTGTTGGGAAAAAGTTATTTTAGCCTTGACACTTGACAGAGGATTAAACTGCAAAAGCTCACAAAGCATGCTTGTTAACAAGATAGCAGAAAACAAACATCAAGCCTAACCAAGGAATTGATGCCACAAAAAAAAAAAAAAAAGGATAATAAATAAATAATAATAAAAAAAAAGACTAATAATAAATAAATAAAATATAAAAAAATAATAATAATAAAGAAAGACTAGAAACCCCCAATCCATAACACAAATAAGGTTGCCACTGTATTGATACACCAGAGAGAGAGAGAGAGAGAGAGCGAGAGAGAGAGAGAGACTAGAAATCAGCAATTAACCTTTACCACAACTCTGGACTATTGTAGGGGAGTAGAGTATTTGACCATCCTCGTTCGTAAATTTATTGATCTTCTTCTTCCATGATCATTTACTACGAATTCAATGTAGTAAGAAATAGCATAATATACTCATCTCCTTCACCATAGTCCTGCACTGAGGCGGACACTGACATCTAGAGTAGAGATATCTTTCCTAGCTAACAAAATTCTTACCTTTCTTCTTTCCCGTTGGATTGTTTTGAACCCAAAACTGAACTTCCACTGTTTCTTTTTTCCGGGGATACAATTATTACACAATCTGAATATTGCGAATTTAGTTTTGTCCTTACTTGCTAACATACGTATTGATCCGTTAAATGGAATAGGTTCATGGATTTGTGCAAGACAACAGAACCGGAGAGAAGGTAGCAATGCTGCTAGGAAAATGGGATGAAGCAATGTATTATGTGATGGGAGATCCGACTACGAAGCCAAAGGGGTATGATCCAATGACAGAAGCCGTGTTACTCTGGGAAAGAGATAGATCTGTTCCTAAAACAAGATATAATCTCACACCATTTGCCATATCTTTAAATGAAATCACACCTGGTTTACGAGAGAAGCTTCCACCGACAGACTCAAGGTTGAGACCTGACCAAAGGCATTTAGAGAATGGAGAATATGAGCTGGCAAATTCCGAGAAGCTAAGACTTGAACAATTACAAAGACAGGTATAGTTCAATCGAACATGTACTACCTTGTTTTCCTCTGTTAAATTAGTTAAAAGTTTTAAAAATTTCAGGCAAGGAAACTGCAAGAGAGAGGGTGGCAACCAAGATGGTTTCGGAGGAACGAGGATGGTTGTTATCGTTACATAGGTGGATACTGGGAAGCAAGAGAGAAGCACAATTGGGAAGGAATACCCGACGTATTTGGGCAAACTTGTGACACGCCTATTTCTATTTCAGAGGAGCAAGCCATTTCTTAACCAAGTCAGTTGTTCCCTATCTTACTCGTTTGTACTATTATATGGACCTAGAAATTCCAAAGCACTACCATCATAAGGAAAGATGATAAAAATGGAGTGTGAATTTGTTTAGATTAAGTTTTCTTTGTGAGTTTTGGTGGCAGCACCGAAGCTTGGAACGTGGAAGTGCTTATGTAAAATTACATCTCCACTGGAATGTAAAAAATGAATTAATGGTATGGCAAAAATATTGAAGTGGTTTGAAGGAGATTGCTACGTTTACATTGGATTTGTGCAACACGATGAGTACGATTCCCACTTAATATGTGTTTGCGGTTCTTTCTGAATGCTTAGTGTCAAACTAAAAAACTAAATAGATTCAATTTAATTCGATGCTCTTCATTGAGATATCAACCTCTTTAAATAGAGTTACAACATACACAACTCAAAACCCTAATGTACAATGGGCCTAATTAATGGGCCTAAATAATAACTAATAGTATATGAGCTCTAATTACAACTAAAGCTCTAATTACAACTAATATACAAGTAGTCAAATATCGTAACATCCCCCCTCAAATTGATGCGGGAGGGTCCGAAAGCATCAATTTGCCCACTAAAAACTGATGACGCTCACGAGATAATGCTTTGGTGAATACATCAGCTGTTTGTAACTCAGTGGTGATGTGAGGAAGATTGATCACATGGTGATCAAATGCTTCACTTGGATAGAATGACAATCAACCTCAATATGTTTTGTACGCTCATGGAAAATGTGATTCTCTGCAATTTGAATGGCACTAGTGTTGTCGGCATGTAGTGGAGTGGAAGAAGATTGAGGAATACCAAGCTCGCCTAACAAACCACGAAGCCACACAATCTCGGAACAGGCTAAGGACATGGCACTGCATTTCTGATTGATGAGGATTTAGAAACCCGATCTTGTTTCTTACTTTTCCAAGAGATGAGAGCATCCCCGAAATATACACCATCCTGTAATAGACCGACGCCAGATCTCAACAAACACCCAATCGGCATCACTATAACCCACCAATCGTAATGGGTTCATCTTAGGGAAAAATAACCCACGGCGGAAAGTACCCTTAAGATAACGAAGAATCACGAACACCGCCAAATGAGAATGCCGAGGGGCCTTCATAAATTGACTGACTTGCTGAACGGCAAAAGAAATATCAGGTCGCGTGATAGTCAAATAATTCAAACTCCCCACAAGTTGTCGATATAACAAGGGATCTGGTAACAATTCACCATCTTCTTGACAAAGTTTCAAATTCACTTCCATTGGTGTAAGAACAGGATTCCCAGACTGCGGAGACCAGCTAAAGTGAGAATATCTTGGGTGTATTTGTGTTGATGCAGGAGAAAACCAGTGGAAGACGAATGAACTTCAAGACCAAGAAAGTACTGAAGGGAGCCAAGATCTTTCATGTGGAAAGAGGACTGAAGATGCTGCTGGAGTTTGCTAATTGTTTGAACATCAGATCCGGTAATGACAATGTCATCCACATAAACTAAGAGCAGCACTATCCCTGTAGGAGTCTTCTTGAGAAAAAGAGAGGAATCATATTGACTCTGAGTGAAGTGAAAACCGAGAAGTGTAGCACGAAATTTCTCAAACCAAGCACGGGGTGCCTGTTTTAATCCGTATAGAGAGCGTTTTAAGCGACAAACTTCACTCGATTGTGTAAGAAATAGCCCAGGGGGTGGGACCATATAAATCTCTTCCTTTAGATCCCCATGTAAGAAGGCATTCTTTACATCCATCTGATGCAATGACCAACCTTTGGAAGCAGAAATGGCCAAAACGATCGAATCAGTAGTCATCTTAGCAACTTGAGCAAAGTCTCTTCATAATCAAGTCCATATTCTTGGCAATTGCCAAGTGCCACCAACCGAGCTTTATATCTATCAATAGTTCCATCGAGCGGAGTTTGATCAGATACACCCACTTACAACCGATGAGTTTGACCCCTTCAGTGCAGGGACTATATCCGGTGTGATTCTCCGAGCGCTGAAGTTCGTCTTTCATAGCTTGTCGCCAACAGCCCACCACCGCTGTGAATAAGACTTAGGAATAACATGAGTATCCGTAGTAGCCTGATTAGCGATGAGAGAATCCATACCGATCCGGTGGTCGGGATATACGAAGTCGCCCTCCGTGGTGCATGTGAGCGAATCGACATCGGTTCAGGATCTGGAAGGGGCGTTGGTACCCGAGGAGGACGTCTTTGATACACTATTCCTTTCCAACGATCAGTTGTAGAAGTATCATGATCAAACGTAGGAAGGGAAGTAATCTCATATGGTGGGGGAATAGAGGACTGGAAGAAATACTGAGTTTCAAAGAAAATAACATTACGAGAGATGCGAAGTTTATTAGCAGCGGAATCATAACATATATATCCCTTATGAGAAGTACCGGACCCGAGAAAAGCGCACCGTGCCGCTTGAGCAGTGAGTTTGTTTCGTTCTGTAGGAGGTAAGTGAACAAAACAGACACAACCAAAAATACGAAGAGAATTATAGTCAGGAATGACACCGAACAAACGATAATATGGAGAGTCAAATTGAAGAACTTGAGAAGGCAACCGATTAATCAGATAGACCGATGTAGACAGCGCTTGACCCGAAGCGAGAAGGAAGCAGATGATTCGATCATGAGAGTACTGAACTACATCTAAGAGGTGTCGATTCTTACGCTCTGCTACTCCATTTTGTTGTGGAGAATATGGACAAGATCGTTGAGACAAAATACCCATAGACGTGAGAAAATTGTGAAACTTCGATAGACATATATTCCCCAGGAATCGGATCGTAAGATCTTAATCTGAGCGAAAATTGAGTTTGAACAAGTGCAAGAAATTCTCGAAATTTGGAGAACACTTGATTTAGATCGTAGAAAATATATCCAAGTGAAAGCGACTATAATCATCAATAAAAGTCACAAAATACTTATATTGAGCATGTGAAATAACAGGACTAATACCCCAAACATCGGTATGCACAATCTCAAAACATGCAAAAGCACGACTCCCATGAGAAGGAAATGGTAAACATTTACTTTTACCCAACTTACAAGTAGTGCAACCAGAACATATATCAGAAAATGAAATTTTATTGCCCAATTGACCAGTTTTGACAAGATGAGATAAAACAACTTGATTGGGATGACCTAATTTCTTATGCCAAACATCACTATTGCTAATAATGAGAACAACCTATTGAATTAAAACCGTAATTAAGCGAATTGGGCTGGAATTAGAAATGGAGAATTGAAGAGGAAACAGACGTCCAACTTTAGGCCCCTTCATGATCACCTTCCCCGATGTTTGATCCTGCACACAACAACCATTACGATCAAAGTGAATTTTGCAATTATTATCCACCAATTGTCCAACAGAAATTAAATTTGAAGATAATCGTGGCGAAACGAGGACATTATCAAGGGTATTCCCAAGAGACCCGATAGCAGTAATAGGAATAGTATTACCATTTGCTATTTGAATATGCTGATTACCCGTATACTTACGAATATCACGCAAAATAGCAGGATTTCCTGTCATATGATTTGAAGTCTTGAATCAACCAACCAAGGGAAATGCGAGAATGATTCGTACCTTGGATACTAAAAGCGAGATAAAGCGAGAGACAATCATCTGTTGGACCATTTCTTGAGTCAAAGGAGATGGGCAATTTGGGTGGAGCAGTCTTTGCGGTGCATGCTTGCAAGAGTAACATCTGCAAGATTAGACTGAATAGCGAATTAGAACTACGCCTTGTCTATTTTGAGGCGGATTCGACAATCTTTGATGAGATGCCCCTCTTTCTTACGATAATGCTGAGAACTTCTTAGTGCGGTGTCTTGCAATGTGCCCAAACTCCTTCTGGCCGATAGCATTGTATCTCAGACATCGGTTTTCCTTTGGCTTGAGCGGCATAAGCAACATTCATCATTTCGGTGGGGCGAGTCTTGATTAAGAGCGATCGAGTTGCTAACGCCGTTCTTCACGCAATAGTGCACTTAAACAAGTGTCTAAGGGCGGTATAGGATGGCGATTAATTAACCCACCACGTGCGGTTTCAAACTCGGCGGCTTCATCGTAAATTGGTCTCTCTGGGTCATCATGAATTTTCTTTAAAGATTCTAATGCCTCCCGTGGAACCGCGGAAGAAACAATTCGTAATATTCACTCCAAAGATTAGAAATCCGAGTAAAAGCTGGCTGAATAGTGAGATTGCCTTGTCGATAATTAGAAATATCTAACTCCAAGCGATATTTTCTAGCGATATTATCACGATAATAGACGCTTGCGAATATAATCCCACATCTCGCTTTGCGGTTGCAAAAGGTCGCAGATCATTTATCATATATGGTTCAATTGAACCAAGCAACCAAGTTATAATCTGTGCATCCTTAATCACCCATCGAGCACGCTCCTTAGGATCTGTAGGAGCCTTCGTAGTACCATCTAAGTGACCCCATAAATCTTTTCCTTTAACATACATTGAGAATTGAAATTCCCAAATACTATAATTCTTCCGTTAAAGCGAACAATCGAAATCTTGTCTTGACCATTTATGTGAAATCGAAAAAAATATATCGATGAAACGATCTACGATGAAGCAGTCTTGCGATGAAAGCGATAACTCAGATGAAGCGATGAGCAGATGAGCAGTCTTGCGATGAGCGGATAACTCAGATGAACGATCTCAGATGAAAGATGCGCGATGAGCGATAACTCCAGATGAGCGGTCTGCGATGAGCGGTAACTCCAGATGAAGCAGTGCACGATCGTAAAATCGATCAATTCCTAGAACACGGCTCTGATACCATGTCAAACTAAATAGATTCAATTTAATTTGATGCTCTTCATTGAGATATCAACCTCTTTAAATAGAGTTACAACATACACAACTCAAAACCCTAATGTACAATGGGCCTAATTAATGGGCCTAAATAATAACTAATAGTATATGGGCTCTAATTACAACTAAAGCTCTAATTACAACTAATATACAAGTAGTCAAATATCGTAACACTTAGTCCTACTCAAGTTGTAATGTGGCACATTAGGTGCTTCGGTGCTTGTGTTTAACATGTGAAATGATGATAGTTCTGTTTCTGCTTTGGGTTGAAATTGGAAAAATGAAATTATATTTGCTTTCGAAACTTACGATATTAGATTGTAATATGATGCGATAGAATAGATAGAGAAACTGATTTAGTGTACGGTGAGGTGAATTTTTATTTTTCTAAAAATTAACTTTTTAGATTGAATAATAATAGAGCGCTATGTTGAAACCACTACGTATTATTGAAACTATGAAGAAAAACTTAAAGGTTACTTAAAATTTCCTTGGAGCTAATTTGGCAGTTTCACGGATGGGAAATTGTATATCATGTAATATGGGCCGGGCTAAGCTCATAAGCAGGATGCCCTCTGCTGCCCAAGCCCTTTTAACTTGTAGTCACAATATCGTGGGCCAAATGTTTGGTAGATTAGTGTTGTTGACCTTGTTGGTAGTACCAGAATACGGTTTTTCTACTCTCTTTTTATTTCATTAATTTCTAACAAGCTTCTTATTCATCAATGCAACGTGAAACTTGATAAGAGCATCGCTGAATTGGAAAAATGATATAGAGGCATAAATAAATTTATAGTATTATTTATGACATAAAAATACTTCTCCAATGTCTCTTTTGTGGGAGATGTAAAGCAGAGTTGACGAGTAATAAATATAGGCATTGTGAAGACGATTGTCCATTTCGGAATTCTGACTAAGCTAAATTGCGAATTTCTTCCTCAACCACTACAAAATAATTTATTTATTGTTTTTAAGTACTTCATGTAACAATAGACAGCGATCTTTGAGGTATCATCATCATTTGTGCAATTGAGCCTTAGTTCATCAGTATACGGCCTCATACGATGGAAGCTTATTTATTTTATTGCCACATGTACAACAATCTATAGAGCATTGGAGATGCTCTTGATGTCGGACGACTGACGAGTTGCCCCCTTTATATATTTTTATTTTTTCAAAAACATTTTTTGTGAAAAATTTTGGAGCAAGTGGGTAGTTTTTGGTCGCACTTGGTCATTCGGTTTGGGCAAGGGCATAAGAAAGTTGCGTCGGGGAAACTAAGTCTTTTTTTTTTGTTCCTTTTTTTAAAAATATTTTTATTTGGGGGAAATAGGGGAGGGCATGCTAAAGATACAAACTGCGGATCTCTTCGATAAGGGCTTGAGCTCTTAACTTTTGAGTCAACCCTTCATTCAATGTTTATTTTATTTGACAATAATATCAATTATTTATAAAATTATTTTGAGATCGTATATTACAATTGAAATATTACTATAATCCAACTAGGATTGTCCCCTCTAATTGGAGGACGCCATGTGTCTCTCTTGATTGGATGTGGATTTCAAATGGGGACCACCCTTTTAAAAAAAATTGACATGCGGCATTGGGAGCTCCACATATGGGGAGGGGTTCATCCTTCATATGTGTGTGTGTGTTGAATCAAACTATCGATCCCTCAAATCTAATCTAAAAACTGATTATTAAAATGTTTCTTTGAGTTTATGTTGATCGGCTGATGTTACGATTCCAAACTAAACTAAACCAACTTAAAATGATTCTAGATTTTAATTATTGAAAATTAAAATCAAAATCAATAGTTCATATAATATTTGGAAGAAATTACTTGTATTTCCTTGATGTGTGATTTATTAGCTATTGCAGTTTTGCCCTCAATGTGTGATTTATTAGTTAATCTACACTCCTACTGTGTAAATCATGAAATTTTTTCAATAGAGAAGCATGCTTTTGATCATCTATCCACTTGGGTATATACCCACATCGACATGGAGCCATGTCATCTTTAAAAAAAAAAAATTATAATATGGATGAATGATACATGCCCTTTGATATTGTGGTGCAGTGAAGGGCCCACAAAAATTTTTTTTTCCGGCATGGGTACGTATTCACATAGGTATGTATTGGATCATCACTCTAGAGAAGCATACACATCCGAAGTAATCGAATTTAGAAGGACACGATCGCCTTCTCAAAAGTGGCATGAGCCATTGAAATCTTTAACTAAAATTGCTTTACCTCATTCCATAATTTTCTTGGAAATAATCACCCCAACCCCCGCCCGCCAATACATATAACCCACCCCAAGACAAGAAACCACCCAACAACATAAAGTATATGGCGAACTCGGGAAGTGAAAAAGTTAGTGCGTGACTACATTGGGTTCATCACTCCCATACACACATAGTAATTAATAAATTTATGCATGAAAACATACATTCTTGGCCTTGATGTTCTTGATATTTAAAAAACATCATAATTGCAACTTAAATTTTGACTCTAAACTACAATAAGCCACCTCACCAACCATGTTTTTATGTACTTTCAAGATTCATTACACATTCCCAAGATCACATTTCTCCTCTTGGCCGCGTGGAGGTGGCGGCCTCCCATTTTGGCCACAAGAGTGGTGGTGGAGGTGGTGGTGATGGGGGTAGTGGCAGCATTCCTTGTAACATGGGAGGCAAACAAGGATGGTCTTTTACTACCTTTAACCTTTTTGTCCAATCTTTATTTCTTAATTGAGTCTAATCTTGTGTTAAAAGTTGTAGTGCCTTTTTAACTGTCCTTTTTTCTTAATAATAGATAAAGATATATTCTATTGTGGATCGAGAAGATATTAAATAAAGCAAAATGTGTAAAATCTTGATGCTGTCGAGGATTTGTTTATTACTTTGTGGTTCTCCAACGTTGTGACAAAATGTGATGACTTGAAACAGTGTTGTACGGTTTTAATATATTTAGTATAGTATTTGACTATTAGGGTGTGTTTGATTAGGCAAGTTTTTTTAGGAAAAATCAAAAATTTCACCATTTTTGGGTTTTTGATTTGTTTGATTGCATTTATTTTTTGAAGAAAGCATTTTCCTATTTTTTACGAAATTCGTTCTTTTCCTTGTTTTAAAAGAAAACATTTTCTTGGGGAGATGTGATTTTTATTTTCGGGGAAAATTTACCTATTTTTCTTATTTTTTTAATAGACAATTTGTTTTAATTATAAAGATAAGGAAAATATTCAAATTTCATTAAAAAAACAAAAAAAAGGAAAAATAACACTATTTTCCAACTTGCAAGTTAATGCAATCAAACGCCTACAACTACCATTTACCTATAAAATCGTTTCTCGAAATTCATTTACTCGGAAAACATTTTCCTTCTAATCATTTTCGGGTTTTGCAATCAAACACACCCTTAGAGTGCGTTCTGTTTGCCGTTTTCAGTCCATTTTCTATTTTCGAAAATGTTTAAAACGCGTTATGTTCATTATTTTCGAAAATACATTTTCGAAACCGTTTTCAAGATTTGTATAGAAAACATAAAAATATTTTTTTAACGTTTTCGACGTTTTCTGTGTTAAATGTCTAAAACAAGGAAAACGCGTTTTCAAATTTTAAACTTTATATTTATTACATTTGAGTCCCAAATTTTATTTTTCATATATTTCAGTCTCCGACCGCCGTCGATCACCGTCGAAAAAGTCAAACCACCAGATCTGGTGGTTTGACCACCAGACCTGGTGGTTCGACCACCAGACCTGGTGGTTCTTCACCCGAGAACCACCGCGACGGTGGTTCTCAGCCTCTGAGAACCACTGCGAAGGTGGTTCTCGGCTCCTAGAACCACCTGCGAAGGTGGTTCGGCCAGTGGTCGGGAGGGTGGGGTTGGGGGTGGGGATGGTGTAGATGAGGGCTTGTTTGCAAATTTTGAAAAGTTTGAGGATCTTTTTGCAATTTTAACTATACCAAATTATATTTTTCTAAAAGTATAAACCAAACGCGTTTTCCATTTTCCCTTCTCAAAAATAATTTTTCAAAACAACAAACCAAACGCATTTTCAATTTTCTCAAAACAACAATTGAAAACAGAAAACATTAAAACATTTTCAAAAATGAAAACAGAAAATACAAAACAAACAGAACGCCCCCTTAGTTTTCTTCAAAAAATTGAAAAATATGCAATAATTATTAAAGTTACTAACTTAAGTTTATTGTGGTAGCATGAGGGTCGAATTTTCTTTATAGAACCATCCAATAATGAGAGATACCACTTTAAAATTAAGATCATGATTTCTTGTCATTTAACAAGGAAATTCCATCTAAAGAGGATTAGATAGAGTGAAATTTCTTTTGATTTTCTTGAAGATTTTACCTATGATTAGAAAGTGAAATTTCTTCATTCCAATTTTACTGAAGATTTTCTGATGTAAAACTTTACCCTAAAATATAAGCTTTTTTTTTGAGTTTTTCATTGAGCGAAGACATACCACAATTCCATTGAAGCAGTCTATTCTTATGGATCGCCTTTTAATTAAATGTCCTATCAAAAATTATCTCAGGATCATCAACTTAAATGCTGACAATTTTCAGAAGGGCGAAGGAACGGAAATCAAATTCTTGTAATGTATAATACACCACTTAAAAGGCTATTACAATGTGTAAGGGAATGTTTTGTTGTGTGCGCTCCAAACCTAACACTGCAAATGGGAAAGCCTTTATAAATTATAATTAAGGGTTCTTAGATAAAATATTAATGTTGCCCATATATTTTTTTGTAAATGAAAAGGGGAACAAAACAACATAACCTATGAATCTACTTCATAAATTATTGGTATTTAAGGTCACATGGACTAATAAAAAAACAAGCCCTAATTTGCCAATAATTGGACATGACACTTATCCCATATTGTAGCCTTATTTCTCCCACTTGAGAAAGAACGCAATCAATGCGAGATTAATAGTGCCGTGCCATGTCTACTACTATCATAAATCATCAATTGGTTCTTCAAGTTGAGTGAATTTGAAATTCGGTTTGATTTTACACAACACATGTTAGTTCATTCCGAGTGTGTAATAGAACTAATTAAAGACGTATAGTAACTCATATGTGATTGATGCGATTGACGAAGACACAATTTGGCTTGTTACGAAAATGCTTGCATGCAGAGTCTCATTGGAGCTAGTAGGATATATGGAGCTACCTCTTAATACAGTGGACAAACCCAAAAAATCCACATAATACAATTAAGATGCATTTCTATATAGAATCTCTGTCTAGAATATCAAAATATTCCGAATGAGTGCTCTAAATCAATAAATATTAACTATTTCTATATACAAAATATGTTGACTGGTAAATCAGTGTTTACTTTGAAAGTACTAGATCAAACACTTTTCTAGAACAAATGGATTAAGGATTGAGATCATTGTTGTATTAAATTTCCATACTACCTTGACGGTTTTCTCGATTGAAACTATAAACCCTAATCTAATTACTATATATATATATATATATATATATATATATATATATATATATATAAAGGGCCTCGAATATATATGTTATTGAAAGATTCAAATTATAAAAATGAAACTTTTGGGAAAAGGGCCTTGAATGCCAATATACTAATATGTTAGGTGAAAAAAGGGGAAAAAACAACATACTCCATATAGGAATGTATTATTCCAATAGAACACCAAATAATAGTATTAGACAAGGCACAAGTTGGAAGACAAGAGCGTGCAAAGAAACATGGCTGTCACATAAAATTTTGATTTCATATATGTTGTGAAAACCTAAATATTTGGTCCATGGTCAATCCCAATTTAATCCACCATGTATCAATTTGCAACTCTCAACAAATTTCCACTACAGCAGACAAAAGCAACAGTTTACAATTTCAGATTCATAGATTACACGATCCGACCACTACAATAAGAGCTTGTTTTTAAGTATGGTGGATTTTCAATATATATATATATATATATATATATATATATATATATATATAGGGGATTATAGGAGTTGGATGGTGTTCCAAACCCGAATTAATGATACGAGGGTACCTTTATCACTAGGACAAACTCCTTGGACGATTTTTTTTAAGTCTATTTAAATTTGAAAAAGAAATGAAGGGCTACTTGAATCAACATATGACTCAAACATAGGTTGGACAAAATTAGTAAGACTAGATTACAATGGTTATAATTTGAATTGAAATAATAAATTCGAAGCATTCATTGGACGTAAATAATATAACTATCAGCACTATAGTAACACATAAAAATATACCGTCAATATGTAATTTAAAATAAGTGGACTATTCAATTTTCATATGGTAATTGATGTGGATAACAAATACAACCTAAATTCAATTACGGGTACCATTTCTTCTACGTTGGGACCCACGTTGATATCAACGATTGACAACTTGGAAGAACCAAATTGATCCCTTCTTTTAGACTATGACTACACATGCATCGGCGCATGGCAAACACAAGAACTTAGATGAGTCGGACGATCTCCCCATCCAAATTAGAGCTCTCATGGACAATGAGAGATAACTCGTAGCCTCTCAATCAATCGTCATTGATTTCAGTTCAAAATAGGTTGTCAGTTTGTACAATTTATTTTGCCATCAATAAGACCAAACACAATTGTCTAATGCAGTGTATCCGTGTAACGCCCAATCTAAATCACGAAATTAGGGTTGCGGAACTAGACTCGACGCTACAATTACATTTCACAAAACAACACGGGTGGTGATTCACATTTTTCATCCGGTTCATCATTTACAAAACACAATCAAAACATTGCCCGTGTTCATTTCAAAAGCATAAGTACATGATCTTCAGCATCTTTCTTCTTCCCCACCCACAATCTCTCACGCGTCAATCCCGTGAGGTTTCCCTTCCGTCACCCGAGTTGCGTGTCTGCCCTGACGTACCTATAGTGAGAACATAAAAGAAAACCTGATGAGTCCCAAAGACTCAGTGGGCATACCGTTAAATGCAATGCATGTCACACTCATGTATTGGGCTCAGTTGCTTCTCAAGTGGATACACCGGCGCCAACATAACATAACATACATGGCCTAGTTGTCTCAATCCTCATGCGGGCTTCGCCCGTGAGACGGCCAATAGTCTCAATCCTCTTGCGGGCCTTTTCCCGTGAGACTAGACATAACTTTACATAGGTGTATCCCTTGGTAAGCAACTATACATTCACACTTCATGACTATGGTCGCCAACATAACAAGTACAAGAAGCTAACCTTTCCAATACCTCTACTTCCGGTAATGCTACACAGGTGATATCCACATATAAACATACATCAAACATCAACATCATATATCACCTCAAGCATTATATAAACCCTAGGCTCTAGATCATGAGTAAGAAGGGTAACACTTAAATCATGCGATACATAGCTACTCAAGTCATAACTATACATCTCAAGAGGTATATGTGTACATCTAGAACTTCCTAACTACATAGAGAACTTTCTACCTCTACTTACCATGAGTATAATTAATATGGCAATACCCACCTTACTAGAAGGGAAAAGAACCAAGGAGGTGATCACTACTTCACTTCAATCTTCATCAACCAACCTACTCAACAAGACCACAAGCTAGCCCTTGCTTATACCCAAGTTGAAGACCTTGGAAATGATAAAAATGGCTTTTTGGGGGTTTAGGGTCGAGCCCATGAAGAAAATACCCCAAAAATGGCTTCTGTTGACCTAAATACCATTCTGCCGACTTACCAGTTACGGCCGTAACTTTCTACCTTACGGCCGTAAAATCCAAAATTACTAGTAACATACCTTTATCTGGTGTAACTCGATCTCTGTAAATTTCACATTCGGTTCTGTTTCTCTTTACGGCCGTATCATATATCTCTTATGGCCGTAACCCAAGAAATACGGCCGTACTCGAACCACATACGACCGTAATTAACTCTCTGTACATATGGCGCATTTTCCACTTTCGACACTTACGGCCGTAACTACACCCTCTTACGGCCGTAACTCCTGAGATACGGCCGTATCTACAGTTCATACGGCCGTAATTAACTCTCTGCATCTTGAAGCACCTTGCACTGTGCAGACTTACGGCCGTAACATACGACCCTTACGGCCGTAACGACCACATTACGGCCGTAAATCCAGACCTTACGGCCGTAATGTCCCATTTTTCTGCATTCGTGCACCCGACGTGCCCTTAACAACTCGAAACCATACATACCCTCATATATACTTGGGGACACATCCAAACACATAAAACAACATATGACAACACTGCACATGCAAGCCACACCCAAAATGGCGTCATCAACATCACATATATGTACGGAAAACGAACGGGGCGTCACAATCGTCCCCCCTTAAATAAATTTCGTCCTCGAAATTTACCTGTAAAGAGCTCGGGGTAGCTTTGCTTCATAGTTTCTTCTCGTTCCCACGTTTCCTCTTCCATAGTTGCGCTCTGCCAGACTACACGAATGAGAGGAATGTGCTTTCACAGAATCGTTTGACACTTCGCCGACAATTGAGCAGGTCTTTCCTCGTAAGACAAGTCGGGTTGCAAATCCAATGGAGGGTCTGGCAGGATATGATTCGGATCTGGCACATATTTTCGTAACATGGAGACATGAAATACATTGTGGATCCGATCCATGTGCGTCGGTAACTTCAACCGATAAGCCACCTCCCCGACTCAATCAAGGATTTCGTACGGTCCAATATAACGTGGTGTAAGTTTGCTGCGTTTGCCAAACCGGAACAGTCTTTTTATTGGTGAGATGCGAACGAACACCTTCTCACCAATAGCAAATTCCAGTGGTCGACGTCGATTATCCGCATAACTCTTCTGCCGATCCTGAGCAACCTTCATACGTTGCTTAATCTTTTCCAGTGCGACAAGCATCTCTTGTATCATCTCCGTTCGCAACACTTTCATTTCCCCAACATCATCCCAATATAGAGGAGACCTACACTTTCGTCCGTACAACGCTTCATATGGTGGCATACCAATCGAGGAATGGTAACTATTGTTGTATGCAAACTCGACCAAAGGAAGATGACGATCCCAACTTTGGGGAAACTCCAAAACACAAGCACGTAACATATCTTCAAGTGTTTGGATCGTCCGCTCCGTCTGCCCATCGGTTTGCGGGTGAAAAGCAGTACTAAATTGAAGTTTTGTCCCCAAAATTGACTGTAATTCCTTCCAGAAATGAGATAAGTACCGAGGGTCACGATCAGATGTAATTGTGACTGGTACGCCGTGTAGCCGAACAATTTCCTGAACATATAACTGAGCTAATTGTTCCATACGGTACGTCATCTTCACAGGCAGGAAATGCGCTGATTTAGTAAGCCGATCAACAATAACCCAAATACCGTCCACTCCTTTACTTGTCCGTGGTAAACCACTTACAAAATCCATTGTTACTTCATCCCACTTCCATTCCGGTATTGGGAGTGGTTGTAACGGTCCTGCCGGCCTTTGATGTTCAGCTTTCACTTGTTGGCACACTATACACCTCGCCACATACTCAGCTATATCCCGCTTCATGCCAGGCCACCAGTAAAGTGCCTTCACTGCTTTATACATCTTAGTCAAACCCGGATGAACCGTATAGGGTGTCATATGAGCTTTTTGACAGATTTCTTGCCGTAACTCCTTTGCCCCTGGAACATAATAGCGGTCTTTATACTTGAGAAACCCCTGTTGTATTTGAAAATCTGGATTTGGCTTCTCATCAAATCTCCTCTTCACCTTACAAGCCCAAGCATCGGTTTCTTGCTCTTCTTGGATACGCTCAATCAAAGTCGATTGAATGGACATAACTGCCAATCGGGCCTCATCCGGCGCTAAAATCTCCAAATCAAAAGTTTCCATTTCCTTCTGCAACTCCTTTGACCTTTGCTTTGGCGCCTTTCGACTCAATGCATCTGCAACCACATTTGCCTTTCCTGGATGATAGTGAATAGAACAATCATAGTCTTTCACCAGCTCTAACCAACGACGTTGACGCATGTTAAGGTCTTTCTGTGAAAAGAAATACTTCAAACTCTTGTGATCTGTATAAATCTCGCATCGTACGCCATAAAGATAATGACGCCTGATCTTTAAAGCAAACACTATCGCTGCCAACTCCAAATCATGCGTGGGATATTTTTGTTCATAGCTCTTCAGCTGGCGTGAAGCATAGGCAATCACTCTCTCATTCTGCATCAGGACACACCCAAGCCCTTGATGTGATGCGTCACTGTAGATGGTGAAGACCCCTGAGCTATCGGGAATGGCCAAGATAGGGCGCTGTGGTGAGGCGAGTCTTCAATTCTTGGAAGCTCTTCTCACACTCCTCCGTCCACCTGAAAGGGACATTCTTCCGTGTCAAATGCGTCAATGGAGAAGCAAGTTTGGCGAAGTCCTCAACAAACCGACGATAGTACCCGGCCAATCCTACAAAACTCCGTACATCGGTGGGTGTTGTCGGTTGTGGCCACTCCAATACTGTTTCTATCTTACTAGGATCAACAGCAATACCATCTTTCATGATAACATGTCCCAAGAACATCACATGTTCGACCCAAAACTCACACTTCGAGAATTTGGCATATAATTTGTCGTCTCGAAGGGTTTGCAAGGCAAGACGGAGGTGATTCTCATGTTCTTCCCGGGTCTTGGACTAAATCAAGATATCATCGATGAATACAATCACGAACTGATCAAGATACGGCTTGAACACACGATTCATCAAATCCATAAAGGCCGCCGGCGCATTAGTAAGTCCAAAGGGCATAACCAGGAATTCAAAATGACCATATCGAGTACTAAAAGCCGACTTTGGAATATCCTCCTCTCTAATCCGCAACTGATGATATCCCGAACTTAAATCAATCTTGGAATAGATTGCTGAACCCTGAAGTTGATCCAAAAGTTCATCGATACGCGGTAGTGGATACTTGTTCTTCACCGTCACCTTTTTCAACTCTCGATAATCAATACACAACCGCATCGAGCCATCCTTCTTCTTAACAAATAAAACTGGCGCACCCCAAGGTGAAGTGCTTGGTTTTATAAACCCTTTCTGGAGCAAATCATCCAATCGACTCAAGCTCTTTCGATTACAAGGCGCCATACGATAAGGAGTCTTGGAGATAGGTAAGGTACCCGGTACAAGCTCAATCACAAACTCAATCTCCCAAGATGGAGGCAATCCGGGGAGATCTTCGGGAAACACATCTAAAAATTCCCGAACAATCGGAACTGAAGACGGCGTCATCGGTTCTTCGGTCTTCATGTGATACAATGTGACTACATACGCTTGACATCCTTGACTAATTAACTTCCTTGCTTTCATTGTCGAAATAATGACCCTTCGTGAACTCTCCAACCTTGGAAATACAATCGGTTCACTCGTGGGGAATTTCAACGCTCGCTTAGGGCAGTCTAACATCACCCCAAAACAGGTTAACCAATCCATGCCGAGGATTACATCAAAATCTCGAAGATCCAAGGCAATCAAATCAATAGCGGTTTCATGACCCTGAACATGGATAGGAACAGCCGGAAAAATAGTGCAGGGCACATTGATTTTGTCCCGAGGGCACAATAACATCAATAGAAGACCACAAAGACTCCGAATGCATACAATTCCGTTGAGCATACGAAGTAGAGCTAAAAGAGTGCGTAGCACCGGAATCAAACAAGGCATAAGCAGGTAAAGTCGAGACATAAACGATACCTGCAATAACATCAGCCCTCTCTGGCCCCTCCGAATGTCCTAAAGCAAAGACACGTCCGGCTGGTCGGGATGGAGGAGGTTGTGAAGCCACTTGGTCTCGAACCTCTGGACATTCTCGGCTCATGTGTCCCTCTTTACCACATCGATAGCACCGGTTCGTGCCGAAGTAATACTGCCCCCAATGTGTCTTCCCACAAGTTTGGCACGTCGGAGGAGGCGTCGTAAAATTCGAACCTTTCTTTGCCGGGGGACGAGATGAAGGGGCATTATTGGCCGGTCTCTTATTGTTTCTCCCTCGTCCACGATAATTCGTGCCTCGTCCGCGATTACTAGCCGAGGAGCTCTGTGAGGAATACGACTGCCCTTGAGTCGGTTGCATGGCCTGACTTGAGTGACTCACAACTAACCGGGCTTGCACTATCCTAGCCTCTGCCCGTTCCGCCACATAGTTGCGCTCGACAATGTCCCCATAACTTGCCGTGGCAACACTCGCCAGTTGAACATCTCGAGCCAATTCGGGCTTCAACCCTGAGATGAACCGTGCAATCTTCCTCGCCGGAACATCTACCATATGTGTGGCAAACCGAGCATACTCATCAAATTTCTTACTGTACTCATTCACTGACATGTTACCCTGCTGTAACCGAATAAACTCATCAAGCTTCTCATTCTTAGCAGCGTCAGAGAAATACTTGTTTCGAAACAGTGTACAAAAGTCCGTCCAAGCGGCAACGGGGACTGTTTCTCCTTGCCTAACGGTGTCCCACCAAAAACCAGCCGATCCCCGTAACATAAACGTAGCACAATTCACTTGCTCGGACTCGGGAATATGAGCATACTCAAACATACGCTCCATTGTTTGAATCCAATTTTCCCCATCAACCGGATCCTTGGCATCCTCAAAGATTGGAGGGTTCAAACGCCGAAAGCAATCCGTGGCTAACTCCTTATCCCTATCCTCTTTTGCACCACCAACCCCTGATCCACTAACTGCATGACTTGCATTTGCATTACTTCCACTTCCACTATTCTGATTCGTCATCATCTGCTGCATCATCTGAGACTGTTGTTCCACCAACCGAGTCAACCGTTCAATAACGGCAGCCTGATCATTATCCGCCATCTAAAGACACAATAACATCCATAACTCATAGACTCATCCTCATCACAAAAGTGATCGTACACTTCACATGAAAACACACACAACCAATAGATATATCAAAGCACATAAACAAACCGACTCACAACTCGAGGTAGCGGAGAAATCCTCACGTGGTTAGGGAAGAGGGGAAAGCATGCTGCTCTGATACCATCCTGTAACGCCCAATCTAAACCCCACGAAATTAGGGTTGCGGAACTAGACTCGACGCTACAATTACATTTCACAAAACAACACGGGTGGTGATTCACATTTTTCATCCGGTTCATCATTTACAAAACACAATCAAAACATTGCCCGTGTTCATTTCAAAAGCATAAGTACATGATCTTCAGCATCTTTCTTCTTCCCCACCCACAATCTCTCACGCGTCAATCCCGTGAGGTTTCCCTTCCGTCACCCGAGTTGCGTGTCTGCCCTGACGTACCTATAGTGAGAACATAAAAGAAAACCTGATGAGTCCCAAAGACTCAGTGGGCATACCGTTAAATGCAATGCATGTCACACTCATGTATTGGGCCCAGTTGCTTCTCAAGTGGATACACCGGCGCCAACATAACATAACATATATGGCCTAGTTGTCTCAATCCTCATGCGGGCTTCGCCCGTGAGACGGCCAATAGTCTCAATCCTCTTGCGGGCCTCTTCCCGTGAGACTAGACATAACTTTACATAGGTGTATCCCTTGGTAAGCAACTATACATTCACACTTCATGACTATGGTCGCCAACATAACAAGTACAAGAAGCTAACCTTTCCAATACCTCTACTTCCGGTAATGCTACACAGGTGATATCCACATATAAACATACATCAAACATCAACATCATATATCACCTCAAGCATTATATAAACCCTAGGCTCTAGATCATGAGTAAGAAGGGTAACACTTAAATCATGCGATACATAGCTACTCAAGTCATAACTATACATCTCAAGAGGTATATGTGTACATCTAGAACTTCCTAACTACATAGAGAACTTTCTACCTCTACTTACCATGAGTATAATTAATATGGCAATACCCACCTTACTAGAAGGGAAAAGAACCAAGGAGGTGATCACTACTTCACTTCAATCTTCATCAACCAACCTACTCAACAAGACCACAAGTTAGCCCCTGCTTATACCCAAGTTGAAGACCTTGGAAATGATAAAATGGCTTTTTGGGGGTTTAGGGTCGAGCCCATGAAGAAAATACCCCAAAAATGGCTTCTGTTGACCTAAATACCATTCTGCCGACTTACCAGTTACGGCCGTAACTTTCTACCTTACGGCCGTAAAATCTAAAATTACGGCCGTAACATACCTTTATACGGCTGTAACTCAGTCTCTGTAAATTTCACATTCCGGTTCTGTTTCTCTTTACGGCCGTATCATATATCTCTTATGGCCGTAACCCAAGAAATACGGCCGTACTCGAACCACATACGACCGTAATTAACTCTCTGTACATATGGCGCATTTTCCACTTTCGACACTTACGGCCGTAACTACACCCGCTTACGGCCGTAACTCCTGAGATACGGCCGTATCTACAGTTCATACGGCCGTAATTAACTCTCTGCATCTTGAAGCACCTTGCACTGTGCAGACTTACGGCCGTAACATACGACCCTTACGGCCGTAACGATCACATTACGGCCGTAAATCCAGACCTTACGGCCGTAATGTCCCATTTTTCTGCATTCGTGCACCCGACGTGCCCTTAACGACTCGAAACCATACATACCCTCATATACACTTGGGGACACATCCAATCACATAAAACAACATATGACAACACTGCACATGCAAGCCACACCCAAAATGACGTCATCAACATCACATATATGTACGGAAAACGAACGGGGCGTCACAATCCGCCGGTCCAGCTCCCTCTAGTTTTGGGGCTCATGTGAACGGAAAATACTCTAACTTTTGACGTATACACTAAACTACTCTCCGGCATAATAAATACAATGTCTTGAATGAACGAACTTAGGACAGTGTATTGAGTATGTGGTTGAGTCGAGTTCTAAAGATCTCCCAACAAGTGGAATGGAACAAATCCTTGTCTAAGCCCCAAGCTAATGGACAAACATAAAAACATGGTCGGGCATGTATGGACAATGTTGAAATTTTGGATTTTGGGACTTTTTGTTTCATAGGTGACAGAAAAGGAGTGGACAAGTCAGGTAAGAGAGTCATTAATAGGACGCCAAATGAAGTAAGGCAAGACTACTGGTCAAAATGCCTTCACATGAAAAAGGTACAGCTGCAATTAAAGCGTACCTGGCATACTAGAGATTGTACGTTCATGGATTGCCGCCACGTGTACGGCTAGGGTGAAGTTTCGCCTATTATTATTATTATTATTATTATTATTATTGTTATTATTATTATTATTGTTATTATTATTGTTACTATTATGTTTTAAATTATTATTGTTACTATTATGTTTTAAATGAGAGTGCCTTGTTGTTGTTATTATTATATTATTGTTATTATTGTTATTATTTTTTTTCCTATTTGCACTCATGGAGTGAATGAGGGTGGGTTTTTACTTATTTATTTTTCCGTTCTCTATAGAGGTTAGGTTAGTGTTTGTTAGTCAAGTTATATATATTTACTTTTATTAATTACACTTTATAAATAAAAAAAATCGTTAAATTTTCTCTATTCGTAAAAGCTAATATATTCTCCTATCTCAATTACATAGATCTCTTTTTTTTAAAAAAAATTATTATTATCACAATTGTATATGCATCATTATATTTATTTACTAATGTACCCCCATTCAATTTGCACATTATAAGTAATTTGATAGTTCCAATAATTTCTTCAACTCATTAACATGGATAAAGTAGAAAAATAGTACTCCCTCCATCCCATAAAAATAGTTTCACTTTGACTTTTACATGAATTAAGAAATATCAATTAATATTCTTAGAAAAGCAACATTCATGAATATTTTACATAATATTCACTTTCAAATATTTATTAAGTAACATTCATGAATATTTTACCTAATATACCATTTCAAATATTTATTATTCCTCTTTAATTATTCTTATATATTAATAACGATTCACATTAAATAAGAACATATATGACAATAAACAAATTGACTAAAAAATGGGGCCATAATTTTGGGATAAACAAAAAAAGGAAAATGGAACTATTTTTGCGGGACGGATGGAGTAGTACATCCACCCCACAAAAATAGTCGATTTTTCCTTTTTATCCTTCCCAAATTATAAGTCCCTTTCCTTTAAAAAAACATAATTAAAATATTACATAACTTTCTTAAATGTCTCTATCATAACTTTCTTAAATGTCTCTATTTAATATATATTTTTATCAATAAAACATAACAATTAAAGTGAATTAGTTAATAAATAAATAAAGAGGTATACTAGGAAAAATCCTTTTTAAAATTTTACTATTTTAACAATTTTTCTTGAACTTTGTGAAAATGCAAATGAACTATCTTTATGGAACGGAGATAATAATTGATAGCATTAATTTGTATTGCATTCCAATGAAAAGTCTTAATTCGGGTGAAAAATGAAAAGACTTACTATATAATAATTGGTAAAAAGGGCGTAGAACAATTGACAGAATGAGAAGCTACATTCATTGATTATTTACCAATTGAAAGATGACGTGTATCATCTAAATGATAGTGTTTTGTTTAAATGTGAGTCAATTAGCTAGATGCTTCAACTACTAACCACTCACTTGGGTTGAATTTTCACTATTTCTCATAAATTATTGTTACGTCTAAAAATATGTCTCCTAAAGAGTCATTTCTCATAAAAATTCTACGAAAAACATTACGCTTTTATTATTCATTTTAATTGTTTCCATTTTAAAAGTAAACTTTTACTGTTAAACATTAGAAGTCAAATTTAAATTTTAATCACCAATTCATCCGCGTATATCTACACATTTAATGTTTTTGGCCGGCATTCAAACTAAAACGTATACGTTTTCTGACAAAATAAAAGTTTACCTTGACTCTAGCTACGTTTAAGCTAGTTTGCGAAGTTCTTTTCTGAAACAAAAAACGATTATTTTTAAAGAATATGTGGTTAACAAATAAATATAGAAATATATGTGAAAAATAATTTATGTTCATGAATTATTATTGTTACTTTTTAAAAACACGTCATCTAAAGAGCCATTTCTCATAATATTCTATAAAACACATTGAGCTTCTATTTGCTTAACTTTTTCGATTTAAAAATTAACTTTTACTATTAAACATTAGAAGACAAACTTAAATTTGAATCACCAATACATATGCTGTATCCATTTATATCTACACATTTAACTTTTCTAGTCGACATTCAAACTAAAACATATACATTTTCTGATAAAACAAAAGTTTACCTTGACTCCAGCTACGTCTGAGCTAGTTTGGCAAGTGATCATCCGCTACCCACGTGGGTACATACTCACGATGAAAAAAAATTTGTGGGCCCCACGGCCCATATTAAGAGAGGTATATATCATTTATCCAACCCAACGTGGATAATATAATTTTTTTGAAAAAATAATTTTAAGGGTGGCATAGCACCACCACAGAGAGCCACATCAGCATGGGTATGTACCCACATGGGTAGGTGATCAAAAGTGCTGGTTTGACAAAGTTCTTTTCTGAAACAAAAAATGATTATTTTTAATGAATATGTGATTGAAAAATAAATATAAAAACATATTTGAAAAATAAATATAAGAACATATTTAAAAAATAATTTATTCTCATAATTTATTGTTGCTTTTTAAAAATGCATCATCTTAAAAGCCATTTCAAATAAAAATTCTGCCAAACACATTGAGTTTTTATTCATTTTAACTTTTTTGGCATAAAATTGACCTCTTACTATTAAATATTGGATGTCAAATTTAAAATTTAATAGCCAATTTATACGTGGTACTCATTTATATATACATATTTAATGTTTCTGGCTGGCATTCAAACTAAGAGGTATACATTTTCTGACAAAATACGAGTTTACCTTGACTCCAGTTACATCTGAGTTGGTTTGACGAAGTTTTTTTCTAATACAAAAAATGATTATTTTTAAAGAACATGTAATTAAAAAATAAATGAAAAAAAAACATTTATTCTCATAAATTATTGTCACTTTTTGAAAACGCATCATCTAAAGGCAATTTCTCATAAAAATTATGTAAAACACATTGAGCTTTTATTCATTTTAGCTTTTTTCAATTTCAAAATAAACTTTTATTATTGGATATTAAAATTCAAATTTATATTTTAACTATCGATTCAACTGCGGTACCACTTTGTATCCACACATTCAATGTTTTTGATCGGCATTTACCTAAAACATATACATTTTTTCACAAAATAAAAATTTACCTTGACTCCAGCTACGGCGAAGTTGGTTCAATGAAGTTCTTTTTTAAAAGAGAAAATGATTATTAAGTGGGTGTTCTCTTATATATTTTTATATAGGGAAATGCTAGATTACCATAATGAATATCATAATGGTTGACATAATGGTTGTTGGCATATTTAATAACCGTCTATCTAAAAGTGATGAAGTGCTTGAAATTATAGGATCATGTCATATATCCATTATGTCAACTATTATGGTATTTATTATAGTGTTGCAGCATGGTCCTTTTATATATTTTTTTCAACTTCACTCATTCTCTCTCATATTTCACATTCATATATCTCGTAGAACCTATATGAATTACACAAATTTTTACTATTCAATTCCACTCATTTTCTCTCCTATATCATATAAAAATATATAAAAATTTATTTTTACACGTATCCTAACAATCACCTAGTGGTTAAAAAGGGCATTTTTGTAACTGCACACTTGCTTTTCCATCAAACTTTCTTGTTCCTACAAAGAAAGTCGTGTACCAGGCGAGCTCATTTGTTCTTTATAACATTCTCGTCTTTCTTCCCCTCTCTCCCACCCAGCCTCCCCTCGCCCCCTCTATACCTGTCTCTATCTATACACACGTATATGCATACACTCAGACCAAGAGACCCTATATGGATTGTGGAGTTTGCTCAACGTAGACTCTAGAGAGAGGAAAAATACAAAATTTTCTTTGTAGCCCAGAGAGGCAAAGAATTGAATAGATATACTCTGTATATTAATAATTTAATACTGTAGCAACCATACAAGAAATGGAAGATATTAGAAGGGAAAGATTTTGAGTCCAAAACCACCACCTTTTTTTCCTTTTTTCCTTTGTCGCCGGAAAACCACCAGCTTTTTCTTTATTTTTCTATCGAAGCGGTTTCCCGGTGAAAGATGGAGGAGAGCGGTTTTCACAGGTTCCCTGGAAATCTCGACCCTCGAGCTCAAGAATTCTTCCCCACCACCCCCATCACTAATTTACCTTTATACCCTCATCAAATTTACTATCCCCACCCTTCTCCGCCGCCGCCGCCCCCTCCTCCTCCACCGCCGGCGGCAAGCGTGGTGTACTCTCCGCCTCCGTACAATCCACAACACCTCCCGGTTTCTCTACCACCTCCCTCGTCGACGCCGACCAGGACTCTGATCCTAACCATGGTCCCGGCCGACGTCAGCGAGTCGTCTGTGCGACGGGATTTAGAGGTGTTCGGCGACGTCAGGGCCGTACAGATGGAGCGGCTGAGGGAGGGGGTGGTGACGGTGCATTTCTACGACGTGAGAGACGCACAGGCGGCGTTAATGGCGATTCAAGAGCAACACATGCAGCAGCAGTTCAGGCTGGGACGCCACTACGACGCCGTTCTGCAGGCGCAGAGTAATTCAATCCCTTTGTACCATCTCCCTCCGCCGCCGCTTCCCCCGCCGGCGCGTGGGCTAATCTCCGGCTGTGTTGTGTGGGCCCAGTTTACTTCTCCGGTCACCTCTGCTCTCCCCGATGGGAATAATCAGGGCACCATTGTCATCTTCAATCTCGACCCTAGTGTTTCTCCTGCTTATCTCAGAGAAATTTTTGAAGCTTTTGGTATGAACAAATTTTCTCCCAGATTAAAAAAAAAAAAAAATTTGTATGTATAGTGTATGTATATATCCAGTTGACTAATCAGTATGCAATAATGAAGATATAGCAAGATTATGTGGGGACGACTCCAAATGACTGTTCGTCCTTGTTTAGAAAACCCTTTCTCTGATTCAATCAGAGACTCTGAGATGTTATTTTATTGTAGAAGATAAAAGAATTGTTTTTTCTGCTTAATTGTTCGATGTTTTTGGAAGATTTTAATCATATGGTCATTAATGGAGGAAATTTGATTTTGCAGGGCCAGTGAAAGAATTAAGAGAGACACCATACAAGAAGAACCAGAGATTCGTGGAGTTCTATGATGTCAGAAACGCCGCCAAGGCGGTTGCCGCCATGGACGGCAAAGAAATCAACGGCAAGCAAATCGTGATTCAATTGAGTCGACCCGGTGGACGATTTCCTCGTCTCTCTCAAATCAATCGAAATTATTGGTCGAGGAATTCTCCGGCATCATCGTCACCGCCACCGCCATCATCTCCTCCCCCACCGCGGCATTATCGACCTCAGCCGGGTGCCCGGTCGAACAGCTCAGTTCAAGATTACAACGAGCCTTGTAATAGTAGTCGGTCGAATTCGAATGCGCATTCGCAAAGCAAGAAGGTTTCGAAGAAGAAGAATAATGAAGCTTCAGGAAATAATAATGGCGGAAATGGGAAGAGTGGGCGGTGGAAGAGCGGCGGCGGCGGTGGAGGAGGGAAACATGGGAGAGAATTTGACCCTCGATTTCTAATCAAAGAAGATGCGATAATGGAATCAAATTACAGAGATTCGAGAACGACTGTCATGATCAAGAACATCCCTAACAAGTACAGGTTTGTTGATCGAATTGTCTTCTCCGATTGATTTTACAGTTTCGTATGCTTGCTTGTTCTTGTGGACAAAATATTCTTCATTTTGCCGCCAACCAGAGATTATAATTAATCAATTAATTAATTGAAAAAAAGTGAATAATTACTTATTTTTGGATAATTTCGACTTATTTTGTTGTTCAGTCAGAAGCTGCTTCTGAACATGCTGGACAACCACTGCATTCACTGCAATGAGCAGATTGCCGACGGCGATGATCAGCAGCCACTCTCCGCCTACGATTTCGTCTATCTCCCCATTGATTTCATGTAATTATTTAATTATAATTATTAGCTTTTGAAATTACCAAACATGGACTTAATTAAGTTAATTATAATCAACTTTTTTATTTTTTTTCCTTTTTTTGCAGAAACAAGTGCAATGTGGGTTATGGGTTTGTAAACATGACTTCTCCAGAGGCAACATTGAGACTCTACAAAGCATTTCACAATCAAAGCTGGGAAGTTTTTAACTCAAGAAAGATATGTGAAGTCACTTATGCTAGATTACAGGTATTTACTGTCGACTATCTCGTTTTAAAAAAAAAAAAAAAAATCGCTTTTGTCTATATTCATTATTATTATTATTTTTTTGGGGGGCAAAATTTTCGACGAGCTTTATGTTTAAAACTGCATAAAATGTCTGAGTTGTTCATTGCTAGGAGTGAAATTTCTTGTTGCAGTGGTAACACAATATTCGCGGTATTATGGAAATGATGAACTAATAATACAAAACTAAAACTTAAATTGAAACTCAATGGAGAACTCTAATTGTAATGAAACTCTAAATTGTAATGGAGCCAAAATACATTTTATGTATGTGTAACGAATGAAGGATATTTAATACTTGTAATAGAACTCTAGATTTTAAATTATCTGGTTTAATTTGATCTAGCAGGGGTACTGTGTAAGAAACTCGCAGCTTTCAGTGGTGAATGAAACCACACTTGATTTCATAAAATCACAATTGATTTATGGATGCCCCACATTAGCTGCGTGTTGGATCAAAATCCATGAAATATCATAGTAATGCTCATTTTATTTGTATTGAATTAAGGGAAATTCAATTGTAGTGAAACTCTACTTGTTTTATAGACTATAACGTTTTCGTTAATTTCTACTAACTTTTTATTTTTGATCGTTTTTAACTACCCATATAATTACTTTACATTTTTGGATACTTTTTCCTCAATTTTCAACCATATGTCTAATGCGTCGTTCGAGTAAATCTATATTTTCCCCAATAGAACAAGCCCTAAATTGTAATTGTTGTAATGTTAAAATACTCTTAGCAAGAAGTGATGTACATTTTATGTGAAATGAATTGAAGGGAATAGAAGCACTGAGAGAGCATTTCAAGAACTCGAAGTTCCCGGGAGATGCGGAGGAGTACATGCCGGTGGTGTTTTCTCCACCACGAGACGGGATGCAACTGACGGAGCCAATGCCGATAGTTGCTGGAGGTGGCAGTGGACGTTCGATAAGCAGTGGAAGTCCACCGCCATTACTTCTGTCATCGTCATCACTGGCTGCCAGCTCCGATGACCGAGAAGAGTCAGAAAGCAGCTGTGAGCAAAATGTGGTAGGAGACTGTAGTAGTGGTGTGGTGATGAGTCATGATTATGAGGTGGCGCGTGACAGAGGCAACCCCTCCATCGGCGGTGATATATAGTGGAGGTTGCAGCTGCTGACGGTGGAGAAATTACGTGTTCATCATTATCAAAGCTCTCACTTGAAGCTTTAAATTTAATTTGTATAATAATAATATTTTGTTAGTGTTGTTAATTTGTTACTAGGATAATTAATTTAGTTTCATCCTTTTTATGTTTTTTATTTTTTTTGGGATATAATTTTGGTAGTGAATTTGTGTGTTTTTTGGAGGGTGAAATTGCCTGATTTTTTTTTTTTTTGTAATTTCTTTTATTTATTTGTTTATATTTGGTGATATGGTAATATTTGGAATTAAAATATATATCCGGTGGTGAAACGACGTGGGTTTATCTCTATGCTTTGAAGGGTCAATTCCAAGATATTGCTCGGTTATCCATGCGACGATAATGCCCCGTTGGAGATGGTCACCTTCATCTTTTGATCGTATAATTTGTAAATGATTCTTCCTTCTTTTTTTCTTCTTTGAAATTTGTACTAATATTATAGTATGTATATATTATATCACTCTTGTAACGAGTTGTTAGTGCAGTCATGGATTACTACGAAAATGATCTATTCTCACTGGTGGTTCCTTACTTACGGAACCATTGGTGGATTACAATTGCAAACAAATGTTCTACAATCAATAGTTATATCTGTAATTACAATTGCAAACAAATGTTCTACAATCAATAGTTATATCTGTAAAAATATCACAATCCGACTGTGACTCTAAATTTCTACAAATTTTCTCAAATAATATAAATTAAAGTAGCAATACTTGATTGATAAGTGACATGATATTGTCCACGAGCTTCACCTATTAGTAGAGCCGAACATTCCTTTATCGACATTTGACGGGGTATTCAAGACACTATTCCACTCATGTGATCTCTAATTTATACTAAAAAAGAAAAAATAAAGGAAATTTGTATTAATTTTATTCTTAAAAAAGTGAGAAGATATTGCCATGTACAATATCAATATAAAGACAATATATGAAACTTTATAAATGACTAACTTTATTATTTATTTAAATTTCTAATTGAACTCAACACAAGTTCACTATATAAATTTATGACTGGTTTGATATAACTTTAAATAAAAAATTATTCTTATTATCTTTAACCACTTATTATATTAATTTGAATTGTTTTCCACATTTGGTATATTTTTTACTTCTCAAAAACGAGTCTAAAAATTATTTTTTTGGATAATCTTCATCCGACATATCATCAAGTTTCGCATAATCAACATTAATAAATTCTAAATAAAATATTTCATTGTATTCATTCAGGATAGACTAGGAAATTATTTATTTACTCACAATGTAAATCATGATTATACGGAAATGTTATGTTAAGAGTATTGAAATCTTGGAGAAAAAATATGAGAGAAGATGTGGTATTTTACACCACATTGAGAGGCTGTGTGTGAGGCAGCAGAGCAATCTTGGGAAGAATACTTATTTGGGAATATAACATTTTCGCATGATTATAATGTTCCAAGTTCAGATTTGTTGGATTATTTTGTATTCTGTCAATTGTGTCGTCTAATTAAGACAATATTTCTTCGTACAAAATGAGACCGCCAAAGATCAAGAAAATGACACATCAGACCTTGATCATAAAGATATGCTGAGGTGGCAGAATCACCTGATTGAAAGAGGCATTGACTTAAGAAACTGACTTCTCTCCTCTTTCCTATGTGGGATATGATTTTTCAGGCAAAAATACGTTGTCATTGGATGCTCTGTCTATGGAGTAGCAGCATTGAAATTATTAATCACACCCCACCATCTTTTACAGCCTTCACTTGTCTCTCTACAGTTGAAAACCCAACAGTTCTATCCACTACCATCCAACTATTAATCACCACCGTTCAATTCAATCCCCATACTCTGTCAGCCTGCCATTGTAAACAATTTGTCTTTTTAGCTTTTTTCTTGTTTTGTGGGGTTCTTACACGTGGATCACCCTGGGTCATTCCACGTTATCTTCAAGTGGGTCCCATGTGTTGTTAGGCATGGTCTTGCAACAGTAGGATCTTCACTCGTCAACCTCGTATGATCGTATCATATTAATTTTTTAGAGTTTATACTGTGGGGAGAATGGTCCCTAAACCACGAGAAACCTGAAATTTAGCTTTCAGGGGATATATACAGTGATTTAAATAGAGAACCCCAGCATTGCAATCCTAGTCATATCATATTGACTTTATTCTAATTTGTAATATACCCATTTCTTTGTGATGAGATTGATTGTACGAGATGATTTTTGCAAGAAATTGATTAGAATTTCGTCTAAGAAATGTGGTTTTAATCAGATGCCCACGTGGGCATGTACCTACGCCCACGTGGGCGCGCCTGGTGATACCACGTCACCAGGTAATTTTTTTTTTTAATTTTTTTTGGAATCTATATTAAATTAGATGAATAATACATAACTGTTCACTGATGGCGGGAGGTCTCACCCGACCCCCATATATTTTTTTCCCCGACAGTGGGTACCCGATCTTAATGGAAGTGATGTACCCGATCTTAATGGGTACCCGATCTCACCCGACCCCCATATTAAGAATCATGTAGCTGTTGGATAGTCAACTCTACAATAATAAGAAATTTAATTTTTTTAAATGTATATATAATTATCGAATTGATGTTATAAATGATTGAGTAAATTGTATCGCACAAGCTCCAAGTGTAATTTTCTTATTAAGTTTTCTAATCCAAATATATCTCGATTTTTCCCTTTAATTTTATGAATTGATAAGCGTTTTATTGTACCCGTTATAGCATTTTACGTATTGTTAAAAATCAACGCTTCGCATCCCCAACAGAAACCTGTAAAGTTAGGATTTCCGGTCCCCAGCTAAATGATTGACAAAAAAAAAAAAGAAGAAAAAGGTAAAAAAAAAAATTATATTGTTTAAAGTTTATGCCTATACACGTTTTGATGATTTTGATCAGGTTAAAATTGTTTTGCTTGCTATTGCGAGTAGCAAAACTGAAAATAACAGTAGTTCTAAGTTAGTTCCGACATGACATTAGTTAATATATGTAAGTTTCAATTGCAATTTGAAAGATTACACTAATCTTGATTAATTATAAAGCACCTTAAGCATGTATTTGTTTGTTTTACAATACTAAAGTGTATATATTATCACTCCAAAAAAAAAAAGAAGTACGTATATATTAGAAGTTGAAAAAAATTTAAAGACATCGTCAATAAAAAAGTAGGCTATAACTTGGATGGATGAAAAAGGAATTCCTACTAATTTAGTGAGCTAAGATATACGGTATGTTTTCATATTTCCTAAACTATTTCATCGGATTAAAATAGTCAACACCACCGATTTACATCCGATAAGATATATGAATACTGTATTGTTGATTAATTAGGAAATAGCTAAGGGATGCGAATCTAAACTCCTTTACTAGAGAAGAAAAATATTGTTCACGAATCACCACTCAAATCACTTTCATTATTCACAAAATAAACATAAATTTTCAAATTAATCTCACATCTCAATCTCAAGTCACCACCATTATTACCATTATTAGTTAATCTAAGGGCTTCTTCGATATACAATATTTTTAATTTATTCGAATAATATGTATTATTAGATGTGTGGTTAAAAATTGAGAATAATTTATTAAAAAATATAAAATAATTATATAAATAATTAAAAATAATAATATTGAAAAAATTAATAAAAATTTATTGTGTGTAAAATAAGCCCTAATTTTGTTTAAACAAAATAAAATAAAACAAAATCTCAACTTATGTTCGACATAATGATTATCTTCACTTTTCCAAATTTGGCATCAACATTTTGGCGGCAGTGAATTTTTGTTGGTTGCTTGTACAGCAAGAATAAGATTACGTTAAGTGCCGCAATTTCTTCATTTCCGAGAGATATATACAATGATGACACCCCCCAGCAAAAATCCAAATGATTACCCTAATATAGATCTTTAATTTTATAATAATTTTATTTGTCACTTATTCACCGTATGCGAGAGCAGATGTCCACATTTCTATTATTATTCAAATTCATTATTATTCAACAAAAAGATCTCCCTTGAGTCGCAACGCATGGACACATGCATGACACTTCCATTGAGAGATGAGACCTATGTCATGTTTCCCACGTCGCTACGTATCCAAGTAAGGGAAAAAACAATTATGAACTCTCATTGGTCTCCCACCAACAGAAAATATATATCATTTATTTGATTTAACGTGAATATTATAAAAAAAATTTTGAGCTAACGTGGTGCCGCTACAAGGCACCACGTCAACATAGGTACCAAAAGATTTGTTCCCACGTTGAAAACAGATCAAATCCGTGAGAGATGATATGTCGAAGTATCAATTTAAATTAAAATGTGTCAATAAAAATAGTGGTACTTTCCTCATTCTAGTAAATATACTCTTCACTTTTATTTTTACATAGATTAAGGGCTTGTTCTATGCACGTTAAAAAAAATAACTCAAGTAATGTATTAGATGTGTGGTTGAAAAATAGAAAAAATATATTACAAAACGTAAAATAATTATATAGGTGGTTGAAAATAATGAAAAAGAAAATTTTAGTAGAAATTTGTGAAAATTTATTGTGTATAGAATAAACCATAAAAATCTTAATTATTGTCATTGGAAAAGTACAATTTGATAATAATTTCTTAATTTACACTTTCATTTACTTAATATTTTACTTTTTTTTTGACAAAACCTAATATTTTACTTTAGTTATTCATATTGTTGATTACAATATACAATAACTAGAAGTATATTAGAAAATTTTAAAAATAATAATTAAGGAAAGTGAATGAATTATATGAAAAGAATGAAAAAAAAAAAGAACAGTAGGCCATATTTGTGGAACCAACGGATGAATTAAGACACAGTAATTACTTCTGATATTTTAATGGGAGGATTATTTTGTGGAGAACAGCGAAGTAACACAAATATAAAATATTATTTTTAATAGTTTTAGGTTTTTCTAGATAACTTTTGGGAAGGTAATAAAAAAATATTTTTGCCATGGCTTTGACCAAAACAATTTGTGGTCAAAGAAACAAAAACAAGCACAAAATCCTATGCACAAAATGGCACTGCGTGGATTACTCTGTGGAGATATCAAGGCCACACGGTTGGCCATTTCAGATCAATTAACCAAATTCGTGGCGTTTTCGTATTTGTTTTTCTTATTTTCTTATTAAAAAATCGATTAAATCATATTAAAAGGGACAACACTAAGATACGGTGGAGCTTTGGAAACAACACTCTCACGGCCCACACTTCGTCCGTTTATTACTATTATTATTTTTTTTCCTTTTCTTTCGATTTTTTATTACAAAAGGACGGTTAAATTAATTTTTACAGTTAAATAATAATAAAAATTTTAAGATGTGCGGATAATATAAATAAGAAGTGATGAAATAAGTGATTAGTTGAAGTTAAACTTTGATCAAATAATAAGTATTAGAATTATTACGTAGAAATAATTGGTGTTTGAAATTGTATTAAATTTTCGATTAATTTATTTATCGAACTTCTATCATTCACGAAAAAAAATAGGACAAAAAGATAAGGCGAAAGATCTATGATTTATTTTCTACCATATAAACAATTAATTGTTTCGATTATATAGATTTTACTCATTAACAACGAAAGTATTTCAAAAAAATTCCTCAAATTTTACTACGTACACAAAATTGTTACACTTATTTTGCAATATCTCAAAAAGAAAGAAAAACGTTAGGTTACTACCATATTTGTAACGACATGACCCTGTCATAGTCTATCCAAATCTGGCCTACTATGTCTCGAGGAGGGCCATATGGATTTGGGTTCGATCCGCTAGCGACCCGACCCAGTTTGGTATGATATTATCCGCTTTGGGCATAGCCCTTACAATTTTATTCTTGAGCTCATCCCAAAAGGCCTCATGCCTAGTTGAATGGCCCCCGTCATGATCCACCGGAATCTGGCCTGCTGTGCCTACGGGGAGGGCCATATGGATTTGTATTCGGTCTGCCAACGACCCGATCTAATTTGGAATGATGTTGTCCGCTTTGGGCATAGTCCTCACAGTTTTATTCTTGGACTCATCCCAAAAGGCCTCATTGCTAGTTGAATGGTTCTCTTAACTTATAAATTGAATTCCTCTCTTATGCCCAAGCGATGTCGAATTGTAGGTATTACAATATTATCCTCACAAAGCTCTTTGACCATATAAATATAGAGCAAACTTACCTTGTAAAGGTTCATTATAAGAACACTAGCAATAACGGTAGATAGCTACAAATTACAAATTAAAGGGACAAGATACTATGTAACACAACAAATAGTTAAGATCCTCTTTATTCATTTATTAACTCCCATGTACGTAGAAAATGTAGTAGAAACATGTAGGCATACAATGAGAAAATCTTTTTGTATGCTTTGAGCACAACACACATACGCTTATACCTCTAGAGTTCGTCCTTGTGTGTCGTCGGATTATTGGCTGATAACTTGACGGGATACGAGGCCTCCATTACTATGCCACATAGCCCTTCGGGTGCATCGACGTTGCGATGCATCCTAATGTAACCTTGTTCTCCCCATCCGGTACCCCACGAATTCTTCACTATCCAATATTTCGTTCCATCGAGAGTCGTCCCATACCCCACAGCCGCCACCCCATGGTCCAGCTCCGTCCCACAGTATCCATTAAACACCCTCTACAGTCGAAGATTGTGTTTTTAGACATCGTTAGAACATAAACGTACGTGTACAAGGCCCCAGAGACATCAAGTTTCGCTTAACGTTCTTGACATCTCAAGGTTGGTTATATGCAAAACAATACCTCAGAGTAAAATTGCATATTAATGCCACCAGCATCAATTGCAACAGAGACTGGCTGATTTGTGACGGCTTTCATCAATGCATTTTCGTCGTTCGCAGGTACCGATTCGTACCCATCAATCACAACTGCTGGGGAATTCATCTCCAAATGCAAAAGGCATGAATGAAATGATGGATCATTCATCTTGTTCAGTAAAGAGGTGGCTAGTTAAATTCTAGGATTCATCTTGCATCGAAAAATTATAATTAGATGTAGCAACCAACCAACATATAAGGCTTTAAACTGCTTGTCTTAATGAGGTTGTCATTTTTACCGTAGAACCTCAAGTCTTAATCAGATCTACTTTATTTTTACTTTGTACGATATATATACCTTGCTTGAATCACAAAACCCGTCTCTTGCTGTGTAGGGATATATTGTTTCGGTTGTTAAGCCACTGTGTTTCTTGATAAACTCGAACGCGTGCTCCATCAGTCCTCCATTGCACCCTTGGTTATCGCTTTCACAATCGACTAGTTCTTGTTCGGATAAAGAGACTAATTTACCGGTTTTAATTTTGTTGATCCCTTCGACTCCAACTACAGCTGAAAACGCCCAACAACTTCCTACAAAAAGTCGAACCAAACATGGAAGAAACATTATTGTAAACATAAAAATCACATTTTTCTCGTAATTCTCTACTGGACTTACCACATCGGCCTTGATCCTTAACATTAGTAAGAGCACCTTGCTTTTGTTGTAATTCGAACAATTCTTGACCCAAGAAAACCGTAAAATCATCAATGATAAAGGAAGAACACGCTAGATTTGTTTTGCCCTAAGGCCGTGAAGTTCCTCCAATTGGAGTACGTCTCCCGTTGAGCATCCGCCGATCGGATTAGGCTCAAAGCACTATCACAAGAATCAATTACAATTTTCGAGTGCAAGATCGAACCCAATATTGCCTAATTTCTGTCCTATTTCTCAACTAAACTCTACAACTAATTGTAGAGAAATCAATACAATAATTGAATCAACAAAGCCTAATGAAGTATATATATATTTTATTTCAAATTAAGTAGTAATGTCTACTACTAAGTTTGAAGTTGAACGATGGACTGAGATTGGTGATTATAGTCTCTGGAGGCAAAAGATGAGAGCTATTCTTTTGCAACAGAGATGTGCATATGCATTGGATGAATCCTGGCCCCCTGAATTCAGTACTTATAGAAGGACTGAATTGAATGAGGTGGCTTGGAGTTCTATCTTTTTACATTTATCTGATTCTGTCATTAGAAATATTGGTACCACTACCACTGCACAAGCACTTTGGACCAAACTTGATCAACTTTACCTAGCCACTACTACGTCCAATAAATGTTACTTGCTGAGACAATTTTATAATTTCAGATTTGACCCCACATTGAATCTTGAAGAGAACTTAGATAAGCTCACCAAACTTACCCAAGATTTGACCACTAGTGGTGAAACTTTATCCAATGATCAGCATGTAGTGGGTCTTTTGAATGGATTGGGAGATAGATATAAAGATGTTAAGATAGCCCTTGAATATGGGAGAGAGAGCTTGACTCTAGAAATTGTTATATCCTCCCTTAGGAACAAAGATTTAGAGTTGAAATCTGAACCTAAGAGTTCTAAAGATGGGGAAGGATTGTTTGTGAAACATAAGGGTTCTAATAAGTCCACAAACAAAGGAAATAGCCAAAAATCCTCTAAGAAAGACAAGAAAAACCTGAAAGAGAATCCTGGGCAGAAGGGTAAGGATAAGAAGGAAAAAACAGTGCTTTTACTGTCACAAAACATGCCATTTAATCAAAAATTGTTTTAAAAGGATTAATGACCTAAAAGAGGTAAAAGCTATTGAAAACAATGCTGCTCTTGTTTGTTCTGGTAGTGGCACTAACACCGGAGTTGTTTTAATGCTACATCTGCTAGTAATTCCAAGAATTGGATCTTGGATTCTGGCTGCACTTTTCACATGTCACCCATACGAACTTTGTTTACTGATTTTGTTGAAGTTAATGCTGGACATGTTCAAATGGGTAATAGTATGTGCTGCATGATTAAAGGCATTGGTACAATCGTATTGAAAGTTGATGATAAACATGCTTTATGTTTGAAAAATGTTAGATATGTACTTGATTTGTCTAGAAATTTGATTTCTTTGGGTGAACTTGATGCATGTGGATATGAAATTACTATTGGCAATGGTATTCTAAAAATTGGTAGAAATGGAGTGCCTATTTTTACATCTTATAAAACACATGGAATTTATCAAATCAAAGCTGTTTCTTGTAACAGTAATGCCCTTATCTCTACCAATAATACCCCAGATTCTGCCACTCTGTGGCATAAGAGGTTGGGACATATTGGAGAAAAGGGCCTAAAGGTTTTAAAGGATGGTGGATGTCTTGGAAAGGAAAAATTTGAAAAGTTGGGTTTTTGTGAAGACTGCATTTTGGGAAAACAACACAAAAAAGCTTTTAAAACATGCATTCACAAATCTACGCAAATTTTAGAATATCTACATGCTGATCTATGGGGTTCAGCTGCTGTTGCTACTTTGTCTGGTTTTAGATATTATCTTTTTGTTGTTGATGACTTCTCTAGGAAAGTCTGGACCATACTTTTGAAAGCCAAATCTGATACTCTTTTACATTTTAAACAATGGAAGATTTTAGTTGAAAATCAAACAAGTAAAAAAGTTAAAGTTTTGAGAACTGATAATGGCTTAGAATTCTGCAACCAAGAATTTGAAAATTTTTTCAAAAATGTGGTATTTTGAGACATGGGACTATCCCTTATACCCCACAACAAAATGGGGTTGCAGAAAGGATGAATAGGACTGTGTTGAATAAGGTTAGGTGCATGTTATTATCTGAAGCCATGCCTAAAGTGTTTTGGGGGCAGGCAGTAATGACAGCAACATACCTAATCAACATGAGTCCCTCTAGGGCAATAGACTTTAAAACCCCTGAATTTAAGTGGACAAGGAAAACCCCTGATTATTCAAAACTTAAAGTTTTTGGCTGTGTTGCCTACTCTTTTCAAAACGAAGGAAAACTTGAATCAAGATCTCAAAAATGTATTTTTCTCGGCTATAGTGAAAATACTAAGGGGTATAGGCTTTGGGTTTATGAAACAAAAGGTTTTAAAGTGATTATTAGTCGAAATGTTGTTTTCAATGAAAGTATATTGCCTTGTTCACTTAAAAATGGTACAGAATTATCTAAAGAAGATAAAATGAATTTGATTTAGTTAGAAATCAATAATAGAAATCCTAATATAGAAAATGAGAATTAGGAAACTCAGACTGAGGTGGAGTCTTCTCAGTCTGAACACTCTGAATCTCAACATTCAATTCATGATAATGTGCAGCATAATGTGAATGATAATGTGATTGATGGTGATGTGCAGTCTAATTCTCCGGTTGATTACAATTTAGTAAGAGACAGGGGTAGAAGGCAAAGGAGACCTTCCACTAGATACAACAATGAAGAGTTTGTATCCTTTTTAATGACTATTTATAATACCAACTCAGAGCCTGAATCTTTTGAGGAAGCTATTAGCAATAGTGAATCCAAACTTTGGCTTGCAGCTATGCAAGAAGAAATGGATTCACTACTGAAAAATAATACGTGGATTTTAGTTGAAAAACCTAAGAATCAGGCTGTGATTGGCTTCAAATGGATCTATAAGGTAAAAGAAGGTGAATTTGGGCCTAACAGTAAGAGATACAAGGCCAAGCTAGTTGCAGAGGGCTTCAAGCAACGAGAGGGAATAGATTTCAATGAAATCTTTTCTCCGGTAGCTAAATATACTTCCATTCGTATTCTTCTTACCTTAGTTACTCAATATAATTGGGAATTAGATCAACTTGATGTCAAAACTGCTTTTCTTTATGGAGATTTAGATGAAACTATTTATATGTCACAACCTAAGGGTTTTGAAGTCAAATCTAAATCGGAAAAAGTTTGTTTACTTAAAAAATCTTTGTATGGTTTAAAACAGGTTCCTAGACAATGGTATAAGAAATTTGACTCTTATATCCAAAGCCTAGGCTTTAGCAAAAGCAGTTTTGACCCTTGTCTCTATTATAGTGAACAAGGTGGAGTTGATGTTGTTTATCTTCTTCTTTATGTAGATGATATGTTGCTTGCTTGTTATAATAAATCTATTCTTGAAGATGTTAAACAGAAATTAAAAGTTAAGTTCGATATGAAGGATTTGGGTAATGCAAAAAGAATACTTGGCATGGAAATCATTAGAGATAGGAAAAATGGCACCTTGTTTTTGTGCCAATCAAGTTATGTGAATAAGGTTCTACATAAATTCAATATGCATGATAGTAAATATGTTACTTTGCCTCTAGCATCACATTTTAAATTGTCATCTGATTTATGTCCCTCTACTGATGATGAACTAGCAAGAATGGAATAGGTGCCTTACTCGAGTGCAGTTGGGTCTGTTATGTATCTAATGGTATGTACCAGACCTGATTTAGCACATGGAATTAGTGTTCTTAGCAAGTATATGGCGAATCCCGGGGAAACACATTGGTTGGCGATGAAGTGGCTACTTAGATACCTAAAGGGTAGCAGCAATACAGGTATAAGGTTTCATAAATCAAAAGACGGTGTAACTTTAAAGGGTTATACATATTCAGATTTCGCAGGTGACTTAGACAAAAGAAGGTCCACCTCTTCTTACTTTTTTACACTTTGTGATGCTTGTGTTAGTTGGAAATCACAGCTACAAAAGGTAGTAGCTTTGTCCTCTACGGAGGCAGAGTATATTTCTGCTTATGATGCTGTTAAAGAGGGCATTTGGCTTAGAGGTTTATTGCATGAAATAGGTTTTATTGATGAGAAGATTAATATCTTCACTGATAATCAGTCTGCAATTCACCTAAGTAGAAACCCTATATACCATGATAGAACTAAACATGTTGACATAAAATTTCATTTTGTAAGGGACATGGTTGATAAAGGTTTTGTAGAACTTGTTAAAATTCCTACTGAGTATAATCCTGCTGATTGTGGAACTAAGGTTCTTCCATTAAACAAGTTTAGGAATTGTTTACAATTTCTAAACATTGTTACTAACTAGTTTCTTGCAGGAATGGAGCACATGAAGCTGAAAAGATTCAGCTCAAGGCACTATCTAAAGTTTCTTCATCAAGGTGGAGATTTGTGGGGGTGATTTCAAAACTTTACAAACTAGAAGACCGACTTAAAAGATCACAAGACTTGTGGGGGCTAAATCTACAATTAGAGATTTGTTTTATCCCAAAGTATCAGTAGCAAATCTGCAACGTTGCATTTTTCAGTTTCATTTTGGGCTTTTAAATCACACGCTTCCTCATTCTTCTTGGCAGAGAAAAACCGAGAGCTCCACATTCAAAAATTATCCAGCTGCAAGTCTTCAAGTTTTTCTTGCCTCTTTCTTTCTTTTCTCCAAAATTGAGTCTCTAATCTAGGTGATTATAGGCTTTGTTGATTCAATTATTGTATTGATTTCTCTACAATTAGTTGTAGAGTTTAGTGGAGAAATAGGATAGAAATTAGGCAATATTGGGTTCGATCTTGTACTCGAAAATTGTAATTGATTCTTGTGATAGTGCTTTGAGCCTAATCCGATCGGCGGATGCTCAACGGGAGACGTACTCCAATTGGAGGAACTTCCGGGCCTTAGGGCGAAACAAATCTAGCGTGTTCTTCCTTTATCATTGATGATTTTACGGTTTTCTTGGGTCAAGAATTGTTCAAATTACAACAGCTTTCTCCAATGAACAGACATAGGAAGATTTTCGGTTTTTTCATACATAAACCCAGTTGTGGGTCGACTTCCACGAAGCATCCTATGATGTTTGATTTTCGAACTGTACGAGGTTCGAAATTCAAGGTTTGTCATATCAGCAAACTGATTGAGCTTCAACTTGTAAGGCTTATCCATCTGGTTCACCTCGTGAATGCGTAACACATTAGCCTTAAACACATTGAAACGCCTCTTTTTCTCGGTTAGATCCCGAGAAACCGTGTGGTGGCTCCTCCACCTATCGTACAAATCCGATAGGCTCTCGTCCGAAGCCAAATCCTTCTCTGTGAACTCCATGCTATTAGCAAATCCAAACACCACTGACACTAAAAGAGTAGCCAAAACCACCTTCCAAATCCCCATTTTTCGACTAAATTGTGGATAAGTACTTATCACAATTTGAGGTTTCCCATTTGATCAAGAAAATCTTGATTCTGTGTGCTTATATAGACATAACAATGCCATGTTTATTATACTGTGTGCCAAACACATCTATAATCCTCGCACAAGAAATCTCAGGATAGAGTTGGCTTTCATCGACGGTTAGACTACTATATTTAGAGGTGAGATTCGTAATCAACATGCTGTTTATGCTTTGGTTGTTAGTCCATTCATAGAAGCCAACGATTTGTCTTATAAGGCTGTAACCTCCATAACACGTTTTTTCTCAACCGTAATTGTTATTTAGTGCTCAATATCGTCTCTGACATTTACCTGATAGGACGCTCTTATCATGTACGGTGATACGACCATCTAATAAGGAGTGACCACTTCGAACTGTTTACATTCATTTTCTCTTACCATCTTAAATTAAGTGCGAATCGAGGATTTCTCCATAGGATTAGAAAAAGCTTGATTTGTGTGAATTTGATCTTACTACAAACAAGGATTAAATTAAACGAGGAAAGGAAATTAATGAATGAGAAAGGAACTATCTGACTATTTTGTTAAAAATAATCTCCATGAGAGCGAAATTTTTGTAATCAAAATTTCTACCTAGAGCATGCAAATCTAGTACAACCATCATTGACAAGTGATTAAAACCTCATCTATACCCTAAAATCACATCAGTAAATTCTTAGATTATAAACCTTATATAGTTAAACTTCTAAAAATTGATAGTGTTGGGATTGGTAAAATTTATTAATTTAGCGAGATATTAAATAATCGATAATTAATAGTTTATTAATTAATAACTTATTAATTTATCAAAAGTTTGGTTGAATTATCGTAATGGAATGGATGCCAAATACTTCTTGAACTACATATACCTATAAGAGAATAATACAACTTCAAACATGTTAATCAACAAGGAGATAACCGAGAGCAACATGCGAAATGAGCAAAGTGATGCAGTTGAAGTTGAAAGTACTACCATGGAGTCTCCTTCACCAAAGGAAACTCTTTCGGCAAAGAAGACATTGAATAACTTTTTGTAGTACCAGGTTAAATCAATTTCAAAAGGAAATAAATCGTAATTGAGTCATTCTTTATAAAGTCATCGTAAACGAATAATTACTTATATATGTATTAAAGCATTATTAATTTATATATTGCATGGAGTCCATATGAATTCTCGAATTTCTATTGCTTTATAAATTTAACAAATTATTAATTTAGGACGCTGTTCCCATACTGGGACCAGCAAAAAATATTATTTTAGCGAGATTCTTAATTATTTGAATATTAAATTATCGAGGTTCTATTGTACCAACTTTTCCATATGATAAAATTGGAAATAATTGAAATTATTTATACTTAAATAAGAGAAAAAAATGTTGCATTTTATGTAGTCAAATATTATTATAATTAATAAACTAATAATTATAAGTTTAATTTAATAACTATTACTATATGAGTATATGCCATGTAAAATATTTACCGGTATTTACCGGACACCAGTATTTATAATATTTCTTTATAATCTATCAATTTGGGCCCACCTCTATAATCCTCAATTTGTATTTTAAAAATATTGGTATAAAATGCGGGGGTAAATATAAGCCATTAGAACTTTTTTTGCCAGTAATGATCTGTTCCCCACAAGTGGGTACCTTATGATACCCACAAGTGGAGAAAAAATTCGTAGGGGATCGGGTGAGCATGTGGGCAGTTATGTATTATTTATCTAATTTAATGTAGATACAAAAAAATTTATTTTTATTTTAGTCTGATGATGTGGCGTCACCAGAGTTCGCCACGCGGCATGGATACATGCCTATGTGGGGAACTGAACAAAAGCGCATTTTTTGCATTGAACATTTCTTTCAAATTTACCCAAGTTTTAATTTTAGGCCATATAATAGTTGTTTCGGTACATAATTTTAACTTTTCAATACATTTGTAGAGAAGCAAATTCATTGACGGATTGTTTTGCTGCGAAATTAAGGATAGAAAACAGATCGAAGATTGATCATTAAAAAATTAATAATGAAAAATAGAGGAAGTGAGGGACCATTAGATTGGAAGACTTAGGACATGTACTCTTCTCATTTTAATTCATTTTTCTTTTCAATTTAAATTTGATTTCACATTCACATATTTTGTAAGATTTATATATGTTACACAAAATTCTATTATTTAACTTCATTCATTCTTCTCATCATTTATTTTATACAAAAATACATTTATAGGCACTTAGGGTGTGTTTGATTTGGGCAATTCACCTGGAAAACTCAACTTTTTGCACACTTTTCCATCTTTAGCACATGTTTGATAGACTAAATTTTCGAGGCAAAGTTTTTCCGGCTTTTCCGCACGTGACCGGCTTTTCCCACTTTTCAAGGAAAATGAATTCCTTGCATGAGGCTGGATTGGCTTTTCCCGGAAAATATTGGGCTATTCCCTTTTTTTTAATGAATAATTTATTTTAATCATAAAGATTAAAAAAATGATCAAATTTCATTTAAAAAATAAGAAAAATAATATTATTTTCCAACTTACAAATTAATGCAATCAAACACTTACAACTATCATTTTTCCTCGAAAATCTTTTTCCAAAATTCATTTACCCGAAAAATATTTTTCTTCCAACCATTTTTCAACTTTGCAATCAAACACACCCCTAGAGTCCCTAATATTAGGACTAGAAAAATACAATAAAAGCTTTTATAGAGATAGGATTACTTAGCTTTGAAATCCATTGTTTAGAGGTGATTGTACTTTCCATCAATTGGGAGGTTTTGGTTTTAAGTGCACTTCCTAAATTTTCTCAAGTCACTAAATTTTATTTTATATTCGGATTTTTGAGTTGAGATAATTTTATTTAAAAAAATTTATGTGATTTTAGCTTAATTAAATTTTTTATTCATAAATATTTTTAAAAATTTATTAAAATAATTTGAGACGTAGGTCACATAATAATTTAAAAATTCTTGTCGATCGAGTTAATGTTATGGATAGCAATTCTCTTACATAGCATTGGTAAATTACTAATTACTATCAAAATCAATATCATACTTGCTTCTGACCTTAAATCTTTCAAGTATTTCTCTTAACACTTATTTAGAAATGTGGTCACCATGGCATTTTTTTTTCTTCTGTGTGGCGATTCCATTAATAATGAACTGTGTAATAAGATTAAATGGAGTTGGCTTCTTGTAATTACCAATACTTATCACAACAAAAATATGAAAAAAAAATCTAATCCATTTGTATAAGCTATGAGAAATGTGGTCACCATTCATGGAAAATTTTTCTTCTTTTTGGTGCCATTGAAAATTAAATGGAGTTGACTTCTTTCTTTCTCTTATCTTTTACCTTTTTTCCCCTTTTTCTTCACATCATTATTGGACTTGATGATAAATATTACTTTGCTCAAAATGTATACTTTAGATAGTTTCTCAATAAAATACATCAGTACAAAAGATCAATTCTAAGATTTTTTTTTAATCAACATCAATCACTCATCACTGCAGTCACCCTTGAAAAAGCATTACTAGCTTGTTCCGTTTATAGTAAATTTCTCAAAGGGTTATTTTCACAGAAGGACCCAAAAGTATTAATTTTGTAATAATTTCAATTATATTCTTTTTTATGTGCCACTATAAGTCCCCAATCTTTAATTTTGTTTCACTACAACCCCCTACTAACGGATTCCATCCAATTCGACTGTTAAATTTGTCCTTTTGTGCACTAAAGTTTAGGGTCCAGACTTGAAATACTCTTTTATACACTAAAACTTTGAGGTTCTGATTTGAAACGCCCTTTTATTTTATAATTTAAACTTTTAATAATGTGCAATTTAGTCCCAAATCTTTTTAAACTTTATAATTTTAACTTTAAATTTTTACAATTTAGTCCCAAATTTTTTAATTTCACAAATTCAATATTATTTTAGGAAAATTGGTGGAAATGGTCCATAAATTTTATAGCTACTACGAAATTAGTATGAAATAATAAAAGGTAATGCCATATTAATTTCACCAAATTGATTAATTTGATATTAATTTTATTTGGCCTACAATTAATTTTATCGAATTTATTTGATACCGATTAAATAAATTTTGTCGACAATTTTCTGCATAATAGAATTTGATCGCATTAATATCATAATTTTTTTAAAAAAATATTTAGAATTAAATAAATACACATTTTGATTTCAACCAACAGTTAATAATAAATTTAATCAATAAAGTTTTATAAGAATATATCACTATAAAAAATATTCGAATGTGGAAAAGACAAAGTTTAAAAAGAATAAAAAATAAACAAAAACCAAACCCCCCACACCAAACCCCTCATCTAACCCAATCCAACAACGTCTACCCCATCGGAGACAATCTAGAGAGCTTCGCCCAGGGTTTTTCGCCTATCGACGAAGTTGCCGACAGACGACAATCTGCTAGTTGTACCATCAGCTGGTAAAACCAGGCAACCAGCTAATTGCTGATCATCAAATAAGGAGGAAAGCCCCATATTTACTAGTAGGGTTATTTTCGCAAAAGGATCACAAAGTATTAATTTTGTAATAATTCCAACCTCATCCTTTTTTGTGCCACTACAAGTTCCTAATCTTTAATTTTGTTTCACTACAACCCCCCACTAACTGATTCCATCCAGTTCAGCCGTTAAATTTGTCCTTTTGTACACTAAAGTTTGGGGTCCTGTCTTGAAACACTCTTTTATGCACTAAAACTTTGAGGTCCTAATTTGAAACGCCATTTTATTTTACAATTTGAACTTTTAATAATATTCAATTTAGTCCCAAATCTTTTTAAACTTTATAATTTGAAATTTAATTTTTTACAATTTAGTCCCAAATTTTTTAATTTCACAAATTGAACATTATTTTTGGAAAATTGGCGCAAATGGTCCATAAATTTTAATGCTACTGCAAAATTGGTATGAAATGACAAAAAGTAATGCCATATTAATTTCACCGAATTGATTAATTTGATATTAATTTTATTTGGCCTATAATTAATTTTATCAAATTTATTTGATATCGATTAAATAAATTTTATCAACAATTTTCGGCATATTAGAATTTGATGGCATGAATATCATAATTTTCCAAAAAAAAAATATTTAGAATTAAACAAATACACATTTTGACTTCAACCAACAATTAATAACAAATTTAGTCTATAAAGTTTTAGGAATATATCATTATAAAAAATATCCAAATGTAGAAAAGACAATGTTTAAAAAGAATAAAAAATAAACAAAAACCAAACCCCCCACACCAAACTCCTCCTTTAACCCAACCCAATAGCATCTACCCCATCAGAGACAATCCAGAGCGCTTTGCCCAGGGTTTTTGGCCTATTGACAAAGTTGTCGGCAGACGACAATTAGTTGGTAAAACCAGGCAACCAACTAATTCCTAATCATCAAATAAGGAGGAAAGCCCCCTATTTACTGGTATAACCAGCAAGTTCAGACCCAGGAGCTTTCCCCTAGTTGTCGGGTGTCGAAGTGACAGTCTTGTTTAGAGGTTTTTTTTTTCCAATTATTTGGTATTTTATTTTATTATTTTTTTACATCCAGTATAATTTTTATAATGATATATTTCTAGTGAGATTTTATGGAGACGAAATAATTAAGTTTATTGTTAACATTTAGTTAAAATCGAAATATGCACATCTTTAATGCTACGAAATTATTTGGGAAATTGTGATATTAATGCCATCAAATTCTATTATGCTGAAAATTGTCGATAAAAATTATTTAATCGATGTTAAATAAATTCGATAAAATTAATTATAGACCAAATAAAATTAATATCAAATTAATTAATTGGTTGAAATTAATATGATGTTACATTTTGTTATTTCATACCTATTTCGTAGCAGCTATAAAATTTATGGATTATCTCCGCCAATTTTCCAAAAATAATATTGAAATTGTGAAATTTTAAAATTCGAGACTAAATTGTAAAAAATTACTGTTAAAATTATAAAGTTTACAAAGATTTGAGATTAAATTGCACATTGCTAAACGTTTAAATTGTAAAGTAAAAGGACATTTCAAATAAGAATCCCAAAATTTTAGTGCATAAAAGAGTGTTTCAAGTCAGACCCCAAACTTTAATGCACAAAAGGATAAATTTAACGGCTAAATTGGATGGAATCCGTTAGTGGGGGATTGTAGTGAAACAAAATTAAGGATTGGGGACTTGTAGTTGCACAAAAAAAAAATGAGGTTGAAATTGTTACAAAATCAATACTTTGGGGTTCTTTTGCAAAAATAACCCTTATTGGTATAACCAGCAATTTCATGCTCAGGGGCTTTCCCCTAGTTGTTGGGTGTCGAAGTGACAATCTTGTTTAGAGGTTTTTTTTCCCCAATTATTTGGTATTTTATTTTATTATTTCTTTACATTCAATATAATTATTATAATGATATATTTCTAGTGAGATTTTATGGAGACAAAATAATTACGTTTATTATTAATATTTAGTTAAAATCGAAATATGCACGTCTTTAATGCTAAGAAATTATTTGGGAAATTGTGACATTAATGCCATCAAATTCTATTATGCTGAAAATTATCGACAAAAATTATTTAATCGATATAAAATAAATTTGATAAAATTAATTATAGACTAAATAAAATTAATATCAAATTAATTAATTCATTGAAATTAATATGATGTTACCTTTTGTTATTTCATACCTATTTCGTAGCAGATGTAAAATTTATGGACTATCTCCGCCAATTTTCCAAAAATAATGTTGAAATTGTGAAATTTTAAAATTCGGGACTAAATTGTAAAAAATTAAAGTTAAAATTATAAAGTTTACAAAGATATGAGACTAAATTGCATATTGCTAAAAGTTCAAATTATAAAATAAAAAGGCGTTACAAATCAGGACCCCAAAGTTTTAGTGCATAAAAGAGTGTTTTCAAGTCAGGACCCCAAACTTTAGTACACAAAATGACAAATTTAACCGCTGAATTGGACGGAATCTGTTAGTGGGGAGTTGCAGTGAAACAAAATTAAAAATTGGGGACTTGTAGCGGCACAAAAAAAGAATGGAATTGGAATTATTGCAAAATTAATACTTTTGGGCCCTTTTGCGAAGATAACCCTTTCTCAAATCAAATATACCTTTTTCTCTCATTATTTTCATCCTCTCAAAGATTGATTTTACAATTATTTTATATATTTTAATACCTCATTTATAATTCTCAACCACACCTCTAAAACCAACTTTAATTCCATCACATTTAATGTGAATTAAAGAAGCACGTACTCTATTCATTTAACATTATAGGTATCAATTCATGAATCTACCATTAGTATAAACATGCTATTCTATTCATTTTAATCCATTTAAATACATGTTATTATATTCTTTATTCAAAACAAAATTAAAATAAAAACAAAAATACATGTTATTCTATTCATTTTAATTAATTCATTCGATTTTAAATTTGAATTTGATTAAATCAAGTATATCTATATATTTTGTAAAATTTATATGTACTATACAAATTTGCACCATTCAGTTTCATTCATTCTCTCTCTTATAATATTACATAAAATAAAAATGTATAAAATGTAAATACTAGTCGACGCCTAAATAAACCAAACACTTGTTTAGGAATGTAACTAATAAAAAGTCTTTAAAAAAAAAGTCTAAAACCAAACAAATCTGACATGTTGAATCAAGAGCTATCGGCCCGGCCAGTAGAGAAAAGTTCAAGACTAGCCCTTTTAGCCCACAAGTAGAAGTCAGATATAACCAAATTCATAAATGCTAAGATTAGAGGTCAAACAGTTTACTGGCTAGACAATTTTAAGTAGTATTATTCGTTAGGATAAACACCAAATATTCTGTTGTAAACAAAACACTAAAGGTGTGTTTGATTGGCTTTTATTTGCTTGGAAAATATCATATCCAAGAAATTTAATTCTATATTTATTGTTTGATGCACAAAATTTGCCTGGAAAATGAATTCCGAGTACAAGCTTCCAAAGCATATTTTTCCTATTTTTTATGGAAAAACAAATCCACCTTAAAGGTGGATTTGATTTTCTATATAAAGGTAGAAAATAAATTCTTTTCCATAAAAGCCAATCAAACACACCCTAAGATTTGTTAACGATAAAACTGAGGTGGATTGCAGGATTGACAACTTAATTACAGCTTAAATATTTAAATATTTATATGCATGTTATAAGTAATCTACTATATATGTACACTTCTTAATTACAGCCTCTGCATCTACGATAATAGCTATGGAAACCATTGAAAGCTAGGGTAAAAGTCAAGCACTAAGGTGGCACTATGCCGTCTATATAAGTTAATTGTTCGATATGTTTAGTATTGTTGGAAAATCAACCCGAATATGATTTCACATTTATTTTATGATTTTGCCTTTAAGTTGATAAATATAAAAAATATGAGAAATAAATATGTAAGGAAATAACAATATAGGATTTACGTGGAAAACTCTAAAATCGGAGAAAAACCACAAGCGGATCGTCAAAACTTTCTACTATATGAAAATTTTTTATAATCATATAAACTTTTCACTCGCCCAATCCCAACCCCAAGTATTACAAAAAAATAACTCGAGCTTTACCGCACTTAATTTTTTACTCTTTGTACAAACCACAAAGAGTTACAAGAAAACTCTCGAGATATTGACTCACAAATTTTCCTCTAAATCTAGTTTCCTCCAAGCACTACAGAGAAAAATTGTGAGCCTAGTATGTTGAGAGTTTTCTTGTTGGGTTGATTTCCCAACCAAAAAGTATGCTATATATACTGACCATTTTAGGAATAAACTTGTATCCAATTTCGAGTTTCGAAAAAATATCATCGTATGGGATCGAAATTGTGTTACTAAATCGAGAAAAAGATGAGTGGCCTTTTTCGGTACGCTGATGGTGTTGACATGTTGCTCATGTTTCTCGGTGTTTTGGGTTGTTTGGGTGATTCATTGGCAGATCCAATGTCCATGGCTGTGCTTAGTGCGGCCTTAGACGCATTCGGCAGTGCCGATCAGTCCATTGCCAAAGGAGCGGTGCGAAAGGTACGTACGTCGAAGATATAACTTATATATACGCTCGTTACTAGTTTAACATGGTATTAAAGTACGTAGTTTCAAGTGTTGCCCATTTATGAAAATTGTACTCGTACATATCTCAGACGTCGAATGATATAGTTAACACTTAACAGTATTATATGTATTCAAGAAACTTTCTTCACTCATTCATGAAAATTTTGTTACCTATCAGATCGTTGTACCGTGTTCAAGTTTCAATGTCACATCACATATTTATGAAAATCTTTTGATGAAAAATGAGTATCGTAAGTATCGTAACTTGTACGTAAGTATCGTAACAAACTATATTTCAAAGTACTTTGGTAACATTGTGACAATATACCATAGAATTCTGGTTGAAACATCAAATTGATTTCATTCATAATTGTATTTTTGTCCAGTATGCACTCCAACTGATGTATGTAGCTCTTGGAGCTGGATTCGCTGCTTTCATCGGTATGACGACTAGCTGTTTCAAGAAATGCGTAAATCGCTGTTTACGTATTGGGTAGAAGAGATTGAAGACATATCGGTTATTGAGTGTTTTGTTGATTTTAAGATTGCCTATTGCATTTGCAGAAGGAGTTTGTTGGACAAGAACCGCCGAGAGACAAACTTCTCGTATACGAACAAAGTACTTACAATCCGTTCTCAGACAAGAAGTTAGTTTCTTCGAAGACCAAGACACTTCATCAACGACCTTTCAAGTTGTCTCAAGCATCTCAGCCGATGCCCACTCGATTCAAGACGCCATTGCCGAAAAGGTCGTCTAATCATTTTCGACGATCATTGTCTCATTTTCTCGCGGTAGTTAAAGTAAAAGGGCTTTATTAGAGTTTGGTAACTCGAATTCTATTTAGCCTTTGCCCGTGGGTTTTTCTCTCTCCTCCACGGTTTTCTGCGTAAAACAAATATGTGTATTCTTTATCTTCATGACTTATTATTGTTCATATTACAACATTATTATATGCAGATACCTACCTCTGTGGTTCAACTTTGCGCATTTGTGTTTGAACTAATAGTCGCCTTCATGCTTTCGTGGCGACTAGCATTGGCATCTCTTCCATTTGCGGTCGGGTTTATAGCCCCCGGGGTGGGGTTCGGAAAATACATGATGGACCTTGAAATCAAGAGTAAGGATGCTTTTGGGGTCGCCGGTTGTATTGCCGAACAGGCAATATCGTCAATCCGGACAGTCTATTCCTACGTCGGCGAGCATCAAACGCTCGAAAGATTTAGTCATTCTCTTCGTGAAAGTATGAACGCGGGTATAAAACAAGGACTAGTAAAGGGGTTGTTGCTAGGAAGCACAGGTACAATTTTCGTGACTTGGGCATTTCAATCGTGGTACGGTAGCATTCTTGTCACCGAAAGAGGTGAAAGCGGTGGCCATGTTTCGGTATCGGCCATTTGCATCATCCTTGCCGGAATGTGAGTCATTTTCCTTCGTTTGGACTTTGGATTAACTTTACCTCGTCAAGATTTTTGACATGATGAAAACCAATTGTACTATATAGCATTACTGTTAGATACATTCTTTATATGTTTGTTACGGGTTCTTTTAAAATTAATGCAGGTCTTGTATGACTGCACTTCCTAATCTCCCATTTATAACGGAGGCATCGACCTCCGCAAAACGAATATTCAATACGATCGACCGTATCCCTCAAATAGACTCCGAAAACCTCAATGGGGAAGTTTTAGCGAACATAAGAGGAGAAATTGAGTTTCGAAAAGTTCATTTTAGTTATCCATCAAGAAAGGACACACTTGTCCTCGAGGATTTTAGTCTTTTAATAGAAGCTGGAAAGACCATTGGACTTGTGGGAGGAAGTGGTTCGGGGAAGTCGACTATTGTTTCGTTGCTCGAAAGGTTTTATGACCCCGTCTTAGGCGATATACTACTTGACGGGCATAGAATTAAAGAACTCCAACTCAAATGGTTTAGATCTCAAATCGGACTCGTAAATCAACAACCAATTCTCTTCGCAATGTCGATAAAAGAAAACATACTATTCGGGAGTGAAGATGCTTCGATGGAACTTGTTATAAGCGTTGCTAGGGCCGCAAACGCGCATGAATTCATTGAAAGCTTACCACAAGGATATGATACTCAAGTATGTTATCATTCTTGCTCGTATACTTATTTAATAGTATTTTTCTCATTATTTCCCTCGATCGAGTTTATAATAATTCGAAGAAAAACTTAGGTGGGCGAGTTTGGCGTACAACTATCCGGAGGACAAAAGCAAAGGATAGCGATTGCAAGGGCGTTGCTTCGAGATCCGAGAATCCTTTTGCTCGACGAAGCCACTAGTGCATTGGATGCACAATCCGAGAGCCTAGTACAAGGAGCCATTGACCAAGCTTCACTAGGAAAAACAACAATTGTCATTGCTCATCGACTTACCACAATACGTAATGTTGATAAGATATTTGTACTTCAATCCGGTCGAATAGTTGAATCGGGTTCTCACAACGAGCTATTGCAAATAAATAATGGCGAAGGTGGAGTATACTCCAAGATGGTCAAAATGCAACAATCGGATAGTCAAAATCGTCCGATTGAGTGTATTAAGACAACCTTGTACTCTGAGGTTGTACCAAACCAAAATGACCCGACGTCTACGTTTAAGGATTATCGTCAAAAGAGTGTCGATAAATCCGAGGTTTCTTCTTCTCCTAGTCATTGGAAATTATTTCAAATGAATACACCAGAGTGGAAGAGAGCCTTGTTTGGATGCTTAGGGGCCATTGTCTTTGGAGCAATTCAACCAATTCACGCCTACTTTATGGGTGCAGTTGTTTCTTTATACTTTTCAGGCAACCCCTCCAAAATAAAACACGAGACAAGGATTTACTGCATAATCTACTTATGTCTAGGTTTATTGGGCTTCTTTGCTAGCCTTCTCCAACATTACAATTTTGCAATCATGGGAGAAAAGTTAACCAAGCGTGTACGAGAAAAGTTCCTCGAAAATGTTCTTACGTTCGAGGTAGGGTGGTTTGATCACGACGACCATAAGAGCTCTTGCATTTGTACGATGTTATCAAACGATGCCAATATTGTCCGAGCACTTGTCGGAGATCGTCTGTCGTTACTTGTTCAAGCCTTTACGACTGTTGGTGTTGCATTTTTTCTCGGGCTCATTGTGGCTTGGAGAGTCGCTATTGTCACAATGGCGGTGCAGCCGTTTACCATAGCGAGTTTCTACGCGAAAAGTGTGGTGATGAAAAAAATGTCCACGAGTGCGAAAAAGGCGCAAAATGAAGGGAGTCGACTAGCAAGTGAATCCGTCATCAATCACCCGACGATCGCCGCATTTTCTTCTCAAAAACGGATTCTTAATCTCTTCATAGCGACGCTTAAATGCCCACGAAAGCAAAGTCGAAAGCAATCTTGGTTTTCAGGATTAAGTCTTTTTACCTCGCAATTCTTGAAAACAGCCTCAGTGGCTTTGACATTTTGGTATGGTGGGACTCTAATGAAGAAGGGAGAGTTAAGATCAAGGGATTTGTTTCTTATTTTCTTTATTCTCATGAGTACCGGTAAGAATGTCGCGGATGCAGGAGCCATGACATCGGATTTATCGAAAGGTAGGAATGCGGTTAAATCAACTTTCGCAGTTCTCGACCGAAAAAGTAAGATTGATCCTAACGACCCCCAAGGTTCGAAGATCGAAAAACCGATAAAAGGCGAGATAGAATTAAAGAACGTTTTCTTTTCGTACCCTTCGAGGTCCGAGCAAATGATCTTCGAGGATCTTAGCCTCAAGATAGAAGCCGGTAAAACCGTGGCTCTTGTGGGACAAAGTGGTTCCGGGAAATCAACTATTTTTAGCTTGATTGAGAGATTTTATGACCCTTTAAAAGGTTCGATTCTTATAGACGATTATGACGTCAAAAGCTACAACTTGAGAGACTTGAGATCGCATATTGCGCTCGTGAGTCAAGAACCGGTTCTTTTTGGAGGAACCATCCATGAGAATATAGCCTACGGCAAAGCCGAAGCCACTGAAGCTGAAATCGAAGAAGCTGCAATTTTAGCAAATGCTCAAGAATTTATCAGGTATGGTTGTCTCAACAATATAATGAACAAGATTTTAATTTCTTTTTCTGGGTATATATTATCTGTATTTTGAAGTAAAACTTGTAACTATATAATGTAGTTCAATGACGGACGGATATCAAACTTATTGCGGTGAGCGAGGAGTCCAGCTTTCGGGGGGACAAAAGCAGCGGATTGCACTAGCGCGGGCGTTTCTAAAGAATCCATCGATCCTTCTCCTCGATGAAGCGACAAGTGCCCTAGATAGTTTATCGGAAAATCTAGTCCAAGATGCGTTGGACAAAATGATTGTCGACCGGACTTGTGTAGTTATCGCTCATCGTTTATCGACAATACACAAGGCAGATTGCATCATGGTGATCAAGAATGGCAAGATTGTGGAGAAAGGATCCCATCATGAACTACTAGAAGTTGGGGAGCAGGGGACATACCATTCATTGATGAAGTTACAACATGGAGACTCTTTATGACGAATCGATATCTTCTCTCTTATTTCTTATATTTTCAACGGTCTCATTTAAGTTTTAATTGGATGAGTCAATTAAATAGACAAAGAAATTAGATAACAGGGATAAACATTTGATATGAGTTTGAAATATTCGGTTCTGTTTGGTAGCAAAACATGAAGATTTTTAATTTTAAGTTGAATCTAGAAGCACAAATTTACCTATTTTCCGTAGAAAACAAAAATGAAGAAGTGATTTTCATGAAAAATTAAACCATTTTCATTTTTATTTAATATGAATACAGTCAAATAGAGCCTTAATTACTGTTACCCGTTGATAGAATTTAGATGGGTTCTCAATAAAAAAAAATATATAAAAAAATAAATTAGGCATTTAGTTCTCAACTTTATTACTCACTTGCACCTTCTCCCACAATTGGTTTTTCAAGCGAACAGGGTCCGAATATTTTAATAATAGGCATCGTTCATCTAAATTCACTGTTTCTGTTATAAAACTTCTTCAAAATAGAGAGAATTTAGAGAGAGAATTTTCTGGGTGATTTTCATTAATAACTGAAGCCCTATTTATAGGGAAACTTCGAATGACACAATCGTAATTACATAATTTCATCAAGGGTATAATAGTCATTCACATCAATAAACAAATATTAAAACTTCCCTCGGGTGCCTTGTGATTACTTGTTTATTCATAACACTCCCCCTTGAATGACTATTCACTATCACATTACTCATCGACTCTCATTTACAATTAATAGTGGGGTATATTGCGTTGCCTCGTTAAAACCTTTGTCAGTAAAACCCAATGGGATAAAATCTGATCGAAAGAAAAAAGTACAATCGCTCCCTAATTGTGATCAGTAGGAGTATTAACTTCTTGCCTCGTTAAAACCTTGCCAAGAAACCCAATGAGATAAAATCAGTCGAAGGAAAAAGAGTACATTACTCCCCGATGTTGGTCACATAATATCCTTGAGCCGACGCATTCCAATCGATGTACCAATTTCTTAAATGTACATGTTGGTAATGCCTTAAATAAATAAGTCGGCTACATTGTCACTTGAGCGAATTTGTTGAATTATAATGTTGCCACTTTTCAAGATCATGTGTATGGAAAAATTTTGGTGAAATATACTTTGTCCTGTCCCCTTTGATGTAGCCTGCTTTGAGTCATTTAATACAAGCGGCATTGTCTTCGCACATTATTGCTCGGGTCATCTTTTATTGAGGCTAATCCACGTGATGTTTGGATATGATGCGTCATATCCGTGAACCAAACACATTCTCGACTTGCTTCATCAATCGCAATGAGCTCAGCATAATTTGAGGATGTCGCTGTCAAGGTTTGCTTTGTAGATCTCCAGGATATAGCGGTTCCTCCTCATGTAAACACATAACCTGTTTGAGATCTACCTTTATGTGGATCGGAAAGATATCCTCGTGACCGTGATATCCCACTAAAGAAGACCCAGATCTTCTTGAATAAAAGAGTCCCATATCGCTGGAACCTCTTAAATATCTTAGAATGTGTTTAATACCATTCCAATGCCTTAAAGTGGGTGTAGAGCTATATCTTTCAAGAAGATTCACGAAAAAGCTATGTCCTGGTCGTGTGCAATTTGCAAGATACATTAACGCACCAATTGCACTAAGATATGGTACTTGGGACCAAGTATCTTTTCTCCATCTTCAAGTGGACTAAAAGGATCTTTATTCATATCAAGTGATCTAACGACCATAGGTGACGCCAATGGATGTGCTTTATCCATGTAAAACCTTTTCAAAACTTTTTCAGATAATGTAGATTGGTGAACGAACAATCCTTCTGGGAAGTGTTCAACTTGCAAACCAAGACAAAATTTTGTCTTTCCCAAATCCTTCATTTCAAACTCATTCTTCAAGTATTTTGCAGTTTTATTCAACTCTTCAGGAGTCCCAATTAGATTCAAATCATCAACATAAACTGCCACAATTGCAAATCCATTGCTTGATTTCTTTATGAAAACACAAGGGCAAACATTATCATTTTTATATCCCTCTTTTAGCAGATATTCGCTAAGGCGGTTGTACCACATCCGCCCAGATTGTTTCAATCCGTAGAGTGACCTTTGCAATTTGATAGAGTACATTTCTTTGGGACGAATATCATTCGCCCTTGGCATCGTAAATCTTTCAGGGATTTTCATATATATATCACTGTCAAGTGATCCATATAGATATGCCGTTACTACATCCATGAGGCGCATATCAAGTTTTTCTGATACATCCAAGCTTATTAAGAATCTAAATGTGATAGTGTCCATTACAGAGAATACGCTTCCTCATAATCAATTCCTGGTCTTTGAGAGAAACCTTGTGCTACAAGTCTTGCTTTATATCTCGTAATTTCATTGTTTTCGCTTCTCTTTCTTACAAAGACCCATTTTATATCCAACGGGATAATATTGGCGGAGTTGGAACCATCGCCCAAACACTTTACGCTTTTTCTAAGGAATTTAATTCCGCCGCATGGCTTCTTTCCATTTTGGCCAATCGGATCTATTTTGACAATCACTAACGAGTGTGGTTCAGGATCGCCATTCATGATATCAAGAGCCATATTGAAGGCGAAATGTCATCCATGTCAACACATTCACGTTCCCACAATATATGAGATGATGATAATTTATTGAAATCTCATTATTTTTGACACTTGTAGTTCTTTGGGAACTACAACATTTTCAATTGGTCGGCCACCTTTTTCTCAATTGTTTGTTTCTTTTCCGCCTCTTCTTTTTCGAGGTGCGTAATCTTTGGAACCAATTGGTCGACCACGTTTCGGTGGTCTTAGATTCATTTGCTAGTATAGGTCGCCCTTCAGGGACATCAATTTTTATTGGAGTATTTGCCGGGTATATAAGATTTTGTCACTTTCATTGTATCAACAAATGCATCGTGATTTGACTAGCAATTCTTTGCAAATCAATGATCTTTTTGACCTCTTGTTCACATTGATTACTACGAGAATCAAAGTGAGTAAGGGTTTTCACATTCCACGAAAGATCATGTTTCTTTTCTCGATGTAGTTTTGTTCCTCCCAAAGTTGGAAATGTCATTTCATCAAAATGACAATCAGTAAATTTCGCCGTAAGTAAATCACCCGTTAAAGGTTCAAGATATCGAATGATAGATGGTGAATCATACCCAACATAAATTCCAAGTCTTCCTTGTTGACCCATCTTGGTACGTTGTGGGGGTGAAATCGGTACTTGCACAGCACAGCCAAAAATTTTTAGGTGAGAAACATCCGGTTCTCGACCGAAGGCAAGTTGCAAAGGAGAGTATTGGTGATAAGACGTTGGCCTTATACGAACCAATGCTGCAGCATGTAAAATGGCATGACCCCAAGCCGAAGTGGGGAGATTTGATCTCATAAGTAGCGGCCTGGCGATTAATTGAAGTCGTTTAATAAACGAATCCGCTAAGCCATTTTGTGTATGGACATGAGCAACAGAATGTTCAACATCAACTCCAATGGACATACAATATTCATCAAATGCTCGAGACCTAAACTCGCCAGCATTATCAAGACGAATTTTCTTAATTGAATAATCGGGAAAATGTGCTCGCAAATCTTATAATTTGAGCAAGCGACCTATAAAGTCAAGCGTTTCTAGTAGAAAGCAAGCAAACATGGGACCATCTAGAAGAAGTGTCAATTAAGACCATGAAGTAACGAAATGGTCCACATGCTGGGTGTATAGGCCCGCATATATCCCCTTGAATTCTTTCCAGAAAATTTGGAGATTCAACATCGACCTTCATTTTGGAGGGTCTTATGATTAATTTGCCTTGCGAACAAGCAACACATGGAAAATCATTTGCTAAAAGAATCTCCTGGTTCTTTAGGGAATGTCCATGTGAGTTATTGATTATTCTGCGCATCATAGTCGCTCCAGGGTGTCCAAATCTATCATGCCACAACATGAAACTTTTAGAGTCAGCGAACTTCGGGTTCGTAACATTATTTGACTCTATTGTTTTTATGAATGTATAATACATCCCAGATGGTAGTGTTGGGAGTTTTTCTTTTATCAACTTCTGGCCAGATAAAAAGGAAGTGATACATAGATACTCTATATTATTTTCTTTCATTGTCTCAATATGATATCCATTTCGGCGGATATCCTTAAAACTTAGCAAATTTCTTCTAGATTTGCTAGAGTAGAGGGCATCATCAATATTTAATACCGTATTATTTGTCAAGATGATACGAGCTCTTCCGGAGCCATCAATGATGTTTGTCGTGCCCGATATGGTAATAACAGTATGTTCTGTTAATGTTAATTCCACAAAATACTTTTTATCTCGGAGAATGGTATGCGTAGTTGCACTGTCAGCTAGACATACATCTTGACAATCCATTAAGAATCTACAAACATATTTGAAGAAACTTCAAAAACTCCCATTTATTGAAAAACGACTTATTCAAACATTGTACAACATGTTGTCTTATATATAATAAAACTTTGAGAATATAAAAGTTTTATATGGACTAAAACAGATTTATTCTTCCATGAGATGTTCAACACTGTCTGATGGACCAGCATAAAGATCAGGAATATCCATGTGTGTCATATCCATTGGATCGTCACAATCTAGGAAATTTGTTTCCACTTTTCATTTTCCCTTTTCCTTGATAGATTTTTGGTACAGTTCTACTAAATGTTTCGCTGTACGGCAGGTACGTGACCAATGCCCCCTCATTCCACAGCGAAAACATTCTTGCTCATGTACCCTTTTGGATGGGATATTTTCATTATGCTTTTTATAGCCATAGTCCCGACTATGACGCTTCCACTTCCACGCCCATGTCCATATCCACGCCCACGCCCACGCCCACGCCCACGCCTGTGTCCGTGTCTATAACCAGGTCCGTGGCGTGATTTATTATTAGCTTCTGGCAGTGTGATAGCATTTGCTTCTGGCAATGTAGTGGACCCGGTTGGACGCATCCCATGATTTTTCATGAGCAACTCATTATTTTGTTCAGCGACAAGTAAGCATGAAATGAGTTGAGAATATTTTTTAAATCCTCGCTCTCTGTACTGTTGTTGTAACAGCACATTCGAGGCATGGAACGTTGAATACGTTTTTTCAAGCATATCTTCTTCCTTAACCTCTTCCCCGCAGAGCTTCAATTTAGAACAGATTCTAAAAAGTTCAGATTGTATTCACTTACGATTTAAAATCCTCAGAAGCGAGATGAAGCCACTCGTAGCGGGCTTTTTGGAAGGACCACGCTTCCGATGGTCAAATCTATCTTTCAAATTGTTCCATAAGACCTTCGGTCTTTTTATCACAAATATTCAACTTTAAGATCACAATGGATATGGTGACGAGGAAAATCACCGCAAGCGCGATTCTTTTCTGATGCTTCATTTTCATCTTTAATAGTGTCCCCTAGATCCTTTGAAATCAGATGGATTTCTGCATCAAGGACCCATGACAAATAATTTTTTCCGTAAATATTAAGTGCAAATAAATCAAGTTTCGTGATATTCTCCATTTGTAGTTCTACAATAGAAAATTAAACTGATTAATTTTCATATATACAATAGAAAATTAATCAATATCTACAGGATATGAATGATATATTTTCCTTCAGTGATTATTACCATAGAACAAGAATATATTTTCAAATTTTGCTACTTCAAGAGCAAATTATATTCTTCTAGAATATATAAACTAACTACTTCTTCAAGAGTAGATTTGAATTATAACCAATCGTGTAGTATAATCCATTATATTGAGATATACATAATATTTAGAGTACATAAATTTAAATTACGTAATTTAAATAGCGAAAATTAAATTGCATAGTAATTAACTACTTCTTCAGAGTAGGATCTACTTAGTAGATGGTATTACCCATCACTTAGTATATAAAGTGCAGAAATATATAAAACCTTCCAAAGCTTTGTGACTAGGTTGAACCCATCATCGTGTAGAAGGTGTTATGTAATTAAATTATGAAAGTAAATTCTCCAAATAGGTAGTTTAATCCACCACTTGGAAATAATTGCAATAAATAAAAGTAACAAAAAAAAAAATGTCCAACTGTTTCTTCCTTGGTCCGCATAGGTAAATTTGTCCATTCCAATCCGCATAGGTAAAATATAATAAAAATATAATATCAATGTTATAAGATTAAGAAATCGTTTTCTTTTCACTTTAATTTGTAAATAGATGTTCAAGTTAAAAATTTATATCTTAAAAAGAATTATTACCTTATCAATATTGGTGTCAAATTGGAGCTCTCGTTAAATAGAATATAATGAAGTTGAAAAAAAATTTGATTTTGATAATGTATACTTCTTATATGTCAAGAAAACAAATGTTATCGTTTACTAAATTATTATATTATAAAGTAATATATAATAATATATATTATATACCTTTTTGTTTTCTTCTGTAACGTTAGAGGAAATCTGGCTCAGATCGAGTAGAGACTCGTGCTGATAACGTGTTATAAAACTTCTTCAAAATAGAGAGAATTTAGAGAGAGAGAATTTTCTGGGTGATTTTCATTAATAACTGAAGCCCTACTTATAGGGAAACTTCGAATGGCACAATCGTAATTACATAATTTCATCAAGGGTATAATAGTCATTCACATCAATAAACAAATATTAAAACTTCCCTCGGGTGCCTTGTGATTACTTGTTTATTCATAACAGTTTCATCCATTTTCTGTAAATTACAATTTTAATTTTTTTTTAATAGTACAATTCTATTATTATATTATTTTTTATTTATTTAATAAAAGAATAGTATTTTAGTCATTTAAATAAAATTTAAGTCCTTATTTTACAATTTACACCCTAATATGAAATCTTTTATTCAAGTCCTTCATCAATTAGATTTCCATACAAAACGCCCCCAAATCACCCCACCCCGTCATGCATGTTGGAACACCAGCATCGCTTCGTGCTAGAAATTACGCTGGGGTAGGACACGTGGGGTTGGTGTTTTTCCAATTATATATTATTATCTTTTTTTTTTTACATTTTGTTTCATTTCGTGTACATTTTTTTCTCAAAAAAATTCTTTTTTATTTTTTATTTTTTATTTTTTATTTTCGAATTACAAAAGGGATTGTAGGAGATGGAAATTAAATCAATGGGTGTACAAAATGCACTTAAATGCCATCAGACCATATAGGTATTGGAAAAAATTATTTTTTATTTTAACTATAGCACTAAAGTATAAATTTATGGAGATATAATAACAACGTTAATAATATGAAATAATTTGTTAACTAAAACGTCGATGAACATAAATAGTAGAAGTAAATTTTTGAAAAGCAATAATATAGTCCAAATACGTGCTAATTTTCAGAAGATTTCAATAAAAACTAGAAAGAAGCACAAAAAATGGCATTCTTTAAAAATATAAAGATGTTGTGAACGAGAGAGTTTTTCATTTCAATTCTCGTTATTGAATTCATTACAAATGACCCCTATTTATAGAAAAATATTGGGGCACATCGTATTACAAATATTGATCTAATATATAATAGTCATTCACACAATAAAAACATAATCATTACATTACTATCATTACTATTCCTTTCTCCCTTACTTTCGGTGGGTTTTACAACACTCCCCCTTGAATGACTATTTATACAAATGTCTGTTAATACTTGTTTGGAGAAAAACTTCCAAACTTATTGTAGGAGAACTTGAGAGATCATATACCGCTGCAAGAAAACCTCGTGGGGCAAAGCCTAAGCCAAAAAGTAAGTTGCTCCCCCTGATGACGATCATTCTTATAGAAATATCCATGTGCTGCCTCGTTAAAACCTTGTCAAGAAAACCCAATAGGGAAAAACTTGATCGAAGGAAAAAGAGTACAGCTACTCCATTTGGTTCCGAATCTTGGTAGGTGATACATTCACTTTTGCTGACAGATTTCAATATCATCATCAGTTGATTCCAAGTAATCTCTCCGTTATCATTTGATCCAATAGACTCATTGAGTCAATTTCTCATTATTCGTGTGAATATGTCATAAACGTTGCCTCGTTAAAAACCTTACTAGGAAAACCCAATGGGATAAAATCTTAGTCAAGGGGAAAAGAGTGCAACGCGTATTTTGTGCTTATATCAAAAATCCTTCAGGTAAGTATCATATTTATCACTGTGTCATAATCAGTGCTTATTTGCAATCGACAATCTCGATTTTACATTTTCATCAGACGAGATATATATATCCAAATCTTCTCTCGAGATCTTCTATTAGTTGTGATTAGGCTGCCTCATTAAAAACCTTATTTAGGAAAAACCCTTTGGGATAAAAACCTCAAATAAGGAAAAGAGTACAGCGTACAACAATATCATTGTTTTAAGCTATTACAAATAATGTTATCCTGTTAATAGTTCTATATTCAATTTTCTTATCAAGCCCGCATATTTCAATATTATTCTTCGATATATCTCAATATCCTCATTATCGTTTATCGCATGTAGCGCTACATTTTCATATTGTGTCGACACTTTCCATTTTCATTTCTTTCCCCATAACAATATAACTTATTGAGATATCTCATTTTCGATCCTCTTTTAGGATTGCACAATATACTTGAGTTTATATACTCTTCAATTTGTATGCCTCCTTTAATAAGACCATCCTTTATCATTTGCTATATATTTTTGGGGAATCAAATAATATCAATACTTCGTGCTCGTCAATTTATCAAAACATGTATAGTTGGTATATGAGATCGTTACGCTTTTCATGCATCTTTGTATTTCAAATTCATATCGTGATGCATTTCATATATCATTTCCAACTATTAATACTCCCTCATGCTAGCAACCAAACTCAAAGATAATTTGTATGATTTTCCTTGTATATATTCTCAATATTTAGCTTTAATAGGGAATTTATTCAGCTTTGTGTTTTGTTCTATATTGGCAAATCGATTGGAGGACTTTAAATATTTTGCCAATTATATCCCACTCGCATGCGCATATCAAATCATTTACGGCCTTATTCAAATTATTGGGATATACATTCACTAGTTTTATCATTAGATCTGGAACTCGTGCTCATATCACGAGCAAATCATTTCAATATACACATGTGACTACATAATGAATCCATATTATATTATATAGTAGTCAACATAAAAGGGTGAGTGGGCCCATATATCTCATCCCTTATATATGTTCCAGATATATTTGGGATTTATTCCCAATCATTGGCTAGTAATTATTTATCGAGAACAATCATTGGAAATTTCTTCCGGTTCTTGATTTCAATAAATTATTTACATCAATCGAACCGGAATCTATATAGTGCTCAACATGATTTATTACCGTCATCATATGCATAGCCAACCGACATATCACGTCATTCTTTCAGTGGCATTATTACGATTACTATTGAAACGTGGAATCTTATCTCATACGCTTCTGTTACGCCATCGTTAAAACGCGAGTCTTACCTCATACGCTGCTTATAAATCATCCGAGCACTTACAATATTCACCCTAACAAGGGTCTAGATATCATAATGGATCATGTGCTCGAATCTTCAGAATACTATCCTTCATCACGATCAAAATTCTAAAGAGAATTTATCTATGTAGACTTGAAAGATTAAGGATACTAATGAACAAGGGCATCCCACAAGATATTCGATGGTTGATTGAAGCGAAGGTCCTAAGTTATCTGGTGAGGTTTCGATTCCTTCTAAATACATGCCTGGAATGGGTAAAAGTAGTTTTTCAAGAAACGCAGAGCAAAAAGGTTAGGAGGATGTTATAAATGTGCTCGTGGACTTGTGACACTCGATGTAAATCTGAGGGGTACTTGTCCAAAAACCGAGAGGATAAAATAGCATTCATTAAGGATTGATTGAGTAAGGAGTCTTTGGATGATATTCAACAGGCTCTTGAGACACATCCTAGTGGACACGTACAAGGTGAGCTTATGGCCTTATGGGCTAAATTTAAAGATGAACAAGAACGGTATAGTCTTGAAAATCTTACTTTAAAAGATCCTGTTTGTAAATTTAGTAGAAAAATTTAGTATTATGATTTTCTCGTAATTGTGAAAAATTTTGGCGTAGATCGATGTATTTCGCGTAATTGTAAATATCGTGTTTTTTTTTTTCGAAATATATATATGTATGTAAATAAATAAATAAATATATTTATATATAGATTTCAATCACCGAAAGTGTATGTCATTTCACTGATATTTTTCTACTGTTCTCTTTTCTCATATTGTCAAAAGGTAAATAGTAAAATCACTTATTGGTTTGAAAATTTATCTTTAAATAGAGGGATTCACGTATCTCTCATTCATACATTGAAACTTTAGTGTAAAGAGAGAGATGGAGATGGAGATGGCGATGGGAATTTTAGAATCATCTCATGCAAATCAATCTTCACCTCACCTGATTAAGACTGTATGTGTTCTTGGTGGATCTAGACTGATAGGTGATATCCAATATATAGATATGGCAAACCAACTTATAAAGGAATTGGGGAAACAAAACATCAATATACTGTATGGAGGGACCAATACCAAGCTTTTAAAAAGTCTTACAATGGCCGCACAATTATGGGGGATAAGAGTGTCAAGCGTATTACCTTTTCATCAAGTTGGAGCTAGCAATCGTATTGGATCCAGTACAATCATGGGTTCAGCTGGACTTTTCATACCAAACCCATAGGTTTGTTGAATATTAATTATTTCTTTGATGGTTTGCTAGCATTTCTAGATCAGGGTGTAGATTATAAATTTATTTCGCTCAAATGAGAAATATACTTGTTTCGCTAATACTGATTCGATCTACTCATCAAGATTCAATCATATGTTCAAGAATCTGTGGAAGCTGAAACCCGTCGATTACAGACCATTGGTGTCAAGCGGAAAAGAGATCCTTTGGATCTTTCATTATGAACCTGAATGTTAGGGATGGCAGAGTTACGGAGTATTTATACTCTCGAGACGCATCCCTCATTTAAGGGTTCAATACGTATTTTCTTTTATATTTCTATATTTTCGAGTGTTTATTGCCGCCTTTTGATATTGTCAATGTATTCCAATTTAATTTATTTGGTACTTCTTCTAAAATAACAATAATATCATATTTTGTTCGAATATAAAAGTCTATTGTACCATTAGCATAACATATGCTTCTTCAGTATCGTTTTCTTCTCATATCAATACGATCTCATATCATCAATAGGATTATTTCAAATGATCCCACCATATGATTCATTTCATTTGATTTGTCAATTGGGATCTATTGAGCATTTCTCTTTTATATATTTATTCAACGGTAACTTTTGGTATCTCTTGCTCAATTTTCTCCATCAATATTCAATAGGCATGGAGAATGAATATTTCTTTATTGAATACTTCTTTGAGAGCATTTCTCTTTGTATCGATATATCATGATGAAATTTTCACCACGGTATATTTTCTTATTGATATATCATAATAAACTAATCTCATAATGAAATTTTTTTACCATGGTATATTTTCTTTCACTTTCATTACCATGGGATTCTTTGAGCAATTTATCAACACATATATCATCATTTGCTCAAATCTCTTTGTTAATATCAATATAACATTCTTGTCAACTATATGTAAATCGGTCACTATTATTTAGTACCAATCGTGGGGTTTAATCCAACCACATTGGTAATATATATTCTAACTGTGTGGTATAACCCACCACATTTGAAGTATAAAAACATCAATTATAGAGATTAAATTCTCCCCAATAGGTGGTAGAACCTACCGTATGGGAATTATCGCAATAAATATAAATTTAAATTTCAATAGGCGGTATAACCGACCATATGGAAATTATAGTAATAAATGTAAATTTAGATTCCAATAGGTGGTAGAACTCTACCATATGGAAATTGTCCATTCCAAATTACAGTTGGTAAAATTATCTACTCCAATCCGCAGGTAAAATTTTTCATTCCAATATGCAAAAGTAATGTTGTCCATTCCAGTCCACAAAATTGTCCATTCCAGTTCGTAAAGATAAAATTGTTCATTCCAATCATTTATCCAAAATATAATTATCATGTTTTTCCTTTCAACTTCAATTTATTTATTTATAATTACCATTTAAATAAATCACAAACTTATTATTTGGCCATATATTAGTTAAAAATTCCATTTACGCAGTTATCAAGTTTTGGGTCCCAATACTAACATCCATGATAAATTTATTAGTTATTGACTAATCAATTGCTAAATATATTGTCCATGCAAAGGTAATGGTACGAGCATCACCCTCTTTAAAACAATATAAACTTCATTGAAAGGATGAGAAAATGATATTATTCTTAAAAGTGCAAATTTCTAGTCCATAACTTCTTTATGTACGTGAAACATTGAATTATAGTTGTGAAATAATTCTATAACTTCCATTTGTCAAAAAGAATAATAATAATGGCTATATACTTTTGTTGACCCTACAAGTTCTCCATGATAATTGCAATTGACTTTCTTTCCATCTCACTTTGTTTAAATACCAGTTTATTTATTGTTCAACAAAAAATATCACTTTGTTTAAAATAACTAAATAAATTAAATAATTAATTTGAGAAGGGGAATTACCTGACATTTAAGTTGTGTGGAGAATTATTCGATCTATACCGTTGATGGAATTTCGAGCACTATTATTGATGGCGTCTCTAAAGTCCATAACTCAAAAACTCACCATCATCTTCAAAAGTCTCGATATTCAATTTCCTATCTTCATTCTCTCTCGCCGTTTCGGTGGAGTAATCTGATCCACTAATTCCTAGGATATTCCTTTGCCAAGTGGACTCTAGTACAGGAGATTTCCATGTTATATCAAGAACTCCAACAACTTTGACTATCGCTTCATGATCTTCACAAACTATTCGACCTCCATGGCTCTATCGCTTTGAGCTTTACCGGATGAAAAATTTCGTGATTTGTCAAGAAAATATTTCATGGTAGAGGATGTCTTGGTAAAGTTGAGGAAGATGAGATCGTTGTTCTCAAGTAAATAATTGATTTCAAAGCAAAAAGAAAATATATCATGCTAAACGTTTAATTTGTTGAAGAAATTCAACAAGTATGGTGTTCTTATTTTTGTTTATCCATGTGAGAAAAGAATGAGAAATGCAAGAACTTGATTTGAGAGAGAGAGAGAGAATTGTGTGTAGGAGAACTAATACAATGAAATAAGATGAAGAGGAATAATGGAGGTCTCGGATGAAGGCAATAAGGAACTTTAATCTAAAGAATTATTATTTTTCAAAAGAACCAACGAGTAGAATTTTAGAGACAATTCGTGCTGATAACGTGTTGTGAACGAGAGAGTTTTTCATTCAATTCTCGTTATTGAATTCATTACAAATGACCCTTATTTATAGAAAAATATTGGGGCACATCGTATTACAAATATTGATCTAATATACAATAGTCATTCACACAATAAAAACATAATCATTACATTACTATCATTACTATTCCTTTCTCCCTTACTTTCGGTGGGTTTTACAACAAAAGACATTTTCTTCAAGTTAATTTTTAAAAAGACACTAATGGTAAGATTCTCATCATAGACGGACAAAAATACATTTGGATGACTTTGACCTAGTGGACAAACCTACATGTACGAAAATTGAAAAAGGAAAAGTTACTTTCATCGCTTCAACCCCTCTTCTCTTTTCAAAATCTAAAGCTCACTGTTGGTAGGCTCATTCAACGGCAAGTTCTTGTCTAACCAGTGGGATCCATCCATAACTGTCCATTCTTTTGCTGGTATATTTATTACAGTCACTGGACAGTTTGACAATGTGGTGATCACTATAAATATTTTTTTTACTAAAATTTCAAAAAATACATATATTCTATATTATAAGATATAGAACCTTGGGACTAGTCATCTTTTCTTGAGATTGGTTTATCTTCTCCGATGACTGGTCCAACTCCAGATAAGCTCAATTCACTCTTCAAAGTCCATAATATTTTGCATTAATGATATCTTATAAATCCATATATATATATATGGATATACGTATATCAATCAATCATGCATTATTAACTCTTTAAGGATAACAATAATCTCTAATGCTCATATTTAGGGCTCTATGTAAATGCATGGTATTTGGAAGATGGGGGGCACTAATTACAGATGGGAATGTCGATTAATCCAAAAATTTGATGTGTTTCTTCAAGAATTCCACTGGTGATGTTGAGTTGGTGGGTAAGGAAGAAGAAGAACACATTTTTGCAAGAAGGGGGAATTAAATGAAGTGATGTTGACAAGTTGGAAAAGCGAAAAGCATGCTTCAAGATGTGCAGAATTCAGCTAAGACAGTCACAGTACCAGCAAGGGAAAAATTGGGTCTTTAAGATGACAATTATGCTAAATTTGTCTTTTACAAAATTCAAATGACGTAAATGAGATTATCAAATAGGGACTTGCCAATTTTGTCTTTCCCCTAAAAACTATCTAATTATGATGAAATTAGTTCGATAAATTTATTTATAAGTTAAAACATAAATTTCTATAAATTTAAAGTTAAAAATGCAAAAAAAAAAAAAAAATCAGATTTAATAATCGAGGACTTGTATAGATATGGGATTTAGTGCAAAAATTTGAAGAATTAAGTTACTTGAATACAATTTTTATACGAATATATATTGCAAAAGAAGGACTTTATTTTTATTTATCAATAAACTTGGTAAAATAAATATTAACTTACCAAAACATCATTCCTATATCAAATAAGAAAATGAAATTGTTTGTGGTTAATGGACGCAATGGATGCAATAGTGGATTTTGTATGAACGACACTTATTTTAAAATCGGTAGAGCTCCACTCGTCACAAAAAAAAAAAAAAAAAAAATTGTTGGGGAGAAAGTGCGAATGAGTGAGGAGGTTTGAGACTACCTAATCAATAAAAATGGATTGCAAGAGGTTTCCGATCAAATTATCACCAAAAATAAAAGGAAAAATATTCTATTTTTGCCAGTCATTCTATCCTACTTCGTTGTTATTTTTCTTTATTATCTATTATTTCTAAACCTTGCTATCAAATTTTCACTGCAAAAAAGGGTATTCTAATTTGTCCATAAAAAAAAAGGTCTGAATATTTATTTTATTATTTTTAATAAATATTGAAAGAGGATTTTTCATCTCTTATTTCAACAATTATTATTATGTCACCTTCAACGTCGATTCTTAACCTTATTATTCACTAAAAAAAAAAAAGAGTTAAAACTACATCAACGCAGATATTGGCATATTGCCATCACAAGCTCTATTCTTGTCTGAATCAGTCAAGAATTTTAAAATAACAAAAAAAAAAAAAAAAAAAAACTTAAAAATCAAAAGATTTAAATCCCTCTTCGCTAGACGTCATTTAATGATGCTTAATCCAATGTGTGACGACAAATGGAAACCCTTTTGTCGATCAGGACGAAATTGAAAACGATGCGATCACAACTGCTGTTAGCAAACCCCCAAGGAAAAGATGCATTCTTGAGCAGTAGAAGAACTGAGAATGCAGCTTCTACCAATCATCTTCTTGGGAATGGTAATTAATTTTTAATTAGCTTAATAATACATACATGTTTGGACAAGCTTGAGGAAGTCAATAAGTGCAAAATTAAGTTATGGAATAAGTGTAAAAGTTTTGTGGGTTTCAACCTAAGCTTAAATTTTTTTCCATTTTTGGCAGTTTAATTAACTAATGATTAAAGAAGTTTGATAGTTTAGTTTCAAAGAAAGTGACATTTATGTAGGCAGAAATAACTTATCTACGCATGTCTAGGTGCAAAATAGAATAGCCAAACAAGGTTTTAATCCAAAAGGACTATAGGGGCTTGTTTGACAAAGCATCTTTCGGAAAGACAAGTGATTCTGTGAGGCAATGTGTGGTCGAAAAGTAAAGAAATCTACAGAAAACTGTAAAAGAAAAAACTGCTTTTTTTGTTATCAGTAGTTAAAAATGAGCGTAAAAAGAGCTTTGTCAAACAGGCACTATATATATGGGATTTCTATGGCGTAAACTGTAAATCAGTGAACATGGGGAACCTTTTCAGGCATGCTGACAGAGTTGATAAGTGGCTGATGTTTATGGGTATTTTGGGCTGCCTGGGTGATTCATTGGCTACTCCACTAACTATGTATGTTCTCAGTGAAGCATTGAACTCATTTGGAACTGCTGATCAATCCATTGTAAAGGAGGTGGTGAACATGGTAAAACTATTTTTACTGCCATTTTGTTTGTCCAATTTTCTGCTGGACTTTAGCATAGAAATCATTTATGGTATTCACTATGCTTTGCTTATTTTTTGATTGTCCTTTCGTGTAGTATGCGCTCAAGCTACTCTACGTGGCTGTTGGAGTTGGATTTGCCGCTTTCTTAGGTATATAACCTCTCGACTCTGTTCAAATTCTTTTTTGTTTGCGCATTATTTGATCTGCTAAAAGAGTTATGAAAGTTTACGATGATAATGAGAATCTTGAATTCTTGAAAAACATTCCAGAATCTTTTTGATGATTATATTTATCTGGTGCTTGTTTTCTGCTGAGAGGCAAACATCTCGCATGAGGATGGAGTACTTAAAATCAGCCCTCAGACAAGAAGTTGGTTTCTGTTGCGACTAAATCCCACACCGCAAGTGTACGGATCGTATAAGTAATAAAGTGGACTTTTAAAGTCCGGATGTCGTACCCACGAGGACTGATTTATTCCCACGTTTACTCTAACTAGCCTTAACCGAAATAAATAAGTTGAGATCAATTAATTTCCTAATCTTGCAAAAATTAAATTATTAAATTGAATTGCTAAATCTCAAATTAAAATTAAGAATTAAATTGGAACAAATTAAAAGAATGATTTTTTTTTTTGGTTTTAAATCAAATATGGGAAAACTAGCATTAAGGTTTCGAATCCACCTTTCATTTAGTTATCCTCCAGATTATCAAATTGACAATGAAAGTTAGTTTTGACGATTCAATTCACAAAATTTGTTGAATAATCTTTCTCAAGTAGAATTCAACCTATTTATATGACGTGTTAACTATATCTCTATGATAACAACGCCATAAAAATGCATTATAACGCAAGAATTGCATAAAAACATCGCACAAAGCATAAGGGTATTCTCATCCCCTATCGGACTTTGTGGTTTTCAACAAAAGTCTAATCTATTCACGATTTCTCAATACAATAAATAGATCACAGATCAACTTTGGCCACAAGTTATAAAAGAAAGTATAATTATATTGAAAACTCAAACCGAACGCTCATCTTAGCATAAGAATTAACAAAACATCAAATTAACAATCCTGATTCAAACCAAAATCAAAGTTTCATCTCTACCCTAATGCTATGAAAAGTTTAGCCTATCATGTCAGAAAATCAGAGGAAAAATGTAAAGAGAAAGCCATCACCGAATTAAAGTTGTGTTCTTGAGCTTGGATCTTCAATTATGGCTTTTTCTCCAACTTTCTCCTAGATGATTGCTCCAACTTTCGCTCCTCTCGTTCTCCGATGTTTCCGAAATTAGGTCGAAGTTCTCAGATAATAGATGCAAGAAAGCCCAAGAAAACCAGGTCCAATTCGGCTTCGAAAGTTTTCCAAAATTGCCGATATAACCATGCTATCGCTACAAGGCGATCGCATGGTTATAAATTTCAAAGGCATGCGGCTGCGATCGCATGGTTATAACAGATTTCAACTTCTGCCATCTTCCAATTTAGTCCCCAAAGTTTAATTGCAGGGCAAGTCCTGAACTTCCAACTTTGATCAATTGAGTCCACAAGCTTTTGATTTCTTCAATTTGGCTCCCATTTGATTTTTCTTCACCTTCCCCAACTTTTATTTCTTCCAATTGAGTCATTCCAACTTTGATTTGTGTCCCTTTTTGTCCAAAGTTGTAATATTTTCTTCAATTCCCGATTTTCCCTAAAATAGAACCAAATATCGCTAAATTAGATGCGAAATTAATTAAAAATGAGAAAAACATATAGTTTAAGAGGCCTAAATCAGTGCATAAATTGCACTTATCAGTTTCTTTGACAAACAGGATGTTTCATCTACCTCATTTCATGTTGTCTCAAGCATCACGACTGATGCTCATTTGATTCAAGATGTTATAGCTGAGAAGGTTAGATGTAGTTGTCCTTGTATTTCATTTTCAGTTTTGAGTTTTAAATTCATTTTATGTTTTCTGTTTTTAGAGTGGAGAGTTGAGAAAATAATGCATGTTTTTCGTGTTTCAACATTTTAGGATGAAAACCTTCAAAATAACGAAAACCCATTTTAAATTTTGATCAAAAATGTTTTTCCTTGTTTTCAAATGCATTTAAAGAAACATGAAAGTAAATAAATTTTCAATGTTTTTGCAAACAGAAAACCAAAAACCGTTTGAAAACAAGAAAGAGAACGCACTCTTATATTCTTTGCTTTTCTTGTCAATCTTCAAACTCGTTTTCAATTTTCTTATAACTTATCGACTCTTGCCTGCTCCAGATACCAAACAGCGTGACTCAAATATTTGCATTCATATTCAACCTAGTAGTCGCCTTCCTACTTTCATGGCGATTGGCGTTAGCTTCTCTTCCATTCGCAATTGGATTTATAGCACTGTGTGGGATTTGGAAAACTAATGATGAACATAGGAATGAAGAGTAAAGAGGCTTATGGGGCTGCAGGGAGTGTTGCAGAACAAGCAATATCATCTATTCGAACTGTCTACTAGTATGTCGCCGAGGATCAAACACTCCATAGATTTAGCAATGCACTTAAAGAAAGTACGAAACTTGGCATTAAGCAAGGAATAATGAAAGGGTTGCTATTAGGAAGCATGGGAATGATTTTCATAACTTGGGCATTTCAATCTTGGATTGGTAGCATTCTTGTCACCGAAAAAGGCGAGAGTGGCAGCCATGTTTTTGTCGCAGACATTTGCATCATCGTTTGAGGAATGTGAGTCACTTTTCTTGATTATATTACTGCTTTATATGACCTATTGGATTTCTTGTAGTTAATATTAAATAAATACACATTTCATCTAAATATCAAGTGGTTCAACACAGTATCTGAATAGACACACAAATGTCTTGACTCTTGAGTCTCACCGTCACTCATTTAAATGGATTATATGATGAGAAAAAATAAATCCAACTTACACGTGACAGGTTTGTGTTCATTCGATTTTTATAATTTCAGGTGCCTAATGAGTGCACTCCCTAATCTCCGGTCGATAGCAGAGGCATCAGCTGCAGTGAGGGGAATTTTCAAGTTGATTGATCGTATACCTCAAATAGACTTTGAAAATAGCAATGGTGAAATTTTAGTCAACGTACTAGGAGAGATTGAGTTTAGAGAAGTTTACTTCACTTATCCATCAAGAAAGGATGCACTCATTCTCCAAGGATTCAACCTTAAACTCGAAGCTAGTAAGACACTCGGCCTTGTTGGAGGAAGTGGATCCGGCAAGTCAACTATTATTGCGTTACTTGAAAGGTTTTATGACCCCATCAAAGGTGAGATACAGCTTGATGGACACAAGATTGATAAACTCCAGCTGAAATTGTAGAGATCTCTAATTGATAAACTCCAGCTGAAATTGGGCTCGTAAATCAACAGCCAATTCTTTTCGCGACGAGCATAAAGGAAAATATACTTTTTGGCAAAGAAGATGCTGCTATGGAGCTGGTTATTAGTGCATAAGTTTGCTAATGCACACGACTTCATCGACAAATTGCCACACAGATATGATACTCAAGTAATTTTTTTTTTTTATCCTTCTTGATTTTATGACTTTTTTTTTACATGTTGTTTCGCTTGAATTTAATCATTTATATGTACCATGGTTAATCTTAGGTGGGAGAGTTTGGAGTTCAATTATCAGGATGGCAAAAACAGAGGATAGCAATAGCAGGGGCATTGCTTAAAGATCCGAAAATTCTTTTGCTTGATGAAGCTACAAGTGCTTTAGATGCACAATCCGAAAGCATAGTACAAGCAGCCATTGATGAAGCTTCAGTAGGAAGAACAACGATTATCATCAGTTTGTTCGGTAGACAAGATTTTTGTACTTCAGTCAGGTCGAGCCGTTGAATCAGGGTGTCACGATGAGCATAGCAAATGAAAAATGGAGAAGGTGGAGTTTATTATGAAATGATGAAAATCCAGCAATCAACAGTACAGAGTAAGAATGCAAATACTCTGATTCCTCCTTCTCCTTTCAACCCATGGCCAAAAGGGAAAATCAGTCATTCTGCCTCTAGCCCGGAGTTAGTCTCGGGGGATTCTAAAGATGGGAAAGTAAAAAATTTTGATATATCTTCGTCTCCAAGTGTTTCAACTAGACGTTTACTTCATATGAATTCACCAGAGTGGAAGAGAGCCTTGTTTGGATGTCTCGGAGCTGTCGTTTCAGGGGCAGTCCAACCAGCTTATGCTTATAGCATGGGAGCAGTGATCTCGATATACTTTGAAAAAGACACCTTGAAACTAAAATCCGAGATAAGATTTTACTGTATCACCTTTTTAACCATCGGAGTTATCACCTTCCTTTCAAATCTACTTCAGCATTACAGTTTTGCAATCATGGGAGAGAGACTAACCAATAGGGTACAAGAAAACGTTCTTGAAAAGGTGCTTAATTTTGAGGTAGGGTGGTTTGATTTAGATGAGAACACGAGTGCTGCAATTTGCGCACATCTCTCTACCGAAGCCACCATCGTTCGATCACTTGTTGGCGATCGTGTTTCATTACTTGTACAAGTTTTTACTAATGCTTCTCTTGCCTTTGCCCTTGGGTCAATAGTTTCTTGGAAAGTTTCAATTGTAATGATTGCAATACAGCCGTTGACTATCGCATGTTTCTATTCGAAAGGCGTTTTGATGAAAAGAATGTCGAAAATGGGGCAAAAAGCGCAAAACGAAGGAAGCCAGCTGGCAAGTGAAGCGATCGCTAATCATTCTCATCTCAGAAAAGAATTCTTAACCTCTTCGAGAGAACTTTGATAGGTCCTCGGAAGCAGACTACAAAACAATCGTGGTTTTCGGGATTAGGCTTGCTTGGGTCTCAATTTATAACCGCAGCTTCTATAGCCTTGACTTATTGGTATGGTGGGACTCAAGGGCGGATCTAAGGGGGGGCCGGCACGGGTGGTAGCCCCCCGATCTAAAAAAAATTCCGAAAGTTTATATAGAAAAAAAAAATTTTTATGCATAATTTTAGTCGAATTAAATTTTTTTCTGTATTGCAGCCCCCCCGGCTAAAAATCCTGGATCCGCCATTGGTGGGACTTTGATGAACAAGGGACTAGAGAGCTCAAAGAATCTATTTCTTGTTTTATTCGTCTTGATGAGCACCGGTAGGAGCATAGCAAATGCAGGTATCTTGACGTCTGATTTGTCAAAAGGTAGCAACGCGGTGAAATCGATTTTCGCAATTCCTGATCGGAAAAGTGAGATCGCGCCTGATAATCCCGAAGATGTCAGTGTTAGGATGTGTTTTTATGTGATTTTATGTGATATAGGAGAGAGAATGAGTGGAATTGAATGGTGGAGATTTGTGTAGCACAAGTAGGTCCCACGAGATTTATGTGTAAAAATGTGTTAAAACTTGTAAGAGAACATAGGCTAAGAAAACACTGAGTGGTAAAGTAGAGTTTATTAGCATCGTCTTTTCCTATCCTTCCAGATGAGAACAGATGATATTACAAGGTCTCAGTCTTACGATAGAAGCTGGAAAAACGGTCGCACTTGTGGGAGAGAGTGGTTCGGGGAAATCCACTATTTTTGGGGTTGATTGAAAGATTTTATGATCCACTACAAGGACTGATTCTAATAGACGACTATGACATTAAAATCTACAATTTGAGAGACTTGAGATCGCACATCGCACTTGTTAGTCAAGAACCGACTCTTTTTGCAGGTACCATCCACGAAAATGCAGTTTACGGGAAAGTCGATGCCTCAGAAGCCGAAATCATAGAAGCCGCAACACTCTCGAATGCTCATGAATTCATAAGGTCTACAATATTTTCAGTATAAACCCTTAAATAAATGTACTCCCGATTTGGTGTAAGCTGTGTGCACCAGTAGATCTTTGTGCAAATAGCTAATGTGATTTGATTTGAACCTACCAATTCAATTGCTTCCCAATTTGCAATATGGCATATATCGAGCTACCTTAGTTGCTTGCGCAAGATCTAGTCCAAGGAGCTTCTTGCACTAGATCGGCAATATAAATAAATATTTAATTAAACATGCCCTCACGTGATAGTTTAAGTTTTCAGAACAAATAGTTATTGGAAATCTATATATGTTTTAATTTGAAATTCAGTAGACAAATATGGACTTAATTATGTGTTTAACATACTAGTCATGAGTTTCTTTATTGAAATAATAATAATAATAATAATAATAATAATAATAATAATAATAATAATAATTTGTTTGACGGAATATGCTAATAAATCAGAAAACAACTGAGTTGATATTCCAAAGAAAATATAACAATTAGAGAAAACATGCAACAAAATTATGTTTACCAATTGTGTCCATGAGATGATTTTTGAGTTATCTTAGGGCTAGAGTTATGTGATGTTCTTCAATACGTGTTGTGCAAATTAAAGTCGCCTTTTTGGAGATGCATTATTGTGTGTTGGATTTACTCCGTGTCATGTAATTTATTAACACGTGAATGACCATTTTGCCCTCCCAAGTATTCTAGAATGGTATATTCTGCTATATGCAAAGTGTGTCATGTACGATGTAATCATAGCATTGCCTTTTAGGAAATTATGATTGTTGCAATCTTTATTATTGTGTTTAAGATCTGCGTAAAATTATGTTACATGCACTTGTGTGATGTAACTAGATAAGTATTCAATCTTATGTCATGTTACATGTCTGGTTTTTGTTTCAAACATATGCTTCTTCTAAGCTCCTATTGTGATATAAACTTTATTACACATTGTAATTGCAGCTAGTTGTGTAGTTTTTTTAGTTTTCTCCTCGGTGGGCAAATTTTCTTAACAAATTTGGATCAATCTTTCATGTTTTTGAGGCAGACATGGCAAGGAAAGGAAGAAGGAGGTTGAGGTTTTGACATTAAAAGTGGAAAGAATAGAGATTGACGAGGAAGATGTTACCTTTTATAAAGTGAACATTAGCACGAGTACTAGAAGAAAATATATACCTAAAATTTAAGAAACCATTGTTCCATTTTATGCCGTTTAGAAAATGTAGGACGAATCTCTATATTCAGAAAAGTTAGATTTTATTTTATTTTATTTTTAAAAGTATATTCTCATATCTTCTGTTTAAAATGAAAATGACAGACTCCTAAATATGTATCTTTAGTTCTTTACTTGACTTCCACATTCGAAACTGAGCAATATAGTTAAGATAAATCGTGTACCTCAATACATATATAGAACCAGAGAAACAGCTAACTGCCGTAAATTGACCTTAGGACAATTTTTTTAATCAAAAAGTTAACGTTAGACCCTTTGATGATAGTGTATGTCAATTTATTAAATTTATTTATATATCCTAACACTATTGGACGCTAAACCTGAATATAGATCATATGAAAATTCATTTTTCACTCACTCAATTTATGCAACCGCAATGTTATGTTGCTCGCATTGGGAGAATTTTTTTCTCAGAATGCAGGCCCCACCCACACTCAGTCCTCCTGAATGCGGGGGGCCCACAAGGGGCAGCCAAAATGCCCTGCGCTGGGAACGTAACAAGACTGATTTACGCAATATGTAAATATTGAGTGTCACAGTACGTAAGTAATGCAAATTTATTTATTCTAATCAAAACGTCAATTTAGAAAATTTATCTTAACACTGTTGAACGCTAAACCCAACATCAACCCCTCGATATATATTATGATTGGATTGACCATGCACATCATTAGTGAATAGAATATATTATGAAGATATTGATCACTTAATGAATTAATGCCTTATCTATGGAAAAAGCTAGGTGTACACACAATTTCCTACTACACAAGTACCACACTCTAATAAATTTTAAATGTAAAATAACTATATCGCTCTCTCCCAAAAAAAAAAAAAAAAAATTGGGCATACTCTTATTAGTGTATGGCATTTACTACACACAAATATGTGTATATTCCAAGCACTTCTCTTTATATATATAGATATACATACATACAAAATGATACGTTTCAATACATGTAGCTATCAACAAGGAACAACTTAATAATTAAAGAAGGATCTATCACAACATTATTGAGTAGTAAAAAACTCAAATTATGGAATATATATGGATTAAGAAGATACCATAACATGCAGTTATATATGTAAATATATATTGACAAAGTCACAAGTAGAAAAATGTAAAATTATTGGATCCATAAATTAAGTTAAATAAATCATATTTTATTCTCCTTTTTATCTTTTGACTAGGACAATCAATGTCCAAAAGTTCTTGAGAATTAAATTTGTATTCCAATTAAGCATTTTATACAACTTTGATGTTGAAATTAATTCTTCTGCTAATTAATTATAATAATTAGTTAATTATGGCTAAAAATTTCTTTTTGTTTTCATCTCTTAACCATGATTATACATTAGACGGCCGAGCAATTTAAACGAAGTTACACTTTTTCATATTAAAGCCAAAAAAGTAGCGTTAATAGATAGTATATATGATTACGACGACTACATTATATATTCATATTGTATTAAGTCTTAGTAATTTGCATCTAATAAAGACAATATGATTTCAACCGAGTCTAGATGTGATGTTTTAAATCCTGTTGATTTTCGTTAATGTTGTTATCTCTCCACCATCCAATCAAGATGCCCGCATATGAAATATAAAAATAATTAAAAGTATGACGTAAATAATTTGATTTTTCTAACCGATCGTATGTATATTTAATTAAATTAGTATATTTTAATTATGAAACTTGAATGAAAAATTGAAAAATTTGTAAGCCACTAACTTGAATTTGTAATTAAGTAGAAATTACATGTATGTGATTCGTAAAAATATTTTGATTAAATGAGATAATTGAAAGAAATTAAGATCACACGTGTCAACTCTTTCATTAAAAAAATAATAATAAGAAATAAAATAAAAATATTAATATTAATATATTAGAATTCCTTATCTACTGATCTCTTCTATCTATATAATAATAACAACCCTTTCATCAACCCCCTCGCTCCTTGGGCTTTTAATTTGTCTCTCTCTCTCTCTCTCTCTCTCTCTCTCTCTCAAAATGAAGGTCCGATCATGGGTGACAACATGCTCCTCCACCACCTGCATCGGAACATCTGGCGGCGGCGCCACCACCCCATCAACAAAACCCTTCCACTCGGACACCTCATCCGAGATCCGCTCCTCCTCCTCCACCTCCCAAGAAACCTCTTCCAGCAGCCTCCAAAGCAACCTCTCTCTCCTAACCCTCCCCTCCGTCCCTTCCCTCCAAAAACTCTCGGCGGAAAACCTAAACCTCTCCGTCTCCACCCATTTCCTCACCACCCTCAACCAACACCGCCTCCATGTCCACATCCATTTCATGGCCATCCATAACAACCTACTCTACGCGGCCTGCGGCAACGAAGTCAACGTTTTCGAGATCATTAACAACACTCTCGTCGATACTTTTGGTGGTGATAAAATCTCCTCTGGCGCTGTCAAATCCGTCGCCTTTTCCGCTGGAAAAATTTTCACCGCTCATCAAGATTGTAAAATCCGTGTATGGAAATTCACCATTCATAAGAAACACAAGCTCGTTGCCACTCTCCCAACTCTTGAAGACCGTATCCGAAAATTCATTTTACCTCAAAACTACGTCAAGGTACCATTTTTCAACCTTCTGGTCTAGAAGTTTAAACTATATACACATACATATTTACATACACACTATATAAGTATATATACATATAGATTATGCCCATGTTAAGATTCAAATTTTTATATATTTTTATACAAAATATGAGAGAGAATGAATGAAGTTGAATGGTGGAGATCTGTATAATACATATAGGTTTCATGAAATATATGAATGTGATTAGTTTGACTAAAATGGAAAATTGAACAGGTAAGAAGACACAAGAAGAAACTATGGATTGAACACCACGACACAATATCGGGATTAGCAGTGTACGAGGATTCAGTGTCATCAATTTCATGGGATAAGGGTTTAAAGATTTGGAGGACTTCGGATTTTAGATGCCAAGAATCTATAACAGCACACGATGATTCGATAAATGCAGTTGTAATATCGAAAGATGGTGTAATCTACACAGGATCAGCTGATAAAAGAATCAAAGTATGGGGAATAAGTACTTCACCGTCGCCGGAGAGGGAGAAGAAAGAGAAAAAGATTGAGTTAATAGCAACTTTGGAGAAACATAAATCAGCCGTAAATGCACTAGCGTTGAATCGCGCCGGAAATGTATTATTTTCCGGAGCCTGTGACCGGTCGATTCTGGTGTGGGAGAGGGAAGAAAGTGCAAATTACATGGTGGTCACGGGAGCATTGAGGGGCCATTCGAGGGCTATTCTGTGTTTGATGAGTGTTAATGAGCTTTTGTTCAGTGGGTCAGCCGATCAAACGGTGAGGATTTGGCAACGGAGGATTGATGGATTGTATTGTTGTTTTACTGTGTTCGACGGTCACCGGAAGCCGGTGAGGTCGTTGACGGCGATGACGGATGCAGCTGAAGGTGGCCGCGAGTATGGTGGTGGTGGCCGGGTTAAGGTTTTTAGTGGGAGCTTTGACGGAGAAATTAAAGGTGTGGGACGTTGAGGTCTCCGGTGTTAATTAATTAGTCACTTGTCTGACTCTCAATTTATCATTAAATTGAAATAGTTGAAATATTTAGAAATAGAAATTTTTTTTTGTTTTTTGGGAAACATACAAATTTTGATTTGATTATATGTGTAGATATAATTTCGTTCAATAAAAACGATGTTGTACATATTTTTTCAATAATTTGATAGATTTAAAATAAGTTATAATATTGTGGCATTTATAATTGAGATAATTTTCGGTGATAATGAGAGTGATGTACTAATTTATGGCTTTTTTTAACTCTCTCATTTAGTCAAAATAATATATATAATTAATTATGTGCCTGTATTAAAATAATGATACAAAAAATGAATTCAGATAACAAATCTTTGCTCGTTTGTATATATTTATATTAAACAAGGTTCCATTTCGAGAATATCAAGTTGTTCCTTGCTTCCTCGTTTCCTTCTTCCTCCTATACGAAACAAAAGACTTCGATTGGAGCTCATAAAACATACCAATATGAATCTATAATTAAGAGTAATAAAAATTAATTCCAACTTGAATTACAAGGAAAATTTTTCTAATCGTATTCTAAACCAACTAACATTGATCATGAACTGCACAAAACAAAAAATCGAAAATTTGAAAGAGAATAAAGTCGTGTATTCACCCAAACACATTTTTATGTGTCACATTTTATGTCTCAATATTATAACTCACAAACTATTGTAATTTTTTTCTTAATTTCTTAAATTAGTTCTCTTTAGCTACGGTGATGCTACAGGGACATAGATAATTATATAAAGAGTAATATAATCAAGTAAAATGATTATGTCACCCTTATTTTTTTATACAATATTAAATAATCATTAAAGGTAAAATAAAACATTCACCTTAAATATGTCACATCTATTACGGCAATCATTATGAATGTTTAACTTTATCCCTCTAGCTATATTAGATTTTCGGTCTTTTCCGTATCTCTCTCTCTCTAAACCCTAGATTCAGTAAATGATCGGCTAGCATTTGTGGATTAAATGTATTAACTATTCTTGCAATAAAATAGATTTGATGTTCAAAATTAGAAAATTACAGTTTAGTAATCGATAGTCGACAAATCCAATAGATAATTAATGTAATTTTGGAGTTGATTTAATTGAACTTTACTTATAACATGTTGACGATGGAAAACTGGGAGCATTATTTATTTGACTAAATGAAAGTTAAACTAATCATTATTTATTGTAAAATAATATTCGACAAATCAGGTGCTAATTGCTAATTAGGTCAACGTTTACCGACAGTAAACCGGTCATCACGTGATAATTAATGTACATGCATGTGGGTTGTTATATATCGAGTAATTTAATACAAGTGATAGCATAAATTATTTTATTATAAAATAAAATCAAATAAAATAATCTCTTTTTTTTAATTAAAAAAAAAAAATCTTATCTCATCGGGAGGGGGGAAAATGCATGAAGACAAATTAAAGCTTTGTCAAGCCCTTTTTAATGAGCTGCACTTTTGCATGGTAATTTATACGAGTAATTAATTACTACTATAACTATATCGTTAAGCTTTGTTTAACCCGGAAATCTAGGATTTTTAATTTGTTTCGAGTACATTGTGTATAAGAGCAATTTTATTCAAGCTAGGTCTGAAACTATACTAGGTTTTGATGTGGGTTTTTAATTTGATTGCTACAATATTTTGCAACAAGATCAAGATGATATGTGTTCCTGAACATAGTATATTTTTATGCCCATTGTGCAAGTGTGTATGGTGGAGATAATTAAAGCTTAATGTTTGTTACTATAAGAAACTGAATATTTAGGGACGGTCTGTCGCCCCAATACCTTGGTGCCTATAAATCCCTCAAGGTCTATAGGCACGAAGTTATATATTAGGGCGATATGCTCTTCACCCCCCCCCCCCCCCCCCCAAAGGTCTAATTTTTGGTATTGTATACTTTTATCCAAAAATCTATATTGAACATACCTATAGATTATTGGAATCTCTCTAAATCACACGCGTTTCCTAATTTTATGAGCTTAAATGTATTGTCTCAGACTCTCAGTTGCTGTATCTTTTGTCTTCATCCAATCAAAACAATTGATGTTGTTGAATTACTATACCTTTAATTTGTCGATATACAACTTATTTGAGTGAATGAGACGGTCAATATATAAAACATAAATTAAGACAGAAGACCTAGACTCATGAAAGTAGGACACGCTTCTTCATTTACGTTCACAGAAATTTGGACAACCTAACTGCCTCCACCATAGGCACTTGCACACATTTCCTGGCTGCAAATTGCCGTACAAAAGCATAAAAATAATTTGAGTTCAAATACATGCATGAATCCTAGCTATATATGTAAAAATGTATTTCTTGCTTAATAAATAAGAATGTGAATCGTTTCTGCTGTTTCAAAGAGGAAGTGCCCGTTTAGTGACAATAGGAAATGAACAAAAGCTTCATTTCTTTGTGCAACTTGACAACTTCAATGGCTGCGTGCCTTGCTGGATGTATAGGGAGAAGCAATAGGATGGGAAACAATAAAAAATAAATAAAAAATCGTCCATTACTTTACTTTTAGACGCCAAAGAAAATGAATCGAGCTGTATTGTTTGAATTCATTTTTTTAACACTGTTCTATTCTATTTTAAGAAAATATTTCATATCTAGTGTATTAATTTAAGGGCTTGTTCGATCCAACATGTAACAAAATTGAGCCTTATATTGTTGACTTTCCAAGTGCATGGGTTCCACCCTCTATTCCTTAGGACGCCTACAATTCTTGACTTTCCCAGAATATGGGACCCGCAAGAGCATATGTAGATGTTGAAACGAACGAGGCCTAATACTATAGATTATTTTGAATGAATAAGATAACTCGATGGATAAAAATTAACAAAACAGATCTTCACTCAAGCCCAAGAAAATGTGTAGGACTACTATGTTCTATTGGATTACTCATATTATAGCATGTTAATATTTGATTGGACAATAACACATATATCTTCAACTAATGTTGAAGTGCCATATATATACTATATAGTCTACCATATATACCATAGATTAACTACATATAGCCTAGGCTGTAGAGGAAAGAGTGCATGTTTATGAGGACATTGAGAAAAATTAAATGAGAACGTTAGAAAGAATAATATGTTAATTTGAATCTTGTTGATCTAATCAGCAATAATAAATAGTGTCATTTGAAAATAAATTTTTTGAACTATTGTTTACCAATGCTTATCTTTCAATTTGATGCTTTCTCAATTTCTCACTTTTTTTGGGTACATTTTTTCTCAATTTCTCACTTTTTTTTTGGTTACATTTCTGAATCGTTCTAGACATTTATAATTTGTCGAAAATAGACACACAAAGAGAGTCTTTAAGCAATCTACACACACTCAAATATACAATGCTCGATCTTCCTCTTTTCTAACATGTCGAGTATCTATGCATCCTCCGATTCCTCGATCGTCAAACAAAAAAGTTGGTGAAAGCTTTTTAATTCATTTAGTTAGTGACGCCCTCTTTCTTTAATTTTCACATCTATTTTCCTAGCTCGTCAAACCGTGTAAAACTGACCAAAAAATCTGTTAAAACTTGATATTGTTTGATAGAGTTTCTTCTACGTACTTCTTTAATCAAAAGAAAAGTTATTTTTCAGAAAATATGTCGTTAAAAACTAAATAATTTATGCAATTTTTTGTGGGTTAAAAATAAATGTTAAAACTGATCATTTTAATATATTTTTTTAATCAAACAACCACTTTGTAAAGATGCTAATTAAAGGATAATGTTCTAAAAGTTATTATACTATAAAACCCTCTAATAATAATAATAATAATAATAATAATAATAATAATAATAATAATCAAAGCCCAAAGGGGATGAATATTCTTCTGTCAAAAAGAGCTAAAATGGCAGAAAGGATATGGTTATAGGTTCTATGTAGCGTGATACATATTCCACTTTCTTTTGCACGTTGACGGGTGACTGGGTGAGCCGTGTGTTCATGTACAATTTTTTTGGCATAAATTTTGATTAAAAATGAATTTTTAGGATAAATAGTGGTGAAAATCACGAGATATTTGGATAATAATAAGCGATTGATGCGAGATGTATAATTATTATTGATGTTTGACTTTAATTTTCAATAATAGATGATTAACACGAACACGCTGAAATTGATGGCTTGGCTTTCTCCTCCCATATTGCATGCCAAAATCATGCCGCCCCCCCCCCCCCCCCCCTCCCGCACACCAACATGTCTCACCCAAAAAACAAAAACAAAAACAAATTTTTTTGTAAAAATTAAGTAATTAAGATTTATCATTATATACCTTAAACTTTCTACTAAATTACATTGCACGTTTTTATTTATCGATATAAATTATAAAGTTTAATCTTAATGACTAAAAATGTTTAATATAATCTTTTTTAAAATGTTTTTTCTCCTAGTAATATATATATATATATATATAAATTAAAAAGTGGTGCTATAAATATTTACTAATTCAGGTTTAACATTAAGGTTGATATCTCCTTAATGTGAAGGATATATGGGATCGTTTATTAATAAGGACGGGCGTACCATTCTCATAAAAGAGAGGATATCAATACCAATATCAAATTGAAAGTGAATTTAGCATTATTCAAAAGATAAGCATACTATGATGCAGAATCCTTGAACAATGATGCGAGGAATGCAACGGCATTTGTGATTATTATTCAATAATATAATATTTGACTTCTTGGAATTTTTCTGGAGAATAAGACAATTATCATCTTAGATTAATCAGTGCTTTAAACGCCGATGAACCGACACTTTATGGATGATCTCTGGTCGAAAATTTGCAACTATAGCCATTAATTTTTTATATGTAAGAAAACGAAGAGAGTCGTATTTTATTTTTGAAAATTAAATACAATAGATTGTCTATCTAGAAGGGTGAATGGGAATAAATTAAAATAATTTTAAAGTGTTTTAAAGTAAAAGATGAGAGAGAATGAGTGGAGGTGAGTGGTTGAGATTTGTGGATGTGATGAGATATGTGGATGTGATTGATTTAGGATAGAGAAAAAAAGTTGAAAAAAGTGGAAAAAAGAAAAAAAGTTGGAGATCAGGTTTTAGACCTCACCAATCCTTCTTCCTTCCGTTTTGGATTGCTTCCAAGATAGATCTTACCAATCCTTCTTGCTTACTTTTTGGATTGCTTCCAAGAAGCATTGTTCAAAGTGAGAATTGCTTTTTATAAAAAGTGTTGACGCATAGAGAGTCTAAATATACTGTTTTAATTTATGTCTTTTTGATATTGTCTCATACATTCAGGGTATGATGTTTGGTAGAATTGGCTGATAAATTAGTTTAATTATAATTGATAAGCTGTAGCTAATAAGTTATGTGATATAAATAAAAACGTTTGGCAAAATAACTGGTAAGCTAGCTCATAAATAGAAAATTATACAAAAGTATATGCTTAAAATATATTTCTAGAAAATTATAGGGGTAAAAAATGAAATAAAAAGTCAAAACTCATGAGCTTATTTGAAAAGTTAGTAAAAGAAGATTTTCAAATAAACTCTTCCAACCAAATGGAGCTTATTTAAATAGTAGGAACTTATAAACTATAAGCTAACTTATTTAGAACAACTCCAATGGCAAACTCTATTTTAGAGTTTTCAACACTCTAAAATACGGTTTTTCCTCTATTTTAAAGTTTCTTCTCCAACTCAATACTCTAAATATATCACATCAAATGAACAGTGTTTATTATTTTATATTAATTTAATTCCTTATTAATTTCACATTATAAATTTTTGTATTTACCTAAATACTTCATTGAATATTTTGTATAAATCACCATTAAAATACGTAAAAAAATGTATTCACTAAATTGAAATATAACACACGATCGAACATACGAAACATAAAATACTACAATAATTGGAAATTTTGCCGATGGAAACAATAACTAAATAAACATACATCATCAAGAATGCTAGCAATACTTAGATTAGATTGGATGTAGTATTTTAATTATTCGAATTAGAGTACTGTTCCCACAAATGTTCAATTAAGGAAATGAGGATAGACTGCAAAATTATGAGCTACAAAAGGCTCTAATTATGTCAAGTACATATGCATCGGAGAATCCATTTCTAGCAAGAGATGCTAACAGTATTTCAATTCAGAACTACGCGAAGAATTACAAAGGGAACAACTTCAAATAATTCGTAAACACCGCCAAGAACGGGAGAAAGAACAACAAAACTCTACATATCAGTATGAAAATTTCTTTGGTGATCTTGGAGGATCCGGAAGCGACCTACCTCCTTTTTAAGTCCTTGTTTAATTGTTCTTCATTGCGTTGATGTTGGTTTTTAATTTAATATCTCGTTAAATGTTGTTGTTTATGTCCTTGTGTTTGTACCATGTTTGTGAGGTTTACATAATATTGCTTTGTAATTTTCATTTCATTAGACGTTTGTTATTTTGGGTTTCTTTTTTGTTATCTTTTATTACTACTTTCTGAATAAAAATTTATGTATTGCTTGGTTGTTTTTTTTTAAAGTTTGCCACTTAAATTAAACAATTAATTATGTTGATTGAACCTAACTACATATTTATTGTAATCTTTTTTAACAAAGTAAATTATTTTAAAGTCACAAAATGAAGGTATTTTTATTACATTGATTTGTTTAAACAAAATATTTCACATCCAAACAAGCCATTTCACGAATATTATTATATTAATTTAAAAATTAAAATTAAAAATAAAAAATTACACAATTAATTAATTAAAATAAATAATAATACACTAATTAATTTGAATACAAAAGGAAAGAAGAGATTTGTAGTATAATCCAAAAAATTTACACAATTAAATAATTGAAATAAATAATAATACACTAATTAATACAATAACAATAATAATATACAAGGATTGGGATATAGAAGGAAAAAAAAGTTTTGTAGTATACTAGAAAGGGGCAAACATGGAAAATTGGAAAAACTCTAAAATTTAGATTTTGTTACAGTAGCACTCCAAATTTGGAGTGCTACTATAGCCACCACTCCATTTTTTGAAGGAATAGAGGGTGGGTTGGAGGCCACCCTCTAAAACTCTAAATTTTGGAGTTTTAGAGTGTTCATTGGAATTGCTCTTAGCTTACCAAAATACCCTCAATTAGAACAATTCATTTTGAATTAGTATAATACACTTATTAGCCATGTAAAATGAACACTTACATGAGCAAAATGAACACTTTATTAATTAATGCTAAAGTCTCATACTACATACCATCACTAATTAATTAAAACTATATATAAATAGCATTATTCGTTTAGAACAGAACTTGACCTATAAATTTTCTAGAAGTCTATTTTTCTTCAAAGATTATCATAAACTCTAGCCAGCAAAAATAAATTTAAAAAAAAAAAGGAAAAAGGAAGAAATTAAAGAAAGTGCGTGGGAAAAAGTGTAAAGATTCAATTGTTTATTTAGATAATAATTAAATTGAAATCTTTGCATGCATTTCACTAAAAATAATATGAATTTTGATAATTAAATAAAATCATACTGAATTAATTTGTGTACCTAGCGATATAATATACAAATTAGAGGTGATTTAGACATACTTATATTCCCATACGACATTGCATGAATCATTTTTGGTAAAATAATACATTTCTTAATTCTAAGCATCCAATTCGAGTATTAATTAGACCACAGTTAGTAATTTAATTGTTAATTAGATCCTCCAAAGCTTTTATCAAATTAATCAATGCATGTTAGACGTAATTCAGAAGGAAATATTGGCACCTCGTACTAATTAATTAATCAATTAACCAAAGACAGCACGAATATTAATTATGTCACATAATTATCTACAAATTGACTTAATATTAATCAATACTAGTATTTTACCCATGTGTTGCACGGGAAGATACGTCTTTCAAATAATTATATCGCTTTAAAAAAAAAAAAAAAAAGAAGAGCATCCATATGAGTCCTTAAAAAAATCAATAAAGTAACCTTTATATTTCGGAAAAATTCGCTCTATTAATACACATAACATAAGTCCCAAAATATCAACATAACATAACTATATATTATCAACAACCTTATCAATATCAACAATACTCCAAATGCAATCATATGCATTGCTTTCTACGACACAAACAATACATCAAATCTATAAACAAAATTATTTTTTGAAAAAATCATTGAATTATTTCAAGAAGCAATCCAACTCATCTATACATCACATCTCTCGTTCATCACTTACTAGTATTCAACCCGTGCGTTGCACGGGAATGAAAATCTATATTTATCTATGCTACTATTAAAAGCGTAGAAATGATGGGAAACTTTTTCTTGCCATTTTTGCCCTCATATATTAAGTTAAATTACATGTGTCATGTTTGATTAAAATTAGCAAACCACATTTTCAATTGCCCTTTTGAATTGTAATTATGAGTTAATTGTTTTAATTTTTCACTAACAAAATAATTTTTTTTAAAAATTTTGATCGTTCTCTTTTAATTATTTCCCATTTTTCCGTTAATTGTATTCTATTTAGTTTATCATTCATTATTTTTTCTTATAAGTTTTGGTAATAATTTCAAATATATGTGTGACGACATTATGTAATAAAAGAATACACGGACTAATTCTATCAAAGGCTATTGAAATGAAATAGAGAAATGCATAATAATTTTAAAAACTGAAGTCAATAGAAGGCACAACCTAAAGAATGAATTTTTTTCCTTTTTTAATTTGCATAAAAATTCAATAGAAGTAATTTCAACAAAAAAAAATCAACAGAAGTCTATTAATATCAATGATTCCTTCTTGTAGAGTTGAGTTGTTGATGAAGTTTGATTAATTATCATTCGACAGAGTTGTATAAATAAATTAAAGTAATATGTAATAATTAGGCAAATCTTACCAAAGTTTACAAAAGCATGGAGCACTTCGATTTTTTTAAATGTGTTAATGTTTCTCACAAACTAAATTTATCTTTTTCAAAATATGTCGCCTAGAAAATTAAATCAAATAATTTATATGTAAGTAGAAAATATTTTGTACATAAGGTGAGTTTTGATTAAATTTATTTGACTTAAGATTATTTTGAAACGTATATCAAAATAACTTGCAACGCACGTTTATATGTGCTAGCATTCTAGAAGGTGCGTTTGATAGATATATTAAGAATGTCTCCTTAAGTAATACCCATTAATTGAAAAAACAATTGAAATGATAAAAAATATTGTTAGACAATTAATGTAAAATATTAAGATATGTCTCACGTTAGATATAAAAATATAGTTGAAAAATATTATATGACAATTGAACAAAAATAGTTATAACGTAGTGCGCATTAAATAGAAGTACATTTGAATATGAACAATAACATTGTGACGACATGCATATAAACCAAATAAAAATAGAAATACAATAGTTACTCTAAATTTTAAAACACTTCTTTGAATACCACATTCGTTGGAGAGTTTTCTGATTGACCAGCTTTGTCGCACATGAAAATCGTCAATTAACAAAAATGAAAATATTGAATAAAATCATTTATAGTTTAACGACACATGAAAATGCCATTATTGATTGCACTTAATGGACTCTTGAAAGAAAGATTTTTGTTTTACATGGAGAGGTAGTTGACATTACATAAATGCATTTTTAATTATTTTCATCGAAGAGATCAATGAACATATCGTTGGATCATAGTTAATTGGAAAAAAAAAGATTGAATTAAAATTACAAAAAAGAATATATTTATATAATATTGACGATAAACGTTTAGAAAATATTAGCATGTAACTATTTCAAACAACAAAATATTTTCTTATAATAATTAAATACGACTTGGCATAAAAAGTATCCTTTTGATATCGAACACATGAAACGTCAGTGTGTACATAGTTATTAATATAATAATGAATACATACACAATTAATATTTTTACTCACATTTGTACTAAAAAAAATTTGAAAAATGCACATATCTTAACATTTTATTATTCCATTTTTTATATGTAAATTTCTAAACCACATATTTCCCTTCTTATATCAATGCATCTGTAATTATAATTTTGTGGGCCTCTTTACTCTTTACTTTTTAATCAAGTCTAACTTTTTATATATGCATTTTTTTTTTTTGATTCAATATACGAACTTTAAGTCACATAATTCAATATCCTTCCTTTTTTACATGACACCTTTTAATTCAAATATGATTGATTTTATAGTTGTGTGCATGTGTAATTAATATTTGCGAGTGACTATTTTATTCTTAACTTTTTAACCAATTTTTATTTTTTATTAATGCAATTTTTTAATTTTTAATTTACAACTTTATTAAAAAAGAATTAATAAATGTTATTTTAAAAAACAAAAAGGTAAATAAAATTTTAAACAAATTTTAGTTTGAAATAATTATTATAATTTTCGTGATTAGTAAAAAAATGAAATTTTATTTGACGCTTCTTTCCAAAATTAATTTTTTTATTTTAATAATAACCTTGTGATTAATAATATATTAATTAAGGAAAAAGAAATAACGTTTTCCAATTTTTTTTTTTTTTTTTAGTATATGTGTGCCACATTGGCACTATCAATATAGCACTATTAAACTTGGCACTTTTATTTTTATTAATAGTATGATATGAAGTATGATTTCAACAATTGCAATTAGTATAGATAAACTAAATTTTAGTCATTTTAATTTGGATAGATAAATTAAATAATTGTATATGCAATCTTATTAGTTAAGAAAAAGTGTTAATCTCTAAAAGATTATAAACTATAAATTCAAATTATACGTAAAACATTAATTCCACATTAAATTAATTATTTTTTAAATTAAAAATCCATATTAAATTAATTATTCGAAGGTTAAGTCTATTTTCCTTACATTTAAAGAAACATGCACACACACACACACATCGTTAATCAGTAATTTGAGCTGTTAAAAAACAAATTTAATGTTTTTTTAACATACAAAAAAAAAATAATTTAATGTTGATGATAACATTCTAACTTATTTCTTCAAATGCTTATATGTTATCATCCATTATCTTACATAATAAAAACCAGAGCTGAAAAAAATAAAAAATAAAAAAAATTTTGAGTTGCCTTTTTTTTTTTTTTAATAAACGCTTATTAAGGAAGCACATGTTTCCTTAATTTTATAAATGTGTTTCCTTTTTTATAAACGGTATTTCCTTAATTGATTAATTGTTAATCTTATTGCTAACAAAAAAATAAAAATATTCCCTTAGGCGGGAAACTATGTGTTAAAACACACACTGGTGGATCACCTTTATATATTAGTATAGATTCCATCATTCTAAAACCTTCATTGATTCGCGCACCGTTGATCTTCTTTCGCACAACTGATCTACATAGAAGGAAAAATATTATTAGAAAATGAATGGTATAAAATTTTAGTGAGTACAAATATGAGACAATTACAATCATAAAGAAGTGAGACTTTATAGTTTTTCATTAAGCAAACATACGGCTTCTTAGAAATAGGAGCATATTAGATGCAATATACTATAAGTTACTAAAAACTTCTTTATAAATAATATTTGTAGTGGTTCGTTTAAACGACATCTTTCATTTTTTAAGATAAATCTTACCAACCCGTAACAATCTAATTATTGTTAATTATTTTTCCTTCTTTTAAATTAACTTTATATTTCCTTCTTTTAAACTAATTTTATTTTCCCCTTTTACCAATGCAATTAATTTTGATTTATTTTCGCCTAATGAAACCGTGTCCAAGTAAATCTTAGTAATATAATTATTTTTCATTTTTCAGCTAATTATTGGTAAAAAATTAATTATTTCCAAAATACTTAATTTAATAATCACAATTTTAAAAATTGTATTAATCTAATGTTTTTACCATGTGCGTTGTTCGGGAGATTAATGTTTCTATAAATAATGATTTTGATAAATGTTATTGGAATAATGGGCTAATTTTTAATTTTTTGAAATTTAATTGTACTGATTAAAAAGAGTAGGATGGCGGAGGTGCAAGAAAGTACAAAACAATCAAAAGTCTTGGGACATTTAGTGTAATTAGTGCTTTGTATTTTTCAATACAATAATTTGTAGCATTCTTTATTGCAATTTTTAACTTTTCTAATAAATTATTCTATTCTTGCAAGGTTTATTATATCAAGCAAGTCTGGTTAGAGATACATCCGCAATTAATATTTGCAAATGATGAAAAAATCTATTTGCAAGTAACGCAATCATACTGTTACGATGCTAGAGTTTTTTTAAAAATCAAAATTATCACTAATTATATTAATTAATATAAAAAACTAAGTTAGAGATATATTTTATTTCTAAAACAATTCCACATATTAAAATAAGTAATTTTAGATATATATTTAATTAATTTGTATTTTAAATTTGTTTACTCTTTTACCTTATACGCATTTTACGAAAACAAAAAGACCTTTTCATAGTTTTATCTCTTTTTTTCACCTATCCAAATTAGGTTCTAAAAAAGATTTGACAAAGTTCGTAGTGTCCCGAACATATAAATTTTAATTCCAAATGTGTTATGTTGTGTATTGTTTACCTGCATGTAAAGAGATTGTGCAAAATTTTTCTATGTAACTAAGGGTTGATACAATTCCAAAATATTATTAAATAGTCATATTTCAAGACACGGGAAGACAAATTTCGTAAATCACATTGGCACCAAATCTAATTCTAACCAAGGCATGTTTGATGTAATTTATTTTAAAAACAATGCAATATCTTCATCATTTAAAATGATTACATTGGTTTAATAATATTTTAATATTTTTTATTTTTTTATTTCAACAACTGCACTATCAAAAATTCATTTTTCTTCAATAGTCTCTATTAAACAAAAGCTATTTTGAGAAAGCAAGTATCTTGTACCTCATTTGATTCAAACTGTTATAATTAGTTGCACTAAAATAATAATAATGTACTACGAATAATTAGTGTTTTCAGACTCGACCCGACGGTCGGACTGGGAAACCTACGACCCGGCTGAAAATTCGTGTTGGGTGACCTCTAAAACCCACATTGGTCAAATCTGGTCAAAGACCCAGGTTGACTCAGAAAACCCGGTCAATCGATGTGACCTAGGACCGAGTTTGATCCGGGTTTTTGTATTTTCTTTTAGTTTACGATATTTTTATATTTTATTTATTTATTTAATATTATTTTAATCACTGGGTCTACCCCGAGTTGATTCCGAATCGACTATCTGACCCTTGGTCTAGTGCTTCGTCCGGGTTGATGACCAGGTCGGGTTTTAAAACATTGAGAATAATAATAAAGTAAAGGAGATACTTAAGTTTAACTTCCATGTCATATATTATATTGAAAAGCACATTCCATACTTTCATAGTCTAATAATCCTACTTAGACAAAAGAAAAAAAATTCAATCATAAAAAGATTTATGTTGTACTAAATTATGTAAATTATAAAAGAAAAGGAAAATTGATTTTTCCATTAAAAAAATGAAAAAAGAAAAGGGAAACTGCAGAAAAGCCCACATTTATTTTTCAATTTATTTTAGAAATTAAAAAATTAGGTTTTTCGAAAAATGTGATTTATTATATATATGTATATTTAACATTTTTTCGTTCCCCAAATATCCGACAAATTTTGAATCATCTGCATTTTTCTTCATTATTATTGATTGATAACCTTCCCCAAATTAATCCAAGGTCCTTAGCAACTATTGAACAAATGATTCAAGAAACATTTGCCCATCAATGGATCGATTCCTGTAACTCGCTGTATAAAATAAAATTGATTATTATACATTAAGCAGATTGCAAGTTTGTAAAACCCATAAGGACTCAGTGCTGCAATTTTCGTTTAATTAATTAACAATTACAGTGTCTTCTTCAATCTCATCACTTTATTAATTTGATCAGTTATGATCTGGTACCACTGTGGGGGTCGGTGGAGCCCTCCACTATCAGGGGGCAATTATTTATTATTTATTTCACTTAATATAGATATTAAAAAAAAATTTTCTGGTGGCGTGGCGCCACCAGAGTTTCCCACGTGAGCGTGGGTACGTGCCCACGTGGGGAACTGTGAACAAATCCATAATTTTGATATCCAACCCAAGACCAAAAGCACTTGTCATAAAATTAACACATCAAAGTTGAAGCTATGCTTATGCTATATATATATATATATATATATATATATATATATATAAAATCAAAATTGGCCTCGCATATTTTTCTCAAATTTGGCCTATCAAGGTATACTATAGAACAATAAGCATTTTGGTAATGAAAATGTGACTTCTCGATTTTCATGTAGTATTCAAATAGTCATGTTACAAAATGCAAAAAGCTCATATTCTGCATACTTCAAATAAATTTTTTTGACATGATACAACTTCCAACATAATGAAAGTTTCATCTATGACAAAACTACCAGAAACAAAAAATAAGACACTAATAATCCACCTAACCATGTGAGCCACTTTGACCTTAGCCTCTATAACACAACCTACATTCATTCAAAAAGTCAAATTACAATTGCGAAATTGTTCATAGATGGACAACTAAGGTGAATTATTCATGTGCCCATTCCCGTTTGATGTCACATAGGAGGAATTGACATCACGTATTGCTTCGCTATTTCTAGATGCATCTTTTCCTTGGAGTCTCTCTTCTTCCCAAACTTCATATCATAAAACGATCTAAATTCCTAAATGAACAGGGAAATAAATTATATATAAATAGGCATATTCTTAATACCAATAAAAAAAATTCCAAAAATTGAATGAAATGATAAACAACTTAAAAAATCACCACCTATCCAAAAGCTTACTTGTCATTAAAAACAAAACCATGGGCCATATAATAAGGAGAAGGCAAGCATAGTTTTCTTCCTAGAAAACTAATGTACAAGTATTGTTGGCATGAGATACAACCTTGAGTTTACATCTTAATTGGGAAAGATTGATTGAACATAATTATAGAGTTCGTGAAGATTTGAAGGTGCAGAGAATAAATTTTGAATGCCAAAAAATGATAAATATAAATATTGGAAATGAAAAAAAAAGGGAAAAGGCTGGCACTGTTTTGAGCGGGAAAACATTAAAAAAATAAATTAAAAAATATGGTGAAATACTCTAGTATTATATATATATATATTTCAACCCTTAAGATTCCCCACAAATGCGGACCAACGAGGCAGGAATGAGGTTAGTATTTCAACACCTAAGATTCCTTACATTCTTTGCTTTGATAATCAAGTCCTACTAAGACAAATAAAAATATATATATATTCAATCATAAAAGGAGTTATTTTCTAGTAAAATATGTAACTTATAAAAAAAGACAAATTATGGAAAAGCTTACATTTACTTTTCAATTTGCTAAAATCAAGTGCTTTGTTTAGAATCTAAAAAATCACGTTTTCCAAAAACATGATTTTAAAGATATAACTTATTATTATTATTATTATTATTATTATTGAATAAATAATTTATTATTTACATACATATATTTAACATTTTTTTAACAAACCATCAATCGGAATGTCAACTAAAACCATCAAACGACCTGAGAAAATAAAAAATTCAATGGAAAAAAAATTAGCTATGCATCACATGAAGTATACCTAATATAAGAACTTAAACTTATATTTTGAAATAATATGTCGACTCAACCCAATGATATTTAAAAAATCATAATAAAAAATTTATCAATTCAGAAAAGTAAACGTGTTTGTTCACCATAAGCGAATCAAACGAATGTAAATCAAATGGATGTAAATTATCTTCCCTGTTGTATAGAAATATCTCATTCGATGGAGATGCTAGCAATGTGTCGTCCAATGCATGGGAATTATTTGGCTATTGAGGAAAGAAAGTAAAATCAATCCACAGAGTTACCTTCGCAATTTAAAAAAAAAAAGTGAGTCAGTTTAGTGGTATAAAAAATTAATGATAGCAATGACAAAAAAAAAAAGAGGAAGAAAAAAATCTATTGGTAAGAAACAATTGTTTCAACGATTTATGGCATACAATTCATCGAATTCTTTAAATTCATACTTTAATTTATTTCATATAATTATAAACAAAAATAATTGGCCTCTTTTCAACCTAATGATCAACTTAGGAAGAAGAAGAAAATGGCTATTCTAAAAAATAATTGTATTATACATAATTGTAATAAAAAAAATTGTATTAGAAATCGTTTGGGTAAAAAAATTGATGATACAAATGCAAAAAATACTAATAGTTTGAAGAAAGTAAAATCAATCCATGAATTTGCTTTATAAATTAATCGTAGCCAAAAAATGAGGAAAAAGATGAAGACGAAATTTTTTAGTGTAAAGAAAGAATAATTATTTCAACAATTTATCATAGACAATTCGTTGAATTCTTTCAATTCATATTTTAATTTATTATCTATAATTATTAGGAAAAAATAATTGCATTGGAGATTAGGTTAGGTAACAAATAAAAAAATATAATTAAATTAAAAAGAATATTAATGCTAAATATAATGATAGTCTATGTAATAAAAAGAATATTATTAAAAATGATAACATCTATTTAAGGTAAAGATAATGTCTATTTTAGGAAAAATGCATTGGGAGGAAAAATATAATGATGTGGAATTAAAAATTAATTACAAATTTCAGAAAAGTGATGTTCTGAAGGGAAAAAATACTGTTTTTTTATATAGATATAGATTAATTACATCATTTAGGGGTTGTTTGATTGGGGATAAAAGTTATCGTCACAGATTCCGTATAAAATGTGTGGATAATATTGTATTGAAAAGTGTGTATGTGGTTGAAAAGATGAGAGAGAAGAGTGTGGGATAAAATTTATTTTAGATAGAACAAGGCTTCAATTAGATTAAATTGTATCATCCACTAGACTTGGTTACCCGTCTTCTTAGAATATTCAAGGATACAAATCTCTTCAAGTAAGGTTATTTATCTATTCTCATTTCAATAATAATAATAATAATAATAATAATAATAATAATAATAATAATAATACTTTTAGGGTTTACATTTATATGTATTATATATTATGTAAACATATACGCTTATATGTATATGTATATGTGCCTCTGCATGGCTCCAAGTTGTCAACTTGGAGATAAAGAAAGCAAAAGAGGGCATCAGTGAAGGAGAAAGCGGCCTCAAATATTATTATTTTTATTGACTGATAATATGAAATTTGTGACGTGGAGACAAACAAAAGGAGAAAAATCTGCCAAATTAAAAATAAATAAATAGTAATGATCAATGCGTGCTACAAAATTCAAGGTCACCAATTGTTGGCTAATATATATATATATATATAATTTCTGAGCAACTTGGTAAAGAAGATGGGAGTGGATATTGCTGCTGCTAAAAAATTTATAATAGTTGCTTAAAAATTAAGTTCTTGTTTGGTTCTGCAAGTCAAAGTGATGAAGTCATACATCACCTAACAACCTAAATACTTATTGGCAAGATTGTCGAAGTATCAAAATATCTTGAGAAGCTAGATGACATTAAAAGGTTGATGTAACTACTAATTTACTTTACAGACTTACTAAAATTTACGGGATAAATATGTAGAAAGAAAATAGTTGAAAATAATAATAAAATGATATATAATTCGCTCGGTCTCATTCTGTTGTGACGTTTGATTGCGTCTAGTGTATTGAAGGCCATGATTCCAAGAGTAAATTTGAGTTCTATACGGAGACCACATTATTTTTATTCTTAGCACTTGTTAAGAGTTATTTTCCTTCCATGTTAAATTATATAATCGAAAATTTAAAAATCAACCAATCAAGATTTAATCACATGTTGCATAAAAGCAATGAGAATGTAATTTCAATAATGGAATGAGAATTGTTTGCTATTCACATTTGGCATGTGTAATTGAAATTCAATTCGGCGCTTCTAGCGGTGGCATTAGCTATTGCTTCTAATCATAATCCTTTACATACACAACAAAGTATAAATGTGTAGTATTCTGATCAAATAATATAGCTAAGGAGGCGGCGGATCTAAACTCCCTCACTTGGGCTGGGGTCTCTATTGGCATTTCAACTTGCTGCACTTCACATGGATTGGAACTTGAAAGCATGGACCATCAGTAAATTTCCAAATGGAAAATGATAGCCTAATTGGGTTGGGCCAGGGGGAGGAAGTACTGAACCCAAATCTATGTAAGGGCCAAGGTTCTTAGCTTCATAAAATGGCTTCAAAAAACCAACTGCTATGAAAAATTCATTTATTCAGAATAACAATACAAAATGTATCATCATTACAACACACTCAACACTCTTGAACAAGAGGATTAATAAAAAACCAGGAAAATACAACAGATGAAATTTTATTCTATCACATGTAATCTTCATAAAATTCTTTGCAGCAATAATAATAGTCGAGAAAACTAGTCCGTGCAGCAACGGTACATAACATACTTGTCCATCAAACGACCACATTCTGAGCAAACCACCCTCTCGGGAATATATCCAGTGTGCACTGGTAGAATCAAGCGGTTGCAGTGATGCTCAGGGTGAACGCGTCTAATCTCCTCGTCCAATACAGGCACAAATTTATCGGGATGATCGACTCTTGGTCCCCATTCATTAACTTCGTTGAAAACCGTAAGAAAAATTTCACCTTTTGCTTTAGTCATATCATACAATCCTTTGCTAAAAACAGCCCATCCTTGTTCACTGCTGTCGAATGTTAGCATTGCCATTATTTCTTGCATTATTGTGTCGTTCTCGACTGTCATCCCGTGTTGAAGCTTGGAGTTCCACATGCTCGAGAGCCTCACCCAGAAGAACCAGACGTAATCATAATAGTCGCGCAATGGAAAAGTGTGGCTAAGGTTGTCCCGACTGATGATGTCGTGGCATCTCCTCACTTTTTCCTTGGGACTGCTCTTAGCCACGTACATCATTTCTAATGGGACGTGCAATGTGTTTGCGATGTTTCGTGCTGCGGTTGTGAATCTTCGAATCCACTCGATGTCCTCTCCTCCATACAAGCATACAACTTTGTCGTCCCTAATCTGTGACACAAAAAGGATTAACATCAACATCCTGTTATGAATACAATGTTCAGTGTTTAATATGATTGGTGCAAGCTGCTTGTACTAGATCTGGTGCAAGCTGCTTGTACTAAATCTGGTGCAAGCAATTGAGGTGGCGCGATCTGGACCATGTTGTCAGTTGGGAAGCAACTAATGTGATAAGTTCAGATTGCGCCACATAAACTACCTGCACAAGACTAAATCAGGAGTGCACTGTCTAATCAAACTATTTTTTATCTATATATTCGCTAGGAGCCACACTAGTATCAACTTTGCACATACCCATTCTTGAATACGTTGATCAATGTTGTCGGCTAGTAAATCCATATTCCAACTACTTTCTCTCCAAAGAGCCAACTCCCGTTCTCTAACGAACGGGAAAGCGGTGCTACCCCAAATCCACATCACAGGCAAAGCATTGACATTGGATACTCTTCCTCGTGGATCCAAGACAACAAGAATAGGCATATGGGTGAAATGCCATTCCTCACGAGCATACGTAATGGCTACGGGATTAACCAAGGCAGGATGATCAACCGAATACCACGGCATAGAGTTTCGAAGGTCATGATATTGAGTCTCCTGAGTTGGGGTCATTGATGCGGCATGGTCCACAATTGGGACCCACAGAACCTCATACTCGTGTGGTATTGTCTGTTGACTGTAAATCATATGGAGGATATTGAGCTCTTCCTGGGGGAGGTCGAGGTCTGAAATTAGTAGGAGGACGTATTTCATCCTCAATACCTCTAGACGTTCCTGTCACCCCAAAAATGGAAAATACACAGGCAAATTGGCACATAAGTAAAAGGAATCAAGAAATTTGTGTAATAGGGACAAGTAAGGTGACAACAGTTATCTTTCGAGTCCCGTTAAAGATTGGCATCTGATCTTCTCTGGCACGGATAATCGCTGTTAATATCTTCATGTTGTCAATATGTGATGTCTCAAAGAGTCTCTTGAATGCAGTATATTCATCGTTTCTCTTCTTTGTGCCTGTATAGTAGTAAAATCATTTTTAAGTTGCAGTATCACTAACCATAATAGTAAAAAGAAGGGGCTTTTTTTGCACTAATTTTCTACATTTGTGTTCGTGTTAACTTTTTTTTTAACATTTTTCTACCTCAAACTCATCAAAACCAAACTTCCAAGATTAACCACATATCTCAACCCTCAAATTACTACTCAGTATTATATACACGTTTATGTCAGTAACTTACCAATCAACTCATTCAAATGCTCTAGTTGTTGTTGTAGGTGCTCAGACATGTGAGAGAGCTTATTAGCTAGGCTCAATAACTCCCACGACTCAGCAGTCGACGCAACATACCTAATCCCCAACAAAATCATTAGGCATCAATACATTAAGATTTCACGTAGTTAGTTAATTAGGCACAATTTAAAAAATAGATGAAAAATAAAAATAAAAATCTACATACTCATGACCACTGCCAACGAGGTTTAGGAGTACCCCAGCAACGGCCAAAATGCTCCTTATGATCCAATAAGCAGTGATCGGAATGTGGGCAGTCGCAGATACCATTTCTGGCGAATCGTGGTGAATGTAATGAGTTGGAAGCTCTTTGAACTTCAATATGATGTGTGTTGCAGTCAATGCAGCCTGTAAAAGATTGGAAACAGCGTCAAACTTCTTTTTCAATTCTGGGCTTTGATCCAGTGATTCAGGTAGATCCTTCAAGGCTGCAATATCTTTGGCTAGTTGATTCTTTGCACGAAGTTGCTCGACCAACCAAAATTCACCGTAGGAGATGGCAAAAGCGGCGAAGGTGACGACAACCTTTGCATCCCATGAGTAGCTTGACAGTGTGTGAAGGAGTCCAATAGCTACTGCATGTGGTTCTCCTCCAGCAGAACATTTGGAAATTATCTGTTACATTACACATCAATAATCTTCAGTCGACAACTTATATATCATGCAGTGTCTAGGGGGTTTATGTGATGATGTGATAGTGTCACAATCTGATTTATCTAGCCCTATGGGGGAGGAGATGATTACTCTTGCACATATTATGAAGCATACAAGAGACTAATAGTGCATGATTTGCTTTTAAGATAACCAAATGGCTAAGCACGAGAGAAGCAGAAATTTTGTATACCTCAACGGAAATTTTATTTATGGGAAAAGCCAACAGTCTAACAATCTCCGCGTCATGGGAAGCACTTTGGAAGGACTCCTCGTACGATTCCGAATGTTCCGGATCATGAGTGTCCTATATCACAAACAAATAAAAAGATCGTCAAAATTCAGCTAAAACTTACATCTAGAATGACACTACAACTCTACAAGCATGCTCGGTAGCCCCGAGCATTAGATAGACAGGTAGTAATGAATGAAATTACTATCGTGTACTATATAGTACTGATACGAAACATGCACAATTCACAAACTAAATAATATCATACAAGAGTGACATGAAGAGGTTTGCCACGTCGCACTATATATTCAACGATGGAGAGAATGGGCTTCACGTCAAGATCTTCATGATCAGGAGCGTGCGTGCTCGCTATTTGCTTGTTCAACCCAATATCATCAGCCGCCAAATGGCGATCACCCCTCGTCAAATGACCTCTCCCAAGTGGGGCCCCCTGATGAACGGGACTATGATCCTGTTCACCATGACTCGGTTTCAAATTCGGGTTCCCGTGATCAGTTAGATGACTCGGCGTCGCATGGGGCGTTGTGGGATTTGGGTTAATCCTAGGTGTAGGCACTAATTCTCGGCTAGCCATTTCAACAAACACTCAAAAGGCTTAGAAAAAAGTATGCTTGACGAACAATAGCTAGTGATTGTGTCCATTTTGGGCCTCCCACTGGCCTTATATAGCTGATAAAGCTAAGTGAATCAAGTACCTTGCTTACATTGTGGTCTAAAGGCTGCAAAATTCTATCTGCAAATTCCTTTTTCCCCACAGTAAAAGAATTGAGCTTTATCAAGATTTTGGGAAATAAGTCATACACGTGAAGTATATTTTGATCATCTTTATCCATATCCGTTAAGAAATCCATGTTTCTTGAATCTTGAGCAACAAAAAGAATGAATGAACAGAAACTATGGAGTCTTTAAAATATTCCCCCATGTATTTTGTCCAACATCAACCTACACAAAGCAAAATCAGTGAAGAATATTAAACAAAGTATAAAGTGATAAAGAAGAATAGAAGTATAAATTAATTGTCCATACATTGTGAATCCTAGGAACTAGCCGATTAGGAAGGCCATAACTGAGAGCCCTTTAAGGCTGGCTGACCATTTCCATTACTAATATATATAATATTTTAATAAATCCTTTTCAAGTTGAAGAGCATTTCCATTGCAATGCGAATGATGTCCACGGGAGAAATAGACGGAAGATAATTATTTTAATTTGAAAAGAAAGAAAAAGAAGTTTAGGGAGAAATGGGAAAAGTGCAAAAAAGATGAGAGATTTAGAAATAAATTTAAAAATAATAATATAATAGTGGGGATGTTAAATTAGATGTGAAAATATAGAAGTGATACAAGGAATGTATGCAAAAAGGGGAAAAAATGAGGAAAAGTAAAAAAAGAGAAAAAATATGGGACCGATAATTATTTTTTTTGTATTACTATCTCTCCAAGTCATCTTAAACAACGAGCGTCTAGAAATCTTTGTCACTTATTAAATTTAGTTATTATCTATAATTGACTAATAATAATAATAATAATAATAATAATAATAATAATAATAATAATAATAATAATAATTTAGCACCAACAAAAGTTCCTTAACTAAGAAACCATTGGGACCATTTGTGGGTCCATTCGATATTCGTTTTGAAATTCGGGATCAAATTTAAAATTAGCACGGCGATGGAGAATTCCAGCAAATTTGAAAATTTTCAGCAGCACCGTGACAGCTGGTCAAAATTTTGGCAATTATTTTGGCCTAAAATTGTTGCCAAAATTTTGACGGGCCGCCACGGTGTCGCCGAAAAATTTTCAAAATTGCTGGAGCCCCCCCTTATCGTGTTGATTCTAGATCTGATCCCGAATTTCAAAACGGACGTCAAATGAGCCCACAAATGGCCCCGATGATTCCTTAGTTAAGAAACTTTTGTTCAATCCTTAAGTGCGCTTGTTTATTGTTTTCGGACCGTTTTCTATTTTCTATTTTCGAAAATACTGAAAATGCGTTCTGTTTGTTATTTTCGAAAGTACATTTTCAAAAACATTTTCAAAATTTGTATAGAAAACTCGAAAACGTCTTTTTAACGTTTTCAGCGTTTCCTATGTTAAATGTTGAAAATAAGGAAAACGCGTTTTCGGATTTTAAACTTTACTTCTATTACATTTGAATCCTAAATTTTCGTTTTTGTACATTTTAGTCCCAACCACCAACGGCCACCGTTGGAAAAAAGTCAAACCACCAGATCTGATGGTCAAACCACCATATCTAGTGGTTTGACCATCAGATTTAGTGGTTCTCCACCTGATCAGGTAGAGAACCACCGTCGTTCTCCACCTGCGAAGGTGGAGAACCACCCGCGACCACCTGCGAAGGTGGAAAACCACCTGCGAAGGTGGAAAACCACCTGCGAAGGTGGAAAACCACCTTCGCAGGTGGTCATCAGTCGCCGACGAGGTTGCCGACGTCTGCAAGATGAGGAAGAAATGGTGGGTTGGGGGTAGGGTGGGCTAGGTTGGTGAAGATTAGGGCCTGTTTGAAGATTTTGAAAAGTTTTAGAACTTTTTTGTAATTTTTATTATATGAAATTGTATTTTTTTAAAAGTATAATCCAAAAACATTTTCTATTTTCTCTTCTCAAAAATAATTTTTCAAAACAACACACCAAACGCATTTTCAATTTTCTCAAAACAACAATTGAAACAGAAAATACCAAAACGTTTTCGAAAATAAAAACAGAAAATACAAAATAAACAGAACGCCCCCTAACATTTTCCAATAATAATAATAATAAGAGTGTTATAAAAGTATAGAAACAATAGAGAGAATTTAGAGAGAATGAATTCTAAGGAATTCTCAGGAATGAATTTCATTAATAACTGAAGCCCTATTTATAGGAAAACTTCGAATGGCACAATCGTAATTACATAATTTCATCAAGGGTATAATAGTCATTCACATATAATAATTACATCTTTTACCAAATTATTCCTCCACCAAATTATTCCTCATAATTCATAACCACCACATTATTCTCAATTATTCATAACACCTAATAATTATTCTTCAATTATTATTCATAACACTCCCCCTTGAATGACTATTAATACAAATGTCTTCTAGACCTGTTTGGAGAAAAACCCAGTGAAAAACTTCCAAACCGATTGCAGATAGCTTGGAGTGGTTATATCTTGCTTCATCAAAACATTGCTCCCCGATGTCTATCAATGCATATGAGTATTCGCGTCTTTGCCTCGTTAAAACCTTGTCAAGAAACCCCAGGTGGGAAAAAAACTTGATCGAAGGAAAAAGACACATACCGCTCCGTTTGATTTCATATCTTGAGAAGCGATATCTTTACTTAAATGATTTCAATATCATCATCGTTTGGATCTAAAGCATTAGCTCCATTATAACTTGATCCAATAGATACTGTATCAATTTTCTCCTATCGTTCTCAATATACCATGAATATGCCTCGTTAAAACCTTATTAGGAAAAACCCGATTAGGAAAACCCTAATGAATGAAAAAGAGTACATTATTCATGTGAATACGCCTTTAAAGTTGTCTCATTAAAAACCTTGCTAGGAAAACCCAATGGGATAAAACCTCAGTCAAGGGAAAAAGAGTGCAATACGTATTTTATACAAGTATGCTGCAAGCATTTCAAAATCTTTCATACATTTGTATGAGTATCATATACATTGGTTTTATACTCTTTGTTCATTTAGAGTGCATCAATTTTCTTACACAACTACAAAACATTCACCATGAACACATGTCTCAAAACACACAATTTAAAGCATATAAATTCATCATAAAAACATGTAAACATATAAGTAAACCTTCATAACTAACTAACACTTAAAATATATCATTTAACATTTAATACTCATTTAATAGGTTATTTCATTCCTGTGGGCTTAGCTCCCCTTTAGGGTACTTATAAACACAGGCTTAGCTCACCCGATCCTTTAATTTCCTTTTAGGTACTAACATACACATTGTTAATTTAACTTTCATGAGCATACGGCAACATATAATGACCACCATGCTTATCTTTAAACTTGAGCACCAGTCATCATCATCTCATCATCTCATAAATTAAGGATTTCACATTCACGCTTATCATCTTCAATATATCTCAATATTTTCATTATCATTGATCATATGTAGCTACTACATTTTCATATCGTGTCGACACTTCTTCAATTTCATTTCTTTTCCCATATCGACATAACTTATCGAGATATCTCATTATCAATCCTCTTGTAGGATTACATAATATAGTTATATCTATATACTCTTCAAGAGCATATGCCTCCGTTATTAAGACCATCTTTTATAATTTGCTGATATATATGTTTGGGAAATCTCATAATATCAACGCTTCTGGCGTGCTAACTTATCAAAATATCTTAATCGATATATGTGATTGTTCATAGCATCTTTATGCATCTTTGAACTTCAAGTTCATATTTTAATTGAGGATATAACATGATGCATTTCACATATCATTTTCAACCTTTAATACTCCCTCATGAGAAAATTTAGAACACCAAAACTCACAGTTGATATGATTTTAATCATATATGTTCTCATCATTCAGCCTTTAATATGGGAATTTAGACCGTTTGCATTCTATTCTCGACATCGGCAATTTATTTGAGGACTTTAAATAATTTGCTATATAATATCCCACTTGTATGCGCATACTCGATCCTTGAGGATTTATTCAAGTATTGGGATATACATTTACTAGCTTTATCATTAAATCTGGAAATCATGCTCATACCAGTGAGCAAATATTTTAAGAATTTCAAATTACGAATCATATACACATGTACTATCTAGTGATCCATATCATAATATCTAGTAGTCCACATGGAGGATAGTGAGCCCATACTTCTCATCCTTTATTCCAGATATATTTGGGATTTATTCCCAATATTGGCTAGTAATAATTTCATCATTTATCGAGAACAATCATTGAAGAATTCTTTTAATTCTTCACTTGAAATATTGATTTCAATAATTATTTAAACCGGGATGGTCAGTCCAGTTTTGCAAACGAGTATTATTGATTTCACTAGTATCTGTAAATTCTTATATCGATTTCACTAGTATGTATAGTGCTCAATATGATTTATCATAGAAATAATTCACCGACATATTCCATCATCTTTTGGTGACATTTACTGTCTACTACTTTATTCAAACAGATTCTGACTCATACGCATCACATCCGCTATTATTTAATTCGAAATCGTAGCTCTTACGCTTCATATTATTTATTTAAAATCGAGTCTTATTTCATACGCGTCGTATTATTCTATAAATAAATCATCAAAATTATTACCAAAATTCATCCTAACAAGAGATCTATACATTATAATGGATCATATGCTCTCAAATCTTCGAAAATACTATCCATCACTACCGATCAAAATCCTAAAAAATTTATCGATGTAGGTGGAAAGATTAAGATGCTAATGAATAAGGGTATCCCACAAGATATCCATGCTTGATTGAAGCAAAGGTTCGATTATCACGGTGAGGTTTCAATTCCTTCTAAATACATATGCAGGTATGGGTAAAAGTAGTTTTTCAAAGAAACTGAGAGAGCAAAAAGATTAGAAGGATGCTACAAGTGTGCTCGGTGGACATGTGACACTGATGTAAATCAGAGGGTACTTGTCCAGAAATCGAGAAGATAAAATAGCATTCATTAAGGATGGATTGAGTAAGGAGCTTTTGGATGATATTCAACAGCTCTTGAGACACATCCTAGTGGACACGTCATACAAGGTGAGCTAATGGCCTTATGGGCCAAATTCAAAGATCAACAAGCACTTTATAGTCTTGAAATACTTACTTTAAAAGATCAGTTTGTAAATTTAGTAGAATAACCTAGTGTAATGATTTTTCCATATTTATGTAAGACAAATTTATGTAATATAAGAAGATCAATATTTTCTTTTATTTGTAAATATCGTTTTTGGATTTTCGATTTTTCGCTTATTTTCTATCATAGCAGATATATGTCATTTTCACTTAAATTTTTCTGCCTTTTTCTCTTTCATATTTGTCAAAAAGTAAATAGTGCACTCAATTATTGGTTTGAAAATTTTTCTTTAAATAGAGGATTCATATCTCTCATATTCATACATTAAAAGTATAGTGCAAAAAGAGAGATAGGAGTAGAGATGGATATGGAGATTTTAGAATCATCTCATACAATCGCCTTACTCGCCATATTAAAACCGTATGTATTCTTGGTGGATCTAAAGCGGTAGAGCCATATCCAATATGTGGATATGGCAAACCGACTTCAGAAAGAGTTAGGAGACAAGAAATCAATATACTATACGGAGGAACCAACAACAAACTTTTAGGTAGACTTATAATGGCCGCACAATCATGGGGAATAAGAGTTTTGAGTGCAATACCTTTCCATCTAGTTGGATCTAATACTCGGTGGAGCCAGTTCTACCACATGGTCCAGCAGTTGTTGGTGCTACAAGCGCAATCCATCCACAATCGCATGATGTATATGATGAATAATAGTGATGCTTTCATTTATCGCCTTCCAGCGCTACAACACAACCTGGAGGAAATATTCAATATAACTCACGTTGGCTGGAATTTTCATGTCAAACCAATAGGTTTGTTGAATATTAATAATTTCTTTAATGGCTTACTAGCGTTTCTAGATCGAGTGTAAATAATAAGTTTATCTCTCATTCGAAAAATATTTATTTTACGCTAGTCTTGTTGATGAACTACTCATCAAATTTCATGCATATGTTCAAGAACTGTGGAAGCCAGTCACAGTGCACCCTAATGGTGTCAAGCGAAAAAGAAATTCGGATCCTTTAAATATTTCATTATGAATCCTAATGTTGATGGTGGCGAGTTCACGAGTATTTATACTTCTCGAGACGCATCCCTCATTTTTGGATTCGATATGTATATTCTTTTGCATTTCTATATTTTCGGTGTTTAATGCCATCTTTTGATATTCTCAATATGTTCCACTTCGACTGCTTTGTACTTCTTACGGAGTAATAATAATATCATATTGGCTTTATTCAAATACGTAAATCTAGTGATTATACTTCTTCAAGAGCATTTTATTCTCATATTAATACAATCTCCATATCATCGATGAGATTACTTCATATAATTTCTCCATGCGATATATTATCTTGATTTATCAAACATGGGACCTATTGAGCATTTTACTTTTATCTATTTATCCAATGGTAACTTCAAGTACCACTTGCTCAATTTTCTCCATTAATATTCGTAAGATATATGGAGTAAGTAATTTTATTCTCATCGCTACTTCTTCGAGTAGGATTAGAATATTTGATCAACTACTTTCCAGTATGATTAGTTATAACCAATCGTGTAGTATTGGCCCACCACATTGGAAATATATGCTGAAAATCTAAAGTGCGTAAATTTAAATTATAATTAAATTTCCTCCAATAGGTAGTCGAACCTACCTTATGGGAATTATTGCAATAAATATAAATTTACGGAATTTAAATAGTAGAATTAAATTGCATAATGTTTAACTACTTCTTTCGTGAGTAGAGATCTCGCTTAGTAGAAAAGGTATTACCCATCATAGCATATAAAGTGCAGAATATATAAAACCTTCCGTTTAGTGACGGTTGAACCCATCATCAAGTAGGAGGTATTAAAGAATTAAATTGCAGTGAAATAAAGTGCGAATTAAATATTATCGAATCATTTTGAGCGCATTGTTCTTCTAGAACAAATACTCATTACTTCTACAAGCTTTTACACTTATCCTTCTGAATAAGTACATTATGTAATTGAACTCTTGGGAGTTACATTAATATTTCGATCTTTTAATTCAAATGGACTTCAAGCCATTTTATATAATCAATAGATTTAGAATTTCTTCATGAATACTCTATCCATTTTTCACTGCCGTTAAAATTAGGTCGGTTTTTACCCTAAAGGTAAAATTGTCCATTCCAATTCAGCGTAAAATTGTCAAAAATATTTTATCAATGTTTACGATTGAAAATGATCTCCTTTCTACTTCAATTTATCAATATCAAAATGTTCAAGGACTATTTTTGTAACTTTTTCAAAATTAAGTGTGTTTTTAAATTTTTGAAAGTTTACCTTATCAATATTAGTGTCAAATCAAGCTCTCGTTAAATCGAGTATAATGGAGTCGAGAAAATTTGATTTTGATAACGTATATCTCATATATCTCAGAAAACGAATATTATAGTTTAATATATTATTATATTATAAAGTAATATAATATATATATACCTTTTCCTTTTTCTTTGGTAGAAGCAATTGAACATGCGTATTTCACTCCATTCGCCAATTCTTGAATTGCCAATTCTTGAATTACCCATAATGCAATAATCATCATTAAGCCAAAATATAATATTATTAAACTATAATTAAACACCAGAGATGAGAGAAAAGTTATAGATATTAATCTTTGAAGAAAGAGAAACGGAGATCGTGAGAGAATAGGAAGAAGAATAATGGAGATCTCTCAATGAAGATGATTTTGAGAGGAAAGAATCTTGATCCGTAGAATTGTTCTGCGAGCATAGTTTTAGAGACAATTAACTGACTAATATTAAGGTTTCGATACGTATGCTCATCAATGATAGATCAGAAAGATACTCCCTTCATATTACTCAAATGGCTGTAGATCATACGATAACGTGTTATAAAAGTATAAACAATATAGAGAATTTAGAGAGAATGAATTCTAAGGAATTCTCGTGAATGAATTTCATTAATAATCTGAGCTCTATTTATAGGAAACTTGAATTAAGACAATCGTAATTACATAATTTAAATCGGTATAATAGTCATTCACATATAATAATTACATCTTTTACCAAATTATTCCTCCACCAAATTATTCCTCATAATTCATAACCACCACATTATTCTCAATTATTCATAACACCTAATAATTATTCTTCAATTATTATTCATAACAAAGAGACCATTTCGGAGTTGTTTTATTATTTTAGTTAAGCATAAAATATTTGGTTGGAGTACAATTCTCTGGGCTATCCGTGGTCTTAAGGACATCCATGACGTCTTTGTAGATGTTTCTTCTACATTATTGTAGTTCGAAGTTAGGCATGAAGTTTATTACGATTGCAGGGATTGTTTTCTGTTAAGGGGTCAAAAGATGATCTGTATTCTTTTGAAGAAACCTTTTTTTCCCTTCCTATTTCATTGAAACAATGATCAAACTTCTTAATTTTACATGAATTTCAGATTTCATGATTTAGTTTCACCACTCAACTCTTATTTTTAATTGAATTCTCGCTGTCACATATGCTAATACTATAATAATTGTACGATTTCAATCATTAATCTATTTTTAGTAGCAGTGTTATTGATTTCTTGCAAAAAATTTCTCCTACATTTTCCAATACAAATAAATATAGGGGCAGAGGTAGGATTTATTACAATGGTGGGCTGAGAAAATATTTGTTAACCATTTTCTTTAAGTATCAATAAAATGAAAATACTACTCTGGATACAACTGGATCCATATTTGATAACCGCTCAACCAAGATGAATCTTAAAGGGCCGAGTTGAGATGCCATAGCCACGAGTCTCCAGTCTCCGTTGCTACTCATTCATATTTTTGTCTTTCAACATATTGTATAGTTTGTAATATTATAGCAACGATCTATTATGGATTTGTCATTTATTTGCTTGATGTCAATCGATATTTTTGCTAAGAAGTACTAAAGTTGTCTTTCATTTTTCCGAATTATATAATCGTGACTTTTTTCTTTTTGAATACAATATAATCGTGACTTTTAAGCTTACTTTTTAATTGTTGTTGTCTAAGTCTTCCACGTGAATAAACTGTATACATTATAACATTAATTATTTATGGCGATTAGTGTTTTTTTTTTTAATCTATACACAATAGTAGTAGATTGACAAACCGATTATAGTTAAAAATTAAAAATTAAAAATATTTTAATTTGTATTTCCTCATATACGGATTCCACTCCATTTAAGACATGAAAATTAAATAAGATGTTTTAAAAATAATTTTTGATATTTCTCTATTTTATAATTGTAAAGACTAAATTAGATTAATACTAATGGTATTAATAGCATTGCAGTCTAATAAAATACCAGCAATGTTAAATAATAAATTTATAATTTGACATTCAACAAATAATCCAATAGAAAATATTAAAAAAATAATATTTTCACAATCAATTTATTAGAAATTATAATTGTATTACTGTGTTCTAAGAATATTCAATGTCCACTAACATGCGAAATGCTAATGACAACCACCAAAGTTTATCAGTGATAAACTCTCCTGTTTTTTCCTTGCATTACGATCGATATTTTATATACGAAACTATTTGGTGCTACCATGCAAAAAAGAATATGAGAACCTATGTTGAGATTAGTGTAACAAATAGTCATATGGCCTCTGGGCATTTACAACAGATCAGGAAGATGCCTAGTGTTCCAGTCCACCCGCGCGGACCGTAGCTTACGGTCCGCCCGGTGATTTTCTCCTTTGTTCGGATTCTATTTTGAAATCCGAAAATTTTGTTGGATTCATCACGACGAGACGGAGCTCCAGTAATTTGGAAAAAAATTTTGAATACCGTGATGGCCCGTAGTGACCGGTCAAAGATCGGTCAAAGTTTTTGAAAAAAAATTGGCAAAAACTTTGACTGATCTTTGACCCAGCACCACGGTGTCCAATTTTTTTTTTCCAAATTGCTGGAACTCCGTCTCATCGTGATGAATCCAACAAAATATTCGGATTTCAAAATAGAAATCCAACGAGAAAATCACCTGCGCGGCATACGCACTCGCCCGACCGAACTTTCCTGCAGATGAGGATTGTTCAAAACCACCCGGGTGGACCGTAGCTTGCGGTCCGCCCGGGCGATTTTCTCCCTCGTCCGGATTCCGTTTTGAAATCCGAAAATTTTGTTGGATTCATCACGACGAGACGGAGCTCCAACAATTTGGAAAAAAAATTTTTGACAGTGGCGTATGGTGACCGGTCAAAGATCTGTCAAACTTTTTGCTAAAATTTTGCCAAAAAGTTTGACCGATTTTTGACCGGTCACCACGGGCCGCCACGATGTCCAAAATTTTTTTTCCAAATTGCTGGAGCTCCGTCTCGTCGTGATGAATTTAACAAAATTTTCGAATTTCAAACGGGAGTCCGAACGAATGACAAAATCACCCGGGCAGACCGTAAACTACGATCCTCCCGGGCGGACCGGAACTTTCCTCAAGATTAATAATTGTTGTTTTTTCTCCATCGTTAGTTTCAATCGATCATTATATTTTTTTTACAACTATTTTATATTTTTGTAATAAATTTTATTTATCTATCATTCGTCAATCATCAAATATTCAAAAGTCATTTTTTTAAAATAATATCTATAAAATATACACTAAAATGCATCAATTATAGTAACCAGATAAGAATTAAGTACTTTCTTTAAGTAGAATCAAATAAAAGGGGAATAGCAAGAAATCTGTACTTAGGCCTTGTTCTATTTGGTGTTAACCAAATCCGCACGCAATTTCGTATATCTCATACTCATTTTCAACCACACGCGTATTTTCTAAAATAATATTAACCACATATTTTTACACAGAATACCGCGCGGAATAACTAAACCCTCAATAGAATAAGGTCTTAGCCGGCATCTAAATTTATTCAGAATTAGTATTTCCTCCATGCGATACACGATACAATTAAGACGATTTATTTACATAAAATAATATTAATACAAAATAAAAATAACAAAGTATATATAATATTATAAATTTTAATAATGGTTTACAAATTTTGATCCGATCCATTATCTTGTCATAAAAAAATAGACAAGTGAGAAATGAAGCGTACAATGGAAGCTCGGTTAGATACGGAATGGGTCGGGTTAGACCCGCGAGTGTTGGAAAAGGATGATCCGATTGCAAAGGCACCAAAATGACGTCGATTTGGCTTATAGATTCTTGAAACGACATCGTTTTTACGACGGTAGAATGAATAGTATTAATGCTATCCACACTTATAAGATAGGAACTGATATATATATATATATATATATATATATATATATTACAAAAATTTGCTGAAGTTACAAAATCATAAAATTCTTGAACTTTCCTTTTTCAATGATATAATTAAAGATAGATCATGAAAGTTTTTGTTTTCTATTTTTTTTCTAATTAATTAATTATTCATTATAAATTTAATTATTTAATTACTCATTATTTGATCTTTAAAAAATTACAAACTATTTCAATCGTTCAATATATATTATCCATGAAAACTATCTAAAACTGACATTTTAACATGATAAAAATAAAAAGGGGTTTTTATTTAATTTTTTAAATATTTAAAAATATTTTTTCTAAAATAAAAAACCACTACCTACCTGATACTGTGCCAAGTTAGTACTTTAATTTTTATTAATAAGATATAAGAACAGGGGGGTGGGAGTTTGGGGAGAGATATATATACATATATATATATAGAAAATATTGATTCTCATTTGCAGAATTAATTTAATAGGTATTGTAAATTGTAACTATGATTTATTATCACACTCTCATTAATGCTTGCAACATTAAGGGGGCTGTATTTAATTTAGATTTGTAAGGATTTTGATAGACTTTTAAATCGAATGATTTTCATGGAATTTAATGGACTTTTACTGATTTTTTATAGGCTTTCACGGATTTCCACATAATCCATAAAAATCTTCAATAAATTTGGAAGGACTTTTATTTCAAAACTTTTACTGGATTTCTTTGGAATTCATTTGACAATATATATTTTCGTTTCATAAAATAAATATTATAAAACTTATTGAGATTAGAATTTATTATTTTTCTCATTAAATTATTATTGTTTCAAAAGCTGAAATTAGTAATAATTAATTATTGTCCATACAATATTTTTATAAAAAAATAATAATTTTATAACTACAAAAATACATGACTATTACAAACAGAGATTTCATAATATTTTGATATAATTTAACTCGAAATACTAAAAAACTATCACATGTTTAATTAGTATATCAAAATATATATTAAATTATTAAAGTAAGAGTAGACATAAAATATTTAATTATAAATTTTAAAACTTTTTACAAACTTCTGTAAATAATTTTCTTTTTCATAAAAAGTTGAACAAAAAGAAGATAAAAATATTATAAGAATATTTTTACATCATTCTTATTGTGAAATTAAGAAAAAACAAAAAAAAAAAGAGGAAAAAGTAATGAAAGATTGGTGGTGGTGGCGGCAGCGACGGTGATGTGAGGGTGGTGGCGGCGGCGGCAGTAGAGACGGCAGTGCCGTTGGCGGGATGGTGGCAATGGTGCTGTGGTGGTGGCGGTGATGTGGCGGTGGTGGATGCGGTAGCGACAGTGGTAGAGGGTGATGGTGATGAATAAAAGTCCATCAAAATCTTAGGGGTGAGTGATAGATTTCATCTGACAAATTATGTTTGTACTTTGTGCTAAAAGATGAGTACCTAAAGGATTCTATTAAAGTCTTTAAAAACCCAATACAACTTTAAATACCTCATAATTTCATAGGATTTTAAAAAGTCATTATTTAATACCTCATGATTTTGATGGACTTTTAAAAAATTCATAAAAATCTATATTGAATACCCTAATATTTTAATTGACTTTTAGAAATCTCAATTGAATACACCCTAACTTTTTCAAACCCATCAAATTCTTTAAAAGTCTTTAAAATTCATTTAAAATCTCAATTGAATACACCCCCCTAAATATATATAAAAAAGAAAATACATGTAAAAAAGTAAAATAACGAAAACAACACCAAATAAGAAAAATATAATAAATTAAGAAATAAAAGTAATTAATCTCTAAAAAACAATGTCAAGCACAACACTGTTATCTAGGCATTTTGCCATAAGTGGCTCTTTTATTTTTGTATATTGTTAGATGTTGTCCTCACAAAATACATCGATGATATTCTCACTCTCTTTGTTCCCCACTGTGCATGCAACTCTTGTATTTCCCGTTGCATAAAGCCTACATTAATATACAACATATGGTTTTTTTTTTTTTTAAACACAAATTTGTTGTGAAGTTACAACAAGCATGAGCTTGAATCATAAAATTCTTGAACTTTCCTTTGTCAAGAATATAAAGATAGATCATATTCCAAAGATAGTGAACAAAGAGCCAAGGGATGAATTATGCTCTACAAGCACACCCCCGCCCCTTGTTTGAGGTCACAATAAACAACCTAAAGATCTACTGCAAAAGTAGTAAACAAAATCACAAAAGATAAAATCAAAACATGAAATTAACCACAGAAATACAAAATATATATTGAATAACCAGTTTTGCAGCAGCTAATTGCCAGAAACACTTCAAGTTTTCAGCACGTATAGATATAAGATTTACAATCACATATTAGCATTTGATTGGATTTTATCTAATTTATCAACAAAGGAAATAAAAACTTCACAAAATTTGAAGTTCAATTGAAGCATTAATCCAAAGACATCTAAGATCCAAATGGAACATTTCCAACTAATGGAATCCTAACTCAACGTTTGTAATTAAGTCGCCTACAATACAGAAAATCTCAAAAGCAACATAAATCACACACACATTTTCATCATGTTGTCTTGTTATCTTAGCCTCGGACACTAGTCAACTGAACCAAACAGAATAACAAGAACGCATCACCAGAATTTCGAGATTACAGAATGACATAAAAAAAACTATAATAAATATTGGATCATTACTCACTTGGTTTCACAAATATATTCATAAGAAGGTGTATCGCATTACTTATTTTCATTTCAATTAAACTCACAAGAAACATGTCATCTCCATGAAGGCGGAATGAATACAGAGCAGACGAAATTTTATTCAGCCACATGTAATGGCCAGTAAAAGCTAAAACGTCGGAGGACCAGTAAAAGCTAAAACGTCGGAGGACCAGTAGTTGCAAACTAGTCAGTGCAGCAGCGGTACATGACATACCTGTCCATGGTACGTCCACATTCAGAGCAAATCACCCTCTCGGGGATGTTTCCGGCATGCCCCGGAAGAATGAGGCGGTTGCAGTGGTGTTCGGGGTGGACCCCACTAAGCTCCTCATCCAGTACAGGCACAAATTTATCGGGGTGATCCACTTTATATCTCCATTGGTTAAAGTTGTCCAAGACAGAACGCAAAATGTCTCCTTTGCCCTTAGTTATATCATGCATGCCTCGGCTGAAAACAGCCCATCCTTGATCACTGCTGTCGTAGGTTAGCATGTCCATGATCTCTTGCATTATGTTATCAAAATCGGCATTCATGCCGTGTTGAAGCTTGGAGTTCCACATGCTCGACATACGCACCCAAAAGAACCACACGTAGTCATAATAGTCTCTTAATGGAAAAGTTTGGCTAAGATTGTCCCTACTGATGATCTCATGGCACCTTCTAACATTCTCCTTCGGATTGCTCTTGCCCACGTAGAGCATTTCTAATGGAACCTGCAATGTGTTTGCGATGGTCCGTGTTGTGGTCGTAAAGTGCCGAATCCATTCGATATCCTCTCCGCCGTACAAGCATATAGTTTTATTGTCCCTAATCTGAAACACAAGAATTATCCATTATAATCATTGATTGTTTGCTGGCAGCAATGTTATGAAAAGTGTAATGCGTGACTAAGCAACAAGGTCAAATTTCAAACTTAAGTGGGTGTAAACGTATATTGCGCGAAGTAAGGCGTAAATCATGCAAACCGACACGGCGAAGCTTTGAGGTTCAAAGCAGGTGGTTTAAAACAGAGACAACTAGATAACTGCTTCCGATCTCGTGCAAGCTGCACTATAAGTTGGAAAGCAGCTGATGTGGCAGGTTCGCATTACGCCACATCAAGTCTTTTTCACAAGATCTGGTGCAAGTTTCACCAGATTGGGAGTGACTCGATACTATTTTAGCATAAAAGACAGTAGACGGTAGATGGTAGACCATAGACGTACCCATTCTTGGACACGTGGATCAATGGCGTCGGCTAGTAATTCAATATTCCATGAACTTTCTCTCCAAAGCGCCAATTCCCTTTCTCGAGTGAAGGGGAACGCCGAGCTGCCCCAAATCCACATCACAGGTAAAGCATTCACGTTTGACACTCTACCTTGTGGGTCCAAGACGACGAGAATAGGCATGTGACTGAAATTCCAAACCTCCCGGATGTACCTAATGGCAACTGGATCGACCAAGCCAGGATGATCCACCGAATACCATGGCATTGAGTTGCGTAGATCGTGAAATTGTGTCTCCTGAACTGGTGTCAATGACGTGGCATGGTCAACAATGGGGAGCCAAAGAACTTCGTACTCATGTCCCATCGTCGACTGTTGGTTGTAAATCAGATGGAGAATGTTGAGCTCTTCGTGGGGAAGGTCGAGATCCGAAATCAATAGCAACACATATTTCAATCTCAATTTTTCAAGACGTTCCTATGAAACGAAACATAAAAACATAAGATCCCGTTTAAGACTAAATCAAGAAAACGTGTACTAGGAACAAGAATGAGGACAACAGTTATCTTCCTCGTCCCATCATATATAGGCATTTGATCTTCTCTGGCATGAATAATTGCTCTTAATATCTTCATGTTGTCAATATGAGACGTCTCAAAGAGTTTCTTCAGTGCAGCAAATGCATCATTTCTCCTTTTTCCTCTGTATTACAGTAACAATCAGCAAACATGGATTTAAGAAATAAAAAGTAGAGATCTTTGAGCACTATCTTTAACTACTTACTAATCAACTCATTCAAAAGCTCAAGTTGCATCTGCAAGTGCTCAGACATGTGGGAGAGCTTATTTGCCAGGCTTAATATCTCCCACAACTCAGCAGTCGATGTAATGTACCTAATCCCCAGCAAAATCATTCAATCATCAAAACATCAAGATTTCACATTGCTCGTTTTCATTTAATTTAATTATTAAAAATCGAGCAACATACTCATGACCACTGCCAACGAGGTTTAGGAGTATTGAAGCACAAGCCAAAATGCTTCTTATGATCCAATAAACAGTCGTCGGAATGTGAGCAGTCGCATTCACCATTTCCGGAGAGTCGTGGAGAATGTATTGAGTTGGGAGCTCCTTGAACTGTATGATAATGTGTGTTACAGTCAGGGCAGCCTGTAAAAGATTGATAACAGCTTCAAACTTCTTTTTCAATTCTGGATTGTGATCCATCGACTCAGGTAGATCCTTCAGAGCTGCAATATCGTTGGCAAGTTGATTCCGTCCGCGAAGTTGCTCGACCAGCCAAAACTCACCATAGCTGACTGAAAAAGCAGCAAATGTGATGACAACCTTAGCATCCCACGCATAGCTTGATAGTGTCTCGAGGAGTCCAATAGCCACCGAATGTGCTTCTCCTCCAGCCGAGCATTTCGAAATTATCTACGCCAATACACATTCGCATAATCTTGAGTCTATGATTGAAATACAAGATTTGCTTCAAATAATCAACATTGAGTACCAGAGATGGTGGGTACTACATAAGAAACCAGCAGCTAACGTGGCATCCATGAAAATACACCTGGTGGCTGGTTTCAATGTGAGGTTTCACTATGCATGAAATCCATGCTGGTTTCTTATGGAGTACCCACACAGGTGTTCGACCAAAACCAATATCAGAGAAACCAGTATCAAAACCAGAGAAGTCAAATTTCTATGTACCTCAAACGAGATTTTGTTTATGGGATATGCCAAAAATTTAACTATCTCAGCATCATGGTGATCGCTGTGGAACGACTTATCCTCGTAAGCCTCAGAATGTGGAGTAGCTTGATCACCCTACAACATGAACACACAAACTACATCGTTAAAACGCCGCTAAATGTGAAGCCCAAAAAGTATGTAGTAAACAAAAAGAATACATTACATGTGCATTGTCGATGGGTTTTCCACGTAGAAGGATATTCTCAATGATGGAAAGGACAGGCTTAACGTCGAGATCATCGTGTTGAGGCGCATGCGTGTTCACAATCCGTGTGCTCAATCCGGTATCATCAGCCCCTAAATAGTGATCACGCCGATCACCCCTCGCCAGATGTCCCCTAGCAGAAAGTGGAGAATTGTGATGAACAGGATTATGATCAAGTTCATCGTGACTCGGCTTCTCGTGATCATTCAAATGTGGCGATGTTCCGTGGCTAGTCATGGGACGTTTGGGATTCGACAACCTATCAACCACCAGCGGGTTGGTTCGAGTCAAAGGCACTACTTCTCGGCTAGACATTTTAACAAACACGTTGTGGGTTAACAAGAAAGTGAGAAATTTGAATTACAGTTACCTGTGTTGGTGTCCATTGGAGATCCCACAAGAGCTTAAATAGGTGATAAAGGCAAGTGAATCAAGTTCTTTGCTTCCATTGTGGACTTACAGCCTACATGGGGTTTGGAATTCAGTGTTGCAAAAACTTCTGCCCTGTCAGTAAAATCTTTTTCTTGAGGGTTAAAAAATGGGACTTTTCGAGAATTTTGAATAGTTTTGTCGACTCCCATGACGTGAATTGTGTCTTGATTATCTTTATACATATTTCTTAAGGAATCCATGTTCCTGGCCCGGAGGTTTGCCTCGACTTCTATGGTTAAAAATGATGGATAAAGTTAGATATTTATAATAATTGTCATAATATAATATATTGGAAATGAATATCTTATTTTATTTTAAATAATTATTTAATATTTTATAAAAAGGAGTAAAGATAATACAATTATTTTACCTGATTATATTACTCTTTATATAATGCTCTATATCCATGTAGTATTACAAAAAAATGGTTTCTTGCATGGACTTTGGTGCTTGTAGAACTTGATCATGGGAGAGCTGTTATGTCTGCGGATTAAAGGAAAGGCTACATACATATTATTAATAAATAAATAAATAAAGGAATACTAAAAAATCTCTACTAAATGTAATTCAAGAATCAAGATGGACAAGCCAATCGCAAACACAGAATTGGCACAATTATGGTAATAAGGTCTATCCATGTTAATCATCAAGTGCCCATGCACTAGTGGGCACAGTAATGTGCCCATTAGCTAATGTGTCAATGTCTGGATTAAAGTTGGAGTGATTCGTAACTTCAACTTTAACCAATACACTGACCAGATAATGTGTTCATTAGTGGAGACTTGATAACAACTAAGTCTATCCAGTAATATTGTTGCAAATCGAATACCTATTTAAAATTCTTATAAATCATAACATATTTTTAAGTTTTCATGCGAAATGAGGAATTCTCAAAGTATTTTTGAGTATGTTTAGTAAGTTGGATGAGATAACTTATAATTTATTTAGAGAGTTTATAAACTATTTCTCCTCAAATAAACTTCGTTTGTGTTGACGAGTTTATCTAAAAAGTTAGAACTTGTCTCAAACGCTTCTTTTACAAGCTTTTCCTATGAGTTCCATGAGCATTTCGTTTTCTTATTTGATTTTCAGCATCTTTTTTCCCATAGAATTATTTTGAATGTGTCTTTTTTTGTCATTTTGTATTTCCGATCTAATTTTTCAACTAGCAAACACTTCTATTTCAATCAACTAACTTTTCAATTATCAATTATCAATTATCAACTTCCCACGAGCTTTCCAGTTTTCAACTAACTTACCAACTTATCCGCCAAACATTGCCTTTACATTTCACATTCAAGCTTGTATTTTGGAGGGAAAAAAAAGCGATTGATCTGTGACAAATAGCTTGTATTTTGGAGTCACTAAGCTAATCTCGAACTCTTTATGATTTCAATTGATTATAAATTATCAATTATCTGTGACAAATAGCTTCCCACCTCTCAGTGGGCGAGTCCCCACCAAACTCAAATGATGAGCTATCCGTGATGAATAGCTACTCTTTTCTTCGTGGGTAGGCCCCACTTATGTGGTGGCTTCAGTATGGTGAATTTGATCAAATCAATCACTTTGATATATCTCATTGCATGTACATGTACTTCATAAATCTCTAACCATTCAATTCTATTCATTCTCTCTTATATTTTACATAAAAATATATAAAAATTCATAAAAATTTCAATCGTAACAAGGGCTTAACTCTTGGAATGATATGACTTATGAGGGTTAGTAATTTATTGGAGAGAACGAGCCAAATAGTGAGAAAAGAAAGTATAATATGTAACATTTTTTTTTTGAATAATATAATATGTAACATTATTGACGTAATTGTATTTAAAATCAGAATATAACAAAAAGTGGCCCAAAAGGAATGGATCTTGAGAACCATCTTTACTTGATGCTTGGGTTTGTAAGAGCCCCAAAAGCTAAAAAGTTAATTTAACGGCAGGACAGAATACTAATATCTTATTGTTACAGTTTATGGTTTCTGTCTCAAGCATTTTTTTTTCAAAATAGTAAAGACTATTCACTTTATGATAGTCTATTAAGGCACCAGGCATGTTCTATATACAATATTTTTAATTTATTTGAATGATATACTAAATGTATAATTAAAAATTGGAGAAAATATATTAAAAAATATAAAGTGATTATATGAGTAGTTAAAAATAATGAAAGAGAAAAAAAGTAAAAATTAGTAGAAATTTATTGTGTATAAGGCCTTGTTCTATTTGGTGTTAACCAAATCCGCACGCAATTCCGTATACCTCATACTCATTTTCAACCACACACACATTTCCCAAAATAATATTAATCACACATTTTTATACGGAATACCGTGCGGAACAACTAAACCCCCAATCAAACAAGGCCTAAAAAGAGCTCATAATCTAGCTAGCTAGACCAATATATAGGCTTTAAAATATTCCGAAGTTTTGTTTCAAAACTAGCCTACATTGTAACATGAGTCAAAATCAATCGAGAAAGAATCTTTATATCTTGTTGGGTTAATACTATTGAAGAAAAATGAATTTGTAGTTAAAAGGTGGGGAAAGTATGAAAAAGATGCAAAAATGATTATTTATTTTAATGAAAGTACATATAGTTATATAACGATAGGGATATATTAGTAATATTTCGTTGCCCATATGTGAACATATTACAAGAGTATAGCTTCTATCACCCCACTTAATGAGGGTTAAGATAACCCCCGATAAATGAACGTGGACATCACAGCAAAACATGCCCCCAACCTCAACGTGTTTAAAGAACACACAACCCCCACCTCCCCCCCACCCCAAAAAAAAACCTCTTTATCTATCCAACTGCCTATTTCTTCACACTCATTTTTTGTTTTTATTTATTTTTTTGCAACATTTCCAAAAAATAAAATAAAAAAGTTGACTCCATTTTACTCGATTTAATGAGAGCTTTAAAATGACTATAATAGTGATATATAAATTTTTCATTTTAAAATTTTATTATTTATTGCAAAAATATAAAATATGTCCGACTTAAATCTAAATTATAACTACATACTAGTGAGAACAAAATAAAATGAGATTTTTTTTTGAAATTTAGAGCTTGTTTGATCTAATTTACATAAAAAATAAATTTACTCCAATATCATTTTCAATTATTTATTTATTACATTGATTTGGAATTTTTTATATATTTTTTAATATGTTTCTTTTACTTCAAAACCTCACACAAAAATAATTTCTTTTATATCTCTATCAAACATACCCTTAAAGCTTAATCGATCAGTGTACAGAATGAGATCTATTTCATGAAAGTTATGTTTAGCTTAATTGGTTTTATTCTAATTTTTCATTATCTGATTGAAATGGAAATTTATCTTTAAATTTTTTTATCTCATTAATTTATGCTAATGTTGGCTTTAATTTCTATATATATAAGCGAGCAAATTAATTTATTTTATTAATATTTGATTTGAGAAAAAAAATAATTTATATATTAATGTTGTACTTAAATTAAATCTCGATTATAAAAATAGACTCAAAACATTTTTTCTTTATGAACTCGAGGGTCTCAAAACATTTTTACTTATGAACTTGAGAGAACAAAAACTATTTAGATTTTTTGTTTTTAATAAATTAGATCAAATAAGCCATAAACTTCAAAATAATTCTTATTTTATTTTGTTCTCACTAGTATGTAGTTATAATATAGATTTAAGTTGGACAGATTATATATTTTTGCAATAAATAATAAATTTTTAACAACAAAATTTATATATTGATACTATACTCATTTTAAGGCTTTCATTAAGCCGAATAAAATGGAGTCAACTTTTTTTTCCCCTAAGTTTGTTTTAAAAAAAAAAAAAAAAGAGAGAATGCTAGAATAAGACAGTGGGGTAAATGAACGGGTGGGGGTTGTGGGGGAAGGGGGTGGGTTCAAGTTTTAAAACGTTGAGGTTATGGCATGGTTTTGTTTGCTCTTCACCCCTGTTAAGTGGGGGTGATAGAAGTTGATAAATTTAACTCACGCTACGGTACCCACACATGGGTAAATAGGCGTCACCCCCCACCAAATTAGGGGAGACACATATCACGCATCTGTCTATATGTGAGCAACGGAACAAAACTAAGATATGTATAAGTTGTGATCTCCTTAGAATTAAAAACGATAATGAACACCAAAGTTAAATTTAATATTTTTTTTCTTCTAATTTATGTGGACCAAAGAAAGTGAAATCGAAACTATCATTAAAAACTGTGTCGCTTCACGACAGATTAAAATTAGGAATGCAAATAGAGAAAGTGAAATTAAAAATATAATTAAAATACTAGATACAGATTGATTGAGAATTGTTAGCTTAATTTAAAAAAACACGCATTTACGAAAAATTTTAAAAAAATTGGATGTGAATATAGCTATAAATTGTAATCACATCAATTCGTGAATTGTGTAAAGTAAGAAACACAAGCAATCAAAAGACAATGTAGTTTTATTCTTTGATTTATTGGATTCACAAGATTGTCGAGGATGTAAGTTATGTTACACACTTCTTTTAGTTTTTCCATAAATATTTAAATTTTATTAAACTTTGATTATACTTTAGTGGAGCATGCTTTGGGAAAAGTATATGTTAACAATGTTATCACTTTTCTAATTATCCAAATTGTTAATAGAATCTTGTTAATTAGGGCTTGTCGTATTCAAATTAATTAAATTTAATGAAATTAAAAAAAATTAGATCTGTGACTGAAATTATAAAAGTGATGTTAAAAAATATTTAGCAAATTAATGTATGAGTGAATGAAAAGAATGAGCGAGAAAAATAAATTTAATTTGATGAAATTTAATGTCAATAAAATAAGCAATGTAGACTAATTAAGTTACTTTTAACGTCTTCATTTTCAAAGAACTAGTCTTTAGCAAATGATTTACAATATCTTTGACAATAATTTATAAATCAAAATAGTTAATAAGCTGCCATGAAGCTTCATTTCATTTGTGTAGATTGTGAAAAAAAATTGCAATTGGGACTTACTTATGCTAAGTAGTACTTATTGATGTTAAAATTATGGAACCATCTGATCTAAAAGTTTAAGCTGATAGATCCATTCCAATTTAGATTATTTAATTACTATCCTCAACATGCCCCCTCACGTGTAGGCGGGATTTATTTTTCCCAAAACAAAGCCTAACATGTGTACAATTCATTTTAATGGGTGGCGGTCAGATTCGATGTAATGGCCCGCCCGAATTCGTCCCGAAACCGTATGTGAATACGTATATGATTCCGTATATGAGATGAAATGACGTGACGATGTTTCGGTATGACGTTCATGTATATGATATGTTCACGATATGTGTTGACGTATAGGATATGTCCCGGAATACGAAACGACCGTTTAAAAGATGAAAATGGGAAAATTACGCATAACAGGTTACTGGCCGTAAATGTCGGAGTTCACGGCCGTAAATGTCGATTCTGGTGTAAGGTTCAAAGGTTACTGACGTAAATGGTAAGCGATGGAAAATGTCCAAAAGTTTCAGAGAGCAAATTACGGCCGTATGGTTCGTAGATACTACCGTAAGGAATGGAAGTTACAACCGTAAGTCAAGAAGATGAAATCTGAGGATTTTCGAGAGTTTATTACTGCCGTATGATGAGAGGATACGGCCGTATTGATCGGTTACCGGCCGTAAGGATATGGGGTTACGGCCGTAAGTCATGGGTTACGGCCGTAAATGTGGAAGTTACGGCCGTAATTCTAAGCCGGCAGAATGGCTATTTTAGATGGTTCTTGTCATTTCTTGGGCACTATTCATCCAAGCTCGGTTCTAACACTCCCAAAACCCTTCCAAGACCCTCATGAACCCATGGAATCATCTCCCACTCCATATATGACCTATGTAATGCTTGTGTAATCTATGATTACAAGAAGAAAGGAAAGAAGAGAAAGAAGAAGAAAATGAAGAGAAGGAAGAAGAGGAGGAAGAAGATGGTCTCCATGCTTGTTTGAACCCCATCTATGGTGGGTAATGGTTGCTTTACATGTTTTATGAAGTGTATGCATGTTTGTATATGATAGAAACAAGATATGGCATGATTATGATGATTAGAGACCTTAGAGGCATGCTAGGATCTCTTGGCCTTGTGTTATGGTTATGATAGGATGTGATGATGCTATGTGTACGTTTATGTGGCTTATGTGACCTTCGTGCCAATTTATATGACTTACGTGGCTATAGGAAACGATATGTAATGAACCAAGGAAGTGAAGCCATGTGTAGGAAGCTATATGTCATGGAACAACTAGAAGGCTAAGCTTGGCGTTCGTGTATGACTACGTGGTTCAATGTGACGTATTATGCGTGTCATGTGATAGCAATATGTGACGTACGCTTATATGAACCAACGTGAACCAACGTGAACACTTTGTAATCGTATGCTTTACGTTTGAATGTCGTGGCCTTATGAGAAGTTAACGTTAATGCACGAATATGTAATGCCTTATGCTTGTGTTCACGATGTGATGATGAAGCCTTGTTTATGGTTTACGTATGAATGGTGACGATGTGAAAGAAACAAGGCCTAATGGTAAGTGCTACCTATGATCATGTCATGAATGCATACGTGTGAATGAAATGCCTATCACGTATTTACAAAATGGAAATGTTTTGGCCTAACGGGGGATCACGCCCCGCGGGGGACTTACGCCCCGATATTTGGGTCTAACGGGGGACCAATGCCCCAATGGGAGATCGATGTCTGCAATGATGTTATGTTATGTTATGGGACCCGGCCATATGTTTAAAAAGGGCGCCAATGTAAGCACGTGATTCGCAAAAAGGGCCCAAAATGAACGTGTGACATGCATTGCATTGCATCTATTATCCACTGAGTCTTTATGACTCATTATGTGCGTATGTTATATGTTTGACGTAGGTGATGTGCGTGGAGAGTGGGCGAAAGGTCACTAGACGCTATGATGTAGTGTGTGGGCGAAGAATCAAAAGATCTTGCGGTACGTAATGAAAACCGGAACCCTAGCCTTACGTTATATGCTTGAAAGAAATGAATTTAGGGTTTCGTGTCTTGATGAATGACGGACGCACGTCTAGTTCCATTATATTATGAAATGAAAAGAAAACCGTGTACGGGCCCGAAGGTGGCCATATGTTATGTAACGGCCCGAAGGTGGCCTAAGCCCAAATGTGGCTTTATGTTTATGTTCATGATGCGTGCACAGCGCACTCTGATATGACGTCATTTATGATGTATATGTATGTGGAACTGGACGGGGCGTTACATTCGAATTCAGGACCTCTGCCTGCTCTGATACCATGTTAAAGTTATGGAACCATCTGATCGAAAAGTTTAAGTTGATAGATCGATTCCAATTTAGATTATTTAATTACTATCCTCAACAATTGAAATACAAAAATATTTTTATAAACTGTTCAACTTTGTACTCTAAATATTAGGAATTATGATTGCATTTTTATTTTTCATGAAATTAAATGACTTAACACTTGAAAATATTATATTGTTAACTAAATTGTACCCTCCCTATTTTGCACAATATGATTATTAGTTATAAATATATGTATATGATTGAGTAAAATAAAATTACATTAAAAATTTTTGATTTAGACAAAATTGATTGAGATTAGAATATAAAAATAATTATGACTTAGTTTTTTTTTTTTTTTTTTTGGCTGAAGTAGGGAAATTAATTTAATTTTAATTTGAATAGAAAAAGCGTTGAACTAAATTAAAATCTTGAAGGACTATTTGAAATAAATTGATAAATAAAAAAATATGATTTAGACTGCATTGAATGGAATATTAGAGATTAGGTTATTGGTGAAAAATATAAAATGCAAAAACCTATTACAAATAGTTTTTTAGGCCTATAATGATTTTAGGGCGAATAAGGAACTTGAAAAAATATGTAATGACAAAATAAGGAATCAAAAGTTTTTCACTAATTGACCCCTCTATATACTAGTGACGGCATCTATTTTTACAAATAATTGTCAACTTAATTCTGATTATGTTTAAATTTTTTTTTTGTTTAAATTTTAATTATAAATAAAAACTTAAAAATTTTATAAGTACACACAAATCAAAGCCACACACTTGCCCCACACACATGCACTTAAATTATTAATTAATTTTACCGCTCAATTTTTATGTCAATTAAATGAGGGTAAAATTAATTAAGAATTTAAGTGTGTATGACAAAATTTGTGTGTACTTAATTATGGCATTTCTCAAACAAACTTGCATTCTTACTTAAAACTTCCATTATTTGGCCGTCCAGTATGTATGACCCGTCAAGTGTATATTTGTTAAAGATTTTTGAAAAAAAAAAAAAAAAAAAAATTATGTGTGAATGTGTGGTAAAAAAAAACATAGGAAACTTATTTAAAAGTATAAAAAGTTATCACATTAATTAATGAAATTGGTGATCGAAAATGATATGTGTGAAAATTAATTTTCAAAATAAAATAATGCATAGCAAACAAACTCCAAGTCTCCTTTTTATAAAGGTAAATCCATTAATGTGTATGTATGACAACATAGAGTGCAACAACGTATATATAATCAAAAATCGTTGTAATTAACATAACAATTAAGACAATAATATTGTCCTGTCAAGACTAAGGTGACCGTTTACTAATAGTTAGGAATAAGTCATGTGTTCTATCACGTTCAATGTTCTTCGAACACATCATTCTTCTTATTTCACACGATCGATCTAGACAAATTTCAATAAATCTGATAGTACAAGATAAAGTATCTACCTTTGTCTACCAATACAAGTCTTAAGTTGTCTATCACCATACTTCAATTGATCAAGGATACAATTTATAACACCTCTTTTAATCATGAAGATATTATATTGAATGCAATAAATTAGTACATCAGTAATAATTAACACACATTCCAACATTGTTACATATATCATTGATGTTGCATTTTTTATAGTGTGAACGCTCTCATATTACAACGCCAATAATACAAAGTAAAATTGTTTTATTTCAGATTTAAATTTTTAGTCGAGATGGTTTAACACATCCGCAATAACTCTTCTTCTAAACACGAGCCAGAGTACACTCTTTATTCAGCTACTACATCACATTTGTAGAGAACAAACGTCTTCATGTTACGTTTACAAACTCCACAAACCACACTTCTTTCATCCAACCCTTCTTCGTACGGAACCAATTCAGTGTGATCACAACTCTCACCATGAGATGAAGCTTTTAGGGCATCTCCAATGGCACCCACAATGGCACCCGCAAAACCCAAATCTGCAACACTTTCTCCTGAAAGCTTTATTACATCAGCTGAAAAATCCTTCCCAAACACGGCCCAACCTTCCTTATTTCCTCCAAAATCAAGAAATTCTCCCAATTCTTTTGCAACTTTATCTCTATTTTGAGTATTTTCTTGATGCGCCATTGACGTTCTTATAGTCTCCAAACGGAACCAGAAGAAGTGTATGTTTGGAGAAGCTAAGGAAGTGCCTAGGTTTTCTTGGTTGATGATGTCTATAATGTTTTGCAAATGTTTTTCTGTTGGATTTCTGCAGCCAACATGTACCAGTTGGAGTTGTATACTTCCATCTTTTAGTTGCTTCATTTTTGCAGTGAAATCTCTGATCCAATCTATGTTTTCACTTCCATAGATGCAAATACTTTTGCCGCCTTCTACCTGATAATCAAAGTGAAGTCGTGATGTTAAATAACAAGTACTCGAGGATGTAAAAAAATGTAGAAACCATTCACTACCATTAGACACTATTCTGAACAAGATTTTAATGATAGTACTGTCTCTACAAGTTGTTCGATGTACTTATAATTATAATTATTATTATTTGTTTCAACTAGGTTGTCAACTTCGAATTCGTGACACGAGAAATCACGTAATACCTCAATTTAATCTATAATCCACAATTAGTGAATGACACATACTATTAAAATACTAAGGCTTTTGTACTATTTCCACAATTTCCCTTGTTTCTTTGCAAAATTACATTGTTAAATTACATATTTTCTGCCAATCGCATGTATGAAGGTCCCTATGGCGGATCCAGGATTTTTAGCCGGGGGGGCTGCAATACAGAAAAAAATTTAATTCGACTAAAATTATGTATAAAAATTTTTTTTTCTATATAAACTTTCGGAATTTTTTTTGGGTCGGGGGGCTACCACCCGTGCCGGCCCCCCTTCAAGGACCTATGTTGAAACAAATCTCTAATTGCGTTGACTACTTTTGATCGAAAAAGAGTAGGATCACCAAGTAAAGAAATGCTATAATTTTATTTTAATTGGACGTCAATAGTGTAAGTAGTATCAGTCCTCGATAGATAGACATATCAAAGATTCTTAAAGTGAGAAACTGTTAATTTTAGATGCTTACCTCATTGTTCAACAAAGGGCTGATGCCATTGATAATTAGTTCAAGTGACCATTTCTCCTTTTCCAGAAGTTCTTGCTTCCTTAAAGTTGAAAAAGGGAATGCTTTGGGTCCCCAAATCAACACCATATCCATTGCATTCAAGTTTGTAACCATCCCATCCACATCCAAAACAACCATTAAGGACTCTTCTTTGAAGTTCCATTCTTGTTCGATAAAGTTCACCACCGACGAGCTCATCGTCCATGGTTGTCTTACTGAGAGCCATGGCAAAGATCTTGAAAAGAGCCCGAAATTAATCTTGTCATCATCACTCCATTCATTTGAAGATGTGATTGGAACCCATAATATGGCATAATTTTCTTCAATTTGCTTGTGTTGGGGATGATCATATGTTTGTTGTACTAGAAAAAGTACCTTGTCTATGGGAAGGTCTGGTTTTGAGATTAATAGCATCACTACCTTGTTCTTGAGTTCAAAAATGTCAACCTGTTAATCACATAGATGTACACTTTCTAAGAAACTTAGGCTCTGTTAGGAGAGTCCAGAACTACTATTCCAATTCATATTTTCTTGACCGTTTGGTCTATATTAACTATTTTAATTAGATGAGACAGTCAGAAGACAGGATTTCGGATAACAGATATGGGGCTCATGTTGAGATACAATTATAAAAATTAAAAAGAGATGTGTGTGGAGGGGGGGGAGAGAAGGGGGGGGCAAAAGAATCATTCACCTTCTTTGAGGCATGATGATTGGAAGGGACCTCAATTTTGCAAGAAAATAATGTCTTTAGCGCCTCTTGATTATCAATTTGCTTTTGCTTAAAAACATTTACCAGCTTCTCTTGCAAACTTTTCTCTGCAAAAAAATCAAGATTTCTCAACTTCGGGGATATAACAATTATAATCAAAAGATTTTCATGTTCTTTGTAAACTCATTAACCTATTTGTTCTTCAAGATCAACACATAATCTATTCATCTTGTTGCTTAGACTGTAAAGCATCCACGCGGCGACAATTTGTGCATCTGAGTACCTACAAAACAACTGAAATCTCAAATTTCTGGAATCAGGGAACTGATGGACGTATTAAGGGTGCGTTCTGTTTGTTTTCTATTTTCTGTTTTCTGTTTTCATTTTGGAAAATTGTTTTGGTATTTTCTGTTTTGAGTTGTTGTTTTGAGAAATTTGAAAATGCGCATGGTTTACTATTTTGAAAAATTATTTTTAAAAAGAAAAATAGAAAACGTATTTGTTTTATGCTTTTAAAAAAAATGATAAGTTAATATAATAAAATTCACAAACAAGTCCCAAAATTTTTCAACTTGTTAAAAATGATCCTCATCTTTAACCTCCAACACTCACTCCAAACCCCACCCCACCCCACCCACCCCCTTCTTCCCCTTCAACAGGTTCATCGACACAAGTTTGCCGATGACTTGTGGTGGTATGAACTACTAACTCTTGGAGGTTTAGACCACTAGATCTGGTGGTGATCATGCCATGCGATGGTGGTTTGATGACCAGAGGTGGTTTGACTTCTTTTGGTGGTGGCCTGCGGTGGTTGGGACTAAAATGTGTAAAAAGTAAAAACAATTGAGACTTAAATATAATAAGTTTAAAATCTAAAACGCTGTTCCTTGTTTTTCACATTTAATATAGGAAATGTCAAAAACATTATGAAGACGTTTTCTAATTTTCTTTACAAATCTCGAAAACATTTTCGAAAATGCATTTTTGTAAACAATGAACAGAGCTTTTAGTATTTTAAAAAACAGAAAATAGTAAACAGAACGCACTCTAAGTATTTCTCGTAATTCTAAAGTACTTACTCCTACTTATTTGTATCAATTAAAACTACCCACCTATGTATAAGTGGCCACATTATCAAATCTTGAGGAGAACTAGAAATTTTTTCAGATACATGAGTACTTATGATGAAAAGATTAAGAACTAAATTGTCCAAAGAAGAGAAAGAACACGCACTTGCTCATTTCTTAGGCTTCGAAGATCAGCAATTTGAGACGAGCACTCTAATATGCTTCGAATGATCCAATATGTTGCTATGTAGATCTTTGACTTTGTAATAGCCATTGCATTGTTGTCATGTGACAAAGGTGTACTTTCCGCCATGATTATGACTTTTGTTACCTTGACCAGACATTTGATCAACGACATAAGAGCCTTAGACCTTGGGTCGAACGTGGTTATGTCACTTGGGAGTTGTTTAAGCAGTGCAACCGATAATGCCAATAAGTCATCTGTTTGTAGCCGTTTTATGAGCCAAAATATGCCAAAGCTTGGCATGAAGGCTGCAAGTACTAAAACCACCTTCGCATCCCATCGGAATTGACTGATCATTTCAAGCAAAACCATCGTTCTTTTGTGCATATTTGCATGCTCGAAGCACCTGCAAAATATCTGTCACCAAAAGTGCGTGTTTAGTACACCATATCAGACGAGAATGTTACGAAAAACAAGATGTCAGCTTGTTTTTCTTCTTTAAACAACTCGACCTTACTATCAAGCCATGAACCTCAAACAAAGGTATGTTCATTAGCTTTTATTTTTTTTTTTTTGGCAATCATACTGTAAAATCAGTCCAAGTCAAACATTAGTTCATTAGTTTGTTTTTGTCGACCAAACTTTAAAATCAGTCAAAGTCAAATATTAATTTTAACTGTACATTCATAACTACTACTAATTTATTACCCACACATTGCAAACGACCACTACCATTTCCTTTTATCAAATGGACGCTTGGATTATGAAAATCGAGGCAGAAGAGACGTTATCATAATTACCTCAACCGAGATCTTGTACAGGGTGCATCTAATTGGCTCTTCTAATCGAATCATATCAATGCTTCCCTCAATCTTGACGTTGGATTTAACATTAGAAACCTAGAACAAATTTGCAAGATTTCCAAAAATCGGGCTTTAGCCTATTTGATCGGTTACCTTCGGTTTCATAACATAATAACATAGTATGAGGAATAGAATGAAACCATTACATCAGACAATGTAGAATGAACAACACCCTCAACAAGGCTTAGCAAGAGCTCAACATCGAGCTCTATTCGATCATCTGGATCATGTGTGAGCATGATTTCCCTTATAAGAAAATCATCCAATGAAGAATTTGAGTTGAGCGTCTCATTTCCGAGCGAGCTCATGAACAAGAACTATTGTTTGCATGAGAAAAAAGTGTGTGAATTCAAACAATGAGACAAATGTCTATAAGCTTTCTCAAGTAAAGAATGCATATTTAAAGAGAATTGAGCAGCTACTTGTTCTTTGAGCAATGTAGTATAGAATCATGTACCATGAACTCCCTTGATACTTTTCCCCATAATCTTCAAGGTGAATCAACCCCATTTTGGGGGGAAAAAATAGCTTACTAGATTTGTTACATAAAGTTAAATCAAGAAGCATTTAAAGTCGCACTCATGTTCAGGTGTAGTTAATGTTCAACTTCTTTTTCGTACATTTCTAACGATTCTCAGTATCACAAAATTAAGCATTTTAGTAGGGTAGATTTTTCTCTTTTTTTTTCCTTTTTATTTCTCTAATTTTGTGATTTTCCTTTAAAACAAGTTGTGTCACATGTGGAGATAGAAGATGACTAATGTATATTTACTCACCTACCTCAAAGAATCACAAAGTATATGGTAGGGAAGGAAGGTAGTGTGTGAGTGACTTTATTCCTAGATGCATTGAATAAATACTCTTTAAACATGGGGTAAAAGGGTTAAAAGGATTTCTCGTAATTTTGGAGTATCTACTTGTACCTATTTGTATCAACTAAAACAGTCTATTCACACATAGAAACTACATTATTCATTTAATTGTGACATGTTATGAGTATGTAGACAGTTTTCATTGGTTAGAGGTAATAGAAATTTTTTCAATATGGTGACTCGAATGATGGTACAATCAAGTATTGGGAGTACAAATATGTAACGAAGCTAATTTTATTTTCAAAATCCTATCATATGAGATGTTTTCATTGTTGTTATTTTACTTTACAAATTTGTGATACATTAGATGATCGTGACTTTATTTGTAGACGTATGTATCAGTATATTTTTTATATGTTGTTAGACCGATCCATCTAAACATAATCATGATCATAAATGACATTACTTCAGAAAGCATTTTCGGTATTCACAAGCTACTTAGTTAAGCTTGTGTCAATTAACATCGATCGACCACCCGTAAAGCTCATTCCCTAATAATCGTATTGTGTATATCAGCGACACAATGCAGAGACTAAAAAGGATCATTTGTTTCACAAATTAGAGCAGACAAATCTTGCCTGACAAAAAAGAGAGAGCATCTTCAAAAGTGATTAGTGATTGATGAGCCCATTGACTCATATGAGAAGAAATGTAAGATTCACATCACTAAAAAAGTAAATGAAAAAAAAAAAACGAAGAAGAAGAGAATGATGAAAATCATGAATCATACAGTATGTAATGATACACAATGTTAAATTACAAGAACTAGTTCAGAGAAAACTGCCTTCAAATTACATACAATGTGTAACAAGAAATCCCAAATTACAAAAACATGAAACTACCAACATACAAAATACAAGCGCATATGTGTTGTCCTCTCAACTGTCTCATCCAATCAAAATAATCTACATAAACATCCAAATGATGTGGATAATTCTGATTGAATGAGACAACAAAGAGATACCAATTGGAAACGAGAATACAATTAATTGCTACTATTCATCTATGTACATTGATGAGGGATGACACAAAGTGTGGCTCTTCCTAGTTCCTACATGCTCTCGAGCCTAATAACACGTCGATCACTACTTCTCGGGCACTCTCACAAGCAATGCACCTCGAACACGTCCAAGAAGTTTCTAGAAGCTCTAGGACGTAGTTGAAATATTTGTGTTCCACACGAAAGTCTTCCCTCCATCATCATCCAATAGCACATATTAGCTGAAAGATTGAACCAAAAGAAAAAACTAACTAAACAAAGAAATAGAGCGTCTCGTCGACCTCTTTCGTCCTTGGGCTTATAGTTTAGATAACCTATTCATTCTTGGCTATGAATATAGCTTTATTTTGGTAGTAATTCAGCTCCTGCATATTAGCTGAAAGATTGAAAATTTTTGATAAAGTATTTAATCAGTATCAAATAATTCAATAAAATTAATTATTGACCAAATAAGTACCAATAGAAAAAATAAATAAAATGTAAATTTGTATGATTTAACTAAATTTTGGGACTAAAGTATATATTTTTCAAACTTTGGGACTTGATTATAATAATACCCAAAGCTTCGAACCATTTTGGCCTTGAGAGACCTCACGTGAGTTGCACATGGAGTGATTTAACGGATGAATATAATGGAGGCCATTACACCGCAGCAAAAATTGAGTTTGAGTTTGAATATTGAATTCCCAAGAGAAAAAAAGTGCAGGTCTTTAGTGCGCAGCGAGTTCAAACATTATGTCCTTATGGCGCTAATAAGCTAGTAACCGCCAAATATTTGGGAAAAAAAAAATCTGCTTCTTGTTTTTTTTTTTTCCATTCATCACCAAGAAAATTAGCATTAACAATATGAATCTTAAAATATATACACACACAGAAACACACAAAAGTCAACTCAGAATCGATGCTTCAAAATTGCTTATTATGAGAACGAAGAAAAAAATAACGAGAGAATAAGACCATAAATACAAAGTCTGGCGGCTGTATGGCATAATGTCAATGGACTAAGATTATAAAATAAGAGCATGCATTGCTTGGTAGCAAAGAAAAATTTTACAAAACATAAAAATATTGACAAATCATTATAATTAGTAGTTGAAAACAATGGTGGGACAAAATAATTTTGAATAATTTTTGAATAAATTATATCAAACAAACAAGCTCTTAATACATATATTACCTTTTCCACGAGGCAGCCCCTCAAATAGCCCAATTTCTACGGTCAACAAGACATATTAGAGAAATAATTAAGTTGCTTATTTTCAAGAAATTAATTATAAACTAGTATAAAGAATATGTTGTAATCCTATCTAGCTAGTATAATAATCATATAGGAGCACGCAAATCTAGAGGAAATGAGTAAATCTCGTGGTATTGCATGCTACTTGTCCTAAGCAGCATGAGTCTCAAGTCCTAAGCATCCTATTGCAACTATTCTCTTGGAATTATTTGCTGGACTATTGATGCAGGTGTGAAAATGGACAGGTCAATTTTTGCCAATTTATCCATAGGAAGGTTTGGCTCCTTCCCTCTATGAGTTAGACACAAAATCCAATGCAAACATGTTGATAACTTAAGTTATGGTTGGCCTATAATTGACACGTGATCATCCCCCTGATTGGGGGGTGGGGTGGCGTGGAGTGGAGTTTGAAGCAATGTTTAGAAAATCGGAACAGGACCGATCAGTTCAACCGTGAATCGGTTCAAAATTCGGTCCGGTTATAGCTTAAAACCGAACTATTAGAATACCAGGCAAAAATCGATCAACCGTACGGTTTAACCGGTGACCCAGTAGTTGTTCAACCAATTTTTTTCTTTTTTATTGGTTTTAATTTATTTTTTAATTTTTTAATTGAAAATGGTTCGACCCGGTTCAGCAGTTTGACCTTTGAACCGTTGCCTTCTCCGATTCCCTGATCGGTTCGATTTTCTAAACATTGGTTTGAAGTTGGCAGGAGTGATTGCCGGACTTGGAGGCAAAGTCTGATCAATTGTATGATTCGACATACTCGTCCCATCATATGGATCGTATTAAAACACGAGAGAGAGAAATTTAGACGCAACGAAGGGATGAGGATAGCTATTGGAGACAGAGGTCACTTGTGGAGCGGTTCTATGACGGGGATTGGAATACAAAATTTTTCCAGCACAATAATACTTGGCTAACCCATCCTACGGAGATCATGAGGCATATGGAAGATTACTTCCGGTCTCTAGCAAGGTACCACCTGTGCAGGATCTAGACGCGGGTGTACTGTTTGAGCAGGATCTAGAGCCAGGTCAGCAGGCGTTCGGGGTATCTCTACAAAGCTCACTAAGGAGGATATCCAGTTTCTTAACAGGGGACTCTAAGGCTGATCGAAGAGATTACTCAGGCGATTAAATGCATGGGACGTATAAGGCACCAGAGATTGACAGGTTACATACGGCTTTCTATTAGAAGAATGATGAAAATCATGACTACACAGGTATGTAATGATACAGAATGTTAAATTACAAGAACAAGTTCAAAGAAAACTGCCTTCAAATTATATACAATGTGTAACAAGAAATCCCAAATTACAAAAACATGAAACCATGAGTATACAAAATACAAGTGAAGGCGTGTTGTTCTCTCGACTGTCCTAACCAATCAAAATAGTCTACATAAACATCCAAAACGATGTGGACAATTTTGATCGGATAAAACAATAAAAGACACAGGATTTGAAATAAGAACACATCTAATTGCCACCATTCATCTATGTACATTGATGAGAGATGACACAAAGTATCTCTCCTCCTACATGCTCTTGAGCCTAATAACGGGTCGATCACCATTTCTCGGGTACTCTCACCCGCAATGTTCCTCGAACTTGTCCAGGAAATTTCTAGAAGCTCTAGGACGTAGTCGAAATCTTTGTGTTCCACACAAAATTCTTCCCTCCATCATCATCCAATAGCACACATTAGCTCAAAGATTGAACCAAGAGGAGAAACTAACTAATCGAACAAATAGAGAGCCTGGTCGAACCTCTTTCGTCCCTGGGCTTATAATTTAGATAACCTATTCATTCTTGGCTATGAATATAGCTTTATTTTGGTAGTAATTGAGGTCCTACATACTGGACATGTCTGAAGGTCTATTCCACACTCACAACAGGTCTGCCAAGAAATAATAACGACATATGACCGAAGTATATAAATCAATAATGCGACATAAATTTTGTCAAAAAAGTGATTTATGAGTTGTAGAAATATGGCAGCATTTACCTGATGTCCACATCCAAAGGCCATGTCCTTCGAATTACCAAGACACACGGGGCAAACCTATTTTTTTCACAATCATTTGCGGTTGAAGGGAGTCAGGGACAGAGATACAACATATATAGACATTTGCGAACTCATGCGGTAAATTTATTAAGTTACCTTGCTGTCATAAAAGGAGCTTGAGGACGAGGTTCTTGGACTGCTTGACTGGTAATCTCTAAGTCGACCGGACGAGGCCACTCTGCCGTCGTCGACAGGCGGTGGAAGAGCAGCTCTGCCCGTTGCATTTCGAGTCTGACGATACTGCTTCATTATAGAATGTAGGATTGAAAATGAGTCCAGAAAAAGAATATCTTTTTCAAGGAAGCTTTATCAGACGAGCCGTAAAATAATTAAGATAATTAGATAGATTGATTTCAATATTTTTTACCCCAATATGTTGAGTTCAAGTGTGGCTTGGTATTGAGAAGGTATTTCCATCAATGCCAAAAGAGCGAATTCCGCTTCTTTTCTTGATTGTACAACATTTTTCGACATTATATCTGTAAAATTTACGAACTATCCAAAACACGAAAGATGTCAAAATACTTTCAAGTGATCTTTCAATCGAAGCGACAAATGCTATGATGTTTTACCTGAAAATTATCAAATGTGCGTCTAGGAATGTTGTCGTCGAACTCCTTCATCATGTCCCAAGGACCATCTCCCACCCCAACAACTATAATTGACAAAGGATAGTCACTGAAATTCAACATACATTAGTAGAATTTACAATACATTTATAAGAAATGTTTTGAGAAAATGATATTTTTACCTAGCTTTTACAATAGCATCGACTGTCTTTTGCTCCTGTGGGCTAAGTTGGTTGTGTGGAATGTCACTACCCGTCACCTGAATCAACCGCCATTTTGGTTAATCTTCGATATTTTCTATTTTTATGACAAAAGTACATCGTAAAAAGTAAAATTGTCCAAATTGTCTAGGTATAAAGTTAGAAGATTGAAGTCTAGTCCTGTTTAGTACTGAACTCAAAGATGACCAAAAATCGAAAGGAGCTACCTGGCCATCTGCAATTATTAGCAAGACATGGTATTGGCCTCCGCTTTCATCAACAATGGTAGTCGCCATTTCAATAATAGGCGCAAACGATGTTGGACCTGTCATGATTGTACATAAGAGTACAAAAGCTCATGAAATAACTTTTCCATCCTATCTAGTACACGAAACCGTTACAACCCCTTAAGTAGAAATCACCCTCAGAAGCTTGCTATTAAAAGGAGGGTGCCCAAACATTAGAAATCACACGTTAAAGCCCATACTTTTCCTATGTGGGACAAGTCTCATACCTTGCAATAGCAATCATAACAGAAACATGTCACATGTCTGACAGAGAGGATTACAAAGCAGCACTAAGCAGTATTAGGAATGTCTGACTTATTTTACTATAGGACTACCAAGTAATCATGCACGGATTGTCTTAAGTTGACAAATGTGATTTAGTTAATGTTTCTAAGGTGAAACAACATAAGTACCTGACAGCTGAAGTCGAGGAACTAATTCCCTATATCGTCTTAGTACTTCTTCAAATCCCTCGCAAAACCTTCCATCTGAGTAGAAACTGAAGACATCTTGGTCGTGTGTTGAGGCTGCAATAAGACACGAGACAAAGAGCTGAGTAACAAAGGGAACCATGAATGATATTTAGAGTACGTTTCAGAATTACTTTTTTACCGTTCATTTTTAACCTTTTTAAATTTATTTCTTAGAAACAGCTAAAGAATTTCGTAAATTTATGAAAGTCGATTTAGAAAAAGTACCATCTCCAAATCCAAAACATGGGATTAAGTTATCCTCATCGAAGGTCGATAAGGTTTTCCCAATTATAGATATTGCTTGCTGGTAGGGATTAAGATCAGTTCCAATATGATGTAAACTCTTCCGATTAAATGACTTCGACCCTGGTTTTAACCAAAAAAAAAAAAAAATGTTAGCCAATTGTGTGAAGTCGTTTATATTACTAGTGAATGAGGAAGTTAAGAATGAACCAGTCCACTCATTGCTGTTTGTGAAATCAATGCCAACAATAAGATTTGAAGACTCTAGTCCTGCCTGGGCAAGAGCAGCTGTAACCTGAGGAAATTAAGTACTAAACCAATGAATCACTCATTTTACTTGAACAAAGCCCCATCCAACAGGATCACAGTAAGAAATATTATTTACCATTGATTAATACAAACAAACTCCTAGATGAAATTTACTGCGTACGTAACATCATCATAAAAAGTATAAACTAATCAATTGTTCTTGAGATAATTCATAGCTAGGTATTAAATTAATTATTAACGATAGCCTAACCTGATCCAAAGTTGTGTAGTTATCAGCAATTCTTGAAAATTTGCTATCCAAACTCTGCCGCCCTCGTGGGGCCCAGCCCCCATAGTGGTAAGACGACGGTGATGCATGGTGGTGGTGCCGCGGCGGCGTATGGTGATGAGTGTATAGAGTGTGTAGATAGCCACGATCATCAAATGAAGATGAACCAGAGGATGAAGATCTTGAACTTCTTCCTCCCATCTCCACAATTGCTAAGTCGTTCAAATATTTCAAAAAAGAAAGAATATTAGCAATAAATAATAATAATAATAATAATCTGCTTTTTGATCTTTTTTTTTTTTCCCAAGAAAATTTAGCAATATGAATCTTAAAGCACCCCAAAAAAATATATACACAGAAACAAACAACGGTCAAAGGTCAACTCAGAATGGATGCTTCGAAATATTATGCTATTATAAAAGTAAACTAATGAAAGAATTAAGAAGACCATAACTGCAAAGACAACGGCTGCATATCAATGGCCTACAATTATGTCAATACGTGTGATCGAGAAATTAAGAAAAAAAAAATTTTTTTGAAATATAAGACAAAGTTGACAAATTAATGTGATCAGTAATCGAACACCATTCTCGGAGGAATTTTTTTAAAAATAAATTATATCAAACAAGCTCTTTGTACGTTACCTTTTCCTCAGGTCACCACGTCGGATAGCTCATTCTCGGTCAACTAAGCCATACTAAAACAGTAATTAAGTTGCTTATTTTCAAGTACCTATTATCATAGATAAAGAATTAAATTTAGAGGGTGTTAGTATATCTTTTTTAATGTATTTTAATATATTTTTTAAATTTTAAATTTGGCCAAATAAATCATATTCATATGTTTATCCACTTATTAAATCTTCACCTATTCAACTCCACTCATTCTCTCTCTTCCTACTCATAAAAATATATCAAAATTCATCCGCTAACACACTCATAGTCATCCTACCTACCATAATAATCATATTGAATTCAAGAAAATCTAGAGGAAATCAGCAACTCTAGAGGTATGCATGATACTTGTCCTAAGTAGAATGAGTCCCAACCATCCTATATAAATGCTTTAAAGATTAAGGATATGTTTAATTGGTGATAAAGTTTAATCTGCAAGTAATTTCTGTAAAATATGTGGTTAGTATTATATTGAAAAATGTGTGTGATTATATGGAATTGCGTACACATAATTTTATGACAAAAAAAATAAGGCCTAAGAATTGTTTAATTAGTAGCTAGATTAGTCGATATATAGAGGCGTCAAAATGGACAAGTTAAACTTTGACCAGGAAGTTTCAGGAACACTCGAGCGTTACGTACTTACAGAATGGCCCGGCACTTTTCAGGTCACATCCAATATCCGTTTTGAAATTCGAAATCAGATGTAAATCCAGCACGGTGATGGAGAGTTCTAGCAATTCGGAAAATTTTCCCATGACAGTGTGGCGCCCTATGGCCACCGGTCAAAGTTTTTGGCATATGGCTACGATATCGCCAGAAAATTTTCCGAATTGCTGGAGTTTCCCAACATTATATTGGATCTAATTCTGGTCTCGAATTTCAAAACGGATATCAGATGTGGCCTGAAAATGGCCCGAGCGTTTCGTAAGTTACGAAACGAGCGAACTGGATCATTCTTGAAACTGTGACCGATCTATTATTAATGGATACTAAAGAAATATTATTATAGAAATATTATTGTGCTTTTGTTGTGAAGGCGGAGTAAACCCACAGAAAGAGAAAAGGAAAAGCACCGTAATTATATTGTAGGTAATGATTATGTTTATTGTGTGAATGACTATTGTATATTAGATCAATATTTGTAGTACGATGTGCCCCAATATTTTTCTATAAATATGGCCATTCAGAATTGTAATTCAATAACGAATCGAATTTAAAACTCTCTCGTTCACAACACGTTATCAGCACGAATACTCTATTCTCTTCTATATGTAATCGCCCTTCAATTTTGTAATTCAATCATCATCTTCCCAAACAACAAAAATTCAGATGTTAGATTCAGATTTTTTTCAATTATTGATTTTTTTAATACATAAGCCTAAGTTCATTCTGCAAATCAATCATGAACTCCCATTAGACATATTGAATCAATTCCATAATTATGTCAACAAGCTTTTCTCTTTCCTTCTATCCTCACTATGTTTATCATCGTCATCTTCTTCAAGCTGGTATAATAGGTTGATGATAAAGATGTCGGATGAATCACTTCGTTTCACAACTCTTCACTGTTTTTCTCGTCATATTCACCAAGCCTACTCTCTGCTCCAGAATTGAATAAAAACATTAATATAGTTGCCCAATTGAATTCAATGTTTCCTTCGTTGTGTTGAAGTGATGTCTCATATCCATATCAGAAAAAAGATGAGGATGGGAGAATCTGTTTATGCCGTGTGCATAATCTTTAAAAGTAATCATATCCAACTTACATGAGCCCACAAGAATTTCTTTTTTCTCGTATGTTGTCCATATGCCAAAGAATGGAGAATCTTGTTGGATTTATGATTGGACCATGAAACATCAATTGGATTATTCTATGAATTCTTCCACAGATAATCATTGCCTATACATGATGGCATGTTTGTTTCCTTTTGCACTGGACCGACGGTGTTGGTGGTGGAATTGTGGATAAGCAGTTACAACTTGGACACCAGATTTTGCAGTTGTCATTCTTGTGTGGAAAAGATAATGCCGCTCAGAATTAGTAATCGCAATCTCGAGCCATCAGAAAAGGACAAAGAGGTATATTTATACACACATATATATATTATATTATATTACTTTATAATATAATAATATATTAAACTATAACATTCGTTTTCTTGAGATATAAGGAGCATACATGATCAAAATTAATTTTTCTCGACTCCATTATACTCGATTTAATGAGAGCTTCGATTTGACACCAATATTGATAAGATAATAACTCGTTTTGAAATATGTTATTATTAAACTTTCATAATTTGCAAAGTAATACCCCAATTTTGAAAAAGTTACAAAATAGTCCTGGAACGTATTAATATTTACAAATTGAAGTGGAAATGAGATAATTTCCCGATAGTATAATATCGCTAGAACATTTTTGACCATTTTACATTTGCGGACTGAAATGGACAATTTTACCTTTGCGGACTGGAGTGGATAATTTTACCTCTACGAATTGGCATGGACAATTTCCATATGGTAGGTTCTACCACCTATTGGAATCTAAATTTACATTTATTACTATAATTTTCATATGGTCGGTTATACCGCCTATTAAAATTTAAATTTATATTTATTGCGATAATTCTCATACGGTAGGTTCTACCACCTATTGGGGGGAATTTTATTTCTACAATTTAAGTTTATGGATTTTATACTTCCAATGTGGTGAGTGATACCACACGATTGGAATGAATATTTTCAATGTGGTGGGTTATACCACACATTTGAAATATATAGCACCAATGTGATTGGATTAAACCCCACGATTGGTACTAAATAAGAGTAATCAATTTATATACATTCAATAAAAATATTATATTGATATTAACGAAAGGATTTGAGCAAGTGATGCCGGAATTTACCGCTATATGTGTTAATAGAATAAAATTGCTCAAATAATCCAATGGAAGAAAAAGATATCATGGTGAAAAATCTCGTTATGAGATTAGTATATTGTGATACAATGGGAAATGCTCTCAATGAAGCAGTTGATAAAGAAAAATTGTTCTCCATATTTATTTTATACTACTGGAAACATCGAGCAAGAGATACCAAAAGTTACAATTGAATAAATAGATGAAAGTAAAGTGCTCAATAAGATCCCAATTGACAAATTGAAGGAAATATATCGTATAGTGGGATCATATGAAATAATCATATTGATGATATGAGATCGTATTGATATAAGAAGAAAGTGATATTTAAGAAGCATATGTCACAAATGCTACACTGATGGTGCAATAGACTTCTATATTTAAATAAAACCAACATGATATTATTATTGTTGCTTTAGAAGAAGCACAAAAATAAGTAAAAGTGGAATATATTGAGAATATTAAACGGTGGCAATAGATACTCAAAAATATATAGAAATACAAAAAGAAAATAATGTTGAACCCGTAAATGAGGGATGCGTCTCGAGAGTATAAATACTCCGCAACTCTGCCACCCCTGACATCCAGTTCATAATGAGAGATCCAAAGGATCCGAACTCCTCTTTCGCTTGACGCCGATGGTCTGTGACCAACGGGTTTCAACTTCCACAGACTCTTGAACATATGATTGAATATTTATAAGTAGCTCGGCAACCGTACTGGCAGAAATAAGTATTTTTCTCGCTGATTGAGAAATAAATTTATGTTCCACACCTCGATCTAGAAATGCTAGCAAGCCATCAAAGAAATAATTAATATTCAACAAACCTATGGGTTTGGTATGAAAATTCCACTGTGCCCATGACACTATATTGAAAGTTTCCTCCAGCGTATTATAGCCGCTTGGAAGGACAATAAAAGCATCACTATTGCTCATCATATACATCATACAGCCGTAAATAGACTGCGTCTGTAGCATCAGTCCACTTGAACCCATGAGAGTATTAGATCCAATACGATTGCTAGCTCCAATTCTATGAAAATGTTTTGCACTTGACACTCTTATCCCCCATAACTGTGCGGCCATTGTAAGGCTCTTTAAAAGTTTAGTATTGGTCCATCCATACAGTATATTGATGTTTTGTTTTCCTAACTCCCTTATAAGTTGAGTTGCCATATCCACATATTGGATATCACTTGCCAGTTTAGATCCACCAAGAACACATACAGTTTTGATCGGGTGAGGTAAAGATTGACTTGCATAAAATGATTCTGAAATTCCTATCGCCATCTCCATCTCTCTCTTTACACTAAAGTTTCAACTTATGAATGAGAGATACACGAATCTCTCTATTTAAAGATAAATTTTCAAACTAATAAGTGATTTTACTATTTACCTTTTGACAATTTGAAAAAGAAAACAGTAGAAAAATATCAGCGAAATGATATATATTTTCGGTGATTGAAATATATATATATATATATATATATATATATACACGTGCATATATATATTTGAAAAAAAAATTACAATTACGAGAAATACATCGATTTAGCCGATTTGCTTTGTATCAATATGAGAAAATCATATTACTAAATTTTTCTATTAAATTTACAAATAGGATCTTTTAAAATAAGTTTTTCGAGACTACATCGTTCTTGTTCATCTTTAAATTTGGCTCATAAGGCCATAAGCTCACCTTGCACGTGTCCATTAGGATGTGTCTCAAGAGCCTATTGAATATCATCCAAAGACTCTTTACTCAATCCATCCTTAATGAATGCTATTTTATCTTCTCGGTTTTTGAACAAGTCGCCCACGGATTTACATTGAGTGTCACATGTCCACCGAGCACATTTGTAGCATCCTCCTAACCTTTTTGCTCTCCGTTTCTTTGAAAAACTACCTTTACCCATACCAGACATGTATTTAGAAGGAATTGAAATCTCACCAGATAATCGAACCCGTGCTTCAATCAACCATCTAATATCTTGTGGGATGCCTTTATTCCTTAGCATCATCAATCTTTCGAGCTTACTTCGATAAATTCTCTTTAGCATTTTGATCGGTAGTGAGGGATAGTATTTTCTAAGATTTGAGAACGTATGATCCATTATAATGCTCGGATCCTTGTTGGGGTGAATATTATAAGCATCCGGATGACTTATAAACCCGTATGAGGTACGATTCAGCGTTTGAACAGTACCATGATATGAAATGTATGGGTTAAGATTCAACGCTTGGGTAATAATAGCACCGAAAGATGATGGGATATTTCGGTGAGCCATTGTAATGCCCCGTTCATGTTCGTCCCGAATACGAATAGAAGTCCGTATATGATCCCGTATATGGTACGAAACAGTATGATGACCTGTCAATATGACAGATATGTATACGATATGTTTATGGTATGTTTGGAAGTATATGAAATGCCTCGGGATCCGAAACGGCCTTCAAAATCATGAAAATGGGAAAATTTCAGACCGAATTACGGCCAGAATGTCAAGATTACGCCGTAAATGTCGAATTCTACCGTAATGGTTCAATGGTTACGGCCGTAAAGGATGGTTACGGCCGTAAGGTATAATAGTTACGGCCGTAAAGTGTGAACAGTGGAAATGTCCCAAAAGTTTCAGAGAGTAAAATACGGTCATATGATTCAGAGATACGGCCGTATGGTTGTAGTTACGGCCGTAAGGCCTAAATATACGGCAGTAAGTCCAGAACAGGGGAAGAACTGGATTTACAGTGAGGTTATTACGGCCGTAAGGATATTGGGTTACGGCCGTAAGTCAAGGGTTACGGCCGTAAATGGGAAAGTTACGGCCGTAATTTTAAGTCGGCAGAAACTGGTTTTAAGGTCTTCTCAGTCATTTTTGGGGATTATTCTACCATATTCAATCCCTAGGACCCCAATCCACCCAAGAACATCCTCAAGACTCTCAATCCATGTTATGTAATGGGATGATACATGTCTACCATCAAAGTTATGCAAGGAAGAAGAAGAATGGAAAGGAAGAGAGAAGAGGAAGAGGAAGCTTGGGGTTGCCTCTTTGCTTGGTTGCTTGGTTTCTTTATGAATCAAGGTGGGTAATAGTTTCTTTACACATGGAAAGAGGTAAATATATGATTCACATAGAGTTATCCAAGAAATATGCATGTTTATGATGTTTATGAATATGTAGAGGATACTAGCATCTATTGGCCTTGTTGTATGTTATGTCATGAAGTGATTATGTGATATATATGTTTATGTGGCTTATGTGATCCTCAATGCTTGCTCTTGTGACTTGTGTAGCTACAAGAAGTCATGGAAACTTGAAAGTAGGGAAATCTAGTTATAAATGCATGTTTCTATGATGCATACGGAAAGGATATAATGCTCTCATGTTATGATAATGACATGATTGTGAAGCCTTGTTGATGTGATATGTGATGAGGATATGGTTGTGACGTATATGTTTATGTGAGCCAATAATCATATGTTAGGTCCGTATGTGTTATGTGGATCAATGGGACGTTATGAGACGTTATGTGTGAAACGTTCCATGTAGGAATGTGTAATACTATATGTATGTGAAATGTTTATGAAATGCTTGATGCATACGGAAAGGATATAATGCTCTTATGTGATGATAATGACATGATTGTGAAGTCTTGTAGATGTGATATGTATGATAATGATGATGATGTTATGAAAGGCAACCAAGGCTTAAAAAGGTAAACGTTATGTACAATCATGTCATGAGCATATGTATGTGATGTTGACTGCCGGTGCTTACAAATATGTTATGGTCTTCCGGGGAATAGGCCCCGCAAGAGGATGGAGACCTTTGGCCGGAAGTCTCACGGGCGAAGCCCGCAAGAGGATTGAGATTGCGGCCAACATGTTGGAGATCACGGCCAACATGTCATGTTACGTTATGTTACGTTATGATATGGCGCCTTTGTAAGCATACGGTCAGCAACAGGGCCCAATGACAGGAAGAAAATGGTGTCACGTGCATTTCATACATTGCATTGCATCTCTATTATCCACAGAGTCTTCGTGACTCACTCTATGTATGTTTATGTGTTATGCTTAGGATACGTGCAGAGGAGTTGGCGAAGAGTCTCCCAGATGTTATGACGTTGGTGTGTGCTTGGGAAAGGGAATCAGATGGTCTTGTGCGCTATGGAATGGTAAGCCGAAACCCTAGAAGATTTTAAAGTATGTACTTTGGGTTTCGAATACGATATGTATGAGTAGCGTGCCCTAGTTCCAACATATGTACGTTATATATGATAAATGAAAAGAAAACGTGCACGGGGCCAAAAGGGCGCCTTTATGTTATGTTTACGTGCACTGTATACGGTGAATATGACATCAAGATGACGTGTACGTATGTGGAACTAGTGGGGGCGTTACAGGTGGTATCAGAGCACGATTCCTTGTTCCCCACACATCAATGGACTCTTCTCGCCACTCCACGTGAAGGTGTGTTGATGTTGATGATGTATGCACGTGTGGTATGCATGTGTGTTCTGCCATTATGTTATGTTATGATCCATATGAATGGATATGGAGGTATGCAATGCTATGAGCTATATGATGTGAAATGGATACGGGAGCGCTGCTCCATGAATGACATGATTTGCATGTATATTATATTATGCTCCCTATGATATCCATGCATATGAGATGTGTTATGTAAGTCCCCCATATGAAGAGTATAGGTGTCCTTCACCATGGGACCAGTAGGTTTGAGCTCTATAGAGGCAAGACAAAATGAATTACATGGCTTAAATGTATGTGGTAAGTTCCCGCTGCTATATGTCCCATGTGAAATGCTATGCCATGTTCATCCAATGTGAAAAGATTACAAGTCACGTATGATGAGACAATATGTTATGCGATGTGAACCATGTTATGTCTGTCATGTATGTTATGTTATGTTATGTTAGTTTACATGTGAACTTACGAAGGGACATGAGACGTACGATATGAATGGATATGATCTGCATGCCATGAATGACCTGACGTTATGGGAGTATGTTATGAGAAAGTTATGGGAGTATGTTATAAGGAACTCATATGTTTGACCGGGATCAAGATGTGAACGTGGAATGTCTCCTCTTTCGGTATTTGTCTCCTTCCCTATGTGTATGATGGGTTGATGATTGAGGATCCGGGTATGAATATGAACCGAATAGGATGATGTAAGGAGTCATGAATGGGCTAATGTTATGTTAATGCTAGCTTCGATATATGGGGAAGTGATTCTGTCATGCTACATATAGAAAGGGGCATATGAGGTACAAATGTATGATGCACGTCGTTGTGTGAGCCTGGTGTTGAGCAAATGCAGGATGATTATGTTATGTGGAAAGTGGCTCAACCAGATTAGTGTGACATGTGGTATGAAAAGTAGAAGCAAGTAATGAAATGGCTTGAGTTGAGTTTGGTTACGATGTTGTGGGAATCAGTGAAGTAGCTCAACAGGATGTAAAATGAATCCGTTTTGTTGCCGTTGAATGATACGTTCCTTCGATGTCTAATAGCTTCGATATATGTTCAGTAAGTTTGTGCTGCCAGTGTGTAATGTCAGAATAACGTTATACAATTGCACAGAGAGAGTAACGTCAGTTGTTGAAGCATAGCATGAAAATGATGATGTTTGCTTAGGAACGCAATGGCCGATATGTTCGTTCGTTTATTTCGAACTTGGGTCAAGTTAACATAGACTGCTTCTATGGCCCTTGTTGCTTTCCATAATGTGCTCTGTAATGACGAAAGGGGTGTAACGCAGTAAGCAAGAATGATAAAACATAACAAGCCATAATGTCGTTGTTCGGCCTTCTAGATAGTGTTATTGCTATGCTATAGTCATATGTTGGATCGAGAACCGATGGAGATCTCCGAAAGACCTATGTTATGCGAAGTAGGTTATCATGAAAGGCCGACGTTATGTATGCATATGGAAAGAGAAGAGACAGTTTTCAGAAATAGGGAACTGATGGTTTGTGTTCCGATGTTTTTCCTCGACTGAAGTTATTGAATGGCTCCAGGTTATGGCAGGTAGTGTTTATATGTTCTATATGTTTCAAGATGCCATGTATGTCTTTCTCTCTCGTATGTTATGTAAATGATTTCGGCTGTTTTACGGCTTTCTATATGTTCATTTGTACATGTTTTCCTCATCGGTAATGCCCCAGTTATGTTTCACGTTATGGCAATTGCTTCAGTTGCCCTTATATGTTAATAAAATATGTAATGTGTATGTAATGTGACATGTTCAGAAGATACTCAGAAGAGATGAGATGTACCTATGCTTAGTTACGTCATAGGAAGTCGTGTAACCCTTATTGCCCCATGTTATGCTTCATGCTATGTAATGAGAAAGCCATAAAGTTCATGTTGAAATGTAAGTTTCCAATGTACTCCCCAATCCTTCCTTCGTCTTTTCCATTTCGGGAAGTTAAGGCTATGTGAGAGGTGCATGATTCTGTGGTATATGTTATGCTCAATTATGTTTATGAAGTTGAGCTTTAGTAATGATTCGTTCATTATCTTCTTATGTTATATGATATGAGATGCATGTGCTCCCGAATATTCACAAGTTATGCGACCATGGTCAAACTTCCTTAAAGTATGGTTATGTTATTCCATCTCCGAATGAAGTGATGCTACAATGTACGTCCCGTTTAGGTTTCCTTCGGGGAGTTAGTTAGGGATGTTATGGCTTGAAGCTCAAGTATATATGTGAGTTTGCTTTATGTCTTGACTAGTACGGAGTGAGCTTCAGCCATGTCCTTCTATGTTATATGTTATATATTTTATGTTATATATTGGATGGACAAAGCATGAGCCAAATGTTTACGTTACCGTGCGGGACGGATTTGTTTATGTTACTAATGATATGAGGATGTTAATCCCAGGAAATATATGAATAACATGCTGTGTAGTTGTTATATGTCGGGAAGGTATATGCATGACAATGTGAATGCATGTTTTACGTGAAGTATACGACGACTTCTCCATGCATGAAGTGATAAATGCTATGACTTGAAACGAGCTAAGTATGTGATGAAACTAAAGCATCATGTGAAATGTGTTAGTAGTTTGATTGCTTGTTATGTTAGTATGCTATCTCTTCGTGTTATGTGGAAGAAAGTAAGGAAGTGAAACGAAGAGTTCAAACAATATGCTTGTGTTTGATGGAATGGGGCACCGATTCAATTGTGAACGGGCAAGTATGATGGTGAGATGTTAAATTGGTACGTAAAGAAGTGAAAAGTTTGGTTCGAACAGTTCGAATTCACGTGATAGCTATGAGATCCTGTTTGCTCTTTCTTGATATGTGCAAGCAAGCAGGAAGGAAGCGACACGAAAGGAGTCGAAATGACATACGCACGAATGACATGTGATATGCTCTGAATGTGATTGCTTAGTCCTCTATAATTTATGTATTATGTGCAATATATGGCTTATCTCAGGAATAAGGTATGTATCAGATGGAAGCGAATTGTCGGCCCCATACGGCATTCTTTTTATGTGAATGATACCAACGTCGTCGACTGTTATTTGATTTCGACTTGATGTGGGATGGTTGTTATCTTCAGTCGTCTATCAAATGCCACTGTATGATGTTCAGAACAGATGAATCTATGGGTTGGAGTGAAATGACTGACAGGAATGGGAAAGTTTCGTCCCGAATTTGGATGTCCAAGTATATTTGTTTGTTTATGGTTGAATATATGGTCCAGCTATTTTCCTATAGATGTGTGTAAATGATCGGTCAGTTGTCTACACGGATCAACTGTAGGCCATTCGTACTGTTGCATGTCATGTTGGCATGTGTTTTGACAGATGTTTGATCGATATAGGACCATTATACGTTAAATTCGATGTATTGCAGTACGATATAATCGATAGGTCCCGTCTAGGGAAGGGACATGGGAAAGGAAAGAGGGCAGGAGACAGTGATTCCCGGGTCAGTTCCTAAGGAAATTTCGGGGACGAAATTTATTTAACGGGGGAAAGATGTAATGCCCCGTTCATGTTCGTCCCGAATACGAATAGAAGTCCGTATATGATCCCGTGATATGGTACTAAACAAGATGATGACTCGTCAATATGTGATATGTATACGATATGTTTATGGTATGTTTGGAAGTATATGAAATGCCTCGGGATCAAACGCCTTCAAAATCATGAAAATGGGAAAATTCTGCAGACCAAGAATTACGGCCGTAAATGTCAAGATTACGGCCGTAAATGTCAGGTTACGGCCGTAATGGTTCAATGGTTACGGCCGTAAAGGATGGTTACGGCCGTAAGGTATAATAGTTACGGCCGTAAAGTGTGAACAGTGGAAATGTCCCAAAAGTTTCAGAGAGTAAAATACGGTCGTATGATTCAGAGATACGGCCGTATGGTTGTAGTTACGGCCGTAAGGCCTAAATATACGGCCGTAAGTCCAGAACAGGGGAAGAACTGGATTTACAGTGAGGTTATTACGGCCGCAAGGATATTGGGTTACGGCCGTAAGTCAAGGGTTACGGCTGTAACGCCCCGCTAAATCTCGTCACGATTTTATATGATTTCGTATGTTTATCGTTTGTGTTTTTGGGAATGGGTCGTGATGAGGTGAATATGTCGTGAGATGGTGTTGATGGATATGACATGTTTAGGATGTGTTTTGGGTTGCCCAATGTATGTTGGAACTAGGTATGGTCGCCGGGAATGAGCCGGAAGAGAAATGCAGAAAAACTGGGATTTACGGCCGTAATTTTGGTATTTACGGCCGTAAATGTGGTAGTTACGGCCGTAAGTCTTATAGTTACGGCCGTAAGTTAAGAATGATGGTTAAAGGGCTGATTTTCTGCTGGTCGCGTGACCGGAAGCGCCTGTCGCGTGTGCCTAGTTACGGCCGTAATTTATTGAGTTACTACCGTAATTTTGGTAGTTACGGCCGTAATTTATTGAGTTACGGCCGTAACTGGTAAGTCGGCAGAATGGTATTTAGGTCAACAGAAGCCATTTTTGGGGCATTTTCTTCATGAGCTCGACCCTAAACCCCCAAAAAGCCATTTTTATCATTTCCAAGGTCTTCAACTTGGGTATAAGCAAGGGCTAGCTTGTGGTCTTGTTGAGTTGGGTGATTGGTGAAGATTGAAGTGAAGTAGTGATCACCTCCTTGGTCCTTTTCCATTCTAGTAAGGTGGGTATTGCTATATGAATTATACTCATGGTAAGTAGAGATAGAAAGTTCCCTATGTAGTTAGAAAGTCCTAGAGGTCCACATATACCTCTTGAGATGTATAGTTATGACTTGAGTAGCTATGTATAGCATGATTTAAGTGTTACCCTTCTTACTCATGACCTAGAGCCTAGGGTTTATATAGTGCTTGAGGTGATATATGATGTTGATGTTTGATGTATGTTTATATGTGGATATCACCTGATGTAGCATTACCGGAAGTAGAGGTATCGGAAAGGTTAGCTTCTTGTACTTGTTATGTTGGCAAACATGGTCATGAAGTGTGAATGTGTTGTTGCTTACCAAGGGATACACCAATGTAAAGTTATGGTTAGTCTCACGGGAAAAGGCCCCGCAAGAGGATTGAGACTATTGGCCGTCTCACGGGCGAAGCCCGCATGAGGATTGAGACAATTAGGCCATATATGTTATGTTACAATATGTTGGCGCCGGTGTATTCACTTGAGAAGCAACTGGGCCCAATACATGAGTGTGACATGCATTGCATTTAACTGTATGCCCACTGAGTCTTTGGGACTCATCAGGTTTTCTTTTATGATTTCACTATAGGTACGCCGTGCAGCGGCATACGCAGTCGTGATTTGGAAGGAAACCTCACGAGATTAACGCGTGAGAGATTGTGGGTGGGGAAGAAGAAAGATGCTGAAGATCCTGTACTGATGATTTTGAAATGAACACGGGCAATGTTTTGATGGTGTTTTGTAAATGATAAACAATTTGAAAATGTGAATCACCACCCGTGTTGTTTTGTGAAATGTAATTGTAGCGTCGAGTCTAGTTCCGCAACTCTAATTTCGTGGGGTTTAGATTGGGCGTTACAACGGCCGTAAATGGGAAAGTTACGGCCGTAATTTTAAGTCGGCAGAAACTGGTTTTAAGGTCTTCTCGACCATTTTTGGGGATTATTCTACCATATTCAATCCCTAGGACCCCAATCCACCCAAGAACATCCTCAAGACTCCCAATCCATGTTATGTAATGGGATGATACATGTCTACCATCAAAGTTATGCAAGGAAGAAGAAGAATGGAAAGGAAGAGAGAAGAGGAAGAGGAAGCTTGGGGTTGCCTCTTTGCTTGGTTGCTTGGTTTCTTTATGAATCAAGGTGGGTAATAGTTTCTTTACACATGGAAAGAGGTAAATATATGATTCACATAGAGTTATCCAAGAAATATGCATGTTTATGATGTTTATGAATATGTAGAGGATACTAGCATCTATTGGCCTTGTTGTATGTTATGTCATGAAGTGATTATGTGATATATATGTTTATGTGGCTTATGTGATCCTCAATGCTTGCTCTTGTGACTTGTGTAGCTACAAGAAGTCATGGAAACTTGAAAGTAGGGAAATCTAGTTATAAATGCATGTTTCTATGATGCATACGGAAAGGATATAATGCTCTCATGTTATGATAATGACATGATTGTGAAGCCTTGTTGATGTGATATGTGATGAGGATATGGTTGTGACGTATATGTTTATGTGAGCCAATAATCATATGTTAGGTCCATTATGTGTTATGTGGATCAATGGGACGTTATGAGACGTTATGTGTGAAACGTTCCATGTAGGAATGTGTAATACTATATGTATGTGAAATGTTTATGAAATGCTTGATGCATACGGAAAGGATATAATGCTCTTATGTGATGATAATGACATGATTGTGAAGCCTTGTAGATGTGATATGTATGATAATGATGATGATGTTATGAAAGGCAACCAAGGCTTAAAAGGTAAACGTTATGTACAATCATGTCATGAGCATATGTATGTGATGTTGATCGCCGGTGCTTACAAATATGTTATGGTCTTCCAGTGAATAGGCCCCGCAAGAGGATGGAGACCTTTGGTCGGGAAGTCTCACAGCGAAGCCGCAAGAGGATTGAGATTACGCCAACATGTTGGAGATCACGGCCAACATGTCATGTTACGTTATGATATGGCGCCTTTGTAAGCATACGGTCAGCAACAGGGCCCAATGACAGGAAGAAAATGGTGTCACGTGCATTTCATGCATTGCATTGCATCTCTATTATCCACAGAGTCTTCGTGACTCACTCTATGTATGTTTATGTGTTATGCTTAGGATACGTGCAGAGGAGTTGGCGAAGAGTCTCCCAGATGTTATGACGTTGGTGTGTGCTTGGGAAAGGGAATCAGATGGTCTTGTGCGCTATGGAATGGTAAGCCGAAACCCTAGAAGATTTTAAAGTATGTACTTTGGGTTTCGAATACGATATGTATGAGTAGCGTGCCCTAGTTCCAACATATGTACGTTACATATGATAAATGAAAAGAAAACGTGCACGGGGCCAAAAGGGCGCCTTTATGTTATGTTTACGTGCACTATATACGGTGAATATGACGTCAAGATGACGTGTACGTATGTGGAACTAGTGGGGGCGTTACAGCCATGGATATGATAAAAGTAATAAATAATGTTGAGCACTATATAGATCCCGGTTCGATTGATGTAAATAATTTATTCGAAATTAAGAATCGGAAGAATTCTTCAAATGATTGTTCTCGATAAATGATGAAATCATTACTAGCCAATGATTGGGAATAAATTCAAAATATATTTGGAACATATATATGGGATGAAATATATGGGCCCACTCACCCTTCATGTGGACTACTATATGATATGATATGGATCCACTATGTAGTCACATGTGTATATCGTAATAGAAAATTTACCAAGTGATTTGCTCATGATAAGAGCACGAGTTCCAGATCGAATGATAAAGCTAGTGAGTGTATATCCCAAATAATTTGAATAAGACCGTAAATAATTGGATATGCGCATACGAGTGGAATAGAATTGACAAAATATTTAAAATCCTCCAATCGATTTGCCAAAATCGAGAACAAAATATAGAATGAAAAATTCCCCCATTAAAATCAAATATTGAGAATATATATAATGAAAATTATACAAATTGTGTTGAGTTTAGTTGTTAGCATGAGGGGGAGTATTAATAGTTTGGAAATAATATATGAAATGTATCATGAATTTCATCATGAATTTGAAATTCAAATATGAATCAAACGATCTCATATACCAATTATATATGTTTTGATAAATTAGCAAGCCCGAAGTATTGATATTATTTAAATAAAAGTTCCCCAAATATGTATATCAAAGCAAATGATACAAGATGATTTTGATAAAGGAGGCATACACTTTGAAGAGTATATAGACTCAAGTATATTGTGAAATCTTAAAAGACGATCGATAATGAGATATCTCGACAAGTTATATTATTTTGGGGAAAGGAATGAAATTTGGAAGTGTCGACACGGTATGAAAATATAGCGCTACATACGATCAACGATAATAAGGATATTGAGATATATCGAAGAATAATATTGAAATATACGGGCTTGATAAGAAAATTGAATATAGAACTATTAAATGGATAACATTGCTTGTAATAGCGTAAAGCAATGATATTGTTATACGCTGTACTCTTTTCCTTGTTTGAGGTTTTTATCCCAAAGGGTTTTTCCTAAACAAGATTTTTAATGAGGCAGCTGAATCACAACTAATAGAAAATCTCGAGAGAAGATTTGGATATATATATATCGATACAGTGAAAATTTAAGATCGAGATTGTCGATTGCAAATAAATACTAAATATGACATAGTGATAATACTTACCTGAAGGATTTTAATATGCTTGAAGTATACTTGTACAAAATACGCGTTGCACTCTTTTTCCCTTAATTAAGGTTTTATCCCATTGGATTTTCCTAACAAGGTTTTTAACGAGGCAACGTTCATGGCATATTCACATGAATAATGAGAAATTGACTAAATGAATCTATTGGATCAGTTTATAATAAAGCAATTACTTGATTCAGATGATGGCTTATAAATCTTCCGTCAAAGGTGAATGTCTCAGCCTCCAAGATACGGAACTAAATGGAGTAGCTGTACTCTTTTTCCTTCGATAAAGTTTTTTCCCATAGAATTTTCTTGACAATGTTTTAATGAGGCAGTGTATGAGTACTCCTATAAAATGATCATCATCAGGGGGAGCAACTTACCGTTTACTCTTCGCTCAGGTTTTGTTCTACGAGGTTTTCCTGAAGCAGTATATGATCACTCAACTCGACCACAATCAATTTGGAAGTTTTTTTCACTGGATTTTTTTCCAAACAAATTTAAAAGGTAATTGTATCAAATAGTCATTCAAGGGGGAGTGTTGTGAAGGTGGAGTAAACCCACCGAAAGAGAAAAGGAAAAGCACCGTAATTATATTGTAGGTAATGATTATATTTTATTGTGTGAATGACTATTGTATATCAGATCAATATTTGTAATACGATGTGCCCCAATATTTTTCTATGAATATGGGTCATCTGTAATGAATTCAATAACGAGAATTGAAATGAAAACTCTCTCGATCACAACAGCTTTTTTGAAAATTGCGTGAACTAGTGTTGTGAGTTGTGACCTGTGTTTGTACGGTAGCAATTATTATTACGAGATAATTACTTATGCAAACAACTTTCCATTTCCGGTTCTAGTAGCTGGAATTCCAGTTGTGATTGCCCCCCGGGCCCTACAGCATTCAGGGGGCTATGAGTGAGCTGAAAGTTATTCCGTTGGGAAGAGATCATCTGCGATGCACACAAATACAAAATCAATTGAACTCAAGAGAGGCTTTTATTTATACATGATGAATCATCGATTTTGAAGAGTAGTCAAGATTCAGCAATAGATAATTAATTAAAGATTAAAACGGATTAATAGGTGAAATCGGAGATTTGTGCTACAATTTTTATATATCTCCTCGTTCCATTATGCTATCTTCTTGTATTACGTTTATTTTTGTGTTTTATTTTCTTCCATTTTATTTTCATCTTTAATTGTGAATTAAATTAAATCTTTAATTATGTGCATCACCTGACAAATCAAATAAATGTGAGTACACACTTAAGATATGTTTGATTGGTGATAACGTTGTCATACGCCGTGTTCCATGTAAAATATGTAGTTAATATTATATTAGAAAATGTGTGTGTGGTTGAAAATGTATGTGTGATTATACGGAATTACGTACATATAAGTTTATGTGTAAAAGAACAAGGCCTTAGTGTGTGTTCTTCTATATATTTTTACAGATTTCTATACACGTTTTTCAACTCCACTCATTCTCTCTCCTATTTCATATCCACATATCTCGTGGGACCTATCTGTACTATACAAATTTCTATTATTCAATTCAACTCATTCTCTTTCCTATATCACATAAAAACGTTATCTCTTCTATATCATATCAAAACACATAAAAATTTATTTTTTGCACATATCCTAACAAGCGCTTAATTCAAAAATATGTATATATATACTCGTGGCCGAATCCATACTCTTGAGACCACATTATATGTTTGCAATATAATATACTTTAGTCTCAGAATTTGATAATTTAAAAAATATATGATATTAATCAAAATTTCTGAGTAGACACTTTAATTCAAAGGTATGTATATATATGTGTACTCCTTGCAGAATCCATACTCTTGAGATCACATTATGCATGTGTTTGGGTGCATTAATTTTTGTCTAAAATTTATCTATTTTTAAAGGTCAAAATCAAATATCAATATTAACCACACATCTCACATCATCACTCATTATTATTCACATATCTCATGATCCACACCACTATCTATAAAAATAAGTTAACTTTCAGAAACTTTTTAATAAAAATAAGTGCACCCGAACACACGTTATATGTTTACTATATATTTACAATATAATGTGCTTTAATCCTAGAATTTGCTAATTTAAAAAATATATAATATTAATCAAAATTTTTATGACACTCAAGCAGGACTCCGTCAATCTAGTTGAGGCTTGGCCCTAAATGACAACTTTTACTTGGTGAACACTAAGGGCATCTCAATTGCATAATTTTCCCACATTATTAATTTTTGTCTACGTAGCGGAGAGATAGAAATACATAAAAAAATTATGGATCCCACATTTTTTCTCTTTTTTTTATTTTCCCTACTTTTTCTCACTTTTTCACCATAAATTCCCGTGACACCTCTGCATCTAGAAACTCAACGTTATATCCTCCACTATTATTTTATTATTATTTTTGAATTTATTTCTATATCTCTCATACTTTTTCACTTTTTCCTTTCTTTTGCACTACATATCCTCTATTCTCTTTTCAATTAAAATAATTATTTTCTCTCTATCACTCTCCTCCACATTATCCCTTAACATCACTATCCATTAGAGATGCTCTAAAGTTTGAATTGCACCAACCTTCAGCTCCATCACCTTGTACCCCCGGGGGCCGGGGACACAAGAAATAATAAAAATATAAAATATGACAAAACTTGATAGATTCACCCATGACCCATGAACCGTTGACAAGTATTGTAAGAAAAATACTTAAGCTGGGCTGACCTCAATCCGAGCCCTTTCTTATTCGAATAATTTTATTTGTGGGACGAACTTGAGTTGTGAATAGTTTAGCTCGGTTCATTGATATTCTTGATTAGTATTTGTGTTTTTTTTTATTTGAAGCATTTAATCAGTATTTTAAAAAGTGTAAAATATGATTTAGCGGCCATACCAAACTTCGAGGTCTAAGTGAATGTAAGCGTAATAAAGTGTATAAATTGACAAAATCATCCTTCACTTGTAAGTGTTACTCAAGGGAATTTTAGGACAGAGATCCTAATCTAATTAGCTGAAGTTGGGGTAAATTGTAATTTTCCAAAAAAAAAAAATAAATAAATGAGGTGATATTTGCTATGGATCAAAACAGTTGTCCTTGGTGGCAAATTGTTTTCCCATTTTTCCTTCTGCATAACTGCATTCCGATTCCTCTCCGTTCGAAGTTGGACTTACACGGTACGATCTCTACCGTCTCTCAACCTCCACGGTTTTACTTCTCAGCTCGTAGTCATCGTCCCTGTATATTCCTTCAATCAATTGATCGATATTAGTATTTTGGGTTTTAATTAGTATTCTCTCAATTGTTCGTTTTTTTGGGTCTACTATAAACAAAACCAATCAAAACCCTCAACTCGAAATTGTATTGTCCCCTGCTGTTCTCCCGATTGATGAATTGTAGGTTTAGAGTTACGTAAAGAGGATCTTGTACAGAGAAAACTTTAAATTTTGCGTGGATTTGTTTGTTTATACATAATAATTAATTAATGGCGAGTGCCGATGAGGATTCCGATGCTGTATTGAGCGATGTTGAGGCTGATGATCCATCGCCTGTCGATATAACAACCTCGTCGCCGGAAAATATTCCAGTGGATAAATTCCGGGAACTTGTTGCGGAGCTCGACCGGGAAAGGCAAGCTCGCCAGGCGGCTGAAAACTCCAAAAATGACCTCCATGTTCAGTTTAGCAGGCTCAAAGTGCTCTGCCATGAGGCGATCAAGAAGCGTGATGAGCATTCGAGACAGCGTGACGAGGCCTTGAGGGAAAAGGAGGATGTGTCAGGGAAATTGGAGAAGGTTTCTGGGGATTTGAGTGAAGAAATTAAGTCGAAAAATGAAGCTCTGAGGCAAAAAGAAGAGGTTTTAAGACAATTAGAGGAGTTAGGGAAGGCAAAGGAGTCATCCCGTATAGAAATGGAGACAGGTTCATCAATGTTAGTTAGTGGGATTGAGAAGATATCCAAGAAAGTAAGTAGTTATAAGGATTTTGGAGTAAATGGATTGCCAAGGTCGAATAAATACTCCGGTTTACCAGCTGTGGCATACGGTGTGATTAAGAGAACGAATGAGATCGTCGAGGAGCTCTTAACCCAAAATGATTTGAATGTGAAATCAAGAAATGAGGCTAGGGAGTTGATGGATCAGAGGAATTACGAGATTGCCATTGAGATTTCTCAACTCGAGGCAACGATTAGTGGGCTGAGAGAGGAGGCTGGGAAGAAAAGTGAGGAAATTGACAGCTTAAAGAAATCTTTGGAGGAGAAAAATGGAAAATTATCTGAATTGGAAAGTGATTTTTTTGAGAAGCAACAGGCGTTGGAGAGTGAAGTGTCCAGGTTAAGGCTCTTGGTGAGTGATTATGAGCTGAAGATTGAGTCACAGAGACCATTATTGGTTGATCAATTGAATTACATTTCAAGAATTCATGAAAACATGTTTGAAGTTATGAAGATTGTTGATACTAACAAGTCCTCGGAGTTGTCTGAATCTTTGTTCCTTGCACGAGAAACAGATTTAGAGGAAAATATTAGGGCATCTTTGGCAGGAATTGAGTTTATATATGACTTGAGTAAAAGTGTTGTTGAGAAAACGAGAGATTTAATGGAGCAAAAGAGTCGAGAAGTGAAGAGTCTAAACGAGACAGTTTGTCAATTAGTGAAGGAGAAAGAGCAAATCGGTTCTTTATTGAGAGGTGCTTTGTCAAGGAGAGCGTCAGTCGACTTGTCATCGAAAACAAATGAATTGTTTAAAGTTGCAGAAAATGGATTGAGAGAAGCTGGGATTGATTACAGCTTTAGCAAACATCTTGGAGAGAGGAAGTTTGGAGCATCCAAAGATATATCAAGTGATGGGGAGATGGAAAAAGATGAAGTGTATGCTCTTGTAAGTATTTTTTCACTATGATAAATTCTCGTTTTTCTTTTTCCTCTTGATAATGACAGTTAATGCAGGCTAGTGCGCTGGAGGATATTATCAAACAATCTCAGCTCGAGATCATTGAGCTAAAGCACGGTGTCGATGAACTCAGGTAACAGATTTTAGATATGTGATTTACTATTGTCTTTTAGATCACTGAGCCCTTGTTCATTTTAAAAACGAACTTCTATTAAGTCAAAGTTAACTTCAATATTAACTACACACCTCAAACCACTACTCATGATTATCCACATATCTAATGCTTTCCACGTCTGTTCAACCTGAATAGTTAATGTTTAGCAGAATAATAGTTTATCCAAACATGCCCTAGGTCTTGGTAACTTGATTTGCTACTGTTAATGTTTAAAAGGTTTGATATGACAATGTTAGTATGTTTATGTCATCTCGACTGTGGACAAACAGCTTGATCTTTGTTAATGTTAAAAGGTTTGATATGATAATGTTAGTATGTTTATGTCATCTCGACTGTGGACAAACAGCTTGATCTTTGCTATGATATCATACATTGTATGAAAATGGGGCTTGATGATTAATTATGCACGAGGAATATTTTTTTTTTAAATGGCGAAAAGATCAAGCAAGCTATTGTTGTAACATAGGTAATCTTTGTGCTATGATGTATTGTTGGAGCTTGAATTTGGTGCTTATTTTTTCTTGGATCTCTTGCATTTTCTATGGACCTTATTGTCTAGTATTTCCTTCTAGTGCGGCTGTTGCATTAAGAGTTAATGGGTATCAATTGTTTGGATTATATATTAGGTTTTTCTTATGGAGATTCTTCCTGCCTTTTAATTTCTTTCTGGAATGTTGATCTCATCTATACAGCCGTAGTTAAGCTTTTCAAAATAAGGCTTTCTCCTTAGTTTCCCTCTGAAGACTTACCCTATGGACTCTTGAACCTTTTTTTCTATCTAATCAACTCATACCATTCAGTTAAAGTCAAACATCAACATCAACCATACGTCTCACATCGCTTCTCATTAATCTTCAAATAGCTTCTATTTAAAAATCAACTTCCATTACTTAATCAGAGTTAAACATCGCCTCAATCGCACATCTTACATGATACATCACTACTCATTAATATCCACGCATCTTGTGAACCATACCATTATTCAACCAAAAATTTAGTTTTTAACAAAATAAAAGTTTACTCAAGTACATGGTTTGGAGAAAACATCCCTGAGGTTCTAGAAAAAATTACTGAGGTTCTTGAAAAAATTACTCGCTAAAGTGCCGTGCGCCTCATAAAAATCAACGGATCCTGAAATTTTGGAACCAAAAATTTCTCAATAAATGGCATACTTTGAAAATCAATTTTACACCTAATCAGCCTGTGTAACTAAGCAAATGTTTAAGATACTAAAACCAAAATTATTTTGTTTTATTTACTGTAGATATAGATAAGGGAATGAATCAGAGTCATCCTAGAACAAAGAGAAAAAGTAGACTTTATAGACTCAAACCGATTTTAAGGAAAATGAATGTTCTTGTTTGGTATGAATTGCTACATGTCTTTGTTGATTTATTTTGTGCTTCTTTGCTTTGATACTTTAGTTGATTTGATGTTTGGAGGACTTCTAAACATTTTGTTTATGTTATTGCATGTTTAAGCTTTTATATTCTTACTAAATTTTTTGGGTTCATGGTGAGGCTTACACCTCATAGCACCTCAAAGTTTCTGCCTTTTTAAACCATGCCAGTTGACACACTTATAAGTTGACAAGAAATGCTTTTCAGACTTCTTAGATCTTGCACTTCCATCTTGCATCTGTTAGTAGCAATGTCGAAGAGACGAAGACAATGTTTGGGCATAAGTCTATGATAATGCAAGGCAACTTTATTGGTACTGGAACTGGCAGATAAAGCCTTTTTTCATCTTCCAATCTATTCTGCATTTTTTTCCAATCAAAATCGTTCTTTAATCTCAACCATGCGCTACTGTACTCATTATTAGACACGGATTTTGTAGGACCCACCACTATTCAGACTAAAAAATAACTGAAATGTTTACCCGAACATACCAGAAGAAGGATCAAGAGTTTATGAAGAGACTCTAGAAAGGAACACTAGAGAACTGAAGCCAATTTTCTTTCTATCAAGGCTTCCGCTGCATCAATTAGCCTTGTTTTAACTGACTATTCATGGGCTTGTTTGATTCCCATTAAATTTGAAGAAATTAAGTTTACTATGTACTCCGTTTGTCTCACATATATAGTGCGCTTTCCTTTTTGAGTTGTCCCACATACCTGTATTCTTGAAAATATAAAATCTTTAATGGGTTTTATTCATTTAAATAAGGGCATTCTAGGAAGTTACTTGTGAAATTTACTTTTTCACTACTATTCTTAATCCTTGTGAAGGAAACAAAGTGGACTATATATGTGGGACGGAGGGAGTATATGATAATTGCCCATGGTGGTTTTGTCAATTTAATTTGGCTTTTGTGTATTGTTTTCTGGAATACAACGGTGTTGTGTATTTCCTAACCGCTAATATTTCATTTGCTAAATTAAGGGCAGAGTCGAGTTTATACAAGGAGCATGTGGACGCTCAATCCAAGGAGCTCAACCAGTGGAGACAACGTGTGGAAGAGCTTGAAGAGAAGGAAAGAATTGCAAATGAAAATGTACTTTATCATTACTCTGTCTTTAAATGATGTCAACAAATTAAACCTACATTCATCGTAATTTTGCTTGAAAAGTATGGTTGTTTGACAATGCAGTGTTTTGAGCTTATAATTTTCAAATCTGGTATTTGGAAACCTTAACTAGGTCGAAGGTCTTATGATGGATATTGCTGCTTCTGAAGAAGAAATCACTCGGTGGAAAATGGCAGCACAACAAGAAGCTGCCGCCGGGAAAGCAGTCGAACAAGAGTATGTTGCACAGGTATGATTAAGAGTGTGTTTGGAAGGGCTTTTTCGAAGCCTAAAAGCACTTCTTAAATAACAAAAGTTCTTTTGAATGAATTTATATGTGTTTGACACGCATCTGTTGACTAAAAAGCAGCTTCAAAAAGATGTTTTGAAGAAGCTCAAATTTTAAGCGTCTCCAAAATGCTTCAGGAAACTGTAATTGATATTTGAAAGCTATATTAAAAACTCTATTAACAAATAAAGTTGCATTTAATGCATCAAAAGCACATTTTAGATTTACATCCAAGCAATTTGCTAAAGCTTTACTCGTAGAAGCTCTACTCCTAAAAACTCTACTCGCAATGGCTGTGCCTAACAGACCCTAAGAACCAGCTAAACAGCTTTTCTTTCTGATTCTCGTCTGTGGTTGAAATGAGAGATCCCAAACAGGCCCTTAATCCTTTGTATGCGGTTCTGTAGTTGGAAGCCGTTCAACAGGAACTAGAGGAGGCGAAAAAAGCTGTTATAGAATGGGAGAAAAAGCTGAAATTCAAAGAAGAAATAGCAGCAGCTGCCATGGCAGCAAGAGATGCAGCTGAGAAATCACTGAGATTGGCGGATATGAGGGCGACTAGGCTGAGAGATAGAGTCGAGGAGCTGACTCATCAACTTGAAGAGTTAGACAGCAAAGAAACCTCAAGAACAGGGCTTACGCGACCGAGATATGTATGTTGGCCATGGCAATGGCTCGGCTTGGATTTCGTCGGCTCACGCCCTGCTGCAACAGCTCAACAAGGTGCAAATGAAATGGAACTTTCTGAACCTCTTCTTTGATTTTCTCTCTCAATGTTTTCATTACGTATCTTTTGCCATGTATTTTTTCTATTTTTTTGTGAAGTTGGAAAATTGAGACAGTTTTATGGACTCTGTTCACACCATAGTTGTGCTTCAAAGGTTGTTTAAAATGAAAGTTTCTTGATTCAACAAGCAATAGAGCGACAGATTAAAGGATTGTTAATGTTGAAAAGTGACAGGATTACAGGATTGTACATTAAAGGATTGTTTATGTTCATATCGAACCCAAGAGGGGGCGCAGCGGCTAGGGCGGGTCTGGGAAGTGTGGTTAGGCGCACATCTTAGGTTCGATTCCCCGAGGCGTCAAACTCGCTTGTATTTCCTTCTTAGGGCCACTGGGCCATATAACGGTCGAAGCATTTTGAACTTTTCAATTATGAATTGAGTAGTCATGTTCTAATGCTTATAGCGGACACCGATTGCTCATGTATTAGTATATCGTTGTTTATGTGAGATAGTGAGGAACACTGTAGAGTGCCACATAGGCAGTGGACCCCATAACATGTATCCATTTTTAGAACAGGATTAGCGTACAGAGTTAATCATTTTAGTAGATTTATTTGTGAAAGATTATCCGAGAAGTTTCTAAGAAGCGCTTTTTGACGACGTCAAACTTTTTTCTCGCCAGTCGTTTTTGACTTACGATCAAAAACATACAAAATCAGTGAAAACTGGCTAATACAATGGGTTCAAGTGGAATGTGGATATTGTCTTGTACCGAATGAACTGGCTCCAAGTGGAGGTACTAGTGGAATGTATAAGCCCACTTCAATTTGTCCAAAGAAAATAATGCAGAACATTTTTTGACAAGAAGTACAACCAGGACTGGTCAATTTACAACCATGGCCTGTTAGAATGAGATTATTGATGTTGAAATCCATGTGACAAAGTTAAGTGAGTTTGCTTAGTACTTGAGTAGACACCAAACTGAAAATATTGAAGCATTTAATTGATTTTTGTTTCGCGTTTGAGTTTGAAATCAGTTTCAATTTTCTATTTCATTGATCGAGGATTGTTTACGCATCTTCAACACTCTCGACACACATAGAATTTTTCGCTACACGATTTTTTATTTATTGTTTTCTAAAATGAAAAAGTAGACAAGTTTTTTATGTTTTTAAAAATTGAAAATAATAGAGAAAATAGCTCTGATAAAGAGTAAAGACTGTGCTTTTGGTCTCCAATCACTTGATGTGTGCCAGCTTTGTTCAAGCACAAGCGGGAACGTCGTAGTTATGGCTCTTCTGATGCGTTTTTCGGTCACATACAATCTTTATTTTGAAGTCTCGGACAGATCTAGGTCCAGCATAGGAAGGGAAAGCTCTAACAATTCAAAAAATTTTCCGACGACACCGTGACCGTTGGTCAAAGTTTTGGCCCAATTATGTGGCCGAAAAATACCCCAACTCTCCCGCTTGTGCTTGAACAAATTCATTATATGTGCATCGTTGATGAATTGGATACCAAAAATTAAAACTTTTAACAAAATAAAAATATACAACAACACCAGCTTTATTTTGTTTGCAGTTTCTCTTTGACTTGGAGGCCTCCATTGCTATTTGCTAATTTGATTTCCTTGTAATATACATTTTTTTCCTCACTTGTAGCCACCATCTTGGAGTGGAAAGAAATATTAAATAAAGGTAGATGGAAAAAGAAAAAAAAAGTTTGGAAATCACTCAAGTATGGTCGAAGTTTCGTTTTAGCCATTTAAATTTGTTTTTCTATCTAAAAGCCATGAGAAATTTGCATAATTTAACCTCTTTTCAAATTAATATAAGTTCTCGCTTTTAACACAAAAAAAACTTTGGATTTATAAAGACAATTCATAGAGCATGGACAATATTTGCCTCCAAGACGAAGGAAAAGACGTCACACTTCTGTAGTAATTTGGACATGTTTGATTTAGTTTTTTCAAGAATAATTTTCAATCACATAATCTATATACAAATTTAAGTTTTCACGTTTTTCTATAACTTTCTAACCACATGTTACATAATCACCGAAAAGAGAATATCTACGCCAAATAAGGAGCAATAGAAATTGGATGACTAAAAAGACGCTTCTCTAAAAGTTGGGTGATACCTCAACTAAATTTTTTTAGACCCTTATGTCGAAGCTAAAAATAAAAATAAAAATTAAGGGAAAAAAAAAACCCTTCATAAATCTCAATGGGTCATCCCGTGATGACGTGGCGGGTTTGACCAATTCTCATTTTATATCTACGAAATTGCCAACCTGTCCCTTTCACTTTTTGTCTGGCTTGCCTGCAAGGCCACGGCTCTCTCTCTCAGCTTTCTCTCTCTAAAACGTTCAAAGAAAGACCCTTTGAACGGGTGTACTTTCTTGTGTTGTATGCATTGATCATTCAAATATAATTCTATATATTTTTATATACATAAAATATATATTATAAACACGGTTATAATCTAATGGCTGCTGCAATTGCCCAACAATCAATATACTATTCCCTGTAAGTAGTTTTCTCTCTTGTTTTTTTCTTTATTTTTTTTCCCCTTTCCTTGATTGAATATTATACTGGAATTATTATATGGGTGAATTGAATTTTCAATGCACTTTTTCTATTATTCTTGGTTCTTTATGTGGAAAATATGCCCCCATAATTTCTTGTTTTCTTCATGTAAAGAGAGAGAGAGAGAGAGAGAGAGAGAGAGAGAATCTTTTACCGGCGACGGTCAAGGGTTTTAGGTGAGAATACAAGCAGAAATTTTTGAATTTTTTTTTATATATTTGATCATTTTCTTGCAATTTCCCTGAAGAATCCTCATCCTGGTATCTCTGACTATTAGAATTTTGGGCTTTTGATTGAGTAATTAGAATTTTGATGTTTTGGGATTTTTCTTCACAAGGGTTTTATTTAGATTTCTGAAATTTTTTATTTTTGGTTTCAAGTGTTTGATTTTGATGTTTGATATGGGGTTTCTTGGAAAAATCCTCAGATGGGCTTAACTGGTTTTTCAGGGTGGCAATTTAACTTTCGAGATGTTTAGGGAAGAAGAAGATAAGGACCAGTCATTGAGTGTCAATAAAAAATCCTACTCCCGGTCGGTTTCTTGGAGCGATCGATCGCCGCGAAAGTCGACTTATAGACCACAATGGAATAGCAAAGCTCGGGCTTGTTTGCCTCCTCTTCATCCTCTATCAATCACTCGGCCGAGCATTGAGGAATGGCCGAGCGCTGGCTCGGATGACGTTGGCATATGGCCGAACCCCTCAACCCCCAGTGGACGCCTTGGACCATTGTCGACCCGTGAAAATACGAGCTCATTCTTCGACAAGGAATGCTCAAGAATATTAGATCATATATATTTGGGAAGTGATGCTATTGCTAAGAATCTTGAAATTCTCCAAGAAAATGGGATTACACATGTTTTGAATTGTGTGGGGTTTGTTTGTCCCGAGTATTTCAAGAATGAGCTTGTGTATAAGACGCTTTGGCTTCGGGATAGCCCATCAGAAGATATTACAAGTATACTTTACGATGTGTTTGATTACTTTGAGGATGTTCAAGAACAAGGTGGGCGTGTTCTTGTCCATTGTTGTCAAGGGGTGTCTCGATCGACCTCGTTGGTCATCGCGTATCTTATGTGGAAAAAGGGGCAGAGTTTTGAAGACGCTTTTCAGCTTGTTAAAGCCGCTCGGGGAGTGACTAACCCTAATATGGGATTTGCTTGCCAACTTTTGCTTTGCCAAAAACGGGTTCACGCACAGCCGGCAAGTCCGACTTCTGTTCTTAGGATGTACCGAATGGCACCCCACTCTCCGTATGACCCGCTCCATCTTGTGCCGAAGTTGTTGGTTGAGCCAGGTGAAAACAAGCTCGACTCTCGAGGGGCGTTTATTATTCACATCCCTGCAGCGATATTCGTCTGGACGGGAAAGCATTGCTTTTCGGTGATGTCAGATACTGCCAAGTTAGCTGCTTCTCAAGTTATCCGATATGAACGGGCTCAGGGTCCGGTAAAAACAGTCAAAGAAGGCGAGGAGATATCTGAGTTGTGGGATGCTCTTGGCTGTGACACAAGATTACGAGACGAGTCTAAAGCTTCTTCGTCTAGTCGATGTATTGGTCACAGGAAGGTCGATGAATATGACATTGACTTTGAAATCTTCCAAAAAGCACTTTCCGGTGGGGTTGTTCCTCCTTTTCCATTATCAGGAACAGAATCTGAGACATGTCTTCCAGCTAGAGAAAGCGGGTGGAGTCGATTGAGAAAGAAGTTTGCGCGGGGTATCGTGAAAGAGTTTATAACCTCATCTAGATTGAACGACAAAACTACCCAAAAACATGATGAAGTTGAGGGCCTTGTCCCTCGTGGTGATGATCTTTCAATGCCGTCAAGTCCTCCATGCGACTCACCGGATTCTTTTGCTTCTTATGCCACCGACAGCCAGGTATGGATGACTTCTAACTTGGCTCCTCCAACTGACGCATCTTTGTCGCCTTCACCGTCATTCAGTTCAGTTGAATCGTTTTCGTCATTCCTTGTTAATAAACCGACGTCGAGTTCAACATCCCCATCACTCTCACCTTCGACATCTGACTACTCAAGTTCATTTACCTTTTCGCCCTCGTCGTCTAACTTGTCCGACTTATCGTATATCTCCGCTCTTCCATCGCCCTCTGGCCTTGAACATAAAGATCACGATCTCGACAAAGTAACTTCTCCTCCGCCGGAAGGGTCATTTTTGTCCAGTCGCACTTCGGGAGCAACAAGCACTAGTTCTAGTGAGTCTTGTAAAAAACCGTCACTATCTCTAGCCGAACGTAGATGGAACATACGTCCTCCATCCATGAAGTTACCCTCCGTTGACGAGGTATCCCAAAGCTCGTCCGAGCCTCTTCCTTCTCCGAAGGATGAGATAATGAGGGACACTGAAAGCAGCTTGACAGATGAGCCAATGTTGGATTCTAACGACTGCCCACATTGAGGTACAAATGCAGCCTCTGCATAGTTAAACGAACTTTGTTTTATGGTATGTTTGATAAGGTGGACTTTGCAGTGGCTGAACTCGTGTTTGGTTGTGTCTCCGGAATTTCAGATAGTCGAGGAATTTCGAAAGGACTTGAGCAGCGGGTCGACTAAATCTGATTAAAGAACTTGGATGTCATTGAAACTGGTTCAGTACGACCCTCGTTTCTGCTCGTGAGACTTGAATGAACTCGATTTGTAACCGGAGATGAGCATGTACAGAGAATAAATTTCTGAATAGTGGATACAAAGGTAGGAATTATGAGTACAGAAATCCCCTCAGAATAATTGTACAATTCCCCCCTCATTATTCATCACCACCTAAGGTATTGCTTCTCAAAAAGATTACATTACATAGAACATTGGATTACTCTTAGGTGAACCCCTATTAACTGTAATTTGCTCTTTTGTAACTGCTGCTTTGTATGTTACTAGTTGAATAATACTATTTATCAACAGTGGTGACTCCGTCACTATGAATGTGGTGACTTCATCAATATGAATGTGATACTTCAACGTTGGTTGGTAGGTATTGTAATGCCTCTCAAGAGTCATATGAGTACCATAACCCTAACTAATTATAATATCCACATAATCATTGATATATAAATGTAGTTTAAGAATTGTCGTTTGCTTGTCTTAGTGTGTGTTCATTTCCAGTTATTTTCACCTAAAAATTATATATTACTAAAAGTCAAAGTCAAACATTAATATCAACCACACATTTCACATCATCACTCATTATTATGTACACATCTCGTGATCCCCACCACTACACTCCACTTTTAGCCAAATTTTAGGCAAAAATAAGTATACACGAACACACGCTTATTGTTCTCAAGAGATTTTAAACAACTGCCTAGTTCCTTCCCCCACTGGGTGCTATGCATATGTTACCAATGGGCAAATCCGTCATATTTCAAAAAGCATAGCAAGCAAATAATATACCAGTCGTACACTCAAGTTTATACAGAGTTGCTCTTGTGACGCGTCTATTTCATAACATCCTACTTCACAAGATTTTGGGCCCACATAGGTATAACATTACACAAGTTTAATAATCTCTTTCATCATAGAAGATAAAACACAAATAAGATCTAGCTGTTTAGTACTGGGGTAAAATCCAACTAAGATCCCCACGTACAACATTGTAAGCATGTTGTCATTTACTAACAGCAGGTTCCAACAAAATACTAGAGGAGATAGAACACAAAATTTGTACACAATGCCACCTTGAACTAGTTCCCATTCCTCCATCTAGACATAGTTGAGCCATGTGCACCGCCTCTTGAACTAACTTTGCCTCTTGAGCTTGCTCCGCCTCTCGAGCTTTTAACTGACCAGGGTTTACGGCCTGAGTTTTGACTGTCCCAACTATTTTCCCCCGGGGGGTGTACCTTCTTGCCATTGTTGCCCCAGGCAGCTTCGTGGGGGCGAAGTGGTTGTACCGTTTGGACATTGTTGCCCCAGCTCCTCTTGGCATTGCTGCCCCAACCATTTTCGTTCTGCGGTCGTACTGTGTGGACATTTTCGCCCCAGCCACTTGGCTGCAAAAGTTGTTGTACCTTGGCACTCTTGCCCCAGCTGTTTTCATTCTGTGGTTGTACTGTATTGGCATTTTCGCCCCAGCCAATTGACTCTGAAAGTTGTACCTTGGCACTCTTGCCCCAGCTATTCTCCTCATCTGGTTGGTCGTCCTTGGCAGTCGAAGTTTCAGTCAGGAAAAGGTCCCAAGCACTTGCATTACCGCTCTCTACAATTACAAGAAACATTATCGAGTTGTCCAAATAGATTATGTCAAACTTTGCGCATTTTAAGGAAAGGAACAAGTACCTGGTACAGGGGGTGGTGTTACTGGAGCATTTTCATTTCCCGCAGGACTTCCATTAGACCAACTGGGCTCTCCCGAACTGCCACTTGTTACTAGACGGACATCAACAAGCGAATAGAATTTAATCTGGCCGAGATAAACTTAAGTTAGAAAAACAATCCAAGAAGCAAGCTTTTGCTCTGATGAAGGACGCCTAAAAAGGAACAACACTTCAAGCAAATATTTCTGAGCACCTACTTCTGCGTACATGAACCAATTAAAACTGTCAACTTACACACAGGCCACATTATTGACTTAATTGTGACCCTTAATGTACAGGTACACCAGGAGTAATAGAAACTTTTTCCACTTAAAAACAAGGATGTTGATTTGATAAGGTAACCTGAAGCCATTCATCTTCTTCGTAAAGGGAGTTATAATCTGGCTGTGTAGACTCATCACCATCTAACGTCATGGAAACAATAGGGTATTCTGAGGCCGTTATCAGCAAAAGTTGACCAGAATCAGCATCACACCACGATACTTTTCGAACCTAAGTCAACAGAATGAAAAAGGTCAAAAAGCAATTACTGTCGTCTGCCACTATGCTAAATTTTTACTTGACGAATTAGAATCATAATATACTCGATAGGGTGAAGGTTCGGGGATCCAGGATGATGATAACTCCAGAGTTCGATATGCAATCACATCTCCTTCCTGCAAAATGAGTAAGATATTCGACACTAATGACTGAGGAGTTAAACAAATTTATTACTCCATCAAGCATCATAATATTTCTGTATCTCATTTGGAATCTCACTTGCCAATCTTTGTAGAAGAATAAAAAACTTAGCAAACTGATCATGGTAAATCGTTAATGCGTAGAAGAAGAATACCTTGGGCATGGTACAAAGGGGCTGAAGACTATCGAAGTTAATTCCTTTATAAGAAATTATCACTTTTCTTTTATTGGATGTTTCAGAACACGCCTTGTTTGAATCTTGATTATCATTTGTTTGAGTGAATGAACATTTTGAGATACCCCATTTTTGGCCATTCTTCTTGCTGGCACTTCCGCCACATTGGAACGTTTCCTAAAGCATATACCACCAATTCAAATGACAGAGTAATATAGCAAGAGTGCGGGGAAGGGGGTGGTACATCTTATGGTGCTCAAGGTCAACATGACAGGATATTATTGTAGAAATATCCACTTAAAGGACCCCATATGGGCAATACTATGCTGGCATGTGGTAGTGAGCACCGTAAGTTGAGCACACTGGGCTTTAGAACATTCTATTCTAGAACTTCTAAATAAACGTCGTACTGAAAGATATGTATGTATATGCACGTGTGTCTATATACACAATGAAAAAGAAACATCGGTGGAAATGTGGAATGTAATAAATAAGCATCATAATGTACAAAAAGAAACATACCGTCGGTATTTGACTTTGAGGCACAGCTGACTCTGCATGATAGAAGTGCTAATAGATAAAAACTCAACAGCATATCATGCTGGAATCAGTCAATTCAAAGAGTACACGGGTAACAATATTCCAATAGTGGACAAGGAAAAAAGTAAGACATGGACTATAACACCATTGCAACATTGGCTTAACAACAGCAAGACATATGACTAAACTACATTCTGCCGTAAAATGATCAGGATAGGCTTGTTACTTGATATGCTTCTTTAAGTAAACATGTCTGCTAAAATAATAGTGCAATGAATGCAGAAAAACTAGAGAAGTTCCTCATGTAGCTTAAGTCCTTAATCATTTTTTCTCAAAAATCTCTCCCAAACAACCAATAAGTAATGAAAAGAGATGAGAGCACTTGAAATCACTGAAAGGTTCAGAACCCCAAGAGGGGAGGGTGGGGGGCCAGTAGGTAGGGGGGGCCTGTGACATGTGGTTAGGCGCACATCCCAAGTTCGATTCCCCACAGCATCAAACTCATTTGTATTTCCCTCTTGGGGCCACTGGGGCCTCGTGGGATTAGTGGGGTTGGGGCCCCGATACCCTCGGTTATCAAAAAAAAACTCACTAAAAGGTTCAAAATGCAAAATAAGCAAATTAAAATGCGTCCAAATTGCCATCTATCATTTAAATAAGGAAATACATAATTCAGTGAATTAGCTAAATTTCTCAATCAGAAAGTAACTTGTAACAACCTCAGCATATGCACACTTGACAGTTAACACAGACACTAAAGTGCATTTTTCACACACACATATGAGAGAGAGAGATTCTGACCTTCCTCCAGATCGTCATCACCAAATCGAATGTGCCCCGGCCTTACCACAGTAGCAACAGTTTTAGCCTCCTCACCACTATGTTGCTTTGAGTGCCAGGATGTAGCACCATATCTATTTGAGCGATCATATGCATTTTTATGTTGATTTCGTTGTTGACATTTTTCCATATTATTAGACGTCTCAAGTCCAGGAGTTTGCTTCCACTGTAACTGCACATCGAGATTTCAAGTCGATATCAAACAAGGTTAGGTTAACAAGAAATTGATAACTCACTAGTCTCTTTAGTAGACCATCCACCTCCTTTCTTTCAGATCTAGCTTCGTTTTGTTTCCAATTTTTCTGCAAAATTCAGGGTTTTAATTTTCATATCAACATCATCACGCTTGATGAAGCAGAACAAGATCACTCACCACTCCTATTGGTTGGCCATTCACCTTATTTCTTTCAGATTTAGCTTGGTCCTCTTTCCAATTTCTCTATAAAAAATTGGGGCAGTCAGTTTCCAATAGAATTCAGGTTACTGATGTCGGGAGAGATTTATAGCACGTTGACAACTTACAAGACTCTCTGATTCAGAAGTTGCATTTTTCTTCTGAATTTTTGCCATTTGCCGCAACCACTGCCTTTTTTCAGCCTTCCGCCTAGCACTTCTACTTGGACCCTACGCATGTGAAGTATAAAATTCATAAAGATATCTATCTACGCCGTTCCTTCAAAGGGGAGCAAGGAAATAAGATCCAACATGAAAGCAGGAGCCTCCTATCAAAATTTAATGTGTGGTGAAGAACATAGAGCTTTGATGCCAATTAATGCCCTCAGAAAACAGAATCTCAGTCATGCGAGAAGTATACAGTATCCGCATTGTTTGCTGAACAAATAGGCAATTTGGAATGACATAAAGGACTGGAAGCACGTGGAAGGCAATTTTCAGGGAAAAAACATGAGTTTCTTTAATAGTTAATTCATAAAGATCTTTTAATGAATTAGTTATTATTATAAACTGTTACATACAATCTCTCTGCATTATCAATAAAAAGACTGGACCATCATTCAGTAATTAGTCCCATATGCAGCAATACCTCTACTAAAGATACACGAGGACAGTATAAGTGTTTGTTTCAAGGTGATTTTTGAATGTATTCTTAAAATATAGAGAAATGTTATAAACTGTATAAAAAGTGGCACATCAATAAAAATTTGTGATTGAAAATAATTTTAGAAAAATCTTAACCAAACTACTTCTAATGCTCACAGGATAAATATGTTTATTATTAATACAAATTAGAAGGTAGAAGGACCTTTCTAGTTTGCTTAGATGCATTGCCAGAATCCTTGATCTCTTTGCCATTCTCTTGAAGCTCCAAACTACAAACACATGCACAAGAAAAGTTAAGAAATCTACTGAACAAAAGAAGTGATTCTAGAAACATTTTGTGTATTTAAAGATGCCTTACACATGCTTTTAAGGAACTATTTCAGCACAATGGTAAGGGAACTGAAGAATGGCATTCCATTTTATTTCTTGCTTGTTTATAGAGCTTTCTTCGAAGTGTTTATTTATATTAGAACAAAGTTAGAACAAAGTAACTCTTTTAGAACTTTTTGCCACACCTTATTTCAAGTATCATTTTCAACCACTCATTGATGTAACAACTTTTTAACATCATCTAAAACTTCTATGTACTTTTCAACCACATGTTCAAAAAACCATCTTTTTAATAATCTCTCCTAAACATACCCCTAAGGAATGTGCGGCTAAAAGTATGGAAGAGTTAAGGGAAAATGTGAATTCGTTTTTCTTTTTCTTTTGGCCTTTGGGAATGCATGGTCGAAAATGATGATATTCAAGTGCTTTTGTTCCTGGTTGGGGAAACTATTTTGACAGAGATATATTTCAAGTTTTTCCATAGGGTTCTCTACTCTTTAATCATAGATTCTCTCAAAAAATCACTTTTATTCCCAAAATGTTTTATAAACAAGCTAGGCTCTACAAAACAAGCTAATGTCACATATAAGAGATAAAGATGGTAAGCTGAGGAAATAGTTCATAATTAACTCTCCGCTAGGCTCCAAGTCAAGCAAATTTGAATGTTCAATTAGTGGTTTGGCATCTCCAGTTCACCCACATACATTGATATCTAAAACCCAACATTCAATTCTCCATTCAGTCATTGATTAAACTAATTCTATTACTTGTCTAGATGCAAAATAACAAATAAACTGATCTTCTGTTTTTATTCCTAGAGGAAAATAGTTACTGTGATATTTAATTTCTGTTGATGATGGCACCCTGCTCCAGACACCGCAGCGAACATTTCATCAAGTTAATTTACTACAGCCTCTATCCCAAGTCCTTAATCCTGTTTAGGCACTTTGAACAAAAGGAAAATGAAACATGACTTCTTGTTACTGTTAGTGACAGCAATTCATACATTGACAAAGATTTCTCATTCTACCATATGAGCATTAGCTTCTTACAGGACAATCTCTTTTGACATCAATCAAAGAGTCACAGGAAATTCATGTTTGAATGACCCTACCTCTTCATGCTTGGAGTGGAATCAGCATTGCCACCACTTAATTTAGCATCTTTCTGATGATTTTCCAGGTTTTCTTTATCGTTAGAATCAGATATCTTATCCACCAGTGAAAGGATCCTCTGTTCTGTTGCAACTCCATCCTGCTGAGGATTTTCAGTCTTTTCTAGATGACCATCACTTGCAACAGTTTCAGAAGCCTCAGAACGTTGTTTTTTCTTCCTATATTTCACAAAAATGGGGTTTTAAATTAATGAGTCCATTAAGGGGATTGATCTGCAAACATAAGTATAATGTGCAGCTTGCTAGAATAACAGAGGCGCGGTAGTATATAGTATTACATACATGGAACACTGAAATGTCTCCGATGCTTTTCTTTTTCGCTTGTTGGAATCTTCGTCTACACCTGCAGGAATTTCGGCGTCTTCTGACAGGTCATCTTCATCATCCTCTTCCTCTTCGGAGTCATCACTCCCATTAACCTTTTTTCCCTTCTCAAACTCCACATTTGATAAAAGAAACACACTGTTATGCACAGGTTGCTTTTCCAAAGCTTTCAGTTTCTTTTCTTTCTGAGCAACATTAACTGCTTCTATCGACAAAGCATCCTCTCTCTTCCTTACTCTGACTCCACACGTGACGCATAAAATATGTAAGTTACATCATTGTCCGCATGTAAATTCAGAAGGGTAAACACACATTGCTACCATTGCTACCATTGTTGACTCATTTATTGTCCACATGTAAATTCAGAAGGGTAAACACACATTGCTACCATTGTTCATTGCTAAACTAACCTGATCAGATCTTTATCCTTCAAAATGATAGTTGACTCGTTTGGTGGTAACACAAATCCATCCATCTACAAGAAATTAGTAAGTGTTAATCAAGCAAAACACAATGGAGAGGCACGACTATGAACGAAAACCAGCTTTTGTTAGTTTCAATCTATCTATTTGAAAAATGAAAAATAGGTTCTACCTTTTGTATTTACTAGATTAGCACCTTCCCTTATGCTTTTAGTTATCCGGGAAAAGCAAATAGAAAATAAAATCTTACATAAAATAAAAGATCAGAAAGAATTAGTACACGATTCCATCTTTCTTGAGAATTGGGCATATATCTACTCACACGAATCATGGTGAATAAACATAAGAAACAATCACAAGCATCATAATATCAAAACAAGGATTTTCCAGTCCAAGAACTCAAAATACACTACCTTTCCAGGTAAAGATTTTTCTGTTAAACGGAGGAATCACCCAGAAATAAGGTGTAAATACCTTTTTCTTTTCTTTTCTTTTCTTTTTTCACTTACTTTTTTTTCCCATTCCTTTGAGCATGCAAAAATTTTCTTTCAGCATGATCAGAGCAAATAATCAAACATAAATATAAAATAACCAAAGAATCAGATATTTGTACAATGTGGCAACGGCATTCTCAATAAACCCTCGCATAGTAAAACGATAAGTGAAAACAAATTACCAACCGCATTCACAATTCAGTCACTGAAAAGAACCCAAAACACAAAATTGACTGATAAAAGCAGGAAAATTACTGAGAGGAGGAGGCCATTGGGGCAGGATTGGTGGAGTTGAAAAGCTTGAAGAAGGTAAGAGGCGATATCGGCGATTGTCCTGTGTTGATCGGGTTTTAACAAAACCCAGCATCGATTTAGGCCGTCCGATTTCTGGTTTTCCCTCAGGATATCACAATTCTTGAACACCAATCGAACCCTTTTCGTCTCCATTCTACATGCACTGATCCTAAATTCCCAGTTGCTGTGAGTATGCACTGTGACAGCTAGCTTAAACCCTCGTCGTGTAGATTCTGGCAAATACGATTATTTTGCTGCTTGGTATTTCAATAATGAGCATCCACTGGGCTGAACCTAATACCGAACATTTCGGATGCAACAATGTTTGCCGCTTGGCATTGCATTAAAAAAAAATAAAAATAAAAATTTCTTCAATGTAACAATATTAAGAACTTGTTTGGTTGGTTGGTAAGTTATTGGGTACGATATTCAGTAAAAAATATGTGACTAATATTGTATTAGAAAATGTGTGTGATTAAAAAGAAGCGAGAATTTTTTTTTGTTTTTGTTTTGGAGGCAACCGAACAAGCTCTAATATAACAATATTCATCTTATAGATGTGTCAAATTATTATTGATTTTCTATTTAAATAAGAAAAGAAAAGAACGAGAGAGATATATTGATAGGAGGACAATTATTGAATTAAGGGTGTGTTTGATAGGACATTTTTTACCTGTTAAATGGAATTGGGCCACAACAATTACCACAAAATTGGCTATTTGATTCCGCACATTCGCCTGTTAAATATTTACATGGCAAGTGGTCACGTGACCACTTTTTACAAGTAAACAAGGAAATCATTTTCCTACCTCAAAGTCAAGAAAATGAATTGCAGGAAAATTTCTCCTACATTTGCCATTGAAGCTTCGAAAAAAAATAGTAAAACATGGAAAATTGTACCTTTTGCCGGGTAAAAACTAATGCAATCAAATACCTACAATTACCAATTCCTGTAAAACAAATTCCCTAGAATTCAATTACGTGCACTTTTTACAAGTAAACAAGGAAATCATTTTCCTACCTCAAAGTCAAGAAAATGAATTGCAGGAAAATTTCTCCGACAGTTGCCATTGAAGCTTCGAAAAAAAATAGTAAAACATGGAAAATTGTACCTTTTGCCGAGTAAAAACTAATGCAATCAAATACCTACAATTACCAATTCCTGTAAAACAAATTCCCTAGAATTCAATTACCTGCAACTCGTTTTCCTTGCAACCAAATTCTAACTTTGCAAATCAACCAACCCTAATACCATCACATAGGTAATTTTGTGTAAGGCTTGTCCACAAAAATATAACATACAGTGTGTTGACATTATTGTATTAGAGATATTCATTTCTAATGTACAACGTGATAATTGAATATAGGGTTAGGCAAAAACCAACCAATCCAATCCTCTCAATCCACCCAATTCAATGCAGCCCACTCAGATTGGATTAAGTTTTTCATTACTTTGGGTTGGGTCGAGTTTTAAATTTTGATTTTAAATTGGGTTGGGTTATGTTTGGTTTGGACTCTACATGACAACTTAATTAAACACAACTCAACCTACCAATTAATTTAAATATATATAAAAATAAAAATTTGAAAAAATAAGAAATTGTGAGGAAATGAGTAAAGAAATTTAAATAAGAAATCATAATGTATAATTTTACAAAAAAATCAATATATGATGTAGAGTTGGATTGAGCTAACAACCGATTTTACATTAATTTAAATGCTAAAAAATTATATTAAATTATTATTAAGTCGAATTCCAAACCAACCAATCCAAACGGATCTTAAATGGGTTGGATTTGATTGGTTTTACTCTTTGAGTGGATTAGATTAGGTTTACATTTAATCAAACCGATTTAATTGGGTTGGGTTATGATTGACCCCAAACCCAACCTACGGCCAACCCTAATTGAATTGTTGGGAAAATATAAAAGAATGTCTATAAAATATAAAAAGATTGTCAAATTAATATCATATTATTATTAATTGTTATTGTAGGAACAAAATGTAAAAGATAGAACTAATTTTCCTATTTTTTCTTTATATTAATAAGTTTAAAAATTACTGTAAAGTACACAAATTAAATGATGATATAGTAGTAAATGAATAAAAAGAGACGATATTGGGATAGTCAAAAAGGGAAAAGATACTTACGTAATTGGGAGGGATGGATATCTAAATGCCTCTACGTTGTCAAAAAATTGTCGTTTTTGAATGTTCGATTAAAAATATTCATCCATATTTTTCTTAATTTTGCAATAAAACTATCACGAAAGATCATACTCCAACAAAAAGTAGTGATATATAGCAACTTTTTATTTTTAAGGAATGAAATGTCAAATATATATGTGTCTCACTATTCTTGAAAGGCCTTCATGCGTAGCGTTCTAATGCTCACATATTGGCATGTTAAAAGGTCCATATGTGGCCACGTGTCCCCATCCACTTGTATGTGGCCATTGGAGCGGCAGCAGGGCCTTCATGATTTGCATTTCACTTAGGTGTGTTTGATTGCAAGTGTGTAAATCATTTACTTGCAAAATATTTACATGGTAAATATTTTCTTGCAAAATACTTAAGAAAATATTTGCATGCAATTGCCTCAAATTATGATTTAAATGTTTGTACCTTGTAAAATATTTACATGCAATTGGCCCGTTACAACTTGCAATCAAACAGCAACAATGTAAAACAGATTACGTGATTTGACATTTACCTACAAAAGTTTTACCAATCAAACACACCCTTAAAAATCTCAGCAATTGCATTCTTGTGTAAGTGAATACTCATTAGGGTACGTTTTGCTATAAATTAATTATGAGTATAAATTAGAAACCTAGGCTAAGTTAACGTCCCAAATTCAAATCGGATGTCAATAACAAAATGTCATTTGATAATTTGTGAAAAGGTGGATAAGTCAGCATAATGTAAACAGAATCACCGACCGAAAGGATTATTTCTCTCCCACTGGCCTAAAAAAAAAAATTGGCATACGTTTTGATGTCTCTCATTCTATCTTTAAAGCTGCCACAAAAAGGGCAAAATCGCTCAAGCTCTGCTTCTCCCCTCCCACCGTATCGTCTTTAACATTGCCGACTATTATCTCCTCATTCACCTTTTGACGGCTGGATCTATCACCAAGAAGCAGCGGTATATTAATATAATGAATGATTAGAAATAATAAATTCATGGGGAGAAGTGTAAGAATGGTCAAGCACAAGCGCTAGCACCATCGTTATAGCTCTAGCTCTGTGTTTTCCTGCCATATATTACCTCCGTTTTAAAATTCGAAATCAGATTTAGGTTTAGCATGAAGAGGGAGAGCTCAAATAATTTAGAAAATTTTATGGCGATATCGTAGTCTCCGGTGGCTGCCAATCAAAGTTTTTTGCTATAATTTGGTTGATCTAGTATCGAATTTCAAAATGGAGATAAAAAATACAATATTAATGCCGTAATTATGGCGCTAGCACTTGTGCTTGATCACTGTGCAAAAGTGATCTAAGGGTATGTTCGATTCAACTTTTTTTTCCAGAAAAACTCATTTTCCATCCATTTTTTCCATCGTTAGCTGTTTGATTGCATTTTTTTCCTAGAAAAGGTTTTCCAATTTTTTTGATTTTCGTTCTTTTTCTTATTTTGAAGGAAAATGTTTTCCTTTACGGAGGTAATTTTTATTTTTTAGAAAAAGTTTGGTTCTTTTTTTATTTTTTTAATAGATAATTTATTTTAACTATGAAGACAAGGAAAATGATCAAATTTCAGATAAAAATACACAAAAACAAAGAAACCAATATTATTTTTCAATTTTCAAATTAATCAAATTAAACATTTACAACTATTATTTTTTCAAAAAAATATTTTTCCAAAATTTATTTACTTAAAAAATATATTTTTTTCAATTATTTTTCGGATTTGCAGTCAAAATCACACCTAAGTTGTATCAAACTTCTTCATACGTGCGTATGTATGTATAAACGTGCGGAAACGCTAGCTGTAGCCTTCGTGTGTTACGTGCGTGATCACCAGTCAGTCACATGGACTTACAGCAACAGTAGATAATTGCTCTGCGCAACCCTCCCTCCCTCCCTCCCTCTTCGCACAGTGTAATAAGCAGACTAAAAGCCGAGCGCAGGCCGAAACAAGCCAGCAGCCAAGCTGGCGTACAGCCCGAAGCGAGCAACGGCGGAGCTCCGCCATTCCAGCTCCCTAGGCAGTCGAGCGACGCCGTCCCCTACTGCCTCCGTGACAGCCTCATCCCCATTATCCCCCGATTATCATGCCTCCGCCGCAGACGCAGACGACGACGACGGTCGCGATCGACACCCTCGAGATCGTTCTCTCCGGTCTTACCTCCAATCACTCCTCCCACATTCGATGTTTCCTATCGAGGATCTACATAGGCCCTACCTGCACAGCTCCAAGATCTCGCTTTTTATACTCGTTGCAATTATTCTCGCCGTCGTGATTTCAGTTTCTTCTCTCGTCAATAGATTGGTATGCCCTAATTTTTACGCGTGCGAGTGCGTTTAAGCGTCGTGACAGTTCACAGTAAAAAAAGAGAAGAAAAGAAATCAGACGAAAAGGCTTTTCTGCTTTCCTTATGTTCCGCGGATGTTTATTCATCAATGTATAAGTTGAATTCACTAATATTGTCGAATTAGTTTGAAGGACTTGGTATTCACTGATCGGGTAAATAGTATCTGTTCTTCAAATGTCTCGTCATTATTGAAAGAAAAAAAGGTTGAATTTGCTGTGAGAAATGTTTAAGGGTTCTTCAAAGATTCTTTTTTTTGTATGATTACCCATCTTGTTTAGTAAATGAATGATACATCAAGTTATTGAAAAGTATGTCTGATTATGTGTTTGACCATTCACATTCTAACCATTATCACACTGCCTTGCTCTCTACACCTGTGGCAGAATACTCCATATTTGTGCAAGAAAGATGGGATAACTCTTATCTGCCCATATGTAAGTTCTCAATAATGAATCTTTTTTTTCTTCTGTGTTGTCATCATTTTGCTCCAGTGAAGTTATACTTTACAATATATAATTTAACTAGGTAAAAGAGTCTCCATCTTTATGGGAGAACCCGTATTCAGCCACCACATCTTGGAAGCCTTGTTCTGCACGACGAGAGGGCATAATTTCAGGTAATTTAATTCTGCACTGATGGATATGATATGGAAAGAATTAAGGGCTTGTTTGGAAAGCGATGTGCACATGTGAATTTTCCCTTGCAGTTTTTATATATAGTTATGGCCCCAGCAAGAATTTAAACTAATATCTATGTTAAAAATGTGCAAATTCGGTCTACTTCATTCCAGTCCAAACAAAATACACAATTTTTAATTTTAGACTTTTCTTATCTTCTAATGAAGCTCTATCAGTAATGAATATTATGAAGCTTATCTCGGTCATCATGTCATTTCTTAATTTTGTGATTCATAAATCGCAGTATGTATTTAAATGACTGACAGAAATAGAATTTCTCCTTTGTTCAGCGTGATTTCATCATTTCTGTAAGATTCAATCTCTTCATTTGTGCTGCTTGCAATTTTCTGTGTATTTAAATAACTCTTTTGTGAACATGCATACAGAACTAGAAATGCTATGGCCTTTCTGAAGGTTGATGGTAATTTTGTCTCCTTGCAGATCTTCCATCAGAGAATGAAACAAGTGGATATATTTTCATACATGCCGAGGGCGGTTTAAACCAGCAAAGAATTGCTGTAATCTTCTCCTTCGAAATGCATTCTTTATTGGATTTAGAAAATTTCTCGTACCAATATTAGTTGTTTTGGTCATTTCCACTCTTTGATCCTTTCGGAACTTGTATGAATTTAGTGTCTGTTGTTTAGTTGGTATCATACTTGATGATCAGCAAATGTTCCAACTTCCAGAGGAAGTTCCTTGGACATTCTTCTAAGCATTGAAAAGTGATTCTCCCAATAAAGCATGGAACCTTCAGCATTTAAACTGGCCACAGGAAATCTGTTCATGTGCTTGTCTTTTTCTCGTGCTTCTATGCAGATATGTAATGCTGTTGCTGTGGCCAAAATTATGAATGCTACCCTCATCTTGCCCGTTCTGAAGCAGGACCAAATTTGGAAGGACCAAACGTGAGTCAACTTCTAAAACTGCAAGCACTGTTCTTCTAGTTCAGTTCTGTTTACTGTTGTGCTCGTCGATTCTTTGGACAGCATCTGAAATAGTCTCTCTCTCTCTCTCTCTGATGTTTGATGAGGTTACGAATTTATGATGGTACGAATACCTGAGTAGATAGTAGATACCCTTGTACCCATGCCTCTGCCAACGTCATATTCACCATTAGCACCTTTCTAAGTGCCATCACCTTAAAAATTTGCTAGCTTTGAGCCTTTGAGTTCATCATATGTTTCCCATAGCCACTTCCAAGCCAATAGCACACTTGGACTGCTAAAGTAACCTTCCTTTTTTTGTAATTGATTTCTAAATTCCAAATTTTGATTCTTAAGAAAATTAAAAGGCGTGGGTCCTGCACGGTGTATTGCTAAATTTCACGCACAAAAGAAGCATTGCAAAATTTAACCTATACGTTCAAGTTTTTCAATTAGGGATCTTATATTACTCAGCTGTCTGATATTGGAACTTTGTCTTGTCGGCGGACTATGGTTTTAACACCGAGTGAGTTGAGCCACTTTGATACTTTTGGGATCTGTGTTTAAAATTTTAAAATGCACAATTTTCTGCAGGAAATTTGAAGATATATTTGATGTAGATCATTTTATTGACTACTTGAAAGATGATGTGCAAATCGTACGGGATATCCCTGAATGGTTTACTGACAAATCAGAGCTGTTCACTAGCATAAGGTTTGAGAACTTAATTTTATCTCTTTTCTTGGGCATGCATGCATGTTTACACTCCCAATTCGATGGTGCCAACTATGTTTGGATGGTGCCACATGCCCCCCACCATCGTGCGGGGGGTTGGATGGGTGGGGGTGTGTGGACACGTGTCAACGATCCGGAAGGTGCCAACTATGTTGGCTCGTGATCGGTAGCTTGCATGTTTATTGCTGTTTTATTCCAAGTTTTAGGGGATTTGTGAGTAACATGCACCAAAAAGTAACACAGGATTGCGTCATTGGTTTTTGTTTTAACTGATTATTCCTGTCGTAGAGTTTCTTGGAATTGCATGGTGTATTTGGGACATGAGAAGTTTCAGTTTTATTGGATAACTTATATAATTCATTTCATGGTTTCTTTTGATCCATGATAGACGGACAGTCAAGAATATCCCAAAATATGCTCCTGCCCAATTCTACATTGACAATGTTTTGCCTCGAATCAAGGAGAAGAAGATAATGTCCTTGAAACCCTTTGTTGATCGACTAGGGTTAGTCCTCCAAACAATACAAAATCTTTTGATCTTGATCAGCTTTTATCGAGCTGTTCTCTTCAATTGGTACACTTCTTGTTGATCAGGTACGATAATGTCCCTCCTGAGATCAACAGGCTAAGGTGTAGGGTAAACTATCATGCGCTTAAGTTTCTTCCAGAGATCGAGCAGATGGCTGATTCTCTAGTATCAAGGATGAGAAACCGAACTGGCAGTATGAATCCTTTCATGTGAGTGACTTTTGACTCTTATCTTTGGGTACTTCAGTTTGGCCAGACTTAATTTTTTATGTTCAAGTATTTGGATTTTGGATTATTCGTTTACGAGGGGCATTGAAAGTTTGAAACTATAATTTACCTTTCCATGTGTATCAGGGCTCTTCATCTAAGGTTTGAGAAAGGTATGGTGGGCCTATCATTTTGTGATTTTGTGGGAACAAGGATGGAGAAAGCTCTAATGGCTTTATACAGACAAAAAGAATGGCCTAGGCGGTTCAAGGTATAACCTGATATTATGGTAAAAAATGGTTCCATATCTAGAGAAATAGAAAAAGTGATATGGTTATACTCTTTCATGGTGCATTGTCTTGCAGGATGGTTCCCATCTTTGGGCACTTGCTCTGCAAAAGCGGAAGGAAGGGCGGTGCCCACTCGAGCCTGGCGAAGTGGCAGTAATGCTTCGAGCTATGGGCTATCCTAAAGAAACTCCTATATATGTTGCTTCTGGGCAGGTTTATGGTGGACAGAATCGCATGGCACCACTCCGAAATATGTTCCCCAATCTTGTAAGTTAATTTAAGCCATGTTAGGTTGTAGACTTTTATGCATCTTTATCCATTTTCATCCATTCTTTCTAAATCCGAATTTGGTCAGACCAACCACATCCACATATCTTGTGGGGCCTCCATATACTACACATCTCCGGCATTTAATTCCACTCATTCTCTCTCTTATTTCACATGAAAATACATAAAAATTCATAAAAAATAAATCCTATCATGGGCTTAATCATTGATTGCTTATCATTGGGTCAAAATGCCAATAGCTAAATAACGATTTTTCTGTTCTTTTTCTGTTTTACTTGTGAGAGAAATTCATGAATAGTGACTCCATTTGCGGACTGTTTCCCATACTGAATTGATTGGATCCACTTTTTCAACTTCCGATTTGGTGCAAGTTGCTTGCATCAAATCTTATAAGCAACAAATGTGGTGTTTGTGTAGATCACGCCACATCAGCTGCTTCAAAAACTTGCAGCAAGTGTGATTACGCCCCATCAAGTGCATGCACCAGATGTGGTGCAAACATCCTGCATCTTGCACCACCAGATCAGGAGTGACATTTTTTCTACACTTGACATAATCTAGTACCAATCAACATTTAATGTCAGCAGAAGCCATTGGAATCATCTGACATTCACGTTATTATATGCTGTAGTCAACTTTTTCATCCCTGTATTGGTAAACAGGTTACAAAGGAGGAACTGGCAACAAAATCAGAATTGGATGGATTCAGGAAGCATGTGACGAGCTTGGCAGCTCTAGACTTCTTGGTCTGTTTGAAGTCTGATGTCTTTGTAATGACCCATGGGGGAAATTTCGCTAAATTGATAATCGGATTTCGTAGGTACATGGGTCATCACCTTAAATCAATAAAACCCGACAAGGGTCTTATGTCAAAATCTTTAGGGGACCCCTACATGGGCTGGGCCACCTTTGTGGAAGATATCGTTGTTACTCATCAGACACGAACTGGATTACCTGAAGAGACTTTCCCCAACTATGACATTTGGGAAAACCCTTTGACACCTTGCATGTGTAGAGCCTGATCGGGATGGTTGTCGTAGTGTTGCAAAGACCATAGGATAATTGTGGAAAGCATTTCCTTTGAACATATGTCCCCAAGTGCATCAAGAAGTATTTCAAAAGTCGACTTCGCTTGAACTCTTAGTGCACATTTGGTATGCAATATTAGACAGTATCGTTGGCAACATTTTAACTTCTTTAATACTGTCTGGTGTTGTCTAATTCTACTGAATATGGGGTTTGGAGTTTGGGCAAAACCACTGCACAGTTGGTAACTTGGAGTTTCTGGGCTTTTAGAGAGAAGTCAGTGAAATGTCATTGTATGTTACTGAAGGCTCAGAGATGGGTAAGCTTTTTGGGATCAAAGTGCGGTCTTTAACAAAACGAAACACTGAAATTTTGTATGAAAATGCAGTTCTTTTTTTCTTTGTTTTCTGTTTAATGTATTGTATAAATTATGAGTACATTGTGAAAATCCCATGTTTACTATGCTGTATGTCGGAGAAATGTATTCTTGGTACACCAGATTCCATACTCTAGGTGACATTTAAACTCAAAGTTTGGGCATCATGCTTCGCCATACATTGCGTATTTGTGGTGTTTTTATCATGCATTAGTGTGTTTAGGCATGTCTAGAGTATTTAGCATAGAGTATTTTTCACACATTATATTTTTTAAGAACCTTAACTTTAGGACAATCAATTTTGGGCACATGCACAAGCAATGGTCACATACACACACATATAGAGTACATTATCTAATCAAGTGTGATTCCCTATGGGTATGAGGTGAACAGTATTTAGCATGGCACACCAGGAGTGTGTCTAATATACTCTACCATACGTACTAGGTGGAGCATGGTTTCCTACTTTTGTGTAGTTATTTTTGGGTGCTGATATTTATCTTCATTTTTGGCTCCCGAAACTTCTAATTGATTTCGGCTTTGTGGAAGAGTAATATTAGTCGAACACAATGATTTATAAAGTGGTTGATTCAATGTTGTGTGAAATCTTGTAAAGTGAGATAATAGTTATTGAGACATTTCACTTTATAAGATTTTAACACCTTACAATTGTATTAATCATTATATTCAATTAGTATTATCATGCAAATTTTGTTATTTTTGTATTATTTTTTGGATTCAACGCTGAATATAATTGTATTTTATGTGACGTATGAACTTTTGACATATCAACGATGATGTTAATATCACATGAATGTTGACATGGTGCTATCAATTGATTAATAGCATTGCTTCTAAGATCAGCCTTGTTATCCTTTTCCCATCTCGTGCGGTTAATGATTAATTAGTTAATGATTGAGTGCATTTTGAATTTTTATTTCATTCGACTACGCATGAGACTTTAATTTTGAGCCATTAATGAATTTCGGTTACTGAATTGAAATTATTTAAGTTGTTAATAAGCTAGCTCAAAAATTTCAGTAGTTTTACTTGATTGGGAATACAATTTCATTCTCTTAGTGAAAATGAATGGAATTAGGGAAATATCTCGACCTATGAATTAATTATTTGGACGTAAATTTATTGTGTCAATTTCTTTAACGACAACAGAAAGGGTTGAGGGAAAACTATAAGAATTATAATTTATCATAGACAATGGTTGAATAAACTTAATTGCATAGATGCACGTGCATCTGTATTAGACACGTAAAAGTATAGTATAGAGTTTTTTGTGTATATCTTTTGTATTGTATATAATTAGAATTATTATCGGGGTATTTCTTATCTATTTATGAATATTTTCTTATTTTGATCATTTCCATGTTGTATATTCCTACGAGTATTCAATCACATTTGGATTAATTTTTGTGTCTCTACGCATGCAATTTCTTGATTTCACAAAGAGCAATGAACGAATTATTTAGATTTTAATAATAAATTCAAAAAAGATATCAAAATTGTTGGGTTAAAAATTTATATGCAATCTTTTTTAAGTAGCAAACTTCACTATTGTAGATTTGTAGTTACAAAATCTTACTAGACATAAGTTAGGTTCCATGATCTTTTCATTTCGCAGGAACTTCCAAATAACTCGTACTTAAAAGCCTACAAATTTTGTGGAGTTGGGATTTATGTGGTGAAGAAAAATTCTGGTGAAGCCAACAGTAACTAAATTTTACATGAGAGGTTACCAAACTTAGACATTATTCCACTTGAGTCACCTCCCAATGTCCATTCAATATCTAACGGTTTTGTGACTTCTGTCCACACATACAATTGTTAATGTGGTGGGTGGATGAGTTGAGATCACTTTTTGATAGGCTTAAAAGATGTCACTTTCATATCCTCTTCAATCTTCTGGTCTTTTGCTTTGAATTCTGATAGCAAATATAAAATATAAAATGGAAATTTCTTTCAGAAGTCCTCAACTTTTCTCAACTGTGAGTTTTGTCACAAACATGCACAAAGCAGTGACTGCTAATACTCGTATTGTAATCTCTTTCTGCAATTAGTGAAAGCTGTGATTTTGAAGATGAAGGTTTGGCTTGTTCTCTCTTTCCTGTTCACTCTTCTCTGCAGTTTCTTGCTTCAGAGGTACTTAATTCTTTTTCATCTTCATCTCTTTGAGCTCTGTAACTCTGCAATCTCTGTAATTTTGATTAGGGTAATTTCAGGAGCTGACTTTTTTTTTTTCATTCTTTTATGTAATTTGAGGAAAACCCAGTTCTTGATTTTCTTTATCTCTTGGTGGACCCCTGTTTTCTCTTCTTACTGATTACTGGTTCTTGAGGGAAACCAATTTTGATTGCAATGGTTTTTGGAAGAAATATATATGATCGTAATACCTGATATCAGTGAGAAATTGATAGCTCAATCAGCTCAATTTATTAAAAATTTATTTATCCATGTTTATTTTTAATTGCTGAAAGAAAAGAAAATTTGACTATGTGAAGAAAAATGGGATTTGGGAAGGGAAAATGATGTTTGGGTTTGTGCCATTTTTAGGGCAATTTCCATAGAGCTTGCTAGTTTGCCACCCAGAGGTTGGAATTCTTACGATTCCTTTTGCTGGACAATCTCAGAAGAAGAATTTCTTCAAAATGCTGAGCTTGTTTCTAAGAGATTACAATCTCACGGCTACGAGGTTCTTAACTATTTCTTGAAAATAATATCTTTCAATCACAATCAATTGTATATAAAATGATGTTTTGTAATTATGTTTAAGTAGTTTTCTTGATTGTAATGGAAGAATGATAATCGGGTTTTTTCGATTCTATGCAGTATGTAGTGGTGGATTATCTTTGGTATAGAAGGAAAGTAGAAGGTGCTCATGTTGATTCTCTTGGATTTGATGTGATTGATGAATGGGGAAGAATGATGCCAGACCCGGGTAGGTGGCCTTCATCCCAAGGTGGGAAAGGGTTCACCGAAGTGGCTAAGAAAGTTCACGACATGGGCTTGAAGTTCGGTATACATGTTATGAGAGGTATTAGCACACAAGCATTTAATGCAAACACGCGGATCCTTGACATTAATACGGTAATGCGCACAATGAGAAAATTTTATTGACTTCATCTTTGTTAAATGACTTGGGGGTGCATTTGGTATGCAGTATTTGACAGCATGAGCAGTTGTACTTAAATACTGTCTATGAATGCGCAATTTGGTGTACCAAGCAAGCCACGATTATTTATCCTCCTCATGATTTTTCACTCCGTTAATCTAATCAATATATAGGGTCGTGCTTTTGTGGATTCGGGCCGGGAGTGGCGTGCAAAAGAAGTAGGAATCAAAGAGAGGGCTTGCGCGTGGATGAAAAATGGTTTCATGAGTGTGGATGTCAAAACAGGAGCTGGAAGAGCATTCTTGAGGTCTCTATATCAACAATATGCTGATTGGGGTGTTGATTTTGGTAATATTACAACTGCTCAAGCAAATAGAGATTCCTTGAGCTATTTGATTTTATGTTCTTCGGTTTTTAGCTGACTTTTAAGTACTTTTGCTCCTTAATAGTGAAAAACGACTGCGTATTTGGTGACGATTTAGATGTACCGGAGATAAGTTATGTTTCTGAGGTACATATGTTGCATTAATTTTTTTTTTAAATAAAATAAATTCTCTTATTTTCTCTGCATAACAAAAAAATTACTATGACGATCAACGTCTCTGGTGAAAATCATGCAGGTATTGACCCAACTCAACCGTCCAATCCTGTATTCCTTGTCTCCGGGAAGTAGTGCAACTCCGGCAATGGCAAGGGACGTAAATAGTCTCGTGAACATGTATAGGGTTACTGGGGATGATTGGGATTCATGGCATGATGTCGCCTCTCATTTTGATGTTGCCCGGTAGATTTTTTGCCTATGCATTCATATCATAGTTAACTCTCTCTCTCTCTCTCTCTCTCTGTGCGCGCGCATGCATGTGTGTGTTCTTTCTCTTCGCCAATTGTATCAGATAATTTTCTTTTTCTTCGCGTTTGGATTAGGGACTTTGCTGCTGCTAACATGATTGGAGCCAATGGCCTTAGAGGCAAGTCTTGGCCCGACTTAGATATGCTTCCGTTCGGATGGCTTACCAACCAAGGTAAAAAGATAAAACTCTAACCGTGGGAAACCTTTTTTTTTTCCCAATGAGAACTAACTTTTTAAGTTAAATAGAAGTGGAGCCCACGAGATGTGTGGATAATAATGAATATGTGATTTAAGATGCGTGGTTAACATTTAATTGACTGTGCGAATTGGTGAAATGGCTTGTTTGTTTATAGGTACGAACGAAGGTCCTCATAGGCAATGTAATCTTTCTCCAGTCGAGCAAAAAACTCAAGTATCTCTCTAGCTGCTACCCATGTCTCTTTCAAGAACTTTCAATGTCATGCAGTGAAATTTTTATTTAACCCTTTTGTGAACATTTGACAGATGACGTTATGGTCGATGGCCAAGTCTCCTCTCATGTTCGGAGGAGATATGAGACATCTTGACGAGTTCACTTTCAATCTCATCACAAATCCAACTTTATTAGCGATCAACTCCGTTAGTACAAACAACCGAGAGGCATTTTTCGGACTTTACCTCAACCTTACTACGACACTTCTCCAAATTTCATCTCTAAGCTCAATCTTCAAATATGCAGTTCCCTCATATTACAAGCCATTTAAGAAGACGTGGTGGGACCCACCGGCCGAGAGATCGGTCGAGTAATGGTATCTCAGATTTGCATGTAATGGGTCTTACAAGCTGCAAAGATGATAAAGCACGAGGTTGGTCAACTAGGATTCTTAACGAGGATCTTGAACGAGTGTGTTGGAAAGAGAAATTTAGTGCAACGAGAATGCCCTTTTGCCTATACAAGAAACAACGTCTCTTGGCATCGTAATGAAGCTTCTCCTTCACATAATCTTTTCTTTTCATGTTATTACTAGGGTAATATCACAAGTTTTACCTATTTCTTTTATTCTTGACATGATGATAGAGACATAGAGGTGAGATATAACAACCGGTTTGATGGTAAAGTCCATTTATTTGCGACTGAGAGGACGGAGGTTTGTCTTTCTGCATCTCCACACAGGAAGCTTACTTCCAAAGAGTTTAGAAGGGGCCAGTTTTTACCGTGCAGACGAGATGCAAACCAGGTAAAATGTATTTCACGCCATAAGAAGTTCTTTGAGTCTGGTAAAAAATTTTGTAATCAGTGCCATGTTTGGACAAGAGTAGTAAGAACGAAATATTCCTCGAAAACTCAAAAGTTTCACTTACGGTTTGTTTATTATACTGTTGAGTTTGGTTAATACCGTATACCAAACATGCATTTTATGGTTCTCTGCATTTGAACCCGTCTTTTGTTGAGCTTCATCATGAACTTGATGGGTTCGAGCAGATGTGGGAGTTGAACGGTAATGGAACGCTAGCAAATAGCTATTCCGGTTTGTGTGCATCGATGAAGCGAGTCAAAGGTGTTGCCTTTTTGTACATTATCTCTAATTTACAGCTTAAACTTCCTTTTTTCAAATTAGTTCACTCAAGTTGCTGAGTTAACTTGCATACAGCTAATTCTCCTAACGGAGCTCGTGCGTGGATAGCGACTGGAAGAAGAGGTTTGATTTCTAACTAATGATTCCTTCACAATTTTTCAAATCAAGTATTTCCTCGACTATATATTTGCCATCACCATTTATCGAGTCTGCAGTTAGTTGGTTATAATTGATTTGCCATCTTAATTGTTATCTTTAATGTAGCAAATCGGTTAATGCATCATCAGCGATGTTTGACTAACAATACTACTTATAAATAACATTGCTCGTTATTGTTATCTAGGAGAAGTATACGTCGCATTCTTCAACTTGAATTCCGGGAACACGGTGATATCTATGAAGATGGCAGATTTGGCGAATGCGCTTCCCCGTCGGCATCTTCTTGCTGCTTCATGCAAATGCAGAGAAGAATGGAGTGGCAAAGACTTTGGAGTTGTGAAAGAGTCACTGTCCATAGAATTAGTCAGCCATGGAAGTGCTCTTTTTGTGCTCAACTGCGACTAGGACTAAAAATTTCATATCATTTTATGACTATCTGAAAGTATGAACTACGAAGTGTTGGCATAAAGTATTTCATTAAACTACAAATTTAAATTTCAATAAAAGTTCATTTTTCCCATCAAATGTTGGTAATCTAATGACACGTCGTAGATTCAATCTGCACAAATTTGTTCAATCTGGCCGTCCAATTTAAATTGCAGCAACTTTCATGACCTAAATCTACTAAAACACAACCAAGGATTTTTAAGTGTCATCGATGGCACCATAGTTACAGTACCATCGATGGCATTTTCTGGCCTGATTTGATATCCGTTTTGAAATCCGAGACCAAAAGATTTGATATATATCTACACACACTAGTTATACCAAAAGATTTATCCTGAACTAATAAAATGCCTAATTGGTCTTCACTTTATTTTTGAAGTAACAATATACAATTCAACAGTACAAAAGCGCAAAAGCACAGCACAATAAATTCTTATTGGGGTAAGTGAACCCCTCATGGGGTAGTATAAACTCATTATGAGGTAATATGAATCCCTTATTGGATTAGTATAAACCTTCTACTGGGATAGCAAAATTCCCCTTCTAGAGAATCGAACACCTCTCAGGGCCTAAACACCACCTCCACCCCCCACCACCCCCCACCCCCAAAAAAAAAAAGAAAAAAAACTGACCCTTATTGGCGGTCTTCACTTTATTATATATGTAACTTAAGAGTAATGTCAGTAATAAGCAATGATGTAGCATTAATTGATTTTCTCTCTGAAATATTACATTTAAGATGTAAACTTATTGTCATCGAATAGTTACCTCACTGGTCGTGGGATAAACATTGGTAACGAATATGATTATTATCTCCTATATAACAAATCCAAAAGATATATCCTGAATTAATTGTTTGTCTAATTGGTCCTCACCTCGTTAATGTATGTGAACCAATCTTCTGAAAAGGGCAATTTTGAATCGATATTAAATTCACAGCGTTAGCTAATTTTTCTCATGTATAGTTGCAATTCAAGAAAATATTGATCAGTGATGAATTTGAAGTATCATAGAGAGATCAACAAAGAGAAGACAACAAATGTTCTTAATCTTGATTCATGTGCATTGTGTAAGAAGAGAATTAATCCCGGAAAAGACGTATACATGTACAAGTAAGTTTTCTTATACTTATGGCCTGATTGGGAACATTTTTTTCCAATTTTTTCCACTTTTTTCAATTTTTTGCTCTCTCCTAAATCAATCATATCCACATATCTCATCACATCTATAAATCTCAACCACTCAACTCCACTCATTCTCTCACCTCTTTTACATTAAAAACCTTTAAAAACCATTATAATCTATTCCCTATCACCCATTTATTCGATACAACTCACTCCAAAAATCGTTTTTCTTCACATTTAACCAATATTGATTTTACAATTTTCCATACCTTTTAAAATATATTTTTTTACTTCTAAACTACACATATAAAAATCATTTCTTCAATAACTTTTAAAGGAATTAGTCCATGCCATTAAAAACCAGATACAAATTAATATTTTAACACTTTCATAAGCAAACTTTTGCTTGTTTTCTACAATTTAAACAAAAAAAAAATCAATTTTCTCGACTTCAATTCTCAAGCACTCATTATAATGATTAATATATTGTTTTATATTTTTATATATATATTTTTTACCTATCAACAACGTATTCAAAAAAATTTTTTCATTAATTTTTACTACTATGTGATACACTCTTAGGCCTTGTTTGATTGGGGGTTTAGTTGTTCCGTGCGGTATTCCGTGTAAAAATGTGTGGTTAATATTATTTTGGGAAATGTGTGTGTGGTTGAAAATGAATATGAGGTATACGGAATTGCGTGCGGATTTGGTTAATACCAAATAGAACAAGGCCTTAGTTATGTTCTTTAATCTGTACAGCAATCAAGCTTATTGCACCGCGAAATGCCCGACACAAGGTGATTACTCTGGAACTCGGATCCGACCCGACTCCACAGGATAAATCAGCTTGATGTGATGAAGAGATGAAATTTAAGAAATATATCATTTTCTGCGTGTACAGAATAAAGATTTCAACTACAATATTTATTATCCTTCCAGGAGCATGTTACATCAACTTAAAACATATAAGCCTTTAGAGTTTAGATGATGAAGAGACTAATTAATTATTAAATTAATATTATTTGCTTGAGATGTTAGGACATTCATCGCGTTATTTCCTTTAATTTTTTTTTTCCTTTAACTTTTTATCAACTATTTTTCACACCCGTGCGATGCACGGGAATAAAATTGTATAAGTAGATTAAAAATGAAATATTTGACACATATACGGGTGTAAAATTGTATAAGTTGATTGAAAATAAAATATTTGACACATAATTCTCATTTTTACTTAATCTATATCTATATATATATATAAAAGCAGGGGAAATTTTAGCATTTTTTAATTAAATTAATTAGTTTTTCCATCTAAAATAAATTCCTTGTTTGTCTTTTTATTTTTTTATTTTTTTAATAATTAATAATTAATCTCCAAGAGCCAGTTAACTAATCACTATCTATATTAAATTTTATCCTCACCAAAATTAGATTTTTTCAAATCTCCATTGATTTGAACTTATCTTCTATATGTTTTTTGTATTTTGATATTTTTTATCAATTCATAATCAATCCTAAAAAAAATTAATAAATTATTATTTATATTAAATCTTAAATATTAAATCTAAATTTTTTTTCCTTCAATAAGTATTGATAATTATTATTTTATTATATCTTTTTAATTTGAATCTAAAGATTTATATTCATAAATAGAATAAGAGACTCTTTTATAAATAATTAACTATGAGACAGAAATTAATTCTTAAGAAAATAAAATTAATTAAAATTAATAATTTCATTAATATTTGATTATTGTGTGATACAAAATTAGCATTTAGCAAATTTTTACACAAAATTAAAAGAGAAGTATAACATTAAAATATAAAAATTCGATTCGATCCACTAATTAATTTTTAAAATAATTAATTATTTTTATCAATGTTTAGAAAATCGAACCGGTTAGGGGAATCAAGAAGGCAATGGTTTAAGAGTCAAATGGTTGGATCGGGTCAAACCGTTTTTAATTAAAAAGTTAAAAAATAAATTAAAACCAATAAAATTAAAAATAAAAATAAAAACCGGTTAAACCATTACCTGGTCACCAGTTGAACCTGTCGGTTGACCGATTTTTGACCATTTTTAATGGTCCGATTTTAAACTATAAGCGGATCGAATTTTGGACCGGTAGATGCTTGAACCGCCGGTCCGGTCCAATTTTCTAAACATTGAGTTTGATAAATAATTAACTAAGAAATGAAAATTAATCTAAACCAGCAATTTAGCTAAGATTTAGTTTTTGTGTGATTCAAAATTAAAAGTCACTAAAAGTTTACATCAAAATTAAAAGGAATTTATAAGATGATTAGATTGGTCTCTTTACTTAGTTTTAAAAACAATTAATTATTTTCAAAAATAAAATTAGCTAAAAAATGAAAATTAATTAAAATTAGCAAGTTATAATTCATTAAATTTGTACACAAAAACTAAAAGAAACATGTAACATTAATTTTTTTAATTAATCATTCAGTTGTAACATAAATCTAATATTTTTAATTAATTAAATCTATATCTATATTTTTTAAATTATAGATATCCTTTAGTGGAAATAATTAATGGAAAAAAGGGTTTTCATATTACACTTCAACAGTTATATCTTTTAAACGGATTTTAGATTAGTTTAGATGGTTTTGTTATTGGATTTGATTAGTAGTCAATCAACTTTGAGAACTATTATTGCATTTCAACAGCTTATATCGAATTTGAGTTATAGTTCTCATCAATTTTTATAGTGTTCACATAATTTGTTACAATCGGAAAGTTCAATATACTTTATAATTTTGTCCAAGAATTATTTTGTAATGCAACTATTGTTGTTTACAAGTATAAAATAAATTAAAATATGAATCAACCAAATTCGAAGGAGTGCTTCCAGTAAGTTGTTGCAACAATTATTCTTTCTTCAAAGCGATAACTTATTTTTTCTCTTTTTTCCCCATTCATTTCTTACACCAATAGGTTGAGATGACACAATTTTTAAAATAGTAAGGGTAAATTTATGGATTGATCGTACTTTTTTCAAACGATTAAATTTTCCTCTTGAATCATTTATTTTTTGTGCTCATATGGAAAATGTTTTTTAATAGTAAAAGAGTTCTAATCAAAAGAGTGTTGGACTCACACTATTAAAGTTTTTTCTTTTTTTATTTTTTATATGATCAATTTTTTAAACCATTAATAGGAGTCGATACAATATTTTGAATTGTTTAGACAAGTCGATGGATTGATCATACTTTCCTCACACTATTAATTTTTTCCTTGCATCATTTGGTTTTTATATCAATATGTTCATTGTGAATTATACTTCTTTTGCACGGTTGATTAATATTTTTAATTCACATAATTCATTGCAATTGTAAAAATCCAATACACTTTATAATTTTTTCCAATAGATTAATTTCTAATACAACTATTACTTTTTTACAAGTATAAAATAAATTATAATATTAATCAACCCAATTCGACGGATTGTTTTTGGCAACTTTGAAGCAATTATTTCTTTCTTCACACTGGCAAACTGTTTTTTCTATTTGTTAATTAATTTTTATACCATCAGAATGGGACAACATGATTTTTTAACTATTAAAAGTAAATCTGTTGATCGATTATACTTTCCTCGCACTATTAAATTTTTTTCGTAGATCATTTATTTTTTGTGCTTACATGAAAAATGTGTTTCAACAGTGGAAGATAGTTTCAATCAAAAGAATGCCGAACTCATTTCGTGTGAAAAACGATTATAGTTTCTTCGCAATAATAATTTTTTTCCTTTTTTGTATTATCAATTTTTTAAACTATTAGTACGAATCAACACAATATTTTAAACTCTTAAAATAAATCTGTGGATTGATTGTATTTTCTTCACACTATTAATTTTTTTGCCTTAGATCATTTAGTTTTTATGCCAATATATTCATTGTGAGAATTAATTATACGTTTTTTGTATGGTTGATTAAAATTTTTAATTCACATAATTCGTCACAATTGGAAAAGTCCAATAAACTTTTTAATTTTTTTGCAGTAGATTAATTTGCGATGCAATAATTATTATTTACAATTATAAAATAAAATTAAAATATGAATTGGCTCACTTTGATGGATTATTTGAGATAAATTATTAAAATAATATTTATTCTTCAAAATGATAAATTTTTTTGTATCATTAATTTTTTATAACTTTTGGTTGAGTCGACACAATTTTCAAAATTGTAAAAATGAATTCGTTGATTGTTTGTACTTTCTTCGCACTTTTTTTTTTCCGTGGAACGTTTTTTGTGCCAAAATATTCACATATTAATTTAGTAAATTAGTGTCTCATTGGTCTAATTGACACCTCAATCATGAATCAATATTATTAGTTACGCAACATTGAAATAGAAAAGTTAAGAGCATGAATTGTGTTCTTATTCTAATTGTATCATAATGAATTTTTATTGAATGAATATATATGAAAAAAAAGGAGAGATTTAAATTGACTTAAATTGTCAAAGATTAGATTTAAAATTGTAATTATCTTATTAGTACTTATACCATCATCTTTGTAATGGATCGATTTGGAATGAGATAAATTATATTATATTTTATTATTTTTATTTTTCTAATTCATATAGAGTTAGTATAATTTTAAAGTATGAATCAAACTATAATATGATAGAGAAATAGGTTTTTAGGTGATTAGTAGTTGTTCTTCTATTTTAATTCTTATGATAATACAATATTCAATCAATATATATGGAAAAAAATAGATGTTGAAAAATTTATCTCCTGCATAACACACGGGTGAAACAGTTAGGGTTTGAATAGGAAGGTATGTTGCAGTCTCGAGTGTGACGCATAGAAAGGGTTTAAAGGTTTGTGATATATGATGACGATGGGCGTCCAACTACCATGACAAAAAAATTGTCTATAAAGAAGTATTTAAACTTATAGGTTCATACTTATTAATCGCATCAGATACGTTGTTAACTTTATTTTTTTACACAAATCCTTTATGTTATTCATAGTTTGATATGTGAAGTGAAGGATTGTATTTATATATTATTGTGTTTGTACTCTTATATTTATCTAGGTATAATGTTTACTCTTCAAAACAAATCTAGGTATAATGTTCCTATCACAAATATGGTGGAGTTATACAACTTGATTATATGTACCATTTATGCATTAGGAGATCCCGTACCCACGCCCGAAAAAATGTCGTATGGCCCCATCGGCCCCACCATCAGGGAGCAATTATGTATTGTTCATCTAATCTAATGTAGATACTAATTTTTTTTACAAAATTTTGGGCGATGTGGGTCGTCCCGAGTGGGGAACAGTGCATCGAGCGTATGCATTAGTGGCACTGTATTTCAAAAAGGTAACTCAACGTACTTAGCGATCGAAAATTACACTTTTAGTGAGTTTTATTGATTATATCTGAAATATAAAGTTATTTCTAATATTTTTGTATATTTTTTATGCTAAAGCGCCAGTATTTGTGTAGAAGTAATGTCAGAGATGTTCCGTTCATCTAAAATTTATTTATTATTTTAGTACAATTCAATTGTATAATAACACAAATTTTTATATTTTATGTGACAATTATGGATGCGACTTATATTTGAGTACATTTATCCTTTTTGTCAAAAACATGAAGATGTTTTTATTTTTGGTCTTGTGTATTGTTGTTCACTATTATTGATGGTGTTATATTTGGATTGTTTTAATTGTTGATATCTTTAATAGTATTGTAAATTAAATTTGTATTTTTGGTGAGTTTTCCCCCAATTATTTACATGATCAATTGGTACAAAATAAAGGGAAACATTGTCGAAATTTTTCAAGAATTATTTCATTAGTTATATTAATTAAGTTTATTGTTGCGACTCATTATTTATTTTATTTTTTGAGATCTTATGTTAATACGACTAACACCTATTAATACTGTTATTATCTAAAAAATTATGCCCGTGTAACGTCGGGTGAAACAACTAGTTAATTGAGCATGTATATTAAATTTATATTTCACATATCATATATTAAGTGTATATACGAATAAGTAATTGATATGTATACTGCTATATTGTATCAAATTATCAATAAATTATCTGCAATCTAAACAACGTATAAATAAAGTGATTAAATAATTGTGTTATCTCACAAAACTTGTATAAATAGAACTAATCAAGTTAAAAGATGAACAATATGAAGAAACATACACTTTATCTAGAAAAATTAAAAACAAAAAATAAAATATAAATAATAGTTCAACCTTAATATCGATGTATGATCTATATTTGTTAACATCATTAATATACCAATTTTAGTTTCAACTCATGATTGTAAACATAAGAATATCTTACCTCATTTAAAAATTATACTTAATATCAATTGGTGCAAGGAAATGATTTTTCTTATAAATATAAATTTAATAAAATTACAAACATCTATCAATTACTGTAATGAATAATTCTAAAAGTTATAATCAAATAATAAATAAAAAAATTTAAAATATATAAATCATAAAAGTTGATTTATCTCAGTTCCTTTAATTTAGTTATCGGCTAACAAACTAAAAAAAGAAAGTGAGCAATTTTTTTGATAAACTGTATCAATAATTAAAATTTTGAGATTATAATTTAGTTATGAACGTAAAAATATTTTTTACAAGAACTTTAACCTATTGTAATTGTAATTCCCATATTATAATAAAAATATTATTGTCTATGATTCTTCATGTATTGAATTAAATACTTAGTTCACTCTATTTAAGATATAATATTAAAGGAATAAATATTTTAAATAATAAATTTCCAATATTTATAATTGAAAATTTAATAAAAATATTAAAAAATATCACAATCGTATTTATGAAAATTATATTTACTTATAATCTCATTTTTAATTTAAATATTTTATATATAGATAAATATATAGTTTACAGTTATGCATCATATAATTATAAATTTATTTTTATATTATTGTACCATTATTTTAAAATATCACAAAAATATGAATCATTAAAAAATATGCAAATGCTTTATATGTTTCAAATAAATAGTAATAATTTGAAAGTATTTTAATGCACAAAAATATAAATTAAAATTAAAATGATAAGAATTAAAATTAATTGATAGAATTGGTAAATGATATAAATTTATTAAGCTATTATTGAACACTAAATTCAACATAAATTATAAAATAAGAATTATTTTGTAACCAATTTTTTTTTTGATAAATAGAAATTATTATTGGAGCAACCAATCAAATGGTAGTTGTAATCGGTTAAATTAATGCATCAACTAAATTAAACACAAAAATGTTGTTGGATCAAATGGTAGGATCCTATTATTCTAAATAAGAGGTCTTAGGTTCGAGCCTTCAAATTGTATCTATGTTTAATAAATAAGCATAATTGAGATTTTACCTGAAAAAAGATTCTAGAATATCGAGGTGGCCCCCTTCTTGGGTTGTTCGAAGCCATGCCTCCGATTTTTTTTTTCTTATAGAAATTATTTACAAAATATTAGTAAAAAATACAATTTGTTAGATTGATTTTGCAAAGTAGAAAGACTCACTATTCTAAAAAGCGCGTTTCGGTGTTCACTTAGGCGCTTAAGTTTGAAGCTTGTACTCCACCCTTCACCCCGCCTTGCACTTTATTACACTTTGATCACTTTTATTACGCATCATCCCTTTAAACGCACTTAAACTTAAAGCTTGTGCTCTATGCTCCACCATACCTCGCATTTTTTAGAACACTAATAGAAACACACTAATATGGTATAAAAAATTGATTTGATTTCTTTGATGTATGATAATTTTAAATTGATTTTATTTATAATATTGGTTTTGTTTCGTTTCTTATAGCACCAACAACTTAACCCACAGTTATCAAAAAACAATTTTGACCCACATAAACATGCTCTAGGAATTCTGATCCCGTTATAACCGAAATTCACAAATAAAAGCACGCAAATAAATTACAACACGAAGAATTGTTTCACCCCACAAAGGGGGCGGAAGTTCGGCCGGAAAACCAACTACCTCTTCCGTTGAGCCTCCAACAAGTTTGGATATGGCTCAAAGCACTATCAAGAAAGACAATATTTTACAACTTCTGAGTACAATTACTAAGATTACTCTAACCTATTCTCCAATTCCTAACCCCTCATCACAAAGAAGAGGGATATAAGGAACTCCCACTGATTTAACTACAAACATTCCCAATAGATACTATCATTTAAGAGATTCACAAAGGTGGGGAGAATACAATAAGAGAAAACATTACGGAGAACTCGAAAGAGAAAGGGATGGACCACAGGCGTAGCTAGGGGTGGGCCAAGCTATGCCCTGGCCCACCCCAATTTTAAAAAAATATATTAAAAAAGTTTAGAAAAAATAAAAAATTTTATAATGTTATTTAATAAAATTAATTGTCGGCACAGTAGACTATAAGCTCCTGACTTCGCCCATGGGGGTGGACGAAACACACAGAGAGGCCGAGACTACTGAGAAGCCTAAATTTGAATGCTGAGACACATGAGGCTTATAACATCAGCTTCCAATGCCTAGATCCCATGGTGTATAATCTTCCACAAGTTGCATATTTGCTAATTACCGGATCAGGTCCCCAAACTTCTCAAAACCCTTTAAGTTGCCCCTCCAACTTTGTGGTGTTTCTGAATCACACCCAACACATCCACCCACACACCTTTTTGTGAATGGTACATTGCATGCTATATATATTACATCAGAATATATCATTAAATCATTTGAAATACAATCCATTTCAATCTCGACTTAGAGCTCGCAGAGAAAAAATCTGGGGGAGCATTTTAGGGATATATAACCACCATATGACAACGAAATAATAGAAACAAACGAAACAAACAAATAAACCACCACATAAGGGTGGATAACCCACAAACACCACATAGGGTGTAAATATAATATTATTAATAATATTTATTAAGTTCGAACCTTGGACCTCTTACTAGTTATGAGAGATTCTGGCTAGGAGTGGGTAAAAAAATCGGAATCGAGCGAATAGAACCGGAACTGAAACCAAATGGTTCTTTTAAAAAAATTAAGAACTAGAACCCAACTAGGACAAAAAAATAGGAAACCGAAAATCGAACGGTTCATTTGTAATAACCAGGAATCGAACCGAAATCGATTTAGAATAAGAAATAAAAATATACAGAGGGCGAGATATACATGGCTCAGATCTGAGTCTCTGATGGATGTCGAGGGTTTTGATCGACAAACGATTTTGAAGAGATAAATTCAAAGGCGAAAAACTTGTTCAAGTAGCAACTGCTGCTGCAAACTTCACCAGCAGCAACTTGCTGCTGCTTTTTGTTCGTTGTGAAATGTGTCAAATAAATGCCGCAAGTGTACGGGTCAAACAAGTAGTAAATGGATTTTTGAGTCCAAGTGTCGATCCCACGGAAACTTGTTTTAATTACCAAAATTATCAACTTTGTACTTTATTTGAAAAGACGATTCTAAAAAATGTTTTGTTTTGCATTTCAAATACAATTTTACAAATTAAATCTATAAACTAAATAACATCTAAATAACAAGGATTTAGTAATTGCAATATAAAAAATAAATAATGATAGTAATTACAAAACTTTGGACTTACAATTTCACCAACTTTGATTCCTCTCGTATATGTAATTAGATTCAAGTAGTGATATAATTTTCGTCAACGATCGAATTTACAAAAATAACTATTTACCTCTCTCGAGGATAAATAATTCTATTCTATTAGGCCAATTTATTTATCTCTAAATAAATTCGTTATCAACCTTTTAGAACGCATTCACATGCTAAATTCACTTAGGTTACGTCGAAACTTCACCTAAAGATTGCATTAACCACAAGTTTATCTCTAAACCTTGTCTAAATTAGTGTTCTATGTTGTTTATTCTAATTTGTGTTTTCATTTCTCAAATCCGACACAAACCAATTCATAATTTATCAATTGATCAAAAAGATAAATTTATAAGTCCAACAACATAAAATTAACGACAAACCAATCATATACTATTAAATCCAATAACAAAATACTAGAGTTCACAAAGAGGATTCATTGTTCGTCCCAAGTATAGAAACTTAGTTACCCATAAATTTAAATACGAGAATTTCAATAGAGAAAGTACAGAGATACATAACCGGATTACGACGAGTGGAAATGAATGTGTAGCTTCCGGTGTTGTCTCCCTTCCTTCGCTCCTCGAATGTGTTTAGTTCTTTCTTCACTCGTATTTTTCTCGACTAAATTCATCTCTATCAAGCTCTCTTGTATGCTAAAACTAAAAGCTTCGAGCTAAAATTAAGAACAAATGAAAAAGAGAATTTTATTGAAGAGAAAGTTGGAGAGAACTACTAGCTAATTCTCTTCCACTAAGTTGTGTACTAAGTTGTGCATTTCCTTCCTTACAAATGCCTCTATTTATAGGCAAAAGTTCACAAGAAAACATGATAAAAAATTGTACAACTACTCCATTATGATTCCACTAATTGGTAACCGCCAAATCATGATCTTAAATTGCTCAATTAGTTCAAATATTGCATCATGGTATAGGTAAGCATCTTGGCTGAATTGTGCAATTGGAATTTCTTTTTTTGATAGTTTAATAGAAAGTTATGAATTTTCTACTAAAACATTGCCCAAGAAATCCTCCATTCACATCACTCTCGATTTTTCCCATTTTGACCATGATATGATCCGAATCATTTGAAGTGGTCAACATCAAAGTTGTAGTCCTCTGAGTTTCCTTTCCAACAATATAAAGTGCAGGTCAATCCGATGTTTGTAGCAAAAGTTATGGTGAAATTACTGAACTGCGGCAGTAAATTCGAGTTGCTGATTTTTTTTACGCTTTGTCATTTCTCTTCAAATGGCCATAACTTTCACTAGGAAACTCTGATTTGGGATCCGACAAAAATGTGGAAATCCTCTTTCGATATTCTTTGATATTGGTACAAGAAAAATTGTAAAAACAACTTTTCATAAAATTACATCGGATGCCCTCCATCTTTGAATTTGCTTGCATTTCATCCCAAGTTCCGTTTTCACTCCGTTTTCATCCATTTTGGCTTCTTTTGATTTCTTGTGACTCTAAACACACAATAAAAAGAAAAACACATAAAAAGAAACATATAATACTAATAAAACATACAAATCGTAAAATAGAAGAGTTATTTAAGTGCTTTTCTAGCACTTATCACTTTTTGCTACGAAAAACTTTTTTTCGTTAGGTTTGTACTTGAATTGAAATTTTTATTTTTTGCCCACGATTTTGAAGTAATAAAAAATGCATTATAAAATAACCGAAACCTAATTGCAATGTGATGGAACCGGAATCGGACGGGTATTTTATTTGAAAGGAATTGAACAGTTCCATTTTTCGTAGAATCAAATTTATGGCTCAATTCTGGGTAATGTACTATCCGGAACTGAAGCTGAAATGCCCACTCCTAACTATGGCAAATCTTTTACAAAATTTGATGTTCTATAAGGGTGTGTTTGATTGCACATGGTGGAAAAGAAAATATTTTCCCACTTTCATGGAAAATTTTTTCTTGGGGGGGAGATGGATTTTCTTTTCCATGGAAAATGGCCAAAACATGCTTTGAACTATTGTACCTAGGAAATATTTGTCATGGAAAATTTGTCAATCAAACAACCAAGTGAGAAAATTTTTTCTATGATGGGACATTTTCCATGGAAAATGGTGTCAATCAAACACACCCTAATATTTTATAGATAACGTCACTTAAATTTTTAAAAAATGTAGGATTATAAAAAAAATAAACTTTTTAAAAATGAAAACTACCTAAAAAAATATTAAACAAAAAGACACAAAGCAAGAAGCTGGTGGGATTTGGGAACAATTGTTTAAGAAAAATAAGAAAAAGCAATAAAAGATAAGGAGTTGTGGACATTGATTCACACGCTTGTAAGACACATTCATAGCCGTCTCACCCAACTGCCTATAGTGATTAAACAATCAAGTACTAATTCAATATGTGGACCTAACTACAACATAGTCTAATTCCCATATAGATTCGTCTCTGATTGTTAATGTTACGATCCATCCCAAACCATTCTACAAGACCCAAGACGAGGCGTGTGCCAATAGTACGTGCCGGCGAAGAGCGAGACTCACCACCAAGACATTTTGTCTTTTCTATATTTCACTGTGACTAATAAGAATTTGACTTAAAATAATAAAACGATTATTACAATTAAAGTGTTACATCTAATTTTTCCTATTTTGTTTACATGGACTTATCAAAATATGTCATTCATGACCACGTCATTCATGACCTTTTTACATTACGTAAAACTAATAATGTAATGAATTAGGTGCGAGATGGACCTTGACAAATTTTAATAATGCAAGTTGAGGGATCTTTTAGCCGATCTTGTCATGGAATATTTTGTATGCAATGACGCAATTGTATTACACTTTTCCCATAAGAAAGGAAATTCCTATAGAATCATTGTCCAATATAATAAAAATATATAAATATAAATTAAGAACCTATACTTTTGATTATTATAATTGGAGTAATGATTACCTTATAAATTTTGTTATTAATTTTGATAATTGTTTGTATTGCATTTTTACGAAATATAGTCTATTCTAAAAACAAACTGTGTTAAAATTATTATCCTTGAAAATTTTCTAATAAAAATTTTTATGTGAACACAATTTATTATGTTCAAGTGATAAAAATCATTTCAATATATTAGATAATATCTAATTAATTTCATATTATATTTACGTAAACATTGCATCACAGCATCAGCATGATGATACTCACACACCATTTACATTTATGTCATTGCTTACATAATAATAACTGTGGAGACAACTTGTCAACTACGTTTGTGAAATATAATTCAAAGATGGATTAAGCAAATCATTTTGCTTTTAACTTAAATTTAACCTTTTGTTTGCTTCATCCTTTATGGTCTTTTTCACAAGATCATCAGCAAATATTTATTCAAAATTAGAATCATGATATGGCTGCTTAGGATGTCTCATTTATTGTAATTTTAGACCACACTGACGTCATATCAACGTAGACACGTGATTATTGTGTTTTTAAAACATGCATAAATTTGATAATTAGATGTGATCACTTAAAATGACGTCATGGTGACATGTTCATGTACTTCATAAAAAAAATGATTTTCATAATTTTAAATAAGATAAGTCTAAAAGCACCTATATATATATATATATATATATATATATATATATACTAAGGATGCATCTTTTTCCATATTCCAATTTCATCCTTTTTCCCCTTTGAAAAAAGGTGTTCGACCACAGGGGATCGAACACCTCTGTGGTCCAACACCACAAGTGGTGTTCAACTTGTTGAAGTTGAACGCCACTTGTAGTGTTCAACCTTAATAGGTTGAACACCACAGGTGGTGTTGTGGTGTTCAACCTCAATAGTTTGAACACCACAAGTTATGTTCGGACATAGTGGGTCGAATAATATATATAACAATAAGTTAGTTCTTTAATTAATCAAATTAAAGTGAAAATTGTTTCTTTCTCTTTTGACAAGTTCCCCAATTTAAAGAAGTTGCAACAAATTTGAGCAAAGAAATTACAGCAAAGTTGCTTCTTCTTTGTCTTCTCCGTCAGTTCTTCTTTCTTTTTATTATTAATTTTTTTGGTGGGATGATTGTACAATGGAGAGATTGGGGAAAATGGAGTGTTCTCAGTAAATGAGATCGGTGTATTTTGCCTCACCCTTTTAAATATCATAATGTAAGCAACAATCTCTTACCCATAATTAACACTTATTTTGATAAGTGATGAAATAATTATAGCTCATCAATTGTCAAGCATGTTTTCTCTAGAAGCAGCAAAAAATTAAAAAACAGTCCATTTTCACATTCTTTAGAAAACTCTTCTATTTTTCTGATTTACCCAAAAATTAAAATTATCTCCCCAATCATCATGAAAAATCAGTATACTTGTCTCAAACCATATTTTTATTTTGCCGCCTTGTTTCTTGGTGAAAGAAGAGTCTCCTCTAGCCTTCTTTTTGGATTTTTTTGGGATAAATGGCAGTGCACTCCAAAACTGAAATTAGGCCCGCAGTCCAAGGATCTCCAACTTTTACCCATTCCCTTCTATTTCTCTGTATATATATATATAACTTCCCCGCCACTAACGGTCGCTGCAAAACCAATGTTTTCTTCCACTTTTCCCCATTTTTTGCCACACCCAAAAATGGGCACTTCAATCCTAAAGCAACCCTGTTCTTCTTCTTCGTTCTCGATGAAAAGAAAGCATCTTTTTCACCCCTCACAAATTCAAGAAAATTCAAGAAACAGGAACCCCAAGAAAAACCCATGGATTTTTGTGCCTCTAAATTGTTTCTTCCGTAAATCAAGATCGAGAAATCCAATTTCAAGAAATATGGCTGTTTTTTGCGAAACAATCAGTGAACCCCCGTTACTGCAATCCCTAAGTGTATCCCAAAAGGTAAATTCAAATTCTCATTTGAGTTTTTGAACTCTCGGACGACATTGATACTGTGTGGGTAATTTTTATTTTGCTAGAAATTAAAGTTTTAGGTTTGATAGCGGTGGAGACCACGAAATGTGTGAATAATTGCAAGTAGTGATGTGCGTGGTTGATATTAGTGTTTAACTTTAACTTAATAGTAAATAATTAGGTTTGATAGTGCGCTCACAAAATGTGAACGTGTTGATAATAATGCGTAGTCATGTGTTATATTATTGATATTGATGTTTACAGAGTAGTAAAAGGTAATTTTCAGATAGAAAAATGCTTAAACGAACATAGGCTGAGAGTGAATACATTTGAATTTTAACAGGTACAAGCTTTGGATTTGGAGTTCAAATCATTAACAGAGCCTATTGACAGAGTGAAAAGATTGTTACACTATGCTAATCTTCTTCCTCCATTCGACGAATCTGTGAAAATTCAAGAAAATCGAGTGATGGGTTGCACAGCCGAGGTGTGGCTGGAAGTGAGAATGGAGAATAATGGGGTAATGAGATTTAGAGTTGATAGTGATTCAGAGATCACAAAAGGGTTTTGTTCTTGTTTGATTTGGGTACTAGATGGGGAGAAATTCGACGAGATTTTAGCTGTAAATACAGATGATTTTGCAGAAATGAATGTGGGATTGCCAAGTAGGGGACGTTCAAGAGTGAATACTTGGCATAATGTGTTGATTAGTATGCAAAAAAGGACTAAAGATTTGTCTGAGGAAAGAAATGGACAGATTTTTTACCTTCTTTAATTCATGATATAAGTGTCAATGGAAGTTACAGGGAAACTCAGGTGTGTAATTAATTTGCTATTTCCTTTTGCTTTTTCTTTGCAATCTTTAGTTGTTTAATGATTCTGATTATTGTATGTTGCTATGTAGCAGGAATTATCTTAGAATGTTTGGTTCTTTGGAGGGAATAAAATATGTATGTGTGTGCATGGGAAAAGCTTTTATGTGCTTCAAAAAAACAACAAACTCGTATGTTTTGGTAAACTTATTTTGTTAAGAACTAACTTTTCAACTTGAGTGATGTTGGGATTATTAAATGTGTTGACATTAATAAGTAGATATTTGAGATGTGGGGTTAGTATTAAAGTCTGATTTTGACTGAGTCGTAGAAGTTAATTTTTACAAATAGAAGTTTAAAACAGATATAGGCTAAGCTTCTTGTTGATGAAGTTGGGGTTGGGTGTGTGAATATTTCGTCTTTCCGTTGGATTGATTGCTACTTGCATTTTGATAAACTTTCTATTGATTAGTTCGTGTTTGACAAACCCGAAGAAAAATGCTTTTGTCAGGGAATGTGTGGTCAAAAAGTAATGAAGTTTATCTAGAAATGTGAAAAATAATTTTTTATTATGTTTTTATAGATGAAAAAGAAAAAGTGATTGTTAAAATAGTTTTGTCAACAAGCACTCAATTTGATGCTCTCATATTTGAATAACTTTAGCCCATGAGACTGTTTTCGCTATTATGTATCTTTCTTATCTATCTACACAACATGGTTATATATCCATCTTTGGCATCTTCATTTATGCTCCTGTTATCTTACATACATGTTTGGCATTTTCTTCCATTACACTCGTATATTCCAGCAAACTTTTGTTTTAGGTTGAATAGTGATGGATACCACAAAATGTATGATAATAAAGAGTTACTGTTTCGAACATGTGGTTATTAATATTGAAACTTGACTTTTGCTGATACTCAGATGGAGTCACATTTTCTTTAGTATTTAATTATTTATATGTTTTGTACCTCATTTCTTTCTCCTTAATCTCATCCTATATAATGAATTACATCTTGTTCGTATCATATCTTAAATCTTCAGGTCCTATTTTAGTAGGAATCTAATTACCTTAATTTTCATTACAGCCAACATCTTTAGCTCCGGGAATGCCAATCAAATGATCGACTTGTATGTCCTTAGTGATAAGCAGAACTTTGTCAAGGTATGACTTTTCTAGAACTCATGGCCTAGACGCGTGCAAATACAAGCTTCAAGACAACAAAATTTGTAAAGGTACTTTTTCGCCTTCGTTTATCTACTTCTTCATAAGGTATGCTCTGTCAAGTATTATAATGTTGGTAGCTGATAGACGGGTGGATGTATATTTCAATTCAGACAATTACAGCCGACTCTTTCTTGAGTGCTGCAAATTTACACTGACTGTAATATTGTTACATATCCAGTGGTACGAAGGTAGTTATCGTTGTTTCATAAAAATTACTACATTATTTCCATGTACGCTTAGCATGTAATCTTTTTCTCTGATTATATTTTTGTGATCTTAATGTGTTACAGGCTTGAAACCGATGGGGAATCTGATGTTGAAGAAATTCAGAAAACAGTTGCTTTGGACAAGCAATGTAGTATAGGATTGAATTGAGTTGTTAATATTGTCAAGTTTAATGTTGTTACAGTGACTACTTTGTGACACGCGAATCCGAGAGGGGTTCTAAGAACAATGTTCTATACTGAAAATTTTAACTGTCTTTCAAACTTTCTGTTGTAGTATAAAAGTAAAGTCATTGTTTGTAGCTGTCTCTTACTACACAATGCAACGAAAATGTTATATTCCCAACGTTATTTTCCCAACATTTCTCCCAACTACTCACAACCCACTTGCAGGCCCCCCCTGAATGCGGTGGCGCCACGCGCCACATCCTCTCTCATATTTTCTCCGTTTCTTTAACATAATAACATTCTGCACAATGCAAAGCATCAATTATTTATCTATTATCTTTATTTTTATATAATTTGATCCGATCCCGATACTAGAATTTTGTTACAGTTCAAGCCAAGTGCTTGACGTGGCAATTATCCCCTAATACTACATGACTGTGTGACCCCACTTATCATCCCTTGCTATCGTATGGCAGCGTGAGGAGACGTTATGAAAAATCTAAGTCATTATCACGCAAATGACTAATAATTAAAAATTGTTGCAAAGAAAAAACAATTTTTAGAATAGTCGAGAAAAGCTCTTGATGAACGTTGCTTTAGGTATGGTGCAATGCATCAATTAGAGGCTGTGATTGAAAACAACGATTTAGAACCTTAAACTAAGCGAAAAAATCGACATTAACCGACAGATTTGCGCACTCTTCGTCTCTGTTCATCTCCATTTTTCTTTAATGTGCACCAGAAGATTAAATGCTGCTCTCTACATTTCCTCCACAAACTCCACTTCCCAATAACTCCCCTTTTGCCACACTCTTCTCGCCAATTACACCAAACCCTGTCTCTGCACTCTCTGTACCGCTACCGCCAACACTTCTCCGCTCTCCGTCGCCAATTCGAACTCTTCCACTTTACTCCGTCACGTCAGCACCACGTGCGATGAGACCGGAGGAAGCCGCCATGACACAAACGAAGAGTCACTGGTGTCATCAGCTGCGGCGGTGGCAGCTGCAGAATAGAGAAAGGCGGTGCGAAAAATAAAGCTCTGGTGTTGCCGAGTACCGATTTTCTCGGCCTTTGTTTGGAGTAGCTGTTAGAAATTGCCCGATAAACACGCAGACAATGGAATATAAAATGCGCAATTCAAAACCGGATCTACTGCTTTCTGGGATGCAGATTCCGCGACAGAGACACCGATATGTTTCGGATTTCACTAATCTCTTCTGCTTTATTGCTTTCGCCTCCACACGCCCAATCGTCCGACTCTCCAACGATCCATACGCCAAGTTACTCTCTCAATTACGAACAACTTCAGAATGGACGATTTATCTCTCAATTTAGCCACCACCGAGAGAACTTGCAGACAATGTAGAATAATAACTTACGACATGGCTACATCGAAATATTTATGCGCTTACAACAATCCCTATCACCCAGCGCTTCGGAGTCAAGATACCTCAACCCTGGCCCAACTATCGCCTCAGACACCCATATATCCAATAACATTCTCCCACTGACAAGCGCCCAATTCACAGACGTAGATTGACTTTCACCCATCAGGCTCCCACAAAGGCAAACGCCATAAATCACTATCTAATCTTATCGTGATAGATAAAGTGAATCCCTATTTCGCTTTATCATCGATTCACCCGTGATCGATCGACCCACGTCATTCATGATCGACATCTAGCAATGTGGCCATGGCAATCCATGTGACGGATAAGCTCATGCTAAAACGACGAAACCTTTACATGTGCAAGCTACTCGCGAACTATAATCCCTTCATCAATGTAAACCCGATTGTTCGTAGATATGGATTCACGCCAATCTCATTCAACCAACCGATATTCGCTCAACTCAACGCTGATTAAATCAGCTTATCGTGAATGAAAACTCTATTCAATCCCACAATCCCACTCGCTGGGCTAAGGAATTTATATCAACTTGATTGGCAAATGCAAAGTTATAATCTCCCGCTACCCAGGAGCGATGAATCCTCAGATGAATATTCACAACCTTCATGCATTTCTCACTATACCCGCACGCATTTCCAAATAACCCCAATTAGAGTATCCTTCAATGTCCGCCAAAGTAAAGCGATCCGCATAAGATTCATGATATTCTCAAGTCAAAGCGACTAATTCCACACCGCTGCATTAGAGATCAACTATCGACGCAAGGATAACTATCCATGCAAGATTCTAGGCGTCATCCAAATGCTTGTTCCACTAACGGCATTCACGTGTTCATCCGAATGTCTCCACATTCTAACTTGTGAGATCGCCATTTTCTTCTTAAGAAAGAGATGCTACACATGCTATCTATCTCGCAATAACAATATCCGTGTTTTGTTATTGCTACCATCAGGACAATTTAAGAATAAATAAGTGCCAAAAACTTTTATCTCACTATCACAACACCTTGTGATTAACAAGTTTTCCACATTTATTCTACTTTGACTCCATTATTTTAGTTGTTATGATAAAACAACGAGATATGTAAAAATAATAGATCTGCCATTCAAGTGCATCTATCAATTAGGTGTTTACGCGATATCAATATCCAATGTAGATTGCAACAACACGTTTTACACAATTAGATCCAAATACTATTGTATCTAATACATATAGCTTCAATCATGAATATGCCGTGACATCCACTATGTCAAGAGATCTTTTGTATTTATCCTTTATCATTTTGTTGCATTATCTCTTCTAAAGAGATATGCCACCTTCAATACACACTTAGATCAAGTTGATGAGACTTAGGTTTCCTTTGCTTGTGCGATGGCTCCATTGTTATCTCAATCTCTATTGGATCAACAATGTTAGGAAAACATTCAAGTTCAATTAAGAACTTAACGATCTAAACCGCTTTCTTGCTACTTCCAAAGTAATCATAGATTGAGTTTTAGTAGTTGTATTCATATGGAACCTTTCCAATTGATCATACTACTTTTATGAGTAACTATCTTTCCGAATTGGGATTAGTGTATAGTCTTTCAAGACCAAGAACCGACATTTGTGAATTTTGAATTCTTCGCTCGATTCTCCATTAGAACATGTATTCAGCAGCTTCTCAACCATCTAATAATGTTTGTTGACTATTATTTAATAAGTTTCCTTACATTGTTTTCTGAGATTTTCCCTCCAAAACATGTGAAACATTTGATCTAGTACATAGTATCGCATGAATCTTATCTACGCGACTTCTCTCAATCAAGCCCAACGCTTTTTAAAAGTGCAAATTCTATCTCATAGGATAGAGTTCTCTCTCAACTCTTTCAGAAAACCTTTCTAAAGATTTCGGTTTATGTACTTGATTTAGATAGGCTGAACATTTTGTAGATTCTATCTCCATAGATCTTTATCCCAAAATTACATGCAACCTTTTCTAAATCTATAATGGAGAAGACGTTTGACTTTCTCTCGAGATATCATTTTCTAATAACTCAGATTCATATACCGTATTAGAAATACGATTTCACTCCCACTAACTTCTCGTATACACTACTCATACTCATTTATAATAAAATCAAACTATTCGATTGTCTCATTAAAATGAAGTTTTTAGCTCCTCTTGGGTATGCTCATACAATTAATTTGATCTTATGGATTCAAAACTTTTATGTTGCATCGATACAACGTGATCAAAATCAAGTTTTGAAAATCATTTTTCAAACACGAGCATCTACTTAGTTAGAATTGAATTAATGATTATAGATGTGAATTTTGCTCTCAAATGCAAAGATTTGTCTTTGATTGCAATATTCACCAAGTTAATCTTGTCTTGTGAGCATTACGATCCATGTCGACTGGCCGTTTGTAAGTTAATTTACAAATTATAGGTCTAACTCCACCTCAAACCAAAATCCTACTTTGATTTTAGTACATGGAGCTCACTTTGAATTCTAGTGTATCTATCTATACATTTTAGGTCAACAAGTTGACTTTACCATTTATAAACCACAAATTTTCTCATCATTGACCAAAGAATACCATATTAATAGCCGCAAGATCACATCTTGCTATAGATGAGCCTTTCCACGGTCTATACGAGCTAATGTGTTATGAAGAACTTTTTCTTCTTTACTAGTTTGCACCTCATCAAATGAAGTTCAAGAATCAGTTCATCTAGCCTGCTTGATCTCTATTGTGATTTCTTGAACTCTTTCAATGTCTATCCCTACTCCCACCGCCCTTTAGGAAAACACTTTCAAAGATTAAATCATACTTGATAAGATGATTCTAATCTTAAAAGTGAGAATAGTGATACTCAATAATATTTTATCTTGAATATCTATCAAGAGATTTCGCTTCACGCTCATCTAAGCTGCTATTGCTCAAAACTATTTTGAGTTTTATCTTCCAAACTTAGATGGAACATTTTTTAGTGTGTTACTTGCAATCTCTATTGCCCATCTTCAAAATAATTTTGCAAAGGAATCGCTAGGTATAATGACAACATCGTATCATAGTAATATGAACAATTTCTCTCATTATATACCATTGAATTAGTCATGTATATTCCCAAATTCAATCGAACGAGAATCTCATTCTTCTTAATTATATCCTTAAATAATCTTCACTGATCATATCTAAATGTAAGAATATTCCCCAAGTAGCTCTCTCTCTTACTTGAACCCTTTGAACATTTCAAAATTCTTCATGCTTGTGATCCATCAAGTATAAGATACTATATCCTGTATATAGTCCCTTTAAGCTTGACGACGCTGGAGATCCTATTTTTCCGACCTTCAGACATATCAACCCAATACATCAATATGAATTAGGTTAATATATTTTGATGTCGAATAGATATAATTATCGCTATACTTCCTTTATTTTCTATTCCAATAATAAACCTTTTAGAAATCCAATATTATCGATCTTATTTCTATAGTTGATTCCATTAAATGATTGTAAACAACTATTGTTTTTATATGAATGGATCAACTATTCATGTCCCAACATGAATAGAAATAATGTTCTTCATAAGAACGTGATCAAAATATTTTTCCTAAAACAAAATAAAAGGATAACGTAAAATAATAGGTCTTGAATGAAGTAACATTTACTTCTTTTCATCAGAGATCTCATTATCTTACTTACAAAGAACTTTCCTATTTAAATCTTAATCGTATTTAAATATGGGATCTCCATCCGATATCCAATACTTAAAAGATTTAAATACGGGTTTCAAAATCTTCTCCAAGATTTTTCTCTTCAATGGTTATGTTTCCTCACAAATCCCATGCCAATCTTCTTTGTCTCTACAAATTGTTATCAAGCTTTGGATATGTCTTTATATGCCTCAACTCAAGTTAGTTTGATCTCCAAAATTCTTTTCTCAGTTCCTTTGAGACTTTCTAAGCCTCGTTAGGGAGTTTCAAGATCAAACTTATCACATTGGTGATAGGTGTACAGCTTGAGCATATCAAACATGATTAGGGTATTGGGAATCTTATTCACATCTTAATTCACAACAAATTGTGATAAACTATTTGCAATGAGAGTTGAAGAACTAAGTCAACATTTGACTTGTTGCCCATCAAGTCTCCAAATAGCATTTCGGATTTTTATATCGCTCATTACATGGATCAACCTTGACATGATCAATAACAACATAAATATCCATACCCACATGCTATATTTACAACTCACAACCGCAAGTATCATACATACCGCATTATGATCATCACATGATCTTTGTAAAATCAAATTGTCCTAGCAAGACCATCTTGGTAGGATTTTCTGATAACTGCTTATGACATATTGTAACTTATATGTGAGAACAAATCTCACATTTATGATGTTAATGTAAGAAAGTCCAATAATGTGCAGCACTCAATTCACTTTTCATATTTGAGTACAAGATTTCAAGTAGTCTCCGGCGAGTCTCGTTTAAGATCAACTATGCTTCTCAAACTCAAAGCATTACTCATAATATAATTAATGTAAATGATAATAGAATGATAATTGATAAATGCAATCAAGTTAATAAAATATGGACTTTTATTTAATTAACAATACTCCCATCAATCAATGATCCCCAACATTGATAGAAAACGATTTTTCAATGTTTATCAAGAGGTTAGACCGCTTGCTCAATTAGAACCTTGAGTTACTCAACAAGCCCTAATTGTCGCTCGTAGATACGCTTATCAATCACATCTCCATGTGATTCTAGATCATCAAGCCGATAACAATTTATCTTGTACATCTTATGTATCAACTTGTTGTGCCTCTAAAGTTTATTTCCTCGGTTACTCAACAAGAAATAAATTTTAGTTAAACTCGACCCAATGTTCGTAGGTATCACATGTCTCACAAAGCTGAAGAACATTTCCGACGCATCGAAAGCAAATTTGAGTTACTCAACAAGTCGACTCACTTGATCAGAAAATCTAATTTTTCACCGTGAATATCGAAGGCGTGGATTAACGCTTAATCGTGAATTTAATATCATTTTTAAGGGGACTACTTCCTATCAACAATATAATGTATCATAATAAACATCAACCATGCAATTATCAAGCATAATAAACTAGTGGATGATTATGGACGATATCTATCTAGTTTTCCTAGCCAAGAGAAAAACTAGTTGGTCAATTCCTATGACAAGGTCTTCGCCCTTCGCTGGTTAACTCCTGGTGATCTCCATCTTCTGCCCAACTCGCATCCTATACTAGCTGGCACATACGCCGATCATACGATCAGCAGTCCCGAAATTAAATTAAAACCATTGGCACGTTGCAGACTAAATTAATAATAGGCACGCAGGCCCCCAATAGAACGATAAGGAATAAAACCATACATCTATCCAATCATATTGATTTGGTCCATAATCATCCAATAATATCTAATATTAAAAATTATATCAATTTCTAGATTTGGGTAATAACATTATATGGCTAAACATTTTAAACCAATAAAGAAACGAACTAGTTAAATATTAATTAGTTAATCATATTAACTAATTAATAATCTCACAATAAAATTATATAATCAATCTAATTAATTATTTAATTTTATCATAGGGAGGGAATCTAGAAAATAACTTTTTATTTTCCCAATCATATCAAAATTTAATTAGTTAATCACATTAACTAATTAATTACATATTAATAAAATTTTATGATTAATCAAATTAATCAATTAATTTTATTAATAAGAGGGGACTCACAAAATAACTCTTTATTTTGTGAATTACTTTGGTTTGGTCCAAAATCATCCACAATATCCAATATTGATAAACAATTTAATTTCTAGATGTATTATGACGACACACATCGCTTAAACAATTTAAACAATCGTGAAAAACAAGATTGAATTAATCCAATTAATTCCATGAAAATAAATAATTAATCTAATTAATTATATGTAATAATAAATAATTAATCTAATTAATTAAATATTATTCAAGTGGTTAGACAAAATAACACTTTATTTGTCATCTACATTAAAGTCATACTTCAATGAAGATCTACTTAAAAATACTAGGGAGAAACTAAAAAAATAATAATAATTTCAAAATTCAACTTTTTGTCCCTAAATAATAATTTTAAACTAAAATCAATGTTCAAAGTTGAATAATTGAAAGAAAATTGATAAATCTAATTTATCATTAATTTTTAAAAATTTAATTTCGCCTCTAGGACCTCGTTTTTCACAAAAACCAAAAATTGGGACTAACTCGCAACTTCAAAACCTGCTAAAGGTTTAATGTTCGTATTATCTGGGACTCACGCCAGGTAATTTCGTAAATTGCACAAAGAAGCCCTCGCCTTTACCCGATCGTGCCATCGTTCACAATGAAACTCCTAGCGTGTGTGGTTTCGCTCCTCGGGGCCGAGACGAGCAATGGCCACGAATTATCGCCGCCGCAACCTAGGGCCATGGCGACGCCGCCAGTTAACCCATGCAACGGCGACAATCGCCGCTGCCGCAAATGCGCAATTGCGCCGCCGCATATGTAGCTTCAAAGTCGCAATTTACGCCACTAATGGCGCCGCAACTCGTCAGCCGCCATTAGTGGCTCCTTGCCAGCTGTTCGCCCGCTTGTTTCAACGGCGGCGACTTCACGGTATGGCGTGAACCGCTTCAAAGATATGTAAAACCTTTTTTTTTTTTTTTTCTTTTTGTTCGCCCACATAAAGGAATAGAAGAATTCAATCATATTCAATCCAGATTTATTCCTCCAACATAAATTTTATAAATATTATTTCATAAATAATATGTACTTGTTATTACCCTAAATCAAATTGATGTTCAACAACAATTGTTAATAGAACAAAGACTTAATAAATCTCAACAAGAGAACGAAGGCCTGATACCATCGTTAAATCGCCTGATAAACACGCACAATGAAATATAAAATAGGCAATTCAAAACCTGATCTACTCGCTTCTTGGGATGAGATCTCGTGATTGTAGACACCGATATGTGTCGCGGATTTCACGGCTAATCTCTTGTTTGTTGTTTCGCTCACACCTGGCCCAATCGTCCGACCTCCAATGGTGATCCATACGCCAAGACTCCTCTTGAATTACTTAACAACTTCGTAGGGATGATCTCTCTCAATTTAGTGCCACTAATTGTGGAGAGAACTTAGAGATAAATGTAGTAATAATAACTTACGTGACATGCATTACATCAGCCTATTTATAGTTTACAATAATCCCTACGCCCATGGTTTCTGAGTAAGATACCTCAACCCTGCCCAACTATCGCCAGACACCCCATAACTAACAGTAGCTCGATCTTGTTACAATCACTAATTCAGATTAACAAGACTATTAGATTAAACAATCAAAACTGAGATCTATCAAAAGAAGCTAGAAATATTTCATTAATTTCACAGATATTTGACTGAGAGAGGAGTTACAAATAGAGAGAATAAAAAATTGCAGAGAGGGAAAGATGAAGAAGGAAGAGGAGAGAATTGTAGAGAAGAGACCTGAGGGAAAAATGATGACACACTGAACATAGCTAACGGTTTCCTATCACTCGCGTGTATATAACGTTAGTGGAAATACACGACTTAATATCCCTATTACAACTCTTTAGGCGGTGGTAAAAACAAGACCAAAACGCAGCGTTTCATTTCTTAGCTTAACTTTCCAGAATTGGAAATAGCTGTTAGTCTGTTACTGTAGTTTCCTTCAAATCCGGCTCGTGCGAGGTCTTCCTCTTGCTGCGATTGCTCCTGCGGCCATACCAGATCACTTCCGCCGTGTTTTCGATTCTGATGCTCTTCTATCGGTATATTAATTGATTTTGTTACTCTATGGTTCATCTTCGAATGCTAACAATTTAAATTAACAGCAAATCTAGCTACATATATATCTTACTGTTGGGTAATGATTAGGTTTCTGCTTGTGTCACATAAACCCTAAATTTAATTTTCCAAATTGATTAGCTGCATATGGATTGCATCACAAAGAGGAAGCTAAATTGTGATTAATGTAAAACACTGGTTTATGTTATACCAGCTGGTAGCTATGTAATGGACCGATTGGAGTTGCATCGAATTATGTTGTATCCTAGCGTTAATGTGAATGATATCGTTGTTCTGATTGGTAACTTCAGTACCCCCGCTGGTTTAAGGGTTGCAGAAGCTGCAATTTCAAATAAACAGGCATGGTGTAACTTACAACAAATATTTAAATAGAATAAAGTTTGTTTCTTAGGTATTACAATTTCTGATAGATTTCAATTTCATTTCTAGGCAGAACTTTTTCCTGAGCTTGGTGCAGTAGTTTTCCATTTGGTGAAACATCCATTTGTCGTGCGTCTCCTAGTTGCCGAGCTCCCAAAGATGACTCAACAAATAGACTTGGTTACTGTAGAAGAACGCCAATTCTCAGGGCAGCCATTTGCGTTGTCTCACCCTGTGGATGCACAATCATTGGACATTCAAAGTTTTGGGGATCACTCGTTTGAGATATTGAAGTTTACCAGAGAACAAAAACTAAATGCCATAAATGTCACTAGGTCTCTTGCGATGGCTTATGTCATGGATCTGGTAGATTTTAATACATAAATAAATATGTCCGAACAGTTTGTTCCAGAAAAAGTCATTTTCAGTGGGCCATGTCTGATTTCCTTTTCATTGGCGTAGTTTATTAACTGTTTTGATGTTCCTCTCCAGACATCGTTGCTGCTTCAGCAATCATTGTGTCAAAATACTGTCAGGATGAACAATCTAGTCGAGCAAGTATGATGACTGTACTGCCATTTTATTTGATATGATGTAATTTGGAACATCTACGAACTTAAGATTGCTCTTTATCTTTGAACTTACACATACGGGGTTCTCTTTCTAGCATTCAAACTTGGAGCACAATGCTGCGTGTTCAGACCAGTAGAAGTGAGGTTTGCGCCTCTAAACTTACCTTTAGTACCTCTAAGATATCGAATTTTGTTCCTGACAATAACATGAATATTGGGATTTTAAGATTTCACATGATATTGTTGAAGACATTTTAGTCCAAGGAGATCACGTGAGGGATACTCTTCAAGAATTACAGGATGCTTTAATGGTAACCGAGGTACTTTGAATTACAGCGGTTCATTGATTGGCCTTACTGTTGGAAGTTAATTCTCTAGTAATCTGTAATTCTCATGTCTAACTGTCTGACTAGCTTTCATTTCCATTTTAGGCCAATATAATGCAGTATAACAGTGAAACATTGAAGAAGCTGCACCAGTCAACTGGTCCACAACAAGATTCGATGGGTTCACACTTATAACTCCTCAGCAGAAATTTCAGTCCATGGAATGGAAGAATTTAGTTGGCATTTTTTTACTAGTTCGCCACTGAAGGATTTGGAATTTCTTATGCCGCCTCTTGCTCTAGCGCCATCACGTCAACATGGAATCAGGTATCATTTTGTACAAATATATGCCTCATTTAGTGCCCATTTTTTCTTTCTTTTTTAGCAATTTCATAGTCTTAGGACTAATTCTAATAAACTATTCTTGATTTTGTGCCTATCAGTATACCATTCAATGTTTCTGAATTTCTAGAAGATTTAGTTGGGGCCATCGATTATTTCTCTAAAACTATTCTACATTCTATTACATGCAATTATAAATTTCAGGAGATATTAATTCTGCACAAGTGTGATGCACGGTATTGACAATGAATATGTGAATAATGATTTTTAAAATTTGATTCTGAAGTATAATCAACATACAGGTATGTTATAAAAATGACAACGGTATAATCAATATACAGGGGAGGGGAAGGGTGCTAAGTTGGGAACCAGTTTGCATCAATATTCCATAGAAATCTGAAACTGCATTTTAGTCCAACCTCAGATAGGATTGGTTGGGTTTTTCAGGGGAGCACTTGTTAATGTTCCTTTATACGACTTAAACTGTTCTGCTATGGTTTATTTGTGAAACTTGGTGTTTCTTTCACACTGCAGAAAATGTCTCCTGTTAAAATTGACATAGAAATATAGACTGGCTAAGGGACTTTAGTCTCTAGCGCACGAAAATTAGGGCACTTTTATTACAACAAAAATGTGCTTATGCAATTGTTGAACACTGGCCCACTGAATTTAGCCCCTTTAGAAGGCAAGAGCTTGATGAACAAGCATGGAGTACTATTTTCCTTCATCTCTCTGATGCTTTACTTTGAAAAGTAGGTGAAACTAAAATAACTGTTGAATTATGTGGAAAATTGGAAGAACTGTACCTTGCTAAAACTATACAATTTTTTTTTTTTTTAAAATTTTTTTAACAGTTCTTGTTTTCAAATTTGAACCATTCCAGGTCCTTGAGACAAACCTTGATGGATTTAATAAGCTCACATAAGATCGTGCAACCGTGATGAAAAAATATCTAATGATCAGTTGTGTATTGCTTTATTAAATGCAGTAGGTGATAGGTATCAAGATCTGAAAAATGCCTTAGAATATGGCAGGGTCAATATAACCCTGGATATTATCACTTCAGCTCTAAGAATCAGAGACTTAGAGTTAAGAACTGAGTCAAAAGGTAGTTCCCAAGGTAAAGTGCTAATGGTTAAGGCCAAACGGATATCAAACTCACATCAAAATACCTCCAGTAATAGTAGCAACATGAAAGGAAAAATAGAAAATGCTATTATTGTGAAAAACCTGGACATTATATTGACTGTCTTTTTAATGCATAACCCCATGGGCATAGATGAGAAGCTAATAGATTGTTACATTATTTTTCCAGATGTAAGTTTTGAAACCAGTTATATCATTTGGGAAATACTATCATCTGAGTTTACATAAAATTGTGATCATACAGGCGTTGAAAGAAAGCTTCAAAATATATTGTGTGATCAATGATGGGATCATTAATCTTGTTGACATGGTATTATCCTTTTAAGGAATTTTGAGACTATCTTCCCCACATTCAGAAACTGTCTTAAGATGATGTTTTTCTAATAGTATTTTGATATGTCCAAACACGATGCTGTCAAAACTCTCAATATTTACAAACCAGAAGCGAAACAGGTCTATTCGTTTAGTTCATGTCAGGATCTTTTATTTTAACACGTAAATTAATGTAGATGACAAGTATTCTGGAGACAAGATTGCTGATCTTTATATTTATTTTGTCCCTTTTCATTTGTTTCTGTAGGCAGAACATTTAGCTGATTTTTATGACTTCTGCAGAACACTGGATCTTGCTCATACCTTTCAATTCCCTATCTTGAGACAGGTTCATTTTATTATATATTCAAAAGTAAGAGTGCAATATTTGTAGTCTAAAGACAGATTTTGAGTAATTTTTGGGAAATTCGCTGGCGCCTCCCTCATTTCTAGCAACAATGGAGGAATACACAAGGGAAGCACCTCATACAGGTTCCACGTCAATTAAGCGACTGGTGCGAAGCACACCTAACTCACTTCAGGAAGTTTTTAGAACATAAGATTTCCTACATAAGATTTCCTAAGTTTTATCATCTCCTATAACCGTGACAAACAAAGCCTTGCTGGTAGGCTGCATGTGTCCTGTTTCATCTTTGTCCTTTTCCACCATGGTCCATTAATAAATTAGCTTTTAACATAAAAATCATCATCATTACTTTACTTGTGAATTGGTCTTTGCATAAATTTATACTGGACTTGTTTTACATATCAAACACTACTTATTTCAGCAGCTTTTGGTTCTTCATATTGATGGTGGCCATTTAAAGCATATGGAGTCTTCAAGTCTCTTATTTTTCATCAAAGAGATGTACTCTTCAAGTCTGTGAACTACAAAAACGACACTCCAAATGCGTTAATATATGGCTACTGGTGTATATAAAATGAAAAATGTATCTATATGCCAATGTGATTGATTTATCAGTTATATGGGTGATATTCAGCTTATCTCAAATCTAGTTATGCGGTGACTCTTTAACTAAACTGTGCATTCTGAAACTCAGTTAACTTATATGCTGCAATGTATTTCAACTTTCTATCTAATTGGTCTTCTCGAGTCTTGATTTCGTACATTTTCCAACCCACATTACTGCATTTTGTTTTGCACAGATTGATCAACTTGCATCACTTAACTGCATTCACATGCTTATGTTGTGCTTCTCAAAAAAGTAGCTTTCAGCATCTTTTAAGCATAGGCAAACATGCTATAGACAACTAATAATAATAATTTTCGTGAAATTTGTCATTGTTAATAATAGGAGTATCAAGAGTATCCAGAGCCAGAAGAAGAGACTCAGAAACCGGAAGTATCAACCCCCAAAGAAAGCGAAAAAGTAGTTGCCGAAGTTGAAATTGAAGAAGAGCAAGTTGATGCACAAGAAGAACCCCAGACTGAGAATGAAGAGGAAATTGGACCCCAGATATCAGCTGAGGAGCCTGTTGATCTGCTGGTAACCTTTGTTCTTTTGCATTTTCATTTTCCGTTATGAGGCTCGACTAAGGTAGTTTCTGAATTTTGTACATTACCAATAAATATAAATTTTCTCAGGGTCTGAATGAAGTAAATCCGAAAGCCCTAGAACTAGACGAAAGTAATGCATTGGCTCTTTCCATTGTTCAACCTGGTGAGTTATATTGCTTATGAATACTTTTGAATTGGACTTGTCTAATAGACTCAGGAGAAACACATCCAAGATGGCGAAAAAAATTATGAACAGTAAATTCCTCAAATAAAATCACGTTTCGTGATGGTTGAATACAATAATTATTTAACCGCGTCATCCAAAAGGTTGAGTTTCATAGAGGGAAAGCATTTATCTATTTTGGTTTAGTCTTCAACACGCGCCCTAACATTCATGCCATATTCATTTTTTCATCGAAGGCATGCACAATTTCCATAGAGGGATAGGAACGAGATTTGAACTCAGGAGCATGTTGAAACGACTTTTAAACTGTTAGATAGGATACGTTTATTTATTTTATTTAGTACTCAACAATATTTTCCTCTTTAAGGTAAAGAATATTTCGGAGTGTGTTAAATCGTTGTCTGAAAACTTTTTGTAGGCAGCGAAGGAGTTACAATGCATAATGCATGGAGTGAAATCAGAAAAACATCAGAATGGGAGTTGGCGCTAGTTACTGCACCAAAGGAACAATAAAAATGCCAAGTGGCAGATACCAAAATGGTTTGTTCTCTCATCTTCATCACAAGAGAAGTTCTAAATTACTTGTGCGAAATAGTATTACCTAATCCATTTTGTCATTTGTATTAGGCGGTGGAAGGTTTGACAGGCTATTGCTAGATAGCCTATAGAAGATGATGCTGCCCGTAGACGATTACAGCTGCAGAATGCAGGCTGCAATACCAGCTATGGACACAAAATGACCTACCAAATCCATTGGATCAACAAGATCCCTTCACAATCCACCAGTAAATGTGCAGATGACATATATGTCCCAACAACAGCAAATGATGATGCAACAACAGCAGCGGCAAAATATGATGGTGCCCTATCAATATTCTAAAACACAGATGCCAACAAATGGGGGGGTCCTCAAACCCGTTTTGAGATCCCTTGGTCTATCAACACAACATTAATTTAAGAGGTCAAATTTCCAGCTCTACTCATCCTTGTTCTTCAATTTTCTTGCTTTAAGAGAGAGTTTGATCCAAGCGATTGTTGCAAAATCCTTGCCTTTTTCCTTTTTACTTGGTTCATTTTAATTCGAGAGAAAGACAGACAATAACTTAGGTTAAAATGCACTTTTTTATTTAAAATGACGCAATATTAACTTGGAACTTTCTGTCGGCAGCTGCACATTAGAAACTTCACGTTCTGGGACTGAAGAAATTAATAAATCCCATGGAACAAAGTGTTCAGATTCAAATTGAGTGAGTTTTGATTGAAAACATTTTGTGTGCATGTGTTGTGTGTGTTCCTTTTTAAAAAAACATGTTCATGTTGACATTATCTACCAATCCGATGGATTTGATTCCTCCAGTGCTGGACAGGTCTAGAAATTGTCTTCATGCAACAGCTGACAAGGTGAGATTAATCAGCTGCCTCAACTTCCTCGACCTTGACTTTCACTTGATGGTACTATAGCACATATAAGTTTTATACAGGTTTGTACGTGCTTTTTAGAAAAACGTTTTCAGGAACAAGAATAATAATAATTTGAAACAAGTACATACAAAAAAACGTTTGTTAATTTCATTTCTAAATCTTCGACTGCATTGATCATAAGGAGTCTTGTTGGATATGTTGTGTATATATATGATGGTTAATTGTTCCCAAGTTAAAGGGGGAGGATAAGAGGCATTGTACAAAGGAGTTTTTTTTTTTTTTGGAAGAATACACAGCACGCACAATGTACAGAGACTTAGCACGCCATTATTACGAACACAATATTTTTCAATTTTATAATAACTCTAAATCTAATCTTTCAAGGGACTTTCTATTTATAATAATAATAAAGAATATGATAATATTTTAAATAAAGAGTAAAATTGTTATATTACACTTCAACAATGCTCTCTATTGTTCTTTTTTAATAAGTATTTGTCGATTTATTCACATTATATATATATATATATATATTTAAATATGATTTGAATAATAACAATATTCTAAGAAGTAGAGCATTGAAATATGTAACTTAATATTAAAAGCAATCCAGTTTGGCCCCTGTTTTTCAACCTTGTTTTCTTCTAAATTTACTTTCAACATTTTATAATAAACTAGAGAGAAAAAGAGAGGAGAATTCAATAGATTTGCGTATTCAATATACAAGGAATTGAAGAACTAAGGATACAAATACAAATGTTAGGGGCTGCAGGGGTATAAATGTCATTCCCGATGCAATTGAAAAAGATTCTTCGCACACGAGAAAAGCAAAAGGACAGAACAGAATGTCTTAATTAGTGGCCCTTGCAAAGCATCACGTACGTGAGAGAAACATGTAAGCTTGTCAAGTAGAAAAATGAATGAATTGTGAAATTGACAAAACTTTAGTAAAGATATCTCCAAGTTGATCTGCCCAAGCAACGTATGTACACTTCTAGTTTCTTATTCAACAAAATTTTCACCTGCAAATATATATATATATATATATATATCGATCTCTACATATTTGGTTCACTTGTGCAAAATTGGAATGACCAATTAATATGAGTAAGCACTAACATTATAACAATAAATCATGATAACTTTCTATTAACCGTGCTTTTATTAAAATCGCGAGCAGAATTTATCATTTATTATATTTACTCCAAATAATTATTAAAGTGTGGAATTAACGATATAGTAAAAGAAGTTATCGTTCATCTAAAAGATAGTCCATTTGATAGAAAAAGATAGTCCATTTGATAGAAAAAGGTGGAGGAGTATAGGTAAATTTCTCCAAATTCCTTTTTTTTTTTTTAAATGTGAACTTTCTAGTATAGGTAATCGATGTTGTGACCTTTGCGACGATACTTTTGGTTCGTGTTCTGCCAATTTTAACGTGTGTTACAGTTATGAAAAGTTTACGCAATAAATTGAGTTTCTCGAGTTATCAACGCAACTTAGAATTTTTTTATTTTATTTTGCAAGTTATACAAAAATAAGATCATTTCAAGTTAGTAAAATATTTGGAGATACTTTCAACACAAGAGGAAAAGGATAACTGGCGGGTCCCTTTTCGTTAGAAAAATGTATGAAAGTTGTAAGCTGTGGGTCCCATGCCCTGTTGTTTCTTTGCAATTTAGCATCGCCATTGCTTGTGGATTTTTTTTTTTTTTGGTTTGTTTTTGACTTTGGGGTGGGGAGGAGTTGAACCCGGGCTATTCCCGGCACGTGCACGGTCTTTACTGCTTCGGCACTTGTACGAATCCTTGCTTGTGGATGTTAACACCGAATATTGGGCCTAAGTAAAAATGAAGGCTCAATTTCATTATAAATAACAGTTGGAGTGGGGAAATCACAGAAGCAAGAGCAATATTACATGCATCACACCAAGTGAATTCTAAATACTTGATCTATTCCAATGACGTATTTTGCGGAAGGCGGCGGTGGTGGGAAAATCACAGATGCAAGAGCAATATTACATGCATCACACCAAGTGAATTCTAAATACTTGATCTACACTAGAGAAATGGGACACAGACATGCCTCGGTAGTGTTGCCAAGACGTATTGTATTGCAATCGCTGTACAATTCTAAATTCTTGATCTACACCAATGACAACCCCTTATATCAGGGATTTCTGAAGTTCTCTGGAGAGCAAGTTGTGAGCATATACGCAAAATACGAAGTGGAGCCTGCAAAGAGTAGTGCCAACAGGGGACTTGTGCACATAAGATGCAGCTACAACAACAAATACTGGCGCACGGGATGGGAGTATTCAGGTCGGATTGCAGCCGTTGGTAATGAACCAAATGAAAACCATTCCGATTGGTCATGCACTTTGTTCGAGCCCGTCTTCGTGAATGGTCAAGATGTCACTCAAGGCGTTCGCTTTCGTATTGTCCACAACAAGAAGTATGCAAGCACGGACCTATGTGATGGCGGCTTTGTTGAACGGTCAGAACCTCCTGATGACTACGCATTGTGCGATGTGTGCAAAGTCATTGATTGGGACAACTTCCTGCTATTGCCCAAGTATATCGCCTTCAAGGGCGATAATGGGAAATACCTTACTGAATCCGGGGAATACCTCCGGTTCTCATCTGATGACATTGGAGATGAAGGTGTGGGGAATGAAGTGTTCATTACCAACAATGGCAGCGTCATCATCAAGTCTGATCATAATGGAAAATTCTGGAGGTGCGGAGCTTATATATATGCAGATGCTAATCTTGATATAACTGATCCATCTTCCATCGATGACACCAAGATTAGTAAATACTTGCTGTTTATGCCCATTCGACTTGGAGAAAAGGAGATAGCTCTCAAAAGCTTGGGTAACAACTACTTTTGCAAAAGGGTATCATACGAAAGCCGTCTGGATGCAGTAGTGTCCACAATTTCAAGGGAGGCTCGTCTTGAGGTCGTAGAAACTGTTGTTTCAAGGGACATCTACAATGTTGATTATCGCCTTCTGGACTCAAGGATCTATAACCAGACTGTGATCACAATGGCCACCGGAGACGCCATTAACGGCTCCAACGAACCCAACACCGTAGACCTGAAGCTCAGCTACACCGAGACTAAGACCGGCACTTGGAACACCAGTGTTTCCTTGAAGTTGGGTGCCAAAATAAGTTTTGAGGCCGGGATTCCGCATATCTTTAAGGAACGGGTTGAACTATCGAGTGAGTTTACAGGAACATACACGTTGGGTGAAGCTAAGAAAACCACCCAAACACTGGAGACCACATACAAGGTTATTGTTCCGGCGAAGACTAGAATAAGGGTAAGTATGCTAGCAACTCAGGGTTCATGTAATGTTCCTTATTCCTACACTCAGCGTGATACCCTTACCAATGGGCAACACGTTATCTACTACATGGACGATGGTGTTTACACTGGCTGTAATTCCTACAACTTCAAGTATGAGACTGAAGAAGAACCACTGTGAGTACTGTACCTCCAATCAGATCGGAATCCCCTCTACATTATTAATATAATAATAATAATAATAATTACAATAAAGAGGGCTAGGTATCATGTCATAAATAAAATTTCAATCTATATATAATAAATAAAGTTGTATGTGTTATGAATATCTTAATCTTAATATAATAATAAGAGGAGTGCCAACTAGGCACTGCGCCATGTTGGCAGTGTCAAGTTGGCACTTATTTAATTACTTAAATTAAAAAAGGAAAATCTTATTTATGAAACAAATATTAAATACACACTTTATTATTTTATTTTTCTTATTTAATTTAATTTATTTTCTTTATTTAGTATTTTTTTCCTTATTTTAATTTTTTATATAAATTTTAATTTTCCAATTATGTATATAATTGAAAATAAACCAAATGCAAGCATTAATGAAAGTGTAATATGATATCAAAGTTACAAACTACAATATTAATTGAATTATTTTTAAAAATTATAATTAACTTTTTTAATATACATTTTAATTTTTGAATATTATAGTTTAATTTTTTTATATATATTTTTTAGTTTTCGAATTATTTTGTCAACTTGGTATAGTGCTAGGTTGGTAGGGATTTGCTATTTAAAAAAATCATTTTTATTTATTTAAAAAAGTAAATGAGAAAAACTTTTTTTTTATTTACTTACTGTACAAAATTAGTTCAATATTCAGAACTCAATTTGAGTTAAATATGATATAAAATCAATTCAATATTTACAAAATTTACATACGTATTTGTAAGCCAACTATAAGATCATTACTAATCGTATTTGAAAAGTTATGTATGACTTATAAAATATATTATTTTTTTTTTCTTTGTTCAAAAAATATATTATCTAAATTTTCCAAAATATTATATTTTTCCCTAAAATCACCAATTGCGATAATTGATATAACATTTTTTCTTATAAGATAATATTTCACACAAAAATTTATTGTCTTATTTTATAATATTATTTTATATAAATATATCATTTTAGTCGTTCCGTGCAACGCACGGGGGTAATACTAGTAATAATAATATTAATATAATATAATTAATGAGGGAAGTGAGGGAAATAAATTATTATATTTTATTTATGTGAATGACTATTATACCCTTGATGAAATTATGTAATTACGATTGTTATTCAAGTTTCCTATAAATAGGGCTGATTATTAATGAAATTCATTCCTGGTGAATTCCTTATAATTCATTCTCTCTAAATTCTCTCTATTATTTCTATACTTTTATAACACGTTATCAGCACGAGTCTCTAACCCTTTGAGTAATATGAAAGAAGTATGCTCTACAGTTGCATCTTATAGATGATCTTCTGTATCAGACGTAAACCTGATTATTACCAATGAATTAATTTATTAGCAGACTATCTCGTAATTATTTTGTCATCGTGAGTCGATAGCCATCAAATACTCAAATAATACGTGCAAATAATACATGCAATAATTCCTTCCTATCTCTAACTTTTGTCTATCTCTTTCTCTCACCTTGTTTCTCTCTCTCTCTATCTCTTTCTCTCACACACACAAAGAGACACACTGCCACCAGGTTTTAGGTTTTATCCAAGCGATGAAGAGCTTGTTTGCAAAATGAACAACTTCTTAAAGGAAAGTAAGCTAGGATGATCTGCCATAACGGTCTATTCTTCTCTCTCTAGTTTTCATGATATATACATATACATATCATATACTCATGAACGCATAACAGAGCATTATCATATATTTGATATTTAAATCTATCTTTTCTTTGGATTGATCACTTAAATTATTTTGAAAAACAATATTCTAAAACATACACAAGTTGCCATCTATGCACAGACTTTGATGATGTGTAGTGTTTTCTAAAGTTTTTATTTCCTAGCAGAATAATAATTGAACTTTAATTCAAAGAATAAAATAAAAATTAATAAATTAGTGCTTTTGAAATCAACACGTAATCAACAAAGTTGGCATCTTTGCACTATTTATCTTATTTTTTTATTTGTTAATTGTCATTATTATGAATTATGTGATATGATTAATGCCTGATTGTTCTTTGATAATTGTGTAACTAATTTTATTATTTGACAAGTGGTTTAGTTAGTTTTGATGGCTCAATTATCATCACTCCTGCATTGAAGATATGAATATATGGAATGATTCGAGAAAGAGAAAAAGGTAAATCATATTATTTTATAATATAATAATATATTAAATTATAACATTCGTTTTCTCGAGATATAAGGAGCATACATTATCAAAATCAAATTTTCTTGACTCCATTATACTCGATTTAACGAGATCTTCGATTTGACATCAATATTGATAAGGTAAACTTTCAAAAATTTACAAATCAAGACTTCAACTTTTGAAAAAGTTACAAAAGGGTCCTTAGACTTGTGAATATTTACGTATTAATGCTTATAATGTCAAAACTTTATAAAGAGATATGTGCACACACGCACTTGCCAGCTGCGCACTGCCACAAGAATCGGTAGCGTTGGCACAACAGTATGTATTAATGTTTTATAAAGAAATATGTGTAGCGCCATGCACTCGCCAAAGTAATCGCCTTAGAATCCGTGAATCTAGTGATTGGCAAAGAAGCAGATATTTCGATTTACTACTGCTTACTTTGACAATAATTATATTTTGAAGAAATAGTTAGAACAAATTTGATTCTATAGATATTTTAGTCTCAAGACTTTATTTATTGCAATTTAAATACTGCCAATACCTCCTACACTGATGATGGGTTCAACCATCACTAAACGGAAGATTTTATATATTTATGCACTTTATATGCTAAGTGAAGAGTAATACCTTCTACTAAGGCACTCTACTCCTCAAGAAGTAGTTAAATGTTATGCAATTTAATTCTCGCGATTTAAATTTCAGTAAATTTATATTTATTGCAATAATTCCCATAAGGTAGGTTCGACCACCTATTAGAGGAAATTTAATTTACGCAATTTAAATTTACGCACTTTAAATTCCGTGATATATTTCCAATGTGGTGAGTTATATCACACGATTGGTATGAATATTTTCAATGTGGTGGGATATACCACACGTTTAGAATACTTATTACAAATGTGGTTGGATTAAACCCCACAATTGGATAACTGATTTATATATGTTCGATATGAATATTCTATTGATATTAACGAAGGGATTTGAGCAAGTGATGCCAGAATTTACCGTTGTATGTATTGATGAAATGAAATTGCTCAAAGAATCCCATTGTAATAAAAGAGAAAGAAAATATACCGTGGTGAAAAATCTTATTATGAAATTAGTATATTGTAATATGATGAGAAATGCTCTTAAAGAAGCATTTAATAAAGGAATGTTCACTTTCCACGTCTATTGAATATTGATGGAGAAAATTGAGTAAGTGGTATCTGAAGTTACCATTGGATAAATAAAATGCTCAATAGATCCCATGTTGATATATCAAAGAAAATATATCGCATGGAGAGATTATATGAAGTAATCTCATCGATGATATGAGATTGTATTAATATGAGAATAAAATGCTCTTGAAGAAGCATAATCACTAGATTTCTGTATTTGAATAAAGCCAATATGATATTATTATTATTACTACAGAAGAAGTACAAAACAGCCGAAGTGGAACATATTGAGAATATCAAAGATGGCAATAGACACTCGAAAATATAAAAATGCGAAAAGAAAATACATATTGAACTCATAAATGAAGGGTGCGTTTCGAGAGTATAAATACTCCGTAATTCTGCCACCCTCAACATCAGGGTTCATAATGAGATATTTAAAGGATCCGAATTTCTTTTTCGCTTGACACCAGTGGTCTGTGACCGACGGACCTGGGCTTCCACAGATTCTTGAACATATGCATGAAATTTGATAAGTAGTTCATCAACAGTACTAGCAGAAATAAGTATTTTTCTCGCTAAATGAGAGATAAACTTATTATTTACACTCTGATCTAGGAACGCTAGTAAGCCATCAAAGAAATTGTTAATATTCAACAAACCTATTGGTTTGACATGAAAGTTCCACTGTACAACGAGGCTATATTGAATATTTCCTCCAAAGGTGTTGTAGTCACCGAAGGACAATGAAAGCATCACTATTATTCATCATATACATCATGCATTGTGGATGGATTGCGCTTGTAGCACCAACCCCGCTGACCCATGGTAGAACTGGCTCTAATTCGAGTATTAGATCCAACTAAATGGAAAGGTATTACACTGAACTCTTATTCCCCATGATGATGCGCCATTATAAGTCTAGCTAAAAGTTTGTTGTTGGTTCCTCCATATAGTATATTGATTTCTTGTCTCCCTAACTCTTATTTAGTCGGTTTGCCATATCCACGTATTGGATATGACCTACCAATTTAGATCCACCAAGAATACATACGGTTTTAATCTGGCGAGGTAAAGGCTGACTTGTATGAGATGATTCTAAAATCTCCATATCCATCTCTACTCCTATCTCTCTTTTGCACTATACTTTAATGTATGAATATGAGAGATATATGAATCCTCTATTTAAAGAAAAATTTTCAAACCAATAATTGATTGTACTATTTACTTTTTGACAAATATGAAAGAGAAAAAGGCAGTAAAAATTTTAGTGAAATGACATATACCTATTTCCAGAATTGAAAAATAATATATATATATACATATATATATCTTAAAAATTGAAACAATATTTACAATTACAAGAAAACATTGATCTTCAAGTTATTACACCGAACTTCCTTACATTAATATGAGAAAATTATTATACTAAATTTTTCTACTAAATTTACAAACAGGATCTTCTAAAGTAAGTTTTTCAAGACTATAACGTGATTGTTCATCTTTGAATTTGGCCCATAAGGCCATCAAACTCACCTTATGTACGTGTCCACTAGGATGTGTCTCAAGAGCCCGTTGTATATCATCCAAAGGCTCTTTACTCAATCCATCCTTAATGAATGCTATCTTATCTTCTACATTAGACACGCACTTCACACATTTACATCGAGTGTCACATGTCCACCGAGCACATTTGTAGCACCCTCCTAATCTTTTTGCTCTCCGCTTTCTTTGAAAAACTACTTTTACCCATACTGCATATGTATTTAGAAGGAATCAAAACCTCACCAGATAATCGAACCTTTGCTTCAATCAACCATTGATATCTTGTGGGATACCCTTATTCATTAGCATCCTCAACCTTTCAAGCCTACTTCGATAAATCCTTTTTAGGATTTTGATCAAAGAGTGATGGATAGTATTTTCAAGATTTGAGAGCAAAATATCCACTATTATATATGGACCATTATTATGGTGAATACCGTAAGTGCCCTGATAATTTATAAACGCCAGATGAGGTAAGGCTCGCGTTGGAACAAAGATCGAAACATGAAGCGTATGTGCTAAGATTCCACGCTTGAACAAAGGATGTGTAATAATGCTACCAAAACATGATGGAATATGTCGGTGAGCTATACATATGATGAAAGTAATAAGTCATGTTGAGCACTATACGTATACTAGTGAAATCGATATAAGAATTTATCAACTAAAAGTTCAATAATATTCGCTTGCGTAACCTGATCGACCATCCCGCTTAAATAATTATTGAAATCAATATTTCAAGTGAAGAATTAAAAGAATTCTTCAATGATTGTTCTCGATAAATGATGAAATCATTACTAGCCAATATTGGAAATAAATTTCAAATATATCCTGAATAAAGGATGAGAAATATGGGCACACTCATCCTCCATGTGGACTACTAGATATTATGATATGGATCCACTAGATAGTCACATGTGTATATGATTCGTGAATTTGAAATTTATTTAAATATTTGCTCACTGATGAGCATGATTTCCATTTAATGATAAAGCTAGTAAATGTATATCCCAATACTTGAATAAATCCTCAAGGATTGAGTATGCGCATACAAGTGGGATATTATGTGGCAAATTATTTAAAGTCCTCCAATAAATTGTCAATATCGAGAATAGAATGCAAACTATATAAATTCTCATATTAAGGTTGAATAATGAGAACATATATGAGTTTTAGTGTTCTAAATTTTCTTAGCATGAGGGAGTATTAAAGGTCAAAATGATATGTGAAATGCATCATACTATATCCTCACAATTAAAATATGAACTTGAAGTTCAAAGATGTATAAAAGATGCTATGAACAATCACATATATCGCTTAAGATGCTTTGATAAGTTAGCACGCTGTAAGCATTGATATTATGAGATTTCAATCATATATATCAAGCAAATTATTAAAGATGGTCTTAATAACGGAGGCATATACTCTTGAAGAGTATATAGACATAACTATATTGTGTAATCCTACAAGAGGATTGATAATGAGATATCTCGATAAGTTATGTCGATATGGGGAAAGAAATAAAATTGAAAGTGTCGACACACTATGAAAAGATAGCGCTACATACTATCAATAATAGTGAGGATATTAAAATCCATCGAAAATGCCGATGTCAAATATATGCCCTTATGATTAAAGTGTTCATGCACGGTTTAATGAGAAATGAGAATGAAACTCTTGAAGAGGTTTCAAATGTATTATTGTATCGCTGCATGCAACGGCTAAAATATCTACATTGATATTGTTGAGAAATTCATATGTCAGACTCTTTTCCTTGATTGATGTTTTTGTCCCAAAACGGGATTTTTCTCAAACAAGGTTTTTAATGAGGCAGCCCAATCTCAACTACTATGAAATCTCCAGAAGAGATTTAGGTATATATCTCGATATAGTGAGAAAATGGGATCAAGTCGTTGATTGCATATATACACTAAATATAACATGATATTGTATAACATCTAAAATTTCATTCACGTGAAAATGAATGAAGAGTATGAACCAATGTATATGATACTCATACAAATCTATGAAATATTTTGAAATGCTTGGTAAAAGATACTTGTATAAAATACGCTGCACTCTTTTCCCTCGACCGAGGTTTTATCCCATTGGGTTTTCCTAACAAGGTTTTTAATGAGGCAACATTAAAGGCGTATTCACATGAATAATATACTCTTTTCCTTCATTAGGATTTTTCCCACGGGTTTTTCCTAATAAGGTTTTAACGAGGCATATTCATGGTATATTGAGGACAACAAGAGAAATCGACACACAGTATCTATTGGATCAAGTTATAATAGAGACAATGCTTTAGATTCAAACAATGATGATATTGAAATCCTTTACCGTAAGTAAGGATATCGGTCCTCAAGATATGAAATCGATGGAGTAGTCGTACTCTTTTCCTTCGATCAAGTTTTTTCCCACCTCGATTTTCTTGACAAGGTTTTAACGAGGCAAAGACGTGAATACTCTTATACCGCTGATAGATATCGGAGCAATGTTTTGATGAAGCAAGATATAACCACTCCAAGCTATCCCGCAATCGGTTTGGAAGTTTTTTCCCACTCGGTTTTTCTCCAAACAAGTTTAGAAGACATTTGTATTAATAGTCATTCAATGAGTGTTATGAATATAATAATAATATTAATATAATATAATTAATGAGGGAAGTGAGGGAAATAAATTATTATATTTTATTTATGTGAATGACTATTATACCCTTGATGAAATTATGTAATTACGATTATCAAGCTTATTCAAGCTTTCCTATAAATAAGTGCCAGCTTATTAATGAAATTCATTCCTGTGAATTCCTTATAATTCATTCTCTCTAAATTCTCTCTATTATTTCTATACTTTTATAACAGTATGCATGCTCGTTTAATTTGTTTTATAAATTAATATATTTTGAATCACGAAACAAAGTGACAGGCCGGCTGGTATTAATTAATTGTCTCCAAATTAATTATTTTCTTAAACACAAACAAACAGGCAACATTTGTGATGGGGCAAGTGATGGTTTTTCTCATTGCTAGCTTTTGTTGTTAATTGTAACAGCACGTACTTGCACCCCTTAGGCCTATGGAAGGTATGGTTTGGTCCCCCTCTCCATGGATCTTCTTAATATAAAAAAAAAAAAAAAAAAAAAGAAAAAAAAAAAGAACAAATGTAACTACAATAGATGAATTTTTAATTAGGACATTAATTTAGTTAACTTTTTATATTACAAAAACGGTGTTGAAATGGATGACCATAGCTAGCTAGTTCCGACCATGAAATTAAAATGGATGAGAACAATTTGTTAGATAATATTATAATGTTGGAACAGAAAAGTTCTAAACTGAGATGCCGACGTACGTCTTATAATATAGGCATCAAATTCTAAGGTTAACGAGAAGTAATAAATCCTGACGCTCTAAATTCTACGACTGCAACTATTTGTACGCGTTTATTTTTCGTTATTCTCCCTCTAAATCCGAAGATCGCTTCTTGAAGGGAAAAATGGTTTTAATTTAACCCACCCAGCTTAATTCTAGTCTAGAGTTTTAATACAAATAGAATCAAAATCTAGGGTTGTCTAATAAAAAACAGAAAGATATGTTATTCAATAAAACAAGGTGAAAGCATACAAGGACCGCAACAATAAAGTCCCAAACGTGAACTGCAAGAACAAAAGTTGTACAAACTTTTCCAAGAAAATTGGATTAATCATGGGTCCAAGAATGGGAGCCTATAAGAGCATCTCCAATGCCAAGATCCATTTTGGTGTCAATTTGAAGAGGGATAAAAACACATTTTTTTTACATAGGTCCCACATATTTCTCTTTTTTTTTTTTTTCTAATTTTCTCTTTTTAAAATTATTTTTCTTTCATTTACCTCACTTTTTCTCCATCGTGTCCCGTGCTATGTCCACAAATGGACTCCCATCTAAACTTTTTCTACGACTATTTTTTTATTATTTTTGAATTTATTTTTCTCTCTCTCCTCCTTTTCATTTTTCCATCTTTTTTTCCCTATACATACTTTTTCCGATTCTCCTTATAATATTAAAATAATCATTTTCTCTCTATCTCTCTCTTCTATATCATCATGCACACCACTCTTGCATTGAAGATGCTATTAAGAGATGGTATGCAAATAAAGCTCAAAACAAGAAATGGGGATTATTTACGAGCAAATGGAGGTTTGCCTCCATGGAAATACTTGATAACTCACAATATCCCTCATAGAGATCATGCATGACTGGATTTTATGGGACGTTGATATTGTGATGTCGAGATTCTACCCGAATTACCCCAAAAATTTCGCGATCTCAAATGTTCGAGGACGATCTAAGATCGTCATCCTTTCATTTAATGTCCCCCACATTCCCAAACCTTTAGGATCATTCGCCTTTTTAGCATGTTTAATTAGTAATAAAAGATAGACTCGGACGCACAATTTATATCGAATTTTGAAAATAGACATTGATAGCGGAAGTAGATATGGAGCTTTTGTAAAAAGATGATCAAAATTCTTATATTATAACTTTTTCCCAACATCTTAACTTAAGCTGAAATTTTGAAATTTCTTCTGCATGGGAGTTGGCGCTAGTTACTGCACCAAGCAACAATAAAAGCCAAGTGGCAGATACCAAAATGGTTTGTTCTCTCATCTTCATCACAAGATGATTTGTTCTAAATTACTTGTGCGAATTAGTATCACCTAATCCATTTTGTCGTCTGTATTAGGCGGTCTATTGCTCGATAGCCTATATGAAGATGATGCTGCCCGGAGACAATTACAGCTGCGGAACGCAGGCTACAATACCAGCTATGGACACCAAAATGACCGTACCAAATCCATTGGATCAACAAGATCCATTCACAATGACGAATTACTTTGCTGCACCAGTAAATGTGCAGATGACATATATGTCCCAACAACAGCAAATGATGATGCAACAATGGCAGCGGCAAAATATGATGGTGCCCTATCAATATTCTAAAACACAGATGCCAACAAATGGGGTCCTCAAACCCGTTTGGAGATCCCGCAATCTATCAACACAGCATTAATTTAAGAGGTCAAAGTCCCAGCTTGATTCATCCTTATTCTTCAATTTTTTGTGAGAAGCTGGATCATTGTAGCTTTAAGTCCAAGTGATCGTTACAAAATCCTTCCCTTTTTCGTTTTTACTTCGTTCATTTTAATTTGAGAGAAAGACAGACAATAATTTAGGTTAAAATGCAGACTATTTTTTATTTAAAATGGCGCAATATTAACTCGAACTTCCTGTTGGCGGCTGCACATTAGAAACTTCACGTTCTGGGACTGAAGAAATTAATAAATCCTGTGGAACAAAGTGTTCAGATTCAAATTGAGCGAGTTTTTATTGAAAACATCTTGTGTGCGTGTGTTGTGTGTTCTTTAAAAATAAAAAAATCATGTTCATATCGACTTTATCTTCCAATCCGATGGATTTGATTCCTATATATAGTGCTGGATAAAAGAGCCAAAGGAATTGTAAGAAAATAATATTAAACCTTTTGGTTGATCTGTTAATGATACAATTGAAGAGTATATATAGTTACAAAAGGAATAGTCTAGCTCCTACGAATCACCTAAGTGATATACAGAATCACTAATGATTACAACAAAAAAGGAAAGATAATATACATCAAATAATATACAAAAATAGAGATTGAGCAATCACAAGTGACGGCTAGAATTTTGGCTCATTACGCCCCCGCAAGACGGAGGCCGGACGGACACCGATCTTGTCACGAAGAACAGCAAGGCGTGGACCAGGAAGAGGGTTGGTGAGACCATCCGCAAGTTGGTCGTGGGTGGACAAGGACACGTGAGAGACACGAATGTGACCATTTTGAACCCGTTCCCGAACAAAATGATAATCAAGGGCAATGTGCTTCATGCGGGAATGGAAGACGGGATTCGAGCTAAGATACATGGCACCAAGACTGTCGCAGTAAATAGGCGAATGAGGAAAGCAAGGAAAACCAAGTTCATAGAGCAAGTGTTGAAGCCAGACAAGTTCAGCACTGGTATTTGCAACGGCTCTATATTCCGCCTCGGTGGAAGAACGAGCAACCGAACGTTGCTTCTTGGACTGCCAAGAGATAGGGTGACAACCATAAAAAACAATGTACGCCCCCGTAGATGTACGATCAAGAGGATCCCCTCCCCAATTTGCATCAGAAAAGGCGTGTAAAAGAGGGGGACAGTGGCGATGGAGAAAGAGGCCATGATCAATGGTGCTAGGGAGATACCGAAGAACCCTCTTAGCAGCACACCAATCAAGATCAGTCGGAGAATGCATGTGCTGAGATAGCCGATTGACAACAAAAGAGATATCCGGTCGGGTGAACGATAAATATTGTAAAGCACCAACAACCGAGCGATACTCGGCAGGATTGGCAAATGCCGTGGCAGTCCCCAAAGTGGAAGTGGATGAAGCAATGGGAGAAGAAACAGGCTTGGCATCAATCATTTTGACCTTAGATAAGATATCCACAATATATTTCCGTTGTGAGAGCAAAAGGCCGGAATCAGAGCGAAGAACTTCAATACCCAAAAAATAGGACAGAGGACCTAAGTCTTTGGTCGAAAATTGCGAACTAAGAGCAGCAACAAACCGAGTGAGAGCACGAGAATTATTTCCAGTGAGGACAATGTCGTCCACATGAACAAGAAGAAAAAGCACAACAGTGGAATGCCGAAGAATAAACAAGGAAGCATCACAAAGAGAAACCTGAAAGCCATACCCAAGGAGAAAGGCACGAAGAGCAGAGTACCAAGCTCGCGGGGCCTGCTTGAGACCGTAGAGAGACTTGCGAAGATGACAAACATAATTGGGATGGGATCGATCAATAAACCCCGGGGGTTGACGCATAAAAACATCTTCCTGTAACGAGCCATGAAGAAAAGCATTATTAATGTCCAAGTGGCAAAGAGGCCAATCACGCATAACTGCTAAACTGAGAATCAAACGAATGGTAGCAGGTTTGACAACCGGACTAAAGTTTCCCCATAATCAAGACCCGGGCGTTGCGTAAAACCTTTCGCCACAAGCCGAGCCTTGTATTTATTGAGACTACCATCAGCTTTACGTTTAACCCGAAATACCCACTTGCAAGGAATAATATGTTGACCGGAAGGAGCGGGAACAAGGTCCCATGTATGATTGCGAGCTAACGCGTCAACTTCCTCGGCCATGGCAACACGCCAGTAAGGATCTTTGAGAGCTTTGGTGACACATGTAGGCTCAAGGAGAGGGGAAGATGGTGAAGAAGCTTGAGCAGTGTGAGTCTGGGGGGAGTCGTCATGGGAAGGAGATATAGGACGAGTAGCATGGTAAAGGTCAGATAGGCGACGATGAAAACGAGGAGAGGAATGTGTGTCGAGGGTGGGTGATGGAGAAAGGTTGAAGGGGACCGGAGTGTGTGGCGTAGGTGAGAGGGATGGAGACGAAGATGATGCAGCCGATGGAGATGGAAGGCTACTGCCGTCGGGTGGGGAAGAAGAGGTGGATCGAACGAGAGGAGAGGAAGGAGAAAAATTACCTGAAGGTGGTGTTGGTGACCGTGGGGTTGCCAATTCAAGTGGCGCAGCTGGATGGGGAGATGATGATTGCTCATTGCCTTCAACCGAACCCGATGCCGAAGGGAAGAGAAAGGGAGGAGGTGGAGAAGATGGACCGAAGGGGATTGTCTGTGATGAGGAGACTGTTGTGGAGAAAGGGAATACATTTTCAACAAACTTAACATGACGTGAGGCATAAACACGACCCGAGGAACGATCAAGGCAATAGTATGCACTTTGTGTGGTACTATAGCCAAGAAAAACACAAGGTTGAGACTTGAGTTCTAACTTATTATGAGTATATGGGCGAAGCCATGGGTAACAAAGACAACCGAAGACTCTAAGTTTCTCAAGGTTCGGGGGATGGCCAAAGAGAACCTCATATGACGACTTAAACGCTAAGTTTGTTTTAGGCATACGATTAATAAGGTATGTAGCGGTAAGTAATGCATATGGCCAGTAGGAATTTGGAATAGAGGCTTGGTTAAGTAAGGCCAAACCAGTCTCGACAGGATGGCGATGACGTCGTTCGGCGTAGCCATTATGTTCGAGAGTGTGCGGTGGAGTTGTGTAATGTGTAATACCATTTGTGGAGAGATAGTGGGAAAGAGCTATGTATTCACCACCATTGTCTGTGTAGAGATTGATAATTTTGGTTTTAAAAAAATGTTCAACAAGAGCCTTATACTTGATGAAAGTATTGTGAACTTCTGATTTTTTACGTAAGGGATATAGCCAAATATACTTTGTGAAATGATTAATAAACACGACATAATACTTATAACCATCAATGGAATAAACTGGAGAGGTCCATACATCTAAATAGACCAATTGTAATGGACATGTGCTAGTCAAACTAGACTCATAGAATGGCAGCTTGTGACTTTTACTACGACTACAAGAATCACAATGAGAGACTTTATTACTAGTAGACAAGGTAGAGAGAGATTTATTTGAAATCAGATAATGCAAAATCTTGGCAGATGGATGTCCCAATCGCGAATGCCAAGTATCTAAAGTAGTAGAGGAGGCGGGTAAGCGAGCATCGGGGTGGTGTCTAACAAAGAGAGCGCATAAACTCCTCCTTTAGCTGGTCCGGTTAGAAGTGGGGCCCTGGTCTGCAAAGAGTTAATAACAAACTTGTCAGGAAAAAAATTCAATGCTAATAGAATTCTGTGTGCAAAGTTTATTAACGGAGATTAGATTTTTATTAATTGACGGTATACATAGAACATTAGCAGGGTAAGAGCTGTTTTTGAGGAAGAGATTTTAGTGTTACCGGTGTGGGTTATTGCTAACCCAGATCCATCACCTATATGAACATCATTGCTTCCCTGTATAAGGGGAGTGAAGAGAGAGATTTCCCAAGTCATTGGTGATGTGATGAGAAGCACCACTGTCGAGAAGCCAATCGGAAGATGGAGCTTGAACAGATGGATTGCTAAAACCAGGTGGAGGAGCTTGAGAGGGATAAGGTGAGCATATTGTGGTGGAGTTTGCGGGTAAGGAGCATTGTGCGGTGTAGCATAATATGCTTGTGGTCTAACAAATGGAGGTGGAGTTATTGGAGGCCGATTGTGGAATTGATTTTGGGATTGAATTCTAGTGTATCGAAATTGTGTACAAAATTTTGCGGAATGTCCAGGTTCGCTACAAAGCTGGCATTTTCCTTTGTAAGGCTTGCGGCCACTAGAGTTTGGAGAGTTGTTGTTGTGCTGATAGTTGTTTGGAGGATGTTGTTGTTGCTGTGAGGTTTGGCGTTGAGAAGTGTGGGCGGTCATAGGCATTTGGCTGTAGAGAGATTCATCGGCAAAGGAAAGAAGAGCCTCATGGGTCACCAATTTTTCGTGAAGTTCCTCAAAACCAATACTGGAGTCACGAACCTTAAGAGCACTCCTAATATCCTTGTATTCAGGCCCAAGTCCTCTTAGAATATGTAGGACAAGTTCATCATCATTAACAGGCTCATTCATAAGCTTGAGACCTTCAACGATGCTATTAACATGTTGCATATACTCCATAATAGAAAGGGATCCTTTGTGTAATGATCCAAGTGAGGCACGAAGATGCATGATGTGGCCTCTTGATGGTTTGGCGTAAGTATTGTTTAGCTTGAGCCACGCATTTCGAGATGTTTTGGCTAGCTGCTGCCACAAACGAGACAAGGCTTGGTGAAAGAGAACTAATGAGAGCATTGAGGATGAGTTTGTCTTGTTTAACCCAGTTTGCATAATCAGGGTTGATGGTGATTGTTTCGTTGGAAGTGTTATAAAGGGATGGACACGAAAGCGTTCCATCAAGAAAACAGAGGAGGCCATGGCCTGCCAGCAAGCTCTCGACTTGAGTGCACCAGGATGGAAAATTTGTGGAGGTAAGTTTGAATGGTAACTGTGCTTGGGGATTAAGCACAATCGGCGTTGATGGGACTGTGGGTGGTGGCAATGTAGGAAGGACATTCTTCCCTTTGTCATTGTTGGGCGTGTTGGGGGTTGAAGACATGATGATCGAAAGAGAGAAATCTGTTAAGCTACTAGAGCTCTGATACCATGAAAGAGCTAAAGGAATTGTAAGAAAATAATATTAAACGTTTTGGTTGATCTGTTAATGATACAATTGAAGAGTATATATAGTTACAAAAGGAATAGTCTAGCTCCTACGAATCACCTAAGAGATATACAGAATCACTAATGATTACAACAAAAAAGGAAAGATAATATACATCAAATAATATACAAAAAATAGAGATTGAGCAATCACAAGTGACGGCTAGAATTTTGGCTCATTACTGGACACGTCTAGAAATTGTCTTCATGCAACAGCTGACAAGGCGAGATTAATCAGTTGCCTTAACTTCCTCGTCCTTGACTTTCTCTTGATGGTACTATAGCACACATAAGTTTTATACAGGTTTGTACGTGCTTTTTTGAAAAACATTTTCAGAAACAAGAATAATAATAATTTGAAACAAGTACATACAAAAAATGTTTGTTAATTTCATTTCTAAATCTTTGACATTGATCAAAAGGAGTCTCGTTGGATATGTTGTGTATATGATGGTTAATTATTCCAAAGTCAAAGGGCGCGCTAGGAAGAGATGCATTGTAAAAAGGAGTCTCTCTCTCTCTCTCTTGAAATGAACACACACAACACATGCATACAAGGTACAAATACTCAATACGCCATTAACACAAACACGGTATTTTTGTATTTTTCAGTTTAATATTAGCTCTAAATCTAATATTTCAAGATACTTTCTATTTATAATAAAGAATATGACAATATTTAAAATAAAGAGTAAAATTGTTATATTACACTTCAACAATGCTCTCTATTTTTCATTTTTAATAAGTATTTACCGATTTATTCACATTTTTTATATATTTAAATATGATTTGAATAATAATCTAAGAAGTAGAGTATTGAAATACGTAGCTTATTATTAAATGCAATCCAGTTTGGCCCCAATTTTTTCAACCTTGTTGTTTTCTAAGGGTATGTTTGGTAGAATAAGCTGATAGCTGATAAATTAGTTTATAGCTGATAAGCCAACAAAGGGTTGTAACTTATAGGTTATAACTGATAGCTAAAAAGCTAGTTGATTTAAATATTAGTTTTGGCAAAATTAACTGAAAAGTAAGATCAGAAATATAAAATGACTGAAAATGACATGTTTAAAATAATTACATTTCTTTTTTTTTTTTACAAAAGAAAAAGGTAAAAGTGGAATAAAAAATAAAAAGCTCGTGAGCTTATTTGACAAGTTAGAAAAAAAGCTTTTAAAAAAAGTCATTTCAACCAAACAAAACTTATTTGAATATGATAAGTTTATAAGCTCTTCAAATAAGTTATAAGCTAACTTATTATGCTTACTAAGGATTCCCTAAATTTACTTTCAACATTTTATAAACTAGAGAGAAAAAGAGAAGAGAATAGAGAATTCAATAGACTTGCGTATTTTATTAAGGAGAGAACCGGAGCATCAAATATACAAGGAAGAATTAAGGATACAAATGTAATAATAATTAAGGGGCTGCAGGGGTATAAATGACATTCACTAGTAGATATGATACTTACAACACTCTCCCTCCCTTGAATGATAAAACATTATTTGATAAAAAATCCAATGGGACAAAAATATCAAATGAAGGAAAAGAAGTATAGTTATTTTTTAGTATTAAGATAAAAGTAGTCTCATTAAAACCAGCCAAGAAAATCCAATAGGACAAAATATAGACTAAGGAAAAAAACTATAGCTACTCCCCTGATGTTGATCACCTGTAAATCATTGAATCAACACCCATTTCAAGAATTGAAGAATTTATACAAAATCTTCATGTATCGATAGTTCGATACCATGTATCATACATGAAGCAAAAGATTAAAAATTTAGGATTTTTGGAGTTCACCTAATTTGAATAATCCATACTTTATTACCACGATATTTCCTTGAAAATTGTACAACATACAAAATCAGTAACTGAACTTCATTATAAACCATGTGAGTTGTGAATAAGCAAAAGAAAAACAATTGCAGGCACTCATTTTAAAAGCCAGGACCTCATGTATCGATAAATCCAGAAATTTTCTCAGGGTCTGAATGAAGTAAATCCGAAAGCCCTAGAATTAGACGAAAGTAATGCATTGGCTCTTGCCATTGTTCAACCAGCTGGTTAGTTATATTGCATATGAATACTTTCAAATTGGACTTGTCTAATAGACTCATGAGAAGCACATCCAAGATGGTGAAAACGATTATGAACAGTAAATGCCTCAAATAAAATCACGTTTCGTGATGGTTGAATACAACATTTATTTAACCACATCATCCAAAAACTTGAGTTTTCAGAGAAACGTGATTATTCAAATGATCATTCTTCATCTACGGTATAATTAAGTTTTAACGGCCTGCGTAATAAATTAGTTGACCATGAATTGTTCTAGATCACTGTATTTGTGAGTTCTAAGCTCATGTATATGTTATATTATATATGTATGCAGTTACATGCATGTGTATTATATATTTATTTATAATGTGAAGGTAATTATGTCTATGGTGTCTGAAATAAACTTAGAGAATAACAATTGGAAATAGATAATTTGATGTCTTATCATTGAATAAAATAAGTCTTCAATCTAGCTCTTTTTTTAAATATCAATACATATACATGCAATCAAAGTATAATCTGATAAACATGCAACAAGTAAGTTCAAGTCTGGGCTTAGTTTTAAGTACATATAATTAAACAAGTTCAAGTCCGATATATGTTGCATTAAAGCAAATATAGTCTGATGTCTGGGTTTGATCAAGCAAATCTCTAAATTATATGTCAAATATAACAAGTACGTAGTCTCATGAAAATACAAGTAACATGCAATATACAATGTGAAACAATTATTTAAGTCCATTAAAAAAGGTTTATAGATAGAGATCTACCTCAAGTCTAGGAGTTTGAGCCTTAATTCGAATAATCTCTAAAGTTGTTGTGCCTCTTCTAGTCCTAAAAGAATTAAAAATAATTAAACTCTAATTAGACTTTGGATAACCAAAGTCTAAAAATGAAAAGATAACAAAAATTAGGGTTTAAATCGGCTAAATATAAAGTTTAGAACTGATTTGTAAAATTTGAGAATTCTGAGGTTATTTTGAAAGTCAAATGATAGTTCAATTGACCAGATTTGAAAACTCTTGGGCAGGATTGAAAATCATGTTTCATGATGCATGGTTGAATAAAATATTTATTTAACCACGTTATCCAAAAAGCTTGAGTTTTCATAGAGGCAAAGCATTTATCTATTTTGGTTTAGTCTTCAACACGCACCCTCACATTCATGCCATATTCATTTTTTCATCGAAGACATGCACAATTTCCATACAGGGATAGCAACGAGATTTGAACTCAGAAGCATATTCAAATGACTCTTACACTGTTAGATATGATACATTTATTTATTTTACACTCAACAATATTTTCCTCTTAAGGTAAAGAATATTTCGGAGCGTGTTAAATCGTTGTCTGAAAACTTTTTGTAGGCAGCGAAGGAGTTACAATGCATGATGCATGGAGTGAAATCGGAAAAACATCGGGATGGGAGTTGGCTCTAGTTACTGCACCAAGCAACAATAAATTAAAGCCAAGTGGCAGATACCAAAATGGTTTGTTCTCTCATCTTCATCACAAGGGCAGTTCTAAATTACTTGTGCGAAATAGTATTACCTAATCCATTTTGTCATCTGTATTAGGTGGTGGAGGGTTTGACAGGCCATTGCTCGATAGCCTATATGAAGATGATGCTAATCGTTGACAATTACAGCTGCGGCATGCAGGCTGCAATATCAGCTATGGACACAAAATGACCGTACCAAATCCATTGGATCAACAAGATCCCTTCACAATGTCGAATTACTTTGCTTCACCAGTAAATGTGCAGATGACATATATGTCCCAGCAATAGCATGCAAATGATGATGCAACAACAGCAGCGGCAAAATATAATGGTGCCCTATCAATATTCAAAAACACAGATGCCAACAAATGGGGGTCCTCAAACCTGTTTGGAGATCCCTGTTAGTTATGGTGTGTACAAGACCCAATAGTTGGACCAGGTTGAGTTATCTTGTGGCTCAAGAAACCACAAGCCCAATAGGATTATTGTAAACCTATAAATAGCTCAATGTAGCCCCATAATACACAAGTTATGATTACTACATTGTCTCTAAACTCTCTCTACAATTAGCTAGCACTAAATTGAGAGAGATCATCCCACTACAAAGTTGTTCGTAATTCAAGAGGAGTCTTGACGTGTGGATCACCGTTAGAGGCCGGACGATTGGACGGTTGTGGAGACGAAAGAACAAACGAGAGATTCGCCGTGAAATCCGCTTCTATATTGGTAATCTCTAATCACAGATCTCATCTAAGAAACGAGTAGATCCTGTTTTGAATTGCCCTATTATATTCCGTTGTGCATGTCTATTCGGCAATTCCTAACAATGGTATCAGAGCCAACTCGTTTTCTTATTGAGATTTGTTAAATTTTGTTAACAATAATTGTTATTGTATCAATTTGATTTGGGTAATTAATATATATTATTTATAAAATAATTTTTCTTTTAGAAGAAAAAGAATATCGTTGGATTAGACCGAGTTTATGGATCTGATTCATGAATTTGGAAATCTGATAACATATGGATTTGTTTTAGTATTATGTAAAACAATTTAGTTTGATTTATTTGTGACGATGTTATTGCATTAAAAATTAATTTTGGATCAGATCTAGAAATTTTTCACGCAAAGAAAAGAAAAAAAGAGAGTTTTTGAACTTGTCTTCGCTGGAAAAAGTAGCCACCGCCGGTGGCAGCAGTGGCGAGTGTCACCACTACCGTGGCGATGGTGGCATGTAGCGACAGCTGCGCGCATCGCCGCTGAGATGCAAATGCGATAGTCGCCACAGTCGCGCGATAATCGCCCTTAAATGGCAACGGCGAGCGTCGTCGCTGCTGCTAATACCGATACAGCAAAACCCTAGTACTAGCTAGGGTTCCAGCCGCATCTGATGAGGGGAAGACGGGGGCCTGGGTGCAATTTTGGAAATTGCAGCCCAGGTCCCCCTACATTATATATAAAGGGTTTCCTTTCCCGGAGGTTTTAGAAACTTGCGAGTTAGTCCCCTATTCCAGTTTATTGCAAAAACAAGTCATAGGGCTGAAATTAAAATTTCTAAAATTAATGATAAATTGGATTTATCAATTTTCTTGTAATTATTCAACTTTGAGCATTTATTTTCAATTTAAAATTATTGATTGAGACAAAAGTTGAATTTTTGAAAATTATATTTTTAGTTTGTTTCTCCCTAGTGTTTTTGCAAAATTTTATTAAAGTATGACTTTAATATACATGGAAAATAAAGTGTTATTTTGTCTAACTCGCCTCTAATAATATTTAATTAATTAGATTAATTATTTATTGTGACATGAAATTAATTAGATTAATTTATAATTTTTTTATTGTTTAAATTGTTTAAACAATATGCATCGTCACAATATATCTAGAAACTGAACTGTTTATCAATATTGGATATTGTGGATGATTTTGGACCAAACCAAAGTAATTCACAAAATAAAGAGTTATTTTGTGAGTCCCCTCTTATTAATAAAATTAATTGACTAATTTGATTAATCATAAAATTTTATTAATATGTAATTAATTAGTTAATGTGATTAACTAATTAAATTTTGATATGATTGGGAAAATAAAGAGTTATTTTCTAAATTCCCTCCTTATGATAAAATTAAATAATTAATTAGATTAATTATATAATTTTATTGATGAGTTATTAACTAGTTAATACGATTAACTAATTAATATTCGTTTGGTTCGTTTCTTTATTGGTTTAAAATGTTTGGCCAAATAATATTATTACCCAAATCTAGAAATTGATATAATTGTTAATATTAGATATCGTGGATGATTATGGACCAGACCAATGTGATTGGATGAATGTATGGTTTTATTCTTTGTTTCATGTTGGGGGTCTGCGTGCCTATCATTAATTTGGGCCTGCATGCCAATTAATTATTTAATTTAATTTCGGACCTGCGAGTCTGTATGATATGGCGTATTTGCCAACTAGTATCGGATATGAGTTGGAGCAGAAGATGGAGATCACCGGAATTAACCAACAAAGAACGAAGAAATTGTCCCCTAGGAATTGACCAACTAGTTTTCCTCTTGGCTCTGGAGAACTAGAAAGAAATACGTCCATAATCATCCACTAGTTTTATTATGCTTGATGATTGCATGGTTAATGTTGATTGTTATGCATTATGTTATTGATGAGATTGATCCCCTTAAAAATAATATTAAATTCACGATTAAACGTTAATCCATGCCTTCCAATGTTACGGGGAAAAATTCGATTTCCACAATCGTAGTCAGCTTGTTGAGTAACTCAAGGTTGCTCGATCGTTGGAGATATTCTTCACTGTAAGATATGTGATATCTCTGAACATTGGGTAACTCAAGGAAATAGATTTTAGAGGTACGTCAAGATAATACATAAGATGTACGAGATAAATGGTTATCTGCTTGATGATCTAGGAGTCGCATGGAGATGTGATTGATCGGTGTATCTACCTGAATGTCAATTAGGGTTTGTTGAGTAACTCAAGGTTTTAATTTGACAAACGGGATCCTAACCCACTAATAAATATTGAAAAATTATTCTTCCATCAATGTTGGGGATCATTGATTCAGTGGGAGTATAGTTGATTTAATAAAAGTCCATATTTCATTAACTTTATTGCATTTATTAATTGTTATTCTATTATCATTTCTGTTAGTTATATTATGAGTAATGTTTTGAGTTTGAGAAGCATAGTTGATGCCAACAAACTCACCGGAACTGCTTGAGTACTGTACTCAAATACGAAAAGTGAATTGAGTGTCAGCACACTCATTGGACTTTCTTACACCGACGTTGTGAATGTAAGATTTATTTTCACATAATAGTTTACGATATGTCATAAATAGATTATCCGAAAAATCCTGCCAAGATAGTCTTGCTAGGATGATGAGGATTTACAAAGATCATGTGATGGTCATAATGCAGTATGTATGATACTTGCAGTTATGAGTTGTAAATATCGTATATGGGTATGGATATTTATATTGTTTCATTGTCTCAAGAAGTTGATTTATATACTGAACAATATAAAATCCAAAAATGCTATTTGGGGGCTTAATGGTTAACAAATCAAACGTTGATTTAGTTAAATATGCACTGCCTAATAGCTTATCACAATTTGTTGTGAATTAAGATGTGAATAAGATTTACAATACCCACTAATCTGTTTAATATGCTCAATAACAGTCGAGGCATATAAAGATATATCCAAAGCCAATAACACTTTGTAGAGACAAAGAAGATTGATTTTTGGGCATGGAACTGTAAGACGAGTATGATCATTTGAAGAAATGAATCTTGGAGAAGATTCTACTTCAAATCACAGGTTATCAAAACCCATATTTGAGTCTCTTAGGTATTAGATACTAGATGAAGATTCCATATTTAAATATGATTGAGACTTAAATAGGAGAGTTCACTGTAAAGTAAGATAATAGGACCTATAGTAGGATATCAAGTAAATGTTACTTCATTCAAGACCTATTATTTTCGTTATCCTTTTATTTTGTTTTAGAATGAATATTTTGATCACATTCTTGTGAAGAACATTATTTCTATTCATATTGGGACATGAATGGTTGATCCATTAAGATTAAGAACAATAGTTGTTCACAATCATTTAATGGAATCAATTATAGAAATAAGATCAGTAATATTAGATTTCTAAAGGTCTATTATTAGAATAGAAAATATAAAGGGTATAATGGTAATTATATCCTATTCGACATCAAAACATGTTAACCTTAATTCATATTGATGTATTGGGTTGATATGTACAGAAGGTTGGAAAATAGCCTTTCCTACATCGTCAAGCTCAAGAAGACTACATACTAGATGTAGTATCTTATACTTGATGCATGAAAAGTTTTGAAATGTTCAAAAGAGTTCAAGCAAAAGAGGAAAGCTATTTGGGGAATATTCTCACGTTACGATATGATCGAAGTGGGGATTATTTAAGGATATGATTAGGAGAATGAGATTCTTGTTCAGTGAATTTGGGGATATACACCACTAATCTAATAAGAGAAATTGTTCATATTAATATGATGCAATTTAATTATTATGTCTAACAGTTCATTCTAAAATTGTTTTGGGATGTGCAATGGAACTTGCAAGAAACACACTAAATAGTGTTCTATCTAAGTCGGTAGATAAAACTCAAAAATGATTTTGAGTAATAATGCTTAGATGAAGCATGGGAGAAATCTCTTGATAGATATTCAAAAGGGAGAATTATTGAGTATCACTACTCTCACTTTTAAGATTAGAGTCATCTTATAGAAGTATGATTTAATCTTCAAGAAATTATTTTTCCTAAAAGGACAGTGGGAGTATGATAGACCTTGAAAGAGTTCAAGAAGTCACAACAGAGATCAACCGACTAGATGAACTAGTTGCTAAACTTCATTTGATGAGGTGCAAACTAGTAAAGAAGAAAAGTTCTTAATAACACATTGGCTCCGTATAAATCGTGTAAAGGCTCATCTATAGTAAGATGTGATCATGTGGCTATTAATATGGTATTGGTAGTCAATAATGAGAAGCCTGCGGTTTATAAATGGTAAAAGTCAAGTTGTTGACCTAAAATGTATAGATAGATACACTAGAATTCGAAGTGAACTCCATGTACTAAAAGCAAATGCGGATTTTGATTACAGAATGGGATAGACCTATAATTTGTAAATTAGCTTACAAAGAACCCGTTAACATAGATCGTAATGCTCACAAGACAAGATTAACAGAAAATATTGCAATCAAAGACAAATGTTGCCATTGAGAGCAAAATTCCTATCTATAATCATGTCTTGGTTAATTTGAATTCTAATTACCATAGATGCTCGTGTTTGATAAATGGGTATCAAAACTTGATCCTGATTACGTTGTATCTTATGCAACCTAAAAGTTTGAATCCATAAGATCAAGTTAAACATATGGGCATGCCCAAGAGGAGCTGAAAAACTTCATTTTAATGAGACAATCAAATAGTTTGATTTTATTATAAATGAGTATGAGTAGTGTGTACAAGAAGTTAGTGAGAGTGAAATCGTATTTCTAATACGGTATATGGATACGAGTTATTAGAAAATGATATCTCCAGAGAAAGTCCAATGTTTTCTCCATTATAGATTTAGAAAAGGTTGCATGTAATTTTGGGATAAAGATCTATGGAGATAGATCTACAAGACGTTCAGCCTATCTAAATCCGAGTACATAGACAAAATCTTTAGAAGGTTTTTCCTGAAAGAGTTCGAGAGAGAACTCTATCCTATAAGGATATGACTGCACTTTCAAAAGGCGTTGGAGAACGCGGTTGAGAAAGGTAGCATAGATAAGATTCATGCGATATTATGTACTAGATCAAATGTTTCACATGTTTTGGAGGGGAAAATCTCCGAGAAAACAATGTAGGAAACATTAAATAATGGTCAACAAACATTATTAGATGCTTGAAAAGCACTGAATACATGTTCTAATGGAGAATCTGAACGAAGAGTTCAAAATTCACAAATGTCGGTTCTTAGTCTTGAAAGACTATACACTAATCCCAATCCGGAAGGATAGTTACTCATAAGAATAGCATGATCACCTGGAAGGGTTCTAGATGAATGCAACTTAATACACAGTTACTTTAGAAGTAGCAAGAGAAGCGGCTTAGATCATTAAGTTCTTAATTGAACCTGAATGTTTTCCTAACATTGTTGATCCAATAGAGATTGAGATAACAATGGAGCCATCGCACAAGCGAAGGGAATCCAAGTCTCGTCAACGATCTAAGTGTGTATTGAGGTGGTACGTCTCTTTAGAAGAGATGATACAATGAAATGATAAAAGGACAAAACGAATACAAAAGATCTCTTGACATGGTGGATGTCACAGCATATTCATGATAGTCATGATTGAAGCTATGTGTATTAGATACAATAGTGTTTGGATCTAGTTGTGTAAAGCTATGGTGTCGCAATCTATGTTGGATATTGATATGCGTAAACACCTAATTGATAGATGCAATTGAATGGCAGATCTATTATTTTACATATCTACGTTATTTTATCATAACAACTAAAATAATGGAGTCCATAGAATAAATGTGCGAAAACTTGTTAATCACAAGGTGTTGTGATAGTAAGATAAAAGTTTTTGCACTTATTCTTAAATTATCCCTGGTCGTAGCAATAACAAAACACGGATATTGTTATTGCGGATAGACTAGCATGTGTAGCATCTCTTTCTTAAGAAGAAAGTAACTGATCTCACAAGTTAGAATGTGGAGACACTCGGATGAACACGTGGATGCTTCGTTAGTGGAACAAGCATTTGGATGATCCACCTAGAGATACTATGTGGATAGTTATCCTTGCGTCAGTAGTTGATCTCTAATGCGCGGTGTGGAATTGGTCCTTTGACTTGAGAATATCATAGAATCTTATGCACGGATCGCTTTATTTTGGCGGACATTGAAGGATACTCTGTGGGGTTACTGGAAATGCCGTACGGGTATAGTGAGAAATGCATGAAGGTTGTGAGTATTCAATAAAGGATTCATCACTCCTGGATAACGGGAGATTATAACCTATGTTTCGTGCAATCAAGTTGATATAAAATCCTTGGCCAAGGTAGGATTGTGGGATTGAAAGGGGTTTTCAATCACAATCACTGTTTTAATCAACGTTGAGTTGAAAATGAACAAGATGGTTGGTTGAACGAGATTGACGCGAATCCATATCTCTGAACCAATTGGGTTATATTGATGAAGGGATTATAATTCCACGATAACCACACATATAAAGGTTTCGTCATTACCACATGACTTATCCCATCACATGGATTGCCATGACACATTGCTAGATGTCAATCATGGACGGCGACATGGGTCGATCGATCTGGGTGAATCGATGGTAAACTGAAATAGGGATTTCACTTTATCCTATCCTGATAAGATCAGATAGTGACGCCATGACGTTTGCCTTTGTGAGTGGGAACCTAATGAGTCACACACAAAGTCAAGTACTCGTGTCTTGAATTGGACCTTGTCCAAGTGGGAGAATGTTAGTTATGGTGTATACAAGGCCCAATAGTTGGACCAGGTTGAGTTATCTTGTGGCTCAAGAAACCACAAGCCCAATAGGATTATTGTAAACCTATAAATAGCTCAATGTAGCCCCATAATACACAAGTTATGATTACTACATTGTCTCTAAGCTCTCTCTACAATTAGCTAGCACTAAATTGAGAGAGATCATCCCACTACGAAATTGTTCGTAATTCAAGAGGAGTCTTGACGTGTGGATCACCGTTGGAGGCCGGACGATTGGACAGCTGTGGAGACGAAAGAACAAACGAGAGATTTGCCGTGAAATCCGCTTCTATATCGGTAATCTCTAATCACAGATCTCATCTAAGAAACAAGTAGATCCGATTTTGAATTGCCCTATTATATTCCATTGTGCATGTCTATTCGGCAATTCCTAACAATCCCTTAGTCTATCAACACAACATTAATTTAAGAGTCAAATTTCTAGCTCTATTCATCCTTATTCTTCAATTTTCTGTGAGAAGCTGGATCATATCATGGTAGCTTTAAGAGAGAGTTTGATCCAAGCGATTGTTACAAAATCCTTCCCTTTTTGTTTTTACTTGGTTCATTTTAATTTGAGAGAAAGACAGACGATAATTTAGAAACTTCACATTCTGGGACTGAAGAAGTTAATATATAAATACTGTGGAACAAAGTGTTCAAATTCGAATTGAGCGAGCTTTGATTGAAAACATCTTGTGTGCGTGTGTTGTATGTGTCCTTAAAAAAAAAGAATGAAACAAGTTCATGTTGACTTTATCTTCCAATCCGATGGATTTGATTCCTATAGTGTTGGACACGTCTAGAAATTGTCTTCATACAACAGCTGACAAGGCGTGATTAATCAGCTGCCTTAACTTCCTCGACCTTGACTTTCACTTGATGGTACCATAGCACACATAAGTTTTATACAGGTTTGTACATGCTTTTTTGGAAAACATTTTCAGGAACAAGAATAATAATAATCAAACAAGTACATAGAAACAAATGTTTATTAGGCCTTGTTCGGTTGGTAAGTAAGTTGCTGGGCACGATATTCCGTAGAAAATGTGTGGTTAATATTGTATTGAAAAATGTGTATGTGGTTGAAAAGAAGAGAGAGAAAATTTTTTTGTTGTAAAATATTGGAAAGAACAAGCTCTTAATTTCATTCCTAAACCTTCGACTGCATTGATCATAAGGAGGCTTGTTGGATATGTTGTGTATATGATGGTTAATTATTCCCTAGTTAAAGGGGGAGGAAGAGAGGCATTGTACAAATGAGTTTTTTTTTGGGGGGGAATAATATACACAGTACGGACAATGTACAGAGACTTAGCATGCCATTAATACGGAACACGATATTTTTCATTTTATAATAACTCTAAATCTAATTTTTCAAGAGACTTTCTATTTATAATAAAGAATATGGTAATATTTTAAATAAATAGTAAAATTGTTATATTACACTTCAACAATGCTCTTTATTTTTCTTTTTTAATAAGTATTTATCGATTTATTCACATTATATATACTAGCAACTTCACCCGTGCGTTGCAGGGGTGATATGTGCAACAAATATACAAATCCTATTAATACTAAGACTATAATATTAACATTATGATAGTAATAAAATCAAAGATATCACAAATCCCTAACAAAGTACAAAAATTCTTACTGCTTAAGTAACAAAAAAAGATTTATAAAAATTTCAGCAAAGTCTCCCTTGTATTTTGGAAGAATCTATCATGTTCAATTCTCGACTCATCACAATCAGCATAAATGTAAAACAATATTATTCAACATCCCATTGTGAAGAAAATCTTGATCCTAATGGAATCCATAATTATACAATGAAACAACAGAAAGCAACCAAGAGCAACTCAAAATTTCACCACAACCATCGTCTTTCCGTAGCACAACCCTACGAGAGTGTTAGATACGACACAACATTAACATAGAACAAATGCAATCGCCATAGAATCGAGTTATGTAAATAGAAAAAATTTCCATACCATGAATCAAACACGACCATTATTTACTATAAACACAGCAATTCATCCTTCTATTCTAGCGTTTTCACACGTTCGTTGCACAGGGTGATATGTATAACAAATCTTTTGTTTCTACTAATGTTAAGAGCATAGCATTTATAATACTATAATAAAATAAAGAGCATAGCATTTATAATACTATAATAAAATAAGAAAAAATCATTCACAGAGTATTGAACTTTTCACGGTTTAAGTAACGAAAAACATCTTATAAAAATTTTGATAGAATTTCACTTGCATTTTGAACCAATTCGGGAGATATAAACTATACACCCGTGCAATGCATGGTATTGACAATGAATATGAGTAATGATTTTGAAAATTTTATTATGAAATATAATCAACATATGCTACTATATTATAGAAATAACAATGTAGCGGCTATAGTTCAACAGACTCCAATACCTCGTTTCTATCCTGGTCGGAAATACTTATCCTCGTCCTGGCCAAATCCTCAATTAATTGAGGCCAAAAAGGGATGATACAAGAATTGCAATAGAATGGGGACTCACATTCTCCCATCCCACTTTGCTAGAAAAATTTGATCCCAGTCCATACTCCATCGTGATCGTTTAATCGGAGAATTTTATTTGCACTTTTTAAATAAGAATTAATAAGATCTAATTTTTTTGAATAAATATTTTCTAAACATACTAACCCATATTCACATATTCGATACAAAATTATTGATTTAATATATTTATTTAAATTTATCAATTTATATGTTTATTTTTAAACATCTAATTTTTTCAATAAACATCTTCAAAGCATACTAAATACGTATATTAATATTTCGGTATAAATTCATCAATTCAATACATTCGGTATATTAGCATGTTTTTTAAAACTCATCAATTTAGATGTTTATTTTAAATAATTCAAATTCTATAGGATTATTAATGTGGTTGATGAAAAAAACTCATAGATTTTATATTATTTTGATCAAATATTGAAAGATTTGATATCAAATTTAAATTAATTTGGGCAAGATAAATAAATTAAAATATATATGATTAATAATTGAAATAGGCGATTTACTCAATGATTTTTTAAAATTAAATAGAATCCAACCTAGCAAAAATCGCATAAAATAAATAATTTAAAGTGGTTAGAATTTTTAATATTTATTTAGGAGATTGAATCCTAAATAAATATTTAATATAGCCAAGAGCCAATTAAAAAAATTCTAATTGAGTTGCTCGATTCCAATCGTTGATTGAGTCGCCAATTGTTAATTACATAAATAATTTACAAAATATGTAATTTAAATGTTTATTTAACTATAGCCTTATTTAATCCTTATTGATTAAATATTTAATTTTGATATTTATTTGCTTATCACTAAAATTAGACCTTTATGTTAATAAAATATCAAATAAAAAAGGATAAATATGAAAATCAAAACATTTCCCAAGATGTATACATTTAATATAGGTTAGATTTAGATTAAATAGTAGAATAGAATTACGTAGTTGATAAAAATACAAACTAAATAATGATACGGGCATAGTGGTGAGCAAGTACTATCATAGCGTAAATTGATAAATTAAATATTAGGTAAGTCATAATACATCAAGTTGGATTTTACATTTCTAGAATAATTACAATAAACAATTCATTGGTTAAATTGAGATAATTTTTAATAAAACATTAAGTTTCTAAACTATGTGAATTTTTTTCTTTTTTCTTTTAAAGAAAAGATATAAAAAGAAGAACAGAAAAGGATTTGGCAGGTAAATAGTAAAACGTTAACAAATTAATTAAGTAATATTAATAATAATATATAAAAATAAAATAAATTAAATGTTAAGTAATTATGGATATTAATGTTAAGAAATCAAAGTAAATTAATAATATTAGTTGAGCAAACTGGAAACATAAACTTCTAGAAAAATCACTATGAATAAATATTGTGGTGAGCAACATCCATCATATAGGAAACCTATAAATCGAATGTTAGTGAGTTAGAAAACATCAAGTACATCCAATAAAAAAACTCACATATGGTATCGCATTCCATCTTTGTCTAAGTTTTAAGTTTGTGGAACAACAATCATAATATGTTGCCAAAAAAAAAAAGAGATTTGTAAAATAATATAACATCTAAAATTACAATGAAAAATTTATTAATTAGACTTTGAGAATTTTTAATAAAATATTAAGCTCCTAAACTATGGGAAAGCTAAAAGAAAAAGAAAAATAAAAAGGATTTGGTAGGTTAAAAGTCAAAGTTTAATGAATGAACTAAAAAATATTGATAATAATAAATAAAAAATAATTAAATATTAAGAAAATAAAGACATGAATTTACAATTAAGAAATAAAATATGCCAAACAAATAGTGATTTTGACAAATGAACAAAACAAAAAATAAATAAAATACTTGTCAAAATACTAACGTAATTATTTAAGTAATGAAAAAAGGCTACTTAGGCCGCAGGTTGGGCCACAATTTAGGCGGAAAATCTGGAATTGGCCCAAGTAATGCTTTTAATATATATAAAGATAAAGATTAGATTTTAGATTAAATAGTAGAATAGAATTACGATAGTTGATAAAAATACAAACCAAATAATGATACGGGCATGGTGGTGAGCGAGTACTATCATAGGGTAAATTGATAAATTAAATATTAGGTAAGTCATAACACATCAAGTTGGATTCTACGTTTCTAGAATAATTACAATAAACAATTCATTGGTTAAATTGAGATAATTTTTAATAAAACATTAAGTTTCTAAATTATGTGAATTTTTTTTTCTTTTTTCTTTTAAAGAAAATATATAAAAAGAAGAACAGAAAAGGATTTGGCAGGTAAATAGTTAAACTTTAATGAATTAATTAAGTAATATTAATAATAATATATAAAAATAAAATGAATTAAATGTTAAGTAATTATAGATATTAATGTTAAGAAATCAAAGTAAATTAATAATATTAGTTGAGCAAACAGGAAAAATAAACTTCTAGAAAAATCACTATGAATAAATATTGTGGTAAGCAACATCTATCATATAGGAAACTTATAAATCGAATGTTAGTGAGTTAGAAAACATCAAGTACATCCAACAAAAAAACTCACATATGGTATCGCATTCCATCTTTGTTTAAGTTTTAAGTTTGTGGAACGATAGTCATAATATGTTGCAAAAAAAAAAAGGAGATTTGTAAAATAATATAACATCTAAAATTTCAATGAAAAATTTATTAGTTAAACTTTGAGAATTTTTAATAAAATATTAAGCTCCTAAACTATGGGAAAGCTAAAAGAAAAAGAAAAATAAAAGGGACTTGGTAGGTTAAAAGTCAAAGTCTAATGAATTAACCAAAAATATTTGTAATAATAAATAAAAAATAATTAAATATTAAGAAAATAAAGATATGAATGTACAATTAAGAAATCAAATATGCCAAACAAATAGCGATTTTGACAAATGAACAAAACAAAAAATAAATAAAATGCTTGTCAAAATACTAACGTAATTATTTAAGTAATGAAAAAGGCTACTTGGGCCGCAGGTTGGGCCACAATTTAGGCGGGAAACTCGGAATTAGCCCAAGTAATGCTTTTAATATATATAAAGATGATTTGAATAATAATAATCTAAGAAGTAGAGCATTGAAATATGTAACTTATCATTAAATGCAATCTAGTTTGGCCCCGGTTTGTCCAACCTTGTTTTCTTCTAAATTTACTTTCAACATTAATTTTATAATAATAAACTAGAGAGAAAAGGAGAGGAGAATTCAATAGACTTGCGTATTTGACTTTAGGGTACGGCTAAATACACCCGACTCTTTACTAAATATATACACGCATCTTTTCCCATTTTTCCTATTTTACTCCACACTCACTCGTCGATCTTTTTTTTTTTTGTTTGTGTTCGTTGTGAACCACAGCGACAAGCAAAAATGCTTGTTTGTTGTGGTTCACAGCGAACATGCTAAAAAAAATTAAAAAAAATTGAAGGATGAAGCAGCTTCTTCAAGCTTGAGGGAGCTGCCATTAATGCCAACTCCTTCAAGCTTGAAGAAGCTTGAATTTTTTTTTTCTTTCGAGCTTTTTCAAGCTTGAAGAAGTTCAAATTTTTTTACAATTTTTTTTCGAGCTTCTTTGAGCTTGAAGGAGCTGCTATTAATGGCAGCTTCTTCAAGCCTGAAGAAGCAAGAAGAAGCTGAAAAAATAAAAATAAAAATAAATTGTTCATTCAAGCTAAAGAAACTCACAAAAAAAAAGAAAGAAAAGTAACTTCTTCAACTCATCTTCTTGCCCGATCAATTTTTTTTTTCTTTTGTTGTGTGCACTGTGCAGACAACGAACAAGAATTTGCTTATTCGCTGTGTGTACAACGAACAAGCTTTTATTTGTTCGCTATATGCACGTTGAGCACAGAAAAAAATCGTATGTGTATTTAGTATGAGCATATCCGTCTTTTTATTTTTGAAAATTATTTTTTTTAAAGGTGGGTGCACTAAGTAAAGTGATGGGTATATTTAGCCCTTGATTTTATTAAGAAGCGAGAACTAAGGATACAAATACAAATGTAATAATAATTAGGGGCTGCAGGGGTATAAATGTCATCTCCAATGCAATCGAAAAAGAATCTTCGCACGAGAAAAGCAAAAGGACACAACAGAATGTCTTAATTAGTGGCCCTTGCAAAGGATAACGTACGTGAGAGAAAATATGCTCTTAGAGCATCTCCAGCACACTCTTTATATTTAAAGAGCAAATTTTTCATTTTAAAGAGAATTTGTAAATTTAAAGAGCTACTTTTTGAAGGTATTCCAACAATCTCTTTATATTTTTTTCTTCATTTTACTTTTTCCAAAGAGCATTAATTGTTTTTCCCTCTCATTTTTTTTCACACGTCTTCCCTCCATTACTTTCTTCCCTCCATTATTTCCTTCATTTCCTTATCTTTTTTTGCACACATCTTCCTTCCATTTTTTCCTGCACACGTCTTCCTGCCATTTTTTTCTTTCTTTCTTCCAAAAATTAAACAAGCAATTTCTTCCTAAATATGCCATCAAATGGATTAATGAAAATGATTCTTGATGATTTCAGATTCGGAAGATGATTTGGAAATAGCGGTAGCTATTGTTGATATGGAATTGCTCAATAAGAGAAAACGAGTTCATACATCAAGGCTCATAAAGGCGGTAAACACATATTCGTAATCGAATTCTCGACCATGAGAAGCTTTAATGACTACTTTGGAGAAAATCGATTGTATTCTCCAGGCCCTTTTCTGAGAAGGTTTCGGATGAACCAATCCCTTTTTAGTCGTATCAAGTATGCCGTAGAAACCTTTGACCCATACTTTGTCGAAAAAGGTATTCAACTGGAACTCTTGGTTTATCTTCTCTCCAAAAATCATTCTTGCCTTGAGGATGCTTGCATATGGAGTTAAAAGATTTCATTGATGAATATATACGAATTCACGTGAGATGTCGAGCAGAGCGATTAAGTCGAGATCGGCAATTAAGATGAGAATGGTGGATTTTCATTTGAGCTATTATCTTGAATTTCATCCCTATCAATTTGAAAATCCATGTTCTTTGGAAAAAGATGAAGAGAACAATTTTGAAAAGAAGATGCAGAGAACTATCAAATGGAATGAGAGGGTGACTAAATTTATATTCAATGAGAATTGTGGCCTTTCAGTTTGGACTTTGGCAATGGAATCGAGTTTAACATCTGTAGCAGAATTGGCAATGGAGATAGGCGTTGGTGGAATTAATAATTGTGCTCAAATTAATTAATAGAGAGAGAATATGGTATTGAGAAGTGAAATTATTCTAAATTTATTTAATGATACAGAGTGGGTTTGACTCTTCAAATTTGAAGAGCCAAACTCACTCTCTAAATTAAAAAGCTAATTTAAAGAGGCTGTTGGAGTATGATTTTAAGACCATAATCTTTAAATTAAAGAGTATTTTAAGTTTAAAGAGTGTGCTGGAGATGCTCTTAAGCTTGTCAAGTAGAAAAATGAATGAATTGTGAAATTGACAAAACTTTAGTAAAGATATCACCAAGTTGATCTACTCAAGCAACGTACGTATACTTCTAGTTTCTTATTCAACAAAATTTTCACCTGCAAATATATATATATATATATATATATCTCTGCGTATTTTGTTCACTTGTACAAAAATTGGAGTGACTACTAATGAGTCAGCACTAATATTATTACTACCTCCATCCCACAAAGATAGGCTTGTATTCTATTTTTGTCCGTCCCAAAATATAAGCCACTTTCTATTTTATTTGCATTTAATTTCTTCCATTTTCTAATTGTACCATTATTTAATATATATTGTTGTTAGTTAGCATTATTTAATACAAGGGTATATTTGAAAAAATACACCTAAAATTTACTTTTCTAATAATATTAATTGTAATTTCTTAAACTATGTGAAAGTCAAACCAGGTCTATCTTTATGGGACGGAGGTAGTACAATAAATCATGATAACTTTCTATTAACCATGCTTGTATTAAAATCGCGAGGAGAATTTATCATTTATTACATTTCCTCCAAATAATTATTAAAGTGTAGAATTAACGATGTAGTAAAAGAAGTTATCATTCATCTAAATGACAGTCCATTTGATAGAAAAAGGTGGAGTATAGGTAAATTTCTCCAAATTTATTTATTTATTTATTTTTTAAATGTGAACTTTCTAGTATAGGTAATCAACGTTGTGACCTTTGCAACGATACTTTTGGTTCGTGTTCTGCAATTTTAACGTGTGTTATAGTTATGAAAAGTTTACGCAATAAATAGAGTTTCTCGAGTTATCAACGCAACTTAGAGTTTTGTATTTGACAAGAGATACAAAAATAAGATCATTTCAAGTTAGTAAAATATTTGGAGATACTTTCAACACGAGACGAAAAGGATAACTGGTGGGCCCCTTTTCTTTACAAAAAGGTACGAAAGTTGTGAGCGGTGGGTCCCATGTCCTGTTGTTTCTTAATTGGTAATTTAGCATCATCATTGCTTGTGAATGTTAACACCCAATCATACTAATTGTCCACATAAAAATCTGCCACACAGGTGTTACACTCTAATAGGGGGTGTGATAAAATTATCATTCTGCCCCCCGAAATAGGGGGTTCACAGGCTCAATTTCATTATAAATAGCATGTTGATCGGTTGGAGTGGGGAAATCACAGAAGCAAGAGAAATATTACATGCATCGTCACACCCATATAGCGAGAGAAATGGGACACAGACATGCCTCGGTAGTGTTGCCTAGACGTACTGTATTGCAATCGCAGTACAATTCTAAATACTTGAGCTACATCAATGATAACACTGTATTTCAGGGAGATCTGAGTTTCTCTGGAGAGCAAGTTGTGAGCATATACGCAAAGTACGAAGTGGAGCCTGCAAAGAGTAGTGCCAACAAGGGACTTGTGCGCATAAGATGCAGCTACAACAACAAATACTTGCGCTTGCAATGGACGGAATATTCTAATCGGATTGAACCTGTTGGCGATGAACCAAATGAAAACCATTCCGATTCGTCATGCACTTTGTTCGAGCCCATCCCCGTGAATGGTCAAGATGTCACTCAAGGCGTTCGCCTTTCATATTGTCCACAACAAGATGTATGCAAGCACGCAACTATCTGATAACCCCAAGTATTGCTTCTTGGCTGCATGGTCAAAATCTCCTGCGAAAGAATTGTGGGATGTGTACAGAGTCATTGATTGGGACAACTTCCTGCTATTGCCCAAGTATATCGCCTTCAAGGGCGATAATGGGAAATACCTTACGGCCCGCGCGCTACAGGGCGCCACGAATACCTCCAGTTCTCATCTGATGACATTGGAGCTCCAGGTGTGGGGAATGAAGTGTTCATTACCAACAATGGCAACGTCATCATCAAGTCTAATCATTATGGAAAATTAAGGGCGACCCCTAATTGGATATAGGCGGAGCGATACTAATCTTGATCATATTAGTCTTGATCCATCTTCCATCGCGACACCAAGATTAGCAATGACTTGCGTTTAAGCCCATTCGGAGAAAAGGAGATAGCTCTCAAAAACTTGGGTAACAACTACTTTTGCAAGAGGCTCAATCGAGGGAAAGCAAAGCCGTCATGAATGCAAGTGCCCACAATTTCAAGGGGAGGCTCGTCTTGAGGTCTTAAAGCATTGTTTAAAGGGACATCTACAATGTTGAATTGTTGATTATCGGCATCTAGACTCGAGGATCTATAACCAGGCTGATCACAATAGCCACCGGAAATGCCGTTAATGGCTCCAAAGAACTCAACACCGTAGACCTGAAGCTCACCTACAACACTAAGGCGGCACTTGGAACACCAGTGTTTCCTTGAAATTGGGTGCTAAAATAAGTTTTGAGGCCTGGCATTCAAATCTTTAACGAAACGAGGTTGAACTATCCAACAGTTTAAGGGAACATACACGTTGGGTGAAGCTAAAGAAAACCACCCAAACACCGGAGACCACATACAAGGTTATTGTTCCTGGCTGAAGACTAGAATAAGTGTAAGTATGATAGCAACTCGGTGGTTCATGTAATGTTCCTTATTCCTACACTCGATGTGATACCACTTACCAATGGGCAACAAGTTACCTACTACATGGACGATGGTGTTTACACTGCCGCATAATTCCTACAACTTCAAGTATGAGACTAAAGAAGAACCCTTTGTGAGTGATGCGTCTGTACCTAGCTCCAATCAGTCGGACTCCCCAAACCTCTACATTAATATAATAATAATAATTACAATAAAGAGGCCGGGCTAGGTATCATGTCATAAATAAAATTTCATCTATATATATATAATAAATAAAGAAAAAAAGTCGTATGCATGCTTGTTTAATTTGTTTTAATATATTTTGAATCACGAAACAAAAAAGTGACAGGCTGGCTGGTATTAATTGTCTCCAAATTAATTATTTTCTTAATCTAGATATAATTAATTAAACACAAACAAATAGGCAACATTTGTGACGGGGCATGCAAGTGATGGTTTTTCTCATTGCCAGCTTTTGTTGTTTGTAACAGTACGTACTTGCACCCCTTAGGCCTATGGAAGGTATGGTTTGGTCCCCTCTCCATGAATCTTCTTAATATATATATATATATACATATACATATATATATATATATATATATATATATATATGAGAGGCAACAAATGTAACTACAATAGATGAATTTTTAATTAGGACATTTTTAATTTAGTTAACTTTTTATATTACAAAAACGATGTTGAAATGGATGACTATAGCTAGCTATTTCCGACTATGAAAACGGATGAGAACAATTTGTTAGATAATATTATAATGTTGAAACGGAAAAGTTCTAAACTGAGATGCTGTACGTCTTATAATATAGGCATCAAATTCTAAGGTTAACATACGAGAAGTAATAAATCCTGATTGATAAGTGCTAGAAAAACACTTAAATAACTCTTCTATTTTACGTGTTTGTGTGTTTTATTAATGTTATATGTTCCGTTTTATGTGTTTTTCCTTTATTGTGGTGTTTACGGTCACAAAGAATCAAAAGGAGTCAAAAAGGATGAAAATCGAATGAAAACGGAAACTCGGGACCAAAATGCAAGCGAATCAAAGATGGAGAACCTCCAATGCAATTTTATGAAAAATTGTTTTTACAATTTTTCTTGTGCCAAAGTCGAAGAACATCAAAAGAGGATTCCCAAACTTTTTCCGGATCTCAAATCGGAGTTTCCTAGCGAAAGTTATGGCCATTTGAAGAAAAATGACTAAAAGCGTCAAAGCCAAACTGCTGGGGACCAAAGTGCAACTTTTCAAAAGTCGGGGGACCAAAGTGAAACGTTTCACTAAGTTGGAGGACCACAATGCAATTTGTCAAGGATCAAAATGAATAACATTCAAACGTTGAGGGACTTGGTGTGCAATTTCTGGGTGACTCGGGTGACTCGAGTCGCCCATGCGTGATCAGTCAGTAGCGCAAGTGACTCGAGTCACGCCGATCATGTCTCGATCGACCGCATAGTGACTCGAAAGTCACCGCCGCAAGTGATCGAAGTCACGCTGCAGAATCCCTGGCCTCCCGCTGGCGTGACTGGAAAGCATCGCGCGGCGACTGAGTCACGCGGACACCATGATTTTGACCAGCGGATTCCACCTACCATAAAAGCGTGTTTTTGGTATTTTCTTGACTTCTTAGAGATAAAACAACTTGAGAACACCACAATAGACTCACGAAGGGAAGACTTTTATGACTTTTTAATATTTTTTGGTGTAATATTTTGCCTATAAATAGAAGCGCATTTCCAAGCTTAAATCACACTGACTTGTAGAGAGAATTAGCTGTGATTCTCTCCAATTTTCTCCTCAATAAAATTCTCTTCATCATTTGTTCTTAGTTGTAGCTTGAAAGCTCTTAGTTTTTCATATTAAGTGGAAGTAAGAACCTAAATATAGGTTCAGAAAAATCAATCGGCGATACTTTGGCCGTGAATATGATTAACGGGTATTTCTTCTCTAGTTTCTTTCCTAATTTTATTTTTCATATTTGAGAAAGATAATTGCTCATATATTCTTGCAGGTGATACAGCGTTACTGCTATAAGTATTTAACCCCATATATGAGTAGTTAGACTTCTCTATTTAATTCTTAGCATTATTTACGTGATTTCTATAGTTTGTGTAACGCCCGTCAGTTCACATACATATCGTCATAAATGACGTCATATCGAGTCTTGGCGGCCGCATATCATAAATATTGGTCAGCCCGGCCGTGCACGTCATTCATTTCGTTTCTTTTCATTTCAATTCATATCATTATGGGAACTGACGCGATCAATTATTCATTTAGCCACGAAACCTAAATTCATTTCTTTCAAGCATATAACGTAAAGCTAGGGTTTGGTTTTCATTACGCATCCAAGATCTTTTGATTCCTCGGCACACATCCCATCATGACATCTAGTGACTCTTCGCCCACTCTCCACGCATAACACCTCGTTAAACATATCACACACGCACATAATGAGTCATAAAGACTCGGATAATAGATGCAATGCAATGCATGTCACACGTTTACTTTGGGCCCCGTTACAAATCATGTGAATAAATGGCGCCATTCATTCATTAGCTAGGCCTTTTCTTTACAAAGCGTAGATCACTGAACCGCTTTTCTTTTTACATGCAGGCGTAGATCCCGACTGACCACGTCTTTATGGGGCGTAGATCCCCATGTAGCGGTTACATCATTATGGGCGTGGGTCCCCATGTAAACACATGATTAGTAACCGTTCACACACATATGCTCGTGATATGATCATGCAACATTACCTCATTGAGCCTTGTTTCCTTTTTTCACATCATCATCACCATTCATAACACATAAGCAAGGCTAGATGATCATATCATAACGTAAACATTTGACACGTTTCATAAACAAAGGACATTACATGAATATAAGGTGGACGTTAACACATAACTCATATAACGCCACAACATTCACACAGACCATATAGGGAGATTGACATCATATAAAGCTCGTCACACTCACAAAGCATGCTATCAAGTCAAGCTCATCACCCTCTTTGTTCATAGCCTATATAATCCAATAACTAGGTTTCTTCTATTTAAGGCCAAACAACGTTTAGACATGGCATGGAGGGTCATACGAGGCACGTAAACACATACATATCAACATCTCAAGCCAACAACATAACACCAACCCAAGGGATCCTAGCATGCTTCTAAGTTCCATAATCATCATACACATTCCATGTCTTGTGTAATTCAAGTATAAAGCATGCAATTGCATCATAAAGCATGTAAAGCAAGTATTACCCACCATAAAAGAAGCTCAACAAACATGGAGAAGCTCTTCTTCCTCCATTCCTTTCCTCTTCTTCCTTTCTTTCCTTCCTTTCTTTCTTGCAATTGATGATCAAACAAAGATCACATACATGAGAGATGAGGTTGGAGATGATCACATAGGTTCATGAGGGCCTTGGAAGGGTTTTGGGATCATGGGAGTCGAGTTTGGTTGCTTAAGCCTCAAGAAATGACCTAGAAGACCTTAAAACCGGTTGCGACTTAAAATTTGGCCAGTAACTTCCTCCTTCTGGCCGTAGAACCTGAATTCTGGCCAGTAACCCCATATCCTTACGCCGTAGTAACTTTGCTTCATCTGGTAGATCATCCCATCACTGGCAGTAATAAACTCTTTGTAAATCCCACTTGCCCTGCTTTGACCTTCTGCCGTATCCTTTCTTCTTACTGGCAGTAGTAACCTCGAACATCTGACCATATCTCGAACCATACGACCGTAATTTGCTCTGAAACTTTTGGACATTTTCCACTGCTTCACCATTACGCCCATAACCATTATACCTTACGGCGTAACCATCCTTTACTACAAATTGTAACACGACCACGGCCGTGTCGACTTTGCGGCCGTAATACTTCATTCTGGACAATGTAATTCAGGTTTCTGCACTTTCCCATTTTCCTTATTTGACCGTTTAGCATTCCGGGGCATATCCTACACTTCAAATCAGATTGTGAACATAACATATACGCGTATGCGAAACATCATTACGTCATTTCATATCAAATACGGGACACCCAGTTTATATACCTAAATCATATCGTTCGGGATCTAATTCAGGCGGTCATTACGGTTTGTATATATTACTTGAGATAGTGAAGTATAATCTATCATATAGCGATGGTGATACCCGCTATATGCGAGTAAGTTAGACTCTCCTATCTAGTTCGAGGGACGTTGTGTTCAATTATCATGTTGTTATCTTTTCTAACTCTTTGCTAACGTTTTATCTATTCCTCTACTTCAATTTGTTGATTTGTTATGCTTTTAAACCCGTTTGAATTTATGTGATTATTGCATTCACTTTGGCCAATTGAATCAATTAATCTTTAAGTTCAAGTTAAGTGCTAGGATTGGAACTTTTGATCACGTAATTGTCTAGATTCCAATCCACGAGCAAGCGAATTCGCTGCATATTTGTTAATAAATCAACTTAGATGTATTAATTCAAGTTTGTGAAATTAATCATCTAATTCAACTCATTCTTCTTGTTCATTTCACACTAGCATTGCATTAAATCCTAAGAACTTGTTTAGGATTATCCAATAGCTAGATGTTAAGTTAAAGAACTCACTTTAATTTAATACACTTAAGGAAGAATTCGTTAATCAGAGCTTCTTGGTTAATTGAGAGTTGATAATTTGAAGAAGGAATAGTAACACGTTGCATGGGAAAGATAAACACAAGATGTTGACACAACCGAACCCGAGAACTAGATATATCTTCAATTGTTTCATTTTCATCTCTTTTATTTTGTCATTTTATTTTCAAATTTTATTCAACTTCACAAAACCCCCATTTCTAGATTAATTGATAAGAACAACTAGATTAAACACCCGTTCCTCTTGGGTCGACCCTTACTTACCACTTCTACATTAATTTGTAGTTTTGAAACCGAGTAAGGAAATAAAATCAAACTTTGGCGCGCCGCGACAACGCGCCCACTGATGCTCTAAATTCTACGAGTGCAACTATTTGTACATGTTTACTAGTTTTCGCACCCGTGCGTTGCACGGGAGTAAAACTATTTAAATCAATAGAAAAAAAAGTACATGTAAATAAAGTTAGTAAGTAAATATTGTTGAAGATTGGAAATAAATATCATAAATAAATTTCAATAAATGTGTTAAATTCGTACACAAGAAAATATTTTCTAATTCAAAATCTGAATCCTACATGACTAAATTATATATGAAGAGCGCAAATAATTAACACATCAATAGAAAATATCGATAACAAAGAATCCTCACTAGCTAGTTGAATACAACAATGATAAATGTACATGAAATTCAAAAACTTGGATAAACATAATGCGTTAATCTTGCTTCACAAATTTTGGAACACTTCTTTAAATACAATATTCGTAGTTCGATTGCTCGATTTGCCTTCTTTGTCACACAAAGTACCTTCAATCTGAGCATTGGTAACAGAAATAGCCACATACAATGGTCATGACTAAAGCGGTTTAGAGGCCAACCGCGTGACAATGATTGTCCACTGACTCTTATTAATAGTCATCGCGCATAAGATACAATCAGTGGGAATTGTCTTCTATTTAATTGAAAAGGCAACCTCATGTCTGATGGAGTCAACGACATCCTCGGGATGAAAACTTTCTCACCAGCATTACATCCAGAGAGGATCGAAGCTTCCAAAACGTGATGCCCAAGTCTTGTAACAATCAATCTCGTCCCATTGCACAAACCCACATTGTGATCTCTATTCCTCAACAACATCACCGGAATTCCAACTTTTAATTTCAGCTCATGTTTTGGCGCACCAGAACATCTTATCCCATTCAAGAAGTCTGCTGAGTGAATTTCTGCAAATAAGCTGCCAAATTCATTGGAATTGCACACTAAAATAAGCTACATGGTGCCCGTTAAATAAATAAATTAATTAAATGCGAAAAAAGAGATAAGTCATTGATATTAATTTTGATTGGGCAATTAATATCAATTTTTAATTAGGGAAAAGGTAAAAAGCAAATGCATCATTAAGTAATCAAAGTTATTTTTTGGATTAGTTAATCTATTTTTAATTTTTTAAATTAAACAAAAATAATAGAATTGTTTATTATTGAAAATGAATTCATATCTCTATTTGTTATAGTTAAATGTAAAACATCAAAGTTAGTTTTCCAACTAATCGTCTCTAAAATTGTTAATTGGGCAATTCCAATTTAGACTTGGGCTACTGGGGAACAAATAGTACAGTCAATAAACTAATGATAAATTATACATATCAATATGGGAAAGTGGTGATATAAACCATATTTTTAAACACTAATGTTAATAATATACTTAAAAATGTAACTGAAATAGCTACATAGTTCCTGTTAAAAACATAAATAAATTAATTATGGGGAAAAAGGAGATAAACTGTTGATAATTAATGTTTAATTTTGATTGGTTAATCAAAGTTAAGTTTCAATTTAGAAAAATTTCGTTAAGTAATCGAATTTAATTTTTAATTAATTATAATAAACTTAGAAAGCAAATATATGCATTAATCTAAAATTCCCAACTAAAAAAGCGTATAGAAACATATTTATTTAAAAGTATGAGAAAATTGTAAATATACCTCCTCATAAAATACGTTAATGCATTAAAATAAATGTCAATAAAGAAACTAAAGAAAATACTCTCAAAAAATTATAAATTACACATTGCACGTAACAACTGGATCTTTATAATTGAAAATAAAATGATTAGCGTTATGATGGAATATCTGAAACCAACTCATAGGCTTAAAAATAAAAAAGAAAAATTAAATCATTCAGTAACTTAATCAGTATACGTGTGACAATTGCTTACGATCCAAAAAGTTAGGTCGAATGAACCTTAATGAAGTTAATTAATTCAACGTGACCAGGGGCTAGTAATAAAATTATTTAATTTCATTCGTGAATTATTTTTCTAAAAATTAGTGGACACTCATCGATGAATATTAGCTACCATTCACGTGGATCGGAACCAATAGCCAGTATATTGTTCACGCCAGGTCCCAGTTCACAATGAAAGAAAATTTCGGCCAATCCACTTGTAATATATGAATGAGCCCAACTGGATATGAGGGAACCGAGCAAAGCCCAAGTTGTGGAATGATCTAGACACACAATATACACATCAATAGCCCTGTTTTACCTAATTCTTGCCGTCGCTCACACACACTCTCTCTCTCTCAAGACAAAAGATCCGCCTTTCTCGTTCCTTCCATTTCCGTCAAACGCGCTCTTCTCAGCTACTGATGTGTGGAGAATTTTTTTTCATTTTCTTCCATCCAACTCTTGAATGAAGTGATGTATGCGTTCTACTCCATTCGAAAAGTGTTGCGATGGTTTACTTATTTTTTTCTTTTTTCATTTTATTTATCGCGATTTTCTATTTGCAAATCCGAAGTTGTTTTTGCTATAATTTCAGAAAGTTCGTTTTCGTTCATATCTTAGAGTGTAATATAAATTTTTATTTCATTTTAAGATTGATGATTCTCCCATCGACGATATTTGTTTCGAATATGTGTCATGAAACAAATAAAATCTGGTTCAGATCCAGAAAAATATGGAATATGCAAAGATTTGAAACATTTCATATCTGTTGAATTTTTTCCGTCTCCAGTATTTTATATTTGATTTTTATTTCACCAGTTCATTTTTGTTCATATCTTAGAGTTAAATACCAATTTTATTTTATTTAAAGTTTGATGATTCTCCCATCAATGCCATTTGTTTCAGATCTGTGTCATGAAACAAATACAATCTGTCTGAATCGTAAACGTATGGAATATGAGATCCAAAACATTTCGTATATGTTAAATTTTTACGTTTTAATATTTTATATTACGATTTTATTATTGGCACATTGAAATTTTTTGTTCCATTTATATGATGAATATCTTAATCATAGCTGAAATTTTTTTCAGCATATTTGTGGAATATCACCATTTCCACAAATAGCTATGAATATTATTGTAGCTGAAATTTCAGTATGGTATATTTGGATGTTGTAATTTTATTTGACGTGTTTTATCTTGTTTTTTCTCCAACAATAATGTAGAGTCTGATATGATCTGATAACATAATTATCGGTCCGTTTCAACAAACAATGTAGAGTCTGATATGATCTGATAACATAATTATCGGTCCATTTCAACAGACAATGTTGTATAAACTGGATCTGTATCATATCATTGTCTCATTAAAGTTACATGTTTGCACAACGTATGTTTTTATGCTGAGAAGATGTATCTTTTTGTTCTAATTGCACCGTTGTAATTTTGTTTGTCAGAGTTAGTAACTAATTTCAATTTAATTTTATGGTTTGTATTTTCCTCTATTAGTATCGTATTACTATCCTTATTCCAGTAAGGATAGTGAATATTTTTGCTCTTAAACCCATATTCTGCCGGGAAAAAATACTGTGATGATGATGATTTTTCCAGCACCGATTGGCACGGCTTGTATGTACGATTTCCATCGAAATCCTTCCTACTGCAAGAACATAATGCGCTGGTAAGGTGTATTTCCAGATCTTATAGTTTTTTCTAGAATAATCGAGACAAGCTCTTGGTGAACGTTGCTTTAGGGATGGTGCAATGCATCAATTAGAGGTTGTGATTGAACACACGATTTAGAACCTTAAACTAAGCGAAAAAAGCGACATTAACCGACACATTTGCTCACTCTTCGTCTCTGTTCATCTCCATTTTTCTCTATTGTACACAAGAAGATCAAATGCTGCTCTCTACATTTCCTCCACAAACTCCTCCACTTCCCAATAATTCCCCTTTTACCCCTCTCTTATCTCGAATTTACACCAAGCCCCGTCCCTGCACTATCTGCACAGCCACCACCAACACTTCTCCGCTCTCCGTCGCCAATTCGAACTCTTCCACTTTACTCTGTCACATCAGCTCCACGTGCGATGAGGCCGGAGGAAGCCGTGATGAGACAAATGAAGAGCCACTGGTGTCATTAGCTGGGATACGGAAGGCATTGATGTTGAATGTTGACTAAATAAAATGGTGTTTGAATTGCAAAGAAGATTTCAATTCGAATTTGAACTCTTAGTTAGCGACGAGTAAGCACGAGTTGTCAAGATGAAGAGTTCAATTCAAATTTGAACTCTTGGATGGATAATGCTTATCTATTTGCAAGTTGGAAGAAGAGTTCGATTTGGATTTGAAGTAGTGACAACTAGCATTAGTTGTTATTGAGGTTGAAGAATCCAACTTGGAGTTGAAGACTTGTGACAACTAGTTAGAATGATCAAGAGCTTGGTTGGAACTTGCAAGTTACATGAAGATGATAACTATGGTTTGAACAACTTGATGATGAAGGAGGTAAAAATGTTGCCAATAAATATAGGCATCATTATTCAAGATAAGTATCCAATCTAAGAGAAAGAGAGGCATTCCAATTAAGGGAGAAATGTCGGGTTCGAGAAGAAGGATAGAAAGAAAAATGTAGTCTCTTTAGAGTATGGTTTATATTGTAGAAATATTTATTTTGCAATATGGTCAGTTTGCATACTTTGTAAAAAGAGAGTTTTTTTTATCTTTTCGAGAGGGATGTGTCTGATATCGTACGTGGGTATTCTCTATAAGTAAATTTATTTATGTGAGTGAAATTGTAATGTTTACTGAGAGCTGGTTGTACGAGGGATTGGGAGAGAAGAAAAATTACTGAGAGTGTGGTTGGAGTAATTTTTCACATGGTGAAATTTTCTTTTGGTTGTCGTTAGACAATGCCGTAGTTTTTCTCCGAATTTGGAATTTTCCATATAAATCCTTATGTTGTAGTTGTGTTATTATTCTTCCATGTTATTTTTGTATCAATTTGATAAATTCTACAACAAATGAGGATCCTGTAGTAAATCTCAAATCTAGTTCGAGTTGCTGTTTTCCCAACAGTGGACTTCTCCAGCGGAATTCGTGCAGACAATAGAGAAAGGCGTTGCGAAAAACAAAGCTCTGGTGTGTTAGTGGGTTGGTGGCACACAAGATTTGAAGAAGTTGCAGGTTCAAAGTCAAGAATTAGGTGGCTCATTGAATTCAATTGTCAACAAAGGAAGGCAAATGGCATGCAAATTTTCTCGGTGGAAGAAAAATGACATGGAGAGTGGTTGACAATTGAAGAGAGTTGTTGGAAATTTTCCCTATAAATACGAGACATGTTTGCAGCTTCAGTATCCATCTTACCACCAAAACAACACAGAGTATCTTGTGTAGAGAGAGTGTGAGAGCTTCAGTGTAGAAGCTATACACGAGAGATAAAAGTGAGTGGAGTGATAAAACCTTTGCGTAGGTAGAGAAAAATACAGTGTAGTATTTTTTGTACTCCTCCTTTTGTGATAGTGAAATATATTGGTGTGGGTCCATGGACGTAGGCAGTTTGGCCGAACCACGTTAAATCTCGGTGTTTTATATTTGTGCTTATTTTAGCGTCCATTATTTTTTTTTCTCAGTCGCATTTATTTATCCCACTGATCTTGGGCGGAATTAGCAGCGCCTAGTTCCCCAACATGGTGTTGGCCGAGTACCGATTTTCTCGGCCTTTGTTTGGAGCAGCTCGATCTTGCTACAATCACTAATTCAGATTAACAAGATTAAACAATCAAAATTGAGATCTATCAAAAGAAGCTAGAAACATTTCATTAATTTCAATAAGTACTACAGATATTTGACTGAGAGAGGAATTACAAATAGAGAGAGGAAGAAATTGCATCGAGGGAAAGATGAAGAAGGAAGAGGAGAGAGTTGTAGAGAAGAGAACTGAGGGATAATGATGACTCACTGAAACATAGCTAACGGTTTCCTCTCAGTTGTTAAATACTCATCCCTCACGTTCATATAACGTGAGACGACTTTAATATTTCTATTACAACTCTTTAGGCGGTGGTAAAACGCTGAGTTTCATTCTTAGCTTAACTTTCCAGAATTGGAAATAGCCGTTACTGTAGTCTCCTTCAAATCTGGCTCCCGGGGCGGGATGTCTTCCTCTTGATGCGATTGCTCCTGCGGCCATAACAGATCTCTTCCGCCGTATTGTCGATTCCGATGCTCTTCTATCGGTATATTAATTGATTTTGTTACTCTAGGGTTCATCTTCGAATGCTCACAATTTAAATTAACATCAAATCTAGTTACATATATATCTTACTGTTGGGTAATGATTAGGTTTCTGCTTGTGTCACATAAACCCTAAATTGAATTTTCCAAGTTGATTAGCTGCAATCACAAAGAGGAAGCTAAATTATGATTAATGTAAAACACAGGTCTATGTTATACCAGCTGGTGGCTATGTAATGGACCGATTGGAGTTGCGTCGAATTATGTTCTATCCTAGCGTTAATGTGAATGATATCGTTGTTCTGATTGGTAACTTCAGTATCCCCGCTGGTTTAAGGGTTGCAGGAGCTGCAATTCAAGTAAACCGGCATGGTGTAACTTACAACATATGTTTAAATAGAGTAAAGTTTGTTTCTTCGTGGGTTTCCTGGTTGCCAAGCTCCCAAAGATGACTCAACAAAGAGACTTGGTTACTGCAGAAGAACGCCAATTCTCAGGGCAGCCATTTGCGTTGTCTCACCCTGTGGATGCACAATCATTGGACATTCAAAGTTTTGGGGATCACTCGTTTGAGATATTGAAGTTTACCAGAGAACAAAAACTAAACGCCATAAATGTCACTAGTTCCCTTGCGATGGCTTATGTCATGGATCAGGTAGATTTTAATACATAATAAATAAATATGTCCAAACAGTTTGTTCCAGAAAAAGTCATTTTCAGTGGGCCATGTCTGATTTCCTTTTCATTCGCATATTTTATCAACTGTTATTATGTTCCTCTCCAGAAATCGTTGCTGCTTTGGCACTCATCATGTCAAAAGACTGTCAGGATGAACAATCTGGTCGAGCAAGTAAGATGGCTGTACTGCCATTTTATTTGATATGATGTAATTTGGAACATCTACGAACTTAAGATTGCTCTTTATCTTTGCACTTACAGATACGGGGTTCTCTTTTCTAGCATTCAAACTTTGCACAATGCTGCGTGTTCAGACCAGTAGAAGTGAGGTTTGTGCCTCTAAACTTACCTTTAGTACCTCTAAGATATCGAATTTTGTTCCTGATAATAACATGAATATTGGGATTTTCCGATTTCACACGATATTGTTGAAGACATTTTAGTCCAAGGCGATCACGTGAGGGATACCCTTCAAGAATTACAGGATGCTGTAATGCTAACCAAGGTACTTTGAATTACAGCTGTTAGAATCCCACATCGGGTAATCAAATATATAAGATCCAATATATAAGGTGAGGGTAAACCTCCCCTAACAAGCGGGTTTTGTTAGGAGGAGTTAGGCCCAATATCCTAAGAACAGCGGTTCATTGATTGGCCTTACCGTTGGAAATTAATCCTCTAGTAATCTGTAATTCTCATGTCTAATTGTCTGACCAGCTTTTATTTGCATTTTAGGCCAATATAGAGCATCTCCAATCCAAATGTCCTATTTGAATGTCTACATTAGGAGAGTTGTAGACACAAAAAAATTGAGTGGGTCCCATATTTTTCCATTTTCCATTTTCTTTAATCACTTTCATATCATTTACCTCACTTTTTCTTCACTTTTTCTACCTCGTTTCTTGAGCCATGTCCAAAATCAAACATCAACATGCACATCTTACACTACTATTTTATTATTATTTTTGAATTTGTTTCCATCTCTCTCCTCTTTTTTCACTTTTCCCTCTCTTTTTCCTCTACGCTCCTCTCTATTTTACTCCAATTAAAATAATCATCATATCTCTATCTCTCTCTGAAATTTTAGATTTTGGACATGGACATTGCATTGGAGATGCCCTAATGCAGTATAACAGTGAAACATTGAAGAAGCTGCACCAGTCAACTGGTCCACAACAAGATTCGATGGGTTCACACTTATCTAATAACTCCTCAGCAGAAAGTTCAGTCCATGGAATCGAAGAATCTAGTTGGCATTTTTTTACTAGTTCACCACTGAAGGATTCGGAATTTCCTAGGCCGCCTCTTCCTCCAGCACCATCGCGTCAACATGGAATCAGGTGTCATTTTGTACAAATATATGCCTCATTTAGTGCCCATTTTTTCTTTCTTTTTTAGCAATTTCATAGTCTTAAGACTAATTCTAATAAACTATTCTTGCTTGTGTGCCTATCAGTAGACCATGCAATGTTTCTGAATTACTAGAAGATTTAGTCGGGGCCATCGATTATTTCTTTAGAACTATTCTGCATTCTATTACACGCAGTTATAAATTTCGGGAGATATTAATTAGACACAGGTGTGATGCACGGTATTGACAATGAATATGTCAATAATGATTTTTAAAATTTGATTCTGAAGTATAATCAACGTACAGGTATGTTATAAAAATGACAACGGTATAATCAACATACAGGGGAGGGGAAGGCACGTTAAGTTGGGAACAAGTTTGCATCAATATTCCATAAAAATCTGAAACTGCATTTTAGTCCAAGCTCAGATAGGATTGGTTGGGTTTTTCAGGGGAGCATTTGTCAATGTTCCTTTATACTGCTTAAACTGTTCTACTATGGTTTATTTGTGAAACTTGGCGACATAGAAATATAGACTGGCTAAGGGACTTTAGTCTCTAGCACACGAAAATTAGGACACTTTTATTACAACAAAAATGTGCTTATGCAATTGTTGAACACTGGTCCACTGAATTTAGCCCCTTTAGAAGGCAAGAGCTTGATGAACAAGCATGGAGTACTATTTTCCTTCATCTCTCTGATGCTTTACTTAGAAAAGTAGGTGAAACTAAAATAACTGTTGAATTATGTGGAAAATTGGAAGAACCGTACCTTGCTAAAACTATACAATATATATATATATATATATATATATATATATATATTAATAAAAAAAAACAGTTCTTGTTTTCAAATTTGAACCATTCCAGGTCCTTGAGACAAACCTTGATGGATTTAATAAGCTCACATAAGATCTTGCTAATCGTGATGAAAAAATATCTGATGATCAATTGTGTATTGCTTTATTAAATGCAGTAGGTGATAGGTATCAAGATCTGAAAAATGCCTTAGAATATGGCAGGGTCAATATAACCTTGGATATTATCACTTCAGCTCTAAGAAACAGAGACTTAAGAACTGAGTCAAAAGGTAGTTCCCAAGTTGAAGTGCTAATGGTTAAGGCCAAAAGGATATCAAACTCACATCAAAATACCTCCAGTAATAATAGCAACACGGAAGGAAAAATAGAAAATGCTATTATTGTGAAAAACCTGGACATTATAATAAAGACTTGTCTTTTTTATGCATAACCCCATGGGCATAGATGAGAAACTAATAGATTGTTACATTATTTTTCCAGATGTAAGTTTTGAAACCAATTAAATCATTTGGGAAATACTATCATCTGAGTTGACATAAAATTGTGATCATATAGGTGTTGAATGAAAGTTTCAAAATACATTGTGAAATCAACAATGGGATCATTAATCTTGTTGACATGGTATTATCCTTTTAAGGAATTTTGAGACTATCTTCCCCACATTGAGAAACTATCTTAAGATGATAATTTTTTATAGTCTTTTGATATGTCCAAACGTGATGCTGTCAAAGCTCTCAATATTTACAAAACAGCAGCTAAACAGGTCTATTCGTTTACTTCATGTCAGGATCTTTTATTTAAACACATAAATTAATGTAGATGACAAGTATTCTGCAGACAAGATTGCTGATCTTTATATTCGTTTTGTCCCTTTTCATTTGTTTCTATAGGCAGCAGAACATTTAGCTGATTTTTATGACTTCTGCAGAACATTGGATCTTGCTCGTACCTTTCAATTCCCTATCTTGAGGCAGGTTCATTTTATTATATATTCAACAGTCAGAGTGCAATATTTGTAGTCTAAGGACAGATTTTGAGTAATTTTTGGGAAATTCGCAGGCGCCTCCCTCATTTCTGCCAACAATGGAGGAATACGTAAGGGAAGCACCTCAAACAGGTTCCATGTCAATTAAGAGACTGGTGAGAAGCACACCTAACTCACTTCAGGAAGTTTTTAGAACATAAGATTTCCTTAGTATTTTCATCTCGCATGAGTCCTTTTTCATCTTTGTCCTTTACCACCATGGTCCATTAATAAATTTAGCTTTTAACATAAAAATCATCATCATTACTTTACTTGTGAATTGTTCTCTGCATACATTTATACTAGACTTGTTTTACATATCAAACACTATTTATTACAGCAGCTTTCGGTTCTTCATATTGATGTTGACCATTTAAAGCACATGGAGTCTTCAAGTCTCTTATTTTTCAACAAAGAGATGTACTCTTCAAGTCTGTGAACTACAAAAACGACACTTCAAATGCGTTAATCTATGGCTACTGGTGTATATAAAATAAAAAATTTATCTATATGCCAATATGATTGATTTATAAATTATATGGGTGACATTCCGCTTATCTAAAATCTAATTATGGGTGATATTCAGCTTATCTAAGATCTATTATGGCCTGACTCTTAGCTGAACTGTGCATTCTGAAACTCAGTTAACTTATATGCCGCAATGTATTTCAAGTTTCTATCTAATTGGTCTTCTCAAGTCTTGCTTTCATACATTTTCCAACCCACATTACTGCACTTTGTTTTGCACAGATTGATCAACTTGCATCACTTAACTGCATTCACAGCTTATTTTGTGCTTCTCAAAAAAGTAGCTTTCAGCATCTTTTAAGCATAGGCAAACATCCTATAGACGACTATTAATAATAATTTGCGTGAAATTTGTCATTGTTAATAATAGGAGTATCAAGAGTATCCAGAGCCAGAAGAAGAGACTCAGAAACCGGAAGTATCAACCCCCAAAGAAAGTGAAAAATAGTTGGTGAAGTTGAAATTGAAGAAGAGCAAGTTGATGCACAAGAAGAACCCCAGATTGAGAATGAAGAGGAAATTGGACCACAGATATCAGCTGAGGAACCTGTTGATCTGCTGGTAACCTTTCTTCTTTTGCATTTTCATTTTCCATTATGAGGCTGGGCTAAGGTAGTTTCTAAATTTTGTATATTACCAATAAATATAAATTTTCTCAGGGTCTGAATAAAGTAAATCCAAAAGCCCTAGAATTAGATGAAAGCAATGCATTGGCTGTTGCCATTGTTCAACCTGGTTAGTTATATTGCATATGAATACTTTTAAATTGGACTTGTCTAATAGACTCATGAGAAGCACATCCAAGATGGTGAGAAAGATTATGAACGGTAATTCCTCAAATAAAATCACGTTTCATGATGGTTGAATACAATATTTATTTAACCACATCATCCAAAAGCTTGAATTTTCATAGAGTGAAAGCATTTATCTATTTTGGTTTAGTCTTCAACACGCGTCCTCACATTCATGCTATATTCATTTTTTCATCGAAGACATGCACAATTTCCATCGAGGGATAGCAACGAGATTTGAACTCAGGAGCATGTTGAAATGACTCCTAAACTGCTAGATAGGATACGTTTATTTATTTTATTTAGTACTGAACAATATTTTCCTCTCAAGGCAAAGAATATTTCGGAGTGTGTTAAATCGTTGTTTGAAATTTTTTTGTAGGCAGCGAAGGAGTTACAATGCATAATGCATGGAGTGAAATCAGAAAAACATCGGAATGGGAGTTGGCGCTAGTTACTGCACCAAAGCAACAATAAAAATGCCAAGTGGCAGATACCAAAATGGTTTGTTCTCTCATCTTCATCACGAGAGAAGTTCTAAATTACTTGTGCGAAATAGTATTACCTAATCCATTTTGTCATTTGTATTAGGCGGTGGAAGGTTTGACAGGCTATTGCTAGATAGCCTACAGAAGATGATGCTGCCCGTAGACGATTACAGCTGCGGAATGCAGGCTGCAATACCAGCTATGGACACAAAATGACCTACCAAATCCATTGGATCAACAAGATCCCTTCACAACCCACCAGTAAATGTGCAGATGACATATATGTCCCAACAACAGCAAATGATGATGCAACAACAGCAGCGGCAAAATATGATGGTGCCCTATCAATATTCTAAAACACAGATGCCAACAAATTGTTGTTGGGGGGTTCCTCAAACCCGTTTTGAGATCCCTTAGTCTATCAACACAACATTAATTTAAGAGGTCAAATTTCCAGCTCTATTCATCCTTATTCTTCAATTTTCTGTGAGAAGCCGGATCATTGTAGCTTTAAGAGAGAGTTTGATCCAAGCGATTGTTGCAAAATTACTTGGTTCATTTTAATTCGAGAGAAAGTCAGACAATAACTTAGGTTAAAATGCACTTTTTTATTTAAAATGACGCAATATTAACTTGGAACTTTCTGTCGGCAGCTGCACATTAGAAACTTCACGTTCTGGGACTGAAGAAATTAATAAATCCCATGGAACAAAGTGTTCAGATTCAAATTGAGTGAGTTTTGATTGAAAACATTTTGTGTGCATATGTTGTGTGTGTTCTTTTTTAAAAAAACATGTTCATCTTGACATTATCTTCCAATCCGATGGGTTTGATTCCTCCAGTGCTGGACAGGTCTAGAAATTGTCTTCATGCAACAGCTGACAAGGTGAGATTAATCAGCTGCCTCAACTTCCTCGACCTTGACTTTCACTTGATGGTACTATAGCACATATAAGTTTTATACAGGTTTTGTACGTGCTTTTTAGAAAAACGTTTTCAGGAACAAGAATAATAATAAATTGAAACAAGTACATACAAAAAATGTTTGTTAATTTCATTTCTAAATCTTTGACTGCATTGATCGTAAGGAGGCTTCTAGGATATGTTGTGTATATGATGGTTAATTATTCAAAGTTAAGGGAGAGGAAGAGAGGTATTGTTCAAAGGAGGTATTTTTTTTTTTTTTTTGTTTTTCTGGAAGAATACACACAGCACGCACAATATACAGAGACTTAGCACGCCATTAATACGAACACGATATTTTTCAGTTTTATAATAACTCTAAGTCTGATCTTTCAAGAGACTTTCTATTTATAATAATAAAGAATATGATAATATTTTTAAATAAAAGTATAATTGTTATATTACACTTCAACAATGCTCTATAGTTTTCATTTTCAATAAGTATTTATCGATTTATTCACATTATATATATATATATATATATATATATATTTAAATATGATTTGAATAATAATAATCTAAGAAGTAGAACGTTGAAATATGTAACTTACTATTAAATGCAATCCAGTTTGGCCCCGGTTTTTTCAACCTTGTTTTCTTCTAAATTTACTTTCAACATTAACTTTATTATAAACTAGAGAGAAAAAGGGAGGAGAATTCAATAGACTTGCATATTTGATTTTAGGGTACGGCTAAATACACTAGGCTCTTTACTGAATACACCCATCTTTTCCCATTTTTCCTATTTTACCCAACACTCACTCGTCTCTTTTTTTTTTTTTTAATTTTTTTGCCTGTTTGTGTTAGCCATGAACCACAGCGAACATGATAAAAAAATTTTAAAATTTTTTTCGAGCTTCTTCAAGCTTGAAGAAGCTCGAAGAAGCTACAAAAAAATAATAAAAATAATAAAAATTGTTCATTCAAGCTCGAAGAAACTCACGAAAAAAAAGAAAGAAAGAAAAGTAGCTTGAACTCATCTTCTCGAAAAGTAGCTCAAGAAAAGTAGCTTCTTCAACTCATCTTCTTGCCCGATCATTTTTTTTGCTTGTTCGATGTCTTCACAGTGAACAAGAATTTTGCTTATTCGCCGTGTGCACAGCGAACAAGCTTTTATTTGTTCACTGTATGCACATTTAGCGCAGAAAAAAATCATATGAGTGTATTTAGTATTGGTATATCAGTCTTTTTATTTTTTAAAATTATTTTTTTTAAAGGTGGGTGCACTAAATAAAGTGATGGGTGTATTTAGCCCTTGATTTTATTAAGAAACGAGAACCAGAGCATCAAATATATACAAGGAATTGAAGAACTAAGGATACGAATACAAATGTAATAATAATTAGGGTCTGCAGGGGCATAAATCATTCCCAATGCAATTGAAAAAGAATCTTCGCACACGAGAAAAGAAAAAGGACACAACAGAATCAGAATGTCTTGTGGCCCTTGCAACGCATAACGTACGTGAAAGAAAAACATGTAAGCTTGTCAAGTAGAAAAATGAATGAATTGTGAAATTGACAAAACTTTAGTAAAGATATCTCCAAGTTGATCTGCTCAAGCAACGTATATATACTTCTAGTTTCTTATTCAACAAATATATATATATATATATCTCGATCTCTGCATATTTGGTTCACTTGTGCAAAATTGGAATGACTACTAATGAGTCAGCACTAACATTATAACAATAAATAATCATGATAACTTTCTATTAATCGTGCTTGTATTAAAATCGCGAGGAGCAAAATTTATCATTTATTACATGTACTCCAAATAATTATTAAAGTGTGGAATTAACGATGTAGTAAAAGAAGTTATCATTCATCTAAAAGATAGTCCATTTGATAGAAAAAGGTGGAGTATACGTAAATTTCTCAATTTTTCTTTTCTTTTTTTTTTTTTTTTAAATGTGAACTTTCTAGTACAGGTAATCGATGTTGTGACCTTTGTGATGATACTTTTGGTTCGTGTTCTGCCAATTTTAATGTGCGTTATAGTTGTGAAAAGTTTACGCGATATTTAGAGTTTTTGTATTTGGCAAGTTATACAAAAATAAGATCATTTCAAGTTAGTAAAATATTTGGAGATACTTTCAACACAAGAGGAAAAGGATAACTGGCGGGTCCCTTTTCTTTAGAAAAATGTATGAAAGTTGTAAGCGGTGGGTCCCATGTCATGTTGTTTCTTTGCAATTTAGCATCGCCATTGCTTGTGGATGTTAGCAACGAATAATGCTAATTGTCTACATAAAAATCTACCACACAAGTGTTACACTCTAATAAGGGGTGTGATAAAATTATTATTCCATCACCTGAAATAGGGGGCTCACACCCTATTAGAGTATGATAATTGTGTGCATGGTAGATCTTTGTGTCGACTTCTACATACGATTATCCTTTAATTTTTCCACTTAACCCGATTGGGCCTAAGTAAAAATGAAGGCTCAATTTCATTATAAATAGCATGTTGATCAGTTGGAGTGGGGAAATCACAGAAGCAAGAGCAATATTACATGCATCACACCAATATATATAGCCAGAGAAATGGGACAAACACATGCCACGGTAGTGTTGCCAAGACGTATCGTATTGCAATCGCGGTACAATTCTAAATACTTGAGCTACACCAATGACATCCCCCTATTTGGGGGATGTCTGAATTTCTCTGGGAAGCAAGTTGTGAGCATATACGCAAAGTACGAAGTGGAGCCTGCAAAGAGTAGTGCCAACAAGGGACTTGTGCACATAAGATGCAGCTACAACAACAAATACTGGCGCAGGCGATGGGAGAGTTCTTCTTGGATTGGAGCCTTTGGTGATGAACCAAATGAAAACCATTCCGACTGGAAATGCACTTTATTCGAGCCCCTCTCCCTGAATGGTAAAGATGTCACTCTTGGCGTTCGCTTTCGCACTGTCCACGACAAGAAGTATGCAAGCATGGAGGTCAAATTCGAGCAATTCTTCTTGGTTGCAGAGTCAAAAGATATTCACAAACAACTTTTCGATGTGTTCACAGTCATTGATTGGGACAACTTGCTGCTATTGCCCAAGTATATCGCCTTCAAGGGCGATAATGGGAAATACCTTACCGCTGCCTTCCAGGAGCGCCACGAATACCTCCAGTTCTCATCTGATGACATTGGAGCTCCAGGTGTGGGGAATGAAGTGTTCATTACCAACAATGGCAACGTCATCATCAAGTCTAATCATTATGGAAAATTCTGGAGACGCAGCCCTAATTGGATATGGGCAGATACTAATCTTGATCATATTAGTACTGATCCATCTTCCATCGACGACACCAAGATTAGCAATGACTTGCTGTTTAAGCCCATTCGACTCGGAGAAAAGGAGATAGCTCTCAAAAACTTGGGTAACAACTACTTTTGCAAGAGGCTCACAACTGAGGGAAAGCAAAGCTGTCTGAATGCAGGAGTGCCCACAATTTCAAGGGAGGCTCGTCTTGAGGTCTTAGAAACTGTTGTTTCAAGGGACATCTACAATGTTGATTATCGGCTTCTAGACTCGAGGATCTATAACCAGACTGTGATCACAATGGCCACCGGAAACGCCGTTAATGGCTCCAACGAACCCAACACCGTAGACCTGAAGCTCAGGTACACCGACACTAAGACTGGCACTTGGAACACCAGTGTTTCCTTGAAATTGGGTGCCAAAATAAGTTTTGAGGCCGGGATTCCGCAAATCTTTAACGAACGGGTTGAACTATCCAGCGAGTTTACGGGAACATACACGTTGGGTGAAGCTAAGAAAACCACCCAAACACTGGAGACCACATACAAGGTTATTGTTCCGGCGAAGACTAGAATAAGTGTAAGTATGATAGCAACTCAGGGTTCATGTAATGTTCCTTATTCCTACACTCAGTGTGATACCCTTACCAATGGGCAACAAGTTACCTACTACATGGACGATGGTGTTTACACTGGCCGCAATTCCTACAACTTCAAGTATGAGACTAAAGAAGAACCACTGTGAGTGAGTACGTACTGTACCTAGCTCCAATCAGGTCAGACTCCCCCAGCCTCTACATTAATATAATAATAATAATAATTACATTAAAGAGGCCGGGCTAGGTATCATGTCATAAATAAAATTTCATCTATATATATATAATAAATAAAGAAAAAGTCGTATGCATGCTTGTTTAATTTGTTTTAATATATTTTGAATCACGAAACAAAAAAGTGACAGGCCGGCTGGTATTAATTGTCTCCAAATTAATTATTTTCTTAATCTAGATATAATTAATTAAACACAAAAAAATAGGCAACATTTGTGATGGGGCATGCAAGTGATGGCTTTTCTCATTGCTAGCTTTGGTTGTTTGTAACAGTACGTTCTTGCACCCCTTAGGCCTATGGAAGGTATGGTTTGGTCCCCTCTCCATGAATCTTCTTAATATATATATATATATATATATATATATATATATATATATATATATATGAGAGGCAACAAATGTAACTACAATAGATGAATTTTTAATTAGGACATTTTTAATTTAGTTAACTTTTCATATTACAAAAACGATGTTGAAATGGATGACTATGAAAACGGATGAGAACAATTTGTTAGATAATATTATAATGTTGAAACGGAAAAGTTCTAAACTGAGATGCTGTACGTCTTATAATATAGGCATCAAATTCTAAGGTTAACGTACGAGAAGTAATAAATCCTTGATCTGTAAATTCTACGAGTGCAACTATTTGTACATGTTTATTTTTGGCTATTCTCCCTCTAAATCCTAAGATCGCTTCTCAAGGGGAAAAAATGATTTTCATTTAACCTATCCTTAATTCCAGTCTAGAGTTTTAATACAAATAGAATCAAAATCTAGCTAGGGTTGTCTAATCAAAAAGAGAAGAGATATGTTATTCAATAAAATAACGTCAAAGCATACAAGGACCGCAACAAAGTCCCAAACGTGAACTGCAAGAACAAAAGCTGTACAAACTTTTCCAAGAAAATTGGATTCATTGGTCCAAGAATGGAGCATATAAGAGCATCGTCAATGCCAAGATCCATTTAACCCACTCTTGTATGCAAATAAAGCTCAAAACAAGATATGGGGATTATTTACGTGCAAATGGAGGTTTGCCTCCATGGAAAAACTCGATAACTCACAATATCCCTCATAGAGATCATAACTGGATTTTATGGGACTTTGATACTGTCATGTCGAGATTCTACACAAATCGCCCCCAAAAATTTTCGATCTCAATTGTTCGAGGACGATCTAATTAAGCTCAGCATCCTTTCATTTAATGTCCCCCACATTCCCAAATCTTTAGGATTGTTCGCCTTTTTCGCATGTTTAATTAGTAATACAATATCGACTGTGATGCAGAATTTATATCGAATTTTGAAAATAGACATTGACAGCGGAAGAAGATATGGAGCTTTTGTAAAAAGATGATCAAAATTCTTATACTATAAGTTCTTCCCAACATCTTAACTTAAGCTGAAATTTTGAAATTTCTTCTGCATGTATCAATACATGAGGTCCTGGCTTTTAAAATGAGTGCTTGCAATTGTTGTTTATTCACAACTCACATAGTTTATAATTAATGAAGTTCAGTTACTGATTTTTATGTTGTACAATTTTCAAGGAAATATCATGGTAATAGAGTACGGATTATTCAAATTAGGTGAACTCCAAAAATCCTAAATTTTTCATTTTTGCTTCATGTATGACACATGGTATCGATACATGAAGATTTTGTTTAAATTCTTCAATTCTTGAAATGGGCGTCGACTCAATGATGCCGTGGTGACATATTCATGTGACTACCAGAAATTAGACAACAGACCATTTCTATAATTTTAGATATCATACTATAAGAGATGATTCCCTGCCAATGATTGATACTAATTGTTGTGACAACTACTGGAATGACTAGAATCACCGACCACGATCAGGAGTTTTCTCTATAGAAAGGAAAAAGTTGAAATGGTAGTCTGTTTTCACAGTCGGTAAAAAAAAGAAAAAAGAAAAAAGAAAATTAGAGTTCATGCAAAAACTATTAAATCTTCTCAATTTTGCCAAATAAATTATCTTTACAAGCAATAATCGCGAGTAGGAGATTAAAATAGGCTTTGTTCTAAAAAATTTATTTCAACCTCATTTAAGCGACTCTTAAAGCCAAAACTTAATCTTATTGCCTTGCACATGATTAAGTTACAATGTGCATCACACTGTATTTTCATTTTGGCGCCTTATTTCTCGGCGAAGAACAATTTGCTCTACTATTCAAAAAAAAAAAAAAGTAAGGTCTAACCTTTTCTTTTTTATTTTTTTTCCTTAATTCAGATAAATAAATTTCGGCGGACTCTGTTAGATCCCACATCAGGTAATTTGAATCACGAAACAACGTGACAGGCCGGCTGGTATTAATTGTCTCCAAATTAATTGGCGGTGGTATACATTCTAGCTTGGTATGGCACCATTAATTATTTTCTTAATCTAGATATAATTAAATACAAACAAACAGGCAACATTTGTGGTGGGGCAAGTGATGGTTTTTCTCATTGCTTTTGTTGTTTGTAACTGTACGTACTTGCGCCCCTTAAGCCTATGGAAGGTATGGTTTGGTCCCCCTCTCCTCTCCATGGATCTTCTTAATAAAAAAAAAAAGCGACAAATGTAACTACAATGGATGAATTTTTAATTAGGACATTAATTTAGTTAACTTTTTATATTACAAAAACGATGTTGAAATGGATGACTATAGCTAGCTAGTTCCTAAGATCCTAAGATCGCTTCTTAAGGGGAAAAAATGGTTTCATTTAATCCTTAATTCCAATCTACAGCTTTAACACAAATAGACTCAAAATGTCGGGTTGTCTAATCAAAAAGATAAGAGATATATTATTCAATCTCAATCTTCCTTCTCTCTGGAATACTCTCTCTTCCTTCTTTCTAAGTTTTGATCAGGCAGCCACAACGAAAAAGGCAAGAAGAAGCAAAGGATTTGCCCGCAGCTGTTTTCCCCTGGCAATTGCAGAATATCGCAGCTACAGGAAGGCCACCACTTTCCGATACCATTGGGGGTGATTTTTGGCAATTTTAGCCTTAAATCACCCAATTTCCTCTCTTTTTATGTATCTTATTTTCCAAGAAGTGTTCTATCCACATAGATATGGGCTTTCCTTCGCCTTTTTGTGATTTTGTCATCTAGATGTGGCGTTTGGCTTCTCATCGTCTTATTACGATGTTGTGTGCTTCTGTGTTTCAAATTGGTCCTCAACTTCGAGTTATCATGCCTTCACTCCATCTTTGGGTATTAACGTTGCAGATTTGGAGGCTTGGGTATTTGGGTCACTTTCTGTTTTACACATTTGTAGGCATTTTGCCGTTTCTTGCTATTAACCTGGGTGCTGTGCGTTCTTTTGTAGCTTCATATTTGTGGTTTTTAGCGGTGTTGAATCTGTGGTCATTCGTTGTATTTTACCAATTTAACTGAATGAATAGCCACTTTGTTTATAAAAAAATAAATAAATAAATAAAACAACGTGAAGCATATAAAGACCGCAACAATAAAGTCCCAAACGTGAACTGCAAGAACAAAAGCTATACAAACCTTTCCAAGAAAATGGGTTCATTGGTCAAAGAATGGGAGCCTATAAGAGCATCTTGAATGCCGAGATCCATTTTGGTGTCCATTTGAAGAGAGATAAAAATATATATTTTTTTACATAGGTCTCACATGTTTCTCCTATTTTTCCTAATTTTCTCTTTTTAAAATTATTTTTCTCTCATTTACCTTACTTTTTTTTCATTGTGTCCCCGTGCTATATACACAAATAATATTTCAAATTATATATCAATATGTACACATGCATTAATCCAAGTAATCTGATAAACAAGAAGTTCAAGTCTCGTCTTAGTCTAAAGAACATGTAATTAAACAAGTTCAAGCCTGATATGTTGCATTAAAGCAAATAAAGTCTCATGTTTGGGTTCAGTCAAGCAAATTTCTAACTTGTATGTCAATTATAGCAAGTAGTTTCATGGAAATACAAATAATGCAATAAACAATATGAAACAATTATTTAAGTGCATTATTAAAAAAGGTTTGTAGATAGAGATGTACCTCAAGTCTAGGAGTTTGAGCCTTAATTTGAATAATCTCAAAAGTTGTTGCGTATCTTCTAGTCCTAAAAGAATTAAAAATAAACTCTAATTAGACTTTGGATAATTAAAGTCTAAAAATGAAAAGATAATGAAAATTAGGGTTTAAATCGGCTAAATATAAAGTTTAGGACTAATTTGTAAAATTAGATAATTATGGAGCTATTTTGAAAGTCAAAGGATAGTTGTGGAGTCCAATAAACAATTGACCAGATTTGAAAACTCTTGGGCTGGATTGAAAATCACGTTTCATGATGGTTGAATACAATATTTATTTAATCACGGCATCCAAAAAGGTTGAGTTTTCATGGGGGGAAGCATTTATCTATTTTGGTTTAGTCTTCAACACACACCCTCACATTCATCATTTTTCCATCAAAGACATGCACAACTTCCATAGATGGATAGTAACGAAATTTGAACAATTAATTGAACACAGGAGCATGTTAAAATGATTCTTAAACTGTTAGATTGGATACGTTTATTTATTTTATTTAATTTGTACTCAACAATATTTTCCTCTCGAGGCAAAGAATATTTTTGAGTGTGTTAAATAGTTGTCTGAAAAATTTTTATAGGTAGCGAAGGAATTACAATGCATAATGCACAGAGTGAAATCGGAAAAACATCAGGATGGGAGTTGGCGCTAGTTACTGCACCAAGCAACAATAAAATCCCAGTGGTAGACACCAAAATGGTTTGTTCTATCATCTTTATTACAAGAGAAGTTCTAAATTACTTGTGCGAAATAGTATTACCTAATCCATTTTGTCATCTGTATTAGGCTGTGGAGGGTTTGACAAGCTATTGATCAATAGCTTATATGAAGATGATGCTGCCAGTAGACAATTACAGCTGCGGAATGCAGGCTACAATACCAGCTATGGACACAAAATGACCGTACCAAATCCATTGGATCAACAAGATCCCTTCACAATGTCGAATTACTTTGCTCCACCAGTAAATGTGCAGATGACATACATGTCCTAACAACAGCAAATGATGATGCAACAACAGCGGCGGAAAAATATGATGGTGCCCTATCAATATTCTCAAGCACAGATGCCAACAAATGCGGTCCTCAAACCTGTTTGGAGATCCCTTAGTCTATCAACACAACATTAGTTTAAGAGGTCAAATTTCCAGTTCTATTTATCCTTATTCTTCAATTTTCTGTGAGAAGCTGGATCATTGTAGCTTTAAGAGAGAGTTTGATCCAAGCGATTGTTACAAAATCCTTGCCTTTTTCGTTTTTACTTGGTTCATTTTAATTCAAGAGAAAGACAAACAATAATTTAGGTTAAAATGCAGACAGTTTTTTTATTTAAAATAGCGCAATATTAACTTGAACTTCCTATCTGCGGCTGCACATTAGAAACTTCACGTTTTGGGACTGAAGAAATTAATAAATCCTATGGAACAAAGTGTTTAGATTCAAATTGAGCGAGTTTTGATTGAAAACATCTCGTGCGTGTTGTGTGTGTTCTTTCAAAAAAAAAAAAAAGAAACATGTTCATATCGACATTATCTTCCAATCCGATGGATTTGATTCCTACAGTGCTAGACACGTCTAGAAATTGTCTCCATGCAACGGCTGAGAAGGCGAGATTAATCAGCTGCCTTAACTTCCTCGACCTTGACTTTCTCTTGATGGTACTACAACACACATAAGTTTTATACCGGTTTGTAAGTGGTTTTTTGAAAAGCATTTTCAGGAACAAGAATAATAATAATTTGAAACAAGAACATACAAAAAATGCTTGTAAGTTTCATTTCTAAATCTTTGACTGCATTGATCATAAGGAATAGCTTGTTGGATATCCTGTGTATATGATGGTTAATTATTCCAAAGTTAAAGGGGGAGGAAGAGATGCATTGTACAAAGGAGTCTCTCTCTCTCTCTCTCTCTCTTAAGAACACACACAACACATGCATACAAAGTATAGAGACTCAGTACGCCATTAACACGAACATGGCATTTTTCAGTTTTATAGTAACTCTAAATCTAATCTTTCAAGAGACTTTCTATTTATAATAATAAAGAATATGATAATATTTAAAATAAAGAGTAAAATTGTTATATTACACTTCAACAATGCTCTTTATTTTTCATTTTTCATAAGTATTTATTGATTTATTCACATTTTTTTATATATTTAAATATGATTTGAATAATAATCTAAGAAGTAGAGCATTGAAATACGTAGCTTATTATTAAATGCAATGCAGTTTGGCCCCAAAATTTTCAACCTTGTTTTTTTTAAGGGTATGTTTAGTAGAACAAGCTGATGAGTTAGCTGATAACTTATAACTTAATTTATAACTAATAAGCCAACAGAGAGTTGTAACTTATAGTTTATAATTGACAGCTGAAAAGCCAGCTGATTTAAATCTCAGTTTTGGCAAAATTAGTTGAAAAGATAGATCAGAAATATAAAATGGCCGAAAAGGACATGTTTAAAATAATTACATTTCTTTTTTTTCACAAAAGAAAATGTAAAAATGGAATAAAAAATGTTTTATTTGAAAAGTTAGAAAAAAAAACTTTTCAAATAAATTCTTCCAACAAAACATAGCTTATTTGAATATGGAAGTTTATAAGCTCTTTGAATAAGTTATAAGCCAGCTTATTGTGCTTACTAAGAGTACCCTCAATTTACTTTCAACATTTTATAAACTAGAGAGAAAAAGAGAAGAGAATAGAGAATTCAATAGACTTGCGTATTTTATTAAGGAGAGAACCAGAGCATCAAATATACAAGGAGGAATTCAGGATACAAATGTAATAATAATTAGGGCTGCAGGGGTATAAATGTCATTCACTAGTACATACAATACTTACTACACTCCCCCTCCATTGAATGATATATTACAAAATACCTACTTCGTTAAAACCTTATTTGATGAAAATCCAATGGTACAAAAATACCAAATGAGGGAAAAAGAGTACAGTTATTTAGGAGTATTAAGATAAAAGTTGCCTCATTAAAACCTTACCAAGAAAATCCAACAGGACAAAATATAGACTAAGGAAAAAGACTACAGCTACTCCCCCGATGTTGATCACTGTAAATCATTGAGTTGACGCCCATTTCAAGAATTGAAGAATTTAAACAAAATCTTCAGGTATCGATACCATGTGTCATACATCAAGCAAAAGATGAAAAATTTAGGATTTTTGGAGTTCGCCTAATTTGAATAAGCCATACTTTATTACCATGATATTTCCTTGAAAATTGTACAACATACAAAACCAGTAACTGAACTTCATTATAAACCATGTGAGTTGTGAATAGACAAAAGAAAAACAATTGCAAGCACTCATTTTAAAACCCAGGACCTCATCTATCGACACATGCAGAAGTAGTTTTAAAATTTCAGCTTAAGTTAAGATGTTGGAAAAAGTTACATAAGAATTTTGATCATCTGTTTACAAAAGCTCTATATCTACTTCCGCTGTCAATGTCTACTTTCAAAATTCGATATAGATTGTGCGTCGCAGTCTATTTTGTATTACTAATTAAACATGCCAAAAAGGGCGAACAATCCTAAAGATTTGGGAATGTGGGGGACATTAAATAATGAAAGGATGATGAGCTTAGATCGTCCTCGAACAATTGGATCGCGAAATTTTGGGGGCGATTGCCGGTAGAATTTTGACACGACAATATCAACGTCCCATAAAATCCAGTTATGATCTCTATGAGGGATATTGTGAGTTATCAAGTTTCTCCATGGAGGCAAACCTCCATTTGCGCGTAAATAATCCCCATATCTTGTTTTGAGGTTTATTTGCATACCATCTCTTAAGAGCATCTTCAATGCAAGAGTGGTGTGCATGATGATGTGCAATAGAGAGATAGAGAGAAAATAATTATTTTAATATTATTATAAGGAGAATGAGAAGAAATGTCAGAGAAAAAGAGATGGAAAAGTGAAAAGAAGGGGAGAGATAGAAACAAATTCAAAAATAATAAAAAAAAAGTCGTAGAAAAAGTCTAGATGGGAGTCCATTTGTGGACATGACACGGGACACGATGGAGAAAAAGTGATGAAAAAGTGAGGTACAAAAAATAGGAGAAACAAGTGGGACCTATGTAAAAAAAATGTGTTTTTATCTCTCTTCAAATGGACACCAAAATGGATCCTGGCATTGAAGATGCTCTTATAGGCTCCCATCCTTGGACCAATGAATCCAATTTTCTTGGAAAAGTTTGTACATTTTTTGTTCCTCTAGTTCACGTTTGCGACTTTGTTGCGGTCCTTTCACGTTGTTTAATTGAATAACATATCTCTTCGCTTTTTGATTAGAAAACCCTAGATTCTGATTCTATTTGTATTAAAACTCTAGACTAGAATTATGGGTGGGTTAAATTAAAACCATTTTTTTTTCCTTCAGAAGCGATCTTAGGATTTAGACGGAGAATAACCAAAAATAAACGTGTACAAATAGTTGCACTCGTAGAATTTAGAGCGTTAGGATTTTTTACTTCTCGTTAAACTTAGAGTTTGATGCCTATATTATAAGACGTATAGCATCTCAGTTTAGAACTTTTCCATTCCAACATTATAATATTATCTAACAAAATGTTCTCATCCATTTTCATAGTCGGAACTAGCTATAGTCATCCATTTCAACATCGTTTTTGTAATATAAAAAGTTAACTAATTAAATTAATTTCCTAATTAAAAAGTTACATTTGTTGCCTTTTTTTTCTTGTATTAAAAAGATCCATGGAGAGGCGGACCAAGCCGTACCTTCCATAGGCCTAATAAAAGGGGGCCGGCCAAGCACGTAATGTTACAAACAACAAAAGCAATGAGAAAAACCATCACTTGCCCCATCACAAATGTAGCATGCATGAGTAGTGGAGCCTAAAATATAAGTACGATTTTTTACGGGTGTGCACATTTGTTGCCTATTTGTTTGTGTTTAATTATATCTAGATTAAGAAAATAATTAATGGTGCCATAGCAAGAATACCACCACCACAAGGACTTAATTTAATTTGGAGATAATTAATAGCAGCCACTTTGTTTCTGGATTCGAAATATTAAAACAAACGAGCATACAACTTTATTTAATATATACATAGATGAAGATTTATTTATGACATGATATATTTAATATATACATAGATGAAGATTTATTTATGACACGATACCCTCTTTATTATACGTATATTAATGGAGAGGGGAGTCTGATTGGAGGTACAATGCTCACAGTGGTTCTTCTTTAGCCTCATAGTTGAAGCTTTACCAACAAGTGACTATGAACACGTCGAGCAATTCGCTGTTAGGATTGTTTGAATCTGCACGCAAGCAGTCAGTATATGGCGCCTCTCGGCGCAAGCATGCAAATTGGTTGTTTTGGACACAACGAAAGCGAATGCCTTCCGTGGCATCGAGACCATTCACGGGGACGGGCTCGAACAAAGTGCAATACCAAACCTTATCGTCTTCATTTGGTTGATCAGCAAAGGCTCCAATCCAAAGTTTATCCTCCGATTGCCTTTGCCAGTATTTGTTCTTGTAGCTGGATTTTATGTGCACAAGTCCCTTGTTGCCGCTACTCTTTGCGGGCTCCGTTTCGAACTTTGCACGTGCGCTCGTACGATCATCTCCAGAGGCCCTCAGAAGTCCATCAGCCGGTTCTTCGACGTAGACCAACCATTTAGAATTGTACTTCGATTGCAATACAACATTGGGCGGCAATGGTACCGAGGCATATCTGTCTCCCATTTCTCTAGCTATATTGATGTGATGTAATATTGCTCTTGCTTGCTTCTGTGATTTCCCCACTCCAACTCAACATGCTATTTATAGGGAAATTGAGCCTTCATTAGTCGTGGCACTTGTGGGGTAGATCTTTGTGTGAACACTTAGCATTATTTGTGGAAAAAGGGGACAAGTTTTTTTGAGACGGGTGGTTAATTAATGATATGATTTCCGCTTACCCATAATTTTATTTTGCTCGTATAACAAGAGTAATAATTTTGCATTTCATCTAATTCTTCAGACTTTCTTAAGCATCAGTATCTCCGTCGTGTCAATGCAGGAGCGATTAAAATGGTTTATTTACATAAGACAATAATAATACAAAACAAAAATAACAAAATATATATAATATTATAGATTTCAATAATGGTTTACAAAATTTGATCCGAACCATTATTTTATAAGAAAAAATATCATATCAATTGTTGTAATTGATAATTTTCAGCAATATGAAAATATGTGGGATCAAAATTTAGACAACACTTCTTTCAACAAAAAGAAATAGTCCTATTAAAAAAATTTCCAAAATTTTTGTCATCAATGCCATTTAGCTAAGCCACAACGACTTTTTCGAACACTGATTTTAGAATATTAAGTATTGGAGAATTTATGCGATGTCGATTGTGTATTGTATAAAATGATAAGATCTCTATACAAAGTATTTATAGGTAAAACTCTACATATTGATTTTTCAGTTATAAAAATTTATTCAGAATAATTTAGAAAAAATTTAAAAAATCACTAATGCTTGAAATACTAAATATAAAAAAAATGAATAATTAATTAGAAAATGAAGAGATTATTAAATGATAATTTTGACGAGTATTTTTTCAGTTGCTTGAGAAATAATGAAATGGGATATGAAAGTTGTCATTTTCTATTTCTTTTTTAATTAATTAATTATTCATTATAAATTTAATTATTTAACTATTCACTATTTGATATTAAAAAAATTACTAAGATTTGGAACCACTTAATACACATTACCCATAAAAACTATCTAAAATTACCCTTTTAACATGGTAAAAAAAAATTTTGCTTAATTTATTAAATACGTAAAAAGTTTTTTTTCGAAAACATACACCCACAGCTTACGTGGCATTGTGCCAAGTTGGCACTTCAATTTTCATTAATAAAAATAATATATATATATATATATATATATATGTTAGTTTATTATTTTAAATTTTGATTTATATGGCTAAGTACTGTAACTAATCACAATTTCACAATTATCGGTAAAATTAAAATAAAAATTTTAAAAAACTGCACCATCATTATCAAGCTCGAATTAAGAGATTGAGCATAATTTTCTGCGTCTTTCATTTTTTGCAAAACTCTTCCATCTCCGCTCTTACCCTAACACATCCATGTTTTACTAATAAAACTCTCTAATTTTCTACCGAAATTCAGTCGGATTCCTACGAAAGAGAAAATTGGTCAATAGCTTAGGAAGGTTCATTAGTTTCATCATCTCAATTTTGCTACATTTCTTGTTGCTTAAATGAGCGATTTTCGATTGTGATGTGTTTCACCATGATGCTCGTGTTGTTGCTGAATTTATTTCACAATCACAGCGTCTCCAAGTTGTTCGCGACGCAGATCATGACAATTTCCACAATTTATTTTCTTGGTTTTTTAAAAAAATTAATTTTTTCAATTAAATAGAACCTTTTTGGTTGGGTTGATCATTCTTTAATTTCCTTCCTCACTATTTTCCTCTTTGTTTGTGTTAAGCATTCACGGAGTCATTGGGGAGCGGTGTTAATGCAAGTTCAAGTCGGAGTGCTAGTTCATCCAGTAAAAATCCAATAAAAAAGGTCGACCAAAAACACGGGGATCGAATAAGAACCATGCTATTGTAATTTCTAGGGTGAGACGTTTTGTTTTAGAATTTTCACCGATATCCTCAAAAGATTTTGATGTGAAATAAGTTCAAGAAGTTGGAGGACTTTTCCAATTTTAGTCCTTCTCGTGCTCAAGTTACTTGTATGCGTTGTTCATTGCCCTATTTTTGTGTCCGGGAAAATTCCACCTTTTGAGTAAAAGCTACCAGCAATTAGTAATAGAAGTAGTGACACAACAAGTAACAACTGTTAGTACAGCTAAAAGTACCAACCACTATTACAAGTTACGAAAATTCTAGCTACTGAGTAACAACCACTAGTAACAAGAAATCACTGAGCAACAATCAACAGTAACAAAGGTTCGCTTTGCACTCAGGCCATGCTATTTTTGACGTCCTAAAATGAGAAATGTTGGACGTTGTTGTATGTACTTCATACTATGCCAATATTCTTCATTTTAGTAATATAGACAATTAACACATGTAACTCACGTTGAATAGGGTTGAATTGAGACATCAAAGAGTCCAAATCACTCAACTAATATTATAAATGAGACATCAAGTAATCCAATCACTCAACTAATATTATAATACCATTACCATTAATTACTCGTCTACTCCCTTTCGTAATTCAATATTACACCCACTATGATTAGTCCTGCATATTATGTTGATTTTTACTCATATTAATTTCCACAGACTAACGAAAACTACAACAATATTAAATGGTCCGCCTTTAAAGAATTTTTAATTGACAATAACAAAGCACACAAACACTAGTAACGATTCACATTAACCGTTATATTCACATTAGGAATGTATCAATAACATCACAATTTCATAAAATTATTTAAGAATCATTATTTATTATATTTAAGGAAGTTTAAATTATTTATTGTGATTTATTAAGTGATCTCTATTTTACTGTGGATTTTTTTTTTTTGCTGACATTTACATAAAGTCGTGGTGAGTAAAGCTTTTATTTTTCCCCATCTAAAGGTGAATTATTCTCGTTTTAATGGTCTAAAACTAGGGAATTTTGAATCCTATGGGGATTTACAAAATGTCAATTATATTGTTATATGTAGACATAACAATAGACATGTTACTATGGTTTAATCTATATCTATCTATATATATATTAATAAAACCAGCACATTTTCCCGCCATTTTCACCTATTTTCCTGAATTAAAAAATCAATTTTTAATTATGACAACGAGTTTTACGGCTTCTACATGTCTTTTCCAACTTGACTTATCACCCCTCATCTTTTGATAGAATCACTCCTTATCCCTCAAATCCGGATTATTATCATGTGTGATTTTTTTAAATCTCTCATTCATATCTTTTTACCATGAAAAAAATAAAAATATGTTATTATAATTTTTATTTTACACATATTTTAAATTATAACTTGGCCATAAATCTCTCCGTGCAATGCACGGGAGAAAATACTAGTTCTTATAATTATCAATGGGATGAATGCATAAATAAAGTTCACACAATATATGACCGCAACTTGATTGGAGAGATAATAATTCCCAGATTCGTGTACTAACTGTTATGAATAATAATTGAAGAATAATTATTAGGTGTTATGAATAATTGAGAATAATTTGGTGGTTATGAATTATGAGGAATAATTTGGTGGAGGAATAATTTGGTGGAGGAATAATTTGGTAAAAGATGTAATTATTATATGTGAATGACTATTATACCCTTGATGAAATTATGTAATTACGATTGTGCCATTCGAAGTTTTCCTATAAATAGGGCTTCAGTTATTAATGAAATTCATTCCTGAGAATTCCTTAGAATTCATTCTCTCTAAATTCTCTCTATTGTTTCTATACTTTTATAACACGTTATCAGCACGAGTCTCTAACCCTTTGAGTAATATGAAAGAAGTATGCTTTCTGACAGATCTTATAGATGATCTTCAGATCGAAACCTGGATTATTACCAATGAATTAATTCATCCTCATCAATCCTAAATAACTCTCTCTTTGCAAATACATCATTGAAAATTCCCTTTGTTCATATTCTTCTCCCACAATTCTCATTCTACACAACCTGCTTGGAGATATGCGAAATTCCAAAATTGGAAGAATGGAGTCCAAAGAATTTTCCGATCACGTAAATGGATTGCAAGTAAATCTCATCCATGGAATAATTAGAGAAAGGGAAAAAGGTAAATCATATGATTTTATAATATAATAATATATTAAACTATAACATTCGCTTTATCGAGATATAAGGAGCATACATTATCAAAATCAAATTTTCTCAACTCCATTATACTCGATTTAACGAGCTTCGATTTGACACCAACATTGATAGGGTAATAACTCGTTTTGAAATATGTTATTATCAAACTTTCAAAATTTACAAATCGGTACCAACTTTTTGAAAAAGTTACAAAATAGTCCTTGAACATTTTGATATTGATAAATTGAAATAGAAAGGAGATAATTTTCCAATCAGTAAAACATTGATAAAATATTTTTGACAATTTTACCTTTATTTAATTGGAATGGACAATTTTACCCTTAGGGTAAACCGACCTAATTTTGACGACAGTGAAAATGGGATAGAATATTCATGAAGAAATTCTAAATCAATTGATTATATAAAATGGCTTGAAGTCCATTTGAGTTAAAAGATCGAATATTATTTTAACTCCAAGAGTTTAATTACATAATATACTTATTCTAAAAGGATAAATGTGCTCTTGTAGAAGTAATGAGTATTTGTTCTAGAAGAACAAATTTGCTCTAGAAGCAGTTCAATATTTAATTCTCGCACTTTATTTATCAGTAATTTAATTATCGCAATACCTCCTACTTGATGATGGGTTCAACCGTCACTAAACTAAGGTTTTATATATTTACACTTTATATGCTAAGTGATGGGTAATACCTTCTACTAAGCGAGATCCTACTCCTGAAGAAGTAGTTAAACATTATGCAATTTAATTCTACGCAATTTAAATTCGTAAATTTATATTTATTGCAATAATTCCATAAGGTAGGTTCGACCACCTATTGGAGGAAATTTAATTTCTGCAATTTAAATTTACGCACTTTATAGTTTGAGTATATTTCCAATGTGGTGGGTAATACCACACGATTGGTATGCATATTTCCAATGTGGTGGGTTATACTATACGATTGGTTATAACGAATCCTACCTGAGAAGAAGTAGTTGATCAAATATTCTAATCATACTCAAGTAGTAGACGATGAGAATAAAATTACTTCCCCATATATACCTAATATTAATGGAGAAAATTGAGTAAGTGGTACTTGAAGTCACCATTGGATAAATAGATGAAAATAAAATGCTCAATAGATCCCATGTTGATAAATCAAAGATAATATATCGCATGGAGAAATTATATGAAGTAATCTCATCGATGATATGAGATTGTATTAATATGAGAATAAAATGCTCTTGAAGAAGCATAATCACTAGATTTACGTATTTGAATAAAGCCAATATGATATTATTATTACTCCGTAAGAAGTACAAAACAATGAAGTGGAACATATTGAGAATATCAAAAGATGGCATTAAACACTCGAAAATATAGAAATGCAAAAAGAATATACATCTTGAATCCATAAATGAGGGATGCGTCTCGAGAGTATAAATACTCGTGAACTCTGCCACCATCAACATTAGGATTCATAATGAAATATTTAAAGGATCCGAATTTCTTTTTCGCTTGACACGGTGGTCTGTGACCGATGCACTGAGCTTCCACTGCATTCTTGAACATATGCATGAAATTTGATGAGTAGTTCATCAACAAAGAGTAGCGTAAATAAGTATTTTTCTTGTTGAATGCGAGATAAACTTATTATTTACACTCGATCTAGAAACGCTAGTAAGCCATCAAAGAAATTATTAATATTCAACAAACCTATTGGTTTGACATGAAAGTTCCACTGTGCCAACGAGGCTATATTGAATATTTCTTCCAGTGTGTTGTAGCCGCCTGGAAGGACAATGAAAGCATCACTATTATTCATCATATACATCATGCAGTTGTGGATGGATTGCGCTGTAGCCCCAACCTGCTGGGACCCATGGTAGAAGCGGCTCCAATTCGAGTATTAGATCCAACTAGATGAAAAGGTATTACACTCGAAACTCTTATTCCCCATGATGGTGCAGCCATTATAAGTCTAGCTAAAAGTTTGTTGTTGGTTCCTCCATATAGTATATTGATTTCTTGTCTCCTAACTCTTTATTTAGTCGGTTTGCCATATCCACATATTGGATATGGCCTACCAGTTTAGATCCACCAAGAATACATACGGTTTTAATCTGGCGAGGTAAAGGCTGACTTGTATGAGATGATTCTAAAATCTCCATATCCATCTCTACTCCTATCTCTCTTTTTACACTATACTTTTAATGTATGAACATGAGAGATATATGAATCCCTCTATTTAAAGAAAAATTTTCAAACCAATAATTGAGTGCACTATTTACTTTTTGACAAATATGAAAGAGAAAAAATGCAGAGAAAAAAAAATTTTAAGTGAAAATGACATATATCTGTCGGTGATTGAAAAATAATATATATACATATATATATCTTAAAATCGAAAAACAATATTTACAATTACAAGAAAAACATTGATCTTCGTTATTACACCGAGCTTCCTTATATTAATATGAGAAAATTATTATACTAAAATTTTCTACTAAATTTACAAACAGGATCTTCTAAAGTAAGTTTTTCAAGACTGTAACGCGTTTGTTGATCTTTGAATTTGGCCCATAAGGCCATTAGCTCACCTTGTACGTGTCCACTAGGATGTGTCTCAAGAGCCTGTTGAATATCATCCAAAGGTTCCTTACTCAATCCATCCTTAATGAACGCTATTTTATCTTCTCGATTTCTGGACAAGTACCCCACAGATTTACATCGAGTGTCACATGTCCATCGAGCACACTTGTAGCATCCTCCTAATCTTTTTGCTCTTCGTTTCTTTGAAAAACTACTTTTACCCATACCAGGCATATATTTAGAAGGAATTGAAACCTCACCAGATAATCGAACCTTTGCTTCAATCAAGCATCGGATATCTTGTGGGATACCCTTATTCATTAGCATCCTTAATCTTTCCAGCCTACCTCGATAAATCCTTTTTAGGATTTTAATCGGTAGTGATGGATAGTATTTTCGAAGATTTGAGATCATATGATCCATTATAATGTATAGACCCTTGTTAGGATGAATTTTGCAATAATTTTGATGATTTATTTATAGAATAATACGACGCGTATGAAATAAGACTCCGATTTTAAATAAATAATATGAAGCGTAAGAGCTACGATTTCGGAATTAAATAATAGCCGGATGTGATGCGTATGAGCTGTAACTCCGTGTTTGAATAGTGGTAGACAATAATGTCACTAAAAGATGATGGAATATGTCGGTGAATTGTTTCTATGATAAATCATATTGAGCACTATACAGATACTAGTGAAATCGATATAAGAATTTACTGAACTAGAAGTTCAATAATACTCGTTTGCAAAACCGGACTGACCATCCCGGTTTAAATAATTATTGAAATCAATATTTCAAGTGAAGAATTAAAAGAATTCTTCAATAATTGTTCTCGATAAATGATGAAATCATTACTAGCCAATATTGGAAATAAATCCCAAATATATCTGGAATAAAGGATGAGAAATATGGGCCAACTCATCCTCCATGTGGACTACTAGATATTATGATATGGATCCACTAGATAGTCACATGTGTATATGATTTGTAATTTGAAATTTACGAAATATTGGCTCACGGTATGAGCATGATTTCCAGATTTAATGATAAAGCTAGTAAATGTATATCCCAATACTTGAATGAATCCCTGAAGGATTGAGTATGCGCATACAAGTGGGATATTATATGGCAAATTATTTAAAGTCCTCAAATAAATTGCCGATATCGAGAATAGAATGCAAACGGTCTAAATAAATGATAAGAACATATATGATTAAAATCATACCAACTGTATGAGTTTTGGTGTTCTAAATTTTCTCAACATGAGGGGGAGTATTAAAGGTTGAAAATAATATGTGAAATGCATCATGTTATATCCTCGAAATTGAAATACGAACTTGAAGTTCAAAGATGCATGAAAGGCTATGAACAATCACATATATCAGCTATGATGCTTTGATAAGTTTGCGCGCCAGAAGCGTTGATATTTCCCCAAACATATATATCAAAGCAAATTATAAAAGATGGTCTTAATAACGGAGGCATATGCTCTTGAAGAGTATATAGACATAACTATATTGTGTAATCCTACAAGAGGATTGATAATGAGATATCTCGATAAGTTATGTCAATATGGGGAAAGAAATGAAATTGAAAAGTGTCGACACGATATGAAAATGTAGCGCTACATATGATCAATGATAATGAAAATATTGAGATATATTGAAGATGATAAATGGTGAATGTGAAATCCTTAACTTATGAGATGATGACATGATGATGACTAATGCTCAAGTTTAAAGATAAGCATGGTGGTCATTATATGTTGCATGCTCATGAAAGTTAAATTACCGATCGTGTGTGTAGTCTTAGAAAAGGAAATTAAAGGATCGGATGAGCTAAACCCGTGTTTATGAGTACCCTAAAGGGTGAACTAAGCCCCTGGGAATGAAATAACCTATTAAGTGAGTATTAAATGTTAAATGATATATTTTAAATGTTAGTTAGTTATGAAGGTTTACTTATATGTTTACGTGTTTTTACGATAAATTTATATGCTTTAAATTGTGTATTTGGAGACATGTGTTCATGGTGAATGTTTTGTAGTTGTGTAAGAAAATTGATGCACTCTAAATGAACGAAGAGTATAAAATCAATGTATATGATACTCATACAAATGTATGAAAGATTTTGAAATGCTTGCAAAGATAATCGGTATAAAATACAGCGTTGCACTCTTTTTCCCTTGACTGAGGTTTTATCCCATTGGGTTTTCCTAGCAAGGTTTTTAATGAGGCAACTTTAAAGGCGTATTCACATGAATAATGTACTCTTTTTCCTTCATTAGGTTTTTCCCACTGGGTTTTTCCTAATAAGGTTTTAACGAGGCATATTCATGGTATATTGAGAACGATATGAGAAATTGATACAGTGTATCTATTGGATCAAGTTATAATGGAGCTAATGCTTTAGATCCAAACGATGATGATATTGAAATCATTTACCGTAAGTAAAGATATCGCTTCTCAAGATATGAAATCAAGCGAGCAAATTGCACTCTTTTCCTTCGATCAAGTTTTTTCCCACCGGGTTTTCTTTGACAAGGTTTTAACGAGCGCAAAGACGTGAATACTCATATCGCCGTGATAGACATCGTGGGGAGCAATGTTTTGATGAAGCGATATAACCACTCCAAACTATCCCGCACCTGTCGGTTTGGAAGTTTTTTCCCACCGGGTTTTTCTCCAAACAGTCAGGAAGACATTTGTATTAATAGTCATTCAAGGGAGTGTTATGAATAATAATTGAAGAATAATTATTAGGTGTTATGAATAATTGAGAATAATTTGGTGGTTATGAATTATGAGGAATAATTTGGTGGAGGAATAATTTGGTGGAGGAATAATTTGGTAAAAGATGTAATTATTATATGTGAATGACTATTATACCCTTGATGAAATTATGTAATTACGATCAATGCCATTCAAGCTTTCCTATAACAGCGCTCGTTATTAATGAAATTCATTCCTGAGAATTCCTTAGAATTCATTCTCTCTAAATTCTCTCTATGGTTTCTATACTTTTATAACACTAACTTAATTTTTTTGTTTTTTTCTTTTCTTTTTGTTTTTAAACAGTTTGATGGTTGAGGATAAATTAACTGATAATGATAATATATAATCCAAATAAATCAGTTTTGGTTATTAATCCCTACGTTTTCGGTTTGCATATAGAAACACGTAACCACGGATAATGATGCGTGAGGGTGGTGGAAATTATCCGGATTTAGTGATATCTTTTTAAGGGATAATTAATTAGTTAGTTATTCTCATTTGTTAACCGATCATGATAATAATTATCCAACAATTTAAATTATTTAGTAAATTCATTTAGTTAATACTATTTATCCGTTTCTTCCATTTTTAAAAATTTTTTTTTTTAACTAGATTACGTTTCAAATATGGCTAACGAATAATTTTGTCCGTTTTTGATAATATATTAGGTATGGTTGAGAAATCATAATTGACATAGTATTTTGGGAATCTGCCACATGAAGTGGTCTTGTTACCAAAAATTCCTAGAGGTAATTAGACACACCACCAACTTTTGCAACCTCCTTACAACAATGTCTAGATATAATAGTATTTTCGAAAACAGTCAAAGCTTTATCTAATTTAGTCACATCATTTTTTAAAAATATTTAGAACAAATATCTGAAATATTTGGTAGAAGTTATTATTATTTTTTTCCTCTTTCTTACTTATATATTATTTTATTATTTTAAATTTTGATTTATATGGATAATAATTATTGTAACTAATCACAATTTCACAATTACCGGTAAAATTAAAATAAAAAATTTTAAAAACTGTACCAACATTATCAAGCTCGAATTAAGAGATTGAGCATAATCTTGTGCGTCTTTCATTCTTTGCAGAACTCTTCCATCTCCGTTCTTATTCTAACACATCAATTTTTTACTAATAAAACTCTCTAATTTTCTACCGAAATTCAGTCAGATTCTTGCGAAAGAGAAAATTGGTCAATAGCTTAGGTAAGTTCATTAGTTTCATCATCTCAATTTTGCTGCATTTCTTGTTGCTTAAATGAGCGATTTTCGATTGTGATGTGTTTCACCATGATGCTCGTGTTGTTGCTGAATTTATTTCACAATCACAGCGTCTCCAAGTTGTTCGCGACGCAGATCATGACAATTTCCACAATTTATTTTCTTAGCTTTTTAAAAAAAATAATTTTTTCAAGTAAATAGAACCTTTTTGGTTGGGTTGATCATTCTTTAATTTCCTTCCTCACTATTTTCCGCTTTGTTTTTGTTAAGTATTCATGGAGTCATTGGGGAACGGTGCTAATGCAAGGTCAAGTCGGAGCGCCGTATCACCAAGTTGAAGGAGGGTAAATCGAATACAGAAAGAGGACTAGAGGATTTCGTGGTAGTTGTATCTCCTGAAACTATGGAGATTGCTGGTTAAATAGGTGCAATGGAGCCTCAAGGCATTCAATTTCGAACCGTTACAGCCATTACAGCAGCCGTGTAATGCAGATTCCTTGCAATTACAGCCATTACAGAAGAAATGCAATGCAGAACCATTTCCATTCTGCCATTACAGCAACTGTGTAATGCCAGTCCGTTTCAATTCTGGCCATTACAGCAGCTGTGTAATGCAGACGTTTCCACCCGTTACATTGCATTAAATCTTCATCCGTTTTCGCTGTTATAGGAAAATTGAATCTTAAAAACAACCGAGCAAAACTTGACTTTCACCCGGCGGTTAATGTCGGTGCGACATTTGTGTCCACAGCTCGCGCTTGCACACGAATCTCAAAGCTCGTGTGGAAATTGGCTTGTGATTTCCACCCCCCTTCGTCTAGTAAAAATCCGATAAAAAAGGTCGACCAAAAACACGGGAATCGAATAAGAACCATGCTATTGTAATTTCTAGTGTGATTTCTAGTGTGAGAGGTTTTGTTTTAGAATTTTCACCGATATCATCAAAAGATTTTGATGTGAAATAAGTTCAAGAAGTTGGAGGACTTTTCCAATTTTAGTCCTTCTCGCGCTCAAGTTACTTGTATGCGTTGCTCATTGCCCTATTTTTGTGTTCGGGAAAATTCCACCTTTTGAGTAAAAGCTACCAGCAATTAGTAATAGAAATAGTGACACAACAAGTAACAACTGTCAGTACAATTAAAAGTAGCAACCACTATTACAAGTTACGAAAATTTTAGCTACTGAGTAACAACCACTAGTAACAAGAAACCACTGAGCAACAATCAACGGTAACAAAGTTTCGCTTTGCACTCAGGCCATGCTATTTTTGACGTCCTAAAATGAGCAATGTTGGACGCCATTGTATGTACTTCATACTATGCCAATATTCTTCATTTTAGTAATATAGACAATTAACACATGTAACTCACGTTGAATAGGGTTGAATTGAGACATCAAAGAGTCCAAATCACTCAACTACTATTATAAATGAGATATCAAGTAATCCAAATCACTCAACTAATATTATAATACCATTACCATTAATTACTCGTCTACTCCCTTTCGTAATTCAATATTACACCCACTATGATTAGTCCTACATATTATGTTGATTGTTACTCATATTAATTTCCACAGATTAACAGATATATTCACATTAGGAATGTATCAATAACATCACAAATTCATAAAATTATTTAAGTATCATTATTTATTATTTAAGGAAGTTTAAATTATTTATTGTGATTTATTAAGTGATCTCTATTTTATTGTGGATTTTTTTTTTTTTTTTGCTGACGTTTACATAAAGTCATGGTGAGTAAAGTTTTAATTTTTCCCCATCTAAAGGTGAATTATTCTCGTTTTAATGGTCTAAAACTAGGGAATTTTGAATCCTATGGGGATTTACAAAATGTCAATTATATTATTACATGTAGACATAATAATAATAGACATGTTACTATGGTTTAATTCTTATAATTATCAATGGGATGAATGCATAAATAAAGTTCACACAATATAAGACCGCTACTTGATTGGAGAGATAATAATTCGCAGATTCGTGTACTAACTTAATTTTTTTTATTTTTTTTCTTTTCTTTTTGTTTTTAAACAGTTTGATGGTTGAGGATAAATTAACTGATAATGATAATATATAATCCAAATAAATCAGTTTTGGTTATTAATCCCTACATTTTCGGTTTGCATATAGATACACGTAACTATGGATAATGATGCGTGAGGGTGGCGGAAATTATCCGGATTTAATGATATCTATTTAAGGGATAAGCATTAATTAATTAGTTAGTTATTCCCATTTGTTAACCGATCATGATAATAATTATCCAACAATTTAAATTATTTAGAAAATTCATTTAGCTAATACTATTTATCCTTTTCTTCCATTTTTAATTTTTTTAAAACTAGATTACGTTTTAAATATGGCCAACGAATAATTGTTTGCTTTTGATAATATATTAGGTATGGTCGAGAAATCAAAATTGGCATAGTATTTTGGTTATATACCACATGAAGTCGTCCTATTACCAAAAATTCCCTTAATGGTCTAATTTGGCCCAGACTACACATTTTTTAGGTGTGAACCAAAAATAAAAGAATGGGTAGGCGGGCAAATCATCATCGTTTAACCACAAGTCACAAAAAAAAAAAAAAAAAAAAACTCGTCCCTTTTTTCCACGAATAATAATGTCAATTGTCTACACAAATACCTACCACACAAGTGTCGCACTCTAATATGGTGTTTGATAAAATAAACTCTCTCCCTCCCTCTCGCTCTCTCTCTATATATATTGAGTGTGTGTAAATTTTTTGTTAGTAAAGATTTTTTTGTCTTGACTGTTCCGCACAAACATGATTGAATATGCAATTTTACGTCCCATTTTATAAAGGTTGAAAAATATAGGCTTAGTTCCTCTTGTGACTTGTTAAGAAGATCATTAGCTCAACGTCTTGTACATTATTTCATTTATTTATTTTATGATAAATAGGCTCCAATGATGAATGAGGACTCGTCTGAATACATCCATTTGAAATAATTTAAGTTCATTTTGAGTCTTAGAGCTTGTGCATTGCATATTTCAAAATATGTTTTTCAGTAATATCATTTTTCAACACTTTATTTAGCTAATGCAACAAATTTTTTATTTCTTTAAATTTTTGCTTTACTTTTCAAACCTTAAAAAATCTCTTACAATGTATGAAAATTTGAGCTATTCATGCTGTCATCAAGAGTAAACTTTTAAAACAGAATCTCCCTTAAATTCAAACAAGTAATTTGATCTAATTAAAAATCAAATAAGTGCATGAATTCCAAAATTAGTCGGCCGAAATAATCACCGTCTTGTGGGCCATGTTAAATGATCTAGTCCAATACCAAATAACTTTGTGATAAATAATCTGCACATAAGTGTAAACCGTGAGATTTTATGGATTCCATAAAATATTTGTTAAAATAAATTTAAGAAAAAATATATTATTATCAAAATAATAATAATTAGACCACGCAAGAGTCACGATGTACTTATTTGGAATATGTAGTTACTTGTATTAACTATAACTCGTTTGCATGTTTGAAGGTTGTTGACTCAAAACAATGTAACACTGACTCTATCAAATTTTGTCTAGCATTTGAGGAGTCCAAATCTATGGCCTCTTTTGCTCTTTTATTGGTTGTCTTGACTAATTAACAATAATCTAATTTGGTAAAGTAAATAATTTTAATCTACATATATAATATGAATTCTGTTTAAAATTGTATAAAATACTGTTTAAAACGTTCAAATTCGTTTGAACTGTGTTCTGTGATCTAGATTTGTCTTATCAATTTAGAGCTTTAGAGCACGATAGGTCTAGAAGTTCACGTTAGCCAGATTAATCAGTGAAACTAAATTACGACTCACGTATCAAATAGTGAAGCAAAAAATAAAACTTCTTCTGATGTGCATTTACAACACGAATGAACCGTTCAATTTATAGCCAAATGAATTGCAAACAAACAAAAGGACATCCTAGTAGAGTATGAAAGTAAAAGGACCATAATAATTGAAGAAATAATTACTTGATTATCAAAATTTATCATGTTAATTAAAAATCAGAATTAATTTTCAAATTTCAAGTTTGTCTACATTTTTAAATTGGGGGTCTAAAGTACTCTTTTCAATTAAAAAAAATCGTAGAACCTAGGATCTAGTATGTCTTTTCATTTCCTTCGGCATACTTAATCTTCTCCGGCGAAATTTTCGATCACACTTCACCCCGTCGTAGTTTGTATAATCAAATGCGGAAATTCCAAACACACTTCATTTCGTCAAAGTTTCTATGAATTAAGCAATCAGCAACCAAAACCAGCGTGGTGGTAGATCTGGTTGCTACGACCAGATCCACCGGTGGTTAATGGTTGCCAACCAATAACCATCGCCGTCGGCAAACCAAACTATGATGGGTGAAGTGTGATCGGAAATTTCGCCGGAAAAAATGAAGTATGCTGGAGGAAATGAAAAGACATCCTCCATCCTAGTCCTAGGTTCTAAGATTTATTTTTACGAGGGTATAACAGTCTACTCAATTTGAAAATATTGATATTCTTGTAATTCAAATTAATAATTGATTTAATTGTAATTAATATATTTAAATTTGACAATTAAATGAGTCACTCATAATTTAATTAATGGTCAACTTTGTTGTAAGGAGGTTACAAAAGTTAGTGGTGTGTCTAACCTCTTAAAAAAATTATGTAATAATGACAAAAAACGTGTTGCATGATGGAAAAGGATAATTGGCGGGTCCCTTTTCTTTGGAAAAATGTATGAAAGCTGTAAGCAATGGGTCCCACGTCCTTTTGTTTGTTTGCAATTCATTTGGTTGTAAGAGCATCGCCATTGCTTGTGGATATTAACATCTCTTAGAAAGCATTTTCCTTCACTTGGTTTTTCTAGAAAATGTTTTCATACCTCCATCTTGGATTGAGTTTTTTAGGAAAATGACTCATTTTGTGCATAAAAGAGTTATATATTGAAAAATATTTTCCATGAAAAATTTCCTATTAAACACTAAAGTAGAAAAATTTTTCCTTTGATTTGATATTTTCCTAAAAAATTTTAGTAAATCAAACACACCCTAACATCCATCCTATATGGACGAGAGAGAAAGAGAGAGACAAAAAAATTTGGGTGGGCCCCACATTTTCTTCTCATTTTTTGTCCACTTTTTTCCATTTTTTCTTCATCAATTCCCATGCCACTTTTGCATTTCCACTTTCAACTCTATATCCAATTTCCGTGCCCGATTCACCCTGAATAACCGTGAGTCATCTGAACTCAAGAAACTAGTTGCAGTCCCGGTAGTGGGCATGAGCATGAGTTCCATTTTAACGAACGAGAACTCGATAAATGTGGAATTAGGGAAACCCGATGGTAGAGTTTATTGCGTCCTTTACTAATCGTTCGTTTTCCTTCATTTTTCCTCTCTTTTTCATATTGAGACTATTGATATGTTGGGACCTGACGTTGTTTCCTTTCGTTTATCCTATTGCAGATGTGCCAATGTAGCTTTCTCCCAAGAACTTTTCGCCCGTCGCGAGGATGAGCGGAGGGCCAAGTTGGTGGAGAAGAAGAGGAAACGGACCCTAGGGTCTAACTGTCGGATCCGCACAGTCAGCGACCGAATCCATCGGTCCGAGTGAACATGGCCAGGGCAATCGAGAGATTGGAGACACATCTTTTCCTACTCCGCCGCTAAGGTTCAGGCCTCGATTGATCCTGTTGTTCCTTTGGCGTCAACCCCCTAAGTAGGCAGACTGTCTTGATCACAGATCCTACCACGGTCACCGCCTCGATGACTGTGATGACCGAGCCTCTGCAGATCGGCAACGCTAAGACCACAGCTATTCATGGGTTCCCCACGGTGCCTCCCAATTCGACTGGAAGAGCTTAGTGCCCCAATACTCAAGGCCCACTTTTGCGTTCTAGGGAGTTCGAGGGGGCTGGAATTGCACCATGCCGATCGAGAAGCCTTCATCGATGAAGAGTTCATTGAGGAGACGACCCTTTCGAGGCTCGACATGGTTTCTCAGGCGCTAATGACCCATTACTCGTCGGGTAGCCTTTCATTTCCTATCCTATCACTTAGCCTTTCTCGGGCAGTATTCCACGTCCGTTACTTAGCCTTTCTTATTCGTTAGGTGGGCACATTGCAGGAAGTTCTCTTCCCCGGCTATGACGATCGCCACGAGAAACTGACTCACGCCAATGATCTGGTGAAAGCTCAAGTGAACGAATTGCGAGACACATGGTTATTATGTTTATAAAACACATATCAATTCAATAATTAGATGAGATTGCCTGAACATGATGTTGTGGTGACATATTCATGTGACTACCCAGAAATTAGGCAATTTCTATAAATTTTTTTTCAATACAATTATGAGTACAAGTACATGGGGGAGTGTATGGGTGGGAATTCGAACCCTTGATCTGATGTATACAAGGTAAGCCTTGATGCCACTAGACCATAGGGGTCTTGACAATATCTGTAATTTTAGATATCATGCTGTGAGAAGTGATTCCTTGCCAATGATTGATACTTGTTGTGATAACTACTGGAATGACTATAATCACCGACCACGATCAGGGAAGTTTTCTCTATAGAAAGGAAAAAGTTGAAATGGTTGTTTGTTTTCACATTCGTTTAAAAAAAAAAGAAAAAAAAAGAAAATTAGAGTTCACTCAAAAACTATTAAATCTTCTTGATTTTGCCAGATAAATTATCTTTACAATTGGATTTTACTATAAGGAATCGATATACTAGTCTGACGCAATAATCACGGGTAGGAAATTAAAATAGACTTTGATCTAAAAAATTCGTTTCAACCTAATTTAAGCGACGCTTAAAGCCGAAACTTAGTCTTATTGCCTTGCACATGATTAAGTTACATTGGACATCGCACTGTCTTTTCATTTTGGCGCTTTGTTTCTTGGTAAAGAACAATCTACTCCACTATTGAAAAAAACAGTCTACTCTAACCTTTTTTTAATGTGGATAAATAAATTTCGGGTGATTCTATATGCAAGAAGATGAAGAAGCGATTGAGAAGAAGAAGAAGCTTTGCTGCAATTTCTTTCCGTGAATTTGATGAATTGAGGAATCATGGTGAGACCCGTTTCGATCTTCAATCTGAACACACCCATTTTTTTATTTTTCTTTTTATTTTTTGTTTGCCATGCTCGGCCTGATGAGGCGGAATAGCCTTTGCGTAAAAAAAATGTGTATTTAGAACGATAGAATTGTCTTTTTTTTAAATAAAAAAAGGGGTGTACTCAGAAAATTTGGGGGGTGCATATAGAATCGCCCATAAATTTCAGCACACTCTCATACTCAAACTAGGCACGCAGTCTAAAGATCTTTAGCTTTACCCATTCCCTCATCTCTTTCTGCGTGTATATATTAGCTACCCTACCATTAACGATCACTGCAAAATCAATGTTTTCTTCTATTTTTCACCATTTTTAAAAAAATGGTTGAACCGCAACCTTGGTGGGCTCCAGGGTCCCGTCCCTAGAGTCTTATGGGGGAGGTAAATTGAGGGATCTAAACGAGTGGAAGATCCTGAGGGAGAGAGCCAATAGTGTAATCTCAGAATATACCCCCCACAATATTTCATAAGAATCCGCTCCACACGCGGTTCGAACCTGCGTTGCTGGGGGATCTCTCCCTACATCACCCCAGTCATTACCAACCCATCTATACCCCTAGGGGCACTTCAATCTTGAAGCAACCCTATTCTTCTTCTTCCTTCTCAATTAAAAGACATAATCTTTTCACCCTTCACAAATTCAAGAAAATTCAGGAAAAGGGAACCCTAAGAAAAGCCCACTAATTTTTATGCCTTAAATTGTTTTTTCCATGGCCTTTACAAATCAAGATCGAGAAATCCAATTTCAAGAAATATGGCTATTTTTTGCCTAACAATAAGTGATCCCCCATTTCGGCAAACCCTAAGGGTATCCCAAAAAATAAGCTCGCAGACCGTATTGATACGATCGTATTGATATTGTGTTTGGCCGTTTGGGTAAACTTCTATTTTTCTAAATTTTTTGGTTTGATAGTGCGACCACGCAATATAAATAATAATGAGTTGTGATTTGAGATATGTGATTGATATTGCTGTTTAACTTTGAACTTGCAGTAAATTTTTAGGTTTGATATTGCTTCTATGAAATGTGGGGATAATAATGAGTATTGATGTCTGATGCGTGGCTGATATTTTATGTTTAACTTTGACCTGTGTAAAGTTTTAGGTTTGATAATGCATGCACGTGTGGATAATAACTAGTAATGATGTAAGGTATTTGATCAACATTAATGTTTAACTTTAACCTAGTAGTTAAAAGGAGATTTTTAGGAAAAAAAAAGTTGAAATAAAGATAGGCTGAGAGTTACTACATTTTAATATTAACAGGTACAAGCTTTGGAACAGAGCCTATTGACATAGCGAAAAGATTGTTACACTATGTTAATATCCTTCCTCCATTCGACGAATCAGCGAAAATTCAAGTAAATCAAGTGATGGGTTGCACGGCTGAGGTGTGGCTGGAAGTGATAATGGAAAATAATGGGGTACTGGGATTTAGGGTTGACAGTGATTCAGAAATCACAAAAGGGCTTTGTTCTTGTTTGATTTGGGTTCTAGTTGGGTGAGAACTTCGACGAGGTTTTAGCCTTAAAAATAGATGATTTTGCATAATGAATGTGGGATTGCGAAGTAGGGGACATTCAAGAGTGAATACTTGGCGTAATGTGTTGATTAGGATGCAAAAGAGGACTAAAGATTTGGTTGAGGAAAGAAATAGGCAGATTTTACCTTCTTTAATTCATGATATCAATGTCAATGGAAGTTAGAAGGAAACTCAGGTGTGTAATTGATTTGCTCTTTCCTTTTAGCTTTTTCTTGCCACACTTTAGTTGTTTTGTTGCGATTTTAAGCCCACGAGATCACCAAAAACATAGCATAAATAGAATCGAACAAGAACAAAAGAACACAGCAATATGTTTTTGCTAAACGGCCCAGAAGTTCACCCAATGCAATGGCTACTTCTCACATTGAGCATCCAATAAGGAATAGCTCTAAAATCCACTAAAAAGGCAAAATCACAGTTACAAAGGTCTCAAAATAGACACTCCTTCTTTACCACACCCTAAGCCCTAACAATATGAGACTAAACCTTACTAATACACAAGAGTATTTAGGTTACAAAATGAGAGTGACAAAAAGAGATTAGAGTTCAGAGACGAGGGGATGAAGTGAGATGAACAGTAGTGGCCATCAGCTTTTCCTTTGATAATGGCTCAAGTAACAACCTAGCCCAAGATATCCTCAACAAACTGGACTATCAAATCCGGTAGATCAAGTCAGCCAAGTTAATCCATTCTTAACAAACATTATCAGGATAAGATAGGCCCAAAACAGTCAGGCTCAAAAGTGAAGCAAACCCAACATTCTCCACCTTTGCTGAATCTTTGTAGGACTGTGATCTCTTCCCTTTCACTTGTCGATTTCAGAAGTAACTCCATTAACTTCCTTTGCTCCACCCGAGAACAAAACTAGTTAGTACCAATATTTAGGATTGATAAACAACCCTTAAATTTATTCAAGGGTAGAACTTTTGTTCCGAAATCTACAGGATTAACTTGAGTAGGAATTTTAACAAGTTTAACTTCGCCCTTTTGCACCATATCTCTAATATAATGGAATATAACATCAACATGTTTTGTACGATTATGAAAAATAGGATTTCTACGGAAGTATATTACAAATTTGTTATCAGAAGAAATAGAGACAGTAGGGATAGGATAACCAATTTCATTCAATAGGCATTTAAGCCAAACCCCTTCTTTAATAGCATCACAAACTGCTATATATTCTGTCTCAGTTGAGGATAGAGCTTCATTCTTTTGTAGTTGTGCTTTCCAACTGATACACTCATTACAGATAGTGTAATAATATGATGAAGTAGACCTGCTCTTATCAAGATCTACGCCAAAATTAGAATGAGTGTAGCGCTTAAGAATTACACTATCAGAACACTGAGTATAGAGTATACCATAGTTATAAGTGCCAACCAAATATATAAGCATCCATTGTAAAGCATACCAATGAGTTTCACCAGGATTAGATATATATTTTCTTAAAACACTTACACCATAAGCCAAATCTGGTCTAGTACTAATTATTAGGTACATAATAGATCCAATACGATTGCTATAGGGAACATCTCTCATTCTAGCAAATTCATCTTTATTTTTAGAACAACAATCAAGTAATAGCTTAAAGTGATTAGCAAGAGGTAATGAAACAGATTTGGCATCAAACGTATTGAATTTATGCAATATCTTTTTCACATACTCAGTTTGATGCAAAAACATAATGCTCATAGATCTATTTCTATCAATTTATATACAAAGAATTCTTTTTGCTACACCTAAGTCCATCTCAAATTTAGAACTCAAACACTGCTTAATGTGATCAATTTTATGCTTACCAGGACAAGAAATGAGCATATCATCGACATATAGTAACAAGAATATAGGGACAGTAATGTTACAGTCTTTAAAGAACAAACAAGTATCATACTGGCTTTTTACAATCCCTAGGCTTTGGATATAAGAGTCAAATCTCTTATACCATTGCTTTGGGGCTTGTTTGAGCCCATATAGAGATTTTTGCAGTAAGCATACTTTACCAACATCAGAAGAATCAAAACTTGGGGGTTGAGCCATAAAAATCTTTTCTTCTAAATCACCACTGAAAAAAGCTATTTTCACATCCATTTGCTCAAGTTCCCAGTTAAACTGGTCCACCAAAGATAAAAGATCCTTACAGCAGTCTATTTGGCAACATGTGAAAAGATCTCGTTGAAATCAATGCATTCTTTTTGTGAAAAGCCTTTAGCAACAAGTCTAGCTTTATACCTTTTTCTATTTTGACCTTCATCCTTAATTTTGCAAATCCATTTGCAATCAATTAGCTTTTTATCATTAGGGTTTTCATCAAGAATCCAGGTTTTATTTTTATAGAGAGAGTTCAATTCATCATTCATAGCCTCTACCCAAAATTTAGCATCATTACAAGTGATAGCTCCCTCAAAGGTTGAAGGTTCATAGCCAACAAGGTCATCAGAAACATTAAATGAAACAAAGTCATTCAATCTGGAAGAAGGTAGTCTAGTCCTTCTTCCTCTATCCCTAGTAAGCATATAATCATCAAGTTGAGAGGGATGTACCTTACTACCTGTACCATTACCAGTAGTAGGATCAAAATCATCATTAGAATCTGATGAAGAAGATTCTGAGCTAGAGCTTTCAGGTTTTTGTTGATTCTCGACCTCAATAGGTGTATTTCCAACTGTATCAGTGTTGGCAGGTAACAAAAACACTCTTTTTAGCTGTCTCATATACAATTTTATTAGGAATTTTAATACAAGGCAATAAGTATTCATTAAAAACAACATTCCTGCTAACAATCACTTTAAAGCCAGGTGTTTTTTTTACCCACAGCCTGTACCCTTTTGATTCTTCACTGTAACCAAGAAAAACATATTTCAAATAACTCGGAATCAACTTTTCCTTCATCCTGATGTGTATAAGCAGCACATCCAAACACTTTGAGTTTTCAACAGGCTGTTTGGTTCAAAAAGATTTAAGGATATTAAAGTTCTTAACTGTTAGGACTTCTATTTAAAAGATAGGCAGCTATTTTCACAGTTTCACCCCAGAAAAGCTTAAGAAGATTAGTAGTCAAAAGCATACATCTTACTTTTTCCAAAAGAGTTCTATTAAACCTTTTCTGCAATGCCATTTTGTTGTGGTGTATAAGCCATAGTCTTGTGTCTCAAGACACCACACTTTTTACAAAAATTATCAAATTCATAATTTCAAAATTCAAGTCCATTGTTAGTTCTTAGAACTGATAAGTGCGTTTTACGCGCTTATTTAGGGTCGTTAAACTCCAATTAGTTTTATTTCCTATTTATTTCGTGCCTAAGTTTTGCAATTTATTATTATTTTAGGAGAAAATCATATTTGGAAGAAAGTGGAGAAAAATTGGAGTGGAAATGGCCAAAAGAAGGAAAGAAATACTAAGATAAGGAAAGTTTCCAAGTTCGGAGACGATAACAAAATTTGGCTAAAGATTGAGGACGAATTTTGACCTAGAAAAATATAGAATTTGGGAAAGGATTTTTCTGTATTAATTGTAGATAATTTTGTCTAGTTTCTACAGGATTTTGAATCACCTCAATCAGATATCGTAGGAGGAAGTTATGGCCAAAATAGTCGACACTGCCAGACTGTCCTATTTTACGCGCGAATGCCAATGTGACTAGGACTTGGAAACCCATTACACTTGGGTTTTACTCACGACTTTGAGAAGAAAAATACTCTATATAACCAGGTTTTAAGAGAGAAAAAAGGAAGAAGAGAGAAGATTAAAGCCACAACAAAGAAAGTTTGGAGAAGACATTGAAGAACTCAAGAGATTGAAGGCTTCAACTTATTTCTCTCAAACCCGGTTATGTATTTAGTTGTATTTATTGCTTTTAATTTTGATTTCAATTCCATGAGTAGCTAAACTCTTATTACTTGGGACGATTTATGGATCCCAATTGTGAACTTTAATTTTATGTGAATGGATCCGAATTTCTAGTAATTGATTTGTGTTAATTCTATATTGTTGGGTTATTTTATTTGTTTTTCTGATCAATTGGTAAATTTATCTATTGGTTTATGTTTGATTTGAGAGAGGAGAACATGAATTAGATTTAGACAACATAGAACACTAATTTAGACAAGATTTAGAGATAAACTTGTGGTTAGTACGGTCACATAGATGGAATTTCGAGGAAACCTATTAGAATTTTTTGTGTGAATGCGTTTATGAAGGTTGATAATAAATTTTCTTAGAGATAGGTGAATTGTCCCGATTGAATAGATTTAATTATCATCGAGAGAGATAGTTATATAATTTAGAAAATTTGATCGTTAGCACGAGTTAATTATCTTGGATCCATGAACATGTGATTAAGGGGATCAATTGGGTGAAGTAATGAGTCCCAAGTCTTTAAATACTTTGATTTAATCTACAATTCTTTTAATTCTTGCATAACAGATTTAGTAGGGCATTACTCTACTCGTATTTTGTTTAGATTCAATATTATCACACCAATTAAATTGATCTATCAAATAAAGTGATATGTTGACAATTTCGGTGCTCAAAATAAGTCTCTGTGGGATCGACACGTGGACTCACATCCACTTTACTACTTGTCCGATCCGTACACTTGCGGTTTCGCATTGCACTATTTTTAAGCGAACAAGAACCTTAATCCTCTTGTCAGTTTTGTTTTCAATCAATGTTTTCCAATTTTTTAAGATAGAAAGAGTATCATATTTATTTTTTAGCAAATAAACCTATATTTTTCTAGAAAAATCATCAACAATTAACAGTTAGAATCTAAAACCAGTAAAAGTAGTCATTGAAGCTGGTCCCCAAAGATCAGCATGAATGTATCCAAGTATACTGGATGACTTGTGTGTCCCTTTCTTAAAAGGCAACCTATGTTGCTTTCCAGTTAAACATCCTTCACAAAACTCCAAATTTTTACTTTTATCTTTGCCAAAAACACCAAGTTTGTTCAAATACTGCAAGGCTTTATTGCTAATGTGACCAAGACTTTTATGCCACAATGTAGTCATATCTCATTGAGAATGAAGTGGTAAGTGCTTAAAAAGCACTTAAACGATCTTCCATTTGTCGTGTTTTAATTGCATTATATTTATATAAAAGTGAATTTTATGTGTTTTTGTTGTTTTCATTGTTAAGGATCAACGATAATGAAAACAAGTAGAAAAGAACCAAGAAAAATGAAAAAAAGTGGAATCAAGGCGAAAATAGTGAAGAAATGAAGTTTCAGAGTCCGTTTGATTTAATTTTTCATAAAGATACAAGTTGAATTTCGAGGTCACTATTGCTTGAAGAATTGTAGCCCAGTGAGTCTAGTTTCCAACCCAACTTGAATCAGCTCAATCGGACATCAATATCAAAAGTTATGGCTGAAATACTAAAGAGTGCGCATGCTGGAAATTTTACGCAGACAGTGAGTCACGGCCGTAACTCCAATAGTTACCGCCATAAGCCCCCAAAACTCTGATTTTTGCAAATTTTATTCGACTTCTATGTTTGGTTAGTTTTTGGGGCTTCTTGTGCACGAAATTGAGACTTATTGAAGACCTAATTGAGCCTATAAATAGATGAGTAAGCCACACAATTGATGGAGCTTTCATTATCAACCTTTAGAGAGATTGAAGAGGAGATATGAAGAACTAATCCATAAAAGTAAAGATCTAGATGTCGTATTCAAGATCAATCACCATGGATCTTCACACCAGCATGAGAGGCTAAATTCATTCGTCTAGCTCAAAGGGGATGTCGTAGTTGGAGCTTGTTATTCCATTAATCATTCAGTAACGTTTTCTTCTACTCTTATTGTTAAATTGGTTTGTTATTCAGATTTGAATGTTTAAGATTTATTAAAATTTATTTAGATTTGGTTAGTTTATGTGAATTTCATTAGATCTATTGCTAGGATTAGTTTTCAATCCGTAATTGTTGATTATCTGATTCATTAGTAGCAATTAACGTTCGG